>OY725328.1:30733887-32229512 GCA_963242795.1 Inga leiocalycina
GACTTGCCTCAACCCAAAGAGCCTGCTTTCCTTTTAGAAAGGAGTCCACATGGACAAGAATCTTCTCCAAACAATCATATAAATTATTCCATTAATGGAATATCTTTTACCGAGTTAGATGCCAGATGAAAGGCCTTCCACTCTTTTTGTAAGTTGTTGTTGTTATTGTTATTATTATTATTATTTTGCATAAGCTATATAACTCTCATGAAATAATATAAGGCTTTGATTTTCTATTAAGCATATTGTGTTATTGTTCTCCTTCATATCAAAAAATATATAAATAGAAGTGACATAATAAATTTTGGTTTCATAAATTCATTACCTAGCTTTGAGTCTATATACCAGATGAGACAAAACTACATGTACGAGTATGAGAATATATATGTCTAAAGCACCATTATATTGAAAATAACATTCTGATTTGTCTTTTTTCTATTCTCTTTACGCAATTGACCCGTTCAGTTAAATTCTAAGAAGGATGGCGGCTTTGACTGGTGTCGTCACACCAAGGAGTCTAGATGTGGAGCCCACGTTGGATCCGTTGCAGTGATCGTAAACTCAGTCAAAGTAGTTTGAACAAAAAAAAAACTCAGTCTCAGTCAAAGTAAACACGATGTGATATATGTATGAATTCCCTATGGTAGTCAAACAACGTGTTGGAATATTTTTAAAAGAGGGAGTGCTTTTCTTTTTTGGAAATTCATGTGCTTGTAAGTTAAGAAATTTGTATGAAGGATGGTACAAGGAATTACAACACTGATCGTGTCCATTTAATTCCTCAAAACACTTATAAAAAATTGATACTAAAATTATTGTAACCACCACTTGGTTAAAGTTGTCTTGTTTTAAAGAAATACTACAAACTACAATGATGCTACCTTTCATGAGAAAATGTCATTTTAAATAGTTATCCGTTATTGAAGTTATATTGCTATATAAAAAGACATATTTTTATAACTTTGTAATTAATAATATATAAGGTTAAGGTGCTTAAATAACCATGAACTATTTTTTGGAGCAAAAATAACCATGAACATGTAAAATGGAACAAAATGTTAATGGTCAACATACACTTCAACATCATAATTAACGGTCAATGTTTCTTATTTTAAGAGTTTTAATGATTTTGCTCCATTTTACATAGTTCATAGTTACTTTTACTCCAAAAAATAGGTCATGGTTATTTAAACACATTAACCCTAATATATATTGTTTCAGGATGCTTTGCTTTTATGTTATTTGATTGATCAGGGTTTTTACCTTTATCAACAAGTACATTTCCTATGATTTGAAACCGTGTTCTCCTAGGGTGAGGGCCTCATTGAGGCCGATAATATAACTCCAACCAACAACTTGTTGATTCAAGAAACTCTACTTTAAAGCATCATTTTATTGTCTATAAAGATCTCTAAGAAGGATGAGTGCCTTTTATATACCTCGATTTTATCATAATATTTAATATATTATTTAGAAATTTTATCATTAATTTTGAGCTAAATAGGATTTATTATGGTTAAATTGAATTAAAGATTCTTGTGTCTAAATAAATCTTAAAAGGATATATTTGTGAATTTGATCCCAATTTCCGAAAATCATTGTTTTCCTCCACTAAATCTGATTTAAGGCTGATTTATTTAGATTTTGAGGATTTTCTTGAAGCCCACACCTCCGGACCTAAACCTAGAAAGGGAGTGAATATTTAAAAGATATTGACAGACAATAAAAGGGAGAAGGCGGACGAGAGTCAAAAGAAAAGCAGCCGCAAACAAGGTTCAGTAGAGAACAAAGAGAAGATGAATCAGAAGCTATGGAATCACTGTCTACACCGCTGTGAGTTGGAGGCCACATCACCATCATTCTCATAGACTTCCTGCCACCAACACTGTCACTCACCTTCCACCTTTCATATTCTCATTCTCTGTTAGATTTGTCACTCTACATTCATCTCTCATCTAGGTTTCTTGAGGTCTAATAGAGTTGTGGCTGTGATAAACTCCATCAGAGGCTAAATTCTTTCATGCTTCTTGGGGGTGGAAAATTGGTTTGAGCTCCAGAGACATTCAGGGGAGTTATTTATTTTAATCTTTTGACTTAGCCATGTGACGGATTTTTTGAGTTAGGATTCTATGTTATGTGGTTAATTTATTGATATTATGAGTTATTTATCTTACTTTGGATTAAACAATTGTGTGCTTTGAGATTTAAATGTATATATTTCCTTTTTGGTTTAATGTAGTTATGCAAGTCTTTCATAGTTTGAATGAATATTATGACTACTTTGATCTTGTTTGCATATCTCAGTTGAGTGTTCATTGTCTAGAGGAACAAATTGTATAAATCCAATCCTAAATTGCACACTAAGTGGTATTTAATAGTGTATTAAGAAGTAGTTATCTAACTAGAGTTCTAAGGGTAATCATTAATTAATATCACTAGACTTAGTGGGTTGTTAAGGTTTGATTTTTGACTTAGTGAGTAATGTAACTCCCAAATCATTTTGAGCAAGGATAATTTATATTCCATTTTCCAAGAAGCATTCATCATCAATTTGCTTAAATCAAATTTCATTATTTATCTCAGCCAAAAGAGTAGTTAAGTTTTTTTCCATTATTAAAAAAAGAAAAAAAAAATCAATTTCAAACTCATCTCAATGTTTAATGACCCTTGACCCAATACCCCGATCGATTCAATGCCCGGTTCAGGTTTCAGAACCATGATAAAAATAGAGAATGAGAAATTTCAGATAGCATTGATAGAGAACCATTTATTTCTTCCTCTAACGTTATAACAATGTGAAACAGAACCATTTAAATTGTGAAGCCTCCATCTGCATATATAATTTGTCCAGTGATATATGAAGCAGCAGGAAGGCAAAGAAAAGCAATTAGTTCTGAAATCTCTTTAGGCTCTCCTATGCGACTGATAGGAAGTTGAGACAACAGTCTATTTATTATTGCTGCGCCATCTTCTTTCTGCATGAATACAACATACCATGTCTCACTTGGTAAAATGGTCTTTTATATATGAAGGAAAAAGAAAAGGATGAAAAACAGGGGACAAAAGATCCATATAACACAAGAAGATTATGAGCAGTTAGATATAGCAGTAGACAAGAATCTGAATGGCAAGCAAGAACCTGATGGAGCTTGCAACTAAATAAGGATTTCTGGAAAGCAAATGCTGAGTATTCTCTTACTAGGTGGGAAAATAAGAGAATACAATCACTAATACTCCCTTCTATCAGAGAGATCACACACAGCAACACAATAAAGTAGTAACAGCAAGAAGAAACGAAAAACAAAACACTCTGGGCCTGGTATTCCAGAGACCAGACCCTCTCTCCTCACTACTCATTGATTGTCTTCTTAAAACACACTAAAACCCTCTGCACAAATGTATATATCACAGAGCTAGTTCTCTCTCTCTCTCTCTCACACACAAACCAGACTTGGCCCAACAGATAAGAGCCCCTTAGTATCGGGTCCATTAGAACCTATGAATCATGTACATTGATATGAACATACTGACAACTATAACAATTTGATTATGAGATTTTTCTTTAGTTGGGACTACCACTGTATAATGTAACTTGTAAACTTCTCTTACTTAGATATTTGTGTTTGTTATATAGTTAATCTACAACACTCTATTTTTCGAATTAGCTGTTGATTCACTATTGTCAGCAAAAAGGTGGTTATCTTGTTGAGCAAAATTAACATGTTGAAAACCTATGGCCTATTTGATACGGGGTATTGGAGGGGTTGGTACTGGGTTTAACATTGGTATTGTCCATTTTGCAATGTTTGATAAAAGGGAATGAGGATAACCTGCTATTGGGAATACCATGTATATGAGATTGCAGCAAACCCACCCACCCCCTAGTATTAGAGAAGCAATGCTGGGATTGAAAAATTGTAAGACAAAATTGTCCCTGTTCAGTATTCCCTAATCATACATGCTGAGTCGTCTTCCACCTTTGATGACGACGGCAACCTCATCTCCCTCAACAGCCACCATGGTTCACTTCCTTCTTACCTTCATCACCCTCTCTCTCACCTCCCTGTCTCCCTCCCTCAACGTCCTTACACCATTGACTACGTCCTATTTAATAATGAGAAGAGAGGGCTTTATCTCTCCCAAAAGAAAAAAACACCCTCCCTTCAATCTTTGTTCTTCTCACCCTCATCACACAAAAACAGTTAATTAGTGACAGTCTATTTGACAATAGAATCGTTCAATTCCGTCGCTAAATTTCATCACTAATCCACTATTTTCTTGTAGCTTGTTCTTTGCCTCTATCACTGCTACATGTTCTCCAGCTTCGCCATTGTATCTGTCTTCAACCTTTCTTATTGTTGTTCTTTCACTTCCTTTTATCACTGTTCTCACCATTTGTCGTTGTTGTTCTTTCTCTTTTTGCTTTGCCACCGTCTTTGTCTTCAACCCAACGTTCTCTTATTCTCTCCACTCTCAATTTTTTTCCCCAGCCTCGCCACCATCTTTGTCTTCAACCGTTACCTTCTCTATTTTCATCCCTATTTTGGCTAACCCAGCACTACTCTCCAAATTCCAGATATGTACTCCCTCTTATCCTAAATATAAGAATTAATTGACTGTTTTTTTTAGAAATTAAGAAAGTTAAATAAGTTACTTAATCTTATTATATGTTATGTATTATTATATTATACTCCCTCCGGACCTTACTATAAAATATATTTGGGGAGTTGATCTTGGTCCTAAGTATAAGACATAATTTTTATATTTGTCAATCTTTTTCTAATTTACCCTTATTGATACTTCATCAACAATAATCAAGGATAAGAAGGAATGAGGGAATTAAAAAAGATGACTAGAGTGTTTTAAAAAATGCATGTCATATTAACTAACTTAACTAAGTTCCTTAATCTAATCAAATTAGGTAACTATGTCTTGTATTAAGGACTGGAGGAGTATATCACTTTATAAATTGAGCAAAATAATTTGGAGAAAAAACGATAAATATAAATACTTTATAATAATTTAATAATTAGATCTTATATTTAGGATTAGAGGTAATAATTGTTTTTCTTTTTTTAGTTTTTTCTTTTACTTTAAATCAACTTGATTGATTTTATTCTTGAACCATCTTTGTTGAACCCATGTTGTGATGCGGCGTTGTGTGACAATTGAATGGCAGTGGGTGGATGCACACGAGAACATGAAGAAGTTTTCGTGCAAAAGAATAGAGTTGCAGAATACAGTCTTTTCATAAATTATGTCAATTATAACATAAAATTAATGTAAACATTCCATGTACATATTACTTTATACCAAACGTAATGTTAAAGCCTTTTTCCCACTCTCAATCCTATTTCCAGCCCCAATCCCAATCCATTGCCTGCCTACCAAACATGGCCTTTGATGCTAAAATCTCAAACATATTAGAAGGATCATAAACTTTCAGACAAAATACAAGTTTACAAACTACTTAAATAGGAGTTTATGGAAATGAAAGAACAACACACACACACACACAGAGATTCAAATTCTTAATTAGGGATAGGAGTTGAGATATTCAAAAAGAGGTCCATTGAGAGGTAGTCAAAGAATATTAAGATAGGCTCATTGGATTGTAAATCAGATTAGGCTACTTGGTGAATATAAGAGTATCTTCTTTGGAATAATCAAAACAAAAAAGCAATGAGGAAGGTTGCAGTGAGGAAAGACAAGAAAGCAAGTTTTCTTTTTTAAGCAAGTTTTCAAAAGTGACAAAAGGGATTTCACTTATAGTCTCATACCACACCAGCCTCCAAAAGCGGGGTCATTATAGCTCCAGGTGCTACTGCATTAACATGAATATCATCCTTCGCCCATTCCAATGCTAGGTTCCTTGTGACTTGATTCATGGCACCTGAATACAATTATGCAGATGATCGATCAACTACAATGGCATTGGCTCATTTATTTGCAAAAACTTATCATGCTAGATTATCGAAGTTTATGATTCATATATTCAAAGAGAGAAATGTAAAAAAATGTGACTATGCCTAGAGTATATGAGAAAAGAGAAATATACCTTTAGATGCCGCATAGGCAGAAAGCTGAGGTAAAGCTTTGAAACCACAAATGGAGGAGATATTTACTATGGTACCGCCTCCCGAGGCTTTTAGAAGTGGGTGTGCGAGTTGGCTCAGATGGTAAGCAGATTCAAAATTATTTTTCATCATTGTTGATATAACTTCAGCGGTACAATCTGTTGCTTCCTTAATTATACTTGTCCTAGCATTGTTTATCTAAGTTAAAAAAAGGTACAAGTCAGCTGAAACATGACAATTTCACCAAGAAATACTGCATTTATTGACTATTGATTGCAAACACAAATGTCTGTGCAAGTAATTGTATGTTCTAAATATCTTTTGCTAGTATTTTACACACAAACTTTTCCTAGCCATGCACACACAACTGCAAGCGATGTGTGGTGGAAATGGATTTCAAGCATTTTATAGTATCCTGTCCAATCTAGTCGGGGAAATCTCATCTATCCATTTTGATCTAAGAGTTGTTTTCACTCCACATCATTATTTGCAAGTTGCAAAATAGTGTCATCTCACTTAGTGCAACAAATGGCATGAGGCAATTACATTTGTAATATCAAAATGGTTAGACAATATCTTCCTGTCTCCATTAGACTATATACACACAGACTGCACCAAGCCAATTCATTCTGACATGGATCTTGACATGCCAAATTATATGTATCCAGGTGGGAGTCATATGCAACATGAAATATAACCTGAAAATTTGTGCCCCTGCATTCTACAAATTACACTGGAAGATTAACCTGCAGACACTTGAAGAAAAGATTTCAAGACATTTTTAAAAAGTCAACATGGGTAACTACTTTTTTCTCTCCAAATCCTGATTCAAAATCACTTGGACTTTGTGAGAGAGAATCTTACTAGGATGCTGAGCTTTCCATGAAAGACTGAGGCAACAGTTTCCATTAGATTTTCACGTTGGTCGTGAAATTGAACATCACAAACTGATCCAGTTACACTAAATCCTCTGCTTTCCCACTCTTTCAGACACCTATCAATGTCTTTTTGTTTACGTGAACATATATGAACAGTTGCTCCAAATTCTGCTAATTCTTCTGCTATGGCATGCCTAGTTCAACATCAATAAACACGAATCAGTGGCAGAAAGAACGCAGACATGATTTTTTTTAGAAACACACCCACACATTGGAATATAATCATTTATAAAATATCTAAGGAGTTTTAGTGATATTTCGTCCAAAACTATCAGCTGTCCATAATTTCAAACAAGGATTGCTTCACTCACTTAGACAACATGAAATATAAGGCTGAGACAACGGACAAGACAAAACTGAGACCTCTTAAACTGAATGAAAGTTAAAACTCAGAATATGGCATGGTTCAATTATTGAAGGAAAGGCCCATAAGAGTGATTATTATGAAAAGAAAACAAACAATAATCACAAACCCTATGCCTTTGGTTCCTCCAGTAACAAGAGCAGTCATTCCAGAAAGCGACCATCTTTTGTCTTTCTAGATGACCTTCGCTTCACCTTCACCCATTTTTGTCTCTGATACTCTCTGGTATTTTTCGATAGAAAGAACGTATTTCTTGACTTCCTCAACAGCAACATTGAATTCTGTTCTTCGATAAATACGCTTAAGAGATGTGTGATTCCAAATGGCTGCTTCAGATTTGATGATACCAAGAAATCTGGCGAATAGAACAATGCATTTCTCAGAGCTGGACCTGGACGTCATAACAATAACTGAAACGAACTCTTCAAAATTGTTTGACGGACACTAAAATGAACAATGAAGCGATGGAATTTGATTTGCCTTTGAACTTGTGTGGATGCTATGCCTATGCGTGTGTTTGGAATTAAACCTAGCAACATTTCAATTCAAGTATTGTTGATGAGTAATGACTTGGATTCTATCGCCCAATAAATTCTGAGAGTGCAATTGAAGTAAAATAGATTTTGAAAAGATTAAATTAATTGGACTACAATATAATGAATATAATATATCAATAAATGGAGAATATTTGTCTCATGGGTTACTGTTTATAACAACAATACCAACTTAATTGGGCAAGCCAACTTCGCCTTCTCTAACTTCGTGCCATTTCATGCATCTCATCTCCCATTTAAAAGTGAGTACATGTCATTTATTTTGACTTGTTTGAACTCTGACATTTGTTTGGAGTAGTTGAGTCTAGTGGTTTTGGTGAGATGCACTTTTGTTTGGTATTCCTACTGTAGTGTTAGAGATAATTCTTATATTTCACCGAGAGTCATGTATTTCTTAGTGGAGATATTGAAAATACAATTTTTTGAATGTTTATATGTCTTGATGGAGAAAGTTTTATTAAATGATTTCTTTTTTGTTCAATGGATCGACATGTTGTTATCTTAATATTGCAGGAACGCAAATGTAACTTGGATTATATTGCAAGAGAAGTCATTAAGGTATTTGCAATTTAGGTGGAGAGTTTATTTTTAGGGAGAATTACATTAAGGTTCCATGGAAGAAGAGAAATAAAAAAATGGTCCCAATAGATTGTAAAATGAAAAAATGGTCCCATGGAATTGTTAATACAGGCTCATTGAGTTGTTAATAAGTTGTCAATACAGGCTCCTGGAGTTGTTAATGGGACCATTTTTTCATTTTACAATCTACAGGGACCATTTCTTCATTTTTTTCCTTCCTTGGGACCTCATTGTAATTCTCCCTTATTTTTATGGGTTACGTTGTGTGTTTTCTTTGTGGCCATCTATCTTTATGCAATGTGATTTTGTTGTTCATTTTTATTGAAATGGTTGGTTGTGTAGGCTGTGAATAAGTGTAAGGTCAACGTGTGCTTATACTTGGTATAGTTATTGCTCCTACGCAACGCGCTGGGGAGTTCATGCTTATTAACCAAATATGATTAAGAGTGAACCCAAAGTCAAGCTCTAGAAACCACATTTTGAGAAGCTCCTTGCATCAAATGAGTCTATAGCAATAGCCAGTTTTAATTGCACCATGGACAATCTAACATCCTTAACTTATTTCCCTATTTTTTAGAGTGCTTGCATGCAGTTCGGTGGGTACACAAGAATAACATAAATATACTGATATATTAATACGATGTACTTGATTATATGAAATTATCCACAAGGATTGCACATAATAATTACAAATGATGTAGCCACATATGGCTACTAGGGTGTCTAAACCTGTTTAATAAACTCAAACATCTTTCCGTCCTCGTTCCACCACAGCATTCCTCTATGTGCAATCCTCTTTTTCGTTCTCAACACGCCTCCTGTGATCACCTGTCTAAATGGTTGGTTGGAGGCGGGTGAAATTCGAGAGAACCTCAATAACAAACAATACCAATATGCATGTAAGATAAGTACTTAATGCATGACATGCTTGCCTTACATAAAACCATGCTAACATAATGACATATCTGCGTACTCAATATTTCAAACAACATACTCATAGCTATAGCATAAATAAAAACAAAACTTTAATCATTCATATATGTTTCACATAATCAAGCAAATCAATTATATGCATCAATACACAAGTACAAATATCAAATACATACAGAAGAGGTAAGTTCACTACCTCTTGTCTTTAAATCCTCTTTTTGTACCTTTTCTCCAACCATTGAAAATGCTTCCACTTTGTGACCTCATGACCTTAGATATATAGTCATATTATTAGAACTATGATAAATGAGTGTCTAATGGGACTACATAAACCTTTAGAACCTGTCTCTTATATTTGGGCCTAAATTACTTTAATTACCATAATTTCGTAGGTTTGACCCAATCTACCAATTTTGCTAACCAATTTTGAAAATTCATAATTAATTCTACAAAAATTCAAATGGGTTGGTTCTAGGTTCTTTAAAAGCTCTTTAAGTCCTCTTTCAGTAAAAAAATATCACAGAGCATTGATTACAGCCATACATGTTCCAAAAATTCGTCAAACACAGACTGCCACAGATTTCATTCCAAAATCAAGTTCAAGTTTTGAAAAATCATAACTTTCAATCCACTAGTCCAAATAGCTTATAATACCTATCAAATTAAAGCCCAAGATGTCTATTTTAATCTTATAAAATTTCATAGCATTTGAACTAAGTTTTGAACACAAACTTCCAAAATCATCAAAAACACGTTGTAAGTTTTCTGCCTCCAGAAAATGAATTCAGACAGATTTGAACACAAACTTTTAAAATCATCATAAATATCGTAAAACCTCTTTTAACATCATAATCACCATCATATGAACATCAAACCCTAAAACAATCCCTCTGGCCGAAATTTAGGGTTTGGGTATCTCAAGAAATACTCAACAAAATCACAAGATATTTGATTCAAATCGAAGCATAGACTTACTAAAACACGAATCTGTGATCTGTTCTTGATTCCAGCAAGCACTTTCTCTGAGTAGACGGAATCAAACACCTCTTATTGAAAATCCAAAACCATAGAAATGTTGCTCTCTATGAGAGGAACAATGTTAGAGAAGACTCTAGAAGCTGGAAATATCAAATCGGAGGTGAAATCAACTCCGGAGCTCAAGAACTTTCACTATTCATCCTTTCTCTTTTCTCTTCCATTTTCTCTTGAATTTCTCTATTTTCCTTTCTTTATTCCAGTGCTGGACGAAATTAATGGCACAAGAGGAAGAGGTAATGGTCTCACAAAAATATCCCAACTCACCTCCTCAGAATAATATATTTAATTTGAAATTAACATGTGCATGATTTACTTGGCCATAATCTTTTCCCTCTTGAATGAATGTGAGCCAAGTAAATTCATTTTCTCTTGCTCTCCTTTGTTGACCAAAATATATCCCTAATTGGGAGAAAATAATTTTTTCTTGCTTTATTAGTCAAATGACCATTTTATTCTCACATTTTTTCCATTTTCGCACTTTGCTGAAAATCTGGCAAAATTTTCATCAAACTTTGAAAATTCATATTTTTATTTATAAATATCGAATGGGTATGGTTCCAAAAGCTATGTGACCCTTATTAAGTCTATTTTAAGAAAAGAAATATAACCTTTAGCCAACTGGAAGCTTATAATTCCCAAAATTTCTATTTTTGGACGCTGTCACAGAAGCTGGCCAATTTCACTGGGCTAACTTCAAAAATTCATAATTCTTTGTATACAGCTCCAATTGACTTATATGACCTATTAAATTAAAGCTTAATAAGTCTAATTTTATTTTGGAAAATATCATAGGCATTGGAAATCATTTACCTATTTAAAAATATCAATTAATTAGACTGTCGCACTGAAAAAATACACTGACAGCAAATCCTCATTTTACAATTTGTGTTCCAAACATAATCACATTATGTGTGACCATTCATTGCACTAATTTTTTATTTCATGTGCTCTTTAATATACCATTTTATTTTCTTTAATATAAGGTATTTTAGTGACTGAACTGCAGGATTGTGCAGACAAGGTCCAGAAAAACAACGAGCAAGAACCAAGAAACATTGAGAAAAAGATATGCATAATATTTGTTATAGGGCTTGACCTCGGGCTCGCTCTTTACTCATATTTGGTTAATCTGTTGTTGCCCAATTTAATTTGGTTAATCTGTTGTTGCCCAATTTAATTTAACCAATTTCAAAATCTATTTTTACTTCAATTGTATTCTAAGAATTTATTCGACGATATAATTTATTTTGAATTGTCGATAGGAAATTGATGATGTTATTTTTTTAGGGAAAATCCAAAAACAAGTCTTTGAAAATATAGAAAAGACAAATTAGATATTTCAATATCACAAATCCCAAGTCAAACATATGGGAGGAATTTGGAATTAACAAATATTTATAAAGGGCCATTCTACCCTAGAGTTATGTGGCAAATAAAGATCGAAAAAGAATGCGCAAGTAATCAATATGGATATTAAAGTTGTCAATTGTGATTTTTAAATAGGCATTCCCTCAAGGTTATTAAACTTGGACCGGCCACTAAACCAGTTGAAGTACTGGGTCAAGGGTCAGTGGATCAAATCGGAGTTAACTCGGAGCCAGACCAGTGAAGAATAAAAAATTTAAAATAATTTAAATTCTCATCATTGTATCATACCATCCAAAATCAATTTAATATCTTGAATCACTAACAAAATAATCATGCACTTGTCCAACTTTCTTTACAATTTCTTTGATATATTGACATCATAGTATCAATCCACCATCCAATGACACTATATTCAATAATCACTATATATTCTTCCTAGCAAATTATTAAAATAGATAAATGATAACAAAATATTCTTACTTACAATTCTTTAATCACTAAACTAATAGTCATTAATATAGATCAAAAAACTAATAGTCATTAATACAAAAATTATTATTAGTTTCAACTAAAATTGTCGTTTACAATTCATACCCCCATAAAAAATATTCATTTTGTGGGGGGGGGGAGCAACCAGGTCAACCCAGCAACTCAATCGGGTTGACCCCAGGTTGCCCGAGTACCGGGTCACCCCGAGTTGCTATTGTGCTAGTTTTTGAACTTGCCTGAACTAGTTACATGGACAGGTCACCAGTATCCGAGCTAATCTGGCCAGTCCAATTTGGACATGATAACTATGCATTCCCTACACGTAAACAGTTAACGATGCATTATAAGGGTGGCTTCAAAAATTCCTATAAGATTGTTGACATTTGAGATACACAAGTAGTCAATATTGATACTCAAGTTTTCAATTGCGATTCTTAAGTAGTCATTCCTTATACGTATGCATCCATGCGTATTTAATCAATTGCTTTTAAACAAGTCAAAATGGTAATAATAATAATAATAATAAATAATAAAAGAAAGAAATTATATAGTTCCTACATAATATGGACATAAATGATACTCCCTCCATTCCTAATTATAAAAAAGAGTTGACTTTTTTAGAGAAATTAAGGAAGCTAATTAAATTACTTTAGAATATTTTTATTTTTATTTTTTTCCTCCAAACTAATTAGTTTGGCTAATAAACTAATATATAATCTAAGGATACATAATATATGATATGATTAAGTGACTTATTTAGCTTCCTTAATCTCTCTAAAAAAAGCCAACTTTGTCTTATAATTAGGACCAGAGGTAGTAGTATACAAGGCAATGAAATATGTGGCATAGAAGACAAAATGAGTAAGAAAAAGGATTTGGAGAGAGAGCTCATTTTTTCCAACAAAAATCCACAACAAGATGATCAAAATTACTGGTGACAATATGGGATTGTGTTTACCTGTTAATTTTCCTCTTTTGAATTACCATATTCCAATTTATTTTGAGAGTAATCCATTGATATAATAGTTGTGGAGGAAGAGATGGCGGAGCTTCCTTGAATTCATTAGAGGAGGCTAATGTTGAAAAAGTTAAAGAGTCAAGGATTTCTTTAATTACTTGTTGTGGAAGCTAAATGACATTATTATGAGCAACAATATTCCTCTTGCGCTAGATGACGTTTATGAGGATAATAATTCCATGTGAAAAATTAAACAAACCATCTGAGAGAAGTGCACAAAGAGTTAGTTATCTTCACCAATTAATTTCTTTACTTAGTTGGGCAAATCTTTGTGCAACTGCGTGAGATTAATTATTTACGGGTGATGGGGCAAAAATAATAATATACATATTTCTTATGTGCGTATGGCACCGTATATAATTCTTGAGTGCAAAATTACTTATCAGTGTTGTGAATGAGTACAAAAATCTTAAGGCCGTTAATTGGGCCAAATGTCCATCAGTCTCAAGTGGTGGGCCCAGAATTTTTGTAACTGTTCCAGCCACTATGTCTCTATTGACCGAGTTTGACCTCACTTAGCTGATTAGGACCACGTGTTGCTAAAACTAAATCACCAGTTCACCACCCATCTCCTCCTTTAATAAAAAGTAATGAGAAAGTAAATATTAATATAATGTTGGAGTTTATTATAGTGAATAAAGGTAATATTAAAAATTACTTAAATTTTAAAACAAATTTAATACTTTTAATTATTTTTAGTTGTGCGTGTAAACTCATAAGCCATAAGAGACTTATATTTAAAACTATAAGAAGTACAAGAGTACTCTCCCAAATCACTTCAACTAATTTATTAGAATAAAGAAGTGATTTTTACTTTAATTTAAAAGAAATTTTCAACTTTACTCATATTAAATGAAGTATTGAAAAAGAGAAATATATAACAAGTCATATTTAAACATTAATCGCATGGACAAAATTAAAAAATATGTTCGCTTGGAACAGTGATTGGAATGCTTAAAAGCAGTTTTTCAATCGTGATTTATGGTATACGAGGTAAGTATGTGAGAGGAGTTTTATCTCGATTTACTTAAAAAGCAGCTTATAAGCAATTTCAACGTCATAACAAACATGCCCAATAACTATTAATTGCTCTTCAAGTACTTATATTGTGGATCAAACCATTATTTTAACAACAACTTATATTATAGATAATAGAGAGTACTAGTGATCACTTGCAGAAAAATGCTAATAACGTATATAAAATTTTTAATTTCATTTTCATTTGTACTCATTAATTATTAATTAGTTTCACTACATCTTTTACCTATTACTTTAACCAATTTTAAATAATTTTTTATATCTGCAGAATTTAGAGCGCATTTGGTTCAATCTCATTGCATGCCTATAATGGTAATCATAACTACATTAGTAAGATAAAAGTGTTTGGTTGCTCTTTAGTATGGTAATAGAGTTTACCATGGTAATGATGGTTACCAAAAAATTAGTAATCCCCATTCATACCGCCCCTATAAATACTTATTATCACCCATTGCATGGTTGAAAAAAAATCCAATTTACTCTTTAGTCTCATTTGTCATTATTTCACTTTTCTTATTCCACCCACCACTTTAGACCACAACCACAACCGCCATCACCACTACCTCCTCCTCATCCATCACCGCCGCCGCCACCTCCATCACTGCCACCACCTCTGCCATGACAACTATGGTCACAGCTACCGCTACCATCACCACTACTTCCTTCTCCATCATCGTCGACCTCCATCGTTATCATAACCCATACCATAACAATTGTCGTCACTGCTGTTGTTGCCGCCTTTGCCATGACAATTATCATTATTGCCGCCCCACTACCTTCTCCACCACCACTATCACCGTTCCCCGTCATCGTCGCCACTACCTCTATCATGACAATGTTTTCATTGTTGCCACCGCCATTTCCTCCTCCTCGTCCTTTATCGCCTCACCTCTGTTACTATTGCCTCTACCATCACATCCATTGCTATCAGACGATCCTCAACAAGGTAGCATGATATGATGAGACGACACATAACTCTTAATAATATTTTCTACAAAGATCATGTTAAAGTTAAAATAAACTTTGTGTGGTATATTAATTTTAAATAGTAATTAAAAAATAATTCATTACACTTTATTTAAAAATCAAACTAAATGCCAGTCATATAATCACCACACTACCATTAGATCACATTACACTACAATGTATAATGGGATCAAACCAAATGGGGCATTCGTTTTATTTATTTTACAACATGGAATGCATAAACCGTTATGAAACAATGCTTCTATATATTTCAACCTTCCAACTACACAAACAGAAGCGTAGATAGGATCGGATTCATTTGGCAATTCTCCTTCACACGTTCATTTTCCACGCCCATATTATCTTCGAATGTTTAATTATTTCTTCTTAATGAACAACCTCCCATTTAATCAAGTGGTTCAATTACCATTACCATTACTTATATTAGTTAAATCAATCAAAAAGCAATTCTTATATATCCGTTGAAACTATTTTAACAACTAGTAGCGCACGTCATCACTCAACCCTGGTACAAATCATTGATAAAAATTATGTGAAACGATGCGCGTTTTCGTTGTATCCATCTATGAAGAAAAGGACACGCATAATACAAGGAACAGAAAGGTTCAGCTGTCGCAATAAAAAACGATCAATTATTTACTATGGTCACCATTAGGCGCAGTTTGATGGAGGGGAGGGAAAAGAAAATTGGCAGAGTTTAAATAAATTGAAAAAGTGGGGTTATAAAATTTTAATAAGGATATAAGAGAATATGAAAACTTGATTTAAAATTTTTAGCTTCACTTCTCTAATTTTTTTAAATTCGACTAAAAAAGCCTTTCCTCCCCTCCCTTCCCCTCCAAATCCCAGTGTTTCAAACAACCCCCAAGAGAACAATATTTTTGTAAAAAATTGAATCTTGATGTAACAGTGAGGAAATGAAGCTTGTGTATGGGAAGCAGTCTCATAACATGGGTCAGGTACTTTGGGGTAGGTTTGTTCAAGATCATATATTACCTAGCAAATTGAACGAGGACAAGACGTCCTTTACCAGTATATTACAAATATGACACATCAAAAGCATCCAAAAACTATTTACAGAACAAATCATAGCAAGAGACTAGAAAAAGAAAATAAAGTTGATAGCAAAAAAACTGGCTTCACCCAGCAAAAGGACTTCAGGACAGCACCCTGCAGTGCAGAAAACCAAAAAACAGACAGGAAACTAAAACAATTGAACAGTTGCGTCAGTTCAGTGCACAAACACTTGGGTTCTCAAGAAACCTAAGGATTCCCTACAAGTACAATGGAACGACATCCTAATAGAGACCATATACTTGTAAGCATGAGAATCTAGAAATCTAACCAAAAGTTAAGAAGCTGACTGGAAAGATAAATGAAACCCTAAATAGCTAAATTTTCAGTAATAATGCCTTGTTAGCATAGATATAGGTAGGGATGTTTTCTAAAGTCCTAGTAGCCCCAGAAATTCCCCAATCAATAACGCTGCCACGCATAGCAAAACCCATATAGAGCATTGGGATTCTCAATCCTCCGACAACTTATTCCAGTGCCTTTATAAGACCAGAAACATCATCCAGAATGGATTAAGTATCCACAACTTCAAACCAAGTAAACTACCCACCCCAAATATTCAACACAAGCACACAATCAGGCAAAGTTCTCAAGTCCCACATATGAGAAAGAAATTCTCCTGATTTCTCACGCTAAACTCTAAACCCATCGGGTCAACCTGGTTCATGAAGTGCCAACTTCAATAATCTCAAGACAAACAATAGCAAGTGATTCAGATGAAATTCAATCCCTTTTATTCTCCTATACAACCTCCCCAATGTTGCATTATCCAATTATACAGCAGTGTTTATGCGAGTCACGAGCAACCAAACACTTGTATTGCATTGCTACAAATGAAAGTTACGAGGGAACTAAGTTAAATAATCTTGAGAATAGCATAAATACTTCTTTAGCTTCAGCACATTATCTAGGCAAAAATCTTAGCAAGTTAAAAATGATTCTGGCAACAAACTAATAGTGCATCAAGCTTTTTCTAATACACCAATGGAATAAGTGTTCCAATGAATTAATCTGACTTCAGTCATTGCTCAAATAGCGCTCTTAATATTACCAGTGGTTAGCTCTAAAATGTGCTGGTTAGTTCACTTCTGTTCATGATCATGAGATGAAGAAATAAATGATCCAAAAAAACTAAACAGCTCTTTTTGTGATGCCAACTGTGAGCCAACTTTTTAGGTGGATTTCAACAGATGTAAAAAGTCCACAATCCTTAACCAGATAATGTAACAACTCCAGCTTTCATCTCTGTCCGAATGAATAGATGATGCCGCAGTAGTCTCATAATCATCCATCCATATGGAATTCTTATTCTTATATAGATAAAAAGGAGGTTCAAGTTACACATGTCACATACTGAGAACTTTTCATCTTTAAATAACTGAGTCCTTACATCGCAATATATGAACCAACTGACAAGTAAATCTCATCCAGAGAAGAACCAGGATAGTTTGAACTGCTATAACCCATGGTATTTGAGATATTCCCAAGAGGCTATTAATTAGCCATGTTCCTTTGTCTCCATACAGTAGGCACCATATTGTGCATATGCTTCAATAGTCAACATCCTAAAGCAGCCACTTTATTATATCATATCTGTTCATAGACAAATTCACTAGTAACCATAGTGTGCAATCTTCGCCAGTCATCCCTTGGGATAAATATGTAGAGATGCCATATTGAGGATTATGAAATTTCTTACTAAACATAGAAAATCTAATCTAAGGAGATTCATGTTGTTCAATATGCAACGACTAAGTTATAACTAATTACTTGCCTCAATAATAAGACCCAGACCCACTACCACCCATGTAACTGCCACTACCACCCACACCTCTGCCAGGATATAGTGATGAGTATGAGCCACCACCAACCTACATTGTTACACAAATGTGTAAGTAATGAACGGTCATACACAACAGTACCAGAAATTGAAACAGGATAGAAACGTACATCATTTCCACGAGAAATATAATCACCACCATAACTGGAGGAGTACATACCACCAACATCACTGCCGCCAAAAGAACCTGAGATATCACAGACAACTGAGGTAAGAACTAACATTTTAGCAAGACCAGCATAAAGACAGCACTCTGATGTTGAAAGTGTCAAACATTATTTGAACAAACCAACCTCCACTGTAACTCATGCCCTGACGACTGCTATACATCCCATGTGAGTCTTGACTTGACATAGAACTCCTGCCACCACTATAACCCATACTAGATCTTCCAAGTCTATCAACCAAAAAGCAAACAATGTGTTAACGTTATGGAGAAGCAGTCACACAAGAATTTTAAAAACAAAACTAACCTATCCCCATAAGCATCGCCATACTGTGAAGAACTACCACCATAGTCATAGTCCAATCGTGCTCTAGATTGGCGAGCACCACTGTCTGCATATCGTGGTGGAACATCATCCTGGGAAAAAACATGTAATTTTAGTTGAGCATCAGGGAAACTAAATTTAAAAGGGTTCCATAAACATATTCACAGAATTGATACTTCAACCAAAACAAAAAGACAGTTACTATGGCAGCATATTGGCGTTTTGACCCAGAGAGAGTATCATAGTCACGAGGGCGTCCTTCACGGTAACTTGGATGTGGGGGCGGCGGCGGAGGAGGCCTCTCAAATCTTTGACCATAGCCATCATCCACATAACCCCTCCTAGGTGCCACACGAGATGAAGTACTTCTAGGAAGCTCAGAGTAGGTAGGGCCACGACCTGGATAATCCCTGTAAGATGGGCGTCTCTCAGAGGCTACGCGAGAGCTGTAATCTGCAGCTACTCTACTTCTTGGTGGTGGCAAATCCTCACGCCGACCATAATCTCTCTTCATGCTACTCTTTGGATATGCAGGAACTAACAGAACATGATAAAATATTGTTTAAAAAGCAAGAATAAACAATAGAAAGACTGTCACACATGACTTCATATGATACTTACCAGCTGGTCTCCTATCATAGGATCTAGCTGGAGGAGCCACTGGCCTAGCTCTTACTGTCATAGGCATGGTTGGACGTCTATCTCTTACACTAACAGGCCTGACTGGAGGAACACGACTACTAATGCCCCGTACCCCACGGGCAGGTAAACCCCGAGGTGGTGGACGGCTCCATGAAGGCCTTGTGACTCTTCCTGAGGCACGACTAGACCGAAAATCCCCACGACCACCATGTTTTCCATGGCCTCTCTGAAGTGGTCTCGATAATCTTGCCCTAACTTTTGCCTGCATGTATATGGAAGTATATTGTTAATGGTGTACAGTGAACAATAAAAAGGCTCCTAAAGGCCAGGCATGCAGTTCACAGCAAAGCAGATGGCTACTCTGAGAACATAAACATTTATTAAAACAAAAAGAACAAAAGTATAGTAAATCCAAAGACAGACTTAATTAATTATATTTAGATAAAAGAAAGGGAAAAAGTACACTAAAAACACAACTTGTTCAAACAATTTCAGTATAATGGTTCTTTTCCCTTAGGTTATTCGGGTATCAAACTTATCTGAATTTTGTTTTTGGGATATAAGGCTCTCCAATCTCATCTCTAGTACAGAATTATTTCATGAATGGATTAATAAAACAAGTTGTCCAAGGAAAAAATAAAGGGACAGGAGAAAGACAACAAGATAGAGGGAAGAAGGTAAAGTAATATAGAGCATGAACCCTTGTGATAGAAGAGAACAGAAAATAAGGGGGGAAAAACAGAACGGAGGAGAGAGATTGAACCAAAAAAAAAAGAGGGAAACAGATAAGACGACAGAAATGAGTCTGAAAAATAAAGGACTTCATACTTGGACCAAGAGCATTCAACAAGTTCAGAATGGGCACCAAAGGTTTTTAAAGGAGGGTCCATTAATCAAAGTCAAGACTACAATGAAACAGTCAATCTCCTTTCATCATCATCCACCACCTCACTACAAAGAGGAGATGGTTGATCAAAGGTTCAAAAATTGCCTATCCAACCCCCAAGTGCCAAGCCAGAAATGGGCACAAAAAGGAGCAAGGGTTTTGAAGAAACGGCTTTTCAAAGAACCCTTTCACATGCTCTGTGGCCCACAATACACCACCAGTGGAGCACAAAGAAAGTGCCAAGGTGATACATTGATCATGTGATGCCACAAAAGTGAAATTGTGCTAGTGGCCGTGACATGATGGCAGATAGGACTTCAAACATGGTTGGGCGCATATATTCTACAGATATACATTACCAATTACATTAAAAGCCAATACAGATTGCAGTACCCAAGAAAAGGCTAATACAGAATGCGACAAAAAGAAGCCAATACATAATACTGACCTTACTGTCTCCTTCACCAATCTCAGAATTATTAATGCTTTTAGCACATGTCACAGCGGCATCATGGGTATCAAATGTAACAAATCCAAAGTCCTTCCTCTTAGCAGAAGGCATGTTTCTGGCAAGCTCAATCTTCTCAATCGGTCCAAATCTCTTAAGAAGACCCCGCACACGATCCTCATCCCATGATGGAGGCAAACCATCAATAAATACAGTTTTGACCTGTAAACTTAATACACTTGATCAGTAAATGGATAGTGAAATAACACCTTAGCACTGAACGTTGAAGGACATCCAACTTGTCTACAAACAAGTGTTGAGCCCCCAACACTTGAGTAAATGGCTAAAACAATAGAAACTACGATTCAGCAACACAAAAAACAGACAAAAATAAAATATCCGAGGCAACCTAGATGCTTAAGCAAGATCAAGAAAGACTCCAGTTCTATAAAATCATCCCAGGTAAAACAAACAATATTCAGATACAATATATTACCTGCGCCATAATCTCATCACCCGGGTCAATAAAAGAATCTGCAAAGGAAACCTTTGCAGGCCTATCAACTCCAAACACAACATCTCTCTTCTGCAATCGCTTAAAGGCATCCATAGCATCTGACCGAGATGAAAATTCTAAAAAGGCAAATCCACGATTCATTCCCTCATTATTACTATCTTCTACTAAAGTCAGATCCTCCACATTGTCAACTCCATAATGTTTTAACTTCTCCTTTAACTGGCACCAAAATTTTCATTTACAATCAGAAACACAGAGCGCTCAATTATTAATACTGTTAGATATAACTCAGGCCTTACATGACACAGACTGAACATATACTTACAGCTTCCTTTGTCCATGTCTTGCATATGTTCCCCAAAAAGAGGGTGTCACTGTCCTGACTGGGGGTTACCCCACATTGTTTTCCATTAATCTGAAATTGCAGTGATCAGAATTCTCAACATATAATTTAGAATTTAGAATGTTAATAATAAAGTCCACCCGACCATGAGTAGATCAAAGATTACCACTGGATGTTTTAGCTCTGTTACAGCTCGTTTAGCTTGTTCCACAGTTGCAAATCGCAAGAATGCAAAACCCTTATTCTTTTCAGTCTGAGGATTCATCATAAGCCTCACTTCAGTAACCTCACCAACTGCACTAAAAACCTTCCTCAGGTCATCCTCAGTAGCATCCTTATCTAAGCCTCCAACAAATACTTCAAATTCCTTGCGCTTTCTCCTCTCTTTCAAACCTTCATGGTGTTCATCTTCTACATCAGCAATCTCCGTATGCTCATGCTCATGCTCCTCTCCAAGATGTTCATCATCCTCTTCACCCTCAAGTTCTCCATGAACGTCTTCCACCTCCTCCTCAACTATATCACCCTCTTCTTCACCTAAATTCTCATCAGGTTCTTCCTCTATCTCATCTCCTACCTCTTGAACATCATCGTGCTCAATTTCCTTCTCATCATAATCAACTCCAACATACTCCTCAGTTTCATACTCTGGATCATTATCCTCCAGATCTAAGCGTTCATCTCTCTCATATTCATCTATGGACTCCTTAACCTCCTCTTCGTCGTCTGCCATAAAATAAAGGTATCATATAATCCAAGTAAAAACAAACCTTTCTTTTCCACATCATAATATTAATTAAACTAAGGTAGTCTGCATTCCATAAATGATCCCTTCATTCTTGGTTAAAGTAATTTCCATATAGTCTTATCAACGTAGCATGAAATATGACATTACACATGCATGAGCTGAAAGTGAACTTAGGCCAAGAAAGCCACCACCCATCATTGGTACAAGTCAAAGAAAATCATGGATATCCATACCACAGCTCTCTAAAGCCAATTTTGCAGCAAGGTCAACAGAGGCAAGAATGACCGGATCAATCTTAGCATCCCCAGAAATGGTTTCTATAAACGGTTCTCGATCTACTAAGTTGATTTCTTTAGCACACTAGATTTACTATCTCGTAATTTAAAAACAAGAATGTAAAAAACAGAGAAGGCAGGGGGAACATCAATTTCTTGATTTCCCTAAAAGCCTTGTTAGGCACTTGCTTTCGTGACGAATAAAAGACGTTCCCACTAAATCAACCAAATAGGCAGTGAAACAAAGCAAGCTGATTTTTTGTTTTTTGGAAACTACATATTATTTCATATGTAAATAACTGAGGTATATATTGACTTAAATGAAAGAAAACCAGATTTTAAATTCAACATACAACATACACTCCATATCACAGAAAACTCACATGAAACCCAGCCAACACAAATTAGAAATATCACTGCACACGCCTCCTTTCATCAGATCACAGTAAATTATATTCAAATCTTGAAGGAAAAAAAAAACAGAATTAAGAAACAAGCTTACTATTCACAGCAGCAGACCCATTTGTGACGACGAGGTTCGCTTCTTCGGCCTCTGAAGCTACTTGGTTAATATCAAAAGCCATCTGATTCATATCAATACCTACTTGTTTCTCCTCAACGGGTTTCTCCACAACGACAGGCTTCTCCTCGACAACGGGCTTCTCCTCAACGACCTGCTTTTCTTCATGCTTCACGACCTCTTGTGCAGAATCAAGATTCTGCTGATTCTGGGTAGCCTTCAGCGTTCCCCGGCCACCTCTGCCCCCTCTCCGGGCTGCCGATGAAGCCCCTCTCTTCACCGTCCTCGGTGGCATCGCTCAGAACTTTACTCAAATCAAACTACCCGAACAAAAAATTCTCAAACTTCTACGAATCAGGAAACCCTAAACTAATCCTCAATTCCAAGAATTGGAAGATTAGAACCTAGAACAACACCAACACGGTCAACAATCAAAACCGAAACAAAAGTCAGCAGCCGAATGAGCAGAAAAACAGGAAATTGGGAACCAACAGGCAAGAGAAACCAACCCTAGAGAATGAAAATCGAGCGAAGAACCAAAAAAAGCCAAACCCTCGAATACACTGTAAAAGTGAGATGGGTTTGGGACCATATATATAGTCAGTCGTATTTAATAAATTTAATAGTATAATTTGAGGTAATCCACTGGCCAAAAAATATAATTTAAGGTAATTAATTGGGAAAATTCCAAAAAACTACACTCAAAATATGCAAAGGACAAATCAGTACAACGAAATTCAAAAATTCCAAATCAGGCGGGTGTCAGAAAAATGAGCAATCTGTCATTTTGAAATTTCGGCAAAATTACAAAAATGCCCTTCATGCACACTTCAGAATAACAACATGATCATCGGAATTAACACCTTTGGATTCGGTATTAACAACTGCAATTCTTCTTTTACAATTAACAAATTTCAGGACCAATAACAACACATATCTCGCCATTAACAACTCCGGATTCGATATTAACAACTCCAATTTCTTCTTTCAACACTTAACAAGTTTCAGGGCCAATAACAACACTCACCTCGCCATTAACAACTGATGATTCGCCATTAACAACTCCTATGTTGTTATTGCGACTGAGGGCTAAGGGCATTTTCGTAATTTGGCCGAAATTTCAAAAGGACAAATTGCTCATTTTTCTGACACCCGCCTGATTTGGAATTTTTGAATTTCGTTGTACTGATTTGTCCTTTACATATTTTGAGTGTAGTTTTTTGGAATTTTCCCTAATTAATTTGATTGGATTGTGTTGTGTTGGATTGTTGATAATATTAATTTAATTAAATATAATTTTTTGACCTGAAATATTAATTAAATATATGAGTAAAAAAAACTAAAAAGATTAGGGAAAAAGAAAACTAAAGAGAGAGGGGGACACGCGGTTCAGCGTGGAACAACATAATGACGTGGAATTTACGGGTTGGAATCTACTTGTGCTTTTTGGTCATCACAGGATTTTCCATAACCTTGGACTAGCCTCAACATTGGTTCATTGGATTGTTCAGGGCTTATTTGAAATTGAAATTAGGATAGGATTAGTAGTGCCTTTAAAAACCATTTTTCAATTGTAATTTATGTTGTTTAAGATAAGTAAGAAGAGTCTTATATTAACTTATATATATGTATATATGATGAACAATTCTAAATAGTAAGTGTTTAAATTGGCATTTTGAAACTCAATTTAACTTTTTAATTATAATTTTATAATGTATTTTTCTTTTTAATTTGGATGATTTAATAATTTATGAGGTAAATGTACATGAAAAGTTTTGTCTCCACTTGCATAAATATAGTTATCATTAACAAATCCAAATAAGCCCTTAATTTCATAATCTTTTTATTGATTTAAGGTATTTGGTTGATATATTAAAATAATTCAATGTAATCTTAATTGAAACGTGTAACAACAAATTAGGTTATCTCTATCTATATCTATATCTTATATATTACTCGTAGTAAAGCCGTAAAAAATCGTTCTATGAATGACCCTTTTTAAATAAAATAGTTGGGTTTAAATTAATGCCATTAGTGTCTTCCATTTACCTTGACTATAATAAATATCGGTATCCATATTGATCACTCTCTTTTGACTATCATAATTATTTATCGCTCTCTTTTATAATTCAATATCAATATTTTATAATTTATGTACATAAATTATTAGTTGACCTCCATATTTTATAGAGTATCATCATAATAATTTAGCCATAAATTAAAGGGTTATCATAATCATGATTCAAACCAAATCCGTAATATCTTAGTTTATCAATTTCTAAAAGTTCTCTCCATGAAAAGAAAGGTAAGTTATGCTTTTATACTTTCAATCAACTTCCGTTTGCTACCGTTGGATATAATTTAATGAAAATACTAATCTAAAAGTTAAAACCATCTTCCTTTTCTTACGTCTAAAATATTTTCTTATCAATATCAATATAATTATAATTCATAATTCAAAATTCAAAATAAAAACTGTAGGAAACTTAATTTCCAAGAAATATAGTTGACTCCCTTGTAGTAACACTTATATATATATATATATATATATTAATATCATTAATGTATCTCGTTTTGTGTTATTTATTCTTCATTATTAATGAACTCAATTCTGCATTCCCAATATCATGGCAAGTCGCCCTTCATTAGGGATATTGACGATAGCAAGGATACTTGAACTATTATTGCTCGAGCTATCAGAAAGTGGATAATGACTAAAAAGATAGCACCTTTTGATTACGAGGTTCAAAACTCATTACAAGGCATTTGATTCAAGTAGAAAGTGTTCAATAATTATTTTTGATCGTGATGCGTCTCAACTGATAGGATGCTCAACTCTTGAGGTTAAGCAAGGCCTAGAGGAGGCTTACTCTACCACATTTCACCTTTCAAAATTATCCTTTTTTGGTATTCCTCTATACTTCGCTTTCTTAACATTCATCTTAAACTACAGAAAGGGGAGCTTGGAACTCTCAAAACAATTAGTGCGTTGTGTTGAAAAAGAAATTTTTGTTAGGTTAAGAGTCAAACGAAGCAACATCAAATACCCATTTAGTAGTATAGGTTTTGCAATTTACTAAGGAGGGAGATATTTTGCACTGGTTTACATACTCAGAATTTACAATAAGGAAAGGATTTAGTTGATAATAGCACATATTGTGATTGATCATTTGAATATATATTCACCTGCTTACTATTTGATTTATTCCTTTGATATTTTTTCCCAGCCCTCCAAATCCTTGACGGAATTGACATCTGCAGAAAAAGTTCAAAACAATGATAACTTTTTAATAATTCATTCCTCAAGATCTTCAACCATTCCTTTAAAGAGAAAGAAGGCAAACAACATTTCACTGGCTGATAATGGGAATCGGTTGTTGGCCTGTGACTGGCATTTGTCCCATACAAAATAACTTCTAGCGGAAGTGAGGGGAGGAAGCAATATTCATCTTGTCATGGAAGATAGACATGAAGGTTAAGTTCCACATTTGAATATATTTTATAATTTAAACGTTGAATCCCTTATTGAATTACCTTTGGCAGTTAATTTAGAATTAATAGTGATGAAGAGAAGTCAAAAAAGAAAAAAATTATTGACAGTATTAATTTTGGTAATTTAATCAAACAGAAGGGACACTAATCAAAAAGATTGTTTGTTGAATTAATCAAAACGGTAAAAACTCCCAAATTAATCCAAAAACCAGAGATTCTTAGTTGAATAAAAAATGGGACATTATTGATTGTTTTTTCCAATTTTATATAATGTAAGGTGATCTAATATGTTTACATTTTCCTTGGTTCTATTTAGTCAGAATGAACTCGAATCAAAACCCACAAGTTTTTTTTTCCTTCCAAAACCCACAAGTTGAAATCTTTGTTGAAAGAGGTTTGGCCTGTATACATTTATGGGGTCTCTCTAATTAATTTGAGTGGAAATAAAGGTGGATTTGTGGATCGTGGGTTCACAAACATTTTTTTGCCCTTCTATTTAAGAAAAGGATTTATTTATTGGTTTGACAAATTAAAATTGAAGATTGATATAACTAATGAATCTTCACTATTTCATAAAAAATAAATCTTATCAACGTAACTTATTGAAATGATATACATACATATATATAGTATATAAATCATTCGTATAAAATATTAATTGTGAAACTAAGCTAAAATCACTGAGATAAAAATCAGGGTTATCTAACCCGGACTGGACCGGCCAAACCGGACTGAAAACCGATGACTCCGCCTCTAAACCGGTCCGGGTCAAATTGTTTATTTTTTTAAAAAAAATTTTTTTTTTTGCTTTAGAATTTCATACTATAAGCCTAAAATATTCAATTTCTCATCGGTTTGGTCCCGGTTTAGCTTCGGTTTGACTCCAGTCTAACCCACTAACCCTTGACTCAATACCCCGACTGATCCAGGTTTAATTACCTTGATAAAAACAATTCTGGACAATTAATTATTGACTAAAATGAATTTTAATATATAATGCCTTCTAAATGTTGAGAACTCTGAATTGAATTATAGTAACTCCTTCAAATTTATAAGGGATTATATATTAAAACGTATCAGGGATTATATAAATTAGCACATGTACATATGTACACATGTACTCTATTAAAATGTTTTTTTTCTTTTAAGTATATGCACACATGTACACTCGTTTTAAAAAATGTCGATGGTGCGAGTTTTTTTCTTGAAGTGAGATGCTTTGCTAGGGTTTTTCCCTTTTCGCCTGTGTGGTGATACTTGGCCTTGGTGCTAGAAGAAAAACATGAAACTTGTCACTGGAAAACAACATGAATAGAAGGAAGCTTGACATTCAACTCCAATGGAAACAAGAGGAGGTTCGAGAAGAGACAGACTGCAAACTGGTTGGCAGAGTAATTTCCAATACTCGAATAGGTTATGTTACAGTGAGGGACACAATAATGGCGGCGTGGAGAGTAACTGGAGATTTAGATGTTAAAATGTTTGGGTTTAATTTGTTCACCTTTACGTTTAAAATTCAGAGTGAGGTGAGCAGAGTACTGAAGGAGACATCGTGGATAGTAAGAAATCATATTCTCAGCTTGCAAAAAAGTAAACCTTTCCTCTGTGAAAATGAAATAAGCATTAACTCATGTGAATTCTGGGTACAATTCCACAAGTTGCCACTAGAAGGTAGAATGAATTCAAATATAAGAAAGATGGCAAATGTGGTGGGGAGAGTGATAGAAGTGGAAGATATAGAAAACGGACGATATGCAAACAGGGGGTTTGGGAGGGCCAGAGTGGAGGTCGAGGTGGAAAAAGCTCTAATACCGGGATTTCAGGCACCTAGTGTAACGCCCCAATTTGCGATTAAGGGTTAAAGATAATTATTGAGGATAATTATCGGATTAAAGTGGAATTAATGTATATTGGTGACAATATTAATTTATATGTCATAATTGATGGAAAATTTAAAGAATGGAATTATTGGCTTTAAGTTAGTAGTTAATGGGGAAATTAATTACTAACTAAGAGGAAATGAGATGTGTGATTAAGTGACTAATGGAATTGGTTAGTGTAACTAAGTGGAGGATTAATTAGGAGGAGATTGTATGCGAGAGTGACAAGTGGCAAGCTTACTTGATGGTGGAGTGTTTGGAGAAGTTAAGGGCATGGTGCAATGATTTCTCTCTCTCCCTTTTCCCTTGCATTCAGCTGAATGGAGTATGGGAGTCAAAGAATGATTATTCCTTCTCCCTCCATACACTCAATCTCTCATTGTCTCTCTCTCCCTCTCTCTTATGCGTATGGGGCAAAGGATGGGCAGAATTTCTGCCTTCATTCCTATCATTTCATCACTCTTCATCTCTCCTCTCCCTCTCTCATGCATGCTTCCATGGCTGCCCAAGAAGGAGGAAGAACTTGGTGAAATAGGTGAGCCATTTGACCCTTCTAATGACCTCTAATGGAAAAAACTCCCTTCTTCAATATTGTCCCTTGTGTTGAGAGCTTCAATTCTATGGTTTTAGATTTGCCATTGGTGATGATTTGAGCTCTCAAGGAAATATAGAGTTTGGAGAATCAAAGAACTCCTTGGAGAAAGTTAAAGAGGTGAGTGAGTTGAGCATTTTGATATAAGTTTTGTGGTCATTTGGTTAAGTTGAAATTTTTGGGAATTTAGCCCTATTTTCGGAAATTAGGGTCTTGTGGTGTTTGAGTTGTTGTTGTCATGGATATGGTGTTTTGAGATGTATCTTGGATAGATAGAAGTTAATTGGAAACTTGGATTGAAAAGTTGCAAGTGTGGTCAGCGAAAAACTCTGTGCTGGCAGTGGTCTTGCATGGACGTTTTAAAATAGCAAATGGTGTTGAAAAATTATGAAACATTCCAGTCTTAAATTTCACATCTCAAGCTTCAAAATGGATATATGTTTTGTGTCATTTCGATTTTTGGGCTAGGAGTTATGACTGTCCAAAGTTTGATGTTAAATCTGGGAACAATTCTGGAATAGTGTGGACATTTCTTAAATTCTGGGATTTGTATGGTGATTTCCAGTAATGGTTCATATTTTTCTGGTAAAGAGCACTTAAATAGCTTTCAATGGGCTTTGGGATCACCGCATTTCGATTTTTCTAGAATTAATTATGAATTTCCGAAGTTGCCTTGGCTGCAGCAGAAAAGTCTTGGCTGCAGCACAAAAGTTTCTGTGCGTGTTTTGGCCGCAGCCAGAAATTCTTGGCTGCAGCCAGAAACCTTCTGTGCGTGTTTTGGCCGCAGCCAGAGGTTTTTTGGCTGCAGCCAACCCCCTGTTTTCAGCACCTTGGGATTTTGAAATGTGGTTTCCAACCATGTGTTTCCCAATCCTTTAGGGCCTTTATTAGAGCCAATTGTAGCTTCTTAAGGGTCATTATTGATAACCAAAATTAAGTGTGTTGAAGTCATTTGAGTATTGGAATAAGTAATAACCTATCGTCCTTAATGATTATAGGATTTGATATTTGCCCGGAACATAGAAGGCATACGCCTGAACAAGAACAGAAAGAACAAGGTAGTGACACTTTATCCTATATCATGTGTATTGCATTGCCTGTTTGCATTAGTCATCGATTACAGTGAAAGTGAAGGGGACGTGGCGAAAGCTTGGACTCGATTACAGTGAAAGTGAAGGGGGCATGGCGAAAGCCCGGACTCGAATATAGATAAAGTGAAGGGGACGTGGCGAAAGCCCGGACTCGATTACAGTGAAAGTGAAGGGGACGTGGCGAAAGCCCGGACTTGAATATAGATAAAGTGAAGGGGGCGTGGCGTAAGTCCGACCTCGTATATAGTGAAGGGAACGTGGTGAAAGCCCGGTCTCGAATATTGATTGCTGCATTGTGATATATGTGACTTGCTTTGTATATATGCATCATATAAATAAACTGTTGCTACTGGGATTCTCTAGAATCTCATTCTTTCCAAATAACATTTTTAGACAGGGCAAGTGGATCGAAAAGCAAGCAAGTGGATAAGGGCGATTAGGGCTGCCAGCGGTAGTCTTAGTTAAATATTTTGGTTTTATATCGAATTGGTTATCATTTTGGAGCAATGTAAATATATTGTATAGATCATAGTACTATAGTTTTGTGTAATCCCCGGTATGGATACTGAGATGGGCAATGATGCCCTGAACAATATTTTGGATTAAATGTTATTATCCCGGGTGAACGTCGGGAATTATGCTGATACTCTGATATTGTATATGCAACAGACCAAACAGGCCATTTGTTTTAATGAATGAAATGAATGGAGATTCAGTTGTACAGTTTCCGCAAAAAGTTTTTAATTGTTCTGGATTTCTCATTCGATTATTAAATATGATTAAACACTAATCCTGGTCTGATTATCGAAGGGGGTTACACCCAGACTGGAGAAGCTTGGAGATGTGTGGATCTAAGCGAAGTATGAGAAGCTAATAAGATTCTGTTTTAACTGTGGAAAACTGGGACATGAAGGCAAGAAGTGTGAAGAGGAAATGGTTGAATTTATTGCTAATGGAGTTCAAAAAGGGTATGATGCTAGTTTGTGTGCTCAAGCTTTCCGACCCCAACCAATTTTTCCGGCAAACAGAAATCAGGGACGGTCCTTAGAATAGTGTGGAATGCATGGGGAAGGAAGTAACATTAATTGGAAGTATGGGCAAGGAGGTCAAACACGGAACTCGAGGGAGAGTGGGGAAGGCTCCAAAAGTCAAATGGAAGAAAAGAGGAGTATGGTGAGAATTCTGACACAAGGCTTCCAAGCTGAGAAAGAAAACGCACGTGATATTCTCCAAGTCGGTGAAATAACCATTGAGGACACTACGTACCATGTGTTGCAAAGCCTCAACTTGGGCCTGGATAAGAAAGCCCAAGAAAAGGGAGCGAACTCCAAAGAAAAAGGGCTGATCAAACTAATAAAGAGGATGGACGGATCTGCTAGTATGTTGCAGGTTAGACAGAAAAAACTGGAAAAAGAGAAGGCCAAGTACTAGGTGGAACTCGTGGAAGGGGATGAGGAAGGCTCTAAAAATGTAGGGGCCCTGGTGCCATACCAAAATAAAGAAATCGTGGAGTTAGTACAGGGGATAAGGGACGTGACTTTAAAGAGGAAAGCATAGGAGCAATTGGGAACTCTTGCCCATAAGAGACAAAAAGATCATGACCAAGATTCACCCAAGAGTGCCGGAGATCGAGGGAAAGCTGAAATAGAACTTATGATGCTAGCAAAAGTGGAGGGCTCGACTGTATTCGACTTCAAGTATGAGGGAGCTTTAAATTTTAGCTTCAGTCATAATCCTGGTAGAGTGGTTAGATACAGAAGAAAACCTAAAAGAATTTTGTTTGTGGAAAATCAAAATACACCTTAGAATAATCAACTTGGGGGTGAGAAGGGACAAGAGGAGAGGACGGATGGGGATAGAATTGAGGGATCTGAAATGGACACTGATAAGTGTGGTGGCTGGCCTAATGCAGCCACCAGGGACTAATGATTTGCCTAGGTTGGAACTGTCAGGGCTTTAAAACCACCCTGATAGTTTGAAACCTTAGGTTCCAGTGCGGAAAGTTTAAACCAGCGATTGTATTCCTATCAGAGACAAAGATGAAACATAAGAAAATTGAGAAAGTAAGGAAAAAAATTAAAGTTTGATTTTGGTGAGTATGTGGAACCAGTGGGACGGTTTGGAGGATTAGCTCTTTAGTAGAAGGAGAGGGTGAGCATGAAAATAGGATTTACTAGCAAATTTATTATGCAGCTAGAGGAAGTTTAGGTAGAAGGGCATATAGTGGGAAATATTAGTTTGATTTATGGTCCGAATGACAGGAGTATGAAAATGCAATAGTGGTCAGAGTTGAAAAGCCTCAAGCCGGGGCCTGAAATTCCATTGATTGTAATGGGGGATTTCAATGAACTTCTATACTCAACAGATAAAGAAGGGGGAAGAGAGTGCTCTCAAAGAGACCTAGACAGGTTTATAGAATTCATGATAAGCTGTGATTTAATGGAAGTGGAATTTAAGGGATGTAAATTTACATGGGCAAATAATAGGGAAGGGGAAGACTTCATTCGAGAAAGACTAGATAGAGCGGTAATCAATTCAAATTGGAGGTCTTTATTTAAAAATGGGCAAGGGCATGTTTTGGAAGCTATAGCTTTAGATCACAACCCCATCATAGTGGACTTTAAACATATGGAATCAAGGACCCCGATGGTATTTCGGTTCGATGTAAGATGGATTAGGTATCCAAATCTAATGGAATTGATCAAAAGAAACTGGAGAGCTGATAGCAATGCTAATCTAGAGGACTTTGTGAGTAATTTGAATGAATTGAGGGAATGCTTTGACTGAATGGGGAAAGAAGGAATACAAAAACAGTCACAAACATATTAATAAGCCCATAACGCAAGTGCGGAGTGTATTGAGGTAAAATGGAATTCGGGAACAGCTAAGAAGATGGATGATTTGAAGAGGAAGATTAATGATTTATGGGAACAAGAAGAGTTGTACTGGGCGTAAAAGTAAAGAGTGGAGTGGTTGAAATATGGGGACAAAAATTCCAGATTCTTTCACATGACAACCATTCATAGAAGATGCAGCAACAAGATCACCTGAGTCAAAAATTAGGGAAATGAATGGAAGGAAAATGAGAAGGAGATAGGGGACTTATTTGCAGACTACTATACAAATCTATTTTCAACTAGGAGCCAGAGAGACTACTCAAGAGTATTGGAATGCATAGAGAAGGTCATAACTGAGGAGAATAACAAAATGCTCATGGCTTAAGTTCAAAATGAAGAAGTAAGGCAAGCTATGTTTCAACTTGGAGGAAGTAGAGTGCCGGGACCGGATGGCTACACTGAATTATTTTATCAGAAAGCTTGGAGTATCATTGGTGAGCAGGTATGCACTCTAGTTAAAAATTACTCTATACATGGGTTCCCTTTGGAAGTGGTGAATGAGACTGATCTAGTTTTAATTCCCAAAATGGAGTGTCTTGAGTCTATAAATGATTATAGGCCTATTAGTTTATGCAATTTTTCCTATAAAATTTTCTCAAAAGTGCTTGCAAATAGATTGAAACCTTTATTAGGAAATATTATAGATGAGAGTCAAAGGGCTTTTGTACCGGGTAGGCTAATTCAGGATAACAGAGTAGTGGTGCATGAAGTGTTTCACCATATGAGAACCAAACAAAAGGGTATATGTGAGATGGCCCTTAAGCTAGACATGAATAAGACATATGATAGAGTGGAATGAGATTTTTTATGTGATGGTCTACTAAAAATAGGGTTTAATGAGAGATGGGTAGAAAGAATTGCTTGGTGTCTAAATTCGGTGAACTTCTCAGTTATGCTATCAGGAAAAAGAATGTCAAGGGTCAAACCAAAAAGAGGCTTGCAACAAGGGGACCCACTGTCTCCCTACCTGTTTATCCTAGTGAATAATGTGTTGTCAAAATTAATTGAAAGGGATAAAAGAAGAGGGAAGCTGAAAGGAATAGTAGTTAGAAGAGGTGGCCCGGAGATTACACATAGCTTTTATGTTGATGATTCTGTATTCTTTCTCCAAGCCAATATGGATTACTGCAGGAATCTGAAAAGTTTAGTTGATGAGTTCTGTGTAGCTTCAGGCCAGGCAATTAATTTTGGGAAATCTTGTCTGTCTGTATTTTTCTAAACATATGCTTGAGGTACTGAAGGAAAAGATTGGCCAAATTTTTTAGATTCATGTGGTAGATGTCCCTGATAACTACTTGGGCCTACCAATCATATGGGGCAAATCAAAAGTTCAAGCCTTAAATTTTGTAATAGATAGAATGGAAAAGAGAGCCCGGGGTTAGAGAAAGAACTACCTATCGGAAGCTGGGAGAGAGGTGCTTATCAAGTCGGTGGCTAATTCGATTCCGGTGTACTCTATGTCTTGCTTCCTTTTCCCAAAGAGGGTTTTACAACGGCTGGATAGAATAGTATCTAAGTTCTGGTGGAAATGTGAAGAAGAAAAAAGGAAAATCTACTGGATGTCTATGGAAAAGATGAAAAGGCACAAGCTAGATGGTGGGTTGGGATTTAAGGATTTTGAAGCATTTAATCTTGCATTGTTAGCCAAACTCGGGTGGAGAATCTTACAACATCCAGATCAAATGTGGGTCAAATTGCTCAAAGCTAGATACTTCCTAAAATCCACTTTCCTGGAGGCCAAAAAAGGCTTATTCTCATCCTGGTTATGGTCAAGTATACTGGACGGTAGAATGGTGCTGGAAAATCATGTTGTAATAAATATAGCGAATGGGGTTGATACTAGAGTCTGGAAGGATCCCTGACTAAGGGATTTACCTGGGAAAAGGTTGATATCTCCATGCCCACACGAGTTATTCAATGATATTAGGGTAGCCAATATAATGCGGCAAAGGGGTAGGAATTTAATGTCAATTTAAGGGTGGATTACTGAATGTGAGCGGGAAGCAATTTACAATACCATAGTAGCTCATCAGCGTAGAGAGGATATGTGGACCTGGGTTAGGGGTAGAAGAAGCGAATACTTGGTTAAAGAGGGATATGAAGTAGCCAAACAAAATGTGCTAGGAAGGCTAGAGAATATCTCCACAACCTCTAATAATACTCACAGGTGAGGCTGGAAGCAAATATGGAAGCTCAAAGTTCCACCAAAAGTTAAGAACTTCATGTGGAGACTAATGTCAAATGCTTTGCCTACCTTTTCTAACCTTCTAAAATGAAAGTGCTGTGTAACTGATTTGTGCTTAATATGTCAAGAAAAAGCTGAAACTGATGAGCATTTATTCTTTTTATGTTTGGTAGTAGCTTCTCTCTCAAACCGAGGGAGATTGAGAACTTTAACATGAAACAATGGGTGCTTAGCTGGCTGTGCAGTGGGTCTACGTCTCCTTGGCAGAAAGCACTTATTGCAATGACGTTATGGCAAGTGTGGAAAACAAGGAACGTGTTTGTATTTGAAAATGTTAAACCAGATCTTGTCTCTGTTTTTCAACAGGATAGTAAAATGCTGCAAGAATTCTGGGGGACCAAGGAATGGAAAGCTAATCATCAATTGGAAGGTGGAGAAGAGGAACCTGAGCATAAGGAAAAGGAAGCATGGCAGCCACCAGCAGGTAGTGGTCGTAAAATAAATACTGATTGTGCTTTTTCTCTAGTGGATAGTCGAGCTTTTGTAGCATTTGTGGTTAGGGATATGAATGGGTGGCTGCTAGATAGAACTACTCAGTTATTAAAAGCTAACTCTCCATTAATGGCAGAAGGAATTGCTTTTCTTGATGCTGTACAATATGTCAATATGAACCAGATTGAAGAGGTTCAATTTGAGTCTGATAGCCAAGTCTTAGTGAATTGCATTAATAGTGAATCTTCTCCCAATGAGTGGAGGTGTATAAACATCCTTGAGAATATTCAAAGTTCAAGGAAACTAATCAAGAATCATTTTTGCAAATGGATTCCTAGGATAGCGAACTTAGCGGCATATTGGGTTGTTAGAGCTTCGCTAGGAGGATCTTGCCCGACGGATTGGGTCTCAAGACCACCTGATAAGCTTTGGAAGATTTTGAAGGAAGAGTCAAATTTCATCCATAGAGCCCCTGATTAATGTTTTGTTAGCTAGTTTGCTTTTCTTTTTTTTATGTATTTACGTAATTGAGGTAGCTTTCGTCTGTTTTAATTTCTATGACTATGTACTCATGTATTTCTTTTTACTTAGTGGATGGAATGGAGGCTTTGTTGATGGCAAAAAAAAAAAGTACACATGTACACCATTTGGCCATAAATGAGTGTGTGCCTTCGTTGCTACCCAGTGAATCAGTTGACTACTTCAGTTCAGATTTTGTCAGTGTAACTAATCAAGATCTAATAAAGAAAATTTAAGAAATAATCAAATCATTTTCATATATGATTACTTAATCAATCAATTATTAAGAAATATAAAAAAGGAAAATTAGGGGAAAAATCATATATTGGGATGATGATGTCAGTATTTCTAAATCAAATCAATAATAAATGAAATATAAGAAATAATCAAATCTTTTTTAAGTATGATTATTTAATCAATCAATTTTGAAGAAATATAAAAAAATAAATTATAAAATAAGCATCAATAAATTATATTTATTGATTAATAGATCCAAACTGAATCCCTAGAATTTATCATTTTTTTTGGACAAAATTATAATTTTCAATTATGATAACTATTTGATTTATGGACATAATTTTAAATTAAGATAACTCTTTGATTTAAGCAAAAAAAAAACCAAACACTAACTCACATTTCAGAGTGTTGCAGGTTTTAGACGGTTGGGATGTTATTGCTTTGTTGGGCTTGAAAGTAGGAGTGGACATATCACACAATCCCACGTCCCCATTATCAGCCTATGGAAGTGTCGTCTATCAGCCAATAGAGTGTTGTTTCTCTTCTTTCTCTTTGAGGCACAAGTTTCTACTTCGAAGGGTTGGAAAAAGGACTTAAGGGAAGAAAAATAGTTGAGCAAAGGAGAAAAGGATATGATTTATGGAGTGTCCTCCCCTACTTGATAATCATCCCAGGTTATAATTTAAAGAGAGGGCATGAATTATCCTCTTGTCCTAAATATAAGATAGATATGACTTTTTTTAGAAAAATTAAGGAAGCTAAAGAAGTTATTTAATTATATCATATGTTAATGTATCATTAGATTATATATTAGTTTAGAACTTAAGCAAAATAGTTTAGAGGAAAAAATGATAAATATAATATTTTAAAGTAATTTAATTAGTTTTCTCAATAAATCCAAAAAAGTCAACTCTGTCTTATATTTAGGACCGGAAGAAGTAGGCTTTTTAAAAAATATATATAAATAAAGGAAATAAAAAATATTAGAAAATAATAATCTATAAATTATAATGCGGGATGATGGTGTTACTATTTCTAAATCAAATTGAATCAAAATCCATATTTTGCATCAATAATAAATGAAATTTAAGAAATAATCAAATCATTTTTAAATATGATTACTTAATCAATCAATTATAAAGAAATATAAAATAGAAAATTAGGAAATAAGCGTGTGGGATGATGATATCACTATTTCTAAAGCGAATCATCAAATTAATAATTTGCATCAATAATAAATGAAATTTAAGAAATAATGAAATTATTTTTATATATGGTTATTTAATTAATCAATTTTGAAGAAATATAAAAAATAAATTATAAAATAATTATCAATAAATTATATTTATTGATTCTTTTTTTTTTAAACAATGACATTTTCTCTATTTCACTCTCGTAATAAAAGTTTTCAATATTGATCTCATCAATATTTATCGACAAACAATATATTTGGGATTTTCAGTATATATATATATATATGTCATTTAAAATAGATGATTATAAAATAATTACATGATTTATTATAATTATAAATAAATATTTCTTATTGTTCATACAATAAAAAATTGCCTAATCTTAAAGACTAAATTATATAATAAATATTACACATCTGATAAAACAATACTTTAGAATTATAAATTGTCTTTCTATATTTGAGAAGTTTTGGAAACTTAAAATGCAATATATTAACTTTCTCGAGCAACGCATAGGTAGCCATACTTATTATAAATATGTGTGTGTATACAACTTAAGCTATGTAATATGGATTTAAACTTACATAAATCAGCCTAGGAATCTAGTATCCATAAATCAACATTTAGACATTTATATCATTTATGTTTTATTTTGACATAGTTAAAAGGGAAAATGACAAAAAAAAAAACTTTGAAATTTTAAAATCACAAATCGGATATTTTTCATAAAATGAGTTATGAATTGCTTATTAAGTTTTGTTATTAACTTATTAATTATTAGTGATAAACTTAGTTTAGGATTTTTTAATTTCAAAATTCTTTTTGTTGTTGTCATTTTCCCTAGTTCAAAAGATAGGTTCACATTTATTTTTTTCTAAATAACATTTAAATTTCATTCAATAATTCCTTGATGACAAACCAAAAAATACTATATATAATCATTATTTCATTTCATTACATTTTCATAATGATATCGTATCTCTTAAAGAATAGATTAAATTTTTTTTTATTCTGAAAAAATTTACTATGATTTTGTATGAATATAATAGTCAATATTTTTAAGAGATGTGACCTCAATCTTTTTGGGAAAGACATGTGAAATCGGTCAGAACTAAAAAAATAAAGTTCTTTTTAGGGACAATTTTTTCAAGTCCCACACAAAAGAAAAAAAATGAAAAAATGATCTCTGAAGTTGTTAATGATAAGTCGAGGGGCGTCCATTAACAAGTCAAGGAGCTTTTACTGACAACTTTAAGAATCATTTCTTCATTTTTTTTCTTGTGTGGAACTTAAATATAATTGCTCCTTCTTTTTTTAGGTCTTTTTTTGCTAAGCATAAATATCCCATTATTAGAGGCAATTCTTTCCTTTAGGTTTTTTTCTAATGAACCAATGATCTATCATTAGCCAATTCAAAAACCTATTATTGTATGTGTTTTTGAGTGCAAACAAACAACTTAAACAAAAAAAAAAACGTATTTTCCAGAAACTTGGGTAGCAATGCTCATAATCAATATGCCAATTTTTTATCATCTATATAGAGGTATTAATTTTTTTCCAGCTCGCCCTAAAATCTTAGGATAACAAGTTCCACGCAATTTTGGGCAAGTCTAATAGTTAATTCAAGAAAACAAAGTAATGAGTAAGCATACACAAATAGACCAAGTTATCAAATCAAAGAACACGGAAAAACAGGGGAAAACAATTAGAACTCTAACCAATTAATGACGAGCTTCCCGTTGACAATGGCGCCGAATTTTGGATGCGTCCTTAGTGTGTGTTTGGCAAGCATCAAAACCATGGTTTCAAGTCATGGTTTGCACAACCCGAAACAAAACTCCTCTTATACACTTACCTCGTAAGTCGTAAAAGCTATGAAAAAAAGCTATTGACTGAATTACTACTATCTCTAGTTATTGATATAAGATGTAGTTTATAGTATAAATTGCATTACAAACTAAATATTATATTAAGGATCAGAGACAGTATTATATAGGATTGTGGCGACGTGAAACAACTCCTAAACATCTCCTTAGTGTCTATTTGGTACAGAGGAAATGGAGAGAAATTTTTTTTTGAGATACAAGAAAGCTCACTAAAAGGAACTACAAATCTAAATCAAATTGAATATTGCCAATCAGCAAAGTAGGGGTAGTATTGAAAAAGTGAATCCCATCGACAGCTGCTCGTGCCTTCCCTCATATTTCCTGTTGTAAACATTGTGTGCGAGTATGTTAAAAAAAAGAAATCTCATATAACTCAAGATTAGGTACGTCCAAGTATATAATTAAATATGAGTTTGAGTTAGTAAGAAGGCTGATAAGAGGAGTCTTCAAAATGATCGTTGGATATGACTCTTGGAGCTTTTGTGTATTTTAATTGATTGATTTTAATGATATTTAAAAGGTTTTATTACATTAAATGATAATTAATTCTTGTTTTGTTATTGACAATTTAATTGTCATTAAGACATCTTTAATAACCATTATTGCTGCTCAACGGTCACATGATTTCTACCTATAAAAAACAATGTCCAAAGTGAGGTCAATAGGATTGAGGTCAGAGCACTGACGTCAAGTGACATCGAGCTCTATTCTTGAGCTTCTTTCCTCTCTCTTCTTTTAAATTACACTGTTATCTTTCTACTATTCTGTCACTTTGCTTTATGCAGGAAGGATTCGTTTTATTTTGGAAAGTGCCACTTCCTAATTTACTAGGAGGTTGCGGAATATCTCCGAATGATAATGTCCTCAGGCATGACTCGAACTATACTTTTATTATGTTTTTGTAGGTACTGTCGCCAACAATTTGTGCGTTGTACAGTGCCGACACCAACATTTCTTCAAGAAGGTTCCCCTCTGGATGATCTTTATTCCATCCTATGGAAATTAGTTCCACAAGTTCTCAGCAATTCGCCTCTATCAAAACCTTATGCCATTTCATCTCCAAGCTGGCCCTTTTTACACCTCAGAGGACTACCCATAGCTCAGTATGAAAGCTATTCCTGTTACCTATTGTAAACATGAAGCCATCAATAATTGAGCCTTCATGGTCCCTTGCCACACCTCCACAATCTAAGCTACTCTGCAAACCCCTCATGGTTCTAGACAGATTAGTCAAAAGCCGCCTCATGTAGCATAACCAAAGGAAATGTTTACATTGTTGGGGAGAGAAAATTTTAATTAGTTCGATTTAAAGAAATTGGATAAGTGCAGTTAAGAACTTTTAATTAATTTTCTAATTATCATGTTCTCTTTGTTAAAATTTTGTCACCCCACCTATCCATTTTTTAAAAATTGAAGTCATTAAAATTTTTCCTCCACTCCCCCCCATTTCCCTCATGCTGAATGTAATACCCCAAATTTTGGGATTGGAGGCTTGAGAATAAGCCTAAATTAAGTGGACTGCTAAGCCCCAATTTAGCAGGAGCTCAAATTTATCCCCTAATGATTCTAATATCTTTGGGGTATTAAGAAAGTAAAATGGTGAATTTTGGAGAATATAATTATGTTTTCGATAAAATCGCCTATGAGGCAGTGAGCTTATCATAAGGTTTTGTAAGACTAAATGATAAGTAAAAATTATGAAATTTTACAGGATGAAAGTAGACATCCTAAGCTTTAATTTGATAGGTCATATGAATCAATTAGAGCTATACACAAAAAGATATGAATTTTTGAAGTTAGCCCAGAAAAACTGGAAAGTTTCTGAAACAACATGCAAAGAATGAAATTCTGGGAATTTTGTGATTCCATAAAGTAAAAGTCTATATTTTTCCTTGGAAATAGACTCAATAAGAGTTCTATATGCTTTGGAATCACCTCATTTCGATTTTTCTAGAATTAGTTATTATTTTTCAAAGTTTGGGCAGAAATCTGCCAGAATTTTGTAAAATCCGAAAATTTGGAAATTATCAAATAAATGAAATATGATATAAGATATTAAAATAAAACACCATCTTCCTCCTTTATTCAGATGAAACTGACGCCATTTTCAGTTTTAGAGAGAGGAAGAGAAAAATTGTAGAGAGAGAAAAGGAGGAGGAAAAACTTACTAAGGTAAGTGATTTCTTCGGTAAATCGGTTCCTAATGCGTATAACTCCGATCCTAAACTACTCCTCTTTGTTCTTTAAGGTTTGGAAAGCTCAAATTTGGTGTTTTCAAAGTTAGGGTTTTCTGCCATTTTTGGGAAAATCTTGTTGGAGCTTGAGGTAACTTCCAAACCTTCGTATATTGACTATTCTAGCTGCTGTGGGCAATTTAATCGGTGAAATTTCGCCGGATTGCCATTGGTTTTAATTTTTGGAAATGGGTATGTGGGGCTGTTATGCTGCCCAAATTGATACTAAATGGTAGTTGTAACCTAATGGAATAGTCAATAAAGTGGTTAGGAGTAGAAAGGAACACGTTTACGGAGCCGAAACCGAAAAACCCCGATTTTCCCTAGAAAACACATATATTTCGGTCTGGGCTATAAATGGACCATAGAGTTGGATTTTCAATGATTTGATGATTCCATTGAGTTCAGGAGGGAAAATTAGGTGGGGTTACAGTTGGGCACTTTTTCGGAAAAGGCCGAGAAAGCATAATTACGGAAACGCCCCTAAAACCCTAAAAGTAGGGCTGCCAAGGGCAATTTCGTAATTTTACATTGAATTTGATAATTCCGAGTCCGGAAATGGATTCTCTGGGTGAAAATATGTCAGGATAGCCCAGGTTAGAATTTCGAGAAAAGTACAGCCGGATCGGGTATGATGGGGCCGGGTCCCCGGGGGTATTTTAGTAATATTCAAGATAGACTCATATAACCCCCAAAAATACTATGGAAGTGCCTAAATAGTACATTTGACATTGTAGGATCGAATATGGAGCCCTGAGCTGCTGGCACGCATTACGAGGCACGCGTTTCAAGGCGGAAACGGGTTAAGGTAGGGGACTTACCTTACTTGCATGTATTTGATATCTTTGCTTGTGTAATGATGTATGTGATTGCTTTACTTGATTGTGTAGAGCATATTTGAATAAATGAAGCTCTGTTTCTGTTTTCACTGTGGCCATAGTCTTGTTGTATGAAACATTGAGCATGCAGAAATGTCATTATGGAGCATACATCTAGATAAAGCTAACATGTCATACACATAGCATCAATCATGCATGCATTATGGTATCTGTTTCCTACTGAGATTCTCTCGAATCTCACCCTCCCCTACCAACAATTTAGACAGGAGACGACAGAAGTTATGCAAATAACAATGCAGAGAACCATATGAGAGGATTGCAATGGTGATGAGAAGATGTCTCCGTTTCACTGGGACGGGTTTAGATGCCCCAGTAGCCCTGTGTGGCTACATTGATGGTAAGTATCATGTACAAACCCCTATGTGGAATTTATGTAATCATGCACATATTATCAGTATAGTTATGCTATTCCTGTGATGCCTACCGAACCGCATGTCGTTTTCCGCTAATACTCTGGTAAAGGTGAAATAAAGATAAGGGTGTGACATTGAACCGACCTAAGAGTTAAGTGCACTCTAATTACTATCGTAATAAAAGTCATAAATATTGATCTCATCAATATTTATGAACAAACAATACATTTGGGATTTTTAGTATATACACATGTTATTTAAAATAGATGATTATAAAATAATTACATGATTTATTATGATTACAAATAAATATTTCTTATTATGCATACAATAAAAAATTGCCTAATCTTAAAGACTAAATTATATAATAAATATTACACACCTCATAAAGCAATACTTTAGAATTATAAATTGTCTTTTTATATTTGAGAAGTTTTGGAAACTCATCAAAATGCAATATATTAACTTTCTCGTGCAACGCATGGGTAGCAATATTTATTATAAATATGTGTGTGTATACAACTTAAGCTATATAATATGGATTTAAACTTACATAAATCAGCCTAGGAATCTAGTATCCATAAATCAACATTTAGACGTTTATATCATTTATGTTTTATTTTGACATAGTTAAAAGGGAAAATGACAAAAAAAAAATTTGAAAGTTTAAAATCACAAATAGGATATTTTTCATAAAATGAGTTATGAATTACTTATTAGGTTTTGTTATTATCTTATTAATTATTGGTGATAAACTTAGTTTAGGATTTTGTAATTTCAATTTTTTTTGTCATTTTCTCTAGTTCAAAAGATAGGTTCACATTTATTTTTTTTCTAAATAACATTTAAATTTCATTCAATAATTCCTTGATGACATACCAAAAAATACTATATATAATCATTATTTCATTTCATTACATTTTCATAATGATATCGTATCTCTTAAAGAATAGATTAATTTTTTTTTTATTCTGAAAAAATTTCTGATGATTTTGTATGAATATAATAGTCAATATTTTTAAGAGATGTGACCTCAATCCTTTTTGGGCAAGACATGTGAAATCGGTCAGAACTAAAAGAATGAAGTTCTTTTTAGGGACAATTACATTCAAGTCTCACACAAAAGAAAAAAAATGAAAAAATGATCTTTGAAGTTGTTAATGACAAGTCGAAGGGTGTCCATTGACAAGTCGAGGAACTTCTACCAACAACTTTAGAGACAATTTCTTCATTTTTTTTCTTTTGTGTGGGACTTAAATATAATTGCTCCTTCTTTTTTTAGGTGTTTTTTTGCTAAGCATAAATATCCTATTATTAGAGGCAATTCTTTCCTTTAGGTTTTTTTCTAATGAACCAATGATCTATCATTAGCCAATTCAAAAACCTATTATTGTATGTGTTTTTGAGTGCAAACAAACAACTTAAACAAAAAAAAAAAACGTATTTTCCAGAAACTTGGGTAGCAATGCTCATAATCAATATGCCAATTTTTTATCATCTATGTAGAGGTATTAATTTTTTTCCAGCTCGCCCTAAAATCTTAGGATAACAAGTTCCACGCAATTTTGGGCAAGTCTAATAGTTAATTCAAGAAAACAAAGTAATGAGTAAGCATACACAAATAGACCAAGTTATCAAATCAAAGAACACGGAAAAACAGGGGAAAACAATTAGAACTCTAACCAATTAATGACGAGCTTCCCGTTGACAATGGCGCCGAATTTTGGATGCGTCCTTAGTGTGTGTTTGGCAAGCATCAAAACCATGGTTTCAAGCCATGGTTTGCACAAGCTGAGACAAAACTCCTCTTATACACTTACCTCGTAAGTCGTAAAAGCTATTAAAAAAAGCTATTGACTGAATTACTACTATCTCTAGTTATTGATATAAGATGTAATTTATAGTATAAATTGCATTACAAACTAGATATTATATTAAGGATCAGAGACAGTATTATATAGGATTGTGGCGACGTGAAACAACTCCTAAACATCTCCTTAGTGTCTATTTGGTACAGAGGAAATGGAGAGAAATTTTTTTTTGAGATACAAGAAAGCTCACTAAAAGGAACTACAAATCTAAATCAAATTGAATATTGCCAATCAGCAAAGTAGGGGTAGTATTGAAAAAGTGAATCCCATCGACAGCTGCTCGTGCCTTCCCTCATATTTCCTGTTGTAAACATTGTGTGCGAGTATGTTAAAAAAAAGAAATCTCATATAACTCAAGATTAGGTACGTCCAAGTATATAATTAAATATGAGTTTGAGTTAGTAAGAAGGCTGATAAGAGGAGTCTTCAAAATGATCGTTGGATATGACTCTTGGAGCTTTTGTGTATTTTAATTGATTGATTTTAATGATATTTAAAAGGTTTTATTACATTAAATGATAATTAATTCTTGTTTTGTTATTGACAATTTAATTGTCATTAAGACATCTTTAATAACCATTATTGCTGCTCAACGGTCACATGATTTCTACCTATAAAAGGCAATGTACAAAGTGAGGTCAATAGGATTGAGGTCAGAGCACTGAGGTCAAGTGACACCGAGCTCTATCCTCTCTCTTCTTCTGAATTACACTGTTATCTTTCTACTATTCTATCACCTTATTTTATATAGGAAGGATTCGTTTTATTTTGGGAAGTGTCGCTTCCTAATTTATTAGGAGATTGCGGAATATCTCCAAATAATAATGTCCTCAGGCATGACTCGAACTATACTTTTATTTTGTTTTTGTAGGTACTGTTGCCAACAATTTGTGCGTTGTACAGTACCAACGCCAACATTTCTTCAAGAAGGTTCCCCTCTGGATGATCTTTATTCCATCCTATGGAAATTAGTTCCACAAGTTCTCAGCAATTCGCCTCTATCAAAACCTTATGCCATTTCATCTCCAAGCTGGCCCTTTTTACACCTCAGAGGACTACCCATAGCTCAGTATGAAAGCTATTCCTGTTACCTATTGTAAACATGAAGCCATCAATAATTGAGCCTTCATGGTCCCTTGCCACACCTCCACAGGATGCCGTACTGGTCATTCCTATCTTAGAACCATCAACATTATACTTTACAAAACCCACATATAGGTGGAGGTTGCCATCTAGACGCTTTTTCTCCGCTCATACAATTCGCATAAAGTTTTTCCTTCGAGCACATCACAATTGCTCCTGTTTGCACTATGACTTGCAAATGACTCTTCATTGAACCCTCAAATATTCTTGCATTTCTATTTAACCAAATCGACCACCTAACTCCCATCACTTGGCATTTTTGGTTAAGATATTCCATGAGATGTCACAATCACATTCAATCCAACCTTCGCATGTTTACAATCATAGAGAGCATGCAAGGTCTCTTCAGTTTGTCCTCCACATAAAGCACAACCTATCTAAGCTACTCTGCAAACCCCTCATGTTTCTAGACAGATTAGTCAAAAGCCGCCTCCTGTAGCATAACCAAAGTAAATGTTTACATTGTTGGGGAGAGAAAATTTTAATTAGTTCGATTTAAAGAAATTGGATAAGTGCAGTTAAGAACTTTTAATTAATTTTTCTAATTATCATGTTCTCTTTGTTAAAATTTTGTCACCCCACTTATCCATTTTTTAAAAATTGAAGTCATTAAAATTTTTCCTCCTCTCCCCTCCATTTTCCTCATGCTGAACCGACCTAAGAGTTAAGTGCACTCTAATAACTATCCTAGATTATAATGGAATTGATGGTTTGTGACCCTAATGGGCCAAAACTTGATGTAAAACTCCCTTAAGACACTAAGGACTACTGAATGGAGTGGTTTTAAGGCAAGGCATTTGATCAAACACTTGGTTGGAAATGAGTAAAAAAAGGTAATTAAATCTGGAAAAATAAATATAAGTCCTAAAACAAGTGAGATATTGGAGAGAAACAATCATGTAAAGTTATTGTATCCAGATCCAATCCACTTGGATTAGACGCCAATTCTAACCCCTTTCACATTAAATTGAAGCATTAATCATAATAAGCCAATGGAAATTCCAGAAAAAATTGCGTGAATTACAATTAATCTCAAATATGGAAATTACATAACCTATTTTCTACATTGAAGGAAAATGAAGGTGTTGATATTTAATGCAACTCTAAAATCCCTTGCTTGCCTCTTTGGCATTGCCACTATGGCCATCTTCAATTTCAACTTAAACGATCTATTTGATACCTCAATCTTTTTGGTCTCATAACCCATTACATGTGTTATGGATGATTAGAGTTTAATTTAGATATTTATGATTATTTTAAAGTTTATTAAATACGAATATTCATTCATTAAAATTAGGATTTAATCATTTACCTTTAAATATTTGCAGTATCTCAATAAAATATGATATCTAACTTATTTTATCATTATCTTTGTTATCTTAGGATTATGATTCGATTTAGGATTTATATTTGAATTTAAATTATTATTATTATTTCATTATTCTTATAGCCATAAATAAAGCTAGGTTTTCGTATTTTTATTCAGCTTTAAGTATTGAATAAAAAATTCTTTCTTTGCTGGTCTTCTCTCTTCGTTTCCGGTCCCCTTTCCCTTTCCTCACCACATTTCACATTAGTTATTTGGGAAAATCACACTCAGATTCCAATGATCAGAAAAAATCACAAAAAATCTCAAAGCAGATTCTCCTATCCAAAAGCTCCCTATGGATGACATTGATATTAATTCTGAATGTGAAATTACATTTTTGCCCCCATTGATTAAGTTATATGATTAGGTGCAGGTACTTGTCAATCATCACTCTATGCATTGTCAAAATAGGTACATACATTTGTCAACGGGAGCCGTTTTACTTAACATAAATTGGCACATACACTTGTTAAAATATGCATATATACTTGTCAAAATAGGCACATATACTTGTTAAAATAGGCAAATAAACTCTAAATCCTCTTTGTTGCCAGATTTATATAAACTTATAAAATGGCAAGTTTATATAACTATTTTGATAAGTTTATGTGCCTACTTTGACAACTTATAAAATGATAAGTTTATTTGCCTAATGTAACAAGTTAATGTGTGTAAAATTTGACAAGTTTATGTGCCTATTTTGATATGTTAATGTATCTATATTGACAAGTTATAAATTGACAATTGTATTGTTAGATCCCAAGTTTTGATGATAACAAAAGTCAATTGTGTACAAATCATAGTTTTATAAGTTTAAGGAATGTTTACAAAGTTACCAAATGCATATAGCAATGTTCTATGGTGCCTGCTGTCAAAATGAACTGGTATACTCAAGCATGAGTCTAGCACTCGAGCATGGAACTCTTCTGTGCTCGAGCAGGTGCGAGTGATAGCCAGAAAGTGTTTGCCCGAGAGCATGCTATTGTCATTTTTATTGATTCACTCGAGCACTGGAGATAGCACTCGAGCAGAAGAGCCTTTCTCACTCGAGCACATGCGAGTGAGAGATTGTGAGTGCTTGGCCGAGAGCAAGTCTTGTCATTCTTCCTTGCTGCACTCGAGCAGAGGAATCTATACTCGAGCATGAGTGTCCTGTACTCGAGCACTAGCGAGTGAGGGACTGCGAGTGCTTGGCCGAGAGTCATGAAGATCAGAGAAGCATAAGTATGCTTGAGCAAAGCTTCATATGCTCGAGTGACACATCAGCACTTGCGAGTGAAAAATCTATCTCTCTCAAATTCTGATGCAAGTGCTGATATTAAGGGTATATTACTTGAGAATATTCTTCTCACTCGAGTAGGAGTATGTGTGCTCGAGTGAGGGCCCACATCACCTGCGAGTGCAAAATCTCACTCTTGCTAAAATGGTATGCGAGTGCTGTCCAGAGAAGAGTCTTCCAGTATAAAATGCAAGGCCACTCGAGCAGAAGAAGTTGTGCTCGAGTGAGGCCCCACATCACTCGTGAGTGAGAATTTTGTCTCTCTGAAATCCTATGTGAGTGCAAGCTCAAAACTGAAGAACAAGGAGTAAAATAGCAATATCACTCGAGTGAGCCCATCCATGCTCGAGTGATGCTCTGACAGATCACCAAATACACCAAGTCTCACAGCGTTCAATCCGAATATGGTTTAATGTTATTTGTTTATCTTATCATCACTTATTATCATTATTTAACATCTTTTTGAATGTATTATAAGTGTGATACAGGAGGATGAACGTTTGAAATAAACAAACACGAAGAAAGTCAAACAACGGTAGACAACATCATTACAAGCACACACGTACCTACCGCATTCAAAGTATTCAAACATGCGCGTGTCATTCCACAGTAACAAGCCCCACTCCTCAACGATCATTACTTAAATGGGCAAAAACTGAACATCTATATATACAGAGATCCAGAGATCGTCAACAACAACGAAGCACAAGAATTCACAAGCATATACACGAGTCTCTGCTATTCATAATTTTCTCTGTATACATTTTGATCTTCAGTGTTCATCTACTTGCTCTGTAAGAGAGTCTTTATACAATTCAAATTCTATCTTCATTTGATCTCAAGGTATTGGGACCTTGAGAGGGTAGATATCCTTACGAGAGAAGCAGTTGAGAGAATTCCTAGTTAAACCTTCCACACATAAGACTTATAAGATACAAGCAGTAGAGAATGTTGCTGCTCGTAAGACTTACAGTGGTGTAAGCAGGAGAGAACGTTGCTGCTCATAAATCTTGTCTACATAAGCAAGTGGGAAAGGTCATAGGTTGTTTTTCTGCACGTAAGACTTGTCGTAAGGGGAGAGAAATTTCTTATTGAGAGAATATTTCTGCTCGTAGTCCTTTCAAGGACAATTGTTGTTTTGTGGCGTTTTGAGAGCCCATTGAATCTTGGAAGAATAGTGAAAATCTCAGTAGGTCTTGATCTCTGAGGACTGGACGTAGGCCTGGTTGTTAGGCCGAACCAGTATAACTCTCTGTGTTCTAATCTTCTCAACTCTACTCTATCTACTCTATTTTCATATCACCACATCAAGCAAAAATTTATAACGTCACCCAATTCACCCCCCTCTTGGGTGAAGCTTGCCTCTTTCATGTATAACTACTTTGACAAGTTTATGTGCCTACTTCGACAACTTATAAAATGACAAGTGTATGTGCTTACTTTAGCAAGTTTATGTGCCTACTTTATCAAGTTTATGTATCTACTTTGACAACTTATAAAATGAAAAGTTTAATTGCCTATTATGACAAGTAAATGTGTGTAATTTGACAAATTTATGTGCCTATTTTGACCAATTTATGTGCATAAATTGACAAGTTATAAATGGGCAAGTGTGACACTACTTTTACAAGTTTATGTGTCAACTTTGACAACTTATAAAATGACAAATTTATTTGCTTATTTTAACAAGTTTATGTGCCTATTTTGACAAATATATGTGCATATTTTAACAAGTGTATGTGTCAATCTATGTTGAGTAAAACAATTCCCGTTGACAAGTGCTTGTGCCTATTTTGATAATGCATGGAGTGACGATTGACAAGTACTTATACCTAATCATATAACTTAATCAATGGGGGCAAGAAAGTAATTTCACACTTAGAATTAATATCAATGATGTCCCTATGGAGATTTTTGACAGGGGAATATGCTTTGGGACCTTATTGTGATTTTTTTTTATCCTTGGGACTTGAGTGTGATATTTCCTAGTTATTTTCCTACATCCAGCATTATAATAAGTAAACACATTTTATAATATTTAGGCATAGGGAAATTAATTCAAATAAATTCCTAAAAATTGCTCAAAAAATTGTGTATATTATAAAAAAATCAAACTATTCAAAAATTAAGCTCAATTAAGTGCTAAATAAATAATACTAGCTCCGGTTCTTAATATAAGACCCATTTGAATTTTTTTTGAGAGATTAATGAAGCTAAATAAATTAGGTAATCACATAATATGTCATATATCATTTAATTAATTATATATCAGTTTATAAATTAGACAAATTAGTTGAATATAAAAAAGATAAATATAAATACTTTACAGTATTTTATTTTGCTCTCTTAATCTCTTCAAAAAAGTCAATTAGATCATATATTAAAGATATGGGGTAGTAAGATCCAAGAAACAAAGGATTAAAATATGTAAAATATGTTTTGAATCATTGATTGTGTGAAGACGAACATAACACCGTACTTTTGATTAGTGGAGTATATCACCTTCCCCCTTTGGTGGTTGATGTTGTACGAGTGGAGCAGCAAAGTTGATGCTCTCATTCCCTGAATTTTGATGTTTTTTATGGTAAAGAAACTAAAAATCTGGTTATATCAGACACCGTTTGTTGTGGTGAAATCACAATGCGTGGCAGTTCATCGCACGGAGGGCATGTCCTCTTCCCCTCTATGTCAACTATCCTAGAGTGTTTGTCAATTAGGCCAAAATTGAACATGTGTATTTTCACATTTACACTTTAGATCAAGCAAAATACAAATCGTTCTAATATTCACAGGGTTTTTCAATGTGTGTATTTGTTTTAGATTGGGAATTTTTGCATAGGTTTTTAGGGTTATAGACGAAATTAAATCATAATGTATTACTTTATGGGTATTTTTATAATTTTATCCCTAACACTTTCACACGTGACACATTATTTGGGGCCCAAAACCCTTACTTGATGTCTAGCCTCTGTTACAAATTAAGAAATTTTTTTTTTTTGTATTTTTTAAGGCTGTTGGGGTACTTGAGTTAAGGGTGCCAACAACTCTTCACATAAATAAGTTCGATCCCATATTTTGATGATAACAAATTTTAAAAGAAAGTGATTTGCAGGAATTTCACTGATTTATAACTTGAGAAAATGTTTTAAAGTATACAATGGTGAATCACTTGTAGACACTCAAGTGATGTGAAAAAGGTTGATAAATAATTTTTAAACTTCACCACTATACTTCACTTACTATAGATTGCTAGTTGAAAATCCTTTTAAATTAATCACTCGAGTGACTACTCGAGTGATATGTTTTTCAAAATATCTCCCATCACAACAGTCATTAGAAGTGATCAAGTAAGTTCATTGAAAATCACTCGATTGATGCATCAATTTCCAATCACTTCCACTTCACCATGGTGCTCTCTGATAGTGAACATTTTTCTTGCAAAATGATCACGGTTTCTAAATCCCATTACTCTTCATTCACCACAATGAAAGCAGCCATTGATAAGTTTTCTGAAAAGTTTTTAAGGTTGATCACTCTAGTGGTGCTTTCTAAATCTCATCACTTCCTGCTCACAATAGTGATCTGTCCAAGTGATCAAGTTTGTGAAAACTAAGTTTGAGAAGATCACTTAAATGACAACTCGAGTGATGTACTTGTTGGAGTAATAAAATACAAGTGGGTGTGTCAAATGGAACAAGTCCCACATTGTTTGAGAGAGAGAATACAAGTATATATATTACACATTGTGAATTTGGACTAGAAAATGGGCTAAGAGGAGGAGTGCGCTCGCGCCCATAACAATGGGCCACTAGGAGGCAAACGTAGTGGAAATCCGGCAATTGTTTAGATTTGCATGGCATTATCTTCATGTTTTCGAAATTGATCAATAAAAAACCTTTATAGCCTTCAACGCTATGAAACTGCCTTCATAATGTTTTCATTACTATCGTAACTAGAGGTTTAATGGCCTTTATGTGGTTCAAATTGTGCTCAATGTCTCTCTTGGTCCGTGCCTATATAAGGAGAGTTCATCAAGAGGTTCAGGCATCCTAATCTGGAATCCTTGAGCTCTCTCTTCCTCCTTTGAAGCGTTCGAGTTTTCTCTTCGTCTCATTCTCTCTCTCCCTGCTCTTTTATATTTTGCTAGTCTCTTCACCCTATATTTATAGCAAGGGTTCATTTTATCCTGGAGAGTGTCCTCCCTCTCAACTGGTAGTTGCGGAATAGCTCTTAAGGACAACATCTTTGGACGTGGCTTGGATTACAAAGTGTATTTGCAGGAACTACGCCAATTTGTCACATCACTTCATGTTCACTATAGTGATTTGTTCAAGTGATCAAACTTTCTGAAACTATGTTTTGAAAAGATGATTCGAGTGATGAAATAAAATGCTCATCACTTGCACAACACCATAGTGACCTGAAGAAGTGCTCAGTATCTTTGAAAATATTTTGAACAGAGACTACTTGAGTGATGTGAGAGAAGAGCATCACTTCCATTGCACCATGGGGATACTAGTTGGTGATTTGTTTTCCTTTGAAACAAGATGAAGCATGATCACTTGAGTGACCCAGTTGCACTCATCACTACCACATCATCACAGTGAGCCATCTAGTGATCTATTCTGTTTTCAAAATCTCAAAGTGAAGATCACTCGAGTGATGTAGTTCATAAATAGAGCATAGCTTTAGAAATTTTATTTCGGTCCAAATCATATCTAAACTTATTCTTTTTGCTTCTAACTATTGTAATACATTGTTATGGAAGTATTTGAACATATGACAGATGCTTAATCAACGTTTAACACACATTAGCCAAAAGCATATTTGTGTCAGAAGCATTAAATGCTCCAAGCTTCAAACACTTCAAATTATTTTTGTTTCTAATGGCTAAATTAAAAGACAAAAGGAGCAACCTAACAATCTCAACATATAGAAGCAATGACCTCACACTCACAACGGCTACATTCAAAGAGCAATGGCCATCAATCATTCTTATACCATAAATAGAAGAGCATTGAAGACGAAGCAACTACAACACTTGCAGGTTACATTCATTGCTAAGTCTTAAAGCTTCATCTTTGTGTGATTTTGTACTTCAATGATCATCTTTTTGCTTTTATAAGAGACTTTACCAAATCATTTATTAAGGTTGAGTTACTCAAGGTAATGAGACCTTGAGAGGGCATTGACTGCTAAGTGTAAGGGAGAGTGAATATTCCTTAAGAAGGAATTTGATTGTATTGAGGCACTAAGAGTCTTGTAAATCTTAGGACAATAGTAAAACTCTCAAAAAGACTTTTGAGAACTGGACATAGGTTAAGTAGATTTGATTGAACCAGTATAAATCTTTTGTATCCACATTTGGTGATATCTTTCTAACTCTACTCTCTTCATTAAATTTGTGTTTAAGTTTAAAATTTTAAAATCACTCAATTCATCCCCTCTTGGGTGAAAGGCTTGAACTAACAAAATATTTTATGGAAATTTTTGCACCTAAACCCTTATATTTATTTATTTTTCTTAAACAAAGTCATATATGTTATTATACAAAAGGCAGGAGTCAATTTAACAAAATAAGAAAACTTATGTCCATCTATATCTATATCTATATATTCTATAATACTTAAGAAATACCGTTAAATTCCATTTTATTTTTAAGTAACATCGTTAATTCCATTAAGTAACACCGTTTCTTTTATATTCCTTCATAATTGAATTTTGTTTTATCTCCATAAATCATTGAGTTATCAAAATTTAAAATTATATTTTTTTGGCCACAAAACATAATAAATACTAGGGGATTTAGATTGCTATTACATTCCCTCATAATTGAATTTCGTTTGATTTCTGTAAATCAAGGAGTTATCTTAATTTAAAATTATAGTTTTTTTTCCAAAAAACATAATAAATAGGATTTGGTTTGGATCCATTAATCAATCAATATAATTTATTGATGATTATTTTTTAATTTCTTTTTTTATATTCCTTTATAATTAATTTTTTATCTCCATATTAATCAACAAAAATAATTTATTGATGATTATTTTCTATTTTTTTTGCCAAAGAACATAATAAATACACAAGGATTAAATTTGGTAATAAATATGAGGAGATTCAGTTTGAATCCATTAATCAATAAATATAATTTATTGATGAGTATTTTCTAATTTATTTTTTATATTTCTAATTTGGTTCTAGTTTGTTTGAATTATGTTTTTGCATTGTGATTCATTATAGGCGTTTAAGCTTGAGTGCAAAAATATTAATTTAAACTTAAATAATTTTAAAGTCTTTATGAAATGATCTTTCTCTCTTAACATTGTATGCTTTGAAAAAAATATGAGCAAGCAAAATAAAAAGAAAAAGCATATACAAGTGCCCACACCTATAACTAACTTCATATAATCTAATTGAGGCATGACATAAATATGAACTCCCCTATACAAGGACGTGCACTAATACTTGTTTGTTTAAATTTATTAGGTTTAGTTTTCCAAATAAAATATTGCCATGCGAATTTTATTATTAATGGTCTAACAAAATTTTGAAATTTTATCCATGGGAATTTTTATTATTAAATAAATCTATATGCTAAGATTTGATAAAAAAAATTGGACCTAATAGATATAAGTGAATGGACTTGAGTTTTGTCTTTTACTTTTCCATGTTCCACTTTCTGGGGGCTTTTTTGATGTTGACACTAGAGTTAACAATCATCATTGTAATTTTTAGGAGACAAATATGCTGATAAATTAGGCTAAAATTTCTTTTTAAAAAATAAATGGTTTCGTAGTTAAGAAGTAATATGATTTATCATAAATGTTATATTTTATTATCAACAATCTTTGAAATAACCATCAATTTTAGAAGTTGATGAAAATAACTAGTCCTACGTATTTGTGGATGATAGCTTTACTCCATATGTGCTTATTCTTTGAATGTAATAATAACAGATTAAAACGTATTCAAGTGCACAACATAAAATTTTGAGAGTACTAATATTTATATTGATGATATTTTCTTTAATAAACTAGCAAGATTAAAATCTGAAAGTATACCAACAGAAAAATAACTATAGCCCAATGTGAGCAACATTTTATGGAGTAGAGGCAACAAAACAATAACAAACTGGCTAATGTAAATGTACAATGAATACTTGGTGAAATATATCAACATTTTGACCCCAGAAAAAAGCTAAAGAATCATAACGAGCTTGATTTACTTTCTACAAAGACTTTGCGGAAGTCCCAGGCACAACCAAACTTACAATCCCACAAACAACAATGAGTCATTTAACCATTTTGCCTATATACTTCAAATCCACTCAGGAGTCTGCCATTATAGGAGCTGCCAGTCATCCTCATGGGCACAGCCCCCAGCATCATTCACAGGCTCCATTCCGGTGGCATCATCATCATCGTAGAATCTAACACTATCAACTGATGCATCATTGCCAGCGACTTGTCTCAAGGAGGGTCGCGACAGAGCAACAGTGAACAATGGTGCACCATTTGATTCATCTGCTAGCTTGGAAGCCCGGAAACAGAAATTGTCAAAGTCATCTGGTAAACATCATCAACAAGTAGAAAAGGTGGCATGAAAAGCGTTAGATGTTAGCCAATGCGCAAGAACTCTTGGGATTAAGCCAAAATAGTCAGCAAACCTTTATGTCGGCAGTAAAATCCAATGGCCAGGGATGGGTCAATTGACTCTAGTGGTATGTGCCTAATGCCACTGAGAGGAATATAAATGTCAAAGACAAAGAATTAACAAGTTGTGGAAAAACAAAGATAAATACTGATTTCAGGCCTACTTGCAGTGGTACGACGAAGTATTAACTTCCTGATTGTCCCCATTGATATTTACAACCTGACAACAACCAAAACTTAGTAGGTAAGATATGAATGCAAAAACATCACTCCAACAATGTCAACAAGCATCATGATCAGTGATATACAGCAGTTACATTGTCAACCAGTAGCAGTTAAAAGATCAGTTTTTTGGTGCCACATCTACAAAGTTGTGGCAACGGTACCACCACTGAAACAACAATAATGTGGTGACATTCGTACACTCTGGTAGAGATTATTTCTAAGTGGAAACTCAAGCGCATGAAATATTTTAACTACCCCGACCCCATGAAGCTTAGAGCGTCAACTGTGAATCAGCTCAAGTATAAAGAGAAATAGGGGCAGCGATGAAGAAAGTGGGAAAACAATTGACTAGGCCCTAAAATACGCAGGAAAAAGAAGAAAGAGAAGTATAGGATACAGAGTTAACCATTGATTTTTTTTTTTTTGCTGTCTCAGTATCATTTTTGGGTCCACTATGTCAATATGTTCCTGAAACTGAACATGAAGCAATTGCAAATTTTTTTACCATCTAAAGTTCCAGATAGCACAGCCCAAATTTAGACTTATTTTAAATATATTTTCCCTGACATTATATATATATATATATATTTCATTTTTACATCTGATGTTTATGGACGAAGATCCAACAAGGTAAGCTAGTACAAAATAAGCACCAAAGCCCATCATCTTTTTAACAAGCCGAATCCTGCAAGATGAGAACTAAGCTCTGGGCAGCACAAACTAAATTTATCTGGCTATGGTGCCCTTGCAGGAGCTGGCTTCTGCATGCATACAGTGTTGGATATAATTTGATAAATATGATCACAATAGTGCTATGGTGGTTTTGCGTTGAGTTTGTGGTGGGTTTCAGGCAAACCATACTTCATTAATTGTTCATATAGTGTTGATCTTTATTCAATTATACAGAATTTACAACAGATGAATGTTTAATATGATCTAATATGGCGTGGCTGTGATACAGCTACATTTACTATGGACCCCCAGTTGAGCTACTAGCTATATGCCAAGACAATAATGTTGGTTAGTATTCTGCTAATCCATTTTCCTAGAAAATGGAAAAAGGGCATCGCACATAAACTGCCTACAAATTTTACCAAACTGTAAGAGTCTACATAATTATTTTAAAATAATCACATTAAAACGTTGCCATCATCATTTCTCAGCCTTTGAATTTTTTCAATGGCTCAGATTAGGCCACTTCGTGTGTTGGCACCAAAGATATTGAATTTTTTCCATCCACCATAATACTGATCTTTTTATTGGTGTTTTCTCACTTTAGTTCATCTTTTTCTTATCTCCCCTTCCCTTCTAAATGCTGGTCCATCTCACTATCTCAGGGCTCTATGTTGCCATGTGTGGGGAGGGTCAAGTGCCATAAAAAGATTATGGTCATTTCTTGTTTACAGCCAAAACTAGGTAAAGATACAGGTGGGGGTACTAACTTTTGACCCTAAGGTCATGTTTGGTCGATGGAGCTATTTTGAGGGAAATGGAAAAGGAAAGGGAGAGGGAAAGGAGATTCCATACTGCTCTTATTAGAGAGGAAAAATAATTCTTTAGAATTTTAATTACTGTATACCAAATAATTCAGAGATATTTCTCTCTCTTCCCTTTGTTGAATCTTCCTTCCCTCATACTCCCTCCGGTCCCTTTTATAAGGAACAACTACCAAATTCACGCCGTCCATAATGGTAGCTAAAAGCAATAAATGTGTCAAATATGCACTTTTCTTTCCAAATATATCCCTATTTATATAGAGTACATGAGAGATAATTAATTGTAAAGAGATAATAAGCGGCATATATTTAATGACGACAAAATGGAAAGACCAGTTTAAAATTTCAGAAAAAAGGGATTTGTTTCTTATATTAAGGACTATCCTTATGAGAGAGAATGCTCCTTATAAAAAGGAACGGAGGGAGTACCAAACATGACCTAAGTGTTAAGAGATTCTTCAGCTAGAATTTGAAAATAATAAATAAGTCCAAATCGGTGGCGGTACAATTCTGAACTTAGACTGAATTCAAGCAAGAACACATGCCAGAATCAAGTGACATAATTAACACTACGGATAGGTGGGAGAACCATTCCCCGTGTCGGTGTTAAAACACCAAAAATTCCCATAAACAATATCATCAAAAAAATTCATGTCAAGGAAGGAAAAGTCGACTTGGTTCATTTTGAGATGGCATCTAGCAAAAACTGGTTTAACGTTGATGATTCAAAACGCTTAATTATGTAAGCAAAGATTTCATGCCTAAAATTCTAAACAACATCATCGTCATTATTAAGTCAGGAAGCAATTATAATGAATACATTAGAACAAAATATACTTGACCGGATTTCATCAGCAAAACCTTGCGCATACATGAGTCAATCACAAGAATTTAATGAGATAAGATTCAGAACAATTCCAGATTTATACATTCCATGATCCGGGAAGAGGCATCAAATATATCAGTAACCAGTATACTGAAGGAATGCACAAGAGATGCAGAAACTTTCCAAATAAAACCTAACTAATGATATTAAAATAATTTTTCTATTTCCTCTGACGAGAAATTCAATTAAGATACCAGCTTTGCAATTTTTAACTCACATATCATGAAGAGTGATAAGCAAGCGGCATTAACAACCCAAATTATTCCTTTAGTATATATGGTTGATTAATCAAACATATAAACTATATCTTAACAACTTCCACAATCACAGTGCCATACCTGCTGAACATCATGTGGGTCAAGGTAGAATGCCTTTTCATTCTGAACGCCTATAATATATGTTGAAGCACCTGGTTTACCCCCTAAGATTCCAAGGCTCTGGGGAAATGTAAAGGTTGAGTGCAATAACGGAATATACCTAATAATTTACATAATCCCCTTGTCAGTAATTGGACTTGAAGGATATAATCTAATTTTAAGCTTAAACTTAACAATCAAATTACACCATTATCAATGGTCTTTGAATATGAATCTCAATTATAAACTCTCTTCACTTATTGGTCAGATAAAAGGGCTCTGTATTCACAAGGAATCATGGGATAGAGGGTGAAGTCTTAGTGGGTCAGTTTGTAAGCACATTTTCCAGTTTCAATTAAGAGTGAAATATTATCTATACATATGTCAATTAGGAATTTAGGATTTGTTTATCTCAGACAATGTGGTTAGGATCTGGTTGGTTATTTTCTGATGTATTTAACTACAATTAAAAACAAATATTATATGTTTTTTATATTATAAGGTGATAACTAGTAGGGATGGGCATGTGGATTTGATGTTTCATTGTAAATTGGGAAATTCTCCTCGGGCTTTATTAATATTATGAGTTTAAGATTTTTGCTCATATTCTAGTAGAAATGTTTCTTGACCTTTATTAATTTCTCAAGTCAGATTCAATTTCATATATAATAGACTTTCCTTCCTTCTTTTTCCCTAACCATCTTGGATACTACCATAAGGCACAGGAACAGTTCATTATGTTACATCAGAATGCTAAATATCTGTCAACCCCCAACAATTGCTTCACTACAAGGTTCATGCTATAAGTTTAGCCATAAGAAGGGGAGGGGCTAGTAGGGGTGCACAAAAAATGAGGCAATTTTTTCAAGCAATGTCTGGTATATATGGTTAGTGTATAACCCATCTCATTATTTTTTTTCTTATGTACGGGTACAGGGTTCATCACGCTCATTTTCTTTCACTTTCTATCATATGGAATCAACATATTAAGTATACCGTAACAATGGAGCAAGCTGCGATTCAACATTCATAAGAGGAACACTGGAGATATAAACTATAAGGGATTGGGTTGAATGGGGAATAAAATATAGTTGTTCACAATTTCAAAATAAACTCAACAGTATAATGTCATGCAAAGTCCTATGTCTTTGATTATGCAATTTAAATAGAGAAGAAAAATGAATCACTTTTATATGATGGCTCATTCTAATATTTCAATAAGAATAAAAAAACCGTTAAAGGGTACCTAATGAATATCATACAGTACAGTATGAACTTGTAAAGTTTACTCACCTAGGATTGATCTTATCAAGTCCAAGAACCAAAGGAACCAATAAAAGTAGGGGTGTCCATTCCGCATGGCCCCTTGAAAACTCAGAACAACATTTGATGGCATCTTCAATGCAGACAACGGGTGCTCCACCTCGCTCCCCATCTTCATCTCCAGAAACAACATATATAGCCATAGGAAGTGGCTGTTCTTCATGGTCATTTGCGTCCCTCTGACTACGGGCTAGAACTTCCCATGTATGACACATGGCATATGGGCCCACCCATGACCCCACAGCAAGTCCATAACTCTTACCGGCATGCAGAAGATTGTGGATAGAAAAAGGAGATGCTTCAGAATCACCAAAAAGACGCAAAATGTTGAGATATTCTTGATCTAGTGGCTGCATATCGTGGAAAAACTACAATGAGCCCATGTGGAATCAATGTAATTAATATAGCAAGATTAATTATTTAATAACAACATACCTTAAGACAAGGAAATTTAAAATAGAATGAAATAAAATATCAAAACAACAAAAAAGAGAGATGGGGGAAAGGAAAAAGGTAAAATTAGTGAAATGCTAAAATGCTACATTGCATGTTAGTCACTGACCTGTTGCAGAGGTTTTCTCCATGATCTACCTAATTTATGAAAAAGTAATGCCTAGCACAATTAGAACACATTAATAACATTAGTCTAAAATATAAATGATGATAATCACCAGGAACCAAGTGACATTCACCTAGATTTAAATGGTCAGTGAAAAGAAAATAATATAAACCTGAGCAACAAGCATCTGACTGCTTCGAATCATACATCCCCAACCTACGTCACTAGTATACTTCGAATCTCCAATAGAATCAAAACCTATAGGCAAGCATCCAGCTTAGAACTTTTTAGGAATGTTCCAGTCAACTATTGACTGTAATCTGAAAATATTCCCAAGAATGGAGATACCACACCTTTTCGATATGTCATTAAAATTTTTGATGTAAAATCTTGTTCAAATGCTGCAAATCCATTGCTTGTATCTCCATTCCCAGATGATTCATGCTGTGAGATTTTATGGCAGACACCTAGGAGCCATATATCGCCATCTGAGGCTGCAATATCGGTCCTGCTTGACCCTAGGACACGCTCATGAAATCTCCTCATTGAGCCAACAGTAACAACCTTCCTCACAGCAGCTGCCCACCCACTATGTCTAGAATGAACTGCTTTCTTTTCAGAAGCTGATGACTCACTATATGTTTCAAAGACTGTAAAAGCAGATGAAAAGAAGCTTGACCATAAGGAAGCCTTGGGAAACTTACTGTCGATAGACCCTGCTTGTGAACAAGCAGGCCCCTGGTTATTATCCAAAGTCTCTGTTGAACTTTTAGAAGAACATTTAGCAGCAGCAATCTTCTCGCAGATAGCCTTCATTACCATTATGAAGCTGCTGAGAAGCAATTTGGCTCATGAAGCGAACAGAGGTTGTGCCAATATCTGCCAGTAAACAGGCACACCTATGAGTCAAATTTCTGACTTCAGAAACATATGCCCAGAACTATAGAAATAATGTAAAAGCATAAGGAAATATCTGAGACAAAAGATAACATGAGCTGCATTTACAGCTTAAATCAAATAGGCATTAGGCACAATTGAATGAGGGAAATGTATGAGAGGCCAAAAAGTTCTTCCTTCCTGATATAGCTATAACAAGTTACCATAAAAAAAAAGATAAGACCAAACGAAAACTAGTATTCTCTTTAAAAAGGATTAATTGAAAGTATCATACACCAGTCATCCTGCATGGCCATGATTCCTGCCAAAACTACTAATCCCCTGTTGCAGATCAATTTTTATAAAGAAGAGAATCATATTACACATGAAACAGATTTAAGGCCCCCAAATTCATCGACTGCCATACATTACCCATCAGGATTCCACTAGATGAACCACATGAACTGTGCAAACTATATCCAAATTCCGAAGCAACTAAAAATAGTTCCTACAAGGATAACAATCAAAACACCACCTAGTGTTGACGTAAGGACCTCATAAGGAAATCTGCAAAACCGGACCCAAATTAAACGTTTCTAAGACATAAACGAAACAACTGGGGGTATAATTTAAACCCACAAAACTCAGAAAACGATAAATTTCAAAAGGGAAACAGACAATCAAACTGAATATCGTAAGGACAAGAGACTCACAGGAATTGATGAGCTACGATCTTAAGATGAGGAAGGAACGGCGGAGATACCGGTCCGATCCTTACCAGAGCAGCTAAACTTCGGACTCTCCTGCTCCAATTTCTTTCTTTGCTTGTGCAGCTCAATTTCGTATTATTTTGAGCATGAAATTGAATTACGCCAACCTTCGCTTCAATCAATACTTTATCTGTCTTTGCTCTTCCAAGCTATCGCCCGATTTTTTTATTCTTCCCTACCGGAGAAGAGGCTCTTCTCAAATTTTTTTTCTGTTTTTTTTAAAAATTACGTGAATATACTCTCTCTGTCCTAATTATAAGACAAAATTAATTTTTTTTAGAGAAATTAAGGAAGTTAATTAAATTATTTTAGAGTTTTTATATTTTTATTTTTTTCTCCAAACTAATTAATTTGACTACTAAACTAATATATAATGTAAGGATACTAAAAATATAAACACTCTAAAGTAATTTAATTGGCTTTCTTAATTTCTCCAAAAAAATCAACTTTATCTTATAATTAATGCCCGAAGGAATACAAAATTATACATACACGTGAATTTCGCTGAAACTTGAAAGAATGGAAAAAAAAAACGAGTTTCGTTGAAAAAAGTATTTATCTCTTCCTATTTTTCAAAATAATGTCCCATATCTTGTCCTTAATAAAAAAGCCTATATGATTAATTTAGAAAAATTAATGAAGTTAAATAAATTAATTAATTATAACATATATTACATGATATTTCTCAAATGTTAATATTTATCATTACATTATATATAAATTAAGCAAATTAATTTAGACAAAAAGCGTTAATATAAATAATTTAAACTAATTTATTTAGTTTTACTAATATTTCATATGGTATATTAAAAAGGGAAAATTCCAAAAAAATACCTCAGAATATGTAAAAGGATAAATCAATGCAGTGAAATTCAGAATCCCAAGTCAATGCTACACTAATACAAAATTTTCTTTTTAGACCGCCATATTTAGACCGGTTATAGCGGATAAGGTCTAAAAAATTTGATCGGTGGCAGTTTTGTAATTATATAGAATTTCTAAAACTGGTTCTCAAAAAAACCGGTCTTTAAAAAATTATTTAAACCAGTTATAAATAAAACCGGTTTAAAAATATCAAAATATTTTAAAAAGTTAAAAATTTTAAACTTTTAAGACCGGTTATTCATAATAACCGATCTTAAATATCAAACATTTAAGACCGGTTTTAATAAAAACTAGTCTTAAATATGAAAAATTTAAAAATTATCTTTTTTCACCCTTTGAAGACCGGTTTCATTTATAACCGGTCTAAAAAATCGACCATAAATTTTTGAATCTCCTCTTTATCGTGCTTAATTTTCGCTCTCTGAATCTAAAACCTCTCTTTTTGGTGCGATTACTTTGCGAGCTTGGTCATCTTCGCTCGATCTCATTCTCATGTTTGTTGCTGCAATGCTCTCATCCTCACACTAAATGAGTTTGTCACTGTCATAACCTCGCTTGCTTTGATCTCCTTCTTCGCGACTTTTCTCTTTGCCCGTGACATCCATCCTTCATCACAACCTACCTTGGCAGCCTCACTTCTTTGCTGGAGGAGCCTCCATTTCGGGGTCGGAATCCTCTTTCTGGCTTAACGATGATGGCGAGCCTTTTTTGGCTTCGAGGACTTGTAAGCTTTCTTTTCCTTTTCCTTCCCAGAATTTAGGGTACCTAGTAATTTCTTTTGGTATTTTTATTTGACGGTTTTGTGTTTGTGAATGATTAATTTGAGATTATTGCAAGTTTTGTATTTGAACTTTGAAGTGTTTGAATGATGCCTGAATTCGCAATGTAATACGTTATGGGTCTCTGTGATTGCTAACAACATAGAGGGGTAGTATTGTATAGTAAGAGGTCACTTTGTTGTTCTTTTAGTGTTTACTAAACAGTGCATGAAGATCAATTTTTCCCAGTTTGCAATGACCAATTTTTGTTATCCTTTCTAGATGCTATTTTCTTCCATTCACCCTCAAACCATCATACTGCATTTTGTTTCAAAAAAAAAATCCTTTTAGCGTTGATGGAATATATGCATGATTGAATTGAACCAGATGCAAGTAAAGGAGATATGCTAACAACTGACGCAGAACTAGAACTTGAGGTGCCTCCCACAAGTAAAACTGCTCCTAGCAAAAATAGATACTGTATGAGCACTATCAAATTGTTTGGGGTGGATTTAACTCTAGATAATATTCCTCTCATGGCATTTGGCACCTATGTTGTTCTTGTTGGCCTCTCGTTGGGTCTCCCTAGTAAGTGTAGACTCTAAATAATGTTGTGTTTTCTAATACTGGGAAATTACCTGATAATGATAGATTAAATATTTTCTTTCAAATTTCGTATCTCTTATCTCTTTGTATGTATATGATGTTTAAACGCACACCTTAAAGAGTAAGCATAGATATTATAAGAAATTTTTTGACTTCTCAGTTTCTTATGTTGCATATGATCAAAATTTTTCCTTGGTAAGCATTGTTATGCTTCTATATTTTACTGAAATTATTTACATTCAATAGTCTTACTGTTTGCATGCTTTGCTACTTGGCATCAAAAGTGGTTAAATGACTACTAAGATATCACTTATAGTCATAACTAAGACACTCTTGAATTGCTTCTAAGGACTGTAACCTGATTTAAAGCTATCTGATATTGTCTTTATGCCATGCTGCAAATCTTATAAGCTTTATAAGATGTTGGTGAAATCTTGGGGAGAAATAAGAGTGTGCATTTAGTTACAGTTATTGTCAAATTTTTATCTTATAAGTTGTTGTTTTTCATCATTTAGTTATAGTTGTCATAGCTTACTTAAAATTATATTTTAGTAAAACAATATGGCACTTTTTTTTTGGATTGGGATGATTTTAAAATCCTTCCAATCTTAAAACAAATCCTATTTATTTATTTTTAAAAAATGTCACTTTTTAGACCGATTATTAGAATAACTGGTCTTAAAAATACTTTTAAGACCGGTTTTTAGAAAAACCGGTCTTAAAATTATGACTTTTAAGATCGGTTATTATAAGTCAAGAAAAACCGATTAAAAGTCTTGAAAAAAAATTTTTTAGATTGGTTTTTAAACAACCGATCTAAAAAGTCTAGACTTTTTAGACCTGGTCTTTGAGAAACCGGTCTAAAAAAGTGATTTTTAAGACAGGTTGCTTAATCGGTTTAAAAAGTAACAAACTTTTTAGACTGGCTGTATCAAGACCGGATCTGGAACCGGTCTAAAATGTCATTTTTAATCAGTCTTAAAATTGATTTTTCCAATAGTGCTATGTCAATACGGAGGAGGAATCTAGGATTTTGAAATTTCAGTGAAAAGATAAATGTGCCATTCAACTATCCCCCCCTCTCAGCTCGGAATAACAACACATCTTTTTTTATTAACAACTTCAAAATATGGTATTGTTAATATAAAATACGGTGTAATTAATAAAAAGAGAGATATTGTTATTGGCCCTGAAACTTAATTATGAAGTTGTGAAACAAAAAAGTGGAGTTGTTAATGTATAATATGATATTGTTAATATAGAGACTGGTGTTGTTATTGTGAACAAGAAAGTTGAGTTGCTAATGTACAATACGGTGTTGTTAATAAAGAGATTGATGTTATTATTGTGAAAGTAGAAAGAGGAGTTGTTAATGTAGAATGTGGTGTTGTTATTTCGAGCTCAGAAAGTGGGACAACTGAAGGGCAGATTCATCTTTTACCCGAGATATCAAAATCCTAGATTCCTCCTCTGTACTAACCAGCACTGACAAGGGATTTCCTAACTTCAGCACACTGATTTGTCCTTTCCTATATTCCAAGGTATTTTTTTTTGAATTTTTATCACACCCTTATCTTATTTTAACTTATAGCGGAATATTAATGCATGGTTTGGTGCGCAATACAAGAATAGCGTAATTATACTGATAATATGTGCATGATTACAAAAATTCCCCATAGGGATTCGTACATGATAATTACGATTAAGGTAGCAACACAGGGTTACTATGGTGTCTAAACCCATCCTAGTGAAGCGGAGACATCATTCTGTCTTCGTTCCACCACTGCAATCCTCTTGTGTAGTTCTCATCTCTAATCTCTACAAACCTTTTGTATTCACCTATCTAAATTGTTGGTAGGGAAGGGTGAGATTTGAGAGAATCTTAATAGGAAACAGATACCATAATGCATGCATGATAGATGCTATGTGTATGACATATTAGTTTTAACTAGATGCATGCTCTGTGATGACATTTCTGCATGCTCAATGTTTCATGCAACATAACTATGGCCAGAGTATAAACAGAAATAGAGCTTCATTATTCAAATATGTTCCACACAATCAAGTAAAGCAATCATATACATCACTACACAAACAGAGATTTCAAATACATGCAAATAAGGTAAGTTCCCTACCTCCGATCTTTGAGTCCTCCTCTTGTATCCTGTTTTTTTAACCATTGAAAATGCATCTTCTTTAACACCTCATGGCCCTTAACCATTTTTCGCCTTGAAACTCATGCTCGTAATGCGTGCCAATGACTTAGCTCTCAACTCTGTCTTAAAATGCCAATGTACAAGAATTAGGTTAAAACCCATTCATGTATTATTTTAGGCACTTCCAATTTATTTTTAGTGGTTATATGAGTCTATAGTAAAAATTTACCAACATGCCCTTGGGTACTTGGCCCAGCCGTACCCGGTCCAACTATACTTTTTCTAAAATTTTGACTGACTATTCTGACTTATTTTCACCTAAAGAATCCATTTCCAAACTCGAAATTACCAAATTCACTGCCAAAAGACCAAAATATCCTTGGCAGCCCTATTTCAGGGTTTTAGGGGAGTTTTTATAATTATGCTTTTTCGGGCTTTTTTGAAAAAAATGATCAAGTGTAACACCACATAATTTTCCATCCTAAACTCAATGGAATCATCAGAACATCAAAAATCCAACTTCAACCCCTCCAAACAACACTAACTGAATCCTAAGATTCTTTGAGAAAAATTGGGGTTTTTCAATTCCGGCTTCGCAAACTTGCTCCTTTTTACTCCTAACCACTTTATTAACTATTTAATTACGTTAAAACTACCATTTAGACTCAATTTTGGCAGCATAACATTTATGACATCACATTTCCCAAATTTAGATTCAGAGCAAATTAATTACAAATCCACTGATTAAACTACTCACAGCAACCATAATAATCAAAATTCAAAGTTTCAAAGGTTTCCTTTTGCTTCCTTTGGCTTCTCCTTGGTGTGATCAAAAGCTGGCCTCTTTAAACACCAAAATTTTTTATTCCAACACCTTCAATAACATATAAGAGAAGCTTAGGATAAGGATTATACATGTTTGGTACGAATTTACCAAAGAAATCGACCTACCTTGTGAGATTTTCCTCCTTCTCTCTCTAAAATTCTCAAACTCTCTTTCTCTCTCTTAGAACACCAAAACCGTTGGCCTTATGGGTGAAAGATGAAGCCAAATGACTTTTATAATTTCATGCTTATGTCATCTAATCTCTTACTTGTGTCATAATTGTCCAATTTCCCAAAAATCCAAATTTTAAATTTTATGTACATAAAATATGGTCATAAGCCCAATTATATTGAAACTAATATTTTCCCTCTCTTGGCCCATGAAAAAGACATCCTAGGGTTCTTCTCTTTAGGTCTAAATTGGCTTTATAACATTATTCAAGTCACATGCATACTTCTGTCCCATTTTTCCCATTTTCGGATTTGTGACAATTTCTGGCAGATTTTCTGCCCAATTTTTGAAAGTTCTAATTATATAGTAAGAATGTGTTGTTAATAAGGGCTACAACAATTGTTAATAAGGCTGCTGAAATTGCTAATGACAACTGTTTTGTGCAAATGGATAGCAGTGATGGCTACCACGTTTGGCAAGAATCTACTATGTTTCCTTCATATAGGGGGAATGTTTGAAGTCAGTGGAGATGGTGATATAACATATATTGGTGGAATGGTCAGATCTAAAACCATTAAGGAAGGAACAAGTTTAGAAGAGTTTAAAACAATGATATTCTCCATTGTAGGAAAAGAGAGTGGTGGACTTGTTATAGAGATCGCATGCATTTTCAGATATAAATGAAGGTTAGATATAATGTAGTTTTGTATCCCACTTTCATTTATGAAAATTTATAATCAGATATAATTTAAGTTGTCAATGTACCTGAAGTTGTCATTGGACGCCCATGTAGTTGTTTATATATAAATATGCAGTTATGTTCACTGTAGCCCACTTTATTTATGAAAAGATGTAATTTTTGTGTAAATTCTGTTATCAATGTATGGTCCTGAGGTTGTCAGTAAAGGCCTCTGGATTTGTCAAAGTACGCTGGTGAAGTTGTTAATATATATATATATATATATATGTTGTTATGATCACATTGGCAAATGATTGTTTATGTGCATATACTTATAGATTACCTATATTGTTGATATTTAATATCAAATAGGTGGCCATATTATATGACTTGTCACTGGTGCCTCCTTGACTTGTCAATGGAAGGGTTGGAGAGTTGGCAATGGAGGCTCCTTGACTTATCAAGGGAAGGCCATTTGAGTTGTAAATAGACGCCCTATGACTTGTCAATCGAGCCTCCTTGGGTTGTCAATAGAGGCCCCTGGAGTTGTCAGTAGAGGCCCCGTTGTAATATCTCAAATTTTGATACTTAAGGCTAGAGAATAAGCCTGAGATCAGTGAATGGCTAAGCCCCAGTTTAGCAAGATGCCAAATTGTGATTAAGGGTTAATGACTCCAAAAGCGGATGTGATTAGTGATAAAAAAACCCTTTTGCAGAATATGAGGTGATCTGGCACTCGAACGTGGTTCGTATATGTCGTGAGCAACACCGAAACCCTATATTTAAGCTCAATTATGGATTAACATCTAAATTGTTGTAAAATATAGGGAGGGCGCATAATTAGGGGCAAAATGGTAAAGTTACCGACCAATTGGTCAGTTACTGAAGACGAATCGTATTGGTAACTTCAAGATCAATGGTTAGGATGGATTTGTGTAGGAGATCAAAGGGTGGAATCCCATGTGGGTGTGTGTATGTGAGCTCATGATAGATGGAGCAAGTGTGTGATAAGTGGCAATTTGTGGACCCTTGGATTGGGTCAACATTTTCAACTCACTCTCCCTCGTTCCTCTGTTTTTCTAAACGTCCAAAGGGCCATTTGCACCCTTAAATTTGATCCCTTTCTCTTTCATTTCAGCTCCCATGGACGCCAAGCTTGAAGGTGGAGAGAAAAAAGAAATAGGTGAGTTTTGGTTGGTTTATGGTTCTCTAATGCTCAAATACCCTTCTTTAACGTTGTTCATAGTGATGAGAGCTTCATCTCTATGGTTTTAGATTCTTGATTGGAGGTCTTTGAGAGCTTGAGAAAAAGTAGAAAGATGGAGAATCAAGAATTGGTTTGGGAAAGAGGAAGATGTGAGTATTTGAAGCCTTTTGATCTAAGTTTTGTGACTTGTGGTTGAGTTTTGAGAATTTTGGAATTTTGCCCTGATTTTATGGTATTTTCGTGTGGCATGTAATTGGGAGAATTGGATGTTGTTTTATGTTGAAAATGGTGTCATGTTGTGGTATTTAATCATTGGAATTGGTTTGAATTGAATTGGACACATTGGTTGCAAAACTGGAAAATCTGTCCTTTGGAAGTCTGTTCTGGGAAGTTTATTTGTGTTGGCGTTTTGAATAGGTAAATGATGTCAGAAAATTATGAAACTTTCTAGTCTTAAATTTCACATCCCAAGCTTCAAAATAGACATATAATTTGTGCCATTTCGTTTTGGCAACTGGGAGATATGACTGTCCAAAGTTTGGGATTGAAACTGAACACTGTTTTGGGGAAGTAAAGGATTTTGGGGAATTCTGTATTTTTGTGGTGATTTCCAGTACTGGCTCATATTTTTCCTATGCAAATGACTTAAATAGCTTTCTATGGGCTTTAGGATCAACTCATTTCGATTTTTCTAGAATTAGTTATGAATTTCTAAAGTTACCTTGGCTGCAGCAGAAAATCTTGGCTTCAACATAAAAGTTTCTGTGCACGTTTTGGCCTCAGCCAGAAATTCTTTGTTGCGGCCAAAAACCTTCTATGCACGTTTTGGTTGCAGCCAAAGGATTCTTGGCTGCAGCCAACCCCCATTTTCAATACTTGGCGATTTTGAAAAGTGATTTCCAACCTAATACGTCCCAATCCTTTCAAGCTTTTGTTAAGCTTATTATTAGAAACTTAAGGGACTCAAATGACAACCAACCTTAAGTGATATGGAAGTAAGAATTTGGAATTGAGATTGACCCTATGTCCTTGATTTGGTTATAGGGTTGGATATTTGCTCGGATCGCGAGTAGCCGATGCTGGAGCATACGTGGAAAGAATAAGGGTAGGGAATTTATCTCTCTTGCATACTTTGATATTTGTGTTTGTGTATTGATGTATGTATTGCTTTTCTTGATTATGTGAAACATGTATGAATGATTGTAGCTCTATTTCTATTTATGCCATTGCCATGAGTATGTTGTTGAAACATTGAGCACGCAGATATGTCATTATGTGAGCATGTGTTATTGTGATGCAAGCATGTCATGCATTAAACACTTATCTTGCATGCATATTGGTATATGTTTCCCTACTGAGATTCTCTCGAATCTCGCCCTCCCCTACCAACATTTTAGACAGGGTAGGTGGATTGAGGATGGAACAAGTAGCCAAGGGTGATGAGGACTCCTTCAGGTTGTCATTCTGATAGTTGGTTACCATAGTTGGGAGTATTATGTGTATTTGGATTCAGATTTGGTTATGTACGGGTTGGAATATGTTTGGATACGATATTTGTAGATGTATTTGAGAGGATTTGTGTAATCCCCATATGGAAGTTGTAATGGGCAATTGTGCCCTATGTATATTTAGTAAAGATATGAACCCGGGAGTTGCCGAGATGATATTGTTGTACACTCTAATATTTGTTTAAATGTGATATTCCATGTGATGTAATTGTATTCGAAATTGAATATGAGACCAGGTTAATTAGATTTCGAAAGTGATTTGTGAAAACCCTATCGTGAAGATGGGATTTTAAATAAGTTTTGTTTCTTATGGTGTCTATTTCATTTTAATCGCGTATTTCAGATATAATTACAGAAGGGGATTATATTTTTGGTATCAGAGCTACAGTTCCTAGCAAGTATAGGAATTTGCTAGGATAGTGGCAGTAGTTGCTGCCTTAGTTCATAGAGGATGACTGGGTTTATTTGTGGTATACACATAGTGTCCCTGCTATTTGTGGATCTGTAATGACTTACCTAAATGGAAGTGGATCGTTTAATGACCTACCTATTTGGCATGCATCAAATAGTGGTGAATTTACTATAAGATCGGCGTATCAGATGTTAGGAAGGGGTAGTGGGTCAACGTGTTGAGGGCTATAGAGGAGGATCTGGAAAGTGGATGCCCCACAACGTTTCAAGTCATTTCTTTGGCTCTGCATATGAGGTTGGTTACTTACTAATTACGCTCGATCTGCACGTGGCATGCCAGGGCCTGTTGCTCTTAAGATATGTAGTGGGGCTCACGAGGATATCATGCATGCATTACGTGACTGTGTCCAGGTGATGGACTGCTGGAATCTTATCTTACCTATGGAGATGCAGGGTGCTTTTTACTCGTTTAACATTGTAGTGGGATGGGTAGAATGGAACCTAGTATAACGATTAATGGTTTTAGGCTACCAGTAGAATATCTGGTTCACCATCATGTGCTAACAGATTTGGATGAATCAAAACACAACAATTTTTCAAGATAAGGAGGTGGGGGCTCAAAGTTTGGTGGTGCAGGCGAGTGTGATTGTTAAATGGGCCAAGTTTAGGCTTGGAGACTATGTACATCAGGAAGGTATGCTAGTATTACAGACTCTGCCTTTTGTCTGGTGGGTGAAGATTAACATTGACGGAGCTTGTTCCAAGTAGGGTGATTTTTCAGCCTGTGCAGGAATTACGAGCAATCATGAAGGGAGGGTGATGGACGGTTTCATGTTTAACATTGGTGGAGGAAATTCTTTAAATGTGGAAACGTGGGCGGTTGTATGGGGGCTTAAGCGTGCGTAGGATATGGGATGGAAGAAGGTGATTCTTGAGACTGACTACTGGGAGGTTGTTGATACGGTATATACAGGATAGAGTGAGGAGTACCCGGAAGGGTCCTTTTGGATGAAATTCGTGGATGGCTATCGCGCGATTGGGATGTTAAGCTCGAATGGGTTTGTCGTGGGAGGAATACTATTGCGGATCTATTAACCAAAGAAGCGTTAGATCAGGTTAATGCGGTTTTTTTCTTTGCGTCACTGTAACACCCCAAATTTACATTCACCAAATATATTGTAATAATTCAAGAAATTCAATAAAATGGTGAATATTCATAAGAAAATAAGCAAATTAATTCAAGAAAGGAAATTAGATTACAAAGGAAATGGCAAAATCGTAACTTTGCCAATTTAGAACAAGATTAATTGTTTTCCAATTAATTGAAGTTAATTTCAATTAATTAAGGAAAATAAAGGAGAATATATATATTGAATATTCTTGGTGGAATAGATCAAGAGTTGTGAAACTGGAAGGACTTGTGCATAATTCCTTTAATTGAATTATTGAAGTATGAAAACAATTTCTATTTCCCTTTTCTTATAAATTTCACCTAGCATGAGAAAATGGGAGGGAAAAATGATTTTTGGAATTAAACATGCCAAGTGTCACTATCCTATGGTAAAGGGTTTAGTTTATAATTGATAAAGATGTGCACATGTCTAATTGTGTTAAAATAATGTTATTTTTACATAGTAATCATGATTATGGTACAACAATTGAGTGCATGGTTGGATTAGTTGGAAGAAGCCATTTGGTTATTGAGAGCATGAGAGGGGATGGTTTTTGAGCTAACCAAAAGGGGTGAAAAATTAGTTCGAGCATAATTGCACCTTATGACACCAATTGGGAAGAGATAAGACTAATGCCAAGTGTCACCATAAGATGTATTGTTGGAAATGAAGTGATTAAAGGAGATGGGTGATATTTTATAAAACTCTTCCTTCCTCGTTCCCTTCCTCATTTTTGGCCATGAATAGAGAGAGAGAGAGAGAGAGAGAGAGCGCTTTAGAGATCTTGAGATCTAGAGAGAAGGAAGAAGAGAAAGCTTAAGGTACGTGTTGATTTCTTAAGCATTTTCTTGTAATATAGCATAAGACCTTCTCTAAACTCTTCTTCTTTATGGAATCAATGGTTCAGAAAACAAATCTTGAGCTCAAAGGGGGAGAGAGAGGAGGACGTCTAGAGAGAGAGAGAGCCCAATAACTCAAGAGGTAACTTTACAAACCTTAGATCTATACTAGTATGATGTTGTTGTTGAGGTTTGTGGTTAGATTTGGTGATTTTTAGTTAATTTTGTAAATTTGGAAAGTCCTAACCCTAAGGGGTTATGCTGCCCAAATTTCTTTAAATCATGGTTAGTATGTGATTAAATAGCTTAATAATAGATTAGAAGTGGAAAGGAGTAAACTTTGGAGGTTAAATCACAAAGTTGCATTTTCCCTTTTTCTTGAGTCAAGTTTCGGCTAGGCATAGATCTGGGGAAAGGAGTTGGATTTTCATAAATTTGATGGTTCCATTGGATTCAGGAGGAAAAATTAGCTGGGGTAACAGTTGGTCACTTGTTTGGAAAAGCTCCAAAAAGCATAATTACGAAAACGCCCCTAAAACCCTAAAGCGGGGTTGTCAAGGGTAATTTCATAATTTGACATTGAATTTGGTAATTTTAAGCTCGGAAATGGATTCTTTGGGCGAAAATATGTCAGAATAGCCCTAATCAAAATTTTGGAAAAATGTGCTATCGGGCCGAGTACGGCGGGGCTGGGCCGGGGTCCCGCGGGCATTTTGGTAAATTTTCACCATAGACTAATATAACCACAAGAAACACTATGGAAGTGTCTAAAATGATGCTTGGATAGGTTATGACCTATTTCTTGTTCATTTAATATTTTAGGACCGAGTTGGAAGTCGGAAGCGACACATTTTACGAGACACAAAAAAAAGGGTTAAAAGAACTTTGAGGTAGGAACATTATCCTTCATACATCATGCCATAGTTATATGATTTTAGGGATGCCATTGTTTGTAAATGTGCTTTATTAATCAACATGGTTTGCTTAAAGAGGGGCAGTTAGTGCCAGAGGTGTACTTACATTGGGAGTTGGTGAGAATCCAACCGGTATAGATTAGTAGGGCTGGGCCCTACTCATGTATACATGATGATAATGTGTTTATATTTTTCATTAATTGGTGCATACGTGGCGTATATCATATTTACTTTTTACATTTTATATAAGCGAAGGCATGTTTCTATTGGGATTCCTTGGAATCTCACCCCTTTTTCTAAACAAATATCTCAGCGGGTGCCAGTGGATCCAAAGGCAAAGGCGTAGGCACAGGGAAGTGATTGGCACGTGTCTTGAGGCAAAGTCAAAGCTGGTGGTTATAGTTAGTTTATGCTTAATATATTTTGGGAAATCCTGTAATTATTGGAAATGTTGTAGTACCGTGTATTTTATCGACGGACAGTTTTGGATTGTAAATGAATACTTTTATCAGTATATATGTACTTTTCTGTATGCCCATGGAATTTAGTCTTTATTACTCTTCGAATATCAAAATAGAAACGGGTGTTGACAGTCACACCGGAACGTGTCCACACTCAGCTTCTATTGGATTTAGGACCACTGTTATTGTTTATCATGGATCTGGTTTTTCACTATTGAAAAAAAAATTGGCTTATGGGCAGGAGCCATATATTTTCCATATTAAATGTTTGAATATGCAATATTTATTTTTATTAATCCACCACAATGCATATAGATGGATATTGAAAGAAAGTTGGGATAAAATTGTTGGATAAGAACATCCTTCTTCTTGTTTGTCTTTAAATGAAACAAAAAGATCTTTCTAAAGGAAACAAATGGATTTAGGAGACTTATACTGCATGATTAATCGGGTACCATTTGATAAAGTTTCCTTAACATGAGGGGGCAAAATTGAATAGTTGGAAAAGAGAACAAAAGAGAATGCATTATTACGATCTACATCCTTAAATATAGTAGTATAAACTAGAAGTTCATCAGGTTTTGCATTCATGAATTATTACATACTATTCTTCAGATGCAATTACTGACCTAAATAAGAATGACTAAATCTCATATTCTAGCTAAAAATGATCAAATCAACATAAATGAAAGTGAGACATGTCTGAAGCATGAGAGAATAATCGGTTCCAAAAGAAAAGAGAAAGGAGAAAATTGTCATAATGATCATATTGAGGAGGCATGTACTCTAGAAGAGTGTCAAGACATAACTAATTGCAAAACCTCAAAGGAGTTCAGGTATCTGAAAAGTAATAAAGATCTCTCAATAAGTTGTGTCACAAAATAAAAAGGAATTGAAAAGATAAAGTAGTCAACAACAGTTTTGAAATTGATATCCCGTGATCAAATGAGGATCATATACATAAATCTGTCATGCAAAGCTTACAAAAAAGATGACTGACCAAAAAGAAAAATAAAAGAAGAAAGACACAATGAAAATAAGATCACATTCTTTTTCTTTCAAAAAGTATGATTCTGTAGTCCAAATACTTGAAATATAAAGTTATCTGTGAGATATGAATATTTATGTGAAAATAAAGACTTTCATAAAGGTCCAATGATGATTATGATGAGATATTTAATTTGTGGTGGATACAATAATTCATGCATATATTATATATCTGGCAGTATATAAAAATCAAACTTGCGTCTATTAGATCTAGTTATAGCCTATGCATATGGCTCACTAAATAGTGAAGTTTATATAAAAATCCTTAAAGGATCCAAAATACCAGTAGCAAATTCAACAAAACATTTATTGTATAAAACGTTACGTGATTAAAATGATTTGAGTATATATATTTATTTGATTGAAAAAAAATATATTGAGTTTACTAGTTTAGAAGAACTATATATTTTATGAAAATGTACATCATGCTAATATTGATTTATTTTATTTTTCCTGTAAAATAAAGTTTTTGTAGGTACGATATGAATAATATGAAATTGAGGTTTGGTGTGATAATTTTATGGAACTATAATATGTTATCATTTTGTTTGGAAATATGTGGATGCAAGATATATCATGGTTATTTTTAAAATAACTTTTTGTTATTATTTTTCATTTTGCATAAGGCAAGTGGTTATATTGACAATTTAACATATGCAGAAGATATGTTGCAGGAATACATTTTGATAGATCCTCTGATGCAATAAATCAAGCATATATGGTTCGGCTAAAAAGAAGATGTGCTCAAAAGGCATTGTAAATAATCTACTTAAGAAATTAACATACCCTATTGATATTAAAGGAAGAAAATCATGTTATCAGGGGGAGTAAAAGTGATTTTGTCATGAGAAGTAAATATGATATCACTACTATAAAAGAGTTTAATGGTAGCGCTTCAAAATTCAAATAGGTAGCATTTATCAAGCGCTACGTATGCCAGTGCTACCTAATGATTAGGTAGCGCTTTAGAAGTGCTACAGAAAATCCTTTTTGTTTGATAAAAAATGTACAGCGGTAGCGCTTGAATTTGCAAGTGCTACTGCTTGTTATACACTAAGGTAGCACTTGAGTCACGAAAATGATACCTGAGGCTTTTTTCTTTTGTTTTATTTAAATCCTTAGGTAGCGCATTTATCGCACAAGTGCCACCTAAGGCTGTTTTTTTAATTATTTTCATAAATCTGTCTAAACCCATATATACAACAATGTTCTATACACATTTCTACTACTACCAACAAAATAAAAAAACTATATATTTTTTTTCCAGAAGATCAAGAGTCAAATATCAACACAATTAACTAAATTGTATCACAATAAATAACAACTATCCAATACAATCACACTTAAAACTACTAAGTCAAGTTATATATTTACAACCTAGAATTACTAATGGTAAAAAACGTCTTGCCAAACTTGTTTAATATAGTCAATAAAGAAGAAAGTTATGCAAAGCAATAAAATAAAAGATTCAACAGACTAATTATTATATTGTTGGAACACATAAGTACACCATTCTTTGATCACTTCATTTATTTGGTTGTCGCTGTACTGTGTATAATGTTTACCATCATAATACTGCAAAATAATTAACATTGCACATTAAAATCAATAAAGAAAATAATAACTAGTAAAAAATAAATTAAATTTTAAAAAAACAATATAAATTAAAATTGCATACATAGTCAGGAATATAACATCGATCATGAGTAACAACATCTTTCATGAACTGCATCACGTAATACCCGCAATCATTATCGTTAGGTTAGAAAGGGCACTACAAAAATGCCATAAAAGGATTATATCAACTTATGCATGCAGATGATCTATTTTTAATATTTGAGTAAATTTTTATAAATACCATAATTTTCTTCCACTTCTAGCTTTTTAAAGAATCAACAGCTTTAGGATGTTTGAACCCCTTAAAACCTCAAAAGCTAGTCAATGTACTAACAAAATGAAAAAAAAATTATTTTTTGTGGTTCTTGAATCACACAAGTATATGCTCACATGCACGCCTACTTACTCATTGAATAATCGTAACATATCTAGGCAGCCTTCTGGTTCACCATGCTTTAAAGGATCCATGTAGTAAATGAATGGACCATTAGTAGCCATAGGATTGATGACAATCAAAGTCCAATGCCTCCTAAAATATTTTGCAAAATTTATTTATACAAGTTAAAATTAGCCTTTAGATAGAAAAAATCATACTATATGGGTCAACCACTAATGACTTACCCGATATTGAAAGGTGCTAAGAACAACATATTAGGTTTTGCCTTCGCATAGAACAACTGTTTGACTTCATTTGATTGAGAAATTATGTCATTGGTCCCCTCATGTTGCCCTATCAAGTGTCGGCTGATAAATGAGAATTTATCCCTCATCTTTTTGTTCGTCAATATGTTATGTTACAAGTACCTTCATATAGTAATACATACAAATAGATTAAAACCAATAACATATAAATGATATAATTAATGACGATAAAGTACCTTATCCAAATGCTAATAGTTGTAGCACCAATCCATTTACGAGCAAGAATGTCATTCAACTCTTACAATTCAAGATCATCAAAGTAATTAGGAATTTTGTAGCTGTTTGGTTCAAATTTCATGATTATGCCAAATCCTTCGTTATACAATCTTGGTGCAATCAATCCCAAAGCATGACAACTTGAGGTAAATTTGTTTTGAGCTATTTTAGTGGTTGTGCTTTTCTTTTTTGGTATTGTTGTTAACCCTTTAGAGTTGTTGCCAACCATTGTAGCGTGTATGCCCTTAGGTTGTATAGGCTCAATGAGACCTGTAGGCCATGCAACATAAAGACCAACAACATCTCTAACCCACATTTCATTATCAGGAGTAGGGTATGGTAATTGGGTATCGTCATTAGTGCAAATTTCAATTCTTACTTTTAACGTGTTAAGAGGTAATGGGGAATTGTGCATAACTTCATTCGAATTGTTGTAGACAATGCCCATTGCAACTACATGCTTAAAAGACGGGTCTAGATGTACTTTGCACTTTGATTCACCCTACGACAAAATAATGAGTTAACAGATTGAGATATGATAATCATAATGCAATTAAAAGTTAACTAGAAAAGAAATTACCAAAGGGATAGGGACTTTGGGCACAGAAATACAGTTATTAGATCCTAAAACTCTAACTACCCCATGTGTTAGATTTTGAACTTGTTCAAATAATTTTTTTTCTTGTTCTTTCAATTGTTGGTTCTTTTCCAACATTTGTTGCTTAAAGGAAGACATCTCGTCTTTCAGCTCCTCTTTTAACATTGCAACATCACTTTTATTAAAGCGGTGTTTTTGTCCAAAATAAGATGTTTGATTAACTCCAAAACCAACACCTCTAACTCGAATAGGCACCTTAGGGACATTTATGGCCCTACTAAGTATATCATCATGACCTATTTGATGGGCCTTCTGTGGTGATTCTTTTATGATTGTTTCCTAACAAAAAAGGAATATAAAATTAATTATTATGAAATAGAATCATTTAAACAAAAGTTTCTTGATACAACATATAATACTCACACAATAATCTGCAATTTTTCTGACTTCTTTATCAACAATTTGACCATTACGGTTGACATGGCCATTCACCCACAAAATTTAACATCCTGGATTTCAATTAAGGGATAATAACTTCAAATGATGTAATTAATGTTAATTAAACATATTTGAAGTGTATGTTGTGCAATGTGAAATGAAGGCAATTATTCATAATTTAATGAGTATTGTACTAATCAGGGGTAAAACGGTAAATTTACCAACCGTCTGGTTAGCTACGGATGATAAAACCCCTTAGTAATTAAGATCAATGGTTGAGATTGAAAGATAATGGGGTGGAATCAAGTGTGAATGGGAGTATGTGAATTCATAAGGGGAAAGAAAGAGATGGTGACAAGTGTCCAAATGAGAACCCTTGGATGAGTCAACATTTTCAAACTCTTTCTCTCTCCCTCTTAGTTGGCCAAGTGCATGGGAGGAAGGGAAGTGGTGATCATCATCATTCTCTCTCCATTTCCTCCATTTCCGCCGGACAAGTTAAAGAAAGAGAAAGGAAGGGTTTGAAATTTGTGAAGGTAAATGACTTCACAAGCTTAAACACTTCTCATTAATATTGTGTAAGTGATCAGGAGCTTTCTTTCCATGTTTTCAGACTTGTGATTGGTGGTGTGTGGCAAATTGAGGGAATTCGAAAGTTGAGGAATCCAAGTTCTGAATTCAGCAAGTGAAAGAGGTAGGTTTTTGATGAATTGTGGTATATATATTAGGATGTTTGCATAACCATTGGAAATTCTGGAAATTTGACCTAATTATGATGTTAAATGAAGGGTAAACTTTGGTGAGAGTGTCACTGTTCATTTGGTCAGTTTTGACATTTGAGAGTGATTAGGAATTGATTTGGAGTTGAATAAAGGAAAGTGTTAGAATGAGGTTTTGAGTGGTTTGATGATCTAGAGAGAGAATGTGTTGAATGGGTTGAATTTGGCTTATTGTTGGTTGCCAATGGGTTCTATGTGTTGAAATAAGTGAAAATGAGCTCTAACACAAGTTTTAGAACCATTGGAGTGCAATTGGTGAATTCTGGTAAATCAACTCAGTTGCTGCGTTTTGGGTATCTGGTGTGATTTCTCGAGTGAGGGAAGAACTCACTCGAGCACAGGATGAACGTGCTCGAGTGAGCATGTTGTGCTCGAGTGAGGGTGCCTTTTTGGTGCTGCGGGTGAGTGTCTCAGGGTATCACTCGTGAGTGATTGCTAAGAGTGCGCCTGGCACTCGCGAGCATTGGGGGATCACTCGAGCACTGGGACTTGTGCTCGAGTGAATCTGTTGCCTGGGAGTTGGGTTGCTCTCGGGTAGACACTCGCTGGTTGTGCTCGCGAGTACTGGGGGGTCAGTGCTCGAGCACAGGTGTTTGTGCTCGAGTGAAGGTGGAGGAAGAGGTTGAGAGATGCTCTCGGGTAGACACTCGCAGGGCCTCACTTCCGTGGTGCTCGAGTGTGCTCGGGGTCTCTGCTCGAGCACAGCTTCTTGTGCTCGAGTGAGAGTGTTGTTTTGTCGCGGGAGTTGCTCTCGGGTAAGCACTTCCTGTCTCACTCGCATGTGTGCTCGAGTGAGAGCGAGGGTTGTGCTCGAGCACGGCCTTCTGTGCTCGAGTGAAAGGGCTAAAAATCAGAGTTAGCTTTCTAAAGAGGGATCTTTGGGGATAGTTATTCCAACCCTTTAGGCTTATGTTTAAGCATATAATGGCTATCTAAAGAGTCCAAATAACAACCAACATAGAGTGTTATTGAAGTAAGAACTTGGAAAAGGAAATTAACCAAATGTCCCTATTTTGATTATAGGATTTGACATCTGCTATCCTCGTGAGCCCACTATGCCCAGAGACATCAGGAAGGGATCAGGTAGTGACTTTTCTTTCGTACCATATGTGATGCATTGTATGTGTGTATGATCATTGATTTGTGATAATCTCGTATATTGCGACTTATGTGGATATGTGTTAGCACCGTCAGTCCAATAGTCCCTGAGTAGCTAACAACGGTTCGGGTAAGGGCAATGTGCCTTCCCGGTAGAGAAAGGGGATGAGGATGAGGTGTGATTATGTGACATGAGGCCGATAGGCTGATTGTGAGGCCGACGGGCCATTTGTGAAAGCCGGTTAGCTGTATGAGCTATAAGGCTATATGTATGCACAGCCACGCCAACAGTCCCTGAGTAGCTAACAACGGTTCGGGTTAGGGCAGTGTGCCTTCCCGGCGGAGAAAGGGGATGAGGGTGGAGTGTGATATGCCACGCCAATAGTCCCTGAGTAGCTAACAACGGTTCGGGTTAGGGCAGTGTGCCTTCCCGGCGGAGAAATGGGATGAGGGTGGAGTTTGATATATGTGCTGCTGCTGTATGATGATTTGCTTACATGCTGTGTGCTTGTATGTGGTATAAATGTTTAGTTACTACTGGGATTCTTTTGAATCTCATTCTTTCCTTTGAACTAACATTTCAGACAGGGCGAGTGGCTCCAAGGAGAAGCGCGTGACCCGGAGCGGGTAGAGTTTTGTAGGGACATTTATTCTGGAAATATTGGTTAGACTGTTTGGATAGGGATTACTGTATATGGTTGGGTTGTAAATAGTTTAAATACTTTAACCTGTAATCCCTTTAGCAGAATTCTAAACTATATATCTATAGTTGAACCCGGGGTTTGCTGGGATTTTGGTTATACACTCTGTCATACGTAAATGTAGTTAAACTGCATAAGTGATTATATTCGATAATTGAACCTGAGACCGAGAGAGGAATGAAGGTTTTGAAAATTTCATAACGTCCCTACTATTAAAGGGAATTTTAAATGAGTTTTAAACTATTCGACGGTCTCTAATCTGATTTAATTACCAAACATCGAATTATAATTACGTGATTAAAGGCAGGGTGTTACATTTTGGTATCAGAGCTGTAGTTCCTGGCAAGGGTAGAGGATTGCTAGGATAGATCCCTTAGTTGGCTTAGGGATAGAAGATTGTTTATGAATGATTGTTGTGTGTGCACATATATGTTTATATGATTTGGATACATATAAGTTTTGTGACCATATGTGCATACCATCTCTGTTGAATTAATGGGGTAAGTTGTTGTAGAATGAAGAAGACTAGAGGACGCCCCAAAATTCCGCGTGTAGACCCTGTGGTGGAGGTTGATAATGAAAATCCACCAGATGCAATGCACGAGTTAATGGGTCTAATCAAGGATCAGCGGGACATGATCACTGAGCTGAGAGAAGAGCTCAGAGCGTAGAAGGCAAAGAACAGGGAAGTTCCGGTTCAGTCTACTCCGGAAGAAACTCAAGAAGAGATTTGATATGAGGATACTGCCGAGGGGTCAGCGCGGCAATCAAAGTCTATACCTCATGCTATTCCGAATCGTGAATCTCACGGGATACCGCCTAGAGAGGATAGAGACCTGCAGTTTTGGGTCACTAGGTTCTGCAAGCATCTGCCTCCGGTGTTCAGAGGGAGGTTTGACCCTCAAGCAGCCGAAGATTGGTTGAATAGGATGGAGAAAATATTTGAGGTGCTTTGTTGTCCAGAGGAGGTGAAGCCACGGTTGGCGGTCTACAAACTCGAGGGTGATGGGGATCGTTGGTGGCGGAATATCGCCCTAACACTGAAGAGTAGAAACTTGCCGCTGACTTGGGAATTGTTCCTACAAGAGTTCAATGAGAAGTACTTCCCGAAATCAGTGCGGCTCGAGAAGGAGACTGAATTCCTGAATATCAGGCAAGGGGACACAGAGAGCTTCGACGATTATTTGTCCTGTTTTGTTCGGTTGACTCGATACTCCTCTTATCTTCGGTACAAGGATGACGAAGAGTGGAGCTCGGATATGCTTATTTGTGGTATGAGGCGAGAGTTGCGTAAGCGGTTGGTTACTCACCGATTCAAGAAGTTTAATAAGGCCGTGGAGCAATGTCGAATCACGGAAAACAATTTGAGGGAGGTGTACCCTAACAAAGCTACTGGCCATCGCAGTGAGCCTAGTAAGGGTAATGCTCCTCAGAAGCGTAAAGGCCAAGGATCTTCTTCGTATCGGGGCGGTGATAAGAAGCCCTATCAGCCTGGAGGTCGTGAACCACAGAGATTGGTAACCGAGTGGAAATGTCGTCGTTGCAACAAATCACATTACGGCCAGAATTGTCGGGGAGAAATGATTTGTTTTAACTGCAAGCAACCAGGACATCTTTCCAAAGATTGTCAGCGACCGAAAGCCGAGCAAAGGCCAAAGACTCAGGGCCGAGTGTTTACGATGACTCACGAGGAAGCCCGTAGATCTCCTGAGTTGATACAAGGTAAAATCTCTATTAATGGCCATCTATTGCAAGCATTGTTCGACTCAGGTGCAAGTCACTCCTTCATTGCGTATGATTGCGTGAAGCGCCTGGGATTGCATGTACATAAGTTACCATTTGATTTGGTAGTATCAACCCCGATGGGTGTTAAGGCCTTAACCACAGAAGCTTACTTGAATTGTGTCGTAACTGTGGAGGGGCACCAATCTATGGTAGACCTGATTTGTTTGCCGCTTTCCAATTGGAAGTCATTTTAGGTTTTGATTGGTTAACGGCAAATAATGTGTTACTTGATTGCGGGAATAAGAGGGTAGTATATCCTGCTTCTCAGAGGGCTGAAGCTGTAGATACGAGTATGAATTTCCTTTCTATGGCTAAAGCTGAGAAATACATTGAGAAGGGTTGCCAAGGGTATATGGTGTTTTTCTCTATACAAAGGGAAACCGAAGAAACGTTGAGTAATATACCTGTGGTGAATGAATTCCCGGAGGTGTTTCCGGACGACCTTAGCGGATTGCCTCCTGAGAGGGAAGTTCAGTTTCCAATTGACATCGTACCTGGAGCAGGTTCTATTTCTAAGGCCCCATATCGTATGGCCCCAAACGAGATGGCGGAACTAAAGAAACAAATAGAAGACTTGCTTGAGAAAGGGTTCATTCGACCCAGTGTGTCGCCTTGGGGAGCTCCAGTGCTATTTGTTAAGAAGAAAGATGGAAGTCTCCGACTGTGCATCGACTACAGAGAGTTGAACAAAGTTACTATCAAGAACAAGTACCCACTTCCTCGAATCGATGATCTGTTAGATCAACTCTCTGGTTCATGTGTGTTTTCAAAGATTGATCTAAGGTCAGGGTATCATCAGCTGCGAGTAAAAGCAGAAGATATTCCGAAGACTGCTTTTCGGACCAGGTATGGTCATTATGAATTCTTGGTGATGCCATTTGGGCTAACCAATGCGCCTGCGGTTTTCATGGATTACATGAACCGTATCTTTCGACAATATTTGGATCAGTTTGTTGTTGTGTTTATCGATGACATTCTGATATATTCCAAGAGTATGGAAGAGCATGAGCATCATCTGAGAGTTGTATTGAATATTTTGCTTGAGAAGCAACTATATGCCAAGTTGAGCAAGTGCGAGTTTTGGCTATCGGAAGTGAGATTCCTAGGCCACGTTATCTCGCAAGAAGGGGTCTCTGTGGATCCTAGTAAAGTGGAAGCAGTACTAGACTGGAAGAGGCCAGAATCTGTGGCAGAGATACGCAGTTTTCTGGGTCTTGCCGGATATTATCGGAGATTCATCCAGAATTTCTCCCGTATTGCGTTGCCGATGACCAAGCTCACGAGAAAGGATCAGCCATTTGTGTGGGACGAGAAATGTGAAAATTGCTTTGTGGAGCTGAAGGAGAGGTTGACGTCGGCACCAGTGTTGATTTTACCCGATCCCCGTGTGACATATGTTGTGTACTCTGATGCCAGTGGGCAGGGATTAGGGTGTGTCCTTATGCAGTAGGGACGTGTGGTGGCCTACGCCTCTCGACAGCTCAGACCTCATGAATTGAACTATCCCACTCATGATCTGGAGCTTGCGGCCATTGTATTTGCTTTGAAGATTTGACGTCATTACCTGTATGGTGTGACTGTGGAATTGTACTGCGACCACAAGAGCCTCAAGTATCTGTATGATAAAAAAGAACTGAATATGAGACAGCGCCGTTGGATGGAATTGCTCAAGGATTACGACCTGGAAATTAAATATCATCCGGGTAAGGCCAATGTAGTCGCTGATGCTCTTAGTCGAAAAACCGTACTCGTTGCAGCTATAATGATACGAGAGAAGAAATTGATTGAAGATTTTCGTGATTTGAATTTGACGAACCAGATCATCTATGCCAATTACACTGTTTCTCAAGAGGAAAGTGATCTAAGAGCTGAGATTGAAGAAGCTCAGAGGCAAGATGACTGGATACAGCGTAATCTAACTCGAATCGAACAGGGAGAAATTCCAGGCTACGACCGATCACCCCGTGGATTGATTCGTTATCAGAAGAGAGTCTGTGTGCCGCTTGAGGCGGAATTGAGACAGAAAATTCTGGATGAGGCACATAAGAGCGGATATGTAACACCCTGCTTTTAAACACGTGATTATAACTCGATATTAGGTAATTAAATTAGATTAGAGACCGTCGTATGGTTTAAAACTCATTTAAACTTCCCTCTAGTAGTAGGGACTTTACGAAATTTTCAAAACTTCATTCCTCTTCCAGTCTCAAGTTCAATTTATCGAATATAATCACCTGCGCAGTTTATGTACATTTACGAATAACAGAGTGTATAACCAAACTCCCGGCAACCCCCGGGTTCAACTACATACCTAGAATTCCAAATTCTGTTTAGGGACTACAACCAAGTATTTCAAACTATATACATCTCCAAAACATAATACAGTAATCCCTATCCAAATGAATAAACCAACAAAACTATACTAATGTCCCTAAGAAACTCTAACCACTTCGGGTCACGCGCTTCTCCTTGGAGCCAGTCGCCCTGTCTGAAAGGTTAGTTTAAAGGAAAGAATGAGATTCTAAAGAATCCCAGTAGTAACTAAGCATTTATACCACACATAAGTACATAGCATGTAAGTAAATCATCATACAGCAGCAACACATATCACACTCCAGCCTCCTCCCCTTTCTCCGCCGGGAAGGCACACTGCCTAACCCGAACCGTTGTTAGCTACTCAGGGACTATTGGCGTGGCAGTGCATACATATAGCCTTATAGCACATAGCTATCCGGCTTCACAAACGGCTCGTCAGCCTCACAAATAGCCTTTCGGCTCATAACCGACCTTTCGGCCCACAATCAGCCTCTCGGCTTTCATGTCACATAATCACACCTCATCCTCATCCCCTTTCTCCGCCGGAAAGACACACAGTCTTTATCCGAACCGTTGTTAGCTACTCAGGGACTATTGGACTGACGGTGCTCACATATATCCACATAAGTCGCAGCATACGAACTTATCGCAAAGCAATGAAAATACACACATACGATGCATCACAAGTGGTACGAAAGAAAAGTCACTACCTGATCCTTTCCTGATGTCTCTGGGCACAGTAGGCTCACGAGGATAGCAGATATCAAATCCTATAATCAAAATAGGGACATTTGGTTAATTTCCTTTTCCAAGTTCTTACTTCAATAACACTCTAAGTTGGTATTCATTCGGACTCTTTAGATAGCCATAATATGCCTAAACATATGCCTAAAGGGTTGGGATAACTATCCCCAAAGATCCCTCTTTAGAAAGCTAAGATCTGATTTTTGGACCCCTCACTCGCACCCCTCACTCGAGCACAGAAGGCCGTGCTCGAGCACAACTCCCCCTCACTCGCGAGTGAGACGCAGGAAGTGCTTGCCCGAGAGCAACTCCCGCGACCAACCTACACTCTCACTCGAGCACAAAAGGCTGTGCTCGAGCAGAGATCCCGAGCACACTCGAGAACCACGGAAGTGAGGCCTACGAGTGACAACCCGAGAGCATCTCTTAACCTCTTCCTTCTCCAACACTCGAGCACAAACACCTGTGCTCGAGCACTGCCCCTCAGTGCTCGCGAGCACAAGGCAGCGAGTGTCTGCCCGAGAGCACCCCAACTCCCAGACCACAGATTCACTCGAGCACAACACCTGTGCTCGAGTGATCTTCCAATGCTCGTGAGTGCCAGGCGCACTCTTGGCAATCACTCACGAGTGATACCCTGAGACACTCACCCGCAGCACCAAAAAGGCACCCTCACTCGAGCACAAACATGCTCACTCGAGCATGTTCTTCCTGTGCTCGAGTGAGTTCTTCTCTCACTCGAGAATTCACACCAGATACCCAAAACGCAGAAACTGACATGGTTTACCAGAATTCACCAAATGAATTCCAATGGTTCCCTAACTCATACCATTACTCATTCTCTCATATATCATCACAAGGAACCCATTGACAACCATAAACAACCCAAATTTCCACTCAACAACAAGATCTCATCTCTAAACCATAAATCCACCAAAACCACAACTTAACACATTTCCCTTATTCAACTTCAAATCAATTTCTAATCACTCCCAAGTGTCAAAACTAACCAAATGAACAGTGACACTCTCATCAAAGACTATCCTTCATTTAACATCATAATTAGGTCAAATTTCCAGAATTTTCATTGATCATGAAAACATCCTAACATATATACCACAATTCCTCAAAAGCCTACCTCTTTCACTTGCTGATTTCAGAACTTGGATTCCTCCACTTTCAAAATCCCTCACTTTGCCACACACCACCAATCACAAGTCTGAAAACATGGAAGTAGAGCTCTTAACCTTTTGAACAATATCAATAAATAGTGTTTGAGCTTATAAGGTCATTTACCTATCTTAATTTCAGACTCTTCCTTTCTCTTTCTTGCCAAGCTCGCCGGAAATGGAGGAAAATGGAGAGAGAAATGAGTTGGTGAGATATGATCATTTGCTTCTCTTTTCCCCATGCATACCAACGAGTTGAAGGAAGAGAGAAGAGTGTTTGAAAACTTTGACTCATCCAATGGTCCAAAGCTTGCCACTTGGCATCATCTTACTCTTCCCACAATGCTTTCACCTAAGCTTGCTTGCATCAAATTCCACCCCTTGGTCTTTCAATCTCAACCATTGATCTTGATTACTAAGGGGTTTTTCTCATCATTAGCTAACCAGACAGTTGGTAAATTTACCGTTTTACCCCTGATTGGTTCTTGACTCATGAAATCATCACTAATCATCCTTATATCATAACACACAACATATACTCAAATATGCTTAATTAACATTAATTACATCATTTGAAGCTACTAATCCTTGATTACAAATCAGGATATTACAATTCTCCCCCCGAAAATTTAATTTCGTCCTCGAAATTGTTACATTACTTGAGTCATAAACTCCGGATATCTTCTCTGCAGATCTTCCTCCGCTTCCCAAGTTGCCTCGCTCGGAGTCATTCCCTTCCAGACCACCTTCACATATGGAATGCTTCGGTGTCTGAGCCGTCGCTCCTCCCGGTCAATGATCTGCTCTGGCTCCACCGCATATGTGAAGTTGTCTTGAAGCTCAACATTCTCATACTCAACTATGTGGGATGGGTCTGGTTGGTACTTCTTCAGTTGGGAAACGTGAAACACATCATGAAGTCTGCTCAAACTTGGGGGTAGCGCTACTCGGTATGCGACAGGCCCAATCCTCTCAAGGATCTCAAAAGGACCTATATACCTCGGGCTTAGCTTCTTCCTCTTGATAGCTCGCCCAACGCCCGTAACTGGTGATACTCTCAAGAACACATGATCCCCAGCCTCAAACTCTAGAGGTCGTCTCCTCTTGTCAGCATAGCTTTTCTGTCGACTCTGCGCTGCAAGTAACCTCCTTCGAATAATCTGAATCTGTGCTGAGGTCTGATCAACCAAATCTGGTCCGTATAACTTCCTTTCGGATAGCTCGTTCCAACACAAAGGCGATTGACACCGTCTTCCATACAATGCTTCATACGGAGCCATCTGAATGCTCGCATGATAGCTATTGTTGTAGGCAAATTCCGCTAGTGGAAGAAAGCGATCCCAACTTCCTTTAAAGTCGAGAACACAGGCTCGCAACATGTCTTCCAGCGTCTGGATTGTCCTTTCTGACTGCCCATCCGTCTGTGGATGATAAGCCGTGCTAAATCTCAATTGAGTTCCCAAAGCTTTATGCAATGCTTTCCAGAACCTCGAAGTAAATCGTGGGTCTCGATCAGAAATGATATTCTTAGGAACACCATGGAGTTTCACGATCTCACGAACATAAATCTCTGCTAGTTTGTCAGGAGAATAACCAGCATTGATTGGTATGAAGTGCGCCGACTTCGTTAACCGATCCACAATTACCCAGATCGCATCGTAATTTCTGATCTTGGGCAATCCCGTCACAAGGTCCATAGTCACACTTTCCCATTTCCATTCGGGAATCTCAGGACTCTGGAGCAAACCAGGTGGTCTTTGGTGCTCGATCTTCACTTTCTGACAAGTGAGGCATCTCGCCACATACTTGGTCACATCACTCTTCAAACCCGGCCACCAATACACAGATTTCAGGTTATGGTACATCTTGGTCATACCAGGATGAAGAGTGTACTGGCTCTTATGCGCCTCATCTAGAATCTTTTGTCGCAACTCCGCCTTGAGTGGAACGCAGACTCTATTCTGATAGCGAACCAATCCTCTAGGCGACAAATCATAACCCGGGACTTCTCCCCGTTCAATCCGAATCAGATTTCGCTGTATCCAGTCATCTTGCCTCTGAGCTTCTTCAATCTCAGCTTTTAGATCACTTTCCTCCTGGGAAACAGTGTAATTGGCACAGATGATTTGGTTCGTCAAATTCAAATCACGAAAATCTTCAATCAATTTCTCCTCTCGTATCATCATAGCTGCAACGAGCACAGTCTTTCGACTCAGAGCATCAGCGACTACATTGGCTTTACCCGGATGATATTTGATTTCCAGGTCGTAGTCCTTAAGCAATTCCATCCAACGACGCTGTCTCATATTCAGTTCTTTCTGATCGTATAAATACTTGAGACTCTTGTGGTCGCAGTACAGTTCCACAGTCACACCATACAGGTAATGACGCCAGATTTTCAAAGCAAACACAATGGCCGCAAGCTCCAGATCATGAGTGGGATAATTCAATTCATGAGGTCTGAGCTGTCGAGAGGCGTAGGCCACCACACGTCCCTGCTGCATAAGGACACACCCTAATCCCTGCCCACTGGCATCAGAGTACACAACATATGTCACACTGGGATCGGGCAAAATCAACACAGGTACCGACGTCAACCTCTCCTTCAGCTCCACAAAACAATTTTCGCATTTATCGTCCCACACAAACGGCTGATCCTTTCTCGTGAGCTTGGTCATCGGCAACGCAATACGAGAGAAATTCTGAATGAATCTCCGATAGTACCCGGCAAGACCCAGAAAACTGCGTACTTCTGCCACAGATTCTGGCCTCTTCCAATCTAGTACTGCTTCCACTTTACTGGGATCCACAGAGACCCCTTCTTGCGAGATAACATGGCCTAGGAATCTCACTTCCGATAGCCAAAATTCGCATTTACTCAACTTCGCGTATAGTTGCTTTCCACACAAAATATTCAATACAATTCTCAGATGATGCTCATGCTCTTCCTTGCTTTTGGAATATATCAGAATGTCATCGATAAACACCACAACAAACTGATCCAGATATTGCCGAAAGAAACGGTTCATGTAATCCATGAAAACCGTAGGCGCATTGGTTAGCCCAAATGGCATTACCAAAAACTCATAATGACCATACCGGGTCCTGAAAGCAGTTTTCGGAATATCTTCCGCTTTTACTCGCAGCTGATGATACCCTGACCTTAGATCAATCTTTGAGAATACACACGATCCAGAGAGTTGATCCAACAAGTCATCGATCCGGGGAAGTGGGTACTTGTTCTTAATAGTAACCTTGTTCAATTCCCTGTAATCGATACACAACCGAAGGCTTCCATCTTTCTTCTTTACGAATAACACTGGAGCTCCCCAAGGCGATACACTGGGTCTAATGAATCCTTTCTCAAGCAAATCTTCTATTTGTTTCTTTAGTTCCGCCATCTCGTTTGGGGCCATACGATATGGGGCTTTCGAAATAGAACCAGCTCCAGGTACAATGTCAATCGGGAACTGAACTTCCCTCTCAGGAGGCAATCCGCTAAGGTCATCCGGAAACACCTCAGGGAATTCATTTACCACGGGTACATTACTCAAGGTTTCACCAGTTTCCCTCTGAATGGAGAAGAATACCATATACCCCTGGCAACCCTTTTTAATATATCTCTCAGCTTTAGCTGTAGAAAGAAAATTCATACAAGCACCTACAACTTCAGCCCTTTGAGAAACAGGATATACTATCCTCTTATTCCCGCAATCAAGTAATACGTTATTTGCCGTTAACCAATCAAAACCCAAAATAACTTCCAACTGGTAAAGCGGCAAACAAATCAAATCTACAACAGACTAACGCCCTTCCACAGTTATAACACAATTCAGACAAACTTCTGTGGTTAAGGCCTTAACACCCATCGGAGTCGATACTACCAAATCAAATGGTAACTTATGCACATGCATACCCAGGCGTTTTACACAATCATACGCAATAAAGGAATGACTGGCACCCGAGTCGAACAATGCTTGTAATAGATAGCCATTTAGGGAGATTTTACCTTGTATCAACTCAGGAGATCTACGAGCCTCCTCATGGGTCATTGCAAACACTCGACCCTGTGTCTTCGGCCTTTGCTCCGCTCGTGGTTGTTGACAATCTCTGGAAAGATGTCCTGGCCGCTTGCAGTTAAAACAAATCATCTCTCCCTGACAATTCTGGCCGTAATGTGATTTGTTACAGCGACGACATTTCCACTCGGTTGCAAATCTCTGAGGTTCACGACCTCCAAGCTGATAGGGCTTCTTATCACCACCCTTGAATGAAGATGATCCTTGGCCTTTACGCTTCTGAGGAACATTACCCTTACTAGGCTCACTGCGGTGGCCAATAGCTTTGTTAGGGTACACCTCTCTTAAGTTGTTTTCCGTGATTCGACATTGCTCCACAGCCTTATTGAACTTCTTAAATCGGTGAGTAACCAATCGCTTCCTCAACTCTCGTCTCAGACCACGAATAAGCATATCTGAGCTCCATTCTCCGTCATCCTTGTACCGGAGATAGGAGGAATACCGGGACAGGCGGATGAATCGGGACAAGTAGTCATCAAAACTCTCCGTGTCCCCTTGCCTGATATTAAGGAATTCTGTCTCCTTTTCAAGCTGGACTGACTTCGGGAAATACTTCTCGTTGAATTCCTGCAAGAACAACTCCCAAGTCAGTGGTGTTTCATTGCTCTTCAATGTTGAGGCGATATTCCGCCACCAACGATCTGCATCCCCTTCGAGCTTGTAGACGGCCAACCGTGGCTTCACTTCATCCGGACATCCGAGAACCTCAAATATCTTTTCCAGACGATTCAGCCAATCTTCTGCCACTTGAGGATCAAACCTCCCTCTGAACGCCGGAGGCAAATGCTTACAGAATCGGGTGACCCAATACTGAAGGTCTTTTTCCTCCCTGGGTGGCATCCCATATGATTCCGGATTCAAGGTAGCACGAGGTGGGGATTCTAGAGGTCGTGCCGATCCCTCAGCAGTATCCTCATGTCGAGTTCCTTCTTGAGTTTCCTCCGGAATGAACTGAACCGGAACTTCTTTATTCTTTGCCTTCTTTGCTCTGAGCTCGTCCCTTAGCTCAGTGATCATGTCCCGCTGATCCTTGATTAGACTCATCAACTCATGCATAGGATCTGGTGGGTTTTCATTATCAACCTCCACCACGGGGTCTACACGCGGAATTTTGGGGCGTCCTCTGGTTTTCTTCATTCTACAAGCAACTTACCCCATTAATTCAGCAGAGACAGTATGAACATATGGTCACAAAACTTATATGTATCCAAATCATTTAAACATATATGTGCACACATAACAATCATTCACAAACAATCTTTTATCCCTAAACCAACTAAGGGATCTATCCTAGCAAACTCTACCCTTGCCAGGAACTACAGCTCTGATACCAAAATGTAACACCCTGCTTTTAAACACGTGATTATAACTCGATATTAGGTAATTAAATTAGATTAGAGACCGTCGTATGGTTTAAAACTCATTTAAACTTCCCTCTAGTAGTAGGGACTTTACGAAATTTTCAAAACTTCATTCCTCTTCCAGTCTCAAGTTCAATTTATCGAATATAATCACCTGCGCAGTTTATGTACATTTACGAATAACAGAGTGTATAACCAAACTCCCGGCAACCCCCGGGTTCAACTACATACCTAGAATTCCAAATTCTGTTTAGGGACTACAACCAAGTATTTCAAACTATATACATCTCCAAAACATAATACAGTAATCCCTATCCAAATGAATAAACCAACAAAACTATACTAATGTCCCTAAGAAACTCTAACCACTTCAGGTCACGCGCTTCTCCTTGGAGCCAGTCGCCCTGTCTGAAAGGTTAGTTTAAAGGAAAGAATGAGATTCTAAAGAATCCCAGTAGTAACTAAGCATTTATACCACACATAAGTACATAGCATGTAAGTAAATCATCATACAGCAGCAACACATATCACACTCCAGCCTCCTCCCCTTTCTCCGCCGGGAAGGCACACTGCCTAACCCGAACCGTTGTTAGCTACTCAGGGACTATTGGCGTGGCAGTGCATACATATAGCCTTATAGCACATAGCTATCCGGCTTCACAAACGGCTCGTCAGCCTCACAAATAGCCTTTCGGCTCATAACCGACCTTTCGGCCCACAATCAGCCTCTCGGCTTTCATGTCACATAATCACACCTCATCCTCATCCCCTTTCTCCGCCGGAAAGACACACAGTCTTTATCCGAACCGTTGTTAGCTACTCAGGGACTATTGGACTGACGGTGCTCACATATATCCACATAAGTCGCAGCATACGAACTTATCGCAAAGCAATGAAAATACACACATACGATGCATCACAAGTGGTACGAAAGAAAAGTCACTACCTGATCCTTTCCTGATGTCTCTGGGCACAGTAGGCTCACGAGGATAGCAGATATCAAATCCTATAATCAAAATAGGGACATTTGGTTAATTTCCTTTTCCAAGTTCTTACTTCAATAACACTCTAAGTTGGTATTCATTCGGACTCTTTAGATAGCCATAATATGCCTAAACATATGCCTAAAGGGTTGGGATAACTATCCCCAAAGATCCCTCTTTAGAAAGCTAAGATCTGATTTTTGGACCCCTCACTCGCACCCCTCACTCGAGCACAGAAGGCCGTGCTCGAGCACAACTCCCCCTCACTCGCGAGTGAGACGCAGGAAGTGCTTGCCCGAGAGCAACTCCCGCGACCAACCTACACTCTCACTCGAGCACAAAAGGCTGTGCTCGAGCAGAGATCCCGAGCACACTCGAGAACCACGGAAGTGAGGCCTACGAGTGACAACCCGAGAGCATCTCTTAACCTCTTCCTTCTCCAACACTCGAGCACAAACACCTGTGCTCGAGCACTGCCCCTCAGTGCTCGCGAGCACAAGGCAGCGAGTGTCTGCCCGAGAGCACCCCAACTCCCAGACCACAGATTCACTCGAGCACAACACCTGTGCTCGAGTGATCTTCCAATGCTCGTGAGTGCCAGGCGCACTCTTGGCAATCACTCACGAGTGATACCCTGAGACACTCACCCGCAGCACCAAAAAGGCACCCTCACTCGAGCACAAACATGCTCACTCGAGCATGTTCTTCCTGTGCTCGAGTGAGTTCTTCTCTCACTCGAGAATTCACACCAGATACCCAAAACGCAGAAACTGACATGGTTTACCAGAATTCACCAAATGAATTCCAATGGTTCCCTAACTCATACCATTACTCATTCTCTCATATATCATCACAAGGAACCCATTGACAACCATAAACAACCCAAATTTCCACTCAACAACAAGATCTCATCTCTAAACCATAAATCCACCAAAACCACAACTTAACACATTTCCCTTATTCAACTTCAAATCAATTTCTAATCACTCCCAAGTGTCAAAACTAACCAAATGAACAGTGACACTCTCATCAAAGACTATCCTTCATTTAACATCATAATTAGGTCAAATTTCCAGAATTTTCATTGATCATGAAAACATCCTAACATATATACCACAATTCCTCAAAAGCCTACCTCTTTCACTTGCTGATTTCAGAACTTGGATTCCTCCACTTTCAAAATCCCTCACTTTGCCACACACCACCAATCACAAGTCTGAAAACATGGAAGTAGAGCTCTTAACCTTTTGAACAATATCAATAAATAGTGTTTGAGCTTATAAGGTCATTTACCTATCTTAATTTCAGACTCTTCCTTTCTCTTTCTTGCCAAGCTCGCCGGAAATGGAGGAAAATGGAGAGAGAAATGAGTTGGTGAGATATGATCATTTGCTTCTCTTTTCCCCATGCATACCAACGAGTTGAAGGAAGAGAGAAGAGTGTTTGAAAACTTTGACTCATCCAATGGTCCAAAGCTTGCCACTTGGCATCATCTTACTCTTCCCACAATGCTTTCACCTAAGCTTGCTTGCATCAAATTCCACCCCTTGGTCTTTCAATTTCAACCATTGATCTTGATTACTAAGGGGTTTTTCTCATCATTAGCTAACCAGACAGTTGGTAAATTTACCGTTTTACCCCTGATTGGTTCTTGACTCATGAAATCATCACTAATCATCCTTATATCATAACACACAACATATACTCAAATATGCTTAATTAACATTAATTACATCATTTGAAGCTACTAATCCTTGATTACAAATCAGGATATTACAGGATATACTCTCCATCCTGGTATGAGCAAGATGTACCATAACCTGAAATCGGTGTATTGGTGGCCGGGTATGAAGAGTGATGTGACCAAATATGTGGCGAGATGCCTCACCTGTCAGAAAGTGAAAATTGAGCATCAGAGACCACCTGGTTTACTTCAGAGTCCCGAGATTCCAGAATGGAAATGGGAAAGTGTGACCATGGACCTTGTGGTAGGATTGCCCAAGATCCGGAATTATGATGCGATCTGGGTAATTGTGGATCGGTTAACGAAGTCGGCGCACTTCATACCAATCGATGCTGGCTATTCTCCTGACAAATTAGCAGAGATTTATGTTCGTGAGATCGTGAAACTCCATGGTGTTCCGAAAAACATCATTTCCGACCGAGACCCACGATTTACTTTAAGATTCTGGAAAGCGTTGCATAAAGCTTTGGGAACACAATTAAAGTTCAGCACGGCTTATCATCCGCAAACGGATGGACAGTCAGAGAGGACAATCCAGACGTTGGAAGATATGCTGCGAGCTTGTGTTATTGACTTTAAAGGAAGTTGGGATCGTTTTCTTCCACTTGCGAAGTTTGCCTACAACAATAGCTATCATGCGAGCATTCAGATGGCTCCGTATGAAGCGTTGTATGGAAGACGGTGTCAATCACCATTGTGTTGGAACGAGTTGTCCGAAAGGAAGTTGTATGGACCAGATTTGGTTGATCAAACCTCAGCACAGATTCAGATTATTCGTAAGAGGTTGCTTACAGCGCAGAGCCGACAGAAGAGCTACGCTAACAAGAGAAGATGGCCTCTAGAGTTTGAGGTTGGAGATCATATCTTCTTAAGAGTATCTCCTGTCACCGGTGTTGGGCGAGCGATCAAGAGAAAGAAGCTAAGCCCAAGATATGTAGGTCCTTTTTAAATCCTTGATAGGATTGGGCCTGTAGCTTACCGAGTAGCTCTACCTCCGAGTTTGAGCAGACTCCATGACGTATTTCACGTTTCTCAACTGAAGAAGTACCAACCGGATCCGTCTCACATTATTGAGTATGAGAATGTTGAGCTTCAAGACAATTTCACGTATGCAGTGGAGCCAGAACAAGTGGTTGATCGAGAGGAGCGACGGCTCAGGCACCGAAGTATTCCATATGTGAAGGTGATCTGGAAGGGAATGACTCCGAGAGAAGCAACATGGGAAGCGGAGGAAGAAATGCGAAGAAGATATCCGGAGTTTATGGCTCAAGTAGTGTAACAATTTCGAGGACGAAATTAAATGTTCGGGGGGAGAATTGTAACATCCTGGATTTCAATTAAGGGATAATAACTTCAAATGATGTAATTAATGTTAATTAAACATATTTGAAGTGTATGTTGTGCAATGTGAAATGAAGGCAATTATTCATAATTTAATGAGTATTGTACTAATCAGGGGTAAAACGGTAAATTTACCAACCGTCTGGTTAGCTACGGATGATAAAACCCCTTAGTAATTAAGATCAATGGTTGAGATTGAAAGATAATGGGGTGGAATCAAGTGTGAATGGGAGTATGTGAATTCATAAGGGGAAAGAAAGAGATGGTGACAAGTGTCCAAATGAGAACCCTTGGATGAGTCAACATTTTCAAACTCTTTCTCTCTCCCTCTTAGTTGGCCAAGTGCATGGGAGGAAGGGAAGTGGTGATCATCATCATTCTCTCTCCATTTCCTCCATTTCCGCCGGACAAGTTAAAGAAAGAGAAAGGAAGGGTTTGAAATTTGTGAAGGTAAATGACTTCACAAGCTTAAACACTTCTCATTAATATTGTGTAAGTGATCAGGAGCTTTCTTTCCATGTTTTCAGACTTGTGATTGGTGGTGTGTGGCAAATTGAGGGAATTCGAAAGTTGAGGAATCCAAGTTCTGAATTCAGCAAGTGAAAGAGGTAGGTTTTTGATGAATTGTGGTATATATATTAGGATGTTTGCATAACCATTGGAAATTCTGGAAATTTGACCTAATTATGATGTTAAATGAAGGGTAAACTTTGGTGAGAGTGTCACTGTTCATTTGGTCAGTTTTGACATTTGAGAGTGATTAGGAATTGATTTGGAGTTGAATAAAGGAAAGTGTTAGAATGAGGTTTTGAGTGGTTTGATGATCTAGAGAGAGAATGTGTTGAATGGGTTGAATTTGGCTTATTGTTGGTTGCCAATGGGTTCTATGTGTTGAAATAAGTGAAAATGAGCTCTAACACAAGTTTTAGAACCATTGGAGTGCAATTGGTGAATTCTGGTAAATCAACTCAGTTGCTGCGTTTTGGGTATCTGGTGTGATTTCTCGAGTGAGGGAAGAACTCACTCGAGCACAGGATGAACGTGCTCGAGTGAGCATGTTGTGCTCGAGTGAGGGTGCCTTTTTGGTGCTGCGGGTGAGTGTCTCAGGGTATCACTCGTGAGTGATTGCTAAGAGTGCGCCTGGCACTCGCGAGCATTGGGGGATCACTCGAGCACTGGGACTTGTGCTCGAGTGAATCTGTTGCCTGGGAGTTGGGTTGCTCTCGGGTAGACACTCGCTGGTTGTGCTCGCGAGCACTGGGGGGTCAGTGCTCGAGCACAGGTGTTTGTGTTCGAGTGAAGGTGGAGGAAGAGGTTGAGAGATGCTCTCGGGTAGACACTCGCAGGGCCTCACTTCCGTGGTGCTCGAGTGTGCTCGGGGTCTCTGCTCGAGCACAGCTTCTTGTGCTCGAGTGAGAGTGTGGTTTTGTCGCGGGAGTTGCTCTCGGGTAAGCACTTCCTGTCTCACTCGCATGTGTGCTCGAGTGAGAGCGAGGGTTGTGCTCAAGCACGGCCTTCTGTGCTCGAGTGAAAGGGCCAAAAATCAGAGTTAGCTTTCCAAAGAGGGATCTTTGGGGATAGTTATTCCAACCCTTTAGGCTTATGTTTAAGCATATAATGGCCATCTAAAGAGTCCAAATAACAACCAACATAGAGTGTTATTGAAGTAAGAACTTGGAAAAGGAAATTAACCAAATGTCCCTATTTTGATTATAGGATTTGACATCTGTTATCCTCGTGAGCCTACTGTGCCCAGAGACATCAGGAAGGGATTAGGTAGTGACTTTTCTTTCGTACCATATGTGATGCATTGTATGTGTGTATGATCATTGATTTGTGATAATCTCGTATATTGCGACTTATGTGGATATGTGTTAGCACCGTCAGTCCAATAGTCCCTGAGTAGCTAACAACGGTTCGGGTAAGGGCAATGTGCCTTCCCGGCGGAGAAAGGGGATGAGGATGAGGTGTGATTATGTGACATGAGGCCGATAGGCTGATTGTGAGGCCGACGGGCCATTTGTGAAAGCCGGTTAGCTGTATGAGCTATAAGGCTATATGTATGCACGGCCACGCCAACAGTCCCTGAGTAGCTAACAACGGTTCGGGTTAGGGCAGTGTGCCTTCCCGGCGGAGAAAGGGGATGAGGGTGGAGTGTGATATGCCACGCCAATAGTCCCTGAGTAGCTAACAACGGTTCGGGTTAGGGCAGTGTGCCTTCCCGGCGGAGAAAGGGGATGAGGGTGGAGTTTGATATATGTGCTGCTGCTGTATGATGATTTGCTTACATGCTGTGTGCTTGTATGTGGTATAAATGTTTAGTTACTACTGGGATTCTTTTGAATCTCATTCTTTCCTTTGAACTAACATTTCAGACAGGGCGAGTGGCTCCAAGGAGAAGCGCGTGACCCGGAGCGGGTAGAGTTTTGTAGGGACATTTATTCTGGAAATATTGGTTAGACTGTTTGGATAGGGATTACTGTATATGGTTGGGTTGTAAATAGTTTAAATACTTTAACCTGTAATCCCTTTAGCAGAATTCTAAACTATATATCTATAGTTGAACCCGGGGTTTGCTGGGATTTTGGTTATACACTCTGTCATACGTAAATGTAGTTAAACTGCATAAGTGATTATATTCGATAATTGAACCTGAGACCGAGAGAGGAATGAAGGTTTTGAAAATTTCATAACGTCCCTACTATTAAAGGGAATTTTAAATGAGTTTTAAACTATTCGACGGTCTCTAATCTGATTTAATTACCAAACATCGAATTATAATTACGTGATTAAAGGCAGGGTGTTACACAAAACATGTCGTGATAGCTGAGCAACATCTAAGTATGAATCTTTGATCTACATATTAAACAATTTACTAAAGTTAAACATCACTCATAGAAAAGGAATTTATGAAAACTATATAGAATGTATATGTGCATGCCAAGTCTTGCTCTATTGACGCATATGGTTTACGTCCTTTCATAAATCGATATTTCATATTTTTTGATCTCTTTCGATTTTTTCCCTTAATTCCTATTAAATGCAAACCATTTGCATAAATAAATATAAACTTCATGTAGATTACTACAAGTAACCATAAGTTTATTATTACTTGAAATTGTGGTTATGTATGTGACCTAATGAAGTCATTCCACACTTCTTGAGAGATAATACCTTCATACATCTCTAGTGGTGATGTAACAATGTTTCCATCATCATCTCTCAAGTACCACTTCACAAGATCTAAATGAAACTTTTTGAGAAGACAAGAAGCTTTCGAAAGGATATACTTCTCGCGAGTCTCATCAATAACAAAACATGACTACAAGAAAAACATATATATTCAAAGTGTTAAGCATGATTATATGAAAAGAAACTAACACAATTTTAGAGGAGCCAAATATATATCTATATCATTCACAGGCTGTCTAGGGCCAGAAATTAACATAGACAGCATCATAAGCTTATGTTTCATGATCAACCATGGAGGAAGGTTATAAATCATCAATATCACTAGCCATGTACTATGGGTTCTACTTTGAACTCCATACGAATTGATTCCATCAGTTGACAATACAAGGTGTAGGTTCCTTCTTTCTTCCTCAAATTCAGGGTATTTATAATCAATTTGTTTCGATTGAGGAGAATCTGCAGGGTGCCTAAGCTTGTTGTCTTGAATCCTTTCGTCTGCATGCCATGTCAACTATTTAGAAATTTCTGCATTGCTGTACTTATGCCTAAATCTTGGTATAATGGGGAAATACTATAGTACCTTTGAAGGACTTAAGGCTTTCTTACCATATCGTGATGCATTACATTTAGGGCACTTCTTTAATGATGCATACTCATTCCAAAATAAAATGCAATATTTAGGACATGCATGTATCTTCTTATAACCTAACCTGGTATAGCAAAGAATTTGCTTAGCCTCGTATGTTTTGATAGGAAGTTATTTTTTTCTAGAAGCATATAATTCAAAAGTGCAAGTAATGCAGTAAAACTCTGATCACTCCATCTAAAGCATGCTTTTAGGTTGCCAACACTCGTTTCCATTTCAATATACACAGAGCAATAGAGACCAAGTTCTATAGGCAAATAAAAAAGTACAAATATACTGATATAAGTATTTGTTTACATACTGGAATCAACCGTGCATAATTTGACAATATTTACAGATTTTATATAAAAATATCCCAAAATGTCCAAAATAAGTCCATCTATATATATAACCACTAGTCCTATTCTCAGGATCCGCACCATCAATTTGTCGTGTCTATCGGTTCTCTTTTGGATCCACCAACTCCCACTGGCACATTTGTCATTTTTGAAAAAGAGTAAGATTCCAAGGAATCCTAGTAGCAACATACTATCATTCATATAAAATGTGGAAAGTAGATATGATATGCATCATATATGCATTAATTAATGAACAATATAAACGCATGTATAGTATACATTGGATAGGGCATCACCACCCCACCTGAGCACCTTGGTTGGATTGTTACTCCACAACTAAGTAGAGTGCACTTATCGCACTCATTGCCCTTTCTCGGCAGACCACCTCTTCTTGGCAAACCATGTTGATTAATAAAAGTACAAATGATGGCAAACATATGATCATATGAACTATGACATGATGTATGAAGGATAATATTACTACCTTAAACCTTTTTCCAACTTGAAAAGTGTCACACCCTTATTTTAATTTTACCTTTACTAGAGTATTCGTGGAAAATGATATGTGGTTCGATGGGCAACATAGGAATAGCATAAATATAAGGATCTATTGATACCTAATAATTACAAATGATGTAGCCACACATGGATAAGATACCAGGGTGTCTAAACCCATACCAGTGAAACGGAGACATCTTCCCGACTTTGTTCGACCACTGCAATCTTCTCATACGGTTCTCTTCTTTGCTCTCAACATATCTTCTATCTCCTCCTGTCTAAATTGTTGGTAGGGGAGGGTGAGATTCAAGAGAATTTCAATAGAAAAACAGTACCATTATGCATGCAAGATAAGTGCTAATGCATGACATGCTTGCATTACATAAACTCATGCTAACATAATGACATATATGTATGCTCAATGTTTCAAACAACATACTTATGACTATAGCATAAACAGAAACAGAGCCTCAATCATTCATATATGTTTCACATAATCAAGCAAAGTAATAACATACATCCATACATTAGCACAAATATCAAATACATGCAGGAGAGATAAGTTCCCTACCTAAATCCTTTTTCGCCTTGAAACGTGTGCCTCATAAAGTGTGACAACAACTCGAGCTCCATATTCGATCCTATAATTTTAAATGCACCATTTAGACACTTCCATGATGTTTTTGGGGGTTATATGAGCCTATTATGAAAATTTATCAAAATGCCCCTGGGGACCCGCCCCTGCCTTACTATACCCCGTCCGACTGTACTTTTCTTGAAATTTGACATGGGCTATTCTAACATATTTTCGCCCAAGGAATATATTTCTGGTTTAGAATTACCAAATTCAATATCAAATTACAAAAATACCCTTGATAGCCTTTAGTTCAAGGTTTCAGGGGCGTTTTCATAATTATGCTTTTTTGGGCTTTTTCGAAATAGTGACCAATTGTAACCCCACTTAATTTTCCCTTATGAACTCAATGGAATCATCAAATTAATTAAAATCCAAGTCCTAGCCCACCAATTAGAGCTGGCTGCAACTTATAGGAACTCCAAAAAAAATTGGGGTTTGTGAAATCTGATTCTGTAGACGTGTTCTTTTCTACTTCTAGCCACTATATTAACTATTTAATTACGTTATAACTACCATTTATACTCAATTTTGGTAGCATAACGCTTAGGCCAACACCTTTACCAAATTTGAAATCAAAGCAAATCAATCAGAATTTCACCGAATAAACTACTCACAGTAGCCAGAACAATCAAAGATGGAAGTTTCGGAGGTTACCTAACTTACTCTAACTCTTCCCTTTGATAACTAAAACCCTAGCCTTCTCAACACTCAAATTCTAGCTTCAAACACCTAAAACCACATGAAAGAGAAGCTTAGGAGAAGGGTTATACGCGTTAGGAGCTAAATCGTCGGAGGAATCGGCTTACCTTGTGAGTTTTTTTCCCTCCTTTTCTCTCTAAAACCCAAACAACTCTTCCCTATCCTTTTGGCTGTTACAGCGTCGGAAATGGTCGGAGGAAAGTGATAAGAATTGCTTTTTAACATCTTGGCTTATGTCATCATATTATTTGCTTATGTCATGACTTCCAAAAATACCAAATTCCAACTTTTATGTACATAAACTCAATGTTATAAGCCCAAATAACATGTACATAATATTTCCTCTTCTTGGCCCATGCTAAAGACGTCCTAGGAGGTCCTTCCATCAACCCAAATGAATTTTCCATGTATCTCATAATTTTCAAAGTTGTTTTCCTTTATTTTCGAATTAATTGGAAATTCTGGCAGATTTTTGCCCAAACTTTAAAAAAATCATAACTAATTCTAGAAAAATTGAAATGGCGTGATCTTAAAGGCTATTGAAAGCTATTTAATTCCTCTTCACAGAAAAATATGAACTATCACCAGCTACCACCACAAAAATACAGAATTGTATAAAATCCAACACTGCTCCAAAACGGATTCCAGTTCTAATCTCAAACTTTGGAAACTCATAACTCCTAGCTCACAAAACGAAATGACATGATTTATATGTCCATTTTCAAGCTTGGCATGTGATCTTTAAGACTGGAAAGTTTTAGAATTTTTAGATATCATTTAGTCATTCAAAATGTCCATACAAACTGATTGCCCTGTATAGAGTTCACACTGAGCAGAATTTCAAGTTTCCAACCAGTGTGTCCAATGGCTCTAAAATCAACAAACAACCCTATCCCCACACAAATTTTCACAAGGAAACCTTTGGAATCAGTAAAACAACCAAATTCTCATCACATCTACATATATCCAGTTTTGAACCAAATTGTCAAACTTTCCATTTCAAGTTCCAAACCAATGCCAATGTCACAATGACATAATATGACACCATTTTCACCACAATATGCTCCCTCCCTCTATTCCAATTCAATTTAGATGTTAATCCATAATTAAACTTAAATACAGGGTTTAGGCACTGCTCATAACACATTCGAATCACAATTCACATCGTATTATCTAAAAGTGTTTATTTATCAATAATCACATCTACTTTTGAAGTCATTAACCCTTAATCACTTTTTGGGATATTACAAAAACCATTCCTCAGTATGCGTGCCAATGACTCAGGCTCTCAACTTGGTCCTAAAATTGCAAATGTACAAGAATTAGGTTAATACCCATTCATATACTACTTTAAACTCATTGTATTAGTTATTCTTTGGGCTATTTAGACAACCATTGGAAGCTCAAACAAGTGCCTATGGGATTGGAGAAGTTCAACCAATCAAAAGGGTAAAAATGTTGAAATAGGGGTCTTGGCCCCGGCCAAAAGTAGTTAGCCATGGCCAAAAGTAGGTTAGAAGGTTTTAGGCTACGGCCAAGAGTCTTCTGGCCGTGGCCAAGAAGCTGTTATGTTTCTTGGCTGAACTTCCAAAAATCATAACTAATTCCACAAAATTTGAAATGGGGCGATTTCAAGTTCTATGGTAAGCTCTTTAAGTTCTCTACATAGGAAAAATATGAACCACTACCATCTATAACCCTAAAATTTTAGAATTTTATAATTTCCAACACTGTTCTAGAATGAAGTCCAGAAATAGGGTAAAACTTTGAAAATTTATATCTTTCAATCCACAAGTTCAAATTGTTATAATACAAATCAAATTAAAGCCCAAGATGTCTACTTTAATCTTGGAAAGTATCATTTTATTTGAACTTGGTTTGGCCAACGAAATCATGTCACAACAACACTGCCTCATAGGAGAAAAGTAAACAGCATGCACTTGCAACTTCAACAAATTCTATATTTGTATACAAATCTCCAAAAATCATGAACACCTATATTCCTACACAATTTTCCCTTATAAATCCAATGGAACCATCAAAATTTCAAAATTTTAACTCTATCTTTGTAACATCCTGGATTTTAATTAAGGGATAATAACTTCAAATGATGTAATTAATGTTAATTAAGCATATTTGAAGTGTATGTTGTGCAATGTGAAATGAAGGCAATTATTCATAATTTAATGAGTATTGTACTAATCAAGGGTAGAACGGTAAATTTACCAACCGTCTGGTTAGCCACAGATGAGAAAACCCCTTAGTAATTAAGATCAATGGTTGAGATTGAAAGATCAAGGGGCGGAATCAAGTGTGGAAGAGAATATGGGAAATCATGATAGGGAGAATGAGATGTTGACAAGTGGCCAAATGAGGACCCTTGGATGAAGTCAAAGTTTCAACCATTGTTACTTCTCTCTTCTCTCTCAAAACCGATGATGAGCTTGGTAGTGAGTGAAGTTCATCTTCATCAATATCTCTTCATCTCTCCTCTCACCTCCATTTCCGCCAGACAAGTTAAAGAAAGAGAAAGGAAGGGTTTGAAATTTGTGAAGGTAAATGATCTTAAATACTCACTTCACCTTCATTGATATTGTTCCATTGGTCAAGAGCTTTATTTCCATGTTTTCAGACTTTGGATTTGTGGTGTGTGGCAACTTGAGGGAAATTGAAAGTTGAGGAATCCAAGTTCTGAATTCAGCAAGTGAAAGAGGTAGGTTTTTGATGAATTGTGGTATATATATTAGGATGTTTGCATAACCAATGGAAATTCTGGAAATTTGACCTAATTATGATGTTAAATGAAGGGTAAACTTTGGTGAGAGTGTCACTGTTCATTTGGTCAGTTTTGACATTTGAGAGTGATTAGGAATTGATTTGGAGTTGAATAAGGGAAAGTGTTAGAATGAGGTTTTGAGTGGTTTGATGATCTAGAGAGAGAATGTGTTGAATGGGTTGAATTTGGGTTATTGTTGGTTGCCAATGGGTTCTATGTGTTGAAATAAGTGAAAATGAGCTCTAACACAAGTTTTAGAACCATTGGAGTGCAATTGGTGAATTCTGGTAAATCAACTCAGTTGCTGCGTTTTGGGTATCTGGTGTGACTTCTCGAGTGAGGGAAGAACTCACTCGAGCACAGGATGAACGTGCTCGAGTGAGCATGTTGTGCTCGAGTGAGGGTGCCTTTTTGGTGCTGGGAGAGAGTGTTGCAAGTGATCACTCGCGGGTTGATTGCCAAGAGTGCGCCTGGCACTCGCGAGCATTGGGAGATCACTCGAGCACTGGGTCTTGTGCTCGAGTGAATCTGTGCCTGGGAGTGGAGTTACTCTCGGGAAGTCACTCGCTGACCCTCACTTCCTCTCATGCTCGAGTGAGCTGAGGGTCAGTGCTCGAGCACAGGTGCTTGTGCTCGAGTGAGAGTGCACTTTTGTGTTTTGGGAGAGTATCTCAGGGCATCACTCGGGAGTAGATTATGGAAGGTGAGCGTGAGCACTCGCGAGTGTTGAGGAATCACTCGAGCACTGGGGTCGTGCTCGAGTGAGCCCTCTGTGCTCGAGTGCGCTTGTGGTTAGAGAGTTGGGATTGCTCTCGGGTTGTCACTCGCAGGACCTCACTTCCGTGGTGCTCGAGTGTGCTCGGGGTCTCTGCTCGAGCACAGCTTCTTGTGCTCGAGTGAGAGTGTAGTTTTGTCGCGGGAGTTGCTCTCGGGTAAGCACTTCCTGCCTCACTCGCATGTGTGCTCGAGTGAGAGCGAGGGTTGTGCTCGAGCACGGCCTTCTGTGCTCGAGTGAAAGGGCTAAAAATCAGTGTTTAGTTTTCTTGTGAGGGATCTTTGGGGATAGTTATTCCAACCCTTTAGGCTTATGTTTCGACATATAATGGCCATCTAAAGAGTCCAAATAATAACCAACATAAAGTATTATAGAATTAAGAACTTGGAGAAGAGATTGACCTATTGTCCCTAATTTGATTATAGGATTTGACATCTGCCGTCCTCGGGAGCCCACTGAGCCAGTTAACTTCAGGAAAGAGCGAGGTAGTGACTTTTCTTTCGTACCATATGTGATGCATTGTATGTGTGTATGATAATTGATTTGTGATAATCTCGTATGTTGCGACTTATGTGGATATGTGTTAGCACCGTCAGTCCAACAGTCCCTGAGTAGCTAACAACGGTTCGGGTAAGGGCAATGTGCCTTCTCGGCGGAGAAAGGGGATGAGGATGAGGTGTGATTATGTGACATGAGGCCGATAGGCTGATTGTGAGGCCGACGGGCCATTTGTGAAAGCCGGTTAGCTGTATGAGCTATAAGGCTATATGTATGCACGGCCACGCCAACAGTCCCTGAGTAGCTAACAACGGTTCGGGTTAGGGCAGTGTGCCTTCCCGGCGGAGAAAGGGGATGAGGGTGGAGTGTGATATGCCATGCCAATAGTCCCTGAGTAGCTAACAACGGTTCGGGTTAGGGCAGTGTGCTTTCCCGGCGGAGAAAGGGGATGAGGGTGGAGTTTGATATATGTGCTGCTGCTGTATGATGATTTGCTTACATGCTGTGTGCTTGTATGTGGTATAAATGTTTAGTTACTACTGGGATTCTTTTGAATCTCATTCTTTCCTTTGAACTAACATTTCAGACAGGGCGAGTGGCTCCAAGGAGAAGCGCGTGACCCGGAGCGGGTAGAGTTTCGTAGGGACATTTATTTTGGAAATGTTGGTTAGACTGTTTGGATAGGGATTACTGTATATGGTTGGGTTGTAAATAGTTTAAATACTTTAACCTGTAATCCCTTTAGCAGAATTTGAAGCTATATATCTATAGTTGAACCCGGGGTTTGCCGGGATTTTGGTTATACACTCTGTCATACATAATTGTAGTTAAACTGCACAAGTGATTATATTCGATAATTGAACCTGAGACCGAGAGAGGAATGAAGGTTTTGAAAATTTCATAACGTCTCTACTATTAAAGGGAATTTTAAATGAGTTTTAAACTATTCGACGGTCTCTAATCTGATTTAATTACCAAACATCGAATTATAATTACGTGATTAAAGGCAGGGTGTTACAATCTTGAGTGAACAGTAGCTGGACAAAATTAGGGTTTATAAGAGAAAAATGTGTTTCCTTGATTTCTCTTGTTTAATCACTTCCTTTCCACTTCTAATCGCATGAGTGGCTATTTAAACACTAAATGAACATAATTTGTAGAAATTTGGTCAGCATAACCTTTCTAGAGTTTATCATCCCACAATCACAAAACCACTACACCAGTTATCATAGCTTTGGATTGGAATCTTCTATTCGAAATAATGTGTGATGCAAGTGATTATGTAGTTAGAGCTGTTTTAGGCCAATGAAGAGACAAGGTCTTTCATGCTATCTATTATGCTAGCAGGACACTCTTAGACACACAGCTGAATTATGTAACAACAAAAAGGAGCTCTTAGCAGTAGTGTTTATATTCGAAAAATTCAGAGCTTACTTGATCGGGTCAAAGGTCATTGTCTGGAAGGACCATTCAACAATCAAATACTTGATTGAGAAGAAAGATACTAAGCCTATATTGATCAGATGGGTGCTTCTACTACAAGAATTTGACTTAGAGATCAAAGACAAAAAAGGGACCGAGAACTCATTGCAGATCATCTTTCTTGGTTAGAGCCATCTGAATAAAAGAGAAAATAACCAATCAAGGATAATTTCCCAAATAAGCAACTCTTTGTCATGCAATTACAACCCACCCCGTGGTATGCTGATTTTGTAAATTACTTAGTAAGTAGAGTAATGCCTTATGAACTTTCTAAAGTATAAAAGAAGAAGTTTCTGGCTGATGTAAGGCATTAGTTTTGGGAGGATCCATTCTTATACAAACAATAAGATGATATGTTATTGAAGAAAAAATGGACAGCATTATTAATCACTGCTAGTCATACCCATATGGTGGTCATTTTGGAGCATCTGGAATAGCCACTAAAGTCCTTCAATTAGGGTTTTATTGGCCCATACTCTTCAAAGACGCACATAAAGTTATGGCAACCTGTGACAGATGTCAAAGGATATGAAATATCTCAAGGAGACATGAAGCCCCTTTAACCAACATCTTAGAAGTTGAGCTCTTTAATATATAGGGGATTGATTTTATGGGGCCCTATCCATCCTCATTTAGCAATCAGTTTATTTTAGTAGTTATTGATTGTGTCTCCAAGTGGGTTAAAGCAGCTGATTTTCCTACAAATGATTCTCGAGTGGTTATGAGGTTTTTGAGGAAGAATATTTGTACAACATTTGAAGTGCCTAGAGCTATTATCAGTGACGGAGGAAGACATTTTTGAAACCAATAGCTTTAATCGGTGTTAACTAAATATGGAGTAACTCATAAGGTTGCAGCTCCATATCATCCACAAACTAGCGGGCAAGTGGAAATCTCAAATAGGGAATTGAAATGTATCTAGAGAAGACGATGAATTCTAATCAAAAGGACTGGGTGTAACCCCCTTCCATAATTATATCCGAAATACGCAATTAAAATAAAATAGAGACCACTAACAATCAAAATTCAATTTTAAACCCATCTACCAGATGGGATTTTCACAAATACTTTTTGAAATCCAAATTACCTGGTCTCATATTCACATTTCGAATACAATCACTTCACACGGATAATCACATTCAATATATAAATCAGAGTACACAATATAATAATCCCGGCAATCCCGGGTTCACATCTTTACAAAAGGGTTTACAAAGGGCAATACACCCATATACAAGTTCTCATATGGGGATTACACAAATCTTACCTCAAATACACATAGTTAAATCCTCATCCACATATACAAATATCCAATACACAATACTCCCAACTATGATAACTAATTATCAGAATGACAACCCGAAGGAGTCCTCATTGCCCTTGGCTGCTTGCTCTATCCTCGATTTACATACCCTGTCTAAAATGTCGGTAGGGGAGGGTGAGATTTGAGAGAATCTCAGTAGGGAAAATATTCCAATATGCATACAAGATCGGTGTTTAATGCATGACATGCTTGCATCACAATAACACATGCTCACATAATGACATATCTATGTGCTCAACGTTCCAACAACATACTCATGGCCATAACATAAATAGAAACAGAGCTATAATCATTCATACATGTTTCACATAATCAAGCAAAGCAATACATGCATCAATACACAAACATAAATATCGAAGCATGCAAGAGAGGTAAGTTCCCTACCCTCTTTCTACGTGTGCTCTAGCACCGGCTACTCACGATCCGACGAACATTGAACCACGATCACGGTGAATATCTAACCCTATAACCAAAATCATGGACATAGGGTCAATCCTTTTTCGAATTCCTCAACATACAAAAACTTAATGTTAGTTATCATTTAACACCTGTGGGTGGCTACTCAAAGGCCAAACACATGCCTAAAGGGTTGGAAGAAACTATATTAAGAATCACCTTTTAGAAGTGCCAAAATACTGATTTTTGGGGGTTGGCTGCAGCCCACAAATCCACTGGCCATGGCAAAAAACAGGTTAGAAACATTTGGGCCGCGGCCAAGAATCCACTCGCCATGGCCAAGAAAATCCTGTTTCTTGGCTGAACTTCCAAAAATCATAACTAATTCCAGAAAACTTGAAATGAGGTGATTCCAAAGCCAAATGAAATCTATTTAAGTTCTCTTTATAGGAAAAATATAGACCATTACTAGAAATCACTACACAAAATACAGAATTTCCCAAACTCCAACACTGCCCCACAATAGAGTTCAGTTTTGATCCCAAAGTTTGGCAAACCATAACTCTTAACTCACAAAACGAAATGACATAGATTATGTGTCCATTTTGAAGTTTGGGATGTGAACTTTAAGACTGGAAAGTTTCATAATTTTTATACATCATTTTCCCAGTCAAAATGTTCACATGAACAGATTGCCCAAAACAGATTTCCAATTGATAGATTTTCAAGTTTTGCACATTTGCTTCCAATGATTCCATTTTCACATCAAACATCATTCCCACACAAATTTTCACAAGAAATCTATTAGAAATACCAAATCAATCAAATTCACATTATATTGACATGTTTTACTACTAATCATAACGTGTCATCACAAAACCACAACACAAACACACATTGCCATTCCTTTCATTCCAAGTTCTCAAACTAATTCCAATGGCTCTATAACATATCAAGACACCAATTGCTACACAAAACACAAGGCAATTCATCCATTTCAAAACTACCACAAAATCAGGGCAAAATTCACAATTCATAATACTTAACCATAATTCACAAAACTTAGATCAAAAGGCTTCCAATACTCACTGCTTCCTCTTTCCCAAACCAATTCTTTGACTTTTCATCTTTCTACGTTTGCTTAAGTAATCAAACACCTCCCTTCAAGAATCTAAAACCATAGAGATGAAGCTCTCATCAACATGATCAAGATTAATGAAGATGATTTAATCATTAGAGGCCATTGCACAAGCCAAAACTCACCTTGTTTCTTTCTCTTTCCTCCCCCTTGCTTGGATGTCCATGGAGTCTTTTGGAGAGAGAGAGAGATGAGTTAAAGATAAAGATGGGCAGATTTTAGGAGCCCAAAACTGACCTAAAAGAGAGGGAGAGGAGAGAGGGAAGAATTTTGACCATTTGACCCATCTAATGGCTCATATTGTGCCACTTGTCACATACTTGTTTCATCTTCTTGGGCACACATGGGCTCTCACACATAGGATTCCACCCCACATAAGCTTATCACAATAAATCACAACCATTGATCTTTGAGTTACCAATGATCTTCCTCTTCGGTAATTGATCAATTGGCCGGCAACTTACCATTTTGCCCTTGATTATGGCAATTCACATTGAATCACCACCAAACTCATGTTCGCATTCCTTTTCTTTCACAATGCGCCCTCCCCTCTATTTTAAGTGAATTTAGAGGTTAATCTATAATTGAACTGAAATACAGGATTTCGGCGCTGCTCACAACACATACGAATCACATTCAAGCACCAAATCCCATCAAATTCTCCACAAGGGTTTATTTATCAATAATTACTTCCACTTTTGGATTCCTTAATACTTAATCACAATTTGGGATCTTGCTAAACTGGGGCTTAGCAATCCACTTATTTCAGGCTTATTCTCTAGCCTTGAATCTCAGAATTTAGGGTATTACATTTCTCCCCTGTTCAACAAATTTCGTCCTCAAAATTTGTCACATCACTTAAACCTTAACCTTAGATGCCTCTTCATGATGGCTTCCATTTCATAAATTATTCCTCATTGGGATTGTCTCTTCTAGATCACCCACACAAAGGATATTCTATAAATATGATTCTCATAATCACCGCACTATTCTGCTATCACCCCATACAAGTAACATGACCACATCTTTGGCATAAACAAGAATGCAACACAGTTGCTAGAAAACCGCAATCGGCCCATTACACGATTGCCACACGAACACAATCACCACACATTTTGCCAAACAGATGCCATCGCTTACACATACGATTGCCACAAAACCATCATCACATAACCACAATCGTCACAAGCCTCCCAATTCATGAGTAGCTAATGCATCTCAATATCCGGAGGCTCTAACTCATGAGCCATATCATAAGATCTTGGTAGTTGGGCGGCATAGGCCACCACTCTGCTTAACTCAAACTAGTTACTCCTTCTATGAGTAACCCCAAAACACCACAACCTTAATACATCAAACAACAGCTTAGCTGTATACACAAACCCTTCCGATGTATTCACATCTACAACTTTACCTTCACCCGTACACCCACTAGTAACTCCACTATTAGTAATCGGGACTTTTAGGTATTCACAACAATCATATTGCCGTATCAAGTTTCATGGCGTTACCCTCACCTATCCAGGACTTTTAGGTATTACACAATGTCCACGACAGATTCACATTGATGCGTGACGATTGTCACAAGACGACAACACCTACGGCTATATACACAATGATATGTAGCTTTCGCCACTTGTACACATATCATATTGCAAGAATACCTCATCTTCCGCCGCTTGTACAAATACGATAGATTCCCGCTATCTTACAAATACATATTGCCCTTCCAGCATTCACATTATAGTTCACATTCACAACAACACATATAACAGATTCTAATTTTACGCATCGCCTTTCGGCCTGGGGTCAACACCGATGCAACTAGCCTGGTGGCTAGCCATATTGGCCATGTCAGGGTAAGTGTCCTCGCACGAGAACCCTCGATTATGTAGTCAAATTAGCCATCAGCTGAACTAGCTCTGCTCTACTACACAACTATACCCTAATCCTAGCTTGTTCACAATTGTCATAGATTAATAATCACACTCCACCCTCATCCCTTTTTACTGCTTGGAAGACACCCAGTCTTTACCCAAAATGTTGTTATCACCTCAGGGACTATTGGTGTAGCGGTGCTTACACATAGCCTTTCGGCTTCCACATCACATTCCACCCTCATCCCTTTTTACTGCTGGGAAGACATACAGTCTTTACCCGAACTATTGTTAGTGACTCAGGGACTATTGGCATGACAATGTTTACACATAGCCTTTCGGCTTCCACAAATAGTCAATCCCTCGTAAACTACCACCCTAGCGGAATGATCCTCTGACATGGGAACCACCCTATACGACAGTAGGTGAGAGACATCATAAATATCAAGTCCCTCGTATCTCCACCGCCTTGAAGGCACGGTCCTCCCATCGAAATCACCTGATGGGCCGCAGGCGAATGACTCACAAATATCCGTCACATCCTGAGCCTATGCCTACCAGGTGCAGCCCACTGGACCAACCTGATTCGACCTAACTGAGGAGATGGACTCATAATACACAATCGCAACAAGCTGGAACCAGACATATTAATAATTTCACCATCAACACCATGAATTCTTTTCACATACTAGGATCCTTCAAAACCCCTTCTCACAAAATAATTTGGATTCGAAGTTTTACTTCATGAAGCCATGACTAACGCATTATACTTTCTGCAAACTCGAGCTTCTACTCAACACAATTGTCAAACACCTTACCTTCATCAGGATTTCGCTGCACACTTTGAGATCTATCTCCTCATATGTGCTTTAGCAATGTCAAGTTGATTTAACAGGAGTCTTATAGGAACCTTCCATTACATTTGACAACATTCACAACATATATTCATCTGTGCCAGACCTTGGCCCAATTCAACTTGAATCATTTAGAGCCATATGACTTCTTTGAAAAATGCATGATTTGCATGATCTGGTTATCATTGTTTTAGTATTATATATATGCACTCTTTCATTTGTAAATATGACACTTCTACTTGTAAATATGCACTCTTCCACTTGTAAACATAAATGGTCTGAGAGAAAAGAAGAGAAAAAGGGTATCACACTAAAATATAGGTTTAAATCTATCTGCATTTTTGGTGAAACTAATGAGGGAAAGAATGGAGAGTTTCTAATTGCAACACACGAACTAGGAAATGCATTAGCCACTCGAAAGATCAACTTTGTATATAGGGGAGGCATCCAGGGCCTAAGGGGAAGTATGGCCAATGCTGCAGCCATTAATGGAAGCAAGGGTTTAAGTATAAGGGTAAAGGAGTTAGATGGTCACATTTTTTCCTTAGGACAAGAGTTACAGGTTACAAACTTTCTGGAACATATGGGACGTATGTTCGATAGGGCTAAAGCTTTTATTGCTTTACCTGATGGTTTAAAAACGTTGGATGAGATTTCCAGTATTGCATATTGGGCTAAGTTAAAATTTCACAAAAGCCATTAGGATTGTTAAATATTAATGATTTTTGAGATGATTTGTTGTCTTTTTTTGATCATGCTGTGGAAATAGGATTCATACCCCAAGCGACTTGCCATTCCATAATTTCTGCCCCAACTGCTGATCAGCTGCTCGATCAATTACAAGCTTATTAACCTAAACCAGATATACTAGTCAAGCAAATAGGTGGGCAATCTTCAGATAGCAGTCAGAAGCAGGATCGAGATACCACTCTTCGATTGTAACTTTCCTTAATCTCTTGGTTTTACTCTTAGCATTTTTGTTTTACTTTATTGTGTGTTTATGTTGCAAAAAAAAGTTTTATATATTTAGTTAGTTAGTAAAACCATTGATGCATGGGGTGTGAAAAAAATGGCAGAGTAAGGAGTTATTCTTAACTCTTGAGACGTATTTTATTAGTTGCATATTTTTGTTCCTTCTTAAAAAAATTAAAAAGAGTAAATTTAAAAATAAAATTAAAAAAAAATTCATCTTGTTTAAGTACTTTGTAATCATCTTAAGAAGTATATAAGTTTTGAGTATGGATCAATTGAATTTAGAGATTTCATAGCATGAATGAACAATTGATTGTTGCAATTAGTGATGAATTTTGAGATTGAGTGAGTTGAGTTTGAAAGCCTTTAATTGTGAGCTTTTGAGCCTATGATGATTATTTCTCTTGTGTGTGATATTCACATATTAAGTTGTCACTCTAAAACTTGCTTTAAATCTGGTGGAGATTACATTTCACATGCACATTCAAAGATGATAAAGGCATTCATTTTGTTTAGCTAGAGCCAAATAGCCAACCTTGCAATTATACTGTTGATAAGCCCGTTTTAGCCTAATTGACCGTTTCTTTGTTTTTGACCTATTAACTTATGTTTTAATGATATATCAAGTGCTTTTACCTAATTCGGAAGATTAGCAGAGCATTTGAAATTTTTTTGAAATAGGCTTTTGACAAGTGTGGAGTGTTTATATCATCAACTTTAGAGTTGCAGGAAAAAAAGATTCTCTACACCCTATAAGACATTGGGGATAATGTCTAATTTAAGCTGAGGAAGGAGTAGCAAAAAAAAGAAAAGAAAAAAAGAAAAAAAATTAAGTATTATGGGATATTGTGATGAAATAAATTTATTCATAAGTAGCCTATTTTTTAATTTTTCTATTTCTTTAGTCCTTTATATCATGTTTTACATTCCTTTTACCTTACAACCCTTAATAAGTCCTTTTGATTTGATTATGCATGTGAATTAGGTAGTGGAGATTGAGAGTTTTAGCAAGCCTATGGTAGTGCAATTTTTTCGGTTGAATTTGAGCGAAACACTTTCCCTTAAACACTGGAGAGATTGGGAGAACAAGCTACACTTACGAACTAGGTTTATTCATTTTCAAATAAAGTTATTGTCACACCCTTATCTTTATTTTAACCTTTTTCAGAGTATTCACGGAAAACGATATGTGGTTCGATAGGAAACATAGAAATAGTATGAATATATTGATAATAAGTGCATGATTACATAAATTGCCCGTAGGGGTTCGTAAATGATCATTACCATCAATATAGCCACATAGGGCTACTTGGGTATCTAAACCCGTCCCAGTGAAATAGAGACATCTTCTCGTCTTCGTTCTACTACTACAATCCCCTCATACAGTTCTCTTTTTTGTTCTCAGCATATCTTCTGTCTTCTCCTGTCTAAATTATTTATAGGGGAGGGTGAGATTCGAGAGAATCTCAGTAGAAAATAGATACCAATATGCATACAGAATAAGTGCTTAATGCATGACATACTTGCAATACATAACTCATGCTAACATAATGACATATCTACGTGCTTAATGTTTCATGCAACAAAACTATGGCCACAATATAAACAAAAACAAATCTTCAATCATTCATATATGTTTCACACAATCAAGCAAAGCAATAACATGTATCAATACACCAGTACAAATATCAAATACATGCAGGAGAGGTAAGTTCCCAACCTTAACCCTTTTTCGCCTCGAACTAGTAAAGCATGCCAACGACTGGGCTCACAACTTGGTCCTACAATTCCAAATATAGAATTTGGACAATTCCATAGTGTTTCTGGGGGTATGAGCCAATTGTGAAAATTTACTAAAATGCCCTCAGGGACCCGACCCGGCCTCGCCGTACCCGATCCGACTACACTTTTTCTAAAATTTTGACATGGGCTATTCTAACATATTTTTGCCCAAGGAATCCATTTCGAGACTCAGAATTATCAAATTCAATATCAAATTACAAAATTACCCTTAATAGCCCCACTTTAAGGGTTTTAGGGGCGTTTTCATAATTATGCTTTTTCGGCCTTTTTTATAAAAGTGACCAACTGTAACCCTACCTAATTTTCCCTCTTGAACTCAATGAACCATCAAATTATTAAAAATCCAACTCTAAGACTCATTTCTAGAGCTGGCTGAAACTTATAGGAACTTCAGGAAAAATTGGGGTTTTTGAAATCTGACTCCATAGACGTGCTCCTTTATACTTTTAACCACTTTATTAACTATTTAATTACATTATAACTACTATTTAGGCTTAATTTTGGCAGCATAGCGCTTAGGCCAACTCCTTTACCAAATTTGAAATCAAAGCAAATCAATCGGAATTTCACCGATTAAACTACTCACAGCAACCACAACAGCTAATATACGAAGGTTTGGAAGTTACCTCAAACTCCTAGCTTTTCCCTTTAGGTAGAAAACCCTAGCCTTACTAACTCCAAAATTTATGCTTCACAAACCTTAACTCATGTAAAAAAACAACTTAGGAGAAGGATCATGCAAGATAAGAGCTAATTCACCGAAGAAATTAAGCTTACCTAGCGAATTTCTCCTCCTTCTCTCTCTAGAAATCAAAACTCTCTGCCTTCCCTTTGTGAACACAAAACCGTCATGAAATGAGGAAGAAGAAGATGCATGATTTCTTTTTAATTCATGCTTATGTCATCCTATCATAAGCTTATGTCATAATTGGTTAATTTCCAAAAAAACCAAAACTTTAATTTTATGTACATAAGCTTTCATCTTCATGTAATGGGTCATAAAGCCCAATTAAAATCCAACTAATCATTCCCTCTTGGTCCACCTATAATTATGTCTAAGGGTTCATCAATAAGCCTAAATGGCTTTTCCATGTATCTCATAAGTTTAAACATTGCCATAATATTTATATTCCATTTTTGGATTATTTGGCAGATTTTTTATCTTATTTTTGAAAAATCATAACTAACTTTGTAGACATCGTTTCAAAGCAATTATAAAGGCAATGGAACCTTTATTGAGTCTAGTTTAAAGGAAAAATATATCCTCTTACTATTTGGAAGTGCATCATTCCCAGATATTTAATCTTTACATGTTGTACCAGAAATTTTACAGTTTTTATGTGCTGACTTCAAAAATTCATAACTTTTTTCATATAGGTCTAATTGAGTCATATGACCTATCACATTAAAGCTTATGATGTCTACTTTTATCCTGTAAAATTTCATAATTTTTACTCTTCATTTGATCATACAAAATCACATGACAAGCTCAATATCTCATAGGTGATTTCACCAAAAACATAATTACTTTCTCCAAAATTCACCATTTTACTTTCTTTAATACCCCAAAGATATAAGAATCGTTAAGGAATAAATTTGGGTTCCTCCTAAGCTGGGGTTTAGTAGTCCACTTATTTCAGGCTTATCTCTAGCCTCAAATCTCAAAATTAGGGGCATTATAGTTACCACTTTATATTTTCTTTGATTCATGAATACTATGATCTCTTTATTTTTCAATTGTGTTCTTGCTTATGACTTGACACTTCTAATTTTGTTAGCACTTATTAGTCACTCCTTGTTCAATGACATCTAAGAGCTAAGTATGGGGAAATTTGATAAGTAAAATATTTACATATTTAATTTCCCTTACATAATGACTTTATGGATAATATTTGAGCTTAATTTAATGAATTTGGGTGTAATTGATAAAAAATAATGATTTTGGCATGAAATAGAATTTCTTAAAAAATACTAAATTTGGCCCTGTTTTGATTTTTAGGCAATATCTGAAGGTCTAGATGCCTAATTGTGACATTCTTTATATAGATAAAAAGTTAAAAAAAAGATCTACAACTTTCATGTTGAATTGAAAACACAGTTCTGCTTTCAATGATCTCGAATTTTGCTTGGAAGTTGATGATGTGAATTTGTCCCTGATTGATCTTTGCCTACTAATTTGACCATAACTTGAGCTGTAAAAGTCGAAATGGGGAGATTCTATTGAGTTTTCACGCTAAGATATAGAGCTACAACTTTTATGAAGATCATGTGTTGAAATTCCACCATCTTGAATGTCAAAATTAGGTAGCAATCAAGAAGTTTGGCAGCCTAACTTTTAAAGTTAATTTTGGATGCTTAAGGTTAAGATGTATGCCTAACTTTCTTGAAAATTTTTGTACCTCCTCCATCTATAAATAGATGAGCTCAAGGCACAAGGAAACACACCATCTTAGAGTTAATCTTATGCATTGTATATGCTTCTTGCATGCCTCCTTCATGGATGGCTTAGGTAGGCCTCCTTTATGGATGGTATAGGTTGCCACCTTCATAGAAAGTTTTACCTCCTATATGGAAGGCTAGATTTTTCCATTTTCATGCATCTTGTAGTTGTACCTTTGTATTTTAGAATTTAAAAATTGAGTTTAATGCAATATTTATGAAGTTTTCAATTTATTTTTGTTTTGTTTTTATTTTCATCATGAGCTAATTTTCCATTTCCTTAGGGTGTTGATGTAGCTTACTAACGACGGATTAAATCTTAACTTATTAAATCTAGTTTTAATTTTTCCTTCATGATTGAGTTTTGATTATTATTCTTAATGCATTTGATTGATCGGCCATCTTTTGAATGATTTCAATATGCATGTTGAAACCGGAAGGAGATACATGTGTGTAGATCCTATAATTAAAACCATAATTTGCATATGAAATAGGAATATATTCTTATGAGTTGTGTAGTTTTAATGAGTTCCATAAATCTCAATGCATGATTAATTGCTTTAATTCATAGATATATTGGATTAGTAATTAATTATAGAATTGCTTGATCTTGGAAGAGGCTAGCAATCAAATTAGGGAAACTCGGCTATCAATCATGTGGAATAAATTGAACTAGAATAAATAGGTGATTCAATCCAGACTTTGCTAATTGAGATCTAATCCTTAGGACTTTTTCTTATAGTTGTTTTCATATCAATTGCATTTATATTTAATCATTTTTATTTTGTACTCTCAATCACCAACTAATCGATCGACTAAATAGAGTTAAAATTACCCATTTTGGTACGTAGTGATCAATCCTCGTGGGAATGATATTCTACTTATTTCTATATTATTTGGTTATGACAGTGTACACTTGCACTTTTTAATAAACCATTTATACTCGTAACAGATATCATTAGACACTGAATGTCTAGAACTCTTATGGCTTGGTTTGAAGGTAATCATAATCTACCTTTCAAGTCTCACTCTTTTGTAGGCAATGACACCAGGGTGAGTAATAAACAAATAGATCTCTTCTTAGCCCGAATGTAGAATCTAAAAAGGGGTATAAATTGTCAGGAAAATGGTGCCCCCTCCCACAATCATAACCATGACTGCAATTGGATAAATGATTCTTCCCATCAACCTTTCCATAAAACATACCATAACCTTTACGCCCAACCTTCATTCCAAACCTATCATCCACCCCATCTGGTCTATAAACCATACCATGAGCCTTCTCCTCCACCATATAACTCATATTTTGAATCCTTCTAACAATTCCATCAACCTACATATAATAGACCTCTGCCACAATATGAAGCCTACCAACTACCTACTTCTTTATCTTATCTAACTCAATCATATGAAATCTTTCACCAACCATATTAACCATCACCTTGTAAACATTCTACTTCACCCCAACCTTATCAGCCTCAACCTAGGGGATTGGATACCCTCTCTTCATCACACAACTTGGATTCCCTAATAAGTGCCTTAACAGGAAAGTATGATATACTCCAAGAGAAATACCATTAGCTACTTATACATTGAACAAAAATTGGTGGCTCTAAGGAGATAGATAAGCAATTGAAAAACATTGGAGAGTTCTTTAAAGGATCTGATCACATGTTATGGGTTAAGATATGAGGTGAAGATGGAACCTGTTGGCCTCAAGACTTGCTAAAGAAGGAACAAGGAGTCCAAACTCAAGAGCCACATACCACTTCACATGTGGAGAGTTCCCAACCTCTAATGACACAAACAAGTACATGCATTCAAGTACAAGAAGTGGAGCAACATCAAAAGAGCATTGAAGATTCTTCCTAACCATTTTGTAATAATCCTATCCTCATAGAAGTAAACTTTCCTACTACTTTATCCAATGAAGTAATTAAGAAATTGAGTGGTGATGAGGTGGATAAAGAAATTTTTGTTGAATTACCTTAAATGTTTGAACATGAAAATTCTTTACCTATTGCTTCTAGTAGTAGTGAACTGCTTGTCCATATTAATGATTGTGCTTGTAATGTTAATGTTCAACTAAATGCTTATGAGTATATTACTTCTCTTTTCTGCCTTCTATTCACTCTTTTGCTTTTAATATGAGTAAGAATAACCATAACCTGAACAATTTTTTTTCTTAATTCCAATGAATTACATGGTAGCTTTATAAGGGAAGATCCACATCTTTTAATTGAAAAATTATTAAATGAAAGTAAATCTTTCTATATAATTTTATCTTGTGATTTGCCACCTATTGTAGAAAAGACATATGACTCTTTAGGATCTTCAAGTGGCAATAATTTGACAAATTCTCTTCTTCTTCTACCCTTTTGGCTTCCATTTCTTGTAATTATAAAGATGATGTGGTGTGCTCTAACATTAAATTGGATTCCGCACCTTCCACTTTGCAAAAACAAGATGATTTAAAAAAAATTAACTGATTTTCTAACTCTTAATGATAGGAGTGCCATTGATTTTCTTGGTTGTCATAGTTAATTAGAAAGTTTAATTCCTAAAATATCTTTGCATCACTTGAAATCTCTCCATATTTCTATTTTTGGATGGGATACTGCTACTAGCTTGTTGTCTTCTTTACAGGCACATAATTGGAAATATCCTTAAAGGAACCAATTACTTTTGCCTTACATTCTTGGACCTTTTCTAATTAATCCAAAACCACCACTATCGAGGAAGATCAATGAAGGAGAAGAGAGTACATTGAAGAAATGCATGTTTCTTATCTGAGATGAGAACTTCTCCTACTATAGCTTACAGGGATTTAAGCTTAAGGTTGTCTCTTTCCTTACTTGTTTTCTTCTTATATTTTATTGATAATTGAGTTTAACTAATTTAATGAAGAGAATAAATGTGGGGGATAGACATTCCAAGTAGTAAAAGTAGGATTAGTTGTTTAGTTTAGTGTTTAAATTTAATAAGACCCCTATGTTTCCTTAGTTCTCTTGTCATATGCCATCCTCACTCTCTCTTGTATTCACGATTAATTAGATTGTTGCATTATATTATTTGAATACATTGAGGATAATGTATTGAGTAAGTATGGGGGGAGTCTACTTTGACCTAAAAAAAACAAACAAAACCGCACTTGGATTTTTGGTACTTAAATATTTTAGAAAATGGAAGTTTGTCCAAAGCCATTTGTGCATTTGAGAGTTGAGCTTGATTATGGTTAATTCTAATGTTTTGATTAGTGTTGTTCTTAATTCTAGCATTAGAAATAGTTGAGTAAATGCTTTGTGGTTAGCTTGTTATACAGTTGAGTGTTTTGGTAAGCATTTGATAAGAACTCTTGTTCGAAGGTTATTTGAGCCTAATTTCTTTTTCTTTTTATGTGTGTGTGCTTTCATAGCTTTTTATCTTCTAGAACTTGCTCAACTCTATGTCAAAGTGGTATTTAAATTAATGTGATAGACATGATAGAGGCTGTAATGGCCCAAATTTTGATTAAAGGCTAATGACTTCAAATGAGAATGTAATTAATGTGAGAAAACACTTTTGGGGAAATAAAGTTGATTTGTGACCCGAGTTTGTAGTAGAAAAAGCCTAAACCCTTTGTTTTAGTATAATTACATGGCAAAGTTATTATTGGGCTAAAATAGAAGGGGAATGACGCATGGAGAAGGGAAAAAGGGAATTTAATTATGTGGCAAGTGATAATTCAAGTGAAGGTGCCATAGTCAGGGGCAAAACAGGGAAAATGGAATTTTACCGGTCAATTAGTCAGCAATTGATGGAGAAATTAATTACTAGCTAAAAGAAATGGGAATTGTGACTAAATGGATAATGAATTAGTTAGTGTAACCATGTAGTTACTTACTTTATGAGAAACAATAGGATTTGGACAAGTGGCATCTTGTAGATGAAGAAAGGTTGTTTGAAAAGCCAAATAATCTTTTTTTATCAATTTCTCTGCCCTCTCTCCTTGTATGTTTGAACAAAGGCATGGGAAGGAGGGAAATATCATCATTTTCATCATCTTCTTCTCTCTCTTGCTCTCTCCATTTTCAGTTGACACAAGGAAAAAGGAAAGAGAAAGAACTCAAGATAAATCCAGTTCTTCTTGAGATTTGACCTAGAAGATGACTTCTATAGCTCAAATCCTCTTCTTTAATCTTGTTCCTCTTGTTGAGAGCTTCAATTCTATGGTTTTAGATTTTCAAGAGGTGGTGGTTTATGTACTCAAGAAAATCTAGAGGCTGGTGAAGCAAGGAACAAGTTAGAGAAAGTGATAGAGGTGAGTAAGAGAAATCTTTTGACATGTATATTGTGGCTATTGATTGAGGCTTTAATTCTTGGAATTTTGCCCTATTTTTCATTGGATTAGGGTCTTAGAGAGTTTGGTATGTTGTGATCATGGAAATGGTGCTTTGTATTGAGTTTTGGATAAATATAATTGAATTGAACCTTGAATGTGGAGTTTGGAATTTTTGGGTTTTGTGTTGAAGTGTGGCCTTAAAGCATAACTTGTGAAAAGAATGAGAATATGGTTGTTTTGATATCTCCATTGGTTTCTATGTGAAATTCTATGTGGGAATAGGCTTGGGTGTGAGTTTTGGAACCATTTGAGACTTAGGTTGCAAAACTGGAAAATTTGGCAACGCAAAATTCTGTGCAGGGGACTTACTTTGCATAATGTTTTGGAATAGCAAATGGTGTTAAAAAGTTGTGAAACTTTCCAGTTTTGTAGTAGAAATTGCAAGCTTTAATATGATATAAAGTTTGTGTCATTTTGAGTTGTGTTCTAAGAGTTAGGGTCAATTGAAATCAGCTAAGAATCAGGCCAATTCTTGGCCGTGGCTCAAAACTTTCTGACCATCTACTGGCTGCCGCTCGCAGCCAAGTCCTATTTTCAGCACTTTACGATTTTGAAAGATGGTTTCCAATCTAGTTCTCCCCAACCTTTTTGAGTTGTTGTTTGAGACTTTCATAGCTACCTAAGGGACTTAAATGATAACCAAACCTAAGTGTTTTAAAGTCACTGAGAACTGGAATAAGTAATAACTGTCGTCCTTAATTATAATGATAGGATTTGATATTTTCCCAGAACATAGGAAGTCTATGCCTACGAATCTGAAGAACAAGGTAGTGACACTTTCTCCTATATCATGTTTAATACATTGTATGTTGTGCTTATCATTGAATGAATGATTGAGTTGTGATGAATGTCGCGGCTTTGAATGTGACAAATGTTATGGAAGTGCTATAATGATTGTCATTCATATAACATAAGTGATTGTTGCCATGATTGAATAATGCTGTTAGTGATTGTCATGCTTTTCACGAAAGTGATTATTGTCATGATTGAATGCTGCTGTTAGTTATTGTCATGCTTATCACGAAAGTGATTATTGTCATGATTGAATGTTGCTGTACATACTATGATGATTGAATGCTGATGTTAGTAATTGTCATGCTTATCACGTTTGTGATCAAAGACATGATTGAATGCTGTCGTAAGTGCTATGCTGATTGAATGCTGCTGTGAGGCTATATTGTGTAACCCCCTGCCTTGATTAGCGTAATTATGATTCGATATGGCATAATTAAATTGGATTAGAGACCGTCGGATAATTTAAACTCATTTCAACTTCCTACCTTACAGTAGGGTTTTCATAAAGTCTTTGAAAAACTTTTCCCTATCTTGGTCTCAATTTCAAAACTCGAATATAATTACCTGTGCAGTTAATTTACATTCATTCATATCATAATGTATAATCAAATCCCTGGCAACTCCCGAGTTCTATACATACATAAACTAAAGGTTTATACGTCTCAACTAGGGGATTATATGACCAAAATCAAATATAGTATTTACATATCAAAATATAGAGTAATCCCAAGTTCAAAAGTAGATAACCAACTCCCAAAAAAAATCAAATATACCCCAAAGGGTCCTAATCGCTCTAGGTTGCCTGCTTCTCTTTAGAGCCACTTGTCCTATCTAAAATGTTAGTCATTGGAAAGAATGAGATTCAAGAGAATCCCAGTAGTAACAAATCAATCACACATTGCATAAACACATAGCATATATGATCATGTTAAGCAGCATCACAATGTATCACGGCTCACGCCACAAACGACAGCACTCATGGCTGTAAACTCTATGTGTCAGCTTTTGCTGCAATCTCTATGTATTCACAAAGTATCACTATGCATCAGCTTTCGCTGTGATCTCAAGGCATCACAATGTATCACAAAGTATTCTTAATGCATGACAAACATATATACAATGTTTCACTCACAGTATAAGAGAAAGAGTCACTACCTGGTCCTTTTTTTATGCTCTTCAGCACCGTGGGCTCTTGAGGGCGGCAAATGTCAAATCTTATAAACCAAGTTAGCGACAACCCGTCAATCTCTTTTCCAAATTCTTAATTTCAAAGCACTTTAAGTTGGTTATCATTTAGACTCTTCAGGTGGCTATTATAGGCCTAAACATATCCATAAAGGGTTGGGAGAAACTACCTTGAAGATACATTTTTTGGAAAAAGAACACTAATTTTGGGCTGACTCACTCGAGTGGAAAAGGCCTCACTTGAGTGTTATCCCTAATTACACTCAAGTGATGGTACTTTAGTCACCCGAGTCCCATCGAGTGAGGTGCAAGAAGTGACAACCCGAGAGCAACTACAACTCCCAGGTGACAAGTGCACTCGAGCACCAACCCTAGCACTCGAGTGACTTCCCAATGCTCGTGAGTGCCCATGCGCACTCTTGATAATTTGCCTGCGAGTGATAACTCGAGACGCTCACCCATAGTGCTGTATGCACTTGAACTCGAGTAATACCATATGCACTTGAGTGATAACGTATGTCACTTGAAGATGAAGAAGTTCACTCACGATTTTTGCTTGAAGTTTTAACCAAAATACCTAGAATTTCATACTGTACTCGAGTGAGACCCTACCTCACTTGAGTGAAGCTTATCAGAAATCAGATCGCAGCAACTGATATAGTTTTCCAGATTTACCAAAACTGGCTCCAATGGTCCCAAAACTTCTACTAGATCTCATTCCCATCTAATATGTCATAAGGAACCTATTGGTAAACTCAAAACACTTAAATTCCTTCCCAATTCACACATACCCTGTTTTTACCCAAAATGCAACCCAAAACCACTAACAACCAATCACACTCCCACAATTTCCCAATCACTTCTATTAGTCCAAGGTCATAGTTTGGTACCAGTTCTACCACCAAACACTAACCAATTCATATCTTTGAAAATCACAAGAAATCAGGGCAAAAATCTAGAATTTCCAAAACCAAACCAATAACCAAAACAATTACATCAAAACACATTAAATACTCACCTCTTCCTCTTCTCAAAGTTGGTTTCTTGATTCTTTAACTTCCTACAGCTCACAATCTCTCAAACACCACCAATGAAAATTCTGAAACCATAAAAGTCAAGCCCTCAACCTCTTGAAAAATATCAATGAAGAGTGTTTGAGCATGTGAAATCATTTAAAGCACCTACCTCAAGTTTTCTTTTTTCTATTTCCTTCCTTGTGCAGTGAAAATGGAGGAATGGAGAGCGAGATAAGAGATGAAGATGATCACTCAATTTTCCCTTTTCCGCATGCACACTACCAACTTGGAAGAAGGAGAGGAAAGAGAAAATGAGTTTGAAAATTTGCCTTTATCCAATGGTTAACAACTTGCCACATGTCAACATCTTATTATCCCTACCATGAATTCACATGGACTTGCATGTGTAGGATTCTGCATCTCCCTCTTTCAACCTAGCCATTGATCTCAATTACCAAAGAGTTTCTTCTCTAGTAACTGACCAATTGGTAGGTAATTTACCATTTGCCCTTGATTATCACAATACTTACTAAACCATCACCAAACACATTTTATGTCACAATTCACATCATATACTTCAAAAGTACTTAGTTAACATTATGTACATCACTTTGAAGTTATTAGCCCTTAATTACAATTTAGGATATTACATATTGTGATAACTACTTACATACATTGTTAAATTATGCATCATAAACGTGAAATATTACTACTGAGATTCTTTTGAATCTTACTCTTTCCAATGATCAAATTTTAGCCAGGGCAAGTGGATCAAGGGACAAGCAAGTCCATAAGGACGACTAGGATTGCTGGTGGTAGTCTTTAGTTTTGGATTTTGGTTATCAATTTTGGACAAATGTATATATTGATCACAAAATAATGTTGTATGTAATCCTCGATAAGGGAAAACTAAGATGGGCAATGATGCCCTGTAAAACCTTGTTTGATAATGAATATATCCTGAGTGAATGTTGGAAATTTTTGCTAAGCGCTCTGATATTGTTGTATGTAATAGAACCGAATAGGCCAAATAGTTTTAAAAGTGAATAGAGATCGTATTGTACAGGTTTTGGAAAAAGTTTTCATTTGTTCATGGTCTCTTTTTTAATTTATGACATGTGTTTAAACCCTATTTATGGCCATTTTAAGTGCAGGGATTACAGAGGCATTTGATTCTAAAAAATTTTTACACAAACATAAACCTTTAAAACCATCCATTATTTACCCCTTTGAGCCATTCATTGAGCTATTATACATGTGTATATAATTTACATAGTCTTTATAGCTTATCTTGTTATAATTAAATTGTCATCATCCCTAACTCCTGTGAATATTGAACTGCCATGTATATACATATTTTAAAAAAAAGAAAAACAAGAGAAAAATAGTGAAAACAAAATGAAAAAAAAGTAAAAGAAGAATATTTTTTTTTCAAATAAGACAATTATAGGGAATCTCTATAAATGACAATATAATATCCTATGCACTTCAAGTGGTAAATTGGATGCTAAGTTTGATTGGTTATTAGCTTATATACATGCATAACACTTGCTTCTATCTCAATTATTTCATGTGACATTCTCCATCATTATAACCCATAAAAGTCCTCTTGATTCATTACATTATTGTTGTTAGCGGTAGATATGTTAGAGTTGTTACAAGCCTATGGTAAGGTGATAGTTAAGTGAGCTATAGTGAGATAACTCTAAGAATCAGAATTAAGTGAAAACACTAATATCCTAAGAGCTCTCTTGCGCTTATTTTAATTACATTTGATTGTGTAGTGGACTAATCCCTTTGCACTATGACTTATGCTAGTTGTGGAACTTAATTAATTGATTTATTGCTTTTCATATGATAAGATTGTTCATCTTTAAATTGCATTGATGTTCTTCTTGGATGGTTTTAAATTGATAATCTTTGTCCTGAAATATAAAGGTCCAAGTGTGGGGCAATTTGATATATCCCAGTTTTATCATAATATTTAATATCACATTTAGGGATTTTATCATTAATTTTGGGCTAAAAAGCATTTATTATGATTAAATTGAATTAAAGATGATTGTGTGAAAATAGAGCTTAAAAGGATATTTTTGTTATAATCTTGTGGCTGCTATTTAAAATTTGAATTTTGAAAGAAGATATTACAAGATATTGATTTGAATTGTTGGTCACTTAGAGCTGAAGGACCAAAAAGTAAAGATATACGAGGACTAAAATAGGAAACAAAATTCTGCATATGGCTATATGAGAATTTTGATAGAAAGAAGGGCATTTTCTATAATATTAGTGTCACTTTCAGAATAGGAAAATATTAGAGAAAGTTATAGGAAAGGACCCCTAATTTTGTCAATGACATTTTAGTACCTAGAGATATTGTCAGTGTAGTACCCAGAATTTTCAAAATGCCAATTTGGTCCAAATTTTTGAAAATTAGTGTTTTTCTCCATTGAATCTGATTTTAAGGATGATTTACTAAAATTTTGAGGATTTTCTTGAAGCCTACACCTCCAAACATAAGCCTAGAAAGGGGGTGAATATTTTAGAGGATATTGACTAACAATTAAAAGAGGCGGACAAGGGTGACGAGCCATAAGCCATAGACGAGATTCATGGAGTGACAAGAAACTTTGAACGAAGGGAGAGAACGGAGACAGCCTTGACCATCGATCATCAACCACCATCGCCTCTAGCTTCTTTCTTCTCCTTCTTTTATCTCATTCCTTGGATTCTTTATGCTTTGAAGGAGTTGTGGCTGTGATAAACTCCATAAGAGGCTAAATTCTTTCATACTTCTTGGAGGTAGAAGATTGGTTGAGCTCCAGAGATACATTCAAAGGAGTTATTTGTTTTAATCTTTTGATTTAACTATGTAATAGATTTCCTGAGTTAGGATTTTATATTATGTGGTTAAGTTACTAAGATTGTGAGTTGTTTATCTTAATTTGGATTGAACAATTGTGATTTGGATTATATGTGTGGTTTGAGATTTATATCATATATTTCCTTTTTAGTTTAATGTGGTTGTGTTATTCTTGTATAGTTTGAATAAGCATTATTACTGCTTTGATCTTGTTCAATTTGAATATCTCAGTTGAGTGTTTATTGCATAGAGGAACAAGTTACATAAATCCAATCCTAAATTGCTCACTAAGTGGTAATTAATAATGTATTAAGAAGTAATTATCTAGCTAGAGTTCTAAGGGTAATCACTGACTAATATCACTAGACTTAGCAAGTTGCTAAGGTTTGATTTTTGACTTAGTGAGTAATTTAACTCCCAAATCATTTTGAGCAAGGATAACCTATATTCCATTTTCTAAGAAGCATGTATCATCAATTTTCTTAAATCAAATTTCATTACTTATCTCAACAATTTCTCAAGACCCCTAAAAAATATATTAGTCTAGGTTCATTTCTATTATTAAAAAGAAAATCAATTTCAAACCTATTTCAATGTTTTTGTCCCTTAGTTTAGTTTATAAATTAAATAAAAGACTTCTCAAGAGAACACGACCATAGTTGTGCCCTTCACTATATAATTTGGTTTAACTAGATTTAACCCAAGGCAATTATAGGTTTTAAATTAATTGGTCTTTGATTTCAAGTGTTTGACTGATTTCTGAATACTGAGTTAGTCCTCATGCTAAATTCAACAAATTTGTATTAGTTTGGAATATGCTTACTTGAAATTAAGGCAATGGATTAAATATCCTGAATGAGAAGAGGGTGCCAATTCAATGATGAAACTCTTGGCACTTGGATATATACTTTGTTAATCTTAAAAATACGATTTATTCTTAGATACATAAATTATCTTTGACCGACATAAAAACAAATTAAATTAGAGTACGATCCTATAATCAATTGTATGCATCAAAAGCAGTATAAAAGCATCTAGAATATTAGGCAAATCAGGAAAGCATAGCAAAATAAGACAAACAAAAGAACGTATGTATACCTCTTCTACAATACAAGGATTAAAGTTGTCAGAGAATATCTTTAAAGTCAATAAGCATACCAGGAACATTAGGAAAAGTAGATACACGTAGAATCGTTACTAAAACATTTTTATTCATATGTAATTATATATACTTGTACATTACACTCCAATGAATGAGAACTTGTTGAGATTATCCATATGGTATTGGAGCTCTCTTGAACATTCAGTGTTTTTCTGTCTGACTCTATTTTCTCCAATGATAAGTGACCAAGCTCGTTCTCAGATCCCCTTCGTTGGTACATTTTCTATCAACACGTTCCGGACTAGGTGACTCTAAGGCCTCTAGTCAGCTTAACCTTGGAGTAGCTTCCAGAACTGATGTCGTGTGTCCCTTCATGTGCCGCCACCTCTTCTGTTGGTTCGACCACGCGTTGACGTGTGGACCACTTTCCAGTAATAGGTTATGACATATCTCTGGTGTGTCTTGATTAGTTTTTAGAGCCCGTTCCATTTTTTGTGGTTATATGATCCAATTTTGACTTTGGATTGATGGGTATCTCTGAATATTTCCTCTGCTGTGATACTTTTTGTATTCCTTTTATTGTGATTGTTCCATTTTGTTGAGTTTGGCATTCAGCTCCTTATTTTGGTCTTAGTGTGATGTTTGGCATTCAATTTGTTTTATTATGGAGTAGCATTTTATGGAAAGTTCCTATTTGGTATTATTTCCTTAAGATACTTTGTGACTTCTGTGACTTCTATTTGGGTTGCTTGCTATAGTGGTTTGTTATTCTAAATAGCTGACTCTAAGAACTCTGATATGTTGCCTATGTCTACTAAGATTACTGTTTCATAATAGAACTGGACAAATTATAATGATTGGAATAAAACTGTTAGAGTATATATTTTAGGCATAGAGATGGAAACCCATTTAACTGAGGATCCTTTTTTTAGTGACACAACAAAACTTTTGGCCTGGCAAAGAGTGGATACTCGAATTTTTTTTTTCAAATTCAAAATTCTATTAAACCACATATTCTATCTTCTATTAGCCAATGTAATATTGTAAAAGAACTTATTAGTTATCTTGAATTTATGTTTTTTGGAAAAGGCAATATTACTCAGGTTCATGAGGTCTGTAAAGGTTTTTATCACTCCCAGCAGCAAGGTCGTCCATTGAAAGATTTCTTCTTGGACTTCAAGAGGATGTATGAGGAAATGAAAGTACTTATTGTTAGATCCCATATATTTTGATGATAACAAAGATTGGATAAATGATATGAGAGGATTTGATAACAAACAAATGAATTTGAATAAAGTGGCAAAGCATTACTTCAAGTAAGCATTGGAGTAATAACAAATTTTGTGAAGGTTTACTCGAGTAGCTACTCGAGTAACCACTCAAGTAATCACAGAGAATTTCATCCAGAGAAGCATTGCCAAAATTTGGAAGATGTTACTCGAGGGATAACTAGAATAATCTGCAAAGTTATATAGACCATTACTCAAGTAGCCACTTGATTAACATGATTTACAAAGGGATCACTCGAATAGCCATTAGAGTAATTAGGTTAAAAATCTTTCAGTAGCTCTCAGCCAAGAAATGCAACATATTACTCGAGTAACCACTCGAGTATCCATGTGAGAAAAAGGTATCACTTAAGGGAGCACTCTAGTAATCTACAGAGTTATTTGATCAATTACTTGAGGGATTACTCGAGTAACTAGGTAAAGCAAACTCTCGACTAAGATTTGAATGACATTACTCGAGGGACGAATCGAGTAACCTGCAAACTTATTTGAAATCTACTCGAGGGAGCACTCGAGTAACATCTGAAGAAAATACATGGCCACTCGAGTAATCATATTACCAGAGTCAGCACTCGAGTAACTTGTGAAGGAAAGACATGGCCACTTGAGTAGGCACTCGAGTAATCATGTATTTTTAAGTTTTGTGATCTATCTCACTCTATGTCTTACCTGAGTAATATCTTATGAAATATGTTGAGTTATCCACTGCCATATTTTTGACAGGTTTACTCGAGGGACCACTCGAGTAACAGACATGATCACTCGAGTAGCCACTCGAGTAAAGCAATTTAGAAATTATAGTTTTAATCGGAATGTTTATTAAATTATTCTCTATATGATCAAATCTTCATTGCACTAGTATTCTAAGTACTTTTGCAGAGAAAGAATGAAAGATTATGCCAGAGGTGAAAAGTCAAATAAAAGTCCAAACGTTCACCTACCGCTACCTACCACAAACGGATAGTTTTCAAATTCGAAGAATAGTCAACCATTACTGCGTGACTGTAACAGACATGTTTGAATTGCTTCCAATGGACATTACAAATTATCTATATATGGAGCATTCAAAGTGAAGAAAACAGACACAAGAACTGAGAATACACTGATCAACACACTTTTAATGCTTTGTTTTCTTATACTCATTCATTAGACTTTAGTGATTATATATTTGCTCTATGAGAGAGTTTTTCATTACAAACTCAATATTTATTATTGAGATAACTTAAGGTTATGGAACCTTGAGTTGAGGATTTGATTACAACGTGTAAGGGGGAGTGAGTGTCTAGGTGAAGGAACTTGCTGTGTACTGAGGTGCCAAGAACCCACTGAATCTTGGAGAATATAGTGAAACTCTCAGCGACGTTCTGAGAACTGGACGTAGGTCAAAGTGGTTGTGGCCGAACCAGTATAACTCTCGGTGTACACTTTGGTGATATTTCTCTTTGCTCTCAACTGTTTTAAATATTAGTTAATTTACTTGTACGTAACGAAATTTATAGTATCACCCAATTCACCCCCCTCTTGGGTGAAATGCTTACACTAACACTTATGTCTCCACAAGTGGATCTTTCGAATTGTATCAAGAATTTAGAACTTCAGGCTATCATTAGTTTCCTTAAAGCTCTTGACCTATCTTATGAGACTGTTCATTCTCAAATTCTGTCAAGTTAGGAGCTTTCCTCTCTTGATAATGTTTTCTCACAGGTTTTTCACGCTGATAATTTGATTCATTCTTTTATTAATCTAAATGCAAGTGCTCTATCTGGGCGTGGCCCATTTGAACACAGAAATTATGAGTACAAGCAAAGCATAGTTCTTTGTCAATAAATTCTAGCAGTATTATTTGCAATTATTGCAAGGAACCAAGTCACATTAAGAAAATTTTTTGAAAATTACAAAATAAACAATAGCGTGATCAACAGTGTGGTCTTGCCATATTGCTCAGACAGCTAGTCTATATGATTCTGGTTCTTCATATGCGGGGTCCCTAGCTATAGGTACTATATCTTTTGGTCTTACTACTACTTCAATAAATTGGGTTATTGATTCTAGTTCCATCGACCATATGTCAGGTAATCATCATTTGTTTTCATCATATGCCCCTTTTGCCATCCCATTATCCCTATTCATCACCAATAGTTCCCCTATCTGTGCTCTTGGCTCAGGCACTGTTAAACCTACTACATCCCTTTTGCTATCTTCTGTTCTTAATGTTCCCAATTCACCTTTAATATTTTGTCTCTAAGTCAACTTACTCATCATTTAAACTATTTTATGTCACTATTCCTTGACTATTGTTTAATTTAGGATCTTTTGATGAAGTAGATTATTGGTAGAGGCTATGAATCTGGTGGATATTACATCCTTGATGATCAGGTACCACGTTCTATTGCTTGTTTTGATAGGTCATTTCCATTTGAAGTTTATTGTCATCTAGGTCATATGTCTCTTTCATCTCTCCAAAAATTGTATCCTCAGTTATCATCTGTGTTTGTTTTAGATTATGAGTCGTGTCAGTTTGCCAAACATCATTGTGTTTATTTGGCACCTCACATCAATAAATAGGCTGCGTCCCCTTTTGAGTTAGTACATTTTGATATTTGGGGTCCTTGTTCAGTTCTGTTTTAGACTGATTATCATTATTTTGTCACTTTTGTTGATGATTGTTTCTATACCACTTGGCTTTACTTAATGAAACAACATTCTGAATTATTTACTTACTTTGTAATTTCTGTGCTAAAATTAAAACCCAGTTTAACACTCTTGTGAAAATCCTACAAAGTGATAATGCAAAAGAATACTTTTCCACCCTATTTATCGATTACATGCAAAGTCATGGTATTCTTCACCAATCCTCTTTTGTTGATACCCCTGCTCAAAATAGTGTTATTGAAAGAAAGAACCGTAATCTCTTAGAAACTGCCTGAGCTCTAATGTTTCATTCCTCTATCCCTAAAATTTTTTGGGCTAATGAGAACTTGTTGAGATTATCCACAAAAGTCTTTACTTTAGATAATCAAATTAGAAATATTTCAAATGCATAATGCAATGATCCTCATGCCTCTATAAGATGAGTCGTTGTGGCTCCAATATCACCCTATTTGACTATATCATGCTTCAATAATATCATGCATAATATGTACTGATTAGGGCAAGCGTGTATCTTTTTATACTCCATACGCATTATAGATAGGATTTTCTTGGCCTCATATATACGATTTGGAAGTACATTATCGTCTGGAAATATGTCATACAACAGTTCAAGCAGCATTATGAAACTACTATCGGTCCACCCATAAGTTGCTTTTAAGTTAACCAAATGTAATGTTCCTATCAGCCGTGTGTATTTACTCCCTGGGTACAACGGTGTCTCTGCATCACTTTGCAGGCTGTCATATTCATGTGACTGCACAAAGGATTCTACCTCAACATCATGAATCATTCTCTCCATTCTATCTTCATTTATGACATCCATAGCTTAATTCTTGTGTGACGGACAATCAGTTACTTCCTCACCATGTCATATCCACCTTATGTATCAAAGATTTATTCCATCATAAAGTAGGTGATCCCTTATAACTTAGCATCCCATCTTCTCTCATTTAAACAATTGATACAAGGATAAAAATACATCCCATTTTTGGCTGGAGCATTCCTTTTAGCATATTCAATAAACTCTTCAACCCCATTCTCATATTGTTCACTTGTTCTCAAAGCATTCATCCAACTATGATCCATTTTATTACCACCTACGCCATTCCCATTAACACTCAAGTTTAGAATAATTGTCAACACAGTGAATTGCCTTTTACTATTTTGGTTTTCAAAATTTTGGCAGCATTTCCCCTTAAAAGTGAGATATCCCAAAATCAAAATAACAAATCATCTCAGCTTAATTTAAACAAAACTAAATTAATTAAGAAGAGTAAAATAAAAATTTATAGCACTAAAACAAGAGTAAAAAGAAGGAAGCTAGCATTAGTTCTTCTAACCCAAACAAAAATTCATAGCTTCATTTTCTCTACTTCAGAGCATTAGGTAAATACAAGGAAAAAAGTACCATAATCTCATGTACCAGAAAGCATAGAGAACAAGATTATGGTTTTCAAGAATTCCAATTCAAATTCTACCAAAAAGCATACGCACCTGATTTTCTCAGAATCCAAGTGTAGCAACTATCCAGAAACGCAGAATCCAAGCTTTTCTGTAAATTCTTAATTGTGTCACATAATAATCCAAGTCACGCTTGATATGTACCTAATTTTAAGAAACCCAGAAATACACCTGAATAGTTTTGAGAATGCAACTGTAACAACAAATAGCAAGACCCACGGCCATAGGAATGGGAGAAGAGGGAAGACAAATGCAGGGGAGGTACGCCTTTGTTCAGTGAAGGAGTTATGACAGTGTGCTCACGAGTATGGTAGAAGAGGGAAAATGAATGCAGCAGGGAAAGTGGAACACAGCAGCAACCCACGGGTATGGGAAAAGAGGGAAGACAATGCAGAGAAGGTAAAGCTGCAACTCTACAGTTGCATGACGTGATGGTTCTGCATCCTCAGTCAAAATGGGGACACCTAAAGTAAGCTTTAGACATCCCCAGTCAAAATGGGACGTCTAAAGCTCACTTTAAACATCCCTATTTATGCAGAGGACATCTAAAGCCTACTTTAGACATCCCCAGTAAAATTGGGGATGTCTAAAGCCCACTTTAGATGTCCCCAGATTTTCTGGGGACATCTAAAGTGGTGGAAATTCTTTTTTGTTAAATTCATCTAGCGCCAAAGCCTCCCGTCAAATATTGAACTTTAAACGTCCCTAACTTAAAAAGGGACGTCCTTTAGGGTAGTAAAATGTCTAGTTTGTAGTAGTGGTAAGACCCTAATATTATATATTTTGATTATCAACATCCTACCATTAAAATAACCATTAAAGTTAATTGTTTCTGCGATGTCATAATTTTTTTCTTTTCTTTATTATATATCATGTCATTTCAAAGGGGTATTTAGCATTGGACTGGTAATTTTTTTTATTTAATTTAAAAAGGCATGACGATATTATCTTCTCCCTTAAAAAAATCCATTTTCTTTGTATTGAACCATAATTCAGCAATCGGTATTATCCCCAGATAAAAGTCGCGGTCTTCATGACAGATCCATTATGCAATTGTTGTTGGCTAATAAATCATCCATTTGGACTGTCTTAATTTCTTTTTCTCAAGTAGATCAACCATACCTTAGCTCACAAATGCATCATAAACATACCTGCTAGCAGATTTTCCGATTCCAAATCCTCCCTTTCCCATGTCTCATCTATAGCTTCCTCATGTACAAGGATCCTACCTATTTATCTAATAGCAATGGGCTGTTGCTTGAGATCTTATGCCCAAGAGTCATTGATGACAATTTTATTTTTAATACTACAAATGGAAAATTAAGACCTCTTAGTAAGCAAAGCTGGATGCCTTTTTTATATTATCACGATAAAGCAAGAAAAGAAGGAAATCAGAAATTGTATTTTCTTATTCTATAATGGAATATACTTATCCTTATATACATCTCTTGTCACACATAAATAATTGACAGCTATATATCAATACCTATACCTATCTAACTAACTTTGTTCTACTAACTCTTTTAACTATAATTAGTTAGACTAATTCATTTATACTCTAATACTCCCCTTAAGCTGGAGAATGTATATCTATCATTCCTAGCTTGGAAAGGAGCGTACAAAATGGAGAAGGAGCAAGAGGCTTAGTAAAGATATCAGCCAACTGGTCTTGAGACTTGATAGGAAGAAGTTGAATCAATCCACTCTGAAGTTTTTCATGTACAATATGGCAATCAATATCCAGTTGCTTAGTACATACATGAAAAAGTATGATTAGTAATAATATGACGTGTGGACTGGTTATCACAATAAAGAGAAGCAGGGGAAGAGTGAGGAATTCCAAAATCACACAATAAATAGCAAAGCCATTGAAGCTCCCAAGAAGTTGAAGCTAAGGCTCTATATTTGGCCTCAAAGGAAGAAGTAGAAACAGTTTGCTGCTTTTAGAATGCCAAGTGATGAAAGGCTGATCAAGAAATCCATAAAAACCTGTAATAGATCAGCGTGCATCAACACAGCCTGCCCAATTAGAGTCACTAAATGCATTTAGATTCATGGCAGAGGTAGCTAGAAAGAATAAACCATGACCAAGAGTTGCCTTCAGATATAGAAGAACCCTATGAAGGGCTTGCAGATATACAGTAGTAAGATGCTGGACAAACTGACTTAATTGTTGGACAACAAAGGAAAGATCTGGTCTATTGTTAGTAAGATAAAGTAAATGACCCACCAAAGTACGGTATGCAAAACCATCATCCAAAGGGGTACCTGAATCTTTAGAAATCTTAAGGTTTGTAGCCATGAGAGTTTTAGCATGTTTACAATCAAGAAAACCAATATCTGACAAAATATCTAGTGCAAACTTCCTTTGACATAAAGAAATGCACTTAGAACTTCGTGCAATTTCCAAACCAAGGAAATACTTAAGATCACCCAAATCCTTAATCATAAAACAATCATTAAGAAAAGCTTTAATGAGATTAATTTAAGCAAAATCTGTACCACTAACAATGATATCATCAACATAGACAAGTAAGGAAGTAAAATATGTGTCAGTATTCCAAACAAACAAAGAATAATCAACTTGTGAATGTTAGCAACCACATGAAAGAAGTGCCTTGGAAAGCTTGAAGAACCATTGGCGACTAGCTTGCTTAAAACCATAAAGGGACCTTTATAACTTGCACACCTTTGTATATATTTTTTCATTAAGTTCTCCATAAAGAAAGGAATTATTAACATCTAATTGTCTTAAATGCCAATTATGAGCAGCGGCAGGGGCAAGTAACAAATGAACTGTAGTAAGTTTAGCAATAGGAGAAAATATGTCATTATAATCAACTCCCTCAACGTGTGTATAACCTTGAGCAACCAAGCAACCTTTATAAATATTTAAGCTAGCATTTGAGTTATACTTCTTAACAAAAACCCACTTATACCCAATAGGCCATTTTCTATGAGGTAAATCAGTTAACACCCAGGTTTGGTTTTGCTGTGAAGCCTCTAGCTCAGCCTCTATAGCTTTCCACCAACCCTCATATTTGATGGCTTTAGAATAGGTCTTAGGAATATCATCAATTGAAATGGATAAAGCAAAATGACGAGAATTAGAAGGAGGATTGTTATAAGAAGGAACATGAAAAAGGGGATGATAACTACCTACCTCCATAGAATCTAGTACAAATGATGCACATTGAAGCGAGTAATGATAATCATGCAGATAAGAAGGGGGTCATCTAGATCTAGTAAAACGCCTAGGTAAGGATAAGGATGGGATTGGAGTAGAAGAGGAAGGAGAATTAGAGAAAGAGGCTGGCTAGACATCAATACCATCACAAAAAATCAAATGGAAGCACCTCTTAAGGTGAAGATATGGAATTTGGCAAAGGAGGAGAGTCTGAATTGCAAAAGGGAAATATGGATTCATAAAAATACATATTCCTAGAAATGATAATTTGATTAGTATGTAAACCTAATGTAACAAATCCTTTAGTGCCATGTTTAAAACCAAGAAAAACAAACTTATGAGCACATTTATCAAGCTTAGTCCTGTGTTACAAAATAATGGAGGGAAAACAAAGACAACCAAAAACTTAGAGTGTGCTAAAATCTGGACTCTACTGATATAATAGCTTAAAGGACATTATAACCCAGAAGAGGAGTAGGAAGATGATTAATGATAAATATAGCATGAAGAATAGCATAAGACTAAAAAACCTTAGTACGTGAGCCTGAAATAAAAAATCCCTAGTCATATTAAGAATATGCTGATGCTTTCTCTCTACCATACTATTTTGTTGAACTGTTTCAGCACAAGTAGTTTGATGTATGATGCCATGCTAAGTATAAAAATCTTTTATATCAAACACTAAGCCATTATCTAATCGAATAACCTGAGAAGAAGTATCACATTGAGTTGAAACCATATACATAAAATTTTTAATATTGGTATGAACTTTAGATTTGTTTTTGAGCAAGTATATCCATGTATACCGAGAGAAATCATCAACAATAGTAAGAAAATATTTGTGACTATGCATAGAAGGTAAATGATAAGGACCCTAAATGTCCATTTGAACCAAAAGGAAAATTTTATTAGATTTGAAAGTTCTTACAGGAAAAGGAAGTTTACGTTGCTCAGCAAAATGACAAACATCACAGCAAGAAAAAGAAGGATTATAAGTGACACATGGGTATTGTTTGTGAATTGAATACAAGGTAAAGTTGGATAAATGCCCTAAGCAAAAATGCCAAAGGTCAAATGGTATAGAATAATTAATTGTAGTAGAGATGTTGCCAATGATCTGTGGTGTGGAAACTATACTTTGTTTCATGATATATAACCCTTCAATGACATTAGTTGAACCAATCATCTTCCTTGAAGGTAGGAGGCTGATAAGGCACTTTGAGTTCTAGAAAGAAACATCACAAGGAATAGACAATGTAAGTTTAGAGACAGAGATAAGGTTGAAATGGAAATTCAGGATATGTAAAACATCCTAAATAGTAAGAGTTAGAAAAATGAATTGTACCACTATAAGCAGCAATAACCGGAGAACCATCAGGTAGATTAACAAAAATAAGAGATGCATATATAAAGAAAATAAAGAGAGATGAGAACACACATGATATATAGCTCTTGAATCAATAATCTAGGAATCTAATAAGGAATGGATAGCACAAGTAAGAGGCATACTATGAGCAAAAATGCTATTAACTGATGCTGAGGATTAAGGAGATGAATTACCAGCTTGAATAAGAGCTAGCAACTTATGATATTGTTTTGGAATGAAACTGTAAGATTGATTAATGACCTTAGTAGGCTTTGTAGTATTCTTACTAGAAGAAATCTGCTTAAATGCAATAGCATTAACAGATAGGTTCCTAAATTTGAAACCTGGTGGAAATCTATGTTCCCTATAACATGTAGCTTCTATATGTTTGTATTTTCCACACTATGTACATTGCTTAACTGAACCAAAAGATCTAGACTTATTATGCCCTGAAAATTGAGATCGAGGTCCATAAGTTTTACTAAGCAAAGTAGTCACTTCAGCCACCTGATATTCTGATTCTCACTCTTGTCGTGTCACCAAAGAAAATACTTGATTAATATTTGGTAATGGATGAACTAACATAGTTTGAGATTTAACATCTGAAAAACAATCACTCAATCCTTTCAAAAATCGAATCACATAATCCTAGCCCATATGCATTTTGTAAAGTTCAACAACTCCACAACAACATTGTGGATTACACGTACATGGTACCACAGCCTGCAGAGTCAGAAATTCATCCCAAAGTATTTTGAGTTTGGTAAAATAGTCACTCACAATAAGATCTCTCTACTTCAAGCTCTGAATCTCTTTATGTAAATCTGCAAGCCAAAACACATCATTTTAAGAAAACTGATCACGAAGATCTTCCCAGACATCACAAGCTCAATCAATCCATAATATGCTTTGACTGATTGTCAGTGAAATTGACTTGGTAAGCCATGACAAAATCATCATATTACATAATTACAAAGAGCTAGGCTCCTGAATTGAACGATCGATGAATCTTGTCTTATTCTTATACATTAAAGCCATCTTCATTGCCTTAGCCCAAGAATGGTAGTTTGGGCCTGTTAGCACAAGAGAAACCAGAACTAGTGAGGGATTCTCATTAGGATGCAAGAAGTAAGGATTTGCTACATTCTGAATGGCATCAAGAAGTGTAGAAGGTAAAACATTGGTCAAATTTTTGACAAGAGAAGAAGAAGAAGATTGAGATAAAGGCGTCAGAATATTAGCCATAGAAAGAAAAGGTAAGATAGAGAAAGGAAGAAGGATAAGAGCAGACAATAGAAAAGCAAGTTGAAGTCAATGACTTCCCTGGTTTGATACCATATCACGATAAAGCAAGAAAAGAAGGATATCAGAAATTGTATTTTCTTATTATATAATGGAATATACTTGTCCTTGTATACATCTCTTATCACACGTAAATAATTGACAGCTGTATATTAATACCTATACCTATTGACATGGCATATAATGAATAAGATGTAAAAATATCTAACATACCATAAACTATTAGCTTTAATAGTTAATTTAATGGAAAGGTGTTGATAGTCAAAATATGAAATGTTAGAATACCTGATTTAAACTTTCAAAGTTCAGGGAGGATACGCAAAGAACCCAAAGTTTACGGAAGTTTTGTGTTTTAGCGTTTTTGGCCAAATGATGACCATTATATTGGAAGACTGAAGGGAGAAGAAAAAAAGGAAACCACACCACATACAAGATTGGTAGAGAGAAGGAATCACATGATGTGATAGCTCTTCATAATCGCCAATGGATAGATATAAAAGGGTTTTTAATTTCATTATAGAAAAGGGCACTTGTTTTATTATGGGAGTCACTAGAGTTGTCAAAGATTTCATTTGCTTTATATCCTCCTCTAGCTTTTCAATCATCACACAACCAGAAAGAATGAGAGTTTTTAAGCATTTTAATCTATAAATGCTTTTTGGGAGACTACGAAGGCCAATACAATCCTCCAAATCTAGTAGAAGAAGTTGACCAAGAAGCCCAATAGAATGATGTATCATGGACAAATTTGGACAATCTTTGAGGATCAACTTTTCAAGATTTGGTAGTTTTGAAAAATCAAGAGTTTGCCCCAAGCAAGCAGAGTAGCTGAGATTGAGAATTTTTAGCCTCTCCAGTAACTACAATGAAAACATTTAATTTTGAAAGCTGAATTATATGAGAATCTTGACAAAACAAATAATAAAATACATGGAAGCCATTATATGTAAGATTCTTCATCTAAACCAAAAACTCTAACGCTATGCTTCGATCAAGAGAAATTGGAGAGAAAGGAAAAGTGGCAAGGAAAATGGGGGAGGAAGGAAGAAGTTTTCCGTATTTGAATAGGAGAGAAAATGGAGGAGAGAGGAAAAGGTTTTTTTTGGGGGGCTGATATGGGGTTGGTCCCATAACCCATTTTCCTCTTAAAATTTCTCTCCACAAATAGAGAAGGCTAAAAGTATACATTTGATCCTTTAAATTTACATTATATTTCAATATAGTCCTTTGAGTTTAAAAAGTGCACTTTTAGTTCTTTAATCTTAACACCGTTAATTTTATTTAAGAAAAAAAAATGCTAACTCAGCAAATTTAAACAATATTTCTACAATTAAATTTTGACAAAATATATTCAAATTTTAATTATTCAACATAACCATTGTTTGATTTTAAAATATAAACATTATTTATCATCATTGAATTGCTTAATCATCTTTTAGCTTTGTCGGGTTTGTATTTTCCATTAAAAGAACTAACGGTGTTAAAATTAAAGGATTAAAAATATACTTTTTAAAGTCGAGAGACCAAACTGAAATTTAATATAAACTTAAAAAACCAAACATATACTTTAATCAATGGAGAAATTTGGGGGAGAAAATGTGTTGTACGATTTTTCCGCCTATACTACACCTTACCAATCTTTTTCCCTACATACATAGTTGTATTTTTTGTCCTCATAAGAGTTGTGTTTTACTTTTTGTTTTTTAGAACGTAATGCATGATTTTATAAGTGAGAGGGAGTTTTTTTTTCTTGGCAACCGAAGATAACTTTTAAAATCAAGTAAATAATATATAAAAAAGTTGTTTTATTAATTTGTATATTTATTTTTTCAAAAATGTGTTGAATATTTTACATTTCACTTTAATCATTTCATTTTATATTATATTTTTATTAGTTATTAATAATGTTGTATAATTTATAATTTATTTTCTTTTATTATATTCATATTTAAAATATTATTTTCTTTTTTTATCATAAAAATACCATTTTTTGTTAAATTATTTGGTTTTAAATATCTTTATCATTTTGAATTATTTAAAGATGTTAATATTAAAATAATTGTCATTATGAGATTTAATTTGAAATATGATTATTTTAATATAGGGATAAGCGTATTTTAGTCATAAAATATTTTATCATTTTCTTTCTTCCATATTTCTCTCACTCATTGAAGTAAAAAGAATGATAACATTTTCCCTATATTTTTCTTTTCTCCTTATTTTCTTCCCTCCCAACTTTTCTTCCCATCCAAGTAGAGGGTAAGTGTCAACATTGTTTTCAATCAATGAAATTAATTCTTGAAGAGAAAAACAGACTATCAAATACTTAATCTGTAAATAGTAACACATTATTCAATATGATGTTGTAAATTTGTAACGTCTAGTTCTATAATAAGACATATAAATCAAAGGGAAAATTCTAGAAAACTACAAACAAAAATAGAAAAGGAAAGAAAGGTTGGGTGAAAATAAGAAATCCCAAATCAGTGAGACATGAGGAATCTGGTATTTGAAATGTTAATAAAATGACCTAAATGCCCTCTAAAATGGGCAACTAAAGGCACAACAAGGCATACAGACTAAACGATGACGGAGAGTGGGTGAGAAAGGAAGAGACACGAGGGAAATCGAAAAGGAGGAGACAGGAGGTCGGCCGGAGGGAACAAGGAGACATGAGCGTAGGCTGAGGGAAACGAGGGGACACGAGCTCAGGCTGACGGTGGGGTAGAGGACGAGGGGTGGCGCGGCGAAGCCATACGAAGGTCGGGCGAGTGTGGAAGGTCGGGCGAGTGTGGGGTGTGGGAAGGTGGATTGGAGCGGCGCGGCGAGACGAAGGTCGGGCGAGTGTGGGTTTTCGAAGAACAAGTTAGGACGGCGTCATGTAGATGGGAAAACACAACTTGTGTCCGCGTAATAACATCTTTGCTTTCGTTGGTAACGACTATGCCTCGCCTATTTACATCTTCGAAGAACAAGTTAGGACGGCGTCATGTAGATAGGACAACACAACTTGTGTCCGCGTAATAACATCTTTGCTTTCGTTGGTAACGACTATGCCTCGCCTATTCACATCTTCGAATAACAAGTTAGGACGGCGTCATGTAGATGGGAAAACACAACTTGTGTCATTGTAATAACATCTTTGTTTTCGCTGGTAATGACTATGCCTCGCCTATTCACATCTTCCAACAACAAGTTAGGACAGCGTCATGTAGATGGGAAAACACAACTTGTGTCCGCGTAATAACATCTTTTCTTTCGTTGGTAACAACTATGCCTTGCCTATTCACATCTTCCAACGAACAAGAACGTTGTTATGTTGATGGGAAAACACAACATTTATACCCCTAATAACATCATTCTTTTCTTTATTAACAACTTTATATTTAATTTTAACAACATTATTTCGTTCATTAACATATGCCCAACTAGAAATGTGAACTTTTTAGCATCGCTGCCTTAACGCAACACCTTTCACATCTTCCATTCACACAGACAACAGAAGATGTGTGTAGGAACAAGTTTGCAAAAAAAGATGTTACCAGCATAATAACACCATGTGCCTCTATAATAACAACATGGTTATGTTGATTAACACTTTCATATATGTATCAGTTCCTGTCAGATCACAATCTGCATAATTACATCCAGCAACCATATAAAGCCCAAAAAAGAGTTACACACTACCCCTTGTACACGTTGACATATTTCATGACAAGGGAACATTATCTGTGGACTAGTACATAATGTTTCCTTGTCACAAACATTGGATTACATCAAACACTAATTACAGTAACTACCTACTGGAGTACACAATTGACAGCAACCCATCTCCCAAAAAAACCATGAGTGGGTTGACAGCACCTTTACAAAACCATAATAAAAAAGTTTCACTTTACAATATTGCAACTCCTTCATGTTGACAATTTCACTTCATCCAATATCAGCCTGGGTTTGGATTTTTGCATGTCCTTCTAGTGTGACCTGCTTCATGGCAACCTGCACAGTGGTATATCTTCTTGTTTTGGAATTGCGATTCATGCCTTTTGGTTCTTGGCCTACTTGAAGGTTGGCTGGTCCTTGGGGGCAACAAAAAAGTTTGACCTGCAAAATTTTCCAACATATAGTTGTTTGTGTTAGGTTTGTTGATTGTCACAAATGGAACCATACTACGGCTATAAATCTTTTATTGGGATATGATTTTGTAGCATTCTTCAACGTATTCATACACATTGGCATGAACATGCTTTATGGCTGCACAAGCATGTGCACAAGGGATCCCCGACATTTGCCACACTTGACAAATGCAAAGACATAAACCAAGATCAACACTTAATGATTCATATTTGGTATGAACGCAAAGGCTAACCCTACCATAATTTTCAGGGGACATATGTTTAGCATGAGCAACATTTTGCTTCAGCATTGACTCTATGTTGGGGCCTATCCCATTTTTCCACTTACTCATTTCCATACTAGATGCATACATCTTCTTGGCAACCTTCTCACGAAGTTCAGGAGTGACAGTCCCAGTAGATCTTCAGCCCTGCAATGAATAACAACTGCAGTTCGTTAATAACCAACAAGATCTTCATAAATAACAATTATAAAACTTACAAAATTTTACACTTACATGTCTGCCTCAACTGATATATCTGACACATTATCATTCCCTTTTTTTGCTATATACACATGCCCACTCCTTTTATTATAGTCATACAAGTTCTTAACTTCACCATCATCATTTAAATCTATTAGTGTCTTCTCATCAAAGCTCACTGTATATTTCATCTCACACATGTTACAATCAATCCCAAGCCATGATGATATCATCAACCTCAAATCTTTTAGTGTTATCAGCTATTTTAGCCACTTCGCCTTCACATAACCTCCAATATATTGAATTTTACCTTCATCATTTACATACTAATTTGCCTCCAACATGAAAAAAAATAGTTCCTTAAAAAATGATGAACCTTTATTACATGTCATTTTGCATGCTTACCTGAAAAACAAAAGAATAATTAAATTAAAGTTACACCACTCTTTATAATATCACACCAGTAAGCTTGTCTGGACAAAAATTTATTATTACACCGACCAACTTCCTTGCCATCACCTACCACCTGTAATTTATAACAATACTATATGTTTTAACATCTCCATCCTCACTGTTAACAACACCCAAAAATCTTTACCCTGCATGTCCTATTAACAACAACATAATGTTCTTTAACATCTCGATATTCACTGTTAACAACACCAACAAATCATCACCCTGTATCTCATATTAACAACAACATAATGTACTTTTACATCCCATATTCACAAATAACAACACTCTGTCCATGTCGTCACTCTGCCTCTATTATTAACACCCAGCCAACAGGTCTTTACATCTTCATACTCACTAATAACACCACTCTCACCCAACCTTACTATCCACCGCAAGCCCACATTTCCCCTGATTCAACACCCATCCCGTAAGCACTCACAGTGAACAAAAATGGCACAAGCTTCATCAATCACTCAACAAAATGCAATCGAATCCATCGCACAACCATCAACATTGTCCTATTACCTTAAAGCCACAACTTTAATGTCCGATCATCTAACACCCCCTTACCCATAATGCGTCCGCTCCGATTTCGTAAATCGCAACCACAAACCACATAAACATTTTTCCATTAACATTCAAGAAACACAGCATAATGATCATTTCTCTCTCAAATTTACTTACCCGTGGCTTGCCTCTGATTTCTGTAGCTTTTCCTCCTATTTCGTCACTTTTTGGCGCCACAACACTGCACACTGGTTATGCTGACGTTTTTCCTTTTTGCTGTCTATTACGAGGGCATTTAGGTCATTTTGTTAACATTTCAAATGCCAGATTCCTCATGCCTCACTAATTTGGGATTTCTTATTTTCACCTAACCTTTCTATCCTTTTCTATTTTTGTTTGTAGTTTTCTGGAATTTTCCCTAAATCAAATGTGAACTAAAGAAAATCTAGCACCTTTATTTTTCAATGGGAGCAAAGGGAAGATTTATTTAGAAGCCATGGGAAAAAAATCTAAAATAAAGATCTATCTAGTTTAGCTTTTTTTTTCTTTTTTTTTTGTAGTCATGTATCAAAAAGCCAACAAACTAAGTAGTAATATACATACCAGGGGTTCCTTCCACACTTGCCTGAGGCTACTGTATTTTAAGTTGATGTCAACTAATTTTTGTTGATAAAAGTTGCTAGGAATGTATTTTATCGGAAAGTCATGTCAGCAAAGCCATCTAAGATCTCTACTGATGTATTCGTAGTCTCCTCTAAGTTGTACATCTTCAAGATGAAGTAACTTGAGTCTCTTCATCATTTTAAATGCTTTTGTTTGAAAATAAATTTTTTCATTCCGTGACAAATTCAAACACAGTCCTTCAATAGCCTCTGTTCCTTGCAAAATTAAAAGCATATTGAAACCGCATTGTGCACTTGATTTATTTGTTTGTCAAAAAGCAATAGAGAAACATAGATATCATGATCAAGCTTATAGAGCATGTGACTACTAAATGAATTTTAAAATGCATACAATAAGAGACAAAACCAAATGTGACCAATTAATTGATGCTCATTTGTGCTTCTTGCAATACATGTTAACAGGATACAATAAATATTAGATATAACAGTTCCTACCATGTGTTCTAATAATACTGCAAGTGCATCCTCATGAAGCCACAACCTACTTCTTTTCTCCCATGCTCCTTTTCAGATTGTTCACAAACTATTTCTCTTCCCATGCCCCGCAACAAATCATGCATACCAAGCATGTTCTTCTCATTAATGGTTACAAGGCTTCGGTCCACAAGGGTTTTCATTCCAATGTCAGCAAAAATCCACAGCCATTTAATATATATGACACATCATTTTTGTCCATCACAATAAAGAAGCAAGATATATCTAAGAAAATTTCTTTCTCCAAATAATCTAAACCGTCAAAGCTTATTTTTAGCTTCTTTTGTATCTTGTCACTGGGGATTTTTTTAAGTTTCTCCAATACACTCTTCCATTCCCTCACTTCTCTACCAAATAAATATGACCCAAGGACTTCAAGAGCTAACGGAAGCCCACCAGAGTATTCAACTATATCTCTTGAAAGTTTAGTGAAATCTTTTTCAGAACTTTTTTGTTGAAATACATGCCAACTTAAAAGCTCAATAGATTCCCTTTCATCCAAATTCTTCATTAGATAAACACCACAATCCACTTCAAGGAGAATATGTTGATTTCTAGTTGTGATGATTATGACACTTCCTGGTTTAAACCAACATGACTTCCAACTAAAGCATTCAGTTGGGCTGACTCATCCTCATCATCAAGCACAACCAGTGCCTTTTTATGGTGAATTCTATCCCTCAATGTGTTTTTTCCTGATTCAACACTATTTATCTTCATTTTTGTTGTCTTACATATTACAGAAAGAAGTTGGTTTTGTAAGCTCACTTGGTCCTTTTCTTTATACCACACTTCTCTAATCTTTGGAAGGTAACTTCTACTTTCAAACATGCAACCAATTTCATTATAAATTGCTTTGGCAATAGTTGTTTTGCCTATTCCCCCCATTCCCCATAACCCTACCATGAGAACATCTTTAGATTGATGGTTTTGGAGCATTGTGATAACTTCTTGTACACGATCATCTACTTCAATTGGGTGCTCTGCAACAAACAAGTCCTTCTTGTCTAGTATATCACAAACATTCTCGACAAGTACTTTCACATTTTCACTTTCGTCTCTGTGAATCATATAAGAATAATAGAAAATGAATGTTATATATATAAAAATTCTCAACAATAGCTTATTTTTTGAAAGCTCCATGTGTTTGGAGTGGAATATCATGAATACATTATAGATCAAAGAGAAGGGAACTAGCTAGTGAAACATGCAATATAGGTAAGAAGCATAAACTTCTTGTCATTTCCTACTTATGATTGCATGCTTCTTAGTTATTAATGAACTTTTGGGAAATTAAATTTCTTCCTTGTGATCTCATTTTATTGTGAGCCCGTTAATTTTTTTTGAATTAATATCACTTTTTTTTTATTTTTGTGGGGGGGGGGGAAGAATTATGAAGAAGAGGGAAGTATAAGAGAAGGCAATTTAAACATGAGATTTCATTCAATAATGATAAGGCATACAGACAAGAGGTTCCTGGGTATGTTTATTGAGCACCAAACCAATCCTCAATTAAAACAAATCTCAATAAAATTGACTTAGATATAAAATAATCTGAAAAGAGATTACATTTATTAAAAAAAATTACAGTAAAAAAGCACTACTACAAAAAAGCAAAGCTGTGGCGCTTATAATTGTATTAGCTGTGGCGTTAGAGAAGTGCCACAAATCTGGACACCACTAAAAAAAGCTGTGGCGCTTGGAAGCGCCACAACATTTTAAATTTTTTTTTAAAAAAATACCCTCCTGTGGCACTTGTTGGAGGAAGAGCCACAGGAGGGGGTGGCACTTGCTGATGTAAACACCACAGCAGGTGAGGCCTCCTGTGGCGCTTGCTCACGCAAGCACCACAGTAGGGTCCTACTTTTTTTTCTTTTTTATCTTTTTTTTTGAAATACAAAAATTGAAATCAAAATTAATTATAAAAATAAAAATATATAAGAAAATGCACTAACAGAATTTATGGAAAAATATGAGAGAATAAAAAAGTAGCACACCAAATTTGTCCTATTTTTACTTAATCTCTATTAATGACTGTACTTGTAATCTTGATGCTTTTTGAAGTAGTTATTTAGAATGATCAATGCGCATCTATATTTAGAACCAGGTGTGTTTCTAACTTTGTTTGACTCATTTATGAATTTAACTGTTCATCATGCAAAGGATGAAGAAAATCTTTTCAATACACCATCTTTTATCAACACGCTAAAGGCATCATGAGTAGACATGGTCCAATTTTGGTTTTTTTTCTTTTCTTTTGAAATATTATTTTTTTGGATAACTTCTTTTGAAATATTATATATATTCTCCACTTTTTAAACACAGATTAGAACATAGATATCAATTTGGAATAAAAAATTGTTATATGCCAATTAAAAAAAAAGAGGAAGAAGCATGTTAACTTACAAGCTTAATTGATCAATGCAGTGGAATGGGGGACCACATTGCCCGTTGGTGGCGCAATCTTGAGTGAGGAGGAGGAGGAAATTTGAGCAGTTGGGACCAACTGGAGTGGGGACAAAAAGTGGAAGATAGTATAAAGAAAAGAGAACAATTGGGACATGAGTGGGGATGGCAGTTGAAATAAAACAAAGAAGTAGATTCGGTGATGAAGATGTGTGCGCGTGTGGGTATATTTTTAAGTGTGAAGATGATAGGAAATGGAGGGAGGGGGTGACGGTTGTCCACTGCAAGAAGCTGTAGTGTAGATGAAAAGGGAAAGTGAGAGAGGAGGGAATAATTAAAGTGGGATGAGTCAAAATAAATTGAAAGAGAAGGAGGGGGGCCATTGCGCAGGAAGGAGAAAAAAGATAAGGGTGGGAGCGAGGGGAATTGTGATTAGTGGGAAGTGGATAGTGTAATCCACTAAAACTGTCAATTTTTTTTATATAAGCTGAACATTTGACAAAATTTTTTTTATTTAATATAGAACCAGCTGTGGCGCCTGGATTTCCAGGCGCCACAGTTGGTAATTTTTTTTTTATTATTTATATATAACCAGCTGGTCACGTGCTGGCCAGCTGGTCCAAATATTTTTTTTTAATATAGAAGAAGTTGTACCAGGCGCCACAACTAGTAAATTTTTATTTATTTATTTATTTATTATACAATCAAAACCAGGGACCACAGCTGGTAGGATGCGCCCAACTGTGGCGTCTGCCTTGGCAGGCGCCACAGTTGGGCCTACCAGTTGTGGCATGTGGTCCACTAGGCACCACAATTGGTACCCAAAAATTAAAAAAATTAAAATAGAAAAACAAAAGGCAGCTTTAAAGAAGTGCCACAAAATATGCGCCACCTTTCAACTTTTTTTTAGTAGTGAAGTCAGAGATAACAAAATTTTTCTTGTTCTTCAAATCTTGAAATAATTATCTATGTAAAATTGGATGTAACCCATTTTGCATTGAAATGGTGATTGGCTTATTTCAGCTTGGACCCACTTATAATTTTGATGGAAAAAACGCTTCATTTTGCAATAAGAAGTTCATTGACAGACACATGCATGGTTAATTCGTTGCAATATTACCGAAGGCCAAAGACCAGCCCCTTGGGCTGAATGGCACCTGTGTCTCCTCTCCTTTGAGGATGTCAGAGGATCGATCCTGTGCTGGGGTGTCTGGACTATCCTGCGGGCAAGTATTGGGTGCGTGTGATAACAAAGTTGCAATATAAAAAAAAAATTCAGAAGTCAAAAATACAAAATTTACATGAAATGAAGCACAATTAATGATTAACAAATATTTCAAACAAAATTTGATAAACGCATATATCATGTGATTATTTGATTTTTATAATATCCCATGCATAATTATGAGAAGAGTATGTTAGCTCTAATTGTTTTCTAAGCTTCCAAGATTACAAAAATATTACAAACATATTAATTAATAATATTTTCTTAGTTACATAAGTTCACTATGATTGGTGTCTGTTTAAATGACGATCATTCCGTTCTTTTTCTATGTAAGGTACGTCCATATAATGCATAAGTTCATTAAATATTACCAGTATCAATTTATGCATATGAACAATTAATTGTAGGTTTGATAATTTATTTAAGGAAACTGCGAGCTGAACAATACACATGCTATATTAGACTTGAGAATTTCATAGCATGTAACTTTCAAAATGTGCCTAGTAGAAAAGAAGCAAAAGTGCATCGTGTCCCAAATAATATGACGAGGGATATTCTAAGTATTTTAAATAATAAACATATAAACACAATTCAGGCTGGTGTCTATAACAAAAGCAAATAAAGAGTAATAAACTACCTGGAACCCAGTACAACGAACCCTACAATGCCCCCAGCCTCAGCAAGGGCTGCCTTCCAGTTGGAAATTTGAAATTTGGATGGTGAAGTTTTCTGTATAAGATCTTTAAATGCTTCTCCAAAATTAGAAGCTTGATTACGAATTTTTGATGCATCCATGTCATAAAACACGAGCAAAACCACATGATCATTTGATTTATGAAGCTCTATGATTATTGACAATTCCTCCAAACACCATTTAGATCTAGCGTATTCCCCAGGAAGATGATGATTGCAATTTTTGAACTTCTCATTGCTTGCAATAGTTTTGTTTTGATATGATTTTCTCTGGGAAGCTCAACATCATCTTTGAAAACAATAATTCCAGCATTACATAGAGCTGAATAGAGATGTGAAGTAAAAGCTGCCCAAGTGTCACCTTTAAAACTCAAGAACACTTCATACTTATGACCTAAATATTATGATATAGACATTATATTTTAAATGAATATTATAAAATGTCATAAATATAATGGATAATAGTATTAATTATATTGCTACATGCATGTTTGATATATAATACGTGAAGCACCTATATGCATGCATCCTCACAAAACCATAACCTACCTTGATTTGGAAGCTCGTTTTGTGAACTTTCACGTATTATTTGTCATCCCATGAGCTGCAATAGATTATGCATTCTAATTTGTTGTTATTGTCAATTGTCAAATGGCTTCAGTCCAGTAGGGCTCTTATCCCAATACTAGCATTACATCCATGACCATTTAACTTTTGGATCACATCATCGTGTCCTCCCCAATATAAAATAAAACTACATTTAGAAATATTTCTTTTTGGTTGCCATCTAAAGAGTCAAAGCTAAGCTTTAGTGAGTTGTATATCTGAGGAGGGACATCCTTGCTTAGTTTCATCAATGTTGACTCCCATTCTATCAGTGGCTCCCTATCAAAAAAGTAGTTGAGGACTGTAAGAGCTCGTGGTAGTCCCTCAGCATAAGCAAATATTGTACTGCTAAGTTGGATGACGTGTCCTCCAGGACTTGCTTGTTTAAATGCTTTTCTACTGAAAAGTTGAAGAGACTTATGATAGCTCAAAAGTTTCGTGCTATATACAAAGTCCACTTTAAAGGCCTTCAGCAGATGTAAATATCTAGTTGTAATGATTATTCTACTCCCTTTACCATGACGATTTCCACATAAACCATTTAGTTGATCCAAGTCAATTCATATCATCAACCACAATAAGTACCTTACTAAGGGAAGCTCTTTCCTCTATTTGTGCTGGTTCAACCTCGTCTAGTATTATATCTGGTGATATTATTGAATAATGAAGTTTTCTTTGTAAATCAGCTTTGCCTTCCTTCTCCTTCCAAGTTTCCCTGACAATTGAAAGAAAACAGATACATTTGAATTTGTAATGAATGTGCTCAAAACTGAATTTGGCAATCGTTGTTTTGCCAATACCCCCCATTCCCCATATCCTTATGGAGAGAAAATCTTTTCATTGATGCATTTGAAGCATTGTAATCACTTCTTTCACTTGAGAAATCACTCCAACTAGGCCATTTGTGTCAAACGGGCGTTTCCAGTCCACTATTTGATGAACATGCTCGACCATTCTGAACAAGCCATTCATTGCTGTGAATTATAAAGAAAAGTGAACACTGATTAATTAAGCATGACTAGAAATAATGCAGAATCATGGTACCAAGAGAAACACATATACTTCCATCAAGAAATTAAAATAAGTGAATTCTCAAAATCATTGACCCATGTTAATTAACCATCTTACATAAGTTAAGCTTTTATTACATAGAATGAATAAAAGGAACATAGGCGTGTCCTTTATCCTAAAGTTGTTAATTACCTGCTATACTTTCAGTGATGACAAGCGCGTAATAGATAAGTCACATCGTAATTATAGACTATGTGCTTAGTTGATTGCTATATATAAGTTTTGGCTTAAAAAAAAATTAAAGAAAAAAACAATTTTATATGACTGCAGCCTTAAAAAACACGCTTTATACAACAACAACAACTTTTATTATTTAACTTTAAACCATTTAATTCCGAGTGAGCGAACAGACCACCCAACACATAACTTTTATGAATCAACATCGTACTTATCTTTGTAACTAATTGTTAGATTCCAACAAGAAATTGTACTCTATCACACACCCACATATGCATGCGCAATATTAGATAAATAAATAAAAAGGAAAATGAAACGAAAAATAAATTACTTGGACTCGAAATAAGGAACAATAAACCAAAAATTGCCTCCAGCTTCACTGAGAGCTCTCCTCCACATTGAAACTTCATCTTCAGTGGGTGAAATTCTTTGTATAAGGTATTGAAATGCTTGTCCGAAACTAGATTCTTGATTACGAACATCATATCGATCCGCATCATAGAATATGGGAAGAACTACTTGATCATATGCTCTGCGAAACTCCATGATTTTTGTGAGTTCCTGGAGGCAACTTTTGGAACTAGCATAGTTTTCAGAGAAGATGATAATTAAATTTTGGAACCTTCAATAATGCTTCGCAATAGTTCCATCGAGATATCATCTTTAAGAACAGAAATTTTAGCTTTCCTTAGACTTGAATAGAGACGCAAAAGGAAAGATTTTTTAGTGTCTTCACCCCTATTATAACTCATGAACACTTCATATTTAATGCCTGCACTTTAAATTTCAAAGACACATCAAATGACCTGTGCAATTTAATATTTATTGTGAAGGACCATAAAAATTGTAAATATATTCAAAAACCAAAATATAATTCATTGCAGTTCATTGAAAGACACACTCACATAGCATTTTGTCTCTGAGTGCAAAATCAATATTTTAGCCCCTTTTAATTAGCCAAATCCTGCTTCTTATTTTTTTTTCCTTTTCTCAATCCGCAGAATTTCAAAAAAAAAAAAACCAAACAATTTATATTATTTTATCCGTAGTCTTACTTTCCAATATTTTGTATAGTTGAACAGTAATTTTCTAATATAAAAAATCATAAGATAATTAATAAAGTATTCATAATTATTTAACATTTTTAAAAATTCATAAGCTTTTCAATTTAATAACAAAATCTTATTTTGCAGTTGGAAACAGCAGGAAGCTTTGATCCTAGCTTCAAAATCGGTTTTGAATTACATTAAGAGGCTGTAAATTCAAAAATTTCAAAGAAAAACAAAGGTGATTTCTTTTTCTTTTGGTGGGGGGAATCAATTTCTTTTGCGGTGATCAGAGTGGCCCTCTTTGATTTCTTTTTAGTATGGCATATAAATTAGGGAGAATTACACTAAGGTCCCATGAAAGAAGAGAAATGAAAAAATGGTCCCAATAGATTGCAAAATGAAAAAATGGTCCCATGGAGTTGTTAATACAGGCTCATAAAGTTGTTAACGAGTTGTCAATACAGGCTCCTGAAGTTGTTAATGGGACCATATTTTTATTTTGCAATCTATAGGGACCATTTCTTCATTTTTTTACTTCCTTGGGACCTCATTGTAATTCTCCCTATAAATTATCTACCCACTGAAAGTGAAAGGATTGGTGCAAAAGAAAAAAAGAAAGCAAGAAAGAATGAAAGGATTAAGGGAGAATTACACAGGGGTCCCATGGAAGCTAAAATATGAAGAAATGATCCCGGGAAAATATGAAATTACCCTCAAGTCCCAAGGGACCATTTTGTAATAAAATCCAGGTGAGAAAAGTCACAATTGCCCCCTGTCAGACAAACAGTAAAATAGGTGATTAAATGCTATGAATCACGCATATTACGTCCAGAAGAAGTCTGGAGAAGGCAGGAAAAACTCAATGGAGATCAGCAACCATGGTTGAAGATTAAGGTAGGGAATTCATGCCATATACTGTCTTGTCTTGATTATTGCATATGACTCACATATTATGTTTAGTTGGTAAACATAGCTTTAGGTTTTGTTGAGTCATGTTTGTTTTGATCATGAAAATGGAAAAAGTTATCTACTTTTTATGGGTATTGTCCTGTGTATACTTGCAAATTATAAAGGAAGATCTATTAAATGCAATGGATATGGTTTGACAAAGTGTGCATTGTGTTTGGGTATGGTTTTGTATGTTCTGTTTTTGGTGTTATTATGCTCTGTTTTCTGGTATATGGTGCTGTGTTTCTGCAATATAAGAGGTAAGGAATGAAGATGTGGGTCAAAGGTTTGGGGCTACATGACATGATTTGCATAGGAAAAAAAGAGTTGTTAATGGAAGCAGCGATAGTTGTCAATGGAGGCGCCTTAAGTTGTTAATGACAACTAGAGGTCATATTTAAATGTTTTTTGTGACAACAAAAGATTTTTTTTCATTGATATTTGTTTTGGTCAAGATTTTTGTGGGCATTGTCCTCCATATGCTTGCAAGCTATAAAGAAAAGTCTTGTAAATGCAACGGATATGTTTTGGCTAAGGTTTCAATGTGTTTTGGTATGATTTTGTATGCTCTGTTTTTTTAGTCATTATGCTCTGTTTTCTGGTTCATGGTGGTGTGTTTCTGCAATAGAAGAGGTAAGGAACGAAGATAAGGGTAAAAGGTTAGGGGCTACATAACCTGATTTGCGTAGGGAAAAAAAAGTTGTTAATGGCAGCAGTGATAGTTGTCAATGAAGGCTCTATAACTTGTTAATAACAACTAGAGGTCATATTTAAATATTCCTTACTTGTGGTGTAAATGTGTTTGGAATGGGTCTGAAAAGTTTGCTATGTTTTTCGGTATTTTGTGCTGTTTTTAGTCATTATAAGTAGGATTTAATGAACAAGGTGTGAAATATGTGTGGTTGGCAGTCTTGATTATGTAGTAAGAAAGTGTTGTTAATAGGGGCTGTGGCATTTGTTATTAAGGCTATTGACATTGTTAATGACAACTTTTTTGTGCAGTAGAGATATAAGGGGAAGGTTTGAAGTCAGTAGAGATGGTGATTTAACATATGTTGGTGGAAGTGTCAGATCTAGAACCATTAAGGAAGGAATAAGTTTAGAAGAGTTTAACATATGTTCGTGTGTACACTACCTTGAGAGTTGAAATCAAATCAGGGTGGAGAGTGAGTCATGGGATAAAGAGGAGGATCCTCAGAACATTAATGAAAAAAGAAGCTTTGTAATGTTTTTGATGAATTTTTGCTTTTTCTTCGCTATAGCGAACCCACAGCGTATGCGGTCAGAAGGGCATTTTTTTTATGTGTTTTCGCTTTTGCTTTGCTATAGTGCACCCATTGCGTACGCGGTCAGAAGGGCCTTTTTTTTATGTGTTTTCGTTTTTGCTTCGCTGTAGCACACCCACAGTGACACGGTCAGAAGGGTCTTTTTTTTGTGTTTTCGCTTTTGATTCGCTGTAGCAAGGCATTTTTTACAAAAAAAAAACATACATGATTCTTATTATGTGGATCATTGTAAGCTACAAATGTTAACAACTCAAGGGGCTTTAATTGACAACTCCAGGGGCCTTCACTGACAACTCGTGGTGCCTCCATTAACAAGTCATTGCGACTCTGTTGACAACTCTTCATAATTGCTTAACTGTGTTAACAACTCAAGAGGCCTTCATTGACAACTTCATGGGCCTATATTGACAACCCAAAGTCCATTCGCTGACAACATGATTTACATCATATTAAAATATTCAAAACATGACAGTGGGATACACAAATGTCAACATAACTGTATAAATATATGTTAACAACTCCATGGGCGTACATTGACAACTCCATGGGCCTATATTGACAACCTGAGGTCCATTCGCTGACAACATGATTTACATCAGATTAAAACATTCAAAACATGATAGTGGTGTTGGAAATTGTGCCCTAAGAGCCAATTATTGTACTTTGAACATTATTATTTTAATGAAATTTCTCTATTCTGTTATCATATTATTTGCATGTTAACTGTGATAATTGTATCCTTGGATAATTCATAAACATTGTCCTAAAATGTCCCTGGTCGGTCATCTATGCGGGAGCAGAGATGAAACAAGACCAGTATGACTTTGATAAGATATGGAGATACGAATCAAAGTCTTAGGCACTTGTAAGAGTACAAGGTGCTGGACCAACCCACTATGAGAAAGCTACATAGATCAAGTCATAAGCTTTTCTCATGTATAACCACGTCACAATGCCCTTAGACCTGAGGTCATCATGAATTCCTACATGAGAGTTACTAAGCTTTGAACTAGTCAAAAGTCACTTTTGACCGGGTGATGATAAAGGCTACGATCGGGCTTGGTGATTTTTCATGTAGAGGAATATGAATGATCAAGATGGAATTTGTCCCTTATATTAGTAGAGAGATATTACTGGGGCCCTCAATGAGTGAGTCTGAGAAATGTATGGCTATACTATGATGAAAGGAGTTTCTGTCTCTGTTATCAGGCTACTCAGGAATCAAGAAAGTAATGGTCAGGAAGAAGAGGATGACATTATCCATGCCTTATCCTTGATCAATATATCATGTGACAAAATGGACGTGACATGGTTGTAAGACAGGTTGCATCGTGATAACGATCCTCATATGAATTGGGTAGTCATAATGTCTTGCTAGAGGCCGCTTGCAACTTTTGGGTTAGTATAGTTATTGGCCTACTGCCAACTTCATATGGGCCTACAGGGTCGCACACAAGAATGGCTCAACATGAGATAATGTTTAATTTAGGGTGGACGGATTATATATATATATAATATAAAATTCATTAATAATATTATATAGATATATATTTTTGAAATATATATCTTATATATATATGTATATATATATATATTATATGATATTATTATATTGTATTAGTTTTAAATTTAATTTATTAAGATATATTAAATTTAATAACTAACATGATAGAGATAGAGTATCTCAGATTTAATTTATGAAGATAAATTAAATATAATGGCTCTTTATTTGGATTAAATAAATAGGTTAAATTAAAACTGTTGGACAGATTTAATTTAAACTAAATTTATTTAATTAGCTCATCAAGATAATTAATTGTTAATTAATTTCAAAATTAATGATGATTAATTTTGAAATTTGAAAATAGCCCTTATAGGTTATAAACTTGATAGAGCAGATATATTTATATGCACATGAGAATTGAGAGCCGCAAGGAAAACCCTAGGAGATATTAGAGGCGCTAGCACGTAGTCTCAGTTGGAGAGCATTCGTGTGGATACCGGTAGAGGGAGCGGACCTGACGTGTTGGCTCCTAGAGATCGTGAAAACTCTGAATCATCAAAATGTATGAATCCTTCCAACTTGATTTAAACGCCGTTGATAGATCCTCGATTAGGATCGGTGAAAGTTTTTAAAATTCTTCCGCTGTGCCTACTGATTCTAACAAGTAGGATATACAAATGTCAACATAACTACATAAATATATGTTAACAACTCCATGGGCGTACATTGACAACTCCATGGGTTTACATTGACAACTCCATGGACCTATATTGACAACCTGAGGTCTATTCGATGACAACATGATTTACATCAGATTACAACCTTTAAAACATGACAGTGGGATATACAAATATCAACATAACTGCATAAATATATGTTAACAACTCCATGGGCTTACATTGACAACTCCATGGGCCTATATTGACAACCCGAGGTCCATTCGCTGACAACATGATTTACATCAGATTAAAACATTCAAAACATGATAGTGGGATACACAAATGTCAACATAACTGCATTAAAACTTGTATAATGTTTGCCGAAGGCCATCCGCATTGACCAAAACTTGTCCCTCCCCGATTATAAGATCGTTCCACTTTGTAGAGTTCATTTTAGGTCTTCCTATTGGCACCATTTGGACAACGCATTACAATGAAGGTGAATCTTCAATACACATAGTGGCTAATCCTCTATCCCAACCTTCTAACAAGTTATCAAAACTGGACCACATTGCAAAGTTAAATATGTTAGTAATGACAAGCTTATTTCCATTCGTTCGCAAGCTATTTTTTATAACGATTTTTAACTTACACATATTGCTCATCACTTCGATAATCCCTTATTACTATTGTATGATCATCTTCATTTTGTCCTTCATCTACATAGACATGCCCACTTTCTCCACTATAACTAATTAAATGTTCAATTGCTTCATGATCTAATACGTCCACAAATGTTGTTCTATCATATGGCAATGTGAACTTCATAACAAGTTCGCCGCTGTCTTTTCCCACAATGGAGGATATCATTGTTTTAAACTCTTCTAAACTTGTTCCTTCCTTGATGGTTCAAGATCTGACGACTCCACCAACATATATTAATTCACCATCTCTACTGACTTCAAAACTTCCCCCTATATGAAGGAAACATAGTAGATTCTTGCCAGACGTGGTAGCCATCTCCGCTGTCTGCTGCACAAAAACGTTGTCATTAACAATGTCAGCAGCCTTATTAACAAATGTCACAGCCCTTATTAACAACACGACCTCCAACCACACATATTTCAAACCTTGTTCAATAAATCCCAGTTATAATGACTGAAAACAACACAAAATACCAAAAAACATTGCAAACTTTTCAAACCCATTCCAAACACCATTACACCACAAGGAAGGAACATTTAAATATGACCTCTAGTTGTTATTAACAAGTTAAGGCGCCTCCATTGACAACTATCACTGCTTGCATTAACAACTCTTTTTTTCCTACCCAAATCAAGTCATGTAACCCCAAACTTTTGACCCTTATCTCCATTCCTTACCTCTTATATTGCAGAAATACAGCACCATGAACCAAAAAATAAAGCATAATAACACCAAAAATAGAGCATACAAAATCATACCCAAACACATTGAAACCTTAACCAAAACACATATATTGCATTTACAAGACCTTCCTTTATAGTTTGCAAGCATATGGAGGACAATGCCAATTAAAATCAGACAGTTTTTTTTCAATTTATTATGACCAAAACAAATATCAATAAAAAAACCTTTAGTTGTCACAAAAAACATTTAAATATGACCTCTAGTTGTCATTAAAGAGTTAAGGCGCCTTCATTGACAACTATCGTTGCTTGCATTAACAATTCTTTTTTTCCTACGCAAATCAAGTCATGTAGCCCCAAACCTTTGGCCCTCATCTTCATTCCTTACCTCTTATATTGCAGAAACACAACACCATAAACCAAAAAATAGAGCATAATTACACCAAAAATAGAGCATACAAAATCATACCCAAACACATTGAAACCTTAGCCAAAACATATCCATTGCATTTACAAGACCTTCCTTTATAGTTTGCAAGAATATGGAGGACAACGCCCACTAAAATTAGAAAGTTTTTTTCAATTTATCATGACCAAAACAAATATCAATAAAAAAAACCTTTAGTTTTAACAAAAAACATTTAAATATGACATCTAGGATTCATTAACAAGTTAAGGTGCCTCCATTGACAACTATCGCTGCTTGCATTAACAACTCTTTTTTTCCTACGCAAATCAAGTCATGTAGCCCCAAACCTTTGACCCTTATCTTCATTCCTTACCTCTTATATTGCAGAAACATAGCACCATGAACAAGAAAACAGAGCATAATAACACAAAAAACAGAGCATACAAATCCATACCTAAACACAATGAAAACTTTGCCAAAGCACATCCATTGCATTTAATAGGTCTTCCTTTATAGTTTGCAACCATACAGAGGACAATACCCATCAAAAGTATATAACTTTTTTCATTTTCATGATCAAAACGAACATGACTCAACAAAATCTAAAGCTATGTTTAGCTACTTAACAGAATTTGTGAGTCATATGGAATAATTAAGAAAAGAGAGTGGATCGCATTAATTCCCTATCTTAATCTTCAACCATGGCTGTTGATCTCTACTCAGTTTTTCCCGCCATCTCTAGACTTCTTTCGGACGTCATTTCCGTGTTTCACACCATTTAATCATCCATTTTACTGTTTGTCTAACAAGGGGTAATTCTGACATTTCTCATTTCTATTTTATTACAAAATGGTCCCTTGGGACTTGAGGGTAATTTCAGATTTTCCTGGGACCATTTCTTCATATTTTTGCTTCCATGGGACCACTGTGTAGTTCTCCCAAGGATTAATAGTTACCCTGTTGGCTCATAGGCTTATTAACCTGACCCAAGGAGTCTTGCTGGCTCATAGATATTAGATTGTTAAGAAGAGCAAGAGCAAGAGCGAGTAGCATAATCATCAATCAAACCTAAAAAGAAAAGGTGGAGGGCGAGCGGGAAGTTACCTGTGGATTGCTGGGTTGGTGAAAGAAATGAAGAATTTAGTGTACGATAACGATCAGAGAAAAGAGAGAGAGAGATTTATGAGGCTTTTGCTGCTTCTTCCAGAGAATCAACAGAGAAAAAGTAAAATGATAAAACAAAGGCATCAAGAAAGAGACAACTTAGGGGAGGAAGAAACACGGATCTTGTGTGATTGTGTCCTCTTCTGGCTACATACTGCGTTAAAAGAATTATTAACAAGCATTTTTATTATTAAATAACCAATTTCAAATAATAATAATAACAATAACAATAATAAATTTAAGGACGAAACTTGGATTAAGTAGCTTAGGTCCATTAACTAGCCAATGAAATCCTGCTACCTGAATTTTTTTTTCACATATGCCTTTAACCACGTTATGCACTCCGTTAGCCCCAAAAAAATTCTACAGCAAAGGAAATTCCACTGAAACATAGCGATCAAGGAGCAAAGATATTGGAACTCCATCAAATGATTCATAGACACCTTATTGGAGTTCGTTCTGCTAAAACATCAGAGTATCAGACTACAAATCTCCAATCAAATTTAAGGACTCACAACATTACTAGACTAAGACAGGAGAAAATAATATGATATCAATAAAGGTCATGACGGAGGTAGCTGATTCAACGAAGGCGGCAACTCTTGCCATAGCGGAGTAGGGCGGTGGCTTTGGAGAGAGGAGAGAGTGAAAAATCAGATTGAAATATTTCTTTCTTTTCTTAATTTGTTTCAAAAAGTTTTGGAAGAATTGCTAAAAAAGACCTCATGGACAACTTATTTGCTAAATGGGACCTAGGAAGATATCTTGCATATGGAGGGAAGATATCTGTACACGGAGGGAAGATTTTTGCACACGTGTACACCAGAGAAGATATTCTGCACATGTGGAAGATAATCTGCACGCGAAGATCTCATTTAACAAATAAGTTGCCAACGAGGGATTTTTTCACAACTTTCCCAAAATTTTTTAGCTTTAACGAGTGCATAACTAGGTTAAGTGCCATGTGTAAAAATAATTGAGGTGACAGGAACTCATGTGCCTACCTAACCTAATGGACCTAGGTCCTAAATTTAACTAAGATGCAGATGGAGGGTAACAATACTAGGTGCTAGTTGTATTGAAAGTTTAATTTAAAACTTTTCAGACAAAAAAAAAACAGAAAGAAAATGTATTTTTATTATTTAATTTTTTGTTAAGAATTTTTATTATTTAATTGAACCGTTAAAAAAATTTAAAAATGGGTCCTACGTCGCATGGGGCTAAAAACAGAAGAAAAAAAAATAGAGATTACATTTTTATTCCATATGGAAAAGATCATGTGTATTTTTTGTATCTAAGAGAACATTATGATGCCTAGTGTGCATTTGTGAAAAATTAATGATAAATTTGCAACTTAACCCACGATAGATAGAAGTGGACTTGTTAAGGACTTGGTGATGCATGAAGTATTTTATACTACCTCCGGTCCTAAATAGAATATCTATTGAATTTTTTTTTTTGAGATACTAAAAATGCTAAATAAATTTCTCCAAAGTATTAACATCAATGGTTTTTTTTCAAAATATTTTGTCGAACTTATAAATTGATATATAATTTAATGATGCACAACATATGATATGATTAAATTAACTTATTTAACTTTTTTAAATCTAAAAAAATCAATTAGGTCTTATAATTAAGATGTGTAGGAGTATAATTATTAGAACCACTATTTACAGAACCGGACCGGACCTGATGGCCGGACCGTTGGCCGGTCATTGAGGTGAGCCGAATATATACTTTGGACCATTTTTCTGAAGGAGTTGTTTTGGGCCATCAACCTTGTTAGGCTAGAAATAAGACCAATTTTTCAAAAATAGTCCAGCCCAATAAAAATGTGGAAATTTTTTTATTGCATTTTTTTTTGAAAAATTGGTCTGATTTCTAGCCTAACAACAGTTGACGGCCCAAAACAGCTCCTTCAGAAATGTGGAAAATTTTTTTTACTGAAATTTTTTTTAAAAAAATTGAGGCTGCAAAAAAAAGTTTAAAAATGGCATATAAATTTTAGGCAAGTTGCTTTATTTTATTTATATTATATGTTACTAATTTTAATAATTTGGTTTACTGTAAACTATTTTATAAAGATGCTTTTGAAGTAATGAGGTTCATCCTCAACCTAAGGATGAAATTGGAAGCACTGGAATTGGAGTTGAAGGTCTTGATTTTGGGTCATTTCCTCAAAAAGATGATGACATTTACCTGGTCTAAATGCCTTTCAAGAAACTCATGCTTGGATCAATAAAAAACCACCAATGTTTGACAAGTGATGAAATCATTATTGTTAGTGCATTTTGTTATGTTGATTATTGACTAAATGTTCTTCCTTAAATGGTATTTTATGACTTTATTAACTTCCAAAAAAATTAGATTAACAATTAATTGTAATATATATATATATATAATTTTTAAATTTAATTATTACGTCACCAGTTTGATCGTACAACTCGACCGTTCCAACTGTTTGAACCATGACTCACTGACCTTTCCGGCTCAACATCTTGTCCAACTTTTAAACATTGATTAGAGCAACAATACGTTTTTTTTTCTCTATATATATATATACACACCAAACTATCCCACAAAAGGATCGATAAAATGAAGAGACAGAAAGGGAAGAGAAGTAAGGACCGACACGGAGTCGTTAATTCATATGCAAATGCAGAATGTATGCATGAAACTTAAAGAAAAGAGATGAAGATTTATAAAAACTGATATATTATTGAATGATTAAAACGATACAAACATAAAGAAATTACAAAAAAAGAAAGAAAGAAAATATACAAAGGGTTATCACCCTAGAGGAGCAGGGGAGAGAGAATTGAGTCGTCAACACAATTTGGAGTGCCTAACAACTGACGTGAAGTGCCATTTTATAGGCGTTCAGATCAGTTACTATGCATTTTGGTAAAATTACTTTAACCAGAGTAGAAAACATGTTACTCAAGTAAAAGTACTTTTACTTTTGCTTTTACATAAAGTAAAATTAAATTACATTAATGTATCTGCTAAAGTAAAGATTAAGGTACAACTTTACAAAAGCAGAGAATCTTTTGAGTCAGCATGTCTTGGATTCTTGTGCCGACAGTTTTGCTTCAGAATCAATCTTCGCTGAGGCTAATGATCTCATCATCTGAATCACGGCCAAAGTATTGGGCCGGATCTTTAGCTTCTGATCCAATTAAAGATTGGGACGATTGGCTGCTTTATGGTTCTTGGGTTTGGAGGAGCCCAAGAATTTCATGGAGCTGCTTGGTAAGGGCCTCTTTGTCTTTTTGCCGATGCCAAACATGCTGTGATTTTTGCCTTTTGGTTAAGAAACACACTTGATTCGTGATCTCCTGCCATTAAGAACTTTGGATTTTCTTTGAACCATTTCTTTAGATTTACTTCAGATACATTTTTGATATTTGCAAATTTTTCCCACCATTTGATTGAGGATGATCTTCGCAATATGGGGAATAATTTTTGATATTGGGAAGCTCCGTATTTGAAGCACCATTTGAACACCCAGGCTAAACTAAATTTTGAAAAATAATGAAGATCTACTGGGAAAGGATCTTCACTAAGATTGATCCAACTCTTGAAATAGTCGAACCCAATTTTCGCTGTGGTTGGTAAAATTTCATGGATAGGACCGAAATAATCACACCATTGATTGAACCACAATGGAAATTGGTATTTTGTGTCATACGTGAATAAGAAAAGCAAAGTATGACTAAAATTTGGGTTTTGGTACTAAAAGGTATACCACCATGCATCCAAATAGTCCCAATAGTTAAAACCAATTGGATCCACATCTTTGATTGGAAATATTTTTCTTTTGTTCAGATCCTGACCCTAATCTTGAGTTAATAAAAACTTAGATATTCTGAATGTTGAATATCCATGGATGGTTTTATCTTCAGGATGGTCACGATCAAGAAAATGTCTTATTTCTGTAGATTTGGTATCTACAAGAATAAGTTCATAAAATTTTTGTGTTTTCTCCAAAGTTTTTGGTTCGAAGAAAAATCCTTTTGGAAAAATTTTTGTTGCCAAAGCAATTGGGTTTTTATCACAGAATCCTGGTTCTGTTTGGAAAAGGTTTAAGACCTTTTCAGGTTTTAACACAAATGTGGTTTATGTTGGTTAAGAGTATAAGGCTACTTCTTTGGATGAACCAGCCCTAGTGACCTCTCGGGAAGATTCTTTGATGGCTAAGGCAAGAGCCTCAAGATCCAGGTTAAATGGGGTGAGAGCCTTGTAAGGCTAAGAGTGTTTCAATTGGGAACTTATAATGAGAAGGATCTATTATAGTTCCAAAAGTTTTTTGAATGGTTTGTTCAGAAGTTTTGGACCTCGAAGAGGATCCCTTTTGGTGGATCGATGATCCCTGGGTCAATGACCTTTTTGACAATTCAATTGCAGCCTTGAGCTGTTTTTCTTCTTCTTTTGCGATCCTTTGTGGATCAATTTGAGTTTGGGCTTTGCCCGTTTTCTTTTTATTCTCTTTGTCATTCATTTTTGGTCACCTTATTTCCCCTGTAAGAACTCTCTAGTTAGAAAGTTTGGGACAGAATTTGAAGTACCTTTGATAAATTCAATTTCAAAATCAAAGACACTTAAAATTGCTTGCCAACGGGCAAAAATCTGTTTTGAAGCTAAATTTTTAACATCATTTTGTAAAACGTCTTTTGCAACTTTGCAATCAACTTTGATTAAAAGTTTTTGATTTAGCAAATCACCTTGAAACTTGTTTATGCACAAAACAATTGCTAAAATTTCTTTTTTAATTGTGGAATAGTTGTGTTGAGCCCTATTCCAATGTTTTGAAGTAAATGCAATGCAATGCTCTTTACCATCAATTTTTTGTTTGAGAATGCCACCATAACCTATGTCAGAGGCATCGGTTTCAACAATTTTGAATGCTTGTGGATTTGGGAGATACAAGCATGGAAGATTTTTTACCAAAGACTTGATTTTGATAACCATATTAGTGTGATCATCAGTACATTGAGGAGGAGTTTTACTAAGATGCTCATAAAGAGGCTTAATGATATTGTTTAGGTCAGGAATGAAATCACCTATGTAATTCAAACAACCTAAAAATCTTTGGAGTTGAGTTTTGTCCAGAATTTGGTCTTGGAATATATCGGCAAACTGGATTGCACGATCAATTGGAACAATAGTTCCTTGGTATATATGATGACCAAGAAACCGAATTTTTTTCTGAAAGAGACTGATTTTGGTTTTAGAAACTACTAAGCCATTGAACCTAGCAACATCTATAAAGATTTTAAGATGTTTAAAGTGTTGTTCAACTGATTCTGAAAACACTAAAACATCATCAATGTAGACAATGATGAATTTGGTAAAAGGATTGAAAATTTCATTCATAACCTTTTGAAATTCAGAGGGTGCATTTTTGAAGCTGAAAGGCATAACATTCCATTCATATTGCCCAAATGGGACAGTGAATGCAGTCTTATATCTATCTTTTTCTGAGATTTGGATTTGCCAAAAACCAGATTTCATGTCAAATTTTGAAAATATTTTGGCCTGGTGTAGGCGATTTAGGAGATCTTTCTTATTAGGTATTGGATACCTAACCCATTGAAGAGCTTGGTTGAGAGGCCTGTAATTAATTACAAGTCTCGGAGTTCCTTATTCAAGTTCAGCATTCTTATTGACATAGAAAGCTGCATAAGACCAAGGATTTTGGCTCTTACGGATTAAACCTTTTACAAGTAAATCCGTTATTTCTTTTTGGCAATGTTCCAAGAGTTCTTGGTTCATTTGAATTGGTTGAGCTTTCGTTGGGATAGCTCTTTCATTGAAGTCCTTTTCATAAGACAAATCAATTATATGTCTTTTTCTTTGCCGAAAAGCATTTTGAAAATCAGAACAAATTGTGTCTTGAATATTTTTCAAAACATTTTGAATTTTCTGTTTTAAAAAAGGTTTCTCCAATTGATTTTCAATTGCTTTGTAAGAAACTTCTTCTTTTAGAAAATTAATTTGATTTTCCTTATACTCAATTTGGTTGATAAATTTTGTATAAGGTGGACTAACAAATTCAAAGAAAATATTTTTGCCCAAAGCATTAGTTTCAATTCCTTCATCAAGTGTTAAAAAGGGTTTTAGTTTGCTCATGAAAGGAGAACCAAGAATTACATCTTGAGATAAAACCTTTGTTAGGACAAAAAGTTCTTTGATTTCAACACCATTGTTTTCAACTACTGCATTTGAAGGCTTATAGCTGACATCTAATGGAGATCTGTTTGGTCTACAAAGATTTTTTGTGGTTTTCTCAAAGAAGTTTGTCGGAATTAGACCTTATCTGATACAGCTCAGAGCTACACCAGTGTCAAACAAAGCTATTGTTCCTAATACAAAAGTATTAGCAACAATAATTTTGACTGGAACATGCCATTGTTGGATTGAAATTCTTGATATAAGATTCAAGAAATTCTCAGAACTTTTTTCATCATTTTGTGATGAATCTTTAACTCCTTCAACTTTCTTTTCTTTATCAAGACTTTCTTCCTAAATTTGATTTAAAATAAGAGAATGGAATTCCTGAGTATTTTTTAGATTCCTTATCTCTTCTTTTAAATTATTTATTTCATTATGAAGGTCAGAAATTGAAACAGGTTTTGGATTAGTCTGAAATCTTTTAATTATCTCAGAGAATCATATTTTGTTTGCAAATTATTTTGCAAATATTTTTGGAAAAAGAATTTGCAAACAAAATATGATTTCTCTAAGATAATTAAAAGATTTCAGACCAATCCAAAACCTGTTTCAGTTTCTGACCTTTATAATGAAATAAATAATTTAAAAGAAGAGATAAGGAATCTGAAAAATATTTAGGAATTTCATTCTTTTATTTTAAATCAAATTCAGGAAGAAAGTCTTGATAAAGAAAAGAAAGTTGAAGGAGTTAAAGATTCATCACAAAATGATGAAAAAACTTCTGAGAATTTCTTGAATCTTATATCAAGAATTTCAATCCAACAATGGCATGTTCCAGTCAAAATTATTGTTGCTAATACTTTTGTATTAGGAACAATAGCTTTGTTTGACACTGGTGTAGCTCTGAGTTGTATCAGAGAAGGTCTACACTACTACAAAAAAATAAAGTTGTGGCACTTATAATTGCATTAACTGTGGCGCAAGAGAAGTGCCACATATTTGGACGCCACTAAAAGAAGCTGTGGCGCTTAAATTTTTTTTTTTTAAAAATACCCTCATGTGGCGCTTGTTGGAGGAAGTGCCACAGGAGGGGGTCTCCTGTGGCGCTTGCATCAGCAAGCGCCACAGGAGACCCTGCCTCCTATGGCACTTCCTTCACCAAGCGCCACAGGAGCCCTCCCTTCCTGTGGTACTTCCTCCAACAAGCGCCATAGGAGGGTAATTTTTTTAAAAAATAATTTTTAAAATTTAGTTAAAGAAATTGTTTTATTTTAATTTACAAAATAATATTAATTGTCCAGATTTATTTTCAAAATTGAAGATATTGAGGCCAGTGTTAAACTAGAAACTGTTGGCAAAAAAGTTAAGCTAAAGAAACTTATATTATGATACAAATATTATATTTTTCTTAATCATGCGTATGGACTAGACTATTTTCTTTTAAATTACTAAAATAAATTTTTTCGAAATTAAAAATTTTTTCAGGCTAAAAATGTTAAAATTGCTTAAGCCTAATCTGAAATCAAGTACTCCGGATATGTAAAGATATCTTTTATCAACATGCTAAAGGCATCACGAGACATGGTCCACTTTTAGTTTTTCTTTTCTTTTGAAATATTATTTTTTTGGATAACTTCTTTTGAAATATTATATATATTCTCTACATTTTAAACATAGATTAGAACATAGATATCAATTTGAAATAAAAAATTGCAGAAAATATATGCCAATTAAAAAAAAGGAAGAAGCACGTTGAACTTACAAGCTTAATTGATCAGTGCAGTGGAGTGGGGGACCACGTTGCCTGTTGGTGTCGCAATCTTGAGTGAGGAGGAGGAGGAGTGGGGATGACAGTTGAAACAAAACAAAGAAGTAGATTCGATGATGAAGACGTGTGTGCATGTGTGTATGTTTTTAAGTGTGAAGATGATAGGAAATAAAGGGAGGGGGCGACGGTCATCCACTGCAAGAAGATGTAGTGTAGATGAAAAGGGAAAGTGAGAGAGGAGGGAATAATTAAAGTGGGATGAGTCAAAATAAATTAAAAGAGAAGGAAGGAGGTCACTGGGCGAGAAGGGGAAAAAAGATAAGGGTGGAAGCGAGGGGAATTGTGATTGGTGGGAAGTGGATAGTGTAATTTATTAAAAAGGTCAAAATTTTTTTTTTTATATAAGTTGAACATTTTTACAAAAATTTTTTTTATTTAATAGGATCAGCTGTGGCACCTGGATTCTAGGCGCCACAGCGGGTCCTTTTTTTTTAAATTTTATTTTAGGAATACCTATGCCAAAAAAATTTTTTGGCATAGGATAGGAGCAGTCCAGGCGCCACAGCTGGTAATTTTTTAATTTTTTTTAAGAATACCTATGCCAAAAAGATTTTTTTTGGCATAGGATAGGATCAGTTCCAGGCGCCACAGCTGGTCCATTTTTTTATTCTTTTTTAGGAATACCTATGTCAAATTTTTTTTTATTTAATAGGATCAGCTGGATCCAGGCGCCACAGCTGGTCCATTTTTTATTTTTTTATTATTTTTTGGGAATACCTGCGTCTAAAACTACAAGGTTTTAGAATCATAAAGGCATGAGGGAGCTAGCCTTCTTTTTTTTTTAATATAGAAGAAGCTATGGCGCCTGGTTTTCCAGGCGCCAAAGCTGGTAAATTTTTTATTTATTTATTTATTATACAACCAGCTGTGGCGCTTGATTTTCCAGGCACCACAACTGGTAGCATGCACCCAGGGTTGGCGTCTGCCTTGGCAGGCGCCACAGTTGGGCCTACCAGCTGTAGCATCTAATCCACCAGGCACCACAGTTGGTACCCAAAATTTAAAAAAAAGAAAAAGAAAAAGAAAGGCAGTTGTGGCACTTCTTTAAAGAAATACCACAAAATGTGCGCCACCTTTCAACCTTTTTGTAGTAGTGCTAATTCTGACAAACTTCTTTGAGAAAACCACAAAAAATCTTTGTGGACCAAATAGATCTCCATTAGATGTCAGCTATAAGCTTCAAATGCAGTAGTTGAAAATAATGGTGTTGAAATCAAAGAACTTTTTATCCTAGCAAAGGTTTTATCTCAAGATGTAATTCTTGGTTCTCCTTTCATCACCAAACTAAAACCCTTTTTAACACTTGATGAAGGAATTGAAACTAATGTTTTGGGCAAAAAGATTTTCTTTGAATTTGTTAGTCCACCTTATACAAAATTTATCAACCAAATTGAGTATAAGGAAAATCAAATTAATTTTCTAAAAGAAGAAGTTTCTTACAAAGCAATTGAAAATCAATTGGAGAAACCTTTTCTAAAACAGAAAATTCAAAATGTTTTGAAAAATATTCAAGACACAATTTGTTCTAATTTTCAAAATGCTTTTTGGGAAAGAAAAAGACATATAATTGATTTGCTTTATGAAAAGGACTTCAATGAAAGAGCTATCCCAATGAAAGCTCGACCAATTCAAATGAACCAAAAACTCTTGGAACATTTTCAAAAAGAAATAACGGATTTACTTGCAAAATGTTTAATTCGTAAGAGCCAAAGTCCTTGGTCTTATGCAGCTTTCTATGTCAATAAGAATGCTGAACTTGAACGAGGAACTCCGAGACTTGTAATTAATTACAGGCCTCTCAACCAAGCTCTTCAATGGGTTAGGTATCCAATACCTAATAAGAAAGATCTCCTAAATCGCCTACACTAGGCCAAAATATTTTCAAAATTTGACATGAAATCTGGTTTTTGGCAAATCCAAATCTTAGAAAAAGATAGGTATAAGACTGCATTCACTGTCCCATTTGGGCAATATGAATGGAATGTTATGCCTTTCGGTTTCAAAAATGCACCTTCTGAATTTCAAAAGGTTATCAATGAAAATTTCAATCCTTTTACAGAATTCATCATTGTCTACATTGATGATGTTTTAGCGTTTTCAGAATCAGTTGAACAACACTTTAAACATGTTAAAATCTTTGTAGATGCTGCTAGGTTCAATGGCTTAGCAGTTTCTAAAACCAAAATCAGTCTCTTTTTGAGACAAAAATTCGGTTTCTTGGTCATCATATATACCAAGGAACTATTGTTCCAATTGATCGTGCAATCCATTTTGCCGATATATTCCCAGACCAAATTCTAGACAAAACTCAACTCCAAAGATTTTTAGGTTGTTTGAATTGCGTAGGTGATTTCATTCCTGACCTAAACAATATCATTAAGCCTCTTTATAAGCGTCTTAGTAAAAATCCTCCTCCATAGACTGATGATCACACTAATGTGGTTATCAAAATCAAGTATTTGGTCAAAAATTTTCCATGCTTGTATCTCCCAAATCCACAAGCATTCAAAATTGTTAAAACTGATGCCTGTGACATAGGTTATGGTGGCATTCTCAAACAAAAAATTGATGGTAAAGAGCATTGCATTGCATTTATTTCAAAACATTGGAATAGGGCTCAACAGAACTATTCCACAATTAAAAAAGAAATTTTAGCAATTTTTTTGTTCATAAACAAGTTTCAAGGTGATTTGCTAAATCAAAAATTTTTAATCAGAGTTGATTGCAAAGCTGCAAATGACGTTTTGCAAAAGGATGTTAAAAATTTAGCATCAAAATAGATTTTTGCTCGTTGGCAAGCAATTTTAAGTGTCTTTGAATTTGAAATTGAATTTATCAAAGGTACTTAAAATTCTGTCCCAGACTTTCTAACTAGAGAGTTCTTGCAGGGGAAATAAGGCGACTAAAAATGAGTGACAAAGAGAAGAAAAAGAAAAAGGGCAAAGCCCAAACTCAAAATGATCCACAAAGGATCGCAAAAGAAGAAGAAAAGTAGCTCAAGGCTGCAATTGAATTGTCAAAAAGGTCATTGACCCAGGGATCATCGATCCACCAAAAAGGATCCTCTACGAGGTCTAAAACTTCTGAACAAACCGTTCAAAAAACTTCTGGAACTATAATGGATCCTTCTCATTATAAGTTCCTAATTGAAACACTTTTAGCCTTGTAGGCTAACCAAAATTTGGCCAAATTGCCAACAAAAAGATGGGCTGATATTGCCGAAGAAGAAGATTCTAAGGATCTCACCCCATTTAACCTGGATCCTGAGCCTCTTGCCTTAGCCATCAAAAAATCTTCCCAAGAGGTCACTAGGGCTGGTTCATCCAAAGAAGTAGCCTTATACTCTTAACCAACACAAACCACATTTGTGTTAAAACCTGAAAAGGTCTTAAACCTTTTCCAAACAGAACAAGGATTCTGTGATAAAAACCCAATTGCTTTGGCAACAAAAATTTTTCCAAAAGGATTTTTCTTCAAACCAAAATCTTTAGAGAAAACACAAAAATTTTATGAACTTATTCTTATAGATACCAAATCTGCAGAAATAAGACATTTTCCAGATCGTGACCATCCTGAAGATAAAACTATCCATGGATATTCAATATTCAGAATATCTAAGTTTTTATTGCCTCAAGATTGGGGTCAGGATATGTACAAAAGAAAAATATTTTCAATCAAAGATGTGGGTCCAATTGGTTTCAACTATTGGGACTATTTGGATGCATGGTGGTGTACCTTTTGGTACCAAAACCCAAATTTTAGTCATACTTTGCTTTTCTTATTCACGTATGACACAAAATACCAATTTCCATTGTGGTTCAGTCAATGGTGGGATTATTTCGGTCCTATCCAAGAAATTTTACCAACCACAGCGAAAATTGGGTTCGACTATTTCAAGAGTTGGATCAATCTTAGTGAAGATCCTTTCCCAGCAGATCTTCATTATTTTTCAAAATTTGGTTTAGCCTGGGCGTTCAAATGGAGCTTCAAATACAGAGCTTCCCAATATCAAAAATTATTCCCCATATTGCAAAGATCATCCTCAGTCAAATGGTGGGCAAAATTTGCAAATATAAAAGATGTATCTAAAGCAAATTTGAAGAAATGGTTTAGACAAAATCCAAAGTTCCTAATGGCAGGAGATCATGAATCAAGTGTGTTTCTTAACCAAAAGGCAAAAATCAGAGCATGTTTGACATCGGCAACAGACAAAGAGGCCCTTACCAAGCAGCTCCATGAAATTCTTGGGCTCCTCCAAACCCAAGAACCACAAAGCAACCAATCAGCCCAATCTTCAAGTGGATCAGAAGCTGATGATCCGGCCCAATACTTTGGCTATGATTCGGATGATGAGATCATTAGTCTCAGCGAAGATTGATTCCGAAGCAAAACTGTCGGCACAAGAATCTAAGACATGCTGATTCAAAAGATTCTCTGCTTTTGTAAAGTTGTACCTTTGTCTTTAATTTAGCAGACAAATTAATGTAATTTACGTTTACTTTATGTAAAAGCAAAAGTAAAAGTACTTTTACCCGAGTAACATGTTTTCTACTCTGATTAAAGTAATTTTACCAAAATGCATAGTAACTGATCCGAACGCCTATAAAATGGCACTTCACTTCAGTTGTTAGGCATCCCAAGTTGTGTTGATGACTCAATTCTCTCTCCCCTCCTCCTCTAGGGTGATAACCCTTTGTATGATTCAGAAAGTGAGGCTTTGTGTCTTTTACTTTATATTGCGGGTATCACTCTCACTTTAACAAATTTAACTTTCGAAGCGCGGAAGCTTTTTTTTATAAAGGTCTTGGAGGTTTGGAAACCGAAATAGTGGAGATAAATTATTTGATTAAAAGTAAGTTTGTTTTTTTGCCTATTTTAATCTTAATCACTTTCATCCAATCTCCTTCCCAGTGTTGTCATGTTGTGTGGGAGGATATTAATATTCGACATTTTTGGCTTGTATCTATTTAAATCATTGAGGAAAATGAAAATAGAATGAAACCAAAATGTGTCTTCCCACTGATATATCGGTTTAACAATCTAAATTCTACAATTAAATAAACTACATCCTCCGTCTTATTCTTATTACAAGCACCTCCAGCATGTTATAATGTTTACTTGTTAATCTGTAAGGTCTTGAAAATGGACAAGGGAATATTTAATAACATCAAATGGACTTGTCAATTGCTTGAATGAATCTGCCATTTTGATATATTTTACTTGTGAATTGACAAATGTCACTTGTCATGCATAAGTTGACCTGTGAAAATAATAAAATGTTAACTTTACTTGATATAGAATATATTTTGGAAGTTGATCTTGGTTCTAGATATAAGACATTTTTTTTATATTTATCAATACTTTTTAAATTTACCCTTATTGATACTCCGTCAGTAATAATTAAACAGGAGGTGTATGGAAAGAAGGAATTAAGATAGATGGCTAGGGTGTTTGGAAAACCTATGTCATATTAACTATATTACTTAATTTAATCAAATTAGATAGATATATCTAATATTAAGGACATGAGGGAGTAAAATTTACTCGTTGATATGCAAGATTAGTTGCAAAATGAGAGGTTTGAAAATGAGCCTGAGAACATTTTATAACATCAAATAAATTTGTTAAAACCTTAATTTGATAGGTTTTTTCCCAATTTGCAAGTTAAGTTGAAAATCAATGTGCTGGACCATTGTTGTGTGTGTTTGTTGGGGGGGGGGGAATATTCAAATATCTGTGAAAATAGTTAAGTTATAGTGATTATTGTGTTAGTCCTCGAACAAAGTACCAACAAAGTGCTACAAAAGAACCCCTTAAACTACTATTTCACCATGCATTTTTTATTGCTAGGCATAGATGCTTGTGTTTTCATATATACTTGAGTTGCTATATATGTGTGTGTGTGTGTGTTATCTAACTAAGAAATTAGTCTTTAGTTATTGCATATTGACGTGGGAAAGTAAGAAAGTTTTTAAGGATATATTTAATTTGAGAAAAGTATGAAACTTACCGGTATATTTTAGATAGCGTTATTAAATTTTAAGGTTTTTCTTGATTTTGGTAAAAACTATTGAAAGTGATACATAGAAATTATACCCAGGAAAGCAGGCATTTTTATCCGGCAAAAAGGTTCATCGTTTATGTTTGGTGTATTGTTGAATGAGCACGTGTTCTTCCTATGTGTTTAGACCATGTGAGTGATTAAAAAAGCCTATAAAAAGGATAGGATGGTGTATCATTTTTTAACCTTTATGGGTTGAAATGTAACTTTCTTCTAGACCAAGTGTCATTAAGTTCCTTAGATGAGATCAAAGGTATAGTTGAAGATTCCAAGAGGAAATTAAAGATAAATTAATGCGATGGATTTGTGTTTTTTAGTAGGTGACGGAGACGTGTTGCCCTCACTTGTGTCATGTCAGCTACTAGCTAGCTACAAATACGCAGTATTAAGTCCCTTAAAGGTCATTAATTTGTTTCAGGGAAATCACTATAAAATCTTAAGGAAAGGACTTAATTATCAAGAAGTCTCAAGAACAAGTGATATGTGTTGTATATTTTTACATTAAAACTTGTCATTACATAATCCTCAATTGTCATAGGGACTACTTTGGTATTTAAGTCCCTATCATGGGACCTCATTGTAATTCCCCTTGTTTTAATTTTGTTGGCCAAAATAACTACATGCATTTTTTATTGTAAATTAAATATAAACGTTGTCGCCAATAAGTTGTTGATTGAAGTGATAAGCGGCACCATCACGTTAAGAAGAGAATACAAATTCAAATCCCCAAATTGAACAAAAAAAAAAAATCCCCAAAAACAAACTTGTTGGGATATCCTTGACCAAATCCAATATATATACATATATAAACACCTTTTGAAAAATTATATATTTATCACTTTGGTTATGAATATTAAAGAGAATTTATAAAAAAAATTATTACTCTATAGAAATATAAGTCACATCCAACTAATTTACACATATCAAGTAAAGTAGTTTAATCTTAATTTATTAAGTATTGAATTGTCATAAAATTAAAATAATTTTGTAATATTATCTTTGTTAATTATGCTAATGAAAAAATCTAGATCAAGTTCATTATAAGAATGAAGGTCTTGGTACTTGGAACGAATTGAAACCACTCCCAACATCCTATCTATGGTCAAGTTCTCCGATCGAAATTATATGAAACACTTCTATCATCCTCTATCTGTCTCGATTATAAGCCTAAGCTAGCTATCCAATTTTGTCAGCTAAAATTCTTAATTGTACTAAACAAACACTAATATCATATGAGAGGTGAATCTCTTTCCAAAGAAAAATAAAAAACCATCGCATTACTCATATCTTTCCACACAAATTTCTTTTACCTAGTCAAAAAGAAAAAAGAAATCATCGCATTGAAAGAAAAACGAGAGGCCAAAATTTCATGTGGAAAGAAAGTGACTCGCTGCGTCATCATTCCGTATTAATTGAAAAGAAAAAGAAGAATGTGAACACTCTATTATGTCTGGTTTCCACTTAAAAAATTATAAAATAATAAAAATAAAAGAGAATCCTCTCATTAATTATTATTAGTGTCTAAATTGGTAATCATCATTAAAGAAAAAAATTAAAAAATGAAAATAAGAAAATTTTCTCTTTGATGATGATTGGTATCCAAATTGTCAATCACCATTAAAGGGAAAAAGAAATAATAATAATAATAATAATAATAATAATAAATCCTCTTATTGACAATGATTATGGTCCAAATTGATATTGTCATTAACTAAGGGAAAATTAAAAAAAAATTTAAAAATAAAAACGAAATTTTAAAAAATCCTCTTATTAATGATGATTGTGGTCCAAATTGGTGTTGTCATTCATTAGGGGAAAATAATAAAATACAAAAAATATCTCTCATTTTGATAGATTTAAATTAGGAATTTACTTGTAGGGAAAAATTAAAAATAAAAATTTAAAAAAAAAATATCTTATTGATAGTGATTAGGTCAAGTTAGGAAGTTTTATTAATAGAAAATATAAAAAAATTATAAATAAATAAAAACGAAAATTTAAAAAATAAAATCTCCATTGATGGTGATTGAGTAAAGTTAGGAAGTTTTGTTAACATAAAATACAAAAAACTAAAAAAAATGAAAATTCAAAAAAAAAGAAAAAGAGAGAATTTATGAAGAGAATTCTACCGTGAGACTATAAACAGGGGAGTAAGGGTTGAAGCAATACATACAAGAATTTTGGGAGAGTAAGGAAGCAAGGTATAGAGTTAATTTGACTTCTCATTTCATTGCTCAAACATAAGTCTCATAGGGAAGGGGAGTTCACATAAGAGGCCATCTTTTCTTCGCTTTGTTCAAAAAGAGTCTTAATATTCTTGCCCAAGCCAATGAACATTTCTAGTTAAAAAGGGAGGTATACCCATTTGAATACTGGGCAAGTCTTTTTATGTAAAGCTTGCAAGAGTTTTGTTTGTTTTTCATTTACTTGCCTTATATTTGTGGATGTGGTTGAGTTCGCATGCTCCCTTTCTTTTATTTCTAATGATGTATGTCATCTTGTTCAAGTACTACATGTGGCTAATCCTCCTTCATCGTGCTTTCATATTTCATTCTTGTCTTTATGCTTACCTCATTCAGAGCAACTTGCTTACATGTGTGTGAATCACCATGACTTTTGATATTTGCAGGGGTTGTCAAATATAATGAATTAGGTGGCTTACAAATGTGAGGATGAATAATATGTGTTGGCCTCTTTCATATTCTGGGTATTATTGTTGGCATGGATGAATTATGTGTGATTGTGTTGTTCTATTCATATGGTTTCCTCATTTTGTTTGTGATAAAAAGTCTTAAAGCACAGGGGTACATGCTTTTACCATATTTTTATTGATTTTCTTGCCATTTTAGACTTTTTACAATGAATGATATGTGGATAATGCAATTCCTCGTTGACTTGATAAACTTTTTTTTTTCCTTTACCAAATAAAATGTTTCAAAATAATAAAAAAAGAGGTTCTTTTCTTAAAATAAATGAATTTGGTTTCATATGAGAAAATAAGAAATTTTTTTTAAAACAATAAAAAAATACAAACCAAACCAAAAAAATATTTTTTGTAAGTAAATTAGATACACATTTTTTTGCTAAAAAACACCAACCAAGCGTCATGCCTTTCTAAAGGATACGTAAGCCCCAAGCTCTCTTCCTAGTTCAAGTCCAAAAATGTAAATAATTAATTTTTTTAAAAATATTTTTATTTTTGGGTAATTATGATAAAATTTTAAAAGGGCATATTTATTTTTGAATAATTAACTTAGGGTAACTATTCTTATGAATGCACTACTACAAAAAACGTTTTTAACGTCTTTTTTTTAGGCCTTTTAACGTTTGAAAACAAAGGGACGTCTATGTGAGCGACTCAATAAAAAATGGCAATAACGTCCGTAAAAAATTGGGATGCCTAAAGTGCTTTTTTTTTAAAAAAAACGTTTACATTACAGATCTGGACTTGTGTTTAAAACCAGAAATCACATATCATCGTTAATAAAATTATAAATCTAGTATCTGAACTCCAAATCCAAAATCTATGAAATAATAACTCTAAAGCTAAAATCTCATGGCAGAAGATGACAACAATAAAATGAATAAGTTGCAAAAAACTCATTTGCTTCTATTATTGAAGTTTATTTTCTTGTAATAGTGAATAGAGAAAAGCGACAGCAGGGAGAAATGAACCTTGTCTTCTCAACGGGAACTTGGGCCATGAAACATCTTTCAGAGTCTCGATCTGTAAGCCATAACAACACGAGTTATAAGATAAAATAGAAGGAAACTCAAAAGAAAAAAAGAAAGAAGATAAAATAATAAAACATGGTAAGAAAGAAGAACAGATCTGGAGGTGAAAAAAAAGAGAAAAAGGAAGAAGCAAGAGTAAAAAGAGCATATAAAGAAGAAGTAAGAGTTAAAAAGTGTGGTGGTAGTGATTCTTCTTCTGGCTGTAAGAAGAAAAATATGAGCGTAAGAATGTAAAACTAACAAAAAAAGATGTGGAAGTTAAATTTAAATTGTTTTTGACATTCCAAATTTAATTTAAGGACACCTAAAGTTCCTTTCTAAGAGGTTTAGACGTCCCAAAAATATTTGGGACATCTAAAATAGACTTTAGGCTCCCAAAAATATTTGGGACGCCTAAAGTGGAATGAGGGATGCCACATATATATATTGGGTGTCCCTCTTTCCACTTTAGGCGTCCCAAATATTTTTGGGACACCTAAACCTCTCAAAAAAAAACTTTAGACATTCCAAATTTTATTTAGGATGCTTAAACTGAACTTTAGACGTCCGAATTTAAATTTGAGATGTCTAGAGTTTTCTATATTTACAAAAATATCACTGTCTTTATTTTTTACTTCCCTTTTTTAAAAAAGGACGTCCTTTAGGGTAGTAGTATCATTATTCTGTAGTAGTGATGGGTGTTGTGGGGTACTTAACACATTTCCCTTGCACAATCGACTATCTCGAACCCTAAATGGTTTTTGTAGGTCAGTTCACATTTTTAAAAATGTTTCAAAAATTATCCTTTCTCAAAATTTTGGTGGTAGCTCCATGTTTTCCAAATTTTGGGCATTACAGCTTGGTGACTCCATTAGAGATGGTTTAAGAGTCAAGTGTTTAAAAATAATATGGCCTTAATTTTATTTTAATTACCCTTTTTTCTTTTCTTTTCTTTTTATTTGTATTTATTTTTAAATTCCTTGTTTATTTATTTATTCTTTTTCTCTATCTATCTTGTGATTTGCTTAGCAGATGATGGTTGAGTAAAACTTAGGCCCATAGGTTGGTATGCTCTTCCTCACACACATTTTTGGCCCTATACCCGGGTCTGTGAATTCCTTAGGTGAGTAAAAGTTTCTTTTCATCAAATTAAAATGCACAATCTCTTACTATAATTAATGAAAAGCAACTTTAAGCAACTACCTAATGTGACAATGCAAGGTTAGTAAATATATCTCTATTTTACCAACAAACCATCTATTTATCATGTAAACTTCAAGTCAAGTATGATTTTACCCAACTTCTACACCTAGATTAGCTCTCTCAAATCAAACCCAAATGAAGAAATCAATATAAATGGTGGCCAAACATTTATAAGCATTAAGCAAAAAATAAAATCAACACATATATATCATTAACTACCAAAAGAAAGGAATAATCTGTTAGTGTAAGCATTTCACCCAAGAGGGAGTGAATTGGGTGAATCATAGAATAATCAAAATGTAAATAAAAACTTGATAGAATTTAAAGTGCAGTTAAGAGTTAGAAGAGATATCACCGAAGCGTACATTGGGAGTTATACTAGTTCAGCCACAACCACTTTGACCTACGTCTAGTCCTCAGAGTTTGTTCTGAGAGTTTCACTATATCTTCCAAGATTCAGTGGGTTCTTGGCACCTCAGTACACAACAAATTCCTTCACTGGACACTCACTCCCCCATACATGATATAAACCAATCCCCAACTCAAGGTTCCACAACCTTAAGTTGTCTTAATAACAGATGTTGAGTTTGTAATGAAAATCTCTCTCACAGAGTAAATATAGAATCATTGAAGTGTAGAGTGTATGAATGAATGAAAACAGAACCAATCTGAATTGATCATTTTTGTCTCAATATTTTGTTATCTTTTTCTTCGTTGAATGCTTCCGTATATATAGTTGAGTTTGATAGTTGTTGTCAGTATTTCAAAATGTCTGTTAGAGTTACGCATCTTGTTTTGACTGTTCTTCATATTTGAAAAATAGCCGTTGTGGTAGGTGGCATTAGAACATTGTGTTTTTTGTAAAGTGACTTTTCTCTCTCTGGCATGATCTCTGCATTATTTTTCATAAAATATATTTAGAATACTAATACAATAAAGGGTTAATCATATAGTTAACATATCAATAAACAACAAATGATTATCACGCAATCTAGATTTCATCACTCGAGTAATCCCTTATAGAACTTAGTAGAGAGTTAAAGCAATAATTCTGACTCCATCACTCGAGTGATACAGGGTCATTACTTGAGTGATCCTTTACACATCTTGGCAGAGAGTCACAGTCTTCATGTCTTACCTTATCACTCAAGTGGTCACTTAAGTGATCCTTAGTCATCACTTGTGTGACACTTCTAAAAATCTGGCTGAGAGTTTGAAACATTTTTCAGCACACATCACTCGAGTGGTCACTCGAGTGATGAAGGGTCTTTACTCGAGTGATCCCTTGCAAAATCAACTAGAGACTTCATTCCTAGTTTTGTGATTTGTTCTCCTTCCTTATCACTTGAGTGCTTACTTGAATGATGTCTTTGCTTGCTTTAGAAAGCTCTATTTCTTTGTTCAAAAACTTTTGTTTAATCAAATCATTTGTAAAACCATTTATTCACCATTTGTTATTATCAAAGCATAGAATCTAACATTCTCCCCCTTTTTGATGATGACAAAACTTAGTGATTTTGTAACAAACCATTTTTAAAATTTAATGTAATAATATGCTTAAATGTTTCTGATATTAAAAATTTTCATTCATAACAAAATTGCTTAATGACCTGGCATTCATAAATAGAATTCTATTAGTCTAGAAATATGATAGCAATTAAAAACTTAAGAATTCAACATAAACTTCAGAACTTTCAAATTCAATAATAGTTCATAAATAATAGATCATAAAGTTCATAAAAGCTCCCTAAATCACTTTACACCCATATATACCCTAACTACAACTAGAGCACTCGTGCACAGATTTACCAAAATCACTCCTAGTTCTTCTCCTCCTTTTTGACATCATTAAAAGGGTGATCTAGGCAAAGATACTAGAACCGAAACTCAAAGTGGATGACTTATAGGTGGTAATGGGTGTGGCTTGTATAGGTGAGGAAGCATCATCTCCTCTTGGAGCAAGAGTGGGTGACTCAAATAGGATAGGTTCTAGTAAACGAAGAGGAGGGATTTACAAAAGATCATATGGATGAGGCACAAATAGAGGAGTGTACTATGGTGGTGGTGGTAGTAAAGGTTGGGATGAGACAACTAACTCCTGTGTATCCTCTGAATATTGGGATTGATGAGATGGAATATGAGGTAATGGCTCTGTTCTAGTAGATGAGGCTATAAGTATGGTGACTGTGCTAGGCTGAATAGTGGCCTACTTGTCAAGGGTAATGTGGACATAAGCAGATGTCACTGGATCGGTTATGGTAAAGAGGACAGTGCTCGATGTGGTGTGAGGGATGGTATGAGGTGGAGCAGGGGCAGAGGCAGAGGCAGAGTCTGGGGCTCAAGTCGGGACAGATGGATCGGGTGCAGAGGTACCATGTGTCAAGGCATCTACCTTCCCATGTAAGGACCTCGAAAGATTCCTAATCTCCTATATTGCACTAGTTTGGGCCTGCTGCTATGCCAACAAGGCCTGATTATACTCGTTAAGTGCATGTGTTTGATCCAATACTACCTGATTATGCTTGTTTACATGCTCAACTAACTCTCCCATCTTGAGATTCATATAGGTTATAAGTTCAGTATGGGTGTTTGCAATATCCATATGAAATCTATGAAGTGCTTCTTTCAGGTAATTCTAAATTACAAACCCAAAGAAGGATGGTGATGATGTAATGGAAAGAGCAGAGGATTAAGTGTCTTCTGTTTTGCTGGTCTTAGCCTAAAAAACTTTCTTCTTCTTTGGTTTGGATTCCATACGCCTCTTCAATGGTAGCTCAATCTTAAGCTTCCCCATTTGGTTTCTTCCAACCTGTAGTAACCTCTTAGTAGGTTCATTTGGCTCTAGGTACCAACTCTTATTTTACTTCAAGAATCAGGAGATCAACTGGGGAAATGGCATTGGTGTGGTTCGGGTACTAGAGAATCTATACCTCTTGATCTTAGAATATATCATTTCTCCTAAATTCCTCTTCTCCTTTAACAATATCGAGGTTAATGTCCCATAATCTCGGTTGATGAAATGAGTGAAATTGTTGGACCTATTGACTATTGCACGAGAGTAGATTTACCAGAGGACTTTGTGAAGTCACAAATATCAATAATATTGAAAGTAAGGGGTCCAACTCTCTCACCGGTCCTTAGGATGTTGAAATTTTGGTTTGGATTAAGCTCGATTGGGTGGTCTAGTGGTGGATTCTCAATTTCTAACCACATGTTTATCTTGGCAGCAGAGATCATAAATTTCTTTCCTCTCACCTTGGTTTCTAATTCTTCCTTAACTATTTGATCTAAGGGATTCTCCACATGCTCAATATTATAGTAAAATTGTCTTACTACCTTAGTGCAATAAGGCAAACTCACTGATAACCAAGGCATATATCCCTCTAGATAATCACTCAAATCGAATTTAATTGCTTCAAAAAGAACTTGAAGATCAATGAAGTACATCTTACACATTTCCTCCAAGAAAAGAATTCGTCGTACTTCTTTAATTCTTCTAGTTTGTTTATACTGAAGCCTTTCGGAGGGACGGTGTCATCTACTTCCTTAATCTCTCCTTTTAAATTCTTAGGATGAGACTTAGTAGATTTGGAGGAGATTGTTAGATCCTATATGTTTTGATGATAACAAAGATTGGATCAATAATATGAAAGGATTTGATAACAAATAAATGGATTTGAACAAAGTGGCAAAGCATCACTTGGAATAAGCACTGAAAGTAATCAACAAATCTTTTGAAGGCTTACTCGAGTAGCCACTAGGGTAAGAGAAGCCATTACTCGAGTAATCACTTGAGTAAGCAAAGAAAATTTCATCCAGTGAAGCACTGCCAAATTTTGAATGAAGTTACTCGAGGGACCACTCGAGTAATCTGCAAAGTTATATAGACCATTACTCAAGTAGCCACTCGAGTAACAAGATTTTCACAGGCATCACTCGAGTAGCCACTCAAGTAACCAGGTCCAAAATCTTCCAGTGACTCTCGACCAAGAAATACAGCATGTCACTCGAGTAGCCACTCGAGTAATCAGTGAGAAAAAGGCATTACTCGATGGACCACCTGAGTAATCTGTAGAGTTATTTGAAGTACCACTTAAGTAGCCACTCGAGTAACTAGATAGTAAACTCTCGACCAAGAATTTGATGCCATTACTCAAAGGAGTAATAGAGTAATCTGCCGGGTTATTTGAAAGCCACTTGAGGGACCACTCGAGTAAGGTATGAAGAAACATGAAGGCCACTCGAGTAGCCACTCGAGTAAAGAGATTACCTCAGTGATCACCTAAGTAACCTATGAAGATAAAGACATAGCCACTCGAGTAGTTAAGGATTTTTAAGGTTTGTAATATATCACTCCAGGTCTTACCCGAGTGATATCTATTTTAAAAATGTTAATCTGCTCACTGACATATTTTAGACAAGTTTACTCGAGGGACCACTTGAGTAACAAACTTGATCACTCGAGTAGCCACTCGAGTAAGGCAGTCCAGAAATTATATTTTCATCAATATCTCTTGATTTGTTATATATATGATTAACTCTTCATTGTATTAGTATCCTAAGTACATTTACAGAGAAACAATAATGAGATCATACAAGAAGAGCAAAGTCAAATAAAGTGTCCGAACGTTCACCTACCGCTACCTACCACTAATGGATAATTTTCAAATTCGAAGAACAGTCAACCGTTGCTACGTGACTCTAACAGACAAGTTTGAATTGCTTCCAATGTACATTATCAATTATCTATATATATGTAGCATTCAAAGAGAAGAAAACAAGACACAAGAACTAAGAACTCACATTGTTCAATACACTTAATGCTTTGTTCTCTTATACTCATTCATTGTACTTCAGTGATTATATATTTGCTCTTTGAGAGAGTTTTTTTATTACAAACTCAATATTTGTTATTAAGACAACTTAAGGTAGTAGAACCTTGAGTTGGGGATTTGATTGCAACGTGTAAGGGGGATAGAGTGTCCAAGTGAAGGAACTTATTGTGTACTAAGGTGCCAAGAACCCACTGAATCTTGGAGAATATAGTAAAACTCTCAGAGACCCTCTGAGGATTGGACGTAGGTCAAAGTGGTTGTGGCCGAACCAGTATAACTCCCGGTGTACACTACGGTGATATTTCTCCTTGCTCTTAACTGCTTTTAATATTCCATCAATTTCTTTATAAGCAACGAAATTTCTAGAATCACCCAATTCACCCCCTCTTGGGTGAAACGCTTGCACTAACATTTGGTATCAGAGCATAGGTCTTCTTGTTAAGGTTTAACAGCCTAAGAAGGATCCAATGGCAAGCATGGGTGAAGGCATTCTTCCCGACGGAGCTTCTATCACAAGACCTCCGGGTTTTAATGGCAAACACTTCTCATTCTGGAACGAGAAGTTCGGAGTCTTCGTAATGGCTACTGAATATGGGCTATGAGATGTGTTTGAGAGTAGAAACTACAAACCTGAAAAGATTATAGATTCACAAAGAGTTCCTAAGACACCAGCAGAATATGATGAGAATGACAAGAAACTCATCACACTCAACAGTAAAGCAATTCTAATGATTCAAAGTGCCTTGAGTCAAATGAGTACTTTAGAATCTGCACACTCCCAGCAGCTAAAGAAATGTGGGAAGCTTTGGAAATAGCTCATGAAGGAACTTATGGAATAAAAGAAAACATGATCAATACTCTGGTTACTAAGTTTGATTTACTTCGAATGAAGTCAGGTGAGTTGATAGCTGAATTTGAACTTAGATATCCTCACCTTGTTAATCAACTTGTAGCACTTGGAAAAGTCTATGATCAACATACCTAAGTACGAAAGATTTTAAATATTCTTTCTAAAGACTGGGAGGCAAAGGTCACTACAATTGAGGAACCAAAAGGTGAATCAATGCGATCAGTTGCTTCTCTATTCGGAAATCTTTATGAATATAAAAGCAAATTAAAGTTCAAACGAGAACTAGATAATATTGGTGGCAAGAAGAAAAGAGGTCCAGCACTGAAAGCTAAAGTAGAAGAACAAGATGAAGATGAAGAGCTTGATGATGATGAAATGGGCCTAATCATGAAACGATTCAAAAAGTTCTACAAGAAAGGACAAGGATTCAAAAACTTTCAGAAAGGAGGAACAAGCAATAAAGAACACATCATCTGCTATGAATGTGGAAAACCAGGACATTTCAAATCAGAATATCAAGAGCTGATTCAGAAAAATAAAGAAAAGAGAAAAGGAAAATTCTATAACAAGAAGCAAGCCTTTGTATCTGCCATATGGGGAGATAGTTCTTCTAACGAAGAAAGCGATGAAGAAGAAATAGCCAGTATATGTCTAGTTGCTTAAGAGGAAGCAGAACAAGAGGTAACTGATTCTAATCCTACCTATGATGAACTACTTTCTGAATATAATGTTTTACATTCTAAATTCATCAAAGTAGTCAAAGAACTAGTTGTTTTCAAAAAGAAAAACAAAGCTCTTGAAGTAAAACTTAAAGAGAATTTTGAAAAGGATTGTGTAAATTGTACTTCTTTGAAAAAGAAAAACGCTGATCTTACTAAATCTCTTGAAAAATTCACTGAAGGAAGTGAAATGGTAAATGTAATTTTAAAAGCTCAGCGATTTGTGAATGATCAATCTGGAATTGGATATGATCCAAAATCAGAAAGAAGGAAAGGAAGAAAGAAAGCAGGAGGTAAATCATACTTGAATTATTTTCAGTATTCTATGCGTACATCAAATCCTTTTGCTCATTGTAATTATTGTAATAGAAAAGGTCATTATGCTTCATCATGCATTCATAGGAAGAGAGGAAATATAGGAACCTACAAATAGGTACCTAAAGGTTCATATGTCCCAAAATATTTTTGTACTAACCCAAAAGGACCCAAAAAGATGTAGGTACCTAAGATTTAATTGTATTTGATTGTAGATATGTCTTAAAACATCCAAAAATAACAAGTGGTACATAGAAAGTGGATGCTCTAGACATATATGACCGGTGATTTCGACACATTACAACATAAGGAAGGTGAAAAGGTAAAATTTGGAGGAAATCAATCTAGAAAAATAGCAGGAATTGGTGAAATCAAAAACGACAAAGGAATACAAGTCAAAGATGTATATTACGTTCAAGGCTTGTGTCATAATTTGCTGAGCGTAAGTTAATGTGCAGATAAAGACAACTGGATAATATTTGATTCAGAGGAATGTCTGATTGTCAACAAGAAAGACTTACAACTTGATAAGAAAAATATCAAGGCAAAGCTCAGAGCAAAAAAGGAAAGGTAATTTCTTTACAATTGATATAAATAGAAATGATTTGTCCTAGTGGTTGTTTTTCTTCCTTGGTTTGGTTAACCTCTGGATTGAAAGGTTTAGAATTAGGTTGCTTATTTTCTTGATTTAATATTATTTCCTACTCATCGTCAATAATCTTGTTAGAGGATTCGAATTCATCAAATACAACATGAATTAATTGTTCAACTACACATGTTCATTTATTGAAAACTCTGTAAGCTTTGCTACAGTTAGAATAAACTAGGAATATTCCTTTGTCAGTATTAGAATCAAAATTCCTTAGGTTATCTTTACCATTATTATGAATGAAACACTTACTACCAAAGATATATATATATAGATGAGCAAGGTTTGGTTTCCTTCCTTTGTATAGTTCGTATGGTGTCTTTCCAAGTTTTGCTCTGATGTAGGCTCTGTTTGAAATGTAGCATGCTTTACTTATAGCATCGGCCCAGAAAACTTGTGAAATATTCTTTTCGTTTAGCATAGCTCTAGCCAACTCAGTGAGCACTCTATTCTTTCTTTTTATAACTCCATTTTGTTGAGGTGTCCTTGGTGTAAAGAAATCGTAATTAATGTCGTTGGTGTCACAGTATTCTCCAAATGCTTGATTTTCAAATTCTCCACTGTGATCTGTCCTGATACCTACCATGGACATACCTTTCTCATGTTACACTTTCTTAGCAAAAACAATAAATTCACTGAAGGTTTCATCCTTCACTGATAGCAAAATAGTCTATGTAAATCTAGAAAAATCATCGATAATGACCAATGAATATAAATTACCATGAAAACTTTTAACTATTGCTGGTCCAACTAAATCCATATGAAGCAATTAAAGTGGTTAGTTTGTCGTGATTTCATTTTTCAATTTAAAAAATGACTTTATTTGTTTATCCTTCTGACATGCATCACAAATCAAATCATTTTTTAAATTTGGTTTGGACTAATAAATTACTAAATCCTTTTTGAGTAACTTGACTAGTTATCTTGACATGAGCTAGTCTCTTATGCCATAACCAACTTTCATCGGTATTACTCAGAAAGTAATTTTTAGAAACGTTTTTACTTATAACAAGGGTATAACAGTTCCCTTCCCTTTTTTCTCTTAGTTTCACTTTAAGATTTTTCTTTTATATTTACATATCCTTCTTGCTTATAATCAGACATTCCTCTAAGTTAAATATCACCCAATTATTTTTATCTATACTTTGACTCACACTCAGTAGATTGTGACACAAGCCTTTAAGATAATATATGTCTTTGACTTGTATACCTTTATCACTTTTGATCTCACCTATTCCTGCTATCTTTCTGGATAGATTTCCTCTAAATTTTACCTTTTTGCCTTTCTTAGGTTGTAACGTGGTAAAACTTTCAAAATCACTAGTCATATGTTGAGAGCATCCATTTCTTATATACCATTTATTGCCTCTGGATGCTTTGAGACATATATGCAATTAAATACAATTAAGTCTTAGGTACCCATATCTTTTTGGGTCCTTTTGTAACCCCCTACTTTTAAACACGTAATTATAATTCGATATCACTTAATTAAGTTGGTTTAGAGACCGTCGAATAGTTCAAAACTCGTTTAAAACTCCCTTTTATGGTAGGGACTTTACAAAATTTTCAAAACTTCTTTCCTACTCCGGTCTCAAATTCAATTATCGAATATAATCACCTGTGCAATTAATTTACATTCATTTATATCAGAATATCTAATAGCAATCCCGGCAACCCCCGGGTTCCATTCATTCACTAGAAGGTTTAAAATTCCCATATAGGGGATTACACAAATGTAATCTGTTACTAAATATAGCCCAAAAATAATTTACAAGATTCCTGTCCAACAGGTTTAACCAACACGTCTAAAATAAATGTCCCTATAGGGTTCTAACCGCTCCGGGTCGTACGCTTCTCCTTAGAGCTACTCGCCCTGTCTGAAAGGTTAGTTAAAGGAAAGAGTGAGATTCAAGAGAATCCCAGTAGTAACAAAACATTTATACCACATACAAGTACACAGCATGTAAGCAAATCATCATACAGCAGCAGCAGCACAAATCACACTCCACCCTCATCCCCTTTCTCCGCCGGGAAGGCACACTGTCCTAACCCGAACCGTTGTTAGCTACTCAGGGACTATTGGTGTGGCAGTGCATACACATAGCCTTATAGCTCATATAGCTATCTGGCTTTCACAAATGGCCCGTCGGCCTTCACAAATAGCCTTTCAGCCCACATAATCACATATATCACACCTCATCCTCATCCCCTTTCTCCGCCGGGAAGGCATACAACCCTTGCTCGATCTGTTGCTAGCTACTCAGGGACTATTGGTATGACGGTGTTTACACATATTCACAATGTCGCAGCATACGAGTTTGTCACAATTCAATGATAATACACACATACAATGCATCACATATGGTACGAAAGAAAAGTTACTACCTCGTTCCTTCCTGACGTTTGCTGGCTCAGTGGGCTCACGAGGAAGGCAAATGTCGAATCCTATAAACCAAATTAGGGACAATAAATCAATCTCTTTTCCAAGTTCTTAATTCCATAGTACTTAAGTTGGTTATCATTTAGACTCTTTAGGTGGCTATTAGAGGCCTAAACATATACCCAAAGGGTTGGGAAAGGCTATACCGAAAACCACCTTTGAAAAGTGCAAAACATAGATTTTTGGGGTTGGGCTGCGGCCCAAAACTGCCCAGAAACATTTGGGCTGTGGCCCAGAATCCACGGGCCGTGGCCCAAGAAAATCCAGTTTCTGGCTGAACTTTCACAAATCATAACTAATTCAGGAAAAATCAAAATAAGGTGATTCTAAAGCCAAATGAAAGCTATTTAAGTTCTTTTTCAAGGAAAAATATTGGCCATAACTAGAAATCACCACAAAAGTCCAGATTTACCAAAAACCTAACATTGCACCAAAACAGGGTCCAGCTTTGATGCCAAACTTTGGACAGTTCAAACTCCCAGCTCAAAAAGCGAAATGACACAAAATTTATGTCCATTTTGAAGCTTGAGATGTGAAATTTAAGACTGGAAAGTTTCATAATTTTTCAACATCATTTGCCCAGTCAAAACGTCCACACCATCTGACTGTCCAGAACAGACTTACATTGGACAGATTTTCCAGATTTTGCCAATTGGCTTCCAATGGTCCCTAATTTCAAATCACATACTATTTTCACACAATTTGGCTCAAGGAACACATTGGAGCCATCAAAATAACCATATTCATTATCCATGAGCATGTTCTACCACAATCACCACATGCCACCTTAACATCTCCAATCAACACACACAATGCAATCCATTCCAACCCAAAATTCCAAGCCAATTCCAAATGCACAAAGACACTCTATGACACTAATTTCCACACTAAACACTAACCAAAACATGCTTTTTGAAATTTACCAAAAATCAGGGAAAATTCCAAAGTCCTCAAGACTCAACCAATGATCAAAGCAACCATACCAAAGTACATCAACTACTCACCTCTTATGTCTTCCAAAGCCAACTTCTTGATTCTTCAACTTTCCAAAATTCACAATCTCTCAACCACCACCAATGAAAATTCTGAAACCATAGGTTTAAAGCTCTCAACTTCTTGCATAACATTAATAGAGAACATTTGAGCATATAGAGATGTTCACTTACCTCAACTCAAGCTTTTCTTTTTCTCTTTCTTACTCAAACTCAATGAAAATGGAAGTTAAATGAGAGAGAAAAGGAAAGATGATGATGATGCAGTTTTCCTTCACACATACACACATGTAGCCGACCTTGACAAGGAAAGAGAGAGGGGAGAATATTTGACTTTGATCCAAGGGTCCTTATTTTGCCACTTGGCACCATCCTATTCTTCCTACCATGATTTCATGTAAACTTGCATGCATAGGATTCCACCTCTTGTTCTTTTAATCCTAGCCATTGATCTTGATTACTAAGGAGTGTTCTCAATGGTATCTAACCAGTCGGTCGGTAAATTTACCGTTTTGCCCCTGATTATCACAATGCATGATATATACTTCAAAAGTACTCAATTAATATTAATTACATTACTTTGAAGTTGCTAATCCTTGGTCACAATCCAGGATATTACACCTTTTGGGTTAATACAAAATATTTTTTAAACATATGAACCTTTAGGTACGCATTTATAGGTTCCTATTTTTCCTTTCCTTTAATGAAGACAAGAGGAAGTGTAGTGACCTTTCCTATTGTAGAAATTACAATGTGCAAAAGGATTCGATATATGTATAGAATGCTAAAAGTAATTCAAGTATGTTTTACCTCCTGTTTTCTTTCTTCCTGTCCTTTTATCTGATTTTGGAGTATATCCAATACTAGATCAATTATTTACTAAAAGTTGGGCTTTTAAAATGACGTTTAACATCTTACTTCCTTTATGAATTTTTCAAGAGTTTTAGTGAGATCAGCATTTTTCTTTTTCAATGAAAAACAACTTTCGCAATCTTTTTCAGTTAACTCTTTGAATTTTTCTTCAAGAATCTTATTCATCTTTTGTAAAGCAACTAGTCCTTTAACTACTTTGATGAATTTATAATGTAAGGCATTATATTATGAAAGTAATTCATCATAGGTAGGATTAGAATTAGTTACTTCTTCTACTTCTGTCTCTTCTTGAGCAACTAGACAGATATTGGCAACTTTTTCTTCATCGCTATCTTCATCAGAAGAACTATCTCCCTATATAGCGGATACAAATGCTTTCTTTTTATTGAAAATTTTCCTTTTCTCTTTTCTTTGTTCTTCTAAACCAGACCTAGACATTCTAACTTGATGTGTTCTAGTTTTCCACATTCGTAGCAGATAATGTGTTCCTTATTCTCTCTTCTGCTGCTAGTTCCTACCTTCTGAGGATTTCTAAATCCCTAGCCTTTCTTGTAAAACTTCTTGAATTGTTTTATTATTGGCCCATTTTGTTATCATCAAAATCTTCATTATCTTCTTAGGCTTCCTCCTTTACATTTAGTGCAAAGTTTTTCTTTTTCTTGTCACCAACTTCTTCTAGTTCCCATTTGAACTTTAGGTTGCTTTCATACTCTGAGAGGCTTCTGAACAAAGAAGCTACAGATTACATTGATTCACCTTTTGCCTCCTCGATTGCCATAACTTTGACCTCTTATTCTTTAGAGAGTATGTTCAATATCTTTCTTACTTGGGTATTCTGATAATAGAAATTCCCAAATGTTCCAAATTCATTCACAAGATAAGTATATTTAAGTTCAAATTTATCTATTGGCTCTTCTATTTTCATCGAACCAGATCGAACTCTGTGACAAAGGTATTGATCTGATTTTCTTTTATTCCTGAAGTTCCTTTATGAGCTATTTCAAGAGCTTGCCACATTTCTTTAGCTGTGGAAGTGTGCAAATCTTGAAATACTCTTTTTGACTTAAAGCACTTTGAATCATCAGGATTGCCTTACTGTTGAGAGTGACCAGATTTTTGTTGTTGTCATTATATTCTGCTAGTGACTTAGAAACTTTTTATGAATCTTCAATTTTCATAGGTACGTAGTTCCCATTCACAATCACCTCCTATAATCCACATTCTATAGCCATCACAAACACTTTGAACTTAACTTTCTAAAAGGAGAAATGTTCGTCGTTGAAACCTAGTGGTCTAGTACTCGAGTGATCCCTTATAAAATCAGCCAGAGACTTTATTCCTGGTTTTGTGACTTGTTATACTTCTTCATCACTTAAGTACTCACTAGAGTGCTGACTTTGCATGCTTCAGAAAGCCCTGTTTCTTTGTTCAAAAATATTTGTTTAATCAAATCATTTGTAAAACCATTTGTTATCATCAAAACATAAAACTAACATAATCAAGTCTTAATCCATACAAAGGTTCAAAACAATCTTAGAATGAAGAGTTTAGCTACACATAATCAACCACAAGCTACAACTACATGAGAAAATCATAGCCATATCATATTACAAGAGATGAAATAGAGAAAAGGAAGAAAAACCACGGACATAAAGATCCAAATCTCTTCTAAAGCTTAATCCTTTGCTCCAAGCTCCTCAAGAACACAAACCCTAGTAGAGAAATACTCCAAGAACCTTAGGAAGTAAAGACAGTCATTTTTTAGCCTATCGCTTCAAGAAAAACCTCATAACTAAGTTTAAGCAAGTGAAATGCAAAGCTATACCTTTTTGTTGTTGGCTTCAGCATACACGTCGTTAGCTGAAGCATGTGACACAGTAAGTTTAGATCCTTATTAGATTCAGCTAAGGTATTATTGGAATCTTGCCATATGACACAATAAACTTCTTCCTTATTATGTCTTGTTTGCTTCAGCACATGTATTATTGGCTAAAGCCAACAACATAGAAGCTTTCTTCATAAGTTCATGGCCTTTATTTGATCTTTGCTATTACAATCTTTATTACTTGGTCCTTGAAAAGCTTCCCCTTTTTTCTATCCCCCTACAAGAGAGAATATTTATAAGTTCTCACTTTTTCTTTGAAACAAAGCACAAAATATGTGGTTGTAAACAAGAATATCTTTAACTTTGGTTTGCCTCTTTGATTTGCACATTTTCTTCTTTAAACTCTTTCTATGCACAGTTTGGATCCAAAAATAGTTGAAAAGAGTAAAAAATGTGCTGGAATACTATCAAATTCTAAGAGTTAACAAACTTTTATACAAAGGCTTCTCTATATTGCTCTTTATCCTCTCAAACTTTTCTAGACATTCATTGAATTACACTTTAATTGCATCAGCCAGATCTTGAAGACAGTTGGCCTCATATGTACTTGTGTCGAAGTTAGGTGATTCACACCTTTCTAAATGTGATTGTCTAGTATCACCCACATCAGTCTCCCTATTGTTAGATTCCATGTTTTGATGATAACAAAGCTTAGAAAGGTTTTACAAAGGATTTGAAATTTTAAAAAACTATTTTGAACAAGCAAAAGATCACTTTCTGTAAAAAATGCTAGATCACTAAAGTGAGCATGTATGTGATATGTTTTCATCATTGCAATTGTTTAGTGGAAGTAGAAAAACAAATTACTCAAGTGATGTTATGAAACTGAGCTAAATCACCATGGTGATATTTCTGGTGAAATCTTTTTACAAAAGAAGATCACTTAAATGATGTGTTTAAATTCTCATCACCACCATATAACCATAGTGAACTATCCAATGATCAATGTTGTGACAGATTTTTAAAGGGAAAATCACTTGAGTGACCACTCAACTGATGTGTTAAATTTTCAAATGTCACTCGAGTGTTGACTTAAAATCACTCGAGTGACTACTCAAGTGATGTGTCAAAGAGCATCACTAGCACAACACTGTATCGATCCTGGAAGTGTTCTGAGTCTAAAAATTTCCTAAGTGTAAGATCACTTGAGTGACCAATCGAGTGATATGTTAAAACAACATCACTAGCCGAACACTCCAGTGATATATCTAGTAATATATTTTTTGAAGAAATAGGATCACTCAAGTGACCACTCGAGTAATCCCATTTTATTCATTACTAGCACATCAATCCAGTGATCCATCTAATGCTCTATAAAATTTTCAAACTGCTAAGAGAATATCACTCCAGTGATGCTTTCCCAGAAAACAGAGCATCGATTTGAAACTTCTAAAAATCATTGGAATGATTTTATAACTTGTTCCTCTTGCTTCTAATCACTCTAACTCTTCATTTATTAGTGGTTAAGTATTTTCTAGGTGATCAAATAAGGATTAACACACAAATTGGAAAAAGCACTTTTGTCTCAGAAGCATTAAATGCGAAGGACATTCAAACGATGGACATTCTCTTTACTCCAAAGACTGATTCCTTAGACACAAAGAATGTTTAAAGACTCCAATGGCTATATCAATGACCAAGGACACTCCAACTAGGGGTGAAAATAGGCTAGGCCCGTATCAGGGGCCTATGGCCTAGCCTACTTTAAGCCTAATCTAGCCTATTTAGTAAATAGGCTAGGCTCATGCTTAGACCTATTGTTAGAACTACTTAGGTAAACAGGCTAGGTCTATTTTCACAAGGCCTAGCCTACAAGCCTATAGGTCTGGCCTATTTAATTTTTCTTTTTAAAAAAATGTATTATTATGTATAATTATATATAATTTAATCCAAATTATTTTTATATATTATTTATAAAATTAATAACTTAGTCTTAACCCTAAGGTTCACATTTCATCATTTATCAATAAGCTTAACTTTTTCATTCGTCAATTGATCACATCTACTTCTTTTCTTTTTTATTGCTCGAGATGGCAATACTTGCTCACTACCTCTTCCAAGGTCAAAAAATTCTATAATTAATTGTTAATCCAATATATTCCTATATAAATTTAAGGAATTAATTGTGCATTAAGATTTATAGAACTTAGTAAGACTACGCAACTCATATGAATATATTTCTATTTTATATGCAAGTCATGGTTTTAATTATAAGATCTATACACATGCATCTCCTTTCAGTCTCAACATGCATATTTAAATCATTCAAAAGACGGTTGATCAATTGAAAGCATTAAGCACAATAATTAAAACTCAATCATGAAGGAAATATTAAAACTAGATTTAATAAGTAAGATTCAATCCGTCATTAGTAAGCTACATCATCACCTTAGAAAATAAAAATTTAGCTCATTATGAAATTAAAAAGAAAAACAAAAATAAATTGAAAACTTCAAAAAACATTTCATAAAACTTGATTATTAAATTCTAAAATATAAAAATATAACCACTAGATGCATGAAAATTTAGAAATCTAACCGTCCCTTTAGGAGGTAAAACCTTCCATATAGGTGGCAACCTATACCATCCATAAAGGAGGACTATCTAAGCCTTCCATAAAGGAGGCATGCAAGAAGCAAATACAAATGTATGAAATTAACTCTAAGATAGTGCATGTGGAGAAGAAAGGAAAGTAATGGATATGAAATTGTGTTTTATGTGAGGGAGAGGATAGCTATATATAGGGAAGAATTGAGTTGGTAGGATGGTTGGTGAAATGGTAGATGAAATGATAGGTAAAATGGTAGGTAAAATAGAGTTGGTGAGATGGTTGGTAGAATTTCACATTTTGATCTTCATAAAAGTTGTAGCTCTGGATCTTAGTATGAAGACGCAAGTGGAAATCCTCATTTCAATATTTGTAGCTCCAATTATGATCAAATTAGTGGGCAAATATCAGACTTGGACAAATTCACTTTCTCAACTTCCAAGCAAAATTTGAAACTCTTAGAGATAGAATTCGGTTTTGGCCTCGACATAAAAATTGTAGAGCTTTATCTTAGCTTTTTATTCATATATAGAATGTCCCAATATGAAATCTAGAGCTTTAGATATTTCCTGAAAACTGAAAAACAAGGTCTGATTTAGTATTTTTTAAGAAATTTTATTTTATGCCAAAATCATTATTTATCTATCAATTATACCCAAATTCATTAAATTGAGCTCAAATATCATCTATAAAATCATCATATAAGGGAAAATAAATATCCAATATTTAATTCCTTTAGCCATAAATATTCACCATTTTATTGAATATGTTAAATAATTACAATATATTCTTGGTGAATAAAATTTAGGGTGTTACATTTCTCCCTTAAATAAATTTCATCCCCGAAATTTGTTACACATTCATAACCATAAACTCAGAGATAACACTTTTGCATATGTCTCACTGACATCATTACTGCTGATTGAAATCCGCTGATATAAACTAAGATCCCTGAAATTCCTCGACTGGCTTTTTGCTCATAAATCATCATATCTGCCATTTGTACTGTCTCATGGCTCAAAGCGTCAACAACAACATTAGCCTGCCCTGGATAACATTTACATTCCAGGTCTTAATCTTTCAACAACTCTACCCACTTACATTTTGTCATATTTTGCTTTTTTGATTATACACATATTTCAACATTTATGGTCGCATTACAACTCCATAGTTATGCCATAAAGGCTACATTTCCATATTCAATACAAACATTACTACCATCAACTCAAGATTATGGGCGGGATAGTTTAATTTATGAAACTTCAGCTGATAGATATACTAATATAAGTATTTGTTTACAGATAAAAAACAACAGTACATAATTCGATAATATTTACAAACATTACAAAATATCCCAAAAGTGTTCCTGATATAAACTATGTATAACCATAAACTTCATCTCGGGAAATGTGTCCATTAGTTCCTTATAGCTATGTCCTTGCCTTTTGAGCCACTGGCACCCATTGAGATGTTTTGTTTACAAAAAAGGGTGGGATTCCAAAGAATCCCAATAGAAAACATACTATCAAAATATAAAATGCAAGAATTAAATATGCAATCCACCGTATCAAGCAAAATGAAAATTAACATCGATCCATGTGTATACACAAAATTAGGGCCAACAATCCAATTGAAACCCTTACGTGTACCTCAGCTGAGTCACCGACTATAGCTAGGCAATACCAATGTATCTTGGCTAGGCACTGAACCACAACCAGGTAATGTGCCTCTAGCACGTGTTCAAATCGAAAAATACAAGAACATGCATCATACAAATAGTCACATAGTATATGAGAGATAGTAGTCCATACCTTAACCCTTTTTTGTGTCGAAAGGTCTGAGTCGTGAAGCATGTCAATGACTGGGATCTCACCTTGGTCCTACAATACCAAATATACAATTTAGACACTTTTATAGTTTGTATGGGGGGTTATATAAGTTTATATAGAAAAATTACCAAAATACTCCTGGGACCCGGTCCGACCCCGTCGTACCCGGTCTGACCGTACTTTTCCCAAAATTTTGACCTAAGCTATTCTGGCATATTTTCACCCAAGCAATCAATTTTTAGCCTTGGAATTACTAAATTCACTGCTAAAAGACAAGAATGCCCTTGGCAACCCCTATTTTAGTCTTTCAAAGGGGTTTTGTAATTATGCTTTTTAGTGCTTTTCTGAAAAAGTGATCAACTGTAGCCCCACCTAATTTTCCCTCCTGAACTCAATGAAATTATCAAATCATTAAAATCTAACTCTAAGCCCCTCTAATAGCCTTGGCTGTACAGCTCACAACTCCAAGGAAAAATCAAGGTTTTTCGGTTTCAACTCTGTAGACGTGTTCCTTTCTACTCCTAATCACTATATTAACTATTTAAGTAGGTTGCAACTACCATTTAGACCAAATTTTGGCAATATAACCCTTATGTCACATCTTTTCAAAATTTAAAATAAAAAACAATCCACCAAAATTTCACCTATTAAATTACCATAACAGCCAGAATAGTTAATATACAATGGTTTGGAAGATACCTCATGCTCCCTCTGGCTTTTCTCAAAGTGGCTGAAACCTAGCCTTTCCAAAAACCAAATATGAACTTCCCAACCTTGTTGAACATAGAAGAGTAGTTTAGGAGCAGAGTTATACACGTTAGGAACCGATTTACTGAAGAAATTACTTACCTTTACAAGCTTTTTCCCTCTCCTTCTCTATCTAAAATTCTGCACTTCCTCTCTTTCTTTAGGGTTTCTCATCAGTTTATGTGGAGGAAGGAGATGAGAAATTGTTTTAATCTTATGATGATGTCATAAATGCAATATTATGTATTTTCCCCAAATTCCAAAAATAAACTTTATGCACATAATTCCTATGTACATGTGACTTTGCTAATTTAGTCAAACTAATATTTCCTTCTTCATCTTACATGTCGGAGACACCTAAGGGTCCCTTCCTGTGGTCTCAATTGTCTTCAAAACTTATTCTGGTTATGTATACATGTAAAATTTTGGCCAAAATTGTATTTTTGCTCAAATTTTCCATAAATTCATATTTATTTGACCAAAATATTCCAAATATATTTTCCCCCTTTATTTTCCTTAATTCAAAGTAACTTCAGTTAATCGGAAAATAAAAAATTTAGTGCTTGTTTGGCAAAATTACAAGTTTGCCATTATAATTTCTTTCATTCTCGGATTTCTAGCAAATTTCTGCCCAAACTTTGAAAAATCATAACTAAATTTGTAGATATCGTATCAAAGTGATTCCAAAGGTAGTAGAACCATTATTGAGTCTATTTTTTTGAAAACAATATAGCCCTTTACCAATTGGAAGCACAAAATTCCAAGAATTGATTTCTTTGAATGCTGTTTCAGAAAAATTCATAGTTTTTCTGGGCTAAATTCAAAATTTATAACTTTTTACATATAGCTCTAATTGAGTCACATGACGTATCAAATTAAAGCTTTGGATGTCCACTTTTATTATGGAAAATTTCTTAAATACTTGTCATCGTTTGGTCATCCAAAACCACATGACAAACTCACTGCCTCGAAATTTGCTACACATTCATAACCATAAACTTCGAGATAACACTTTTGCGTATGTCTCACTGACATCATTACTGCTGATTGAAATCTGCTAATACAGACCAAGATCCGTAAAATTCCTCGATTGGCTTTTTGCTCATAAATCATCATATCTGCCATCTGTACTGTCTTATGGCTCAATGCGATAATTAAATATGTAATACACCATATCAAGAAAAATGAAAATTGACATCAATTCGTGTGAGTACACAAAATTCAAGGCCAACAATCCAATTGAAACCCTTACGTGTACCTCAACCTAGTCACCAATGATAGCTAGGCAATACCAGTGTACCTTGGCTGGGCACCGAACCTCAATTAGGTAATGTGCCTCCAGTACTTGTTCAAATCACAAAATACAGTAACACACGTCATACAAATAGTCACATAGTATATGAGAGATAATAGTCCCTACCTTGACCCTTTTTTGTCTCGAAAGGTCCGTATCGTGAAGCTTGCTAACGACTGGGCTCTTAATTTAGTCCTACAATTCAAAATGTACAATTTAGACACTTCTATAATGTGTCTAGGGGGCTAAATGATTCTACATTAAAAAATTACCAAACTACCCCTGGGGACTAGGTCCGGCCCAGCCTTACCCGGTTGGATCGTACTTTTCCTGAAATTTTGACCTGGACTATTCTGACATATTCTTGCCTAAATAATGTATTTCCAGTGTTGGAATTACCAAATTCACTACTAAAAGACAAGAATGCCCATGGCAGCCCCTATTTCAGGGTTTCAGGGCGTTTTTGTAATTTTTCTTTTTCAGGCCTTTCCGAAAAAGTGATAAACTATAACCCCACCTAACTTTCCCTCTTGATCTCAATGAAATAATCAAATCATTCAAAATCCAACTCTAAGTCCCTCTAACAGCCCTGGCCGAAATGCTCACAACTCTGGGGAAAAATCGGAGTTTTTCGGTTTCGACTCCTCAGACGTGTTCCTTTCTACTTCTAACCACCACATTAACTATTTAATTAGGTTACAACCACCATTTAGACCAAATTTTGGGAGCATAACCCTTATGTCACATCTTTTCCAAATTTAAAACCAAAGACAATCCGGTGAAGTTTCAGCGATTAAATTGTCTACAGCAGCCAGAATAATCAATACACAAAGGTTTGGAAGTTACCTCAAGCTCCCTCTGGTTTTCTCAAAGTGGTTGAAGCCCTAGCTTTTCCAACAACCAATTTGAGCTTCCCAACCTTGTAGAACATATAAGAGTAGCTTAGGAACTGAGTTATAAGTGTTAGGAACCAATTTATTGAAGAAATTACTTATCTTTACAAGCTTTTTCACTCTCCTTCTCTCTCTAAAATTATGTACTTCCTCTCTCTCTTTATGGCTATTTTACGTCAGTTTATGACGAGGATGGAGATGAGAAATTGTTTTAATCTTGTGATGATGTCATAAATACAATGTTATGTATTTTCCCATAATTCTAAAATTAAACTTTATGCACATAATTCCTATGTACATGTGACTTTACTCATGAAGCCAAACTAATATTTCCTTCTTCATGCAACATGTCTAAGGGTCTCTCCCTGTGGTCTCAATTGGCTTCACAACTTGTTCTAGTTATGTATACACGTAAAGTTCCAATTTTGGCCAAAATTGCATTTTTGCTCAAATTTTTCATAAATTCATATTTATTTGACCAAAATATTCCAAATATATTGTCCTCCTTTATTTTCCTTAATTAAAAGCAACTTCAATTAATCGGAAAATAAATAATTTAGTGCTTGTTTGGAAAAATTACAAGTTTGCCATTACATTTTCTTTCATTTTCAGATTTCTGGCATAATTTCTACCCAAATTTTTAAAATTCATAACTAAATTTGTAGATATTGTATTGGAGTAATTCTAAAGATTGTAGAACCCTTATTGAAAAAATATAGCCCTTTACCAATGGAAGCACAAAATTCCTGGAATTGATTTTTTTGAATGTTGTTCCAGAAAAATTGATAGTTTTTCTGGGCTAGATTCAAAAATTCTTAACTTTTTGCATATAGCTCTAATTAAGTCAGATGACCTATCAAATTAAAGTTTAGGATGTCTAATTTCATTATGGAAAATTTCATAAATATTTGTCATCATTTGGTCAACCAAAACCATATGACAAACTCACTGTCTCAAAGGCAATTTCACTAAAAAAATGTTCACTTTTAAATTTCCAATATTTAATTCCTTTGGCCATAAATATCCACTATATTATTGAATATATTAAATAATTACAATATATTCTTAGTGAATAAATTTGGGGTGTTACATTAAAGCTCTTTTATCCATATAAAGAATGTCTCAATTCGACATTTAGAGCTTCAAATATTGCCTGAAAACTGAAACAGGGTCTGATTTAGTATTTTTCAAAAAATTCTATTTTATGCCAAATCATTATTTATTTATCAATTATACACAAATTCATTAAATTGAGCTCTAATATCATCCTTGAAATCATCATAAAAGGGAAAATAAATATGCAAATATTTTACTTATCATTTATTTTCCCTTATATGATGATTTTAAGGATGATATTTGAGCTTAATTTAAAGAATTTGGGTGCATTTGATAAATAAATGATGAATTTGGCATAAAATAGAATTTATTGAAAAATACTAAATTTGACCTTGTTTCAGTTTTTACACAATATCTAGAGCTCTAGATGTCGGATTGAGTGGTTTTTTATATGGATGAAAAGCTAAGAAAAAGCTCTACAACGTTTATGTTGAGCCCAAAACTTAGTTCTGCCTTTAAGAGTTTCAAATTTTACTTGAAAGTTGAGAACATGAATTTATCCCACACTAACCTTTGCACACTAATTTGACCATAACTTGAGCTGCAAAATTTGAAATGATGCTAAGATCCAAAGCTACAACTTTCATGAAGATCACATGTTGAAATTCCACCATTTTGGATGTCAACATTAGGCAACAATCAAGAAGTTTGGCAGCCACAAAGTCAATATTGGTAGCTTAGGGTCACAAATTCATGCCTAACAATGTGGAAATTTGTTCACCTCCTCCATCTATAAATAGAGGAGCTCAAGACACAAGGAGATACACCATCATAGAGTTAATTTCATGCATTGTATTTGCTTCTTGCATGCCTCCTTCATGGAAGGCTTAGGTAGTCCTCCTTTATCGATGGTATAGGTTGCCACTTACATGGAAGGTTTTACCTCCTATATGGAAGGTTAGATTTTTCCATTTTCATGCATCTTGTAGTTGCATCTTTCTATTTTAGAATTTAATAATTGAGTTTCATGCAATTTTTATGAAGTTTTCAATTTATTTTGGTTTTTTTAAATTTCATCATGAGCTAAATTTCCATTTTCCTAGGGTAATGATGTAGCTTACTAATGACGGATTGAATCTTAACTTATTAAATCTAGTTTTAATTTTTCCTTCATGATTGAGTTTTGATTATTATCCTTAATGCTTTCTATTTACTGGTCATCTTTTGAATGATTTCAATATGCATGTTGAAACAAGAACGAGATGTATGTATTTAGATCCTATAATTGAAACCATAATTTGCATATAAAATAGCAAGATATTCATATCAGTTGTGTAATCTTAATGAGTTCTATAAATCTTAATGCATGATTTATTGCTTTAATTTATATAGGGATATATCGGATTAGCAATTAATTATAGAATTGCTTGACCTTGGAAAAGGCTAGTAATTAAATTAGGGAAACTCAGCTATCAATTATGTGGAATAAATTGGACTAGAGTATATAGGTGATTCAATCCGAAATTTATTAAGTGAAATATGATCCTTATGACTTTTTCTCATAGTTATTTTCATATTATTTATATTCATATTTAATCATTTTTAATTTTGTAATCTCAATCACAAACTAATCGAGCAACTTAATAGAATTAAGATTACTAATTTTGGTACTTAGTGATCAATACTCGTGGGAACGATACTCTACTTACTTCTGTATTACTTGTTTAGGACAGTATACACTTACACTTTTTAATAGACCATTTACATTTATAACAAGTTTTTGGCGCCGTTGCTAGGGATTGTAATCATTAATATCAATGCCAAGTAATTTTAATACTAATTTAGGCTTTATATTATATTTGTTTTTTCTTTTTTTTGGTATCTTGTGTTTCTTTTCAGGCTTTTACTTAGTACATGTCCAAATCGAAGAAGACTGAACTACAAGCTCTTGATTATGAGATCGAAAGAACTTTTGAAGAAATCGAAGAGTTTAAAAGTAGTATACTTTAATCCTAAATAATCCGATGGCAAATCCAGAGGGAGAAGTACCAGGTACTAAAACACTTCATGACTATGCAACATCAACAGTCATAGGGACAACTTTTGGAATTAGAAAACCTCCAGTAGCAGCTAACAACTTTGAAATCAAGCTTGCAATTATCCAGATGGTGCAGGCAAATCAATTTGGTGGCTTACCAACAAAAGATCCCAACACACATAGCCAACTTCCTGGAAATCTGTGACACATTTTAGCATAATGGTGTTACTGATGATGCCATTAGACTTAGAGGTTTCCCTTTATCACTCAGGGATAAGGCTAAGAGATGGTTACACTTACTACTAATGGGAAGCAAAACTACATGGGATGTCTTGGCGCAAAAATGTTTGGCAATATACTTTCCTTCAGGAAAAACTGCTAAATTGAGGAATGAAATTGCCTCATTTACCTAGCATGAATTAGAAAGCCTTTATGAAGCTTGGGAAAGATACAAGAAGTTGCTGAGAAGATGTCCTCATCATGGGTTACCAGATTGGTGACAACTATAAAATGGAATGAAGCTTGGGAAAGATATAATGGAATGACACATACCTCCAAAACTCTTGTAGATGCTGGAGCTAGAAGATCTTTAATGAGAAAAATTCTTGATGTGGAAGACCTTACAATTCAAAGAAACTACTCAGAATTCATAAGCTGGATATCCTTACAATTTTGTCTTCTCAAGTTGCATCTATATCCAAGCAAGTGAGCTCATTGACAAACCAAGCAAATGTAATCAACACTCCTACTGAAACCCGTGATCGATGTGGAGGATCTCATGTAAGCAAGCAATGTCAAGAAGGACACCCATTCATGCCGGAGCAAACTGATTACATCAAAAATCAAAGAAATGACCTATTTTCAAACACTTACAATCTAGGTTGGCAAAATCATCCAAATTTTGGTTGGAGGAATAATCAAAATGCGTTCAAGCCACAAGCGAACTACCAGCAACAAGCCCTTCAACAACCAAATCCATTATAGTAAAAGTGAATGTGAAAGATGTACTGGCTCAACCAACATTGAATACATCTCAATTCATGGCTAAGATTGATGCAACACTCAAAAGCCAAGAAGCCTCAATAAAGAACTTGGAGATCCAAATTACAAATATGCTGAATTACAGGCAACTAGGAACTCTACCAAGTGACACCGAAAGAAACCCAAGAGAGCATGTGAAGGCTGTTGCACTAAGAAGTGAGAAAGAATTGAAAGATCCTATAATTAAAAAGAAGAATGGTAGAGAAAAGGAAGAAAACAGAGAAGAACAGAAGGAGGAACATAGAAACCTAAAGAGGATCATGTGCAACCAGGAAAAATTAGCTTTTTAGATAGTCCTCCTCTATATGCACCACCAGTTCCATACCCTCAAAGACTTGTGAAGGCAAAGCTAGACAAGAAGTTTGGCAAGTTTTTGGAAGTTTTCAAAAAGTTACATATCAAAATTCCTTTTGCAGATGCTTTTGCCCAAATGCCCAGTTATGTAAAATTCATGAAGGATATTCTCTCAAATAAGCATAAGCTTGAGGAATTTAAAACGGTTGCACTTATTAAGGAGTACAGTGCCATTTTACAAAAGAAGTTGCCACCAAAGTTAAAAGATCGAGGAAGCTTTTTCATACCTTGCACCATAGGTCAATGTCACTTTGAAAGAGCACTTTGTGACCTTAGAGCAAGTGTAAACCTCATACCTCTATCTGTATACAAGAAACTTAGCCTTAGAAAGGTGAAGCTAACAACAATTTCATTACTTCTAGCTGACTAATCAATAAAATATATGACGGATGTCTTAGAAGATGTTTTGGTGAAGGTGGATAAACTTATATTTCCAGCTGATTTCATAATACTTGACATGGAAGAAGACCAAGAAATTTCTATCATTCTAGGGAGGCCATTCCTAGCAATTAGGAGAACTTTAATCAATGTGCAACAGGGGAAGTTAACCTTGCAAGTTCAAGAGAATCAAGTATCCTTCAACATTTTCAAAGCTTTATCCTTTCCAGATGAAGGTGACACCTTTTATAGAGTAGATACATTGGCCAACTACAAAAAAGATGTGGTTAATAAAACCTATATAGATCAACCATTAACAATAGGAATGGTAGATGTATCAAAATCTACTAATCCTGAAGTCTTAAAGTAGATTAGGTACCTGGAACCAAATTCTCCAACTTTATCAAGAAACCATTTAAAGATATAGGGGAAAGGCCGAGTAAGCCGGTACCATTAATAGAGAAACACCAGTATAGGAGATGAAAGCACTACTACCTCACTTGAAGTATGCTTATTTGGGAGGAAATTCAATATTACGAGTAATTGTCTCTTCAGCTTTTACTCTCGATGAAGAAGAAAAGTTATTAAGAGTTCTAAGGGAGTATAAAACAACATTTGGATGGTCAATAGCTAATATAAGAGGGATTAGTCCTTTAATCTATAGGCATAAGATCTTGATAGAGACAACTACAAGCCATCAGTCAAGCACCATAGAAGACTTAATCTGAGCACCAGAGAAGACTCAACCCGAATATAAAGGAGGCAGTAAGAAAATAGGTAATAAGGTGGCTGAATGCTGGTATAATTTACCCAATCTCTGATAGTTAATGGGTAAGTCTAGTTCAAGTTATGCCAAAGAAAGGTGGAACGAAAGTGGTGCCTAATGAGAAAATGAACTGATTCCACAACGAACTGTGACTGGATTGAGAGTATGCATCGACTACAGAAAGCTTAATAAAGCCACTAGAAAAGATCATTTCCCTATGCCATTTATAGACAAAATGCTAGACAGACTAGCTGGTAAAGCTTATTATTTTCTAGACAGGTACACAAGATATAATCAAATTATAATTGCACCGGAGGATTAAGAGAAAACAACTTTTACATGTCCATATGATACCTTTACCTTTAGAAAGATGTCATTTGATTTATGTAATGTACAAGTAACATTTCAGAGGAGTATGATAGAGATCTTTTTAGATATGGTGGAAAGGTTTATTGAGGTATTCATGGATGATTTCTCAATTTTTGGAGAATTATTTGATCATTGTCTTTCAAATCTGGCAAAAGTCCTACAACGTTGTGTGGAGACAAATTTGGTTCTAAATTGGGAGAAATGTCATTACATGGTTAAAGAAGGAATCGTGCTGGGTCACAAGGTATTTGATCAAGGCAATGAAGTGAACCAAACCAAAATTGAAACAATTGTAAGGCTACCACTTCCCTCCTTAACCAAGGGTATCCATAGTTTTTTAAGACATGAGAGCTTCTATAGAAGATTCATCAAAGACTTCTCAAAAATCACAAAGCCACTTTGGATGTTGTTGGAGAAAGACAATCCTTTTATGTTTAATAAGGAGTACTTATTAGCCTTCCAAACTCTAAAAGGTGCCTTGACTTCTGTACTAGTTATCATAGCTCCAGATTGGAAGCTTCCATTCAAAATGATATGTGATGCAAGTGATTATGCATTTGGAGCTATTTTAGGCCAAAGAAGAGATATGGTCTTCCATGCCATCTATTATGCTAGTAGGATACTCTTAGATGCACAACTAAATTATGCAACAACAGAAAAAGAGCTCTTTGTAGTAGTGTTTGCATTCAACAAATTTAGAGCCTACTTAATCAGGTCAAAGCTCATTATTTGGTGGACTACTCAGCAATCAAATACTTGATTAAGAAGAAAGATGTTAAGCTAAATTGATCAGATTGGTGATTTAGCTAAAAGAATTTGACTTGAAAATCAAAGACAAAAAAGGGACCGAGAATCTAATTGTAGATCATCTTTCTTGGTTAGAGCTATCTAAACAAAAGAGAGAATCACCAATCAAGGAGAATTTTCTAGATGAGTAACTCTTTGTCATGTAATCACAACCTACCCCTTGGTATGCTGATTTTGTAACTTACTTGGCAAGAGGAGTAATGCCTTATGAACTTTCTAAAGTGCAAAAGAAGTTTCTAGCTGATGTAAGGCATTACTTTTAGGAGGATCCATTCTTATATAAATAATGCCCACATAGAATTATCAGGGGATGTGTTCCTGAAGAAGAAATGGCTAGCAACTTAAATCATTACCATTCATCCCTATATGGTAGTCATTTTAGATCAACTAGAATAGCTACAAAAGTCCTTCAATCAAGGTTTTACTGGCCTACAGTCTACAAGGACGCCCACAGAATTATGGCAACTTGTGATAGATGTCAAAGAAAGGGAAATATCTTAAGGAGACATAAAGCCCCTTTAACTAACATCTTAGAAGTTGAGCTCTTTGATGTGTAGGGGATTGATTTTATGGGACCTTTTCCATCATCATTCAGCAATCAGTTTATTTTAGTAGATGTTGATTATGTCTCCAAGTGGGTTGAAGTAGCTGCTTTTCCTATAAATGATTCTCGAGTAGTTGTGAAATTTTTGAAGAAGAATATTTTTACAAGATTTGTAGTGCCTAGATCTATTATTAGCTATAGATGAAGGCATTTTTTCAATTAACAGCTTCAATCAATGTTAGCTAAATATGGAGTAACTTATAAGGTTGCAACTCCATATCATCCACAACTAGCGGGCAAGTAAAAATCTCAAATAGGGAACTGAAATGGATCTTAGAGAAGATGGTGAATTCTAATCGGAAGAACTAGGCATAAAAATTAGATAATTTAATTTGGGCTTATAGAACTACCTTCAAGACACCAATTGGTATATCCCCATATCAATTGGTTTACAAAAAAGTATGTCATCTTCCAGTAGAAATGGAGCACAAAGTATATTGTGCAGTAAAAGCCTTAAATTTTGACTTAGAGGCAGCTGGTGAGAAGAGGCTTCTCCAACTCAATAAGCTTGAAGAATTCAAACAACAAGCTTTTGACAATGCCCAGTTATATAAGGAGAAGACAAAAATATGGCATGACACAAGAATTTTGAGGAGAGAGTTCACACTGGGACAAAAAGTGCTTTTATATAACTCAAGGTTAAAACTCTTTTTAGGAAAGCTAAGATTAGGGTGGTCAAGATATTTTACTGTGACTCAAGTATGACCATATAGAACCGTGGAAATTCAAGATGGTGATAAAAAATTCAAAGTGAATGGGCAAAGGCTAAAAGAGTATAATGACGATATACTCAACACTTTGAAAACTGTCATAACATTTGAGGAACCAACAGGTAAGCCCTCCTTCTAGAACCAAAACAAAAACAAAAATGAAAAGAGAAATGGTTTGATTTTTGTCTAGCTAAAGATGTCAAAGAAAGGCGGCTATTTTTAAGGCAACCCAAAACTTCTTTTTCTTACTCATTTTTTTTCTTACTCACTAAATCACTCTGTACTGCATTGAGAATTTTAGTTTTCATCATTGTCATTTCAAGTTAACATGGCGGAATCTCCTACAAAGCTTAAAAATGGGTTCCCCACTCTCCTTAAAGATGTGCTCAGGAAGATCTATAGATGTCAACTTAAAAGAATAAAGATATTCAAGCGTTTAGGCCTTCCTGAGGACATACACTAGATCATTGAAGATAAGGTATGTTCAGCAGGTCAGGTTCATACATCATTTATTAAACTTATGCTAGGAATAGGAAGAAGTTCTTACTCCAAGAAGAGACGAGCTAAAAGAATGAATATTTGCCATAAATATGCAAAATTGAGAAGATAAAATTCAATTCATAAAGGATAGACTAAGTAAAGAGTTATTGGATGATATCATTCAAACTCTTGAGATGCATCCAAGTGGCGATGTTCATCATATTCTTCTCGATTTATTGAACATATTTAATAAAGAAAAAGAGAGCTAGTGTCTTGGGAATCTGACATTAAAAGACCTTATTTGCCAATTTATAAGAAAATTGGATGGGAAGCAAATCCTCAATTTATAGAAAGCATTTAAGCCATTACTGGACGTAAAACCAAAGCAAGATATGAGCCATAATCACAACTACTGTACATAATCATGTTTTTGTTTAATCTATCTTATCTTTTCATTAACATTTGACTTTCTTTCTCATTTTGCATAATTTCTTCATACAACACCGGTCATTCATGCTGGAAATTTTTCAAACTTCTTTAAAAAATGCCTGATTTTCATGATCTTGTTGTTGTTATTTTAGTAGTATAAATATTCACTCTTCCACTTGTAAATATGCACTCTTCACTTGTAAATATTTATTCTTCCACTTGTAAACACAAAGTAGCCAAGAGAAAATAGGAAAAAAAAATGGTATCTCACTAAAATGTAGATTTACATCTGTCTACATTTTTTGTGAAACTAATTTGGGCAAGGATGGAGAGTTTCTAACTCCAGCAGAAGAACTTGGAAATGCATTACCTGCTAGAAAGATCAACTTTGTATATGGGGGAGGCATCCAGGGATTAAGAGGAAGTATGGCCATTTCTGCAACCATTAATGGAAGCAAGGGTTTGAGTGTAAGGGCGAAAGAGTTGGAACATATAGGATGAATGTTCTACCATACTCAAGCTTTTATTGCTCTACTTGGTGGTTTGAAAACGTTGGATGGAATTTCTATCGTTGCATATTGGGTTAAGTTAAACTTTCACAAAAAGTCATTAGAATTGTTAAATGTTAAAAGTTTTTATGATGATCTGTTGTCTTTTTTTGACCATGCTATGGAAACAGGATTCATACCCAAGTGACTCACCATTCCATAATTTTTGTACTAACAGTTGATCAACCGCAAACCTATGAACCAAACCAGATCTATTAGTCAAGCAAATAGGAAGGCAACCTTCAGATAGCAGTCACACGCAAAATTTAGATACCACTCTTCGGTTGAAAATTTCCTTAATCTTTTGGTTTTACTCTTAGCATTTTGGTTTATTTTATTGTGTGTTTATGTTTAAAAAATATTCTAAGCTCTAGAAGATATTGAGGACAATGTCTAATTCAGGTTGGGGGAGGAGTAGTAAAAAAAATAGTTAGTTAGTAAAAACATTAGATGTATGAGGTATAGTAAAAATGGCAGAGTAAGGAGTTATCTTCAGCTCCTAAGACACATTTTATCAGTTGCAATTTGTTTTTTTGTTCATTCTCAAAAAAATAAAGTAAATAAATAAATAAAAAGATTAAAAATATCATCTTGTTTATGTGCTTTTTAATTATCTTAAGAAGTATATAAGTTTTAAGTATGGATCCATTGAATTTAGAGATTTCATAGCATGATGAATAACTGATTGTTGCAATTGGTGATGAATTTTGCGATTGAATGAGCCGAGTTTGAAAGCCCCTGACCATGCTCTTTTGAACCTAATTGTTCAATAATGATTATTTATCTTGTGCGTGATATTCACCTATTAAGTTGTCACTCCAAAACTTGCTTTAAATCTGGTTGAGATCATTATATTTCACATTCACATTCAAATATAATAAAGGCATTCATTTTCTTTCTTTAGCTAGAGCCAAATAGCTAACCTTGCAATTATATCATTGATAAACCCCTTTGAACCTAATTGATTTTTTCTTTACCCATTCATGTGTTTTAATGATATATCAAGTGCTTTTACCACATTTGGAAGATTAGTAGAGCATTTGAAATTTTTGGGAAATGGGCTTTTAAGAAGTATGGGGGTGTATATATCATCAACTTTAGAGTTGCAGAATTATGGAAAAAATGAAAGAAAGGAAGAAAGAAGAAGAAGAAAAAGAAAAAAAAGATATCAAGTATTCGAATAAAAATTGTGGGTTGTTGTGATGAGATAAGCTAGCCCATTTTTCAATTGCTCTATTAAATTTCTTAAATATGGCCCTTCATATCATGTTTTACATTCCTTTTACCTTAACCCCATTACAACCCTTAATAAGCTTTTGATTTGAATTATACATGTGAATTAGGTAAAGGAGATTGAGATTTTTAGCAAGTCCATGATAGTGCAATTTTTTCGGTTGAATTTAAGTGAAACACTTACCCTTAAACACTTGAGAGACTGAGAGAATAAGTCACAATTATGAACTCAGTTCATTCATTTTCAAATAAAGTTACTAGTTTATATTTTCATTGATTAATGAATACTATGGTCTCTTTATTTTTCAATTATGTTCTTGCTTATGACTTAACACTTCTAATTTTGTTGGAAGCACTTATTAGTCACTCCTTATTGTCTGAGGACGTCCAAGAGCTAAGTGTGGGGAAATTTGATAAGTTAAACATTTACATATTTATTTTCCCTTATAGGATGATTTTATGGATGATATTTGAGCTTCATTTAATGAATTTGGGTGTAATTGATAAATAAATGATGCTTTTGGCACAAAATACAATTTATTGAAAAATACTAAATTTGATCTTGTTGCAGTTTTTAGGCAATATCTGGAGCTCTAGATGTCATATTGAGAGGTTCTTTATATGTATAAAAAGCTAAGAAAAAGCTCTACAACTTTTATGTTGAGCCCAAAACCCAATTCTCACAGACTGACATTTTCCCACTAATTTCACCATAACTTGAGCTACAAATGTTGAAATGAGGAGCTTCCAGTTGTGTCTTTACGCTAAGATCCAAAGCTACAACTTTCATGAAGATTACATGTTGCAATTCCACCATTTTGAATATCCAAATTAGGAAGTAATCAAGAAGTTTGGTAGCCATAAAGTCAATATTGGTAGCTTAAGGTCACAAATTCATGCCTAACATTGTGGAAATTTGTGCCCCACCTTCATCTATAAATAGAGAAGCTCAAGACATAAGGAGACGCACCATCTTAGAATTAATTTCATGCATTGTATTTGCTTCTTGCATGCCTCATTCATGGAAGGCTTAGATAGTCCTCCTTTATGGATAGTATATGTTGCCACCTACATAGAAGGTTTTACTTCCTATATGGAAGGCTAGATTTTTCCATTTTCATGCATCTTGTAGTTGTATCTTTGTGTTTTAGAATTTAATAATTGAGTTTCATGCAATGTTTATGAAGTTTTCAATTTATTTTGGTTTTGTTTTTAATTTCATCATGAGCTAAATTTCCATTTTTCTAGCGTAACGTTGTAGCTTACTAATGATGGATTGAATCTTAAATTATTAAATCTAGTTTTAATTTTTCCTTCAAGATTGAGTTTTGATTATTGTCCTTAATGCTTTCAATTTATTGGCCATCTTTTAATGATTTCAATACGCATGTTGAAACCAGGAGGAGATGCATGTGTTTAGATCCTATAATTGAAATGATGGAGGAGCATGGCAAGATGGAGGAGGAGCTCCAAAGGAAGAGAAAGGCATGAAGATGGAAGCCCAAGCTCAAGTATGGAAGTCCAATGTCCCAAAAGATCCATTACAAAGCATTGGAGGCCCAATGACAAGAGCAAGGACTAAAGATTTGAAGGAGGCCTTGAATTATTTGATAAGAGAGCTTAAAGAGTTGGAGCCCATTTATTTGGAAGAGGCGTTCTTTAATATGCCCAACAAGAACCCAAGAATGGTGATCACATTGCTTGAAGCCCAACAAGATGAAGTACAAGGCCCAAGTGCAGTCCAGATTGAAGAATTCACTTAAAATACCATGTGACAAGCATGTGCCTTGAAGGAGGATCATAAGTGACGTCCAAGACACCTCAAGAAGCATCTAGAAGGCGTCCTTATGCAGCAAATCTGAATTAATTTTGTTTTTATTTTTTTCCTTTTTTTATTTGCATTAAATAAGGCCTTTGGTCAAAGATTGCTCATGAAGACTTTGTTTTATTTCCTATTTTTGGGTAGCTGACTTAGTCTTGAAGAATAAGTAATTTCCTAATTCCTTTAGGCTTGAATGGTGCCAACCAAGACAATCAATCATCATTAAGGCATCATTTATTGCATTCATGACTAGGTTTTCAAACTCTAGAGTGTTCTTTTGTGGCCTTTATATATGGCTGCGTTTTTGTACTAAATTTTCATATTTGAATGATTATTGAGAAGTTTATTTCTCTTGTGTGAGCTTTGCTTGCATCCTTGTATTCTCGTGCGAATACTCCGACTGTATCAAGGATTGATCATTCTTGTGGTGTCTTTGTGGCTAGGGTTGTAAGAGACAGGTTCTCTTAAGGTCCTACCTTTTATCATCCGTCCCGTTCATGTTTTCATACTTGTTTTCTAGCCGGTCCGTTACCCTCATCGTATCATGAAACCATAATTTGCATACGAAATAAGAATATATTCATATGGGTTGTGTAGTCTTAATGAGTTCTATAAATCTTAATACATGATCAATTGCTTTAATTTATATAGGGATATATTGTTGGAAATTGTGCCCTAAGGGCCAATCATTATACTTTGAACATTATTATTTTAATGAAATTTCTCCATTCTGTTATCATATTATTTGCATGTTAACTGTGATAATAGTATCCTTGGATAATTTATAAAGATTGTCCTAAAATGTCCCTGGTCGGTCTTCTATGCGGGAGCAGAGATGAAACAAGACCAGTATGACTTTGATAAGATATGGAGATACGAATCAAAGTCTTAGGCACTTGTAAGAGTACAAGGTGCTGGACCGACCCATTATAAGAAAGCTACATAGATCAAGTCATAAGCTTTTCTCATGTATAACCACGTCACAATGCCCTTAAACCTGAGGTCATCATGGATTCCTACATGAGAGTTGCTAAGCTTTGAACTAGTCAAAAGTCACTTTTGACTAGTTGATGATAAAGGCTACGATCGGGCTTAGTGGTTTTTCATGCAGAGGAATATGAATTATCAAGATGGAATTTGTCCCTCACATTAGTAGAGAGATATTACTGGGCCCCTCGATGAGTGAGTCTGAGAAATGTATGGCCATACTATGATGAAAGGAGTTTCTGTCTCTATTATCAGGCTACTCAGGAATCGAGAAAGTAATGGTCAGGAACAAGAGGATGACATTATCCATGTCTTATCCTTGATCGATATATCGTGTGACAAAAGGGACGTGACATTGTTATATGACAGGTTGCATCGTGATAACGATCCTCATATGAATTGGGTAGTTGTAATGTCTTGCTAGAGGCCGCTTGCGACTTTTGGGTTAGTATAGTTATTGGCCCACTGCCAACTTCATATGGGCCTATAGGGTCGCACACAAGAATGGCCCAACACGAGATAATGTTTAATTTAGGGTGGATGAATTTTATATTTATATATATAATATAAAATTCATTAATAATATTTTATAGATATATATATATTTTCAAAATATATATCTTATATATATATATTATATGATATTATGATATTTAATAATATTATATAGATGTATATATTTTCGAAATATATATCTTATATATGTATATATATATATATATATGTATATATATTATATGATATTATTATATTGTGTTAGTTCTAAATTTAATTTATTAAGATATATTAAATTTAATGACTAACATGATAGAGATATAGTATCTCAGATTTAATTTATGAAGATAAATTAAATCTAATGGCTCTTTATTTGCATTAAATAAATAGGTTAAATTAAAACTATTGGACAGATTTAATTTAAACTGAATTTATTTAATTAGCTCATCAAGATAATTAATTGTTAATTAATTTCGAAATTAATGATGATTAATTTTGAAATTTGAAAATAGCCCTCATAGGTTATAAACTTGATAGAGCAGATATGTTCAGATACACATGAGAATTGAGAGCCGCAAGTGAAACCCTAGGAGACATTAGAGGCGCTAGCACGCAGTCTCAGTTGGAGAGCATTCATGTGGATACCGGTAGAGGGAGCAGACCTGACGTGTTGGCTCCTAGAGATCGTGAAAACTCTGAATCATCAAAAAGGTATGAATCCTTCCAACTTGGTTTAAACACCATTGATAGATCCTCGATTAGGATCGGTGAAAATTTTTATAATTCTTCCATTGTGCCTACCGAATAGATCAATTGTGCATTTAAATTGAGTTTATGATTCTAATACATGTGATATATATGGGTTGTTTACGTATGTTTATAAGAAACACTCGAATATGCATATGATTTGGTTAATACGAAACGAAATTATTTAGAAAGATGTGATCTTGTAATTCCGTTGATTTTCGTTTTCGTTTAAATTGAATCTTGAAATTATTTCGTTTTCGGTTTTGAAACATATAATCTAATCACGACATTTATTGCTTTTCATATTGTATGAGTTCTTGTTGTGGTTTGTTATTTATCCTTGTTTGGGTATGGTAAACAACATGGCTTTAGAATTTTACAAAGGTTGTAATATTTAATTACGGCCTGCGTGCCGTGCCTTCCTCTAAATACTCTCGATGTACATTCTCTTCTCATCTCACTCCCCTCGAATGTTTAAACGAGGTTTCTCTCAATGTATTTCTGTTTTATTTAGAGAAGTCCTCTCATTGGCTTGGGAGGATTTTAGGTTAGATAAGCCATGTTGTGTCACATTTAAATTCTGCTTTTGATGAGATCATTGCATGATTACTTTTATGTTTATATGTATTTATCTGTATGAGATACAACCACAATTGCATCCATATAAACAAAACTAATTAATTAAGCCCTCTGAATCAAATCTTAAGTCATAATGCCGTCAATTAATGAATACTTGTCAAAACCTAGATCGCTCAATTTTGGAAACCACCAAAGTGGATGCACTTGAGTTATCTTGATGAGACAAGCTTGAGTAATGGTGCTGCTCATAATATTCATTATTGTTTTGACTTAATTGAGATTAACAAAACAATTTTGAATCTTAAGGCATTAGATGGGGTTAAACATGCCGGATCATATTATGATTAAATCCCATAAAGATCTAAGAGTTATATGTGATGTAATTGGTAAATAGGTTCCCTACCTAAATAACTTGAATTTAAGCGTCTTGCCAAAGCAGACTTAAGTTTAAGCCAAATATGGATCTTAGCCCACTAATTATTATATTGAGGGTTGTTAATTTAGTGGGAGATTACTAACTAACTTTGTATATTTTAATTGTAGAATCATGTCGACTAGTAATACTGCTACACTATCTTTGCGATTGGTCCTTGAGAAGGAGAAACTCAATGGGACAAACTTTCTTGACTAGTTCAGGAACTTGAGAATTGTTCTCAAGCAGGAAAGAAAGGCTTATGTCCTAGATCAACCCATTTCTGAAGAACCTGCAGCCAATGCTCCAAGAGCTCAGAGAGATGCTTACACAAAGCATAAGGATGACTCTGTAGATGTAGGTTGCCTGATGCTTGCCACTATGGTTCCAGAGCTCCAAAGAGATCTGGAACTCATGGAGGCTCATGAGATGATTGTACATCTCAAGGAAATGTTCCAGCAACAGGAAAGGCAAGAAAGGTATGAGACCACAAAGGCCTTACATTCCTGCAAAATGGCTGAAGGTGCATTAGTTAGTACTCATGTGTTAAAGATGAAAGGCTATATTGATCACCTTGAAAGGCTTGGATTTCCCATGAGGCAGGAGTTAGCTATGGATTTGATCCTCAACTCACTCCCGAAGAGTTATGACCAGTTTGTTATGAACTACAACATGAACAACATGGAGAAATCAATTTCTGAGCTGCTTGGGATGCTCAAAACTGCTGAGCAAAGCATTAAGAAAAACCCTAGCATAGTTTTGATGGTTCAGAAAGGAAAGGGTATGAAAAAGAAAGGGAAGGGAAAATGGAAGGGTAATGGCTCAGGTGGTAAGACCAAAGAGTCAAACAAGCCCGAAACCAAGCCTGTAACTAAGAAGGCAAAGCCTCCAAAGGAAGGAGTTTGCTACTTCTGCAATGAACCAGTCATTGGAAGAGGAATTGCAAACTCTACCTGGAAGATCTGAACAAGAACAAGAAGGATAGTGACGCTATCGCTTCAGGTATTTATGTTATAGACATTCATTTTTCTACTTCTTCTACATGGGTATTAGATACTGCATGTGGTTCTCACATTTGTACAAATGTGCAGGGTCTAAAGGATAGTAGAAAGCTAATGGGAATATCTATAATGTAACTACTACGAGGATAAAATCAAATGATTTGAATCCGATCTACCTATAGCATTGTCGTCTAGCCCACATAAATGAGAAACGCATTTCTAAACTCCATCAAGATGGATTTCTAAACTCATTTGATTTTGAATCATATGATACATGCAAATCTTGCTTATTAGAAAAGATGACTAAGGCACCTTTTACTGGGCATAGTGAGAGGGCTACTGAATTATTAGGCCTCATACATACAGATGTATGTGGACCATTAAATATAGCTGCCAGAGGAGTTTATGTCTACTTCATTACATTTATAGACGACTTTAGTAGATATGGCTATATCTATCTAATGAAACATAAATATGAATCTTTTGAAATGTTCAAAATATTCCAAAATGAAGTTCAAAAACAACTTGGTAAAATAATTAAAGCACTTCGATCTAATCGAGGTGGTGAATATTTAAGCCAAGAATTCATTAACCATCTTAGCAGTTGTGGGATAATCTCACAAGTGACTCCTCTAGGAAACCACAATAGAATGGCATTTCTGAATGGAGGAATCGAACACTATTAGATATGGTTCGATCTATGATGAGTCAAATAGATCTTCCACCATCCTTTTGGGGACATGCTCTAGAGACAGCTGCGTTCACACTAAAACATGTTCCATCTAAGGCAATTGAAAAGACACCATATGAGATATGGACTGGAAAGAAACCAAGTTTATCTTTTCTCAAAATCTGGGGATGTGAGGTATATGTTAAGCAATAAGCCTTTGATAAATTAGCACCCAGATACATAAAGTGCCTTTTCGTGGGGTATCCTAAAGAAACGAAAGGATACTATGTCTATAATCCCACCAATAACAAAGTGTTTGTTATTCGAAATGGCAAGTTTCTAGAAAGAGAGTTTGTCTCTAAAACAACCAGTGGGAGTGACGTACATCTCGAAGAAATTTGAGAGCCACAAGATGGTACAGAACCACATATAGAAATTAGAGAAGACTCACAACAAGTTGCTGAGCCTCCTCAAGTAACATAAGGTCCATGAAGATCTGAAGGACACGGCATCAGCCTTAGAGATATGGATTTCTGATTACTGAAGGCCGTGATGTGTTGCTCATTGAGCAAAATGAGCCTACCACCTATTGAGAAGCCACAGTGGGACCAAACTATGAGAAATGGCTAAATGCCATAAAGTCTGAAATGCAATCCATATACGACAATCAGGTATGGACCTTAGTCGATCTACCTGAAGCTGTAAAAACCATTGGGTGCAAATGGGTTTTCAAGGAGAAAACTGACATGGATGGCAATGTAAATGTCTTCAAGGCACGACTGGTTGCAAAAGGATTCACTCAAACTCATGGTGTAGACTATGATAAAACCTTTTCCCCAATTGCAATGGCCAAATCAATCAAAATCCTTCTTGCCATTATAGCATATTATGACTATGAAATATGGTAGATGGATGTCAAAACAGCCTTCCTTAATGGAAAACTGCTTGAGGATGTGTACATGACACAACCTGAAGGTTTTGTGCGTCCAGAGGACTCTGGTAAAATTTGCGAGCTTCAAAGATCCATTTATGGATTGAAGCAAGAATCTCGGAGCTGTAATCATTGTTTTGATGAAGTAGTCAAAGAGTTTGGATTCATTCAAAACATCGATGAACCTTGTGTTTACAAGAAGATTAGTGGGAGCATAGTTGTATTTCTAGTGCTTTATGTAGATGACATCCTACTCATTGGGAATGATATTCCTACCTTGCAGAGTGTCAAGTTTTGGTTAGGAAAGTCCTTTTCAATGAAAGACTTAGGTGAAGCCACCTATATCCTAGGAATTAGGATCTATAGGGATAGATCCAAAATACTTATAGGCCTAAGTCAGAACACATACATAGACAAGATACTGCATAGGTTCAGTATGCAGGATTCAAAAAGGGGGTTACATGCCCATGTCTCATGGCATCCATCTTAGCAAGGATCTGTGTCCTAGTACACCTGATTAGTGAGATCGCATGAGTAAGGTTCCAAATGCCTCGGCCATTGGATCCATCATGTATGCCATGTTATGTACTCGACTGGATGTCTCGTTTGCCTTAAGTATGACCAGCAGATACCAACAAGATCCTGGTGAGGGTCATTGGACTGCTGTCAAGAATATCCTAAAGTACTTAAGAAGGACTAAGGACTTATTTTTGGTTTATGGTGGATTGGATGATGAGCTCTGCGTAACCGGTTACACAGATGCAATTTTCCAAACTGACCAAGACGACCTTAAATCGCAATCTGGATATGTATTCCTCCTAAATGGTGGAGCAGTAAGCTGGAAGAGCTCCAAGCAGAGCACTTTAGTAGATTCTGTAACAGAAGCTGAGTATATAGTAGTATCAGATGCAGCTAAAGAAGCTGTTTGGATCAGAAAGTTCATTACAGAACTAGGGGTGGTGCCTACCACCTCAAATCCAATAGATTTGTTCTGTGACAATAGCGGTGCTATTGCACAGGCCAAAGAGCCTAGGTCACATCAAAGGACCAAGCATATACTCAGGTGATTTCATCTTATTAGAGAAATCAATGATAGAGTTGATATAAAGATATACAAAGTAGCAGGAGAAGATAATGTTGCTGATCCTCTTACTAAGCCACTTGCACAGGCAAAGCATGAGCGTCATGTTAGGGCAATGGGAATTACGCAAATTAATGATTGCACCTAGGGCAAGTAGGAAGATGTTGGAAATTGTGCCCTAAGGGCCAATCATTGTACTTTGAATATTATTATTTTAATGAAATTTCTCCATTCTGTTATCATATTATTTGCATGTTAACTGTGATAATTGTATCCTTGGATAATTTATAAAGATTGTCCTAAAATGTCCCTGGTCGGTCATCTATGCGGGAGCAGAGATGAAACAAGACTAGTATGACTTTGATAAGATATGGTGATACGAATCAAAGTCTTAGGCACTTGTAAGAGTACAAGGTGCTGGACCGACCCACTATGAGAAAGCTACATGGATCAAGTCATAAGCTTTTATCATGTATAACCACGTCACAATGCCCTTAGACCTGAGGTCATCATGGATTCCTACATGAGAGTTGCTAAGCTTTGAACTAGTCAAAAGTCACTTTTGATCGGGTGATGATAAAGGCTACGATCGGGCTTAGTGGTTTTTCATGCAGAGGAATATGAATGATCAAGATGGAATTTGTCCCTCACATTAGTAGAGAGATATTACTGGGCCCCTCGATGAGTGAGTCTGAGAAATGTATGGCCATACTATGTAAAAAGGAGTTTCTGTCTCTGTTATCAGGCTACTCAGGAATCGAGAAAGTAATGGTCAGGAACAAGAGGATGACATTATCCATGTCTTATCCTTGATCGATATATCGTGTGACAAAAGGGACGTGATATGGTTATATGACAGGTTGCATCATGATAACGATCCTCATATGAATTGGGTAGTCGTAATGTCTTGCTAGAGGCTGCTTGCTACTTTTGGGTTAGTATAGTTATTGGCCCACTGCCAACTTCATATGGCCCTACAGGGTCGCACACAAGAATGACCCAACACGAGATAATGTTTAATTTAGGGTGGATGAATTTTATATTTATATATATAATATAAAATTCATTAATAATATTATATAGATATATATATTTTTGAAATATATATCTTATATATATATATATATATATTATATGATATTATTATATTTAATAATATTATATAGATGTATGTATTTTTGAAATATATATCTTATATATATATATGTATATATATTATATGATATTATTATATTGTGTTAGTTCTAAATTTAATTTATTAAGATATATTAAATTTAATGACTAACATGATAGAGATATAGTATCTCAGATTTAATTTATGAAGATAAATTAAATCTAATGGCTCTTTATTTAGATTAAATAAATAGGTTAAATTAAAACTATTGGACAGATTTAATTTAAACTGAATTTATTTAATTAGCTCATCAAGATAATTAATTGTTAATTAATTTCGAAATTAATGATGATTAATTTTGAAATTTGAAAATAGCCCTCATAGGCTATAAACTTGATAGAGCAGATATGTTCAGATGCACAAGAGAATTGAGAGCCGCAAGTGAAACCCTAGGAGACATTAGAGGCGCTAGCACGCAGTCTCAGTTGGAGAGCATTCGTGTGGATACCGGTAGAGGGAGCAGACCTGACGTGTTGGCTCCTAGAGATCGTGAAAACTCTGAATCATCAAAAAGGTATGAATCCTTCCAACTTGGTTTAAACGCCATTGATAGATACTCGATTAGGATCAGTGAAAATTTTTAAAATTCTTCCGCTGTGCCTACTGATCCTAACATATATTTGATTAGCAATTAATTATAGAATGGTTTGACCTTTGAAGATGATAGTAATTAAATTAGGGAAACTCCGCTATCAATCATATGGAATAAATTAGACTAGAATAGATAGGTGAGTCAATATCCAAAATTTGTTAAGTGAAACATGATCCCTAAGACTTTTTCTTATAGTTTTTTTCATATAGTTGTTTTCATATCATTTGCATTCATATTTAATCATTTTTAATTTTGTAATCTCAATCACCAACTAATTGATCAACTTAATAGAATTAAGATTACTAATTTTGGTACTTAATGATCAATCCTCATAGGAATGATACTCTACTTACTTCTATATTACTTACTTCTAGGCTGCGCATGATCCTCACACGCCACCCAGGGTTCCTGCTGAAGTGCAAGTTAAGTCTCACCACCACCACCATAAAGACCGGCAGGCTCCAACAGGCAAAACCCCCATGGTCTGACACCATTCCAAGCTATGCATGATCCTCATGCGCCACTTCTTTCTCCACGCGTGAGTTCACGAACCACCATTGTTGTTCATGCGCTGCTGCTGTTACCCCATGTGTCGCCATCACTCTTTCATCCAGAACATGGATCCACATGATTTTCCTCCTATTATTGGATCTATTAATCATATCTCAACAAAATTTAGACCCATTCCTACGGTCTTTATGTCCGGTACTAGTGCTTTAACACAAGATAGCACTATTTCTTCTTTATCTACCACTACTATGCCCTATAAAAACTCTGAGGTAACATCATAATTTCCATGTCTTATAGAACATCAAGGAATGATTATCGATCATAAACTTAACAGGGATAATTACCTTTAATGGTCCCAATATGTTTAGAAATATTTATGTGGCAAGAGGAAGCAAAAGTACAGTAATGGTGAAGCTCCTCAACTGGAACCCAATGATCTCGTTTTTGACACATGGTTCACTGAAAATAATCAGGTATTGAGTTGGTTATGAAACTCAATAACTCTAGACATCAGTAAAGGCCATCTCCTTGTAAACACCACCAAAGAGATCTAGGATACAGCCAAAAGAACCTACTCTTCTCTCTATAACACTGCTGACTTGATTTATTTGAAAAGGCAACTTTGTGATTTAAGATAAGGTGATCTGTCAGTAACTAAATATTACAATGCTTTACTAAAATTATGGCAACAACAGGATTTGTTTGAGGTACACCCATGGGAAAACATCAAAGATGCTCAACTATACAAGAAAATAGTGGAAGACGGAAGGATACATGATTTCTTACTAGGCCTAAATTACTCTTTTGAAGATATCAAAGGAAGAATCATGGGATTACGCCCTCTACTACTTCTATTTGATGTTGTTAACTTCATACAATTCGAGGAAAGCAGGAAACTCATGAATCAAATTAGCCCAAGTCAAATTGAAAGTTCAGCACTTGCTGTGAGAGAACCACAAGGTGATAAAAAAACAACAAACGGTGCAACTACTGCAAAAAGAAGGGTCATATCAAAGAAGAATCTTGGAAGCTACATGGCAAGCCATATAATACAAAATAGATCTACCTGAGTCACCTTACTACAACTGAGTAGAAAATTGAGCATGGTGATTACCTGAACCAAGAAGTACTACAAATGCTTCACAAGCTAATAGAGAAGCAAAAGAGTTTAAACTCTATTCCTAGTACAAATATGGTACAATAAGGCAATTCCATTATAGCTCTTAATGCAGTGATGACTAGTGATGATACTTTGATTGTTGACTTAAGAGCTACAGACTACATGATCAGTAACAAGAACTTAGTCCGCAACCTTAAACTCTGTCATGAACACCTCAAAGTAAAAGTAGCTAATAGTGCTTTTACATGATTGGTAATAACCATAATGTCTTATTTGTGCCTGCACTTACTTGTAATTTAATATCTATGAGTAAATTGACTAAAGACCGTATATGCTGAGTAATCTTTGATAATGATCTATGTGTCTTTCAAGATTTAAGATCGAGGAGAACAATTGGGACTTCTAGAGAATGTGATAGACTGTACTATCTTGAAGGATCAAGGCAAACAAATAAAGATACTTGGAAGGAGAATAGAGCATAGGTTAGCTCTAATTCTCAAAATAATGATGTATTGTTATGGCATTGTCGCTCAGGCTATGCTAGTCTTGATTATATGAAACATGTGTTTCCAAGTTTATTCAATAAAACATTTGTTTCTTTTCATTGTGAAACTTGCCAACTTGCAAAACAAACCTGATCCTCATATCCCAAATAGCCCTACACCCCTTATGCACCATTCACACTAATCCATAATGACATTTGGGGACCAGCACGAATAAAAACCCTCACTAATGCTGGATGGTTTGTTACTTTTATAGATGACCACACAATAACCACTTGGGTTTACTTAATGAAGGAAAAGTCCAAAGTAGCCATAATCTTCCAAACCTTCTATACTTTTGTGCACACCCACTTTAAAACTTTCATTAAGGTATTATGAAGTAATAATGCCAAGGAAAACACAAGCAGAATCTTTAAGGAATTTCTTCATCAGCAAGGAATTCATCACCAAACTTTATGTCCATACACCCCTCAACAAAATGGAGTGGCTGAGCGTAAGAATTGTCACTTGTTGGAAGTAACTCAAACCTTATTAATAGCAAGGAATGTTCCCAACATTTTATGGGGTGATGCCATCTTAACAGCTGCATGTCTTAGTAATCACATGCCCTCTAAAGTTCTCAGTTACAGTACTCTTATCCAAAAACTACTTGAACATTTTCCAACTTGTCAACTCCTCAATTATTTATCCCTAAAAGTGTTTGGTTGTGTTGTATTTTTTTCACAACAAAGATGGCAACAAATTCACTGCTCGAGTTGCTAAATGCATATTCCTTGGCTACTTATCTACTCTAAAAGTGTACAAATACTACTGTCCTACTTCCAAGAAACTATTTATTTCCCAAGATACCATCTTCTCTGAAGACTAAGCCTATTATCCTATATTACCCATTCAGAGGGAGTGTACTGATATTGAATGGCTAATTTTAGAAGAATTTCGATCCAAATTCCTACCAGCCCTAACCTTATAACTAACCTTGACTTGTTTGTCCCAATAAATGGGCCTAGTCCTACCTAACGTGAGCATGAATCTAAACCCACACCTAATAAACCGGAATCTTCTTTAAGAAAGACACTGCTAGAAATATTGAAATCTATACTGATGCAAACCATAAAAGAGATAGGAAAACCAGGTCAACTTCAGGATACTGCACATATGTATGGGGAGATCTAGTTACATAAAGAAGTAAGAAACAAATGGTTTGTGCAAAAGTAGAGCTAAAACCTTTTAACAAAGGAGTATGTGAAGGACTTTGGGTTATCAGGCTATTGGCAAAATTAACAATTCCACATAAAAGACCTATACAACTCTGGTGTGATAACAAGGTAAGCATCAAAATGACAAAGAATCCTATTTATCATGATCAAATGAAACATGTTGAGATAGACAGGCACTTTATTAAAGAGAAAGTTGAAGCAGGCATTATAAACTTGTCCTACCTACAATCTAAAGATCAAATTGTGGATATAATGACCAAATTTTTAGATTCCAAGTTTTGATGATAACAAAAGGTGATTATGTGTTTTGGTAAGAAATGTATGTTTTAAAGGTATAAACATTGATTCAATTGATTACCAAATGCATTTCATAAAGTTCAGTGATGGTTGCTGTGATTTTAACTGATGTACTTGAGTAATGAAGCCCGTACTAGAGTGAGAATATATTTTACACTCAAGTCTAGAAAGTGTAAGCTAAAAAGTGTTTTACAGAGAGCTATTGACTTCATAGATTTTTCAGTAATGCTTGAGTGAGAGGCATTACACTCAAGTGATTACCAGATTTATACCCGGGCATAAAGGCATACTCTTTGAAGTTCTTGGTAGAGAGCAAAGTTAGAGACAGAAAATAGTCATTGCACTCAAGCACTTGCGAAAAATCGAGTACGAGCCTCAAGATCACTAGAGTCTTGTGAGTGTGGTATAGGAAGTGTTTGTCCGAGAGCAAGGAAGAGCCAGAAGTAGGAAGTGTACTTGAGTGACGTTCTTGGCACTCAAATGAGGAACCAAATACTCAAGAGAGAGAAAACACACTTACTCTTATTTTGGTGCAAGTGATGAGCAAAAGGCTATCAAAAGCAAAGAATTTTTTATATACTTGAGTGAGCATCTCAATACTTAAGTGTGGCCCCACAACACTTGAAGTACAAAATCTCACTCTTGGATAACTTGGTGTAAGTGCAGTCCAGAAGCGAAGCCTAAAGCTGAAATACATTGGTGCACTCAAGTGAGACATCATCACTCAAGTGGGGACCCACAACACTCACAAGTGTAAAATCACACTCTTGAAAAATATGCTGCAAGTATTACCTAAATATATGAGTCCATAGTTCAAAATGCACATTCACTCGAGTAAGACAAGATGTACTCAAGTGAGAGGCCCCAACACTCGCAAGTGAGAAAATGCACTCTTGCAAATTCACTAGAAGTGCTACACAAAAGTATGGGAAGATATGAAGAATTGATGTTGTACTCTAGTGAGGCCTCCATAACCTTGAGTGATGCTCTGTCAGAAGCCAAAATGCAACAGACTCACAGCGTTCAATCCGAATATGATTTAATGTTTTTTATTCAATATGTTTTCACTCATTATCATTATAAAACATCAATTAACATATACTTCAAGTGTGAAACAGGAGATTGAATGTTTGAATCAGAGATGCACAGAGAAAGTTAAACAATGACAGACATAATCATTACGTTCAACTAAGCATGTACCTACTAAGATATCATGTCTAGAGATTTCAAACATACAAATGCCGATCCATAATGAAATGCACCGCTCGATAATGTCTATTATTCAACAGACAAAAACAAATGACTAAAAAATATAGAGAATCAGAGATAAGTAAACTAAGAACATTATACGAAAGCTTACAACAAACATTTACTAGAGTCTTTTTTTGTCATAGCTTTCTTTGTATTCATATTGTACTTCAGTGTTTATCATTTTATTCTGTGAGAGAGTTTGTATACAATTCAAAACTATATTTCTATTTTGATCTCAAGGTAAAGGGACCTTGAGAGGGTAGTCATCCTTATGAGAGAAGCAGTTGAGAGAATCCTTAGGAGGACTTTCTACTCATAAGACTTACAAAGTGCAAACAATAGAGAATGTTGCTGATCATAAGACTTACAGGGGTATAAGCAGGAGAGAACGTTTCCCCTCATAAGACTTGCATACGTAAGCAAGAGAGAAAGGTTATAGGTTTGTTTCTGTACGTAAGACTTGTCGTAAGGAGGAGAGGAAATCTAGGTATTAGAATATTTCTGCTCGTAGTCCATTCAAGGAGGATTGTTGTCTTGCTGTGTTCTGAGAGCCCACTAAATCTTAAAAGAATAATGAAAATATCAGTAGGCCTTGATCTTTGAGGACTGGACGTATACTTGGGTTTTGGATCGAACCAGTATAACTCTCTGTGTGCCAATCTTCTTATGTCTACTTAGTCTACAATTATTTTCATATAATCGTAAATCATGAAAAATTTATCACATCACCAAATTCACCCTCCTTTTAAGTGAAGTTTGCCTCTTTCATTTGGTATCAGAGTGAGGTCTTCTCTGAAGAGCCTAACAACTTGAGATGGATCCGGTAAATGGCAATAATAGGTAAGAACATCTTTCCAGAAAAAGCATATATCACTAGATCTCTTGGTTTCACTGGAGAACATTTTTCATTCTAGAAAGCTAAGTTCAGAGTGTTTATGATGGCTAATAAATATGGTCTATGGAATGTGATACAAGATGGTGATTATGTTCTAATGAAGGAAATTGAAGATAGAGCTATGAAAAAGAGCCCAGAAGAATTTGATGATGATAATAAGAGGTTAGTAACATTAAATAGTAAAGCTATTTTAATGATACAGAGTGCTCTCAGTCAAAAAGAATATTTTCAAATTTGTATACTACCGACAGCCAAAGAAATATGGGATGCACTTGAAATTACCTATAAAGGTACATCTGGAATCAAAGAAAATAGAGTCAATACTTTAACCAGGTACAAAGATGAAGATCACAACAAAATACACTCAAATCAGGTACGCATTTACAAGTTTTCTAGAATTTTTCCCTGTCTCACTCAAGCACAGAAATAGGTGACTTGCGTGCATAGGTATGAACACTCAAGTGCTTAGGTTTCTCACTACATGATAGCTCAAACAGCATACTTCTTCTCAATCAAAAGTGTCTCCTCACTCAACAATGGCACCTTTTCACTTTCAGCCGTTACCCTTTCAGCCGTTACCCATCGATTAAATGCCTTAAACCCCTTCAATTTTCAATTGCAACTCTTCAATCATCTCTAAAAGGTCAAATTTTTCCTATAAATTCCCCTTTTCTTGCCCTAACCGAAGTCACTACCAAAATCTATCTTCAAGTTTTCTTTGTATTTTCAATTCCCAAATTTCTTCTAAATCATTCAAAATGTTTAGAACAAAGATTCCCCAGACATCCTAAAAGTCTCTCACTCCTTCACCTACTCATTTTGCAGCTAGTGAGTTGGCAACTCTGTTGATGACACCAACTCCAACTCCGACACCTTCACCTTCTTATGCTCCAACACCTCCTGTAAAATCCAAAACAACCAAGAAAAGGACAACCACAGCTAAGAAGAAACATCCTAAGCTAAAGGTGGTTGAAGAGGTTCAACTGCCTCTAAAGAAGACAAAGTGAGTCATCTTCAAGGAGCCTATTGTCTCTCGCTCACATTCAAAAGAGGTAAAGGAAGAGGAAAGGGGGAAGACAAAGAAGTTCCTTAAGAATCTTCCTTTAATGATTCCTTCAATCTATAACTTCGAGAAGCAATCAAGAAGTCAAAGTTGGATGCCTTCATTGGAAATATTTCCACCCAAGCCAGTACTTCTTCATCTCACTATATTGGGCAATCTAGTCATATCAGTTCTTTATCAGAAGCACCATCCACTTCTTATGCTCTAGAGGAAGAAGATTAGGAAATGGTTCCTCCAAAAGGCTTTAACACCAAGTAACTGAAGCCACAGGATCATATGGTATATAACACTGAATTTGCTCATCATAGCTTCTGTCATGTGGTATATGTGGATTTAGACTATCTGAGTGCAAACTGTAGCCTGAATTTCTGACCTTTCTTAGACTTTTATGAACCTTGGTTGATTGTGCACTTGACATATTCACCCACTATTTTGAGAGCATTTTACTATAATATGAAAGTGCACAATATTGTATCTAGAGCTAGAGAGATAATAGGGAAGGAATATCCACTATTGTTAGAGGCCAACACATTATGATATCCCTTTCTATTATCAACCACATCCTTAGCTATGTAGCTGCTCCTAGCAATCCACTTTTACTCTTAGCCAATGAAGCCTTCCAGGGATTCAAACCTGATAACCTAATTAGACCCCACATTTTCAAACCCATTAATATGCTTGACTCTCACCATGTCCTTCACTATATCTATACCGGAGTATGATCAACAAGTCCAAAAACTTTACCCACTTTGCTCATAGAGATTACTACTTATTGGCATCCTTTTTATCTGGCCAATAGAGAGATGCTGGTGAATTGATTTTTAGTGAGATGAGAAGATTTTGATTTTCTTCATCTAGGTCCACCATAATACCATATTCCCAACTTGTCTCTCTCATTTTTCGGTACAACAAGGTATGGTACTTAGAAGGAAATGAAAGGGTAAGGATCCTGAGGCTTAGCCACACTGAATTGACATATTTAGGGATATCACTTCTGGTTAGTAAGACCAAGCCTATATCTCAGAGGGAAGCCACACCATCAAGAGGTGATAAGGCTCAATCTTCTGCAAGAGGTTCATCTCCACCTCCATCATTCCTTGACACCTCTCTTCAGGGTTATCTAGCCGATGTGATCAATTAAGTTGTGGCAGGACTAAGACGGGAATTGATCACAGAGTATGACAAACTGGTGGACAAGATGGAATTTCAAGTCACCAATTTTAATTGACAAGGCAAATACCAACTTTGACTTGATGTTCAACGCCCAGGAAAAACAGTCAAAAAGAATTAGTGATTTAGAAACTTGCATACTCGACTTCTGACTCCTCAGCCTGATATACCTTTAGTTTCTACACCTACCACTGTTTCACCTTCCTAGAAACAAACCCATGTACTCTTCACCTACACCAATACCAAACTGCCACCTCTATCGATATCAGAGTTGATCAGCTATCCTAGCCTAAAGCCTATGCTCCTCAGCCCTTGTCTCCACTATTTGAGCTTGATCCTATTGATCCATCTACTCCCATTATGTTGTATATTATGCCTCAGCCATCAGACATCTCCTTCCCTCATTCCCCTTCTAATGCTGACAAAATGGGGCAGAAGAACATATGATGTATTTGAATTGTATGCTAGACTGATATAGGCTAGGCCTTGATTAAGGGAGGGGGTTTGAGTTTTGATGTATTTTTGGGTTCTAGGTTGTTATCTGCTGATTTTTTATGTTTTTGGGGATATATAGGCGAATTTTGATATCATTTAGGTACTTTTTGACTCTCTATTAAGTCAGTGATAACGTACTTTTCAAGTTTATCAATGAATCAATACTTATGTTCATGTTCGTTAAATGTTCAATAAGTTCATTTTTCAAATCTTTTGGTATTATGACTTATCTTTGCCTTGAGTAGCCACTGGAAGTTTTCAGGACCATTGGAAGCTTTTCAGGAAGTCATTTAATTTAAGTGCAGAATAAGTCAAGTAACTCAAAACTTTAGTGAAAGTGCATTTGAAAATCCTAGAAGTGTTTTGGAGATCATAAGAGGGTTTTCAAAGACTTTTCAATTGAATTAAGTCTTTAAATTCATCACAAAGGTTTTGTCATCATCAAAAAAGGGGAGAATGTTAGATTCCAAGTTTTGACGATAACAAAAGGTGGTTATGTGTTTTAGTAAGAAACTTATGTTTTGAAGGTATACATATTGATTCAATTGATTACCAAATACATTTCACAAAGTTCAGTGATGGTTGCTGTGATTTTAATTGATGCACTTAAGTGATGAAGACCGTACTCGTGTGAGAATCCATTTTACACTAGAGTCTAGGAAAAGTAAGCGAGAAAGTGTTTTATAAAGTGATACTGATTTTAGAGATTTTTCAGTAATGCTCGAGTGAGAGGCATTGCACTAGAGTGATTACCAGATTTGTACTCAGGCATGAAGGCACACTCTTTAAAGTTCTTGGCAGAGAGCAAACTTAGAGATAGAAAATAGTCGTTGTACTCAAGCACTGACTAAATACTAGAGTGAGAGCCTCAAGATCACTCGAGTCCTGCTAGTGTGGTTAGGAAGTGTTTGTCTGAGAACAAAGAAGAGCCAGAAGTGGGAAGTGCACTCAAGTGATGCTCTTGGCACTCGAGTGAGTAACCAAATACTCGCGAGTGAGAAAACACACATCCTCTAATTTTGGTGCAAGTGCTAAGAAAAAGGCTATCCAGAAGCAAATAATTTCTGATGCACTCAAGTAAGCATCTCAGTGCTTGAGTGTGGCCCCACAACACTCACGAGTGCAAAATCTCACTCTTGAAAAATTTGGTGCAAGTGCAGTACAGAAGCGAAGCCTGAAGCTGAAATATACTAGTGCACTTGAGTGAGACATCATCACTCTAGTGGGGACCCACAACACTCACAATTGCAAAATCACACACTTCAAAAATATGCTGCAAGTGTTATCCAGAGTGGTAAGTCCGTAGTGCAAAATACACATTCACTCAAGTGAGACAAGATATACTCAAGTTAGAGGCCCCAACACTCGCAAGTGAAAAACTGCACTCTTGCAAATTCACTAGAAAGTGCTATACAAAAGTATGGGAAGATGTGAAGAATTGATGTTACACTCAAGTGAGGCCTCCATACAGTCGAGTGATGCTTTGTCAGAAGCCAAAATGCAACAAACTCACAACATTCAATCCGAATATGATTTAATGTTATTTATTCATTATGTTTTCACTCATTATCATTATAAAACATCATTTAACATATACTTCAAGTATGAAACAAAATATTGAATGTTAGAATCAAAGATGCACAGAAAAAGTCAAACAACGACAGACATAATCATTGCGTTCAATTAGGCATGTACCTACCATGATATCCTGTCTGGAGAGTTCAAATGTACGCATACCGCTCCATAACATCTATTATTCAATGGACAAAAGCAATTAGCTATAAAATGCAGAGAATCAGAGACAAGTGAACTAAGAGAACATTATATAAAAGCTTACAGCAAACATTCACGAGAGTCTCTATTTTCATATCTTTCTTTGTATTCATATTGCACTTCAGTGTTTATCATTTCTACCATGTGAGAGAGTCTGTATACACTTCAAAACTATATTTCCATTTTGATCTCAAGGTAGAGGGACCTTAAGAGGGTAGTCATCCTTATGAGAAAAGTATTTTAGAGAATCCCTAAAAGGACTTTCTGCTTGTAAGACTTACAAAGTGCAAGAAGTAGAGAACATTTTTTATCGTAAGACTTACAGGGGTGTAAGCAAGAGAGAACGTTGCTGCTTATAAGACTTGCATACGTAAGCAAGAGAGAAAGGTCATAGGTTTGTTTCTACACGTAAGACTTGTCGTAAGGGGGAGAGAAAATTCTAGGAATTAGAATATTTCTTCTCATAGTCTATTCAAGGACGATTGTTGTCTTACGGTGTTCTGAGAGCCCACTGAATCTTAGAAGAATAGTGAAAATCTCAATAGGTCTTGATTTCTGAGGACTAGACGTAGGCCTGGGTTTTGGGCCGAACCAACATCACTCTTTATGTGCCAATCTTCTCATCTCTACTCAGTCTACAGTTATTTTCATAGACGTAGGCCTGGGTTTTGAATGTTTTCAACGCAAGCAGGAAATAGTTGACATATATTCTCTAGATTAAGGGGGTGTTTGAATATTAGCTGTTAGAGGAACTAGTGGGTTGTTAGAGTGGGTTACCGAAATCCTTTTCTTTATTGAGTATTGATTGTAATCCCTTGATTTCCTCCACTAACTCCCTTAAATTCCTCCACTAATGTCTCCTCATGAGACTATAAATAGGATCTCTTCATATGAATAAAACAACAGAGTATTTTAAATGAATGACTTTGTTTTTCACAATAGTCCCAAATAATTAGTTACTAATAAGAAGAAATTTTTTTCTTGTGGAGTTTGAAAGTTCATCTTAAAGCCCTGGTGGTAGCTAGTCGTTTACCAACTACTTACATAAAACAGAAGTATGATATTTGTTTCTCATTGGGTATCTTTCCGATAAGAATGAGTATGATTATTTTCTTAAAATAAATATAGTGATTCACAAGACCCACTTCTATCATTATACTTTATGTTCAGCTAAAGAGTAAGCTTTATTAATCAAATTATATTGATACTTACACACATGCATACATATTCCTTTTTACTGATTCTGAAATCATTTTATTCAGCAAAGACAGTGAGATTATGAGTAAACTTATGGTTGAACTAGAAAAATTCTTTTTTCGTGATCTTCCACCCTATCCAGTAGGTTTACTCCATCATGTGAAAGATGTACTTTGTGTGTTGATAGGTGGGAATTATTCCATGATCCGAATATGGGGGTTCCAAGTATTGGTAAGACTACTTTTGCTAGAGCTATTCATGACAGAATTGGTGGCAGGTTTAACAAAAAAAAAGTTTCCTTGCAAATATCAATGATGAGTGGAAGAAAGATAATAGTCTAGTTCATCTACAACATTAACTTATTTCAGATGTTAAAATAGGAACTAGTCCAATTAAGGAGGCACTCTCCAATAAAAGTGTATTAGTAGTATTTGATGATATGAATCATACAGACCAACTCATAGTGTAATGTGGAAGTATTGGTTTGTGTAATGCCTCAACTTGGGCTTAAGGGTGAATGACTTTAAAAGTGGATGTAATTATCACTGAATAAACACTTTTGAGGAATATGATGTGAATTACAATCCGAATACGTGTTGATCAGTGCCTAAATCGTGTATCTAAATTCAATTGTAGATTAATATCTAAATTGAATTAAGTAAGAGGGAGGGCACATGGTGATGTAAAATGGAATGATGAAATGTGCTTACTGGTGATTCAAGTAGAATTGCCATATTCAGGGGCAAAATAGGAAAATGTAAAGTTATCAACCGATTGGTCAGTTACCGAAGAGGAAACGCCTTGGTAATCTAAAGATCAATGGTTGAGATTCATTGTCAAGAGAGTAGAGTCATGTGTGTGTGAACTCATATGAGTCTATTGAAGGTGAAATGAGATGTTGACAAGTGGCAAATGAGAGCCATAGATCAAGTCAAAGGTCCAACTTCTTTTCCTCTCTCCTCTCTCCTTCTAAGTCGACTAAGTATGCAAGGGAAGGGAAAATTTGATCTTCTTCATCACTTTCTCATCTCTCACTCCAACAGCCATTGTCGCCCAAAGCAAAGAGGAAAGAGAAAGAAAGAAGTACAAGGTAGGTGCTCCATATGACTTGGTATGCACAAACATTCTGCATTAATATTGTTCATGGTGATAATAGCTTCATTGCTATGGCTTTAGAACTTTGAAAGAAGGTGTTTGAGAGCTTGAAGGAATTTAAAAGTAATGGAATCAAGGATCTAACATTGGGAAAAGGAAGAGGTGAGTATTTGAAGCATTTTGACATGTTCATTTTAATTGTTGGTTGAGTTTTATAAATTTTGGATTTTGCCCTAATTTTGGTATAATTTTGTAATGGACAATTTGGATAGTGTATGGTGTTGGATTTGGTGGCATATTGTGTCTTTGTGTTAATAGAAGTTATTTGGAACTTTGGAAAGGAAATTGGTGTCATTGGTTGGTGTGGGAGAATGTAGTGTCCAAAGCAAGAACTTGTTGCTAGAATGAGAATTTGGCTGTTTTAAGGTCCCCAATGGGTTCCTTATGAAATTAGTGTTGGGGGAAAGGTAGTTTGTAGATTTTGGGGACCATTGAACACTTTTGTGGGAAGATTGGAAAATTCTGTCAATTGCTACGTTTTGGCTTCTAATAAGCCTCACTCGAGTGTAGCATCCTTTTTTATCTCTTTCCTTCAGTTTTCGATCGCACTTCCATGCTAGAATCCAAGGGTGCATTTTCTCACTGATGAGTGATATAGGTCATCACTCAAGTGAATCTTGTCTCACTCAAGTGCAAGAGTATTATACACTATGGACTCGAGTCTTGGGGAAACACTCATGTCTAAATTGTCAAGAGTATGTGCAAGCACTCGCAAGTGTTATGCTATCACTTGAGTGCCAGAGCTAGTGCTTAAGTGCACTTCTCATTCTAGGGTTTTTGTTGCTCTCAGGTAGTCACTTCCTGTGCCTCACTTGGTAGGACTTGGGTAAGTGTAAGGCTATCACTCGAGTATTGGGTTCAAGACTAGAGTGTTGTGATCACTTTCTATCTCTGTGGTTGCTCTCAGGCAAGCACTCACACTAGTAAGCCATCCTCACCCGAGTGCAAGTTGTCTCATTACTTGAGTATGTCCTTTATACTCGAGTGCATGAGCTAAAACTAGTGCTTTCACTTTTGAAAAAGGGATCTCTGGTCAAGTGTTCCCAACCCTTTAGGCATATGTTTAGGCTTCTAGTAGCTACCCAAGAGTACAAATGATAACCAACTTTAAGTATTATGAAAATAAGAAGTTGGAATAGAAAATAACCTATCATCCTTGATTTGGTTTATAAGGTTTGATATTTGCCTTGCCTGTGAACAAACTGTGCCGAAGCATACCAGAAAAGAACAAGGTAGTGAGTCTTCCCTTATACTATGTGTACATGCAGTATATGTATGCGTTATCATTGTTTGTGATGTTGTGGATGTTGCAAAGCTTGTGTATTTGTGTGTCGTCTGTAACGCCCCAAATTTTGATTAAGGGCCAATGACAATTATTGAAAAGGATTCAGGAATTAAAGTTGATTTGAGACGTGAATCAGTTTTTGGGAATGCCCAACACCCTCTATTTTAGCATAATTATGTGATGAAATAATTATGTGGGCTAAAATAGGGGTAATTGGCGCATAAAGAAGAGGAAAAGAATTTAATTATATGTTATATGGCAATTTAAGTAAATGTGCCAAAATCAGTGGAAGAATGGAAAATTATCAGTTATTTAGTTAGTGATTAATAGATAAATCAACTGGTAACTTAGAGAAATGAGATGTGTAACTAAATGGCTAACGGAATGATTAGAGTAACTAATTAATTACTTACTTTATGGGAGCCAATAAAAATCAGACACTTGGCAAGTCAAAAGATAAGAGAGGGCATGGAAAGTCAAATTGCTATAAAAAAAATTAGTTTCTCTCTCTCCCCTGCCCCTTTCCCTCCCATTCAGCTAACATGAAGTATGGGGAAGGAGTGGCGTCATTTCACCTTTTTCAAGCTTTCTTATCTCTCATTTTCCTCTCTCCCATCCATCCTCCATTGTTGGCCAAAGAAAGAAGAAGAAGCTCTTGATAAAGGTGAGTATTTGACCCTCCAAATGACTTTCTATGCAAAAACTCTCTTCTTTAATCTTGTTCCTTGGGTTGAGGGCTTCATTTTCATGGTTTTAGACTTTCTATTGGTGGTGTTTTGAGCACACAAGGAAATCTAGAGTTGGGAAAACCAAGGAACCTCTTTGGAAAAGTTGTTGAGGTAAGTAGGAGAAACCTTTCTACATTGGTTTTGTGCCATATAATTGAGCTTTGATTTTTGAGATTTTGGCCTCATTTTTGAAAATATGGGTCATTGTGGGTATGGCATGTTGATGTTATGAAATTAGTGTTTTTTGAAGTGTCATGGATAGATAGAATGAGTTTGAAGTCTTGAATGTGGAATTTGGCAACTTTAGGGTTTTATGTTGAAATGTGTCCCAAAGTAGAATATGTCAATGGGTTGTGATTTTGGTCATTTTTAGGTTTCCATTGTGTTCCTTGTGAAATTTTGTATGAGAATGAGTTTTGGATTAGATTTTGGAACTATTGGAAACACATGTTGGAAATTGGAAAATTCTGTTAAGTAAAACCCTGTGCAGGCAATCAGTTTAGCTGGACGTTTTGAAATAGCAAATGGTGTTGGAAAATTTTGAAACTTTCCAGTTTTAAAGTTCACATTCCAAGCTTTGAAATGGACACATAATTTATGTCATTTCATTTTGTGAGATGAGAGTTATGATTTTCCAAAGTTTGGTGTCGAAATTGGACTTAATTTTGGAACAGTATGGATATTTGTGGAATTCTGGATTTTTGTAGTTATGGACAGCCTTGATCCATATTTTTTTAGTAAATAGGACTTAAATATATTTCATTAGGGTTTGGGATCACCTTATTTCAATTTTTCTATAGTTAGTTATGATTTTTTGAAGTTTTCTTAGCTGCAGCCAGAAGTCCTTAGCTGCAGCCCAAAACTTTCTATGCAGCAAAAAACTCTCAGTGCTGCTTTTGGCCACAGCCAGAAAATTCCTGGCTGTAGCCAAAGACTTTCTGTGCTGTTTTTAGCCACAGCCAGAGGTTTCTTGGCTGCAGCCAACCCCTGTTTTCACCACCATGTAATTTTGAAAAGTGGTTTCTAACCTAATACTTCCCAATCCTTGTAGGCTATTGTTAGAGACTTTCATAGATACTTAAGGGACTTTAATAATAACCAAAACTAAGTGTTTTGAAGTCAATTGAGTATTGGAATAAGTGATAATGCATCGTCCTTAATTATGACTATAGGGTTTGATATTTTCTTGGAATGTAGAAGGCCTACGCCTGATCAAGGACAGAAAGAACAAGGTAGTAACACTTTATCCTATATCATGTATATTGCATTACTTGTTTGCATTAGTCATTGACTACAGTTGAGGGGACGTGGCGTAAGCCCAGCCTTGAATATTGAATACAGGTGAGGAGACGTGGCGAGAGCCTAGCCTTGAATATAGTGAGGGGACGTGGCAATGTACCCGGCCTCGAATATTGAAATACTGCATTGTGATATATGTTTACTTGCTTTGTTTATATGTATCATATACATAAACTATTGCTACTAGGATTCTTTTGAATCTCACTCTTTCCAAATAACATTTTTAGACAGGGCAAGTGGATCGAGGGGCAAGCAAGTGGATAAGGGCGACTAGGATTGCCAATGGTAGTCTTAGCTAGATACTTTTGGTTTTTGGAATTGGTTATCATTTTGGACGAATGTATATATTGAATTGACCATAGAATTGTATTTTTTGTGTAATCCCCGATATGGGAAACTGAGATGGGCAATGATGCCCTGTACAAACTCTTGGATTAATGTTATTATCCTGGGTGGATGGCTGGAATTTTGCTGATACTCTAATATTGTATATGTGACAAACCGAACAGGCCTATTGATTTTATAAATGAATAAATGGATATCTATGTGTACAAGTGTTGTAAAACATTTTTAATTATTCCGGATCTCTTATTCAGTTATAAAATGAATTTAAACACTAATCATGGCCTTGATGATGGCAGGGGTTACATCTTCCAACTACAGCCGCATGGGAAGTTTCCATGGCGGAGGACCGTTCCACTGGGGCGGTAGTTTACGAGGGATTAACTATTTGTGAGCTATAAGCCTATGTGAATTACAGAGTGCGCATGTCAGCTTGAGCCATCTAGGGAGTGACGCTAGTCATCTCTACACCGGCAATTGATATACCATTGTAAATGTGAATGCCGGAAAGGCAATATGTAAATGTGACTGCCGTGCAAGCAATGTGTATATGTGACAGCTTGTATATGTTGTGTTTGTACTGTGTTGTTTGATGATTTACCTACATGCTATGTGATTATATGTGGTATGAGTGGTTTGTTACTACTAGGATTCTTTAGAATCTCATTCTTTCCATTGACTAACCTTCATATAAGGCAAGTGGCTCAAAAGATAAGCAGACGACCAAGGGCGGATAGTGCAAATCCTAGGTTATAGTTGGTTATCATATTTTGATTGGGGATCACTGTATATTTTTGTAAATATTATTTTGGATATAGTTGTGTAATCCCCTAATGGGAAATTGTAAACCCTTAGTTTATATATGAAACCTAGGGGTTGCCGGGATAAATGTTATACACTCTTATATATATGAATCTAATTTAACTGCACAGGGTAGTTATATTTGAAATATGTACAGGAGACCAGGTTAAAGCGATTCAGAAAGAAATTTGTAAAAACCTTATCTCAAGGATAAGATTAAAAATGAAAGTTTACTATTCCTGGGTCTCTAATTCATCTTAAATACATGCTTTCGAATCATAATTACTGTTTCTAAGCCAGGGGTTACAGTTTGTCTTTTGGCAAAGGCAATTTTGTAACTATTGCATCAATAAATAAGGATCTACTACGTGGCCTCAGACTCTACTTTTATGAATTGAAGACACCAGATGAAAGTGAGTCGCTAATTGAACCATATTTTTATAGGATTTTTCATGACTAAACTGGGATTTTTAATGCATTTTTTGGAGTATTATTATATGATTAAGCATAAATTTTAATTAGGGGCATTTGTATTGAATTAATTATAAATAGAGGTAAAATGGTTATAAATTTGTTAATTATTTATACAAATGTTTTCTTGAACTTTTGATGCTACTTGTATTTAAACTTGTATTGTAGGTGTGAAGGAAGAAATTTTGAAATTTAGGATGAAAGTGAGTCGTTGAAGAACCACCGTCATTTCCTCTATTTTTCCTCTACACTTCATCGAGCCTCCTGACCACCACAGTCCTTCTTCCAGTGCAGCTGACCCACTATTCCATTTCCCTCTTCCATTTATTCTATTTCTCCATCACCGCCACTGACCTCCTTTATCACTTCCACCATCAACCTTCTTCTTTGCCATAGCCGATAGCCTCCACCTTCACCGTATCATTGTTTCTTCCTCTGTTCTCTACAATTCACCTCCATCATCTTCTTTCTTCAGTCCATCATCATCTTCACAGTATCAATACCACCGTCAGCCTTCCTCTGGTTTTGTCTCTCCAATTTCATTCTTTTAATTTCCATGGGTTCTGGTGTTATTTTGAAGAAGTTGTGTCTATGCTTAACAAAATGAGAGGCTGATTCCTTTGCTTCTTGGTGATGATGATTTGTTCTTGAGCTTAAAGGATTGCAAATGGGAGTTTTGCTATTTTTCTATTAGTCTAGAATTATATATTTAAATTGCCTAGTTTTAGCAATTATTGTATATGATTCTAGAACTGAGATTGATGTTAATTGTCTCTGTTGGTTTGATATTTGTGATTAGATTGAATTTTTATAGCTTATGGGATTTATATATATGCATTTCCCTTGTTGATTCAAAGATATTATGCTTTCTACGTGTTATTGTTAGATTGTATAATTGAATTGGATCAATTGAGTGTCGTGTTATCACATTAATATCAAGAGGAAACAAGTTATAGTTATCCATTTCAATTGCACATTAAGTGGTTTTTAACAATATCTCAAGAGGCAGTAGTTAGCTATGTTTGTAGAAACTACTATTAATTGGGATTATTGGACTTAAGTGTTATTTTGAGGTTGTTCTTTAGACTTAATGAATTCTTAACTCCCATAATCTCTTGGAGCAAGGATAGTCATCTTCATCATTACCAAGAGTATTCATTATTCATATTTTCCACTCCATACCATTCCATTCACTCATTCTCCATTTGTTATAAAAAGTACCAAAAAAATATTTTCCTATCATTTAATTAGATTGCATCTTTTCACATTAATTTGAAAATCCAAAAATTCATTTTGTTAAATCTCATATGTTTTGATGATAACAAAGATTGGATCAATAATATGAAAGGATTTGATAACAAACAAATAGATTTAAACAAAGTAGCATAGCATCACTTGGAGTCACCACTGGAAGTAATCAAATATTTTTAATAAGGCTTACTCGAATAGCCACTCGGGTAACAGAAGTCATTACTCGAGGAGCCACTCGAGTAAGCAAACAGAATTTCATCCAGAGAGGCACTACCAAATTTTGAAACAAGTTACTTGAAGGACCACTCGGGTAATCTGCAAAGTTATGTAGACAATTACTCGAGTAGCCACTCGAGTAACAAGATTTTCATAGGCATCACTCGAGTAGCCACTTGAGTAACCAGGTCTAAAATCTTCCAGTAAACTCTCGGCCAAGAATTTGATGCCATTACTCGAGGAGTAATCAAGTAATCTGCCGAGTTATTTGAAAGCCACTTGAGGATCACTCCAGTAAGGTGTGAAGTCAAATGAAGCCCGCTCGAGTAAGCAGTTTACCATAGTGATCACCCGAGTAATATGTGAAGGTAAAGACATGGCCACTCGAGTAGCCACTCAAGTAATCAGGTTTTTTCAAGGTTTGTAATATATCACTCCATGCCTTACCTGAGTAATTCTTGATGCAAAATGTTGATTTGCTCACTGCCATATTTTTGACATGTTTACTCGAGGGACCACTCGAGTAACAAACTTGATCACTCCAGTAGCCACTCGAGTAAGGCAGTTCAGAAATTATATTTTCATCTAATGTCTCTTGATTTGTTATCTATATGATTAACTCTTCATTGTATTAGTATTCTAAGTACATTTACAGAGAAACAATGAAAGAGTATGACAGATTTAAGAAGTCAAATAAAAGTCTAAACATTCACCTAACGTTACCTACCGCCAACGGATAGTTTTCAAATACGAAGAATAGTCAATCGTTGCTGCGCGACTCTAACGGACAAGTTTGAAATTGCTTCCAACGGATACTAAAAATCATTTATATATATGGAGCATTCAAAGAGAAGAAAACAAGGAGACGCAAACTGAGAACACACATCGATCAATACACTTAGTGCTTTGTTTTCATATACTCATTCATTTATACTTCACTGAATATATTTTTGCTCTGTAAGAGAGTTTTTCATTACAAACTCAATATTTGTTATTGAGACAACTTAAGGTAGTGGAACCTTGAGTTGGGGATTTGATTGCAACATGTAAGGGGGAGCGAGTGACTAAGTGTAGGAACTTGCTGTGTACTGAGGTACCAAGAACCCACTGAATCTTGGAGAATATAGTGAAACTCTCAGAGAAGCTCTGAGGACTTGACGTAGGTCAAAGTGGTTGTGGCCAAACCAGTATAACTCCCGGTGTACACTACGGTGATATTTCTCCTTACTTTTAACTGATTTTAATATTTCGTAAATTTCCTTATATGCAGCGAAATATTTAGAATCACCCAATTCACCCCCCTCTTAGGTGAAACGCTTGAACTAACATTTGGTATCAGAGCATAGGTCTTCTTGTTAATGTTTAACAGCCTAAGAAGGATCCAATGGCAAGCATGGGCAAAGGCATTCTTCCTGATGGAGCTTCTATCACAAGATCTCCAGGTTTCAATAGCAAACACTTCTCATTCTGGAAAGTGAAGTTCAGATTCTTCGTAATGGCTACTGAATATGGGCTATGGGATATGTTTGAAAGTGGAAACTACAAACCTAAAAAGATTGTAGATTCACAAAGGGTTCCCAAGACACCAGCAGCATATGATGAGAATGACAAGAAACTCATCACACTCAACAGTAAAGCAATTTTAATGATTCAAAGTGCCTTGAGTCAAAATGAGTACTTCAGAATCTGCATACTCCCAATAGTTAAAGAAATATGGGAAGCTTTGGAAATAGCTCATAAAGGAACTTCTGGAATAAAAGAAAACCGGATCAATACTCTAGTTACTGAGTTTGATTTACTTCGAATAAAGTCAGGTGAGTCGATAGCTGAATTTGAACTTAGATATGCTCACCTTGTTAATCAACTTGCAGCACTTTGAAAAGTCTATGATCAACATACCTAGGTACGAAAGTTTTTAAATATTCTTTCTAAAGACTGGGAGGCAAAAGTTACTGCAATTGAGGAAGCAAAAGGTGAATCAATACGGTCAGTTGCTTCTCTATTCGGAAGTCTTTCTGAATATGAAAGCAAATTAAAGTTCAAACGAGAACTAGATGATATTGGTGACAAGAAGAAAAGAGGTCTAGCACTGAAAGTTAAAGAAGAAGTGTAACCCCCTGACTTTTAACACGTAATGATATTCTGATAATGCATAATTAAGTCAGTTTAGAGACCGTAGGATAGTTTAAATTCATTTCAAACTTCCTACTATACCGTAGGTTTTTCACAAAAATCTTTCAAAATCTTTCCTCTATCCTGGTCTCATTTTAAACATTCGAATATAATTACCTATGCAGTTGATTTACATTCACATATCAGAGTGGATAGCTAAATCCCCGGCAACTCCCGGGTTCTATACATATATATAACCTGAGGGTTTATAAGTATTTACTAGGGGATTACACATCCAAAATTGAATATGATCTTCATGCTTCAAAATATACAGTAATCCCGAGTTTAAACTAGATAACCAACATCTCAAAAATCCTTAGTATCACTAAAGATCCTAAGTGCTTCGGGTTGGCCGCTTCTCCTTTGAGCCACATGCCCTGTCTGAAATGTTAGTCATAGGAAAGAATGAGATTCGAGCGAATCCCAGTAGTAACAAACCACTCACATAGTGCATAACACAAAGCATGTATATAAATCACAACCAGCAACAGCAGCAGCAATCTCAAAGATACATGGTTTTCACCACAAAGGACAGCACTCACGGCTGTATGCACAATACGACAGCTCTCGCTGTAATAATAATCACGACAGCTTACGCTGTAATCACAATAACGACAGCTTGCGCTGTAAACGACAGCTTGCGCTGTAAACGACAGCTTGCGCTGTAAACGACAGCTATCACCAGCTGTAATCGCACCAGCATCAAAGAATCATCACATAACAGTGATAACACACACATACAGAGCATTATACATAGTATAAGAGAGAGAGTCACTACCTGATCCTTTCCCGATGTTTCTTGGCACTGCGGGCCACGAGGACGACAAATATCAAATCCTGTAACCAAGTTAGGGACAACCCGTCAATCTCTTTCCCAAGTTCTTTTCTCTATAATACTTTAAGTTGATTATCACTATGGTCAATTAATCAAGTCAACTAAGGAGCTAAAGTGGTCAATTAACTTAAAAGGCTAATTTCTAACCTCAAAGTTCCACAATATTACATTATGCCATAAAATCTTCAATTTTCGCATAGGTGACCAATCTGCCAGAATTTTCCAACATCTTTGAAAAATCATAACTAATTCTAGAAAAATCAAAATGAGGTGATCCCAAAGCCTATTGAAAGCTCCTGACTTTCCCAAGTTCTTTTCTCTATAATACTTTAAGTTGATTATCACTATGGTCAATTAATCAAGTCAACTAAGGAGCTAAAGTGGTCAATTAACCTAAAAGGCTAATTTCTAACCTCAAAGTTCCACAATATTACATTATGCCATAAAATCTTCAATTTTCGCATAGGTGACCAATCTGCCAGAATTTTCCAACATCTTTGAAAAATCATAACTAATTCTAGAAAAATCAAAATGAGGTGATCCCAAAGCCTATTGAAAGCTCCTGAAGTCCTCTTCATAGGAAAAATATGAATCACTACCAGAAATCACCACAAAATTCCAGAATTATACAACATTCCACACTGCTCCAGAATTAGGTCCAGTTTCGACATCAAACTTTGGGCAACTAGAACTCCCAGCTCAAAAACCGAAATGACACAAATCATATGTCCATTTTGAAGCTTGAAATGTGAACTTTAAGACTGGAAAGTTTCAGAATTTTTAGACACCAATTGCCCATTCAAAATGTCCCTACAAACTGACTGCCCTGCACAAAGTTACACTTGACAGTTTTTCCAATTTTCAACCAATGTGTCCAATGGCTTCAAAATCAACAACCAAACCTATTCCCACATAATTTTTCGTGTAGAACACAATGGTAACATCAAAATGAACAAATTCCCACTCATTCCTCATGTCCTGTTTTGGCAGAATTTTAGGGTATTTCACAACAACCAACCACTTCACTATCTAATTACTAAGCTTAGCTCATTTGCCTCCAAACCAACATATAAGCACATATATAGGATGAAAGCTTCATGATCCCTAATATACCCTAAAAAAACGAAATTAGGGCTGTCACAATAGCCCACCACAACTCAGCCAATTAAAGCATCATATACATCAACATAATGCTCTTACTCACCTCTTGCTTCTTCTTGTGTTCTTTTCTTGATTCCTCAACTTTTGTTCTTGCAAGGTGGCTGAAAACTCCTCCTCTTAAAACCTTGCTTTTCTTCCTCCACGTTTTTTGCTGCTGTAACCGACTTGAGGAGAGATGAAATATGTGACTTAATGATCAGATTTTTGGCCCCTCTTATCTCTCAAAGTCCAAACGAAAATATGGTGCAAAAGTAGATAAAAGATGTGGTGAAAATTACTTCAAGTTTTCTCTTTCCTTCCTCCTCCCTTTTTGACCGAAATGTTTTCCCCTTTTGTATACAATATATCATCTTATGCTTGGCCTACAATTGTTGACCAAGTCTTCATCTCCTTACTTGGTCTTTCATGTGCTTCTCTTTCTCTCTTTATTGTCACCGTAAATAGCTCTTAAAGAGCAAAAACAGATACTCCTTGATTTATCATAACTTTTGCCTCTTCAAATACATTACTTTAGTTGCAATATTTGACCAATTCAACATATTTTCTTTTCCTTCTCATGCCATACGAATTGTAGCCCTTGGAATAGCCAAAAGAGCTTCTTGAATCAATCATAATTCCAAATCTTCAAATATTACTTATTTAGTTGAAATTGTTGACTTAGTCACCACCTTTTACAACTTGGTCAAATTGCCTTCACATGTCATATATTAATAACCAATATTGTCTCCTTATATCTTACGTAAGTCATGGCCCTTTGAAGGAGATGATGATCTTATAAAATATCCACTTACAATATAATATTCAATTGCCAATTTTTTGCATGTGAAAATTGACTTAAGTCGTGACAAAATTTCTAGAGGTAATTATGTCATTAATCCCACCATCTATTCTGTACATTTAGCCCATGAGTACATTTTGGGATATTACAAGAAGAACAAGATACAGATAAAGAGCTTGATGATGATGAAATGGGCCTAATCATGAAATGATTCAGAAAGTTTTACAAGAAAGGCCAAGGATTTAAAAATTTTTAGAAAGGAGGAACAAGCAATAAAGAACACATCATCTGCTATGAATGTAGAAAGCCAGGACATTTCAAATCAAAATGTCAAGAGCTGATTCAAAAGAATAAAGAAAAGAGAAAAGGAAAACTTTATAACAAAAAGAAAGCTTTTGTATCTACCATATGGGAAGATAGTTCTTCTGACGAAGAAAGCGATGAAGAGGAAGTAGCCAATATATGTCTAGTTGCTCAAAAGGAAACAGAAGAAGAGGTAACTGATTCTGATCCTACCTATGATGAATTACTTTCTGAATATAATGCTTTACATTCTAAATTCATCAAAGTAGTTAAAGAACTAGTTGTTTTTAAAAAGAAAAACAAAATTCTTGAAGTAGAGATTAAAGAGGATTTTGAAAAGGATTGTGAAAATTGCACTTCTTTGAAAAAGAAAAACACTGATCTTACTAAATCTCTTGAAAAATTCACTAAAGGGAGTGAAATGCTAAATGTGATTTTAAGATGTCAATGATTTGTAAATGATCGATCTGGAATTGGATATGATCCAAAATCAGACAAAAGGAAAGGAAGAAAGAAAGCTGGAGGTAAATCATACTTAAATTATTTTCAACATTCTGGGCATACATCAAACCCTTTTGCTCATTGTAATTATTGTAATAGAAAAGATCATTATACTTCATCATGCATTCATAAGAAGAAAGGAACGATAGGAACCTACAAATGGGTACCTAAAGGCTCATATGTTTTGAAAATTTCTTGTACTAACCCAAAAGGACCCAAAAAGAAGTGGGTACCTAAGACTTAATCATATTTAATTGTAGATATGTCTCAAAGCATCTAAAAACAATAAGTGGTACATAGACAGTGGATGCTCTAGACATATGACCGGAGATTTCAAAAGTTTTACCACATTGCAACCTAAGGAAGGTGGAAAAGTGAAATTTGGAGGAAATCAATGCGGAAGGATAGCAGGAATTGGTGAAATAAAAAATGACAAAGGAATACAAGTCAAAGATGTATATTACGTTGAAGGCTTATGTCATAATTTGTTGAGCGTAAGTCAAAGTGTAGATAAAGGCAACTGGATAATATTTGATTCAGAAGAATGTCTAATTGTCAACAAGAAAGACTTATAACTTGATAAGAAAAATATCAAGGTAAAGCTCAGAGCAAAAAAGGAAGGTAATTGCTATATAATTGATATAAATAGAAATGATTCTGAAAATTGTTTTCTAAGCAATACCAATGAAAGTTGGTTATGGCATAAGAGACTAGTTCATGTCAACATGCACCAAGTAAGCAAATTACTCAAAAAGGATTTAGTTCTTGGTTTACCTAAAGTAATTTTTAAAAACGATTTGATTTGTGACGCATGTCAAAAGGGTAAACAAACTAAATCATCTTTCAAATCAAAAATTGAGATTACCACAAATCGACCACTTCAATTGATACATATGGATTTAGTTAGTCCAGCAAGAGTTAAAAGCCTTGGTGGCAACTTATATTCATTGGTCATTATTGATGATTCTCTAGATTTACATGGACTATTTTTCTATCATCAAAGGATGAAACCTTTGCAAACTTCATTGTTTTTGCCAAGAAAGTGCAAAATGAGAAAGGTATATCCATTACAGGTATTAAGACAGATCACGGTGGAGAATTTGAGAATCAAGCCTTTGAAGAATATTGTGATACTAATGGCATTGTTCACAATTTCTCTGCTCCAAGGACACCACAACAAAAGAGTCGTGGAATGAAAGAATAGAGTGCTCACTAAAATGACTAGAGCAATACTAAATGAAAAGAACGTATCTCAAGTTTTCTGGGCCGATGCAATGAGCACAGCATGCTATGTTTCAAATAGAGCCTACATTAGAACAAAACTTGGAAAGACACCATACGAGCTATACAAACGAAGGAAGCCGAATCTTGCTCATTTACACATCTTCAGTTGTAAGTGTTTCATTCATAATAATGGTAAAGATAACTTAGGAAAATTTGATTTGAGAACAAATGAAGGAATTTTCCTAGGATATTCTCACCGAAGTAAAGCATATAGAATTTTCAATAAACGAACATGTGTTGTTGAAGAATCAATTCACATTGTATTTGATGAATTTGAATCCTCTGACAAAACCATTGATGATAAGCAGGAAGTTGTTTTAAATCAAGAAAATGGTCAATCTATTTCTAAATCTCTTATTCCAGAAGTTGATCAAACCAAGGATGAAGAACAGTCACTAGGTCAACCTAAAGCCTGGAAATACAATAGGAGTTATCCCCTAGATCAAGTCATAGGAGATGTGAATGAAGGAGTCAAAACTAGAAATAGAATTTTCAATGAAGTAAGTTTTTCTACATTCATTTATGAGATTGAACCTTCTAACATTGATGAAGCCCTATCAGACAATGATTAGGTTATTGCAATGCAAGAAGAACTAAATCAATTTGAAAGAAATCAAGTTTGGGATTTGGTACCCCGACCTAAGGATCATCCGATCATTGGCACTAAATGGGTATTCAAGAAAAAACTTGATGAATCCGCAATTATTGTAAAAAACAAGGCAAGATTGGTGGCCAAAGGCTATAATCAGGAAGAAGGAATTGATTATGAGGAAACGTATGCTCCAGTGGCTAGATTGGAAGCTATACGTGTACTCTTAGCCTTTGCATGCATCAAAGTATTCAAACTCTATCAAATGGATATAAAGAGTGCATTTCTAAATGGCTATATTATGGAAGAAGTACATGTAGAGCAACCTCCAGGTTTTGAGGATGTAACCCAACCCGATCATGTCTTCAAACTTAAAAAGGCTTTATATGATTTAAAACAAGCTCCTAGAGCATGGTACGAGAGGCTCAGTAAACTTCTTATTGATCAAGGTTTTGTACAAGGAAAAGTTGATTCAACACTTTTTACAAAATAAAAACGTGATGATATATTAATTGTGCAAATATATGTTGATGGTATAGTTTTCGGTGCTACTAACGAAACTATGTGCAAAGAATTTTCTAAGATAATGTAGGGGGAGTTTGAGATGTCAATGATGGGAGAATTAAATTTCTTTCATCGGTTTGCAAATCAAACAAAGAAATAATGGAACCTTCATATCTCAAACAAAATATTTGAAAGAGCTATTGAAGAAGTATGGATTGGATGAAGCAAATGGAATGGACACAGCCATGAGCTCAACCACATTGCTTGATGCAGATGTCAAGGGAAAAGATTACAATATCACAAAATATAGGGGAATAATTGGATCATTACTCTATCTCACTGCAAGCAGACCTGACATTTAATTCAGTGTGGGTATGTGTGCAAGATATCAATCAGCACCAAAAGAGTCACATGCTGAAACCGTTAAACGTATCTTTCGATATCTTGCTGACACACAAGAATTGGGTTTATGGTATCCCAAAGGAAGAAGTGAATATTTAGTTGCTTACTAAGACTCTGATCATGGAGGATACAAGACAGACAGAAAGAGTATAAGTGGATAAGGTCAATTTCTTGGAGGCTCACTTATATAATGGTTTAGCAAGAAACAAACTACAATGTCTCTTTCGTCAACAGAAGCTGAGTATGTTGCAGTATCAAGTTGTTGTGCACAAGTAATTTGGCTAAAGCAACAACTCCAGGATCTTGGTATTTATTTGAAAGAAACACCAATATACTGTGACAATACTAGCACGATAAGTTTGGCAAAGAATCCTGTTCAACATTCTAGAACCAAACATATTGATGTTAGACATCACTTCATCAAAGATCATGTCTAAAAGAAAGATATCAAAGTCATATTCATTCCAACTCATCCTCAACTAGCTGATATCTTTACAAAATATCTTGCAAAAGATCAATTTTTGTATATTAGAAGAGAATTGGGAATGGTAAATCCCAATGAGTTATAAGTTATCTAGTGTTTACAACATGTTAGATGATATTATTTATTGATGTTTTGATGATTACTAACTTAAGCATCAGAGTTTCTAGCAATTTGTTTTTGCAGGATCATAATATTCTGTTTTGGGGTATGAATAATAGAGGTTAACAGAGGACAACATTACTGGAGTGTCAACTTCAAGTAATGAGCATCACTGGAGTAACAACTTCAAGTAATAAATGTATCACTGGAGTGACAACTTGAAGTAATGGATGCATTACTCGAGTAGCCACTCAAGAAATGAACTTGGAAATGTGCCAGTGAAGTATTAATTTCAAATAAAACAGTACAATGGTTGAAAATAAATAGTTAGAAGGTGAAGATACAGCTTACCCAAGGTAGGCCTCGAGTGATGTTCAACATGACTCGAGTAAGGCCTCAAGTGAACCTAGGTGCAAATATTAAATCATCTGATTTTCAAGTTAAATCTATTCTAAAGAGTCATCTAGTGATGGAGGAAATACACATGGATAATTACAAAATTATTCATGCCAGGTACGCACTCAAAATTGCTGTATTTGAAAATTTTTCATATGATCACTCGCGTAGCTACCCGAGTGATGATGATGATCACTCGAGTAAGCCCTCGAGTGATGTCGGGCTCTAGGTTATTTCAACTCGATACTCAGTCATTTCTCATAAAATCACCTCGAGTGATTCACTAAATACTCTCACAAAAATTTTTCACAATCATTTCCTTGCTTCATTTTCGTCAAAACCTATCAATTTTTAGCTTAAAAAAACTTCTTATTTTGCTCAAAATCTCTCTGCCCTAGCCGAGCAACTTTCACATTTTTCAGAAATTCTTATCAAGATGGCTAGAACCAAAAATCTCACCCCTTCAGAGTCTTCTGAACCTAAACAATCATCTGACCCATTCTCTTCTAAGCCACCTACCAAGAAACGCAAGCTTACACTGAAATCCAAAGCCAAATCTCAGCCTAAGCCTCAGTCTAAGCCGAAAGAGAAAGGGGTTGTGATCAAAGAGCCTATTGTCACAAGAGCTCAATCCAAGAAGAGTACCTCAATTGGAAGAGGCAAAGGCACAAAAGTATCATCCCCTTCTCCTTCTAATTCTTCCACACCCTCTTTCACTCCAAAACCTTCTAAGAAACCAAAATATGATGAAAATATTGCCAAAGCAATGGTTGGCTTTCTTGAAGAAGCTATCATGGAAGCCATGGATTCAAAGAAAACAGGAGCAAAGAAGGGTCAATCCTCTAAGAAGCCAGAAGTACCAGAAGAGGAAATTACTCTTCCCCCTAAAGGCTTCAATGTTAGCAAGTTGGAGGAGTCTCAAAAGTTCCTGACTCATTTGTCTAGGAGGAAAGTGTGCAAGACTCACTGGATTAATCTTCAAGTTCTTCGAGAGGTATTGAAGTACGACCTTAGTCCCTACCTTGAACCCTTTATGCCTTAGTTATCTATTAAATTGCCCTTTTGTACAAGGTAGTTAGTCATTTCTATTGTAATCTTGAAATACTAAATGACCCTGTTAGAAGATCAGTAGTGGAAGAATGACCACAAAAGTTAGAGGTCAGAAAATTCTTATCTCACCATCTAGGATTAATATTTGGTTAGGAATAGAAAACCCCCTGATGATATCTATTCTAAACTTGAGTCTAACCATATCTTCTCTGTTCTTAGACTTGGTGAGTTAGTGGGACCTCTAAACTTCAATCCGAGTGATATGTGTGACCACCACAGGGTTCTATGTTACATCTAATCTAGAGCCTTATGTTATTCTCTGGAAATTCTTGTATTTCATCACATTTTTCTTATATATTTGTGGTTTTAAACTAAAATTATGCATAAGTTTTATACATATGAAGAAAAATGTGATGTGTTGAAAATACTTGAAAAAGTGCAAATTTTGAGCTAAATGTATAGGGTTTTAGATTAAATTGAAGAATTGAAAAGCTCATAAAATCCTTTTCTTTGTAGGAGGATGGTGACAAGAAATGGAAGCTTACATGGATCATTGGAGGTGAAGAAAAGAAGAAAAAAAGCCAAAAAGGAAGATCAAAGTAGCTTGAAGGTGTCCCCGGTTGCTTTTGCTACGCTACAGCGAAGCAAAAGTGAAAACATATAAAAAATAGGCCCTTCTGACTGCGTACGCTGTGGGGTCGCTATAGCGAAGCAAAAGCGAAAACACATAAAAAATAGGCCCTTATGACTACGTACGCTGTAGGGTCGCTATAGCGAAGCAAAAGCGAAAACACATAAAAAAATAGGCCCTTCTGACCGCGTACGCTGTGGGTTCGCTATAGCGAAGCGAAAGCAAAGTCGTGATACTGCAACTGTGCGTTTTGAAAAACTGATGCTTCAGCTGGCTTTTTAACCTAATGGGGGCGCCGAAATGAAGGGATTCTGCACAAGGAAGAGCTCAAGAACCATAAGGAGGCTTCTTTGAGAGCTTGAGAAGGATTTTGGTGATTCTTGGAGGAGATTCTTGGAGAAAATTAAGATTTTCTTCTCTTTTTCTGGTTTTTCCCCTCTTCTCTTCTCATTTGCTGATATGGTCATGAGTTTTATGTTGAGTTGCTGGTTTGTATTGATTATGAGTGGTTAAAACTCTCATTTAGGATTACTTCTACTCATTGTATGGATTAAAACTACTATATTTTCTTGCTTTTACTAGTTGTTGAGAATATATGCTGATTTTTCTCCATGCTTAATTACTATCTTGTGCTTGATCACCACCTGACTAGTTTGGTTCAATTGAATGATGCTTGAGAGAGCTATTTTGGTGTTAGAACTTGAGAAAAATCATGCTAGACTTGAAGTTTAAGGATTAAATGGATGGTTTGTTGTTAGAATAGAGATATATCTAACAACCTAGCATAGTCTAATGAAGAATTGTTTTGGGAAAGATGATTTTCATTAATGATAGACAAGAGATTGAATATTGTTAATGAAGATTAAAAATCAATCTTGACTTGAGAGAGCTTGATTGATGATCTTAGAATATTTGAATAGCATATGGACTCACACAACTAGCATAAGTGAATTAGTTGCATAGTTTTATGAAATACAATAAGGAAGAAGTAATCCTAAGCCTCTAAACCTTGAAGTAGAATCAATTTTACAATCACCTTTGTTTTACCTTATTGTTTTTAGCAAATTTCCTTACTTGACATACTCAATTTCAAATGATTCCATTCAACCTAATTGAACATATGGTTATATTAGTTAGCTCACTTTCGTCGTAGTCCTCGAGGGAACGATCTCTACTTATCACTTTATTACTTGCGACCCGTGCTCTTGTGGAAGCTAAATGGAGAACAAGTTTTTGGCACCGTTGTTGGGGACTATTGACTAAAGTGTTTTGAGTTAATTAGTGTAATTGTGTGCTTGATTACGCTTGAATACTTTTCTTCTTCTTGTTTGACTTTCTTAATTTGCTTTGTTTTTAAGTATAGTTATAGCTATAGTTCTTTTTCTTGTTTTTCTTAGTATAGTTCTATTAGTTGATAAATTTGATACTCATTTTGGGATTTTTGACTTGTAGGAATTTTAGCTCCGTATGCAAACTGATTTGGAGATCGTTCTTGACGGTGCTCTTGAAGAATATTGTTCTGAAGACTTTGAAATTGAACCGGAGAATCCACCTCCAGTGCAGCCTCTCCAAGGACCTGAACCTTTGCCTATACAAGAGCAACCGAAACCACCACCTCGTCCTCATCCATTTTACAATATGGCTAATCCTAATGATGATAACTTGGAGCGCACTTTGGATGAATACATAGAGCAAGGAAACTCCACCTATCAATTTATCATCCAATTTCCTGCTATTCAAGCTCGGAATTTTGAGTTGAAGCCAATCATGCTTCAAATGCTCCAAATGATTGGCTTGTTTTTGGGAACTCAGAATGAAGACCCTACTAACCAGTTGACACGCTTTGTACAAGTGTGTGAGAACTTCAAGTTTCAAGGAGTAACTGCAGATGCACTCAGATTGCGCCTCTTTCCTCTATCACTTAACAAGAAGGCAAGAGCTTGGCTTACTGCTCTACCTCCTAACTCCATCACTACTTGGGATGAAATGGCATCCAACTTCAAAGCAAGGTTCATTCCAAGGGGTAGACGGGCAGTTCAAAGAGCTGAACTCTTGGGTTTTCAACAATAGCCCGGAGAACGTTTTCATAAAGCATGGGAGAGATTCAAGGAGCTATGGCGTAGTTGTCCTAACCATGAACAGAAGACCTATGTTTTGCTTGAAGCCTTTGCAGCCGGATTTGATGTGCCTACTTCCAATATGCTCAATAATGTCTCTAATGGTGGAATTGGCAAGAAGAGAGTTTGTGATATATCTCAGTTGTATGAGGACATTGCCTCTAGTTCCTTGCAACAATCTGAAAAATCACATTCTAGCTATAGAACATATAAGGAACCAAGTCCTTCAAGTAGTTCAAATGAATCTAAAGAAATTTCTGCTCAACTTGAAGCAATTGCCAAGAGGTTTGATCAACTTGAACTAAGAATGGAGAGAAACTCCTCCAAGAATGTGAACGCTATCCAAGCTCCAAGTCCTTCGTGTGAAATATGTGGAGAAGGCCACTCCTCTGAAGAATGTTATCATACTATAGAGTTGGTGAGTTATTTGAACAATAGTCAAAGGTATCCACATGGCAACCCTTACTTTAATACTTACAACAAGGGTATGAGGGACCATCCTAACTTCTCTTGGAGGAATGGACCTAGTGATAATCCAATTAATCCCTATGCTTCTTCTAGTAAGCCAATGTGTCCACCGGGTTTTGAGCAACCATCGAAGCCACAAGAGGGTGATTCTGAGACAAATAAACTCTTGAGGCAACTTATCAAGAGTCAAGAAGGCTTAGTTGGCACAGTTTCTCTTCATGACATAGCAATCAAAAATCTTGAGATACAAATGGGCCAAATTGCTTCACACTTGAGTGCTCAACCAAGAAATGGTCTTCCAAGTGATACTATTCCCAATCCTAAGCGAGAAGGTAAAGAAGAATGCAAGGCTCTTACTCTCCGGAGTTGCAAGACTTTACCTAATGTTCCAAGTATGGGTAAGGCTACAACAAAGCCAAAGGATCATGTTGTGGAAGATATTATCCTTAATGACGAGGTTGTTGAAGAGATTGTGGTTGAAGAAGAGGAAGCAAACTGAAGTGACTCTAGATGAGGTGGTGTCAAGCAAGCCCATTGCTCCTGACAATATGGACGAGAAGAAGAGAAAGACCAATACTTCTCCTCCATGATATGTCCCATCACCCCCTTTTCCACAAAGGCTCAAGAAACATCAAGAAGCTGGGCGAGCTACAAAGTGCGTTTTGATACAAGGAGTTGGAACTATAAAGGGAAGTACACCTAAAATTTTGCATTTGAAACTACTTGCTTGAATATCATTGCTGCTGCTTTAATGTTTGTTCAAAGGTGAATGTAACTTGAGATGGAATTTGTATAGGGTGAATGAAGCTTTAGGATTGACAAATCTGTTTTCACCATGTTTGAGTACAGCATGCTGCCCTTATGCTTTTTGAGGTGGATCAATGGTTTGTGAAGTGAGTTGGGTGCTATGTGTGGAATTTGGGGTGATTTGGGAATCATTTTATGCATTTTTAATGTGTGTGGTGTTATCATAATGTTTTGATGTCATTGAATGGTGTGTGATAAGATTAAGGTACCATTTGTGGAAATTGGGTGAGTTAGGATGCTTTGAGAATCTCATTTTGCTGTCAGAATTTTTGTTTGTTTGCTGTCATCCTTGGCTGCCACTTCGCTGTGGCAAAGCTGCAGCAAATGTTTGGTTTTTCTGTGATTTGCTGTGCATCCGTGCTTGCTGTTGCTTTGTTATGGCATACTGAAGGCAAAAGCAACCCATTTTTCAATGCTTCTGTGCAGTTTTCCTTGGCTTCGCCTTTGCTTCGCTATAGCGAGGTCAAGGCAAATATATGCCAATTTTTACCTCTTCTGTGCAGTTTTCCTTGTGTTTGCCCTTGTTCGCTATAGCGAGGTCAAGGCAAACATATGCCATTTTACACCCTTTCTATGCATCCGACAGCCACAACTAAATAATAATAATAATAATAATAATAAAATATATAATTAAAAAATTTTTTTTACCATCTCACCCTTATTTCACATTTATTTTCCTTCTTTACATATGGCCCACATTCATTTTTCAAATTTAAAATCCCTCCCTCTTTTGTAAATTCCCTCCTAACCCACCCCCTAATTTCATCCCAACCATATCCCCTTTCAACTCCATTGTCTCCTATTCGCTGCCCTAATCTCCATCCATTTTTATTTCACTCCCAGCTCCGTTGTCCTCCGCGCAACACCTTCGATCTTTACAACCCCATAGCTCCTCCGCCTCCCAACCCATCGCTCTCTCTCGTTCGGCCTCCACCTTCTCATTCTACTTCCTTCACCGTCATCTCCCTGCACTATCGACGGCCTTCACCCTCTCTTCTCCACCGACTCCTATCGGCGACATTACCCACCACCGGCACCCAGATCCTCTATAATATCCCGATTTGTGATTAGGGCTGATAACTCTGATAATCATTGAGATTAGTGTAATTAAGCACTTGGGATTAATGTAATGTGATTTTTAGAATTTATGTGTGTGGTATTTAAGATCAAGGGTTGTGATTCATTGATAATGGGTCGGGATCCTACGCTTTGCGATTGTGTGAGTTCATGAAGGAGTGCTTAAGATGATAACATGTGGCATTGTGGTAGTGGTTGAATGAGGCCACAAGAAGACAAAACTTCACTTTTTCTCTCTCCCTCCTCTCCATTTTCGGTTGAGTGTGTGTGAGAGAGTGATTTGACTTCTCATCATCATCATCATTCCATCTCTCATCTCTTCTCTCTCTTTCTCCTCCATTTCCGGCGACATTGAGGCAAGAAGAGGAAGAAGAAAAGCTTGAATCTTGGTAAGTTGTGAACCTCCTTTGTTCAAAGCATCTTCTCTAAAGTTGTATATCTCATTGTGAGCTACACTGTGATGATTGTAGAGCCTTGAATGGTGTTGATTGGGATTTTGGCCGAAATCGAAAGTTGAGGAATCAAGGTTCTGAATTGAGCAAAGAGAAGAGGTAGGCATTTAGAGCATTTTGGTATATTGTTTGTGATTGTTGGCTAAGTTTGGTCAAATCTGGAAATTTGCCCTAAATTGCACCAAATGTGGATTTTAGGAGTTTCATTGTGTTTGCTGTTAAAAATGAGTTAATGTTAAGTTATTTGATTATTGGAAATAATCTGGAATGATGGAAATGTGTTAAGGGAAATTTGGAGAATGTGTGTCATTGAGACCTTAATGAATGATTATGGTCAAATAGGTTTTTGGAGTGTTTATGAGGTTGCCATTGTGTTCCCTATGTAGTGCCAAGTATGTGTGAGCTTTTGGTAGAGTTTGGGAACCTTTGAGAGTGAATTTGACCATCTGGTGTTTCTGGTTTTTGGCTGCGTTTCTGGGTCTCTGATGAACATCACTCGAGCATAGGATGATCATGCTCGAGTGATGGGAGAGTTTTCCCTGTTCTGCTTCGAGTGAGCGAAGAACATGCTCAAGTGAGCATGGTCTGCTCGAGTGATAGTGGGAGTTCAGAGTGAAGGGTTTCTTTCGGGTCTTCACTTGCTGGTGAATGCCACGAGTGTGCTCTGACACTCGTGAGCATAGCCTTCTCACTCGAGCACTGGGGGTCATGCTCGAGTGAGATTGTGCTTCTGGAAGGAGTTGTGCTTTCGGGTTCTCACTCGCGAGTAAGGTGCTAGAGTGTGCCTTCTCACTCGCGGGTGTGAGGTGTGTGCTCGAGTGCATGTGGGTGTGCTCGAGTGATCCTGGTCTTGGAGAGCGTTGTGTTCTCTCGGGTCCTCACTTCCTGGACTTCTCTCGCGGGTGCTCGAGTGAGGCATTTGGCCTTGTGCTCGAGTGAGGTTCAGCGTACTCGAGTGAGCCAGTGCTCGAGGGTTTCTTTGTGCTCTCGGGTGCTCACTCGCAGTCTCACTCTCTCTTGTGCTCGAGTGATGTCCGTACTGGTGCTCGAGTGAGAGCATCTGTGCTCTAGTGAGATGACCAAAAATGAGTGTTTTGCCTTTGAGTAAGGGGTCTTTTGGGTAGCTTCTTCCAACCCTTTAGGCATATGTTTAGGCCTCTAATAGTCACCTAAAGAGTCCTAAATGATAACCAACTTAGAATATTATTGAAATATACATATGGATAAGAGATTGATTGGTTGTCCCTAATTGATATAGGATTTGACATCTGTCGTCCTCGTGAGGCTAAGGTGTCAGAGCCAGTCAGGAAGGACACAGGTAGTGACTCTCTCTTTATACCTTGTGTGATGCATTGTATGTATATTATGTCATTGTTTTGAAATGGATATCGTATGTTGCAAGTTTTGTGAAAACTGTGGAAGCATCGCTATACCAATAGTCCCTGAGTCACTAATAACGGTTCGGGTGAAGGTCGTATGCCTTCCCGGCGGTAAAAGGGGATGAGGTTAGGGTGTGATATATGTGTATATGTGGGCCGAAAGGCTAATTGTGGGCCGAAAGGCTATTTGTGAAGGCCGACGGGCCATTTGTGAAAGCCGAAAGGCTAGAGTTGAGCCGTGTGGCTATTTGTATGCACTGCCACGCCAATAGTCCCTGAGTCGCTAACAACGGTACGGGTAAAGGTCGTATGCCTTCCCGGCGGTAAAAGGGGATGAGGGTGGAGTGACTTGTGTTGCTGTATGAGATGATTGGTGTGCATATTCTGTGATTGCATGTGGTATGAAATTGTTGTTACTACTGGGATTCTTTAGAATCTCACCCCTTCCATATGACTAACCTTTTCAGACAGGGCGAGTGGCTCGAAAGGGAAGCGGACAACCAGGAGTAGTTAGGACTACTCTGAGATTTAGTGGTAGTTGGTTATCTTAGTTTTGGATTTTGGGATTGCCAAGTGTATATTTATGTAAATGAATATTTTGGTTATGTAATCCCCATTTTGGGAACTTGTAAACCCAAGTTATATATGTAAGTAACCCGGGGTTTGCCGGGATTTTGATTTCCGCACTTTGATATTTATTGTGTACTCTGATTTCTCAAGTAATTATATCCGCCCGTGAATGTGAGACCAACAATAAGTATGTTTTGGAATTGATTTTCAAAATACCCCATCTCTTGGATGTGGGACTATAATTGTTATTTCATCTTATTGGTCTCTATTTCACTTAAATTTCGTAATCCGGATGTAATTACGGTGAGGGGGTTACATCCTCCACCACCAGCGCCACCTAGTCGACCTGGCAACCACCCACAGCCCTCACGATCGAAGTCCCAGCTTCCCCTATTTTTCCACTGCCTCTTTGACCCTTAACTCCATCTTCGCTCCACCGTCGATTAAGCTCCTCACCGTCGCTCATTCCTCACCACTAATCCCTACCTTTAATCTACAGAGGAGGTAATTACTATTTACTCTCCTCTTTGGGCTTTGGTCTAATTAGTACGAGGACTGCTATAGTTTATGATAATAGGGTCTTAAGATTGAATAACCAGGGGGTGGCTGAAGGATTAGTTTGGTGATTTACTAAGTTAGGCTTGGTGATTATTTGTTCATACCTGTAGCTAGTTCTAGGCGACATTCATATCTCCCGTTTTCAATCAATTGTCGCATGCTCATGGTCTAGTAGCTATTGGTTCAAATTATGAGGTTGCTTGAATTAGGAATGGGAGTAGTTAGATGGTATTGTTTGGTTTAATTAGGCTTGAAATGATATGGTTTACTTTAGTGATTAGTGTACTGGACATTCCTGGTTTGGATAACCTTTGACCTGTACAAGGGGATGTCTCTTGTTTCCTTGCATATAAACGCATGAATGGCTAATTCGAGAACTACTACATAAGATTAGGTGCTTGCACCCTTGTTCCTTGTTTACTTGTTCTAGAGGTGCTTCATTTGGAAAATCTAGTTTCGCACTGCTTTCATGTTCATTTTTCTACTGCCATGACAATGGCTTTGCAATCATCTTACCAAAGTCCATTTTCAATTTTGGAAACGCACCTATAAGTTCTCGAATTAGCCTGCATGTGCCAATTGTTTGGAAATCCCTCCAACTCTTGAACTTCATTTTGAACTAAGAAATACTTTCTCAAGTGGATGTTTCAGAAATTTTTGATTGAGTTGTTGCTCCTTGGGATAGTTTGAGTTTATCTAGTAACAGTGAAAAACCTCTTGACATACTGAAATGCAAAGGCATTGATCTGCTGTTTTGAAAATTTTGGCCTTCTTTCTAAGGCATCACCACTGTAAAGAAATGGGTTTTCTGTTTTGTAGAGCTTGTTTTCTTGAAAAATCAGGTGTTTCAGCTGTTATTTCACTTGACTCCATTACATAACCATTTGTTACCACGCTTATATTGTTCAACTGAGTTGTAGAGCCCCTTTAGGATCATTTGAGTTGGTGACTCACTTTGAGATCATTTATACTGATACGAGGAAGTGAGGATAGGTTTAGGAGTGGAATTATGGATTGCCTTGTTGAGGTTCTTAGCTAGCCACAAGTTTGGGGGAACTTTTTCTTTTAGGACTAGTGTTTCTCTTTTTCTTTTCTTTTTGTTAGTTGTAGATTGTTCATGGTTTTTGTGTGTGTTTTCTTTGGTTTTGATTTTTGCAGATAATGACCAAGCGCCGAGCTACTCCTAAAAAGCCAGCGCCTAAACGGAAAAAGGCCGCTGCCGCCCCTTCAAGTCCTATGCCTCCACCAACTCAACCACATCCCTCCACTTCTGCACCAGATTTGCTAGACGTTGTCGAAGATCTCATGAACTCACGACCTCTGCATCAAGAGAGAGAATTCCCGCCTAATACTCGGTTTAAGTTCTACAAGTTGGCGATAGAACACCTTGGGTTAGGGCATCTATTGGCATCGCAAGCTACTGGCAATAAAACTTTTGTTCGCCATTTCTATTTGTCATGGCATTTCGTCAATGCAGTTGAGAGGTGTCCCCCCTTGTGGCAAGAACTTCATCAGTCCGAAATTCATTCGCCAATTCTATGATCTGCCTTTCTATCCCCAATGCCAATATCATCTTCTGAAGAAAGAGGCTGAGAATTTTCCCTTCAAGGCAATTACTGATACCTTGGTCAAACCAGGTGAACCTCAATGGTATCGACTAAGAGGCAAGCAAATATATCTCAAGCAACGGAGCCTGAATGAAGAGGCCAGAATGTAATATCCTGATTTGTAATCAAGGATTAGTAGCTTCAAATGATGTAATTAATGTTAATTAAGCATATTTGAGTATATGTTGTGTGTTATGATATAAGGATGATTAGTGATGATTTCATGAGTCAAGAACCAATCAGGGGTAAAACGGTAAATTTACCAACTGTCTGGTTAGCTAATGATGAGAAAAACCCCTTAGTAATCAAGATCAATGGTTGAGATTGAAAGACCAAGGGGTGGAATTTGATGCAAGCAAGCTTAGGTGAAAGCATTGTGGGAAGAGTAAGATGATGCCAAGTGGCAAGCTTTGGACCATTGGATGAGTCAAAGTTTTCAAACACTCTTCTCTCTTCCTTCAACTCGTTGGTATGCATGGGGAAAAGAGAAGCAAATGATCATATCTCACCAACTCATTTCTCTCTCCATTTTCCTCCATTTCCGGCGAGCTTGGCAAGAAAGAGAAAGGAAGAGTCTGAAATTAAGATAGGTAAATGACCTTATAAGCTCAAACACTATTTATTGATATTGTTCAAAAGGTTAAGAGCTCTACTTCCATGTTTTCAGACTTGTGATTGGTGGTGTGTGGCAAAGTGAGGGATTTTGAAAGTGGAGGAATCCAAGTTCTGAAATCAGCAAGTGAAAGAGGTAGGCTTTTGAGGAATTGTGGTATATATGTTAGGATGTTTTCATGATCAATGAAAATTCTGGAAATTTGACCTAATTATGATGTTAAATGAAGGATAGTCTTTGATGAGAGTGTCACTGTTCATTTGGTCAGTTTTGACACTTGGGAGTGATTAGAAATTGATTTGAAGTTGAATAAGGGAAATGTGTTAAGTTGTGGTTTTGGTGGATTTATGGTTTAGAGATGAGATCTTGTTGTTGAGTGGAAATTTGGGTTGTTTATGGTTGTCAATGGGTTCCTTGTGATGATATATGAGAGAATGAGTAATGGTATGAGTTAGGGAACCATTGGAATTCATTTGGTGAATTCTGGTAAACCATGTCAGTTTCTGCGTTTTGGGTATCTGGTGTGAATTCTCGAGTGAGAGAAGAACTCACTCGAGCACAGGAAGAACATGCTCGAGTGAGCATGTTTGTGCTCGAGTGAGGGTGCCTTTTTGGTGCTGCGGGTGAGTGTCTCAGGGTATCACTCGTGAGTGATTGCCAAGAGTGCGCCTGGCACTCGCGAGCATTGGAAGATCACTCGAGCACAGGTGTTGTGCTCGAGTGAATCTGTGGTCTGGGAGTTGGGGTGCTCTCGGGCAGACACTCGCTGCCTTGTGCTCGCGAGCACTGAGGGGCAGTGCTCGAGCACAGGTGTTTGTGCTCGAGTGTTGGAGAAGGGAGAGGTTAAGAGATGCTCTCGGGTTGTCACTCGTAGGCCTCACTTCCGTGGTTCTCGAGTGTGCTCGGGATCTCTGCTCGAGCACAGCCTTTTGTGCTCGAGTGAGAGTGTAGGTTGGTCGCGGGAGTTGCTCTCGGGCAAGCACTTCCTGCGTCTCACTCGCGAGTGAGGGGGAGTTGTGCTTGAGCACGGCCTTCTGTGCTCGAGTGAGGGGTGCGAGTGAGGGGTCCAAAAATCAGATCTTAGCTTTCTAAAGAGGGATCTTTGGGGATAGTTATCCCAACCCTTTAGGCATATGTTTAGGCATATTATGGCTATCTAAAGAGTCCGAATGAATACCAACTTAGAGTGTTATTGAAGTAAGAACTTGGAAAAGGAAATTAACCAAATGTCCCTATTTTGATTATAGGATTTGATATCTGCTATCCTCGTGAGCCTACTGTGCCCAGAGACATCAGGAAAGGATCAGGTAGTGACTTTTCTTTCGTACCACTTGTGATGCATCGTATGTGTGTATTTTCATTGCTTTGCGATAAGTTCGTATGCTGCGACTTATGTGGATATATGTGAGCACCGTCAGTCCAATAGTCCCTGAGTAGCTAACAACGGTTCGGATAAAGACTGTGTGTCTTTCCGGCGGAGAAAGGGGATGAGGATGAGGTGTGATTATGTGACATGAAAGCCGAGAGGCTGATTGTGGGCCGAAAGGTCGGTTATGAGCCGAAAGGCTATTGTGAGGCTGACGAGCCGTTTGTGAAGCCGGATAGCTATGTGCTATAAGGCTATATGTATGCACTGCCACGCCAATAGTCCCTGAGTAGCTAACAACGGTTCGGGTTAGGCAGTGTGCCTTCCCGGCGGAGAAAGGGGAGGAGGCTGGAGTGTGATATGTGTTGCTGCTGTATGATGATTTACTTACATGCTATGTACTTATGTGTGGTATAAATGCTTAGTTACTACTGGGATTCTTTAGAATCTCATTCTTTCCTTTAAACTAACCTTTCAGACAGGGCGACTGGCTCCAAGGAGAAGCGCGTGACCCGAAGTGGTTAGAGTTTCTTAGGGACATTAGTATAGTTTTGTTGGTTTATTCATTTGGATAGGGATTACTGTATTATGTTTTGGAGATGTATATAGTTTGAAATACTTGGTTGTAGTCCCTAAACAGGATTTGGAATTCTAGGTATGTAGTTGAACCCGGGGGTTGCCGGGAGTTTGGTTATACACTCTGTTATTCGTAAATGTACATAAACTGCGCAGGTGATTATATTCGATAAATTGAACTTGAGACTGGAAGAGGAATGAAGTTTTGAAAATTTCGTAAAGTCCCTACTACTAGAGGGAAATTTAAATGAGTTTTAAACCATACGACGGTCTCTAATCTAATTTAATTACCTAATATCGAGTTATAATCACGTGTTTAAAAGCAGGGTGTTACACAGAATATGGTTGAACTTTATTACTTTTAATGTCACCCCTGTAGGCAATAGCAGCACTGTGCCGAAGTTAACTGCTTTGCTTATATTCCTCTTCATGACAGGTCAGCGTGTGAAGTTAGAAAACATCCTTTATGACACCCTGTACAATTGTGCTCACACAAAGAGGAAGGGAACTTATTTGGTTCTACCACATCTGATTTCTGACCTTTTCACCAAGGCTCAAATTCCAGCCTCCTCTGATGATATTTACTTTCAGCCCTCCCCCCCTTACCGGTATGATAAAACTAAGTTAGATCACAAGGGACCGGTTGATTTGGATGGCGACCAACCCCCACTTACATTACGTAGTCTCCATGATGAGCTTTTGCTAGCAAAAAGGGAACGTGCAAAGGAGCGCCTTCACCGACAGCGCGTGGAGACTATGCTGGAAGGACTCACAAGCAAGATGGGTGTCGAGGTGCCACCGAGGGTTGAGAGTGATGAGGAGAAGGACCCATCCACACATCACCGATGGAAAGAAATTGTAGTTTTTCGAGATCCAGCTGAGGCAAAAATTGGTGAAGATTCTGAGTCTAGGGCATCTGAGAGTGCCAATGATGATGAGGTGGTTTCGGTTGGGGAGGATGAGGATCTTGGTTCTAGTAGAGCTGCTGATGCTGATACCTCTAAGTCAGAGTATGATCCTGCAGATGATTCTGCTGATTAATGAGACTCCTCTGACTTTAACTTTTTAATGCTTGTTCTTTTTGCTTCCCTGTGTTTTCTGACATCTTTTAAATATAGAACTTTCGAGTTAGCATTTCTGTACAATTCCATTTGGGTTCATGTGCATAGTCTGTTCTTGTGTGTTGTTAGCTACTGATGGCTAACAGTTGTTTTGTATGCTAACTGTCATTATCACTAGCTGTTCCTATGATAGGCTTTAATGTGGGCGTTGATGCCCTTTGTTTGATTAGATGAGTAGTTGCCATTGAGCATGTACTATTTGATGCATATGAGACTGCTGTTAATATTACTTGTAAATGTGTCCAGGTTTGAGTGCTGTTTGCGTACAGGTTTGAGTGCTGTTTGTGACAGTGGGGACACTGTTGGTTTCAAGTTTGGGGAGGTATATTGTGAAAATTTTAAAATGTGAAAATTTTGGAAGTGAACAGTGAGTGCACAGGTATATACAAGCAGTTTTGATGTATAGTTTGATTGAAAAAAGTGGTGAAATATATGAAATTTCACAAACGTAAGCCTTTGCTTGGAAAATTTTAGAGAAAATATCTTTTGAATTAGTTAAATTGTTTGTTTAGAATTGCATAAATGGTCCTATAATTGGATAGCTATTTAGCATTATGCTTGACAGGAAATTGTGATTAATATGCCTTGTTGAATGAGTTATAATGTTGGAGTGAGTTTCTAAGGAATTCTCTTGAGCATAATCTTACACTATTGGAGTTAGGGATGTTTTAAAGGTTTTTGTTGAAGAAACTCTTGGTAAACTAGCTTATATACCTATTTTCAAAGATACAATTTCCAAATCTACTTTAGAATTTTTTTGAAGCTTATTGTGCATCTCATATGGTTTTGAAAAATGATCTAGGCATTTCGTTAAAAAGTGTTTGAGCCTTTCAAGCTATCCTACATTGTGATTCTTCCATTTTAAACCCAATTTTGAGCCTTTATAGAAAAACCAATATAAATATTCTTATTGAAAACCAATTCACTTCCTAACCCCTAACCTGAAAAACCATGATACACCTTGCTTTGAGATTAAAAAAAAATTCTTATATAGAAGTGAGGGCTGAACAAAATGTACAAAAGCCAAGTTAGTTCAATTTTGTTGAAAAAAAAAGAAAGAAAGAAAGAAAAAAAAAAGAAGAAGAAGAAGAAAGGAAGTTAGTTCATTTATCTCAAAGTTTTTGTATTTATTCCTTTTTCCCTTCCATTCAAAAACCCTAAACCCATGGCCACGTTACAAGCCTAAAAGTCCTTTTGATTTTGATACCATATGAGGTAACTTGTAAGTAGAGAAGGATGAAAAGGGGATAGTGAAGTGGTAGAGTTGAGAATTTGTATATGAGTTGGAGTATTATGTGTAACCGAGATAGAATCCGGAGAAATGTCTTTTGATTCCAAAACACACACCCACACTCAAAGGACTCTTGAAAAACTTGCATAAAGATTATAAGACATTCATCTTGGCATATTCTCTCAAGTTCCTGTTTCGTGTGATCTTTAGAGCAATGAATGAGGGCATGAACATATATGCTATTTAGATAAGCAACTTATGAATTCATGTTACATGTGTGAATTTGCTTGAGGACAAGCAAAAGCTTAAGTTTGGGGGAGTGTTATTCTCTGGAAATTCTTGTATTTCATCACATTTTTCTTATATATTTGTGGTTTTAAACTAAAATTGTGCATAAGTTTTATACATATGAAGAAAAATGTGATGTGTTGAAAACACTTGAAAAAGTGCAAATTTTGAGCTAAATGTATAGGGTTTTAGATTAAATTGAAGAATTGAAAAGATCATAAAATCCTTTTCCTTGTAGGAGGATGATGATAAGAAATGAAAGCTTACATGGATCCTTGGAGGTGAAGAAAAGAAGAACAAAAGCTAAAAAGGAAGATCAAAGTAGCTTGAAGGTGTCCCCGGTTGCTTTTGCTACACCACAGCGAAGCAAAAGCGAAAACACATAAAAAATAGGCCTTTCTGACCGCGTACACTGTGGGGTCGTATAGCGAAGCAAAAGCGAAAACACATCAAAAATAGGCCCTTCTGACCGCGTACGCTGTGGGGTCGATATAGCGAAGCAAAAGCAAAAACACATCAAAAATAGGCCCTTCTGACCGCGTACGCTGTGGGTTCGCTATAGAGAAGCGAAAGCAAAGTCGCGATACTGCAACTGTGTGGAAGCTAAACGGCGAACACCTTAGTAAACAAATCCAATAATTATACACATTTCACTGAAAAGGACTATAGGTTGTTTGCTTCTTTCCTTCTCCAAGAGCAAAAAGACTTGGGAGAATATATTTTTACGAAGATACAAAAGTACAAGACTGAAGGGAAGCCATCCACTCCTATGCCATATCCTCAGCTCATATCTTTGATTCTAAAGAAGAACAAGATTTGGTATCTAGAGAGTAAGGAACCAATTGAGAGGATAACTCCTGTTGGGAGGAATCAAATTAGGACAATGAATATTGAAATACCTCTCAAGAGTCCTCTGGAGTCAGGCCCCAGAAAGAAGAAGAAGACTGAGACTAAGACAAGTAGAATAGATGATATACAGTCTTCTGCTCTAGCCAGCACAACATCCTCACCTTCATTCCTCAATGCCACACTATAACATTTTATGGAAAATATGCTAAAGGGTTTTCATATCGACATTGCAAATACCAATGCCGAGTTGATCACTCACATGAATGATAAGATAGGTCAACTTGTGGAAAGGATGGATAAGAGGCACGAACAATTATTAGCAGAACAATGTGTCTAGGGTGAGCTTCTGAGGTCGATTGTAGCCAGACTTGATGCTATAGCATCTGGCCCCTCTATTTCTGGTACCTCTAAACCTTCTTTCATGCCTGAGCCAGAGTCACCTCCTGAACTCAGACCATTTGAGGCACCACATTCTGAGTTGAGACCTCCTGAGCTTATCTCAACTACTCATCCTAAACCTTCTCAACCAATATCTTTTGAGCCTAAACTTTTTGAGGCCGGTCCTTCTTCTATTCCTCCTCCTACATTACCTATTACTATCTCCAAGAACCTTTTGTTTTCCTTGCCTGACCCAGAAACACTTCAGTTGGTTTATGTCACCCTTGATGACCCAGTTCAGCCAGCTCAGCCTGTCCAACCTGAGTCAGTACCTACTCCAGTTGCCTCACCTACTCGCACTGAGGAGGTTTTAGTTCTTTCACCTGTTGGAATAGAGGAAGTAGAAATTACTTCTCTGCATCCAATGAACACTCCAGAGGATCTTCAGACACCTTCGGTACACTTTCCTGACCCTGAACCATCATCCTCACACTCTTCTAGTTCAGATGCTTTATATGAGTCATTGGCTTTTCCTGTCACTCCCATCTCAGCCGTCAAGCCACCTACTCCTCCTCATGATTGATTCCACCTTTGTGATGAAGACAAAAAGGGGGAGAAGAACTTGAAGTGATTTTGTGAAGAATGGCTAAATCTATAGATTAGAATTTGGGTATATTGGGCTTTAGGGCGTTTTTATCTTATTATGAACTTCTCATTACGCAAGTTATTTCTTATGTCATTTATGTTAACATTTCATTGAAATTATATTGCATTAAGGAACTAATAAGTTTTTGATTATATTGCAAGGTGAACAAGTAATAATAAGAACAAAAACTATGAAAAGATCTTCAATAAGTTATTTCAAAGAATTTTCAAGTTTAATTTCAACAAATGATTTCATATGAAAAAGAATTTTGAGAAGCGCATGTTTAGAAATTCAACTTCAAAAACTTTATTCAAAATCACCAAGTTTTGTCATCATCAAAAAGGGGGAGAATATTAGATCCCATATGTTTTGATGATAACAAAGATTGGATCAATAATATGAAAGGATTTGATAACAAACAAATAGATTTGAACAAAGTAGCATAGCATCACTTGGAGTCACCACTGGAAGTAATCAACAATTTTCAAGAAGGCTTACTCGAGTAGCCACTCGGGTAACAGAAGTCATTACTTGAGCAGCCACTCGAGTAAGCAAACAGAATTTTATCCAATGAGGCACTGCCAAATTTTGAAACAAGTTACTCGAAGGACCACTCGGGTAATCTGTAAAGTTATATAGACAATTACTCGAGTAGCCACTCGAGTAACGAGGTCTAAAATCTTCCAGTAAACTCTCGACCAAGAATTTGATGCCATTACTCGAGGGAGTAATCGAGTAATCTACTGGGTTATTTGAAAGCTACTCAGGGATCACTCCAGTAAGGTGTGAAGTCAAATGAAGCCCACTCGAGTAAGCAGTTTACCACAGTGATCACCCGAGTAATATGTGAAGGTAAAGACATGGCCACTCGATTAGCCACTTGAGTAATCACGTATTTTCAAGGTTTGTAATATATCACTCCATGTCTTACCCGAGTAATTCTTGATGCAAAATGTTGATTTGCTCACTGCCATATTTTTGACATGTTTACTCGAAGGACCACTCGAGTAACAAACTTGATCACTCGAGTAGCCACTTGAGTAAGGTAGTTTAGAAATTATATTTTCATCTAATGTCTCTTGATTTGTTATCTATATGATTAACTCTTCATTGTATTAGTATTCTAAGTACATTTGCAGAGAAACAATGAAAGAGTATGACAGATTTAAGAAGTCAAATAAAAGTCCGAACGTTCACCTAACGTTACCTACCGCCAACGGATAGTTTTCAAATATGAAGAATAGTCAACCGTTGCTACTCGACTCTAACGGACAAGTTTGAAATTGCTTCCAACGGACACTAAAAATCATCTATATATATGGAGCATTCAAAAAGAAGAAAACAAGGAGACATAAACTAAGAACACACATCGATCAATACACTTAGTACTTTGTCTTCATATACTCATTCATTTGTACTTCAGTGAATATATATTTGCTCTGTGAGAGATTTTTTCATTGCAAACTCAATATTTGTTATTGAGACAACTTAAGGTAGTGGAACCTTAAGTTGAGGATTTGATTGCAACGTGTAAGGGGGAGCAAGTGTCCAGGTATAGGAACTTGCTGTGTACTAAGGTACCAAGAACCTACTGAATCTTGGAGAATATAGTGAAACTCTTAGAGACGCTCTGAGGACTGGACGTAGGTCAAAGTGGTTATGGCCAAACCAATATAACTCCTAGTGTACACTACGGTGATATTTCTCCTTACTCTTAACTATTTTTAATATTTCGTAAATTTCCTTATATACAGCGAAATATTTGGAATCACCCAATTCACCCCCCTCTTGGGTGAAACGCTTGAACTAACACATTTCCCCTTGTTTCATTGTATTTGCATGGCATATTAGATTACTTAAGATTCAATAAAAGGCTCCTCGAGAAGAAAGAACGATCCTAGGTTTGCCTTTTTGCAATCTTAAGTTAATTTTTGATTATGGAACCCAAGGCTAATGTAAGGGACAAAAAGTCCGCTAGTCAGTTACTTGAGCTTTTCAGCTGGCATGCATTTAAGAAATCTCATCCGACAAATTATTCCATGGATCTTTCAAGGAAAGTAATAGATTTTTGTGAAGGACTACCATTGGCTGTTGAAGTTATTGGCTCTCTTTTGTATAAGACGACAAGATCAAAATGGAATAATGTGTTGAAGAAACTGAGAGGAATTCGTCATGGTCAAATACAGATTCAGACAAAGATTTATTCTTTAATATAGCTTCTTTTTATGTGGGCCTAAATAAACATGATGTTACACAATTGTTAAAGGGCTCAAGATTTCTTGGAGAAAAGGCAATGTTGAAGATTATAGAGCAAAGGCTTGTAAAAGTTGGTAAGAGTGAAAGGCTTGATGTTCATGATTTGATACAAGAGATAGGAAGAGAAATAAGTCCCAAAAAGATAAAACATGAATATATCTATGAAGTATTCTTGAGTTTTAGAGGTGAAGATACATGTAAATCTTTTGCTACTCATCTTTGTAGTGCTTTAAAAAGTTTGTATTGAGGTCTTCATAGATGAAGAGGGGCTTGGAAGGGATGAAAACATTTCATCCTCTTTATTGCAAGCAATTGAAAGTTCTAGAATCTCAATAACTATATTCTCAAAGACATTATGCCGGCTCTAGTTGGTGCTTGCAAAATTAGAAAAAATCATGGAGTGCCATAAAACAACTCATCAAGAGGTTTTACCAATATTTTATGATGTGCAACCATATGAAGTTTGTAAACAACAAAATACTTTTGGAGAAGCATGGAAAAGACTTACACTAAGAAACTCAACTAGTAAAGGGAAGAAATCATTGATCGATTGGAAGAGAGCACTCGTTGAAGGAGCGAATATATCTAGGTGGGAGTTGCATGAATGGAGGTTAGTTTGATTATCATTCTTTATTGGTGAACAGGTTTGATTACCTTTTACTGGTTAGTGTGTAAAATATTTAAATTCCTTAAGTTCCTATTGGTGATATTCACTTCAACATATGAAAACAATCTTATTGATACTTGGTCATATGATCAAGCTGCTTACACTTCCAAATCACACTATGAGCACTAGATAAATCTTGAAAAGAATGTAGCTAGCACAACTGCAAAAGGCTTTTGTAATTTTCTTAGAGAAGATGCAATAGAAGAGGGGGTTGAATTTAGTTTCACATATACCTTTAAAAATTTTTTAGCTAACATCCATGTTAAGAGGAAATATATATATCCAATCATTTAAGGGGAAAAACTCTTAGTCTCCAAGATTTATAATTGAATGCCAAAAGTGATCCTAACATAAATGCAACTTGGTTTTGCCAGAACTGAAACAAAGTTGATAGACGATGTTGTTGAAACTATTACAATAAAGCTAGACAGCAAATATTTGTTTGTTACTCACTACCTGGTGGGAGTGGACCCTCGTGTGCAAGATATCACCAAGTTGCTAATTAATAAAGCAAATGAGGTTATTATAGTAGGGATATGGGGAATGGGGGGAATTGGTAAAACCACTATTATTAAAGCCATCTTAAAATTGATCAATCTTTTGAAGGAAAGATATTCCTCTCAAATGTGAGGGAAGTATGGAAGCAAGATAATAGTCGAGTTTATATGCAAAAACAAATTCTTTCAAGCATCTTTAATATGAGAAGAGTGAAGCTTACAAGTATAGAAATGGGAACAACTCTAATCAAGAAAGTTTTTTGTAAGAAAAGGGTACTTTTTGTTCTTAATGATGTAGATAATAAAGATCAATTAAAAGCTTTATGTGGAAGTCGTGAATGGTTTGGTCAAGGTAGTAGAATAATCATCACTACTAGAGATGAACGGCTCCTTAAGATCCTTGGTGCGGAAGATCAGGAAATATATAATATGAAAGAAATGAATGGACAATGAATCTCTTGAGCTTTTTAGTTGGCATGAGTTTAAGCAACCATTCCCTGAAAGAGATTTTCTTGAATTTTCAAGAAGGATGGTTTCCTACTCAGGAGATCTGACACTAGCTCTTGAAGTTCTTGGCTCCTATTTATTTGATAGGAAAGCATTGATATGGAAAAGTGTTCTAGACAAACTATAACAAACTCCAAATGATAAAATACATGGAAAGCTAAAAGTAAGTTATGATGGTTTGAGTGACCAAACCAAGAAAGATATATTCCTTGACATATGTTGCCTTTTCTTTAGGATAAAAGCTATACTACACAATATTAAATGGTTGTGGACTTCATGATGAAATTGGAATTGTTCATCTGGTGGAAAGGAGCCAGGTAAAATTTGCCAAGAAAAATAAGCTTGATATGTATGACTTACTGTGTAATATAGGAAGACAAATCATTCGCGATCAATCACTAGAGGATCTTGAGAAGCGGAGTAGATTATGGCTTCATGGTGATGTTTTAGATGTGTTAAGAAATTACATGGTGAGAATATCTCTCAATAACTTAAAATTATATTGTTTAAATTATTTCTTCATCACTCAATTTTCTCTCCCAATTTTTTGGTTGACTATCGTGTGTTCAAACATTTTCCATATGTTGCTTGTTTGTATTATATTAGGTCCCAATAACTGAAATATAATTTATTTTTATTTTCCATTATTTCTACTTTAATAGGAAACAATAGCGATTAAGGGATTGGCTTTAAACATGTCAACAAACAACTCAATATCCTTGAGCACCAAAGCATTTGAGAACGTGAAGAAGCTTCATTTGCTCCAACTTGATCATGCACAACTTGTTGGAGACTTTGGCTATCTATCGAAGGACTTAAGATGGCTTTGTTGGCATGGATTTGCACTAGAAAACTTGCCAGCGAATCTAAGTCTAGCAAAGATAGTTGTTATAGACTTAAAGTGGAGTAATATCAATAAAGTATGGGAGAAAAGCGAGGTATTAACAATGAAATTTTTAAATTAAACACTATTTACAATAAATGTATTATTGGTTTTCACATGTTTTATTCTGTCAATTTATTGTGTAATTTATTTCAAAATGTTCTCTTAGTACAGGTGCTAAAGTGGTTGAAAATTATCAATCTGAGTCACTGTCACTATTTGACAAGAATACCTGACTTTTCAAACTTACCATATCTTAAAAAGTTAATACTCAAGGATTGCCTATGTTTGTCTTTGATTCACTCCTCCATTGGAAATATTAAATGTATTGTTTTGTTAAATTTAAAGGATTGCAAAGGCCTCAATTGTAATACCCCGAATTTTGAGACTTGAGGATAGAGAATAAGCCTGAGATTAGTGGACTGCTAAGCCCCAGTTTAGCAAGATTCCAAATTGTGATTAAGAGATAATGACTCCAAAAGCAGAAGTGATTAGTGATAAATAAACCCTTTTGGAGATTATGGTGTGAGTTGGCACCCGATGTGATTCGTATGCGTTGTGAGCAACGCTGAAACCCTGTATTTGAGTTCAATTGTGGATTAACATCCGAATTGACTTAGAATAGAGGGAAGGCATGTTTTGGTGATAAATTAAACGACATGAAGTGTTTGGTGGTGATTCAAGAGGAATTGCCGTAATCAGGGGCAAAACGGTAAAGTTACCGACCAATTAGTCAGTTACCGAAGAGGAAACTCATTGGTAACTTCAAGATTAATGGTTAGGATTGATTTGTGCAAAAGATCAAGAGGTGGAATCGTGTGTGTGTGCCTATGTGAACTCATGAGAGATGTGATAAGGGTGTGACACTTGGCACAATTTGAGATCTTAGATCTTGGTCAAATTGTCAAAGCTTTCCCTCCCTCCTCTCCTCTCTATTTGGTCGTCCAAGTGGCCTTTATTTCTCCAAAAATCTGATCTCTTCTTCATCTCATCCCTCTCTCTCCAAAACCTCTATTTTCGCCAAGCTTGGGAAGGAAAGAGAAAGAGAAAGGTGATGTTTTGGCCTTGTTCTTGTCCTCTAATGTTCAAACACTCTTCATATTACTCACCCAAAATTCAAGCTTTCTCTTTCTCTTTCCTTGATCACCGAAAATGGAGAAGAAAGAGAGAGAATATGAGAGATGAGGAAGATGATGATGGTGATGAAGCAAGTATCTCTTTCCCTTTCCTATACGCCAAACCGAGTAGGAGAGAGAAAGTGAGTTTTTGTCTTTTAGCACCATCCAATGGTCCACAAAATGACACTTGTAATCTTGCTCACTCCCACCATGAGCTCACATAAGTTCATAACATAGGATTCCAACCCATAGCCAATAGATCTCAACCATTGATCTCTAATCACTAATGAGTTTCCTCTTTGGTAACTGACCAATTGATCAGTAAATTTCCAATTTTACCATTTTGCCCCTGGTTTTCACTATGATTAATAAATCATCACTATGAATATTTACATCACATTCATATCACATTTATTCAAAAGTGTTTAATTACACTAATTACAATCAATCTCAAAGTCATTAGCCCTTAATCTCAAATTGGGTCATTACATGTTGGACTGACATTTCAGCAGAAACATAGGAATTTGGACGAGTAACAATATTGTCAGAATTTTCTATGGTAGATGTGATTGAGGACAAATTATGGGAGTGATTATAATTGATTATGGCAGCATTAAGATCTTGAGTTTGCTCTTTTATGTTTACCAACAGCGTGCAACTCCTCCAACTTAGATCCTGTACATACAAATCCTTTCAAGAATAACCAAACAGACAAACAGAACTGTGATGAGAATATATTTCTAAACTGATAAAACCTTAACTAACCTTAATTAATTTGTCCTTACTAAGAAATTTTTGCATAATAATACCATCACTTCAAACATGCACAATTAGTTTAATAACTAGTCTGAAGTGCATATGAAAGATAAAAAACATCCTACCTCAATTTTGCTGAAGCTAATTAAAGCATAAAAGCTCATTGGCAATGAATCACTTTCTGTTATAAAGATAGATAAACATTTAAAAACTTTACCTTGGATTCAGTGGAAGCAAAGAGCATATGAATGCAATGGTTTAGTAGATTGAAGAGAGAAGGTGGTGGCAAATATATGAAAGGAGATTTGAGGGTTTGACTCTCCATTGGAGGCTCTTGTGACTCTGCTCCTCTTGCAGGCCTTTTACTCAAAGTCCTCTTGCAGGTGTAGTCTTTTGTAGTACTGATATGCACTGAAGTTATGTAGATCCTTTAAAGTAAATATAGAGTGAGAGAGGAAAATAGAGAGGAGTCCTCACAATTGCATACCTCTCTTTTTTCTCCCATCACTTCTATATATTTATCATTCTATATATTTTATTCTATATACCTCTCTTTTACCAATTATTATTTTATTTAATAATTTCAGATACTGATGCTTAACAATGTCACAACTAGGATTCTTTAAAGTATATTTGATAAATATGCAAGTAGTTTAAAGATAGCTTGTGTAACCCCCCTTCGAAAATCAGGCCGGGATTAGTGTTTAATCACATTTAATAATCGAATGAGAAATCCGGAACAATTAAAAAAATTTTGCGGGAACTGTACAAATGGATTTCCATTCATTTCATTCATTAAAACAAATGGCCTGTTTGGTCTGTTACATATACAATATCAGAGTATCAGCACAATTCTCGACGTTCACCCGGGATAATAACATTTAATCCAAAATATTGTTCAGGGCATCATCGCCTACCTCAGTATCTATATCGGGGATTACACAAAACTATAGTACTATAAATCTATTCAATATATTTACATTGATCCAAAATGATAACCAATTCGATATAAAACCAAAATGTCTAACTAAGACTACCGCTGGCAGTCCTAATCACCCTTATCCACTTGCTTGCTTTTCGATCCACTTGCCCTGTCTAAAAATGTTATTTGGAAAGAATGAGATTCTAGAGAATCCCAGTAGCAACAGTTTATTTATATGATGCATATATACAAAGCAAGTCACATATATCACAATGCAGCAATCAATATTCAAGACCGGGCTTTCGCCACGTTCCCTTCACTATATACGAGGTCGGGCTTACGCCACGCCCCCTTCACTTTATCTATATTCGAGTCCAGGCTTTCACCACATCCCATTCACTTTCACTGTAATCGAGTCCGGGCTTTCGCCACGTCCCCTTCACTTTCACTGTAATGATGACTAATGCAAACAAGCAATGCAATACACATGATATAGGATAAAGTGTCACTACCTTGGTCTTTCCATTCTTGAGCAGGCACGAGCCTTCTACGCTCCGGGCAAATATCAAATCCTAAAGTCATAATTAAGGATGAAACATTATTCTCTATTCCAATACTCAATTGACTCTTCAACACTTAGATTTGGTTATCAATAATGACCCTTAAGAAGCTATAAATGCCTCTAATAAAACCCCTAAAAGGTTGGGAAACAATAGGTTGAAGATCTCTTTTCAAAAACTCAAAGTGCTGGAACACAGGGGTTGGCCGCGGCCATCCCTTCCTTAGGCCGCGACCAAAATATGGTCAGAAGGTCACTGGCCACGGCCAGCCACTCATGGACCGCGGCCAGAATCATGTCAGAAAGGTTTGGGCCATGGCCAGCCACCTTGGGCCGCGGCCAAGAAATTCCCTGATTCTTGGCTGAACTTCTAAAATTCATAACTAATGGTAAAAAAATCAAAACGAGGTGATTCCAAAGCAAAATGAAAGGTATTTAAGTCCTTTTTCTAGGAAAAATATGGCTCATTACTTCAAATCATCACACAAATACAGAATCACCAAAACTCAACACTGCTCCAAAACAGAGTTCTGTTTTTGTCCCAAAATTTGGCAAAGCATAACTCTCAGTTAAAAAAATGAAATGACACAAATTATATGTCCATGTTGAAGCTTGGGATGTGATATTTAAAACTAGAAAGTTTCATAATTTTTAGACACCATTTGGTCATCCAAAAAGCCAATACAAACAGACTGCCCAGAATAGACTTTCAATGGCAGCATTTCCAATTTTCTACCAAAGTGTCCAATGGCTTCAAAATCAACAATCAAGCCTATTCCTTACACTAAAACACTCAAGGAATCCAATAAAACCATTTAAACAACCTAATTTCCACTACATTAGCATGCTTTGGTCCATGGCCACATTAAACACTAACTTTCCAAACTTTCCAATCTCACTCATTTCTTCCCAATCAATCCTATCTATCCATACACATTCCAAATATACCATTTCTATACCTTTAACATGCCAAATGACCAATGACACTCATTTTCGAAAAATCAATAAAATATGCCCCCTTTTTGACTTTTCCAGTGCCTACACTCATCATCTCTTATTGCCAAATGTCCCTTTGCCATTAGTTCTCACAAAGTTAAGTAACTAATTAGTTACTCTAACCATTCCATTAGCCATTTACTCACACTTCTCATTTTTCTCTTGGCTAGTAATTAATTTCTCCCATTAATTACTAACTTATGGCCAATAATTCCATTGTTTAAATTTTCCATCAATTATGACATATAAATTAATATTACCTCCAAAACACAATTATTCCACTTTAATTCGATAATAATCCTCAATAATTATCATTAGGCCTTAATCGAAAATTGGGGCGTTATAGCTTGGGTGAATTTGTTGGTCTTTGATTTCAAGTGTTGACTGATTTCTAGCTACTGACTACTGAGTAAGTCCCAAATGACTAAATTCAACAAATTTTATTCTTAACTGAATTTAAGGGAATGGATTAATTTGTTAAAGTAAAAAATAGGAATATTTATTTTAAAACACATAAATTATTTTTGGCCGACATATATTGGGGTGGGAGCAAAAAAGAAATTAGAGTACAATTCTATAATCCATTATTGTATGCATCTAAAGCAGTAATAGCATCATTACCGAAATTATGAAAACAAAGGAAATTAAAAAAAAAAAAAAGAGGCAAACTAAAGAAAGTATGTACACCTCTTCCACAACAAAGATCAAAGGCTTTACTTAAGATTTTGAAATTAGAAGGATTTCAAATAAAGAAATTCATTGACATTATGCATTTACAGTGCTAGTCTCATAGCTGAGAAGAGAAATAATAGATGTTGCAGCATCGATCCTCATGCCTCTCTGAGGTGAGTCGATCTCTGTGGCTTCAATATTCACCCATTTGATCATGTTATGCTTGAATAATATCATGCATAATATATGCAAATTTGGGCTAGCTGGTTAAGAATCAGAAAATACATTTCTGATTCTTCTAGTGCAGGCTCCACCGTAAGTTGAGAATCAGAAAATACATTTCTGATAAGATCTTTCCAAAGTCGAGGTAGCCTCAGCTCAGAATCAACATGACAAGAAGCCAAGTGAGCGACGAATTGGTTGAGTAACTGAAACGACGATGGTGAGGATGAAACCGCTAAATCTTGCATCACAGAAATTCCAAGGTCATTCTGAATCCGTACTAATATCTGAGAGACAAAATATTTGAGATCAAACTCGAACCTTTTGTTCTCATCGCCTGATGCTTGGATGAATCCTCATCAAGAAGATTGATCTGGCGGTTTTGGTGAGCCAAGAAGGGTGGAATCAGAGAAGAGAGAGCTGAGAAGTATGAAAGGGGTTTATTGGTGGATGTGAGTGTGGGAATATATTCCAAGAATAAAGCAGCAACATTGGATTGGATATTAAAGAAGGTGATCCCACATGAATGGGTGTGCGCATGCATGCATCTGCATCTGAATCTTCATGCAATTATTTCCCACTTAGAGCTACCTCTGGAAGACTGGAAGCCAGGATGAGATCTTGTTTGATTCGTTTTTACCGTTACGAGGAGAGTAAATGACGGAGGCTGTGTTTGGTGGTGGTAAGATTTGTCCTTATGGAGAGCCACTCTTTGATATAAAATACCAAACACGCGCATAATAGAGCCGTTAGTTATGATTGTGGCAACCAGCCAATTAATATGGCATGCGTCTTCTCTCTTTCAAGGACGGACCTCCATTAAAGACTGTGGGGGCACCTAGTTTGCCCCCATGAAGATGGAGAAAACTTGTCAATCATCAGGTTATAAGTTGTACCACCACTTTAGCATTATTTATAAATTTTTTTTAATTAATTCTCACATACTAAGGAAAGTTAGTTAATTTATTAACTATAGGCTAAATTTCCATTTCGCCCTTATATATGATTGGTTCCAAAAGTCAACATGAATAAATTATTTTTCTTTATTGCAATGAATAAAAGTAAAACAATACAAAATGCATTTACTATCCTGGAATTGGACTTATAAATAGAATTTGTTTTAAAAAAAAAAGACTTATCAATAGGAACAAAGTGGTAGCCAATGCCATAAAAATTTTAGAAGGTCGTGGGTTCTATTTTACTTATAACCTCATATTGTTAATTAGTATATGCCTCATTAATTTTAAAAAAACAAAAGTTGAGAAAGCTTCACATAACCCTAACAAATAAATAGGTTAGAAGCAGTATTGGTTACATGAGCTATTTTCACCTCACAATAGTATATATTCATACTTGGGGTTTCGTCCACATTTGTCTCAGTTTTCTTTTCTTTTCTTTTCTTTTTTTTTTATTTTTGAGTAAAAGATAAATTGAAATTAATAAGATAAATAATTACAAAGTAGCATAAGTAATAGAAAGACACAAACATTGGGTAAAAAAGCTACGGAAAAAAGAGGCAACAGTAACATATAAGTCTTTGAGTTTGGCGTAATTGAACTCAAGAGAGACTAAAAATGTATCCCAAAGCAAAGTAACAGTGAGCACCTAGATTATTTCTTTGCCAAAAGAATAAAAAATTATGCTTAAGCACCAAATGTATAAATCGTTTATTCCAGATGTCCCCAAATATGAGAACTTATTATGAAGTCCATGGTTCTTCTCTAATAAACAAAAATACTAATCATATGTGAATACCAAACTGTCCTTATGTAAAATAATGGGGGAGGAAGTTGTAAATTCCTTAATTTATGTGTAAACATTAAATAATGAAAATATTAGTTATAAATTCTGGTTGTTTCAATGTTAAATAATAGAATTGGCAAACATGATTATGGCACGGCCAACTAACCTATAACAAGCTAACTTATCGTTGCCTTTTATTCTATTTAAATCATACATTGTTCTTGAGTTCATGAAATTTGGGGCCTATTATTTTGAGTTTTTCCATTTTGTTTTCATATTTGGTACTCCCTTCGGTCCTAATTATAAGGCAAAGTTGACTTTTTTGAAGAAATTAAGGAAGCCAATTAAATTACTTTAGAGTATATTTTTATTTTTTTCTCCAAACTAATTAATTTGACTAATAAACTAATATATAAACTAAAGATATTAAAAATATAAACACTCTAAAGTCATCTAATTGGCTTCCTTAATTTCTTCAAAAAAGTCAACTCTGTCTTATAATTAGAACCGGAGGGAGTATTTACTTTTCCAGCCCAGTTAAGAAAAACAAATGGAATGAGTTTATGGTAGTGGGGCATGATGAGGTGCGTTACGCAAAAACAAAAAAAAATGGCGTGCTGTGATTTTTTTACTTTAGAGCATACTATTTAGTTGTCATTGAAACTTATTGATAATTAAATCTTTCTCAAAACCTTATAGTAATTCTCACCAAAAAAAAAAAAAAATCATATCCAATATAAGTTGGTCAACACAAGCTTATATGGAAATGAAATAGATCCGAAAAAAAAACTAGATTCTTCATTTGGCTTGTTGTTCAAGTCCAGTTATCTGCTAATTGGTGGAGGAGCAGATGGTCATGCTGCTCTTCATTGTGTGATTGATTAGTGACATAACTCATCCATGTGTCATTAGCTTTGACCAAAACTGAAAAGATGATTATTTGGCATTCCATTCAGCGCCACATGGGATACAATATTATAATTATAGTTCTTTTTAATATATATATATATATATATAAAAGAATGGGGAAAAGGCATAGCTAAAGCAGGAGTAGGAAGGCAATCGTGCTCTGCTTTGCGTCCTTCATCCTCTCCTTGTCTCAGACATTCTCAATATATATTGCAGCCAATTGACACATCTCTTCCCAAGTCCTACAATCCCTTAGCTACCAAGATTATTAGGATTACAGGAAAATCAAGTACTCTCCATGAAAACCATACTAAAACAACAACCAAGAAAACCAAATGGACAATAGCAATATGCAAAGAAACACATGTGAGTTCACTTGGATTCCTCTCACTTAATCAAACTTGCAACGACAAACGTCAACATGCAATCAAGGAAGGCAGAGACAGTGAAGCACCAAGAGTTGAAGGCAAAAGCATTCCCATTATTCCCATGAAGCCAAACGTACCCATCAGAAAGGCAGCTTTTTGCATCTTCTTCGCAATTGTAGGCCTTTTCTTATCTAACACAAGAGCAGTTGAAGAAATACAGAAGGCAAGCGTAGAACAAGCCACCACAACATATATCAGAACCTGGTTATGTTTTTGTCCTGATGAGACAACAAGATTAGTGAGGGCACCAAGAAGTTCAACAGCAAAAACTGTGATGCCTAGTTTGTTATCTTCTTGTGGTGGTGATACAGAAGGAATCAAAGGTATATTACTAGGCCTCGTAGGATTAATTTCGGGAGAAACAGAGGAATTTGGGGGGTAACTGCATTGCCGGAATTATGGGAGTGATCAGAATCGATTATGTCAGCAACAATATGACCTTGAGTTTGCTCTTCATGTACACCATCACTCACCCACTCCTTCGAGTTAGATCCTCTACATCCAAATCCTTCCAAGAATAACTAAACAGACGTACAGAATAATGATGACAATATATACTTCTAAACTGTTAGATAAAAATAGTACTACCTCCAGTCCTAATTATAAGATAAAGTTGACATTTTTAGAGAAATTAAAGAAGTTAATTAAATTACTTTAGAGTGTTTATATTTTTAATATCATTTGATTATATATTAGTTTATTAGTAAAATTAATTAGTTTGGAAGAAAAAATAAAAATATAAATACTCTAAAGCACTGTTTAGAGAACCGGACCGGACCGGGCAGTCGGACCGGTTGGACCGTCGGCCGGTCATTGAAGCGGGCCGGATTTATGCATTGAGCCGTTTTTCTTGAAGAGCCGTTTTGGATCGTCATTTAGCCGGTTTTGAGCTGTCAACCGTTATTGAGCCGGAAACCGGACCGGTTTTTCAAAAACCGTCCGGTGCAATAAAAAAGTAAGAAATTTTTTTTTCTGCAATTTTTTTTATATTTAATGCTGAAAAATTTTTTAAAAAATGGCATATAAATTTTAGACATGTTATTTTATTTTATTAATATTATATGTTACTATTTTTTTAGCCAAGTATATTATATGTTACTAATTTTAATAATTTGGTTTGTTATAAACTATTTTATAAAAATGCTTTTGAAGAAAAAGGCAATGATGTTTATCCTAGAGCTAAGTGGTATAGTATAATATCTTTCAAGAAACTAATGCTTGTATCAATCAAGAACCATTAATATTTGGCAAGTCATGAAATTATTATTATTAATACATTTTGTTAGGTTGATGATTGATTTAATGGTCTTCCTTAAATGATATTTTGTTACTTTATTAACTTCATATGAAATTGGACTGAAGATTAATGTTAATATATAATATATATTATTTTTAAATTTAATTATTACATCACCGGTCCGACCGAACGGCTCGACCGTTCTAACCGGTTGAACCACAACCCGTTGATTTTTCCGGCTCGACTTCCGGTCCGGCTTTTCAAACATTGCTCTAAAGTAATTTAATTGGCTTCCTTAATTTCTCCAAAAAAATCAACTTTATCTTATAATTATGACCGAAGGGAGTACTGTCTCATTTAAAAATAACAAGTCTGACATACTAATGAAAGGTAAAGAACACATACTACCTCAATTTTACAGGAGCGAATAAAAGTCATGAAGATAGATAAATGTGTGAAAACGTTACCTTGGATTCAGTGGAAGCAGTAAGAGCATATGAATGCAATGGTGTGAGTATTTGACTAAAGAGAGATGGTGGTGGTAGAAAATTTCTAAAAATATCAGATCTGATGGTGACATTTGAGAGTCTGCATCTCCATTTGGAGGCTTGTGACTCTTCTCCTTTGGCAGGCCTTTGATTCAAAATCCTCTGCTTTATCTGCTTTATCTGAGGATAGGTGTGTTTTTTTTTTTTTTTTGCCAACCTGAGGATAGGTGTGTTTTGCAGTACTGATATGCACTGAAGTTATGTGGATCCTTTGAAGTAAAACCAGAGTGAGAAAGCCGACAATAGAGAGGAATCCAAACTATGAAATACCTCTCTTTTTCTCTCTTCGCTCTAAAACAAATGTTCTCCAAAGAATCCTATCTGTGACATGATCAAATATCAGTATCCTAAAATTAATAATTGGTAAATATATTGAAAGACAAAATTAGTAGCTATGGTAAAATAGACAACAAATTTTTCAATAAGTAAATGCATAAATATTAATTTTTTTTCGATGAAAGCAAACGCATATATTAATGATGATTGATAAATATGCTATATATATATATATATATATATGTAGTTAACGTGAATTTGTTGGTCTTCATTTGTGAGTCTTGATCTGATTTATGAGCACCTAAGTTAGCCCCAAATGACATATTTTGTTAAACTAAAAGATTTATTATTAAATGCATAAATTATTTTTTGACCCACATATTCTGGATGAATTGGGCTAGAATAACAAATTAAAGCACGGATTTATAACCCATCGTCTGCATCTAAAGCAGTAAAAACATCACAAATAATTAGCCAAATTAGGAAAACATGACCAAAAAAAAAGACAAACTAAAGGAAGCATTTATACCTTTTCCACGATAAAGATCAAAAGGCTTTACTTTAGATCTTCAAATTGGAAAGATCTCAAATGAAGAAATGCATTGACATTATGCATTTACTGTGCTAATCTGAGAGCTGAGATGAGAAATAATAGATGTGGTAGCATCGATCATCATGCCTCTCTGAGGTGAGTGACTGTGGCTTCAATATTCGCCCATTTGATCATATTATCCTTGAATAATATCATGCATAATATATGTAAATTTGGGCTACACTACTACAAAAAAGCAAAGCTGTGGCGCTTATAATTGCATTAGCTGTGGCATTAGAGAAATGCCACCTATCTTGACACTACTAAAAAAAGCTGTGGCGCTTGAAAGCGCCACAAATTTTTTAATTTTTTTTTTTTAAATAACCTCCTGTGGCGCCTGGCCAACCAGGCGCCACAGGAGGCCCCCCCTCCTAGGGCGCCTGGATAGGAGCCAACACCTCCTGGGGCGCCTCCACACGCAGGCGCCACAGGAGGTTTTTTTTTTTTTTTGAATTCTTCTTACTGGTTTTTTTTAGCATATTTTTTCCTCATATATATCTCCCATGCATATATAATTATAGTCTGCAAGGTTTAATAAAAATAATGATAGATAACTTTAAAATGATACCAACAAATGATTAATTAGCTAAAGTAGTGCTGAAAATTGTTATACAATATATTGTAAATGTAGCTGAATGAAATACAACAAATTCAACTTCAACAAACATGCATGACACAACAATTGGCAATTAGAAACAAACCAAAAAAGACCAGCTAGTGAATTTAATAGTATATATAGCTACCCAGAGATTTGCCTAAACACATATTCACACCATTCTTCGATCACTTCATTAACCTGATGGTCTGTCAAAGCGTCACAACATTGATCTTCATAATACTACAGATATATACAATCAGACACAAGTTAGAACGAATTAAAATCAGTAAAACATAATTGTCAGGCACTAATTTAATTTCATTAAAATAAAATATGAAGTGCAACTAAATGACTTACTTTTTGAGGAATAAATGGCTGATCATGCATAATAACATTCTTCATAAATTTTATGATATAGTACCCACAATCATTGTCATTGGGTTGGAAAGGGCACTGCAAAAATATAATGCAATATTTAACTCTGTTCATGAATAAAAATTGTTTACTAATAAAGTCTAAGTAAAGTCATATATCAATACATGTATCTTCTTCCAAGGATAGCTAAGGTGAGGGTCAGCAGCTTTAGAATAGTTTAACGAGACAGACGATCAATACGCAGTCAATGCGCTAACAAAATAAATAGAAACTTATTACTTTTGGTTATTCAATCACGTACGCAAATATTTATACATAGGCACGTATACTTACCTATTGATCAATAGTAACATATCAAAACGGTGTTGTGGAAGACCATTTTTTAGAGGATCCACATAGTAAATGCGAGGGCCTGAAGGTTCCGCTGGATTGATAACGATCAATATCTAATGACACCTAAAATATATTTCAAAATTTTTTTTTGAACAATCATGTTATAATAGAAGTTAAACAATAAAAACAAAAATTGTACCAATAATAACTTACCCCGCATTATATGGCACTAAAAATAATGTATTTGGTGTCACTTTCTTGCTAAAGTAATCTTTCAGCTCATTAGACTGCGCATTTATATCTACTTTACCCTCATGATGACCAACGAGAAAAGGGTTGACAAATGCGAATTGGACCCTGTGTGTATCCATTAAAACGTCATTGTCCAAATGCCTGGTATAAAACATACAGTGTCATGAGAAACAAAAGAAATGGAACGAGAAATATTAATAACAGTGATAAACGATGATAGTGAAGTACCATATCCAGATGTTGATAGCTGAAGCACTAACCCAATCACGAGCACATATGTCCTGCACGACCTCGGCAGTAACATAATCAACTAGACCACTAACACTGTAGATATGTCTTGGAATACGTAATTTCACTCCTCCCTCACCGATCAATTGTGGTGTAATCGATATTAATTGATCGAGAAATGAGGTCTGTCTTCTTCTGCTCTGTTGGCTAGCCGATGCTTTTGACTTGGGTTGTGTTGTTAAACACTTTGAAATCTTACCCTACGCAAATTAGAAAATTAAATCACAATTTGAGATGAAAGTTCGAAGGAAAAGTGTAGGGAATTTTGAATGAACGACCTTTTCATATGGCTCGATAAGACATATTGGCCAAGCAACATAGCCACCTACAACATCTGCCACCTTTTTTTGCTCATCCCGAGACAGGATCTGTAAGAGGGCGTCTTCGTTCGTGCAGACGTCAACCCTCACCCGGAGTGTGTTATCGGGCAACGGTGAATTGTGTAGTATGTCCTCACCAGTGTTGTAGGCAGTACCCACTGCAACCGCGTGCTTGGATGCTTGTTCGACATATAGCTTGCATTGAAATTCGCCCTACGGAAAATAGAGTTAATATGTTAAAGTTCGCTTAATTATAATTTAACACAAAGTTAAGTAGAAAAGAAATTAATTACAGAAGGAAAAGGGACTTTAGGCATGGAAGTGCAGTTATCTCTGAAACTTGGGCTATCACATAACGGAACATTTGGTGTTGGCCTACCCTAGACCAACTGTTGTATTTGCGTTATTAACAACGTATTCTGTTCTTGCATCAAACGCATTTGTTCTATGAATTGTTCTTCTCGTTGTTCCTTGTAGCATATTTGTTCTTGAAGTTCTTGCATTTGATGCTTAAAGCTAGCCATCTCGTCACGCAGATAGGAAACGTCACTTCTATTCGGGCGCTTCTGACGTCCGAAGTATGCTGATGGGGTGACTGCAAAACCAGTACCCCGAACACGACCATCATACTCGGGTACTGCTAACGCTCTGCTCAATAAATCGTCCCGACCAACATAGGTCGCCAACGCATAGAAGCTTCAAATTAATCAATACCGTAAATAGAAACTTCAATAGACTATGCAATTAATCAATAACAATCATTAGAACACCTACAAATTATAACTATTAAATTCAACTAAAATCACATTTGTAAGGTCAAAATTTAAAAAACATACCGTAAATAGAAGCTTCAATAGACTGATGAACTGAAACTACAAACACAAATTAAACATAAAAAAATCAATAAAATATTTAAGGTTCTAAGTTATTTTTTTTAATAATAATATGTGTAATAAACATCAATATATAATAAAATCAAATATGATTAGCTTAAATCAAAAAATATGATTTAGAAAAAAAAATAAAGAAAATAAAATAAAATAAAAAATAAAGCATAATCCCAACATTAATTATCTCCTTATTGTATGTTTTTTCCCTTACGGTTTTAGTTAATATATTTAAAGTTAAACAATATAGACAAATTATATTTTATTTTATTAAATATTAACATTGATATATATTGATATGTTAAAGTCATTTTATCCATATTTTAAAATCCTTAAATAAGTTAATGACTCAATTAACGAATTATTCAATTTATTATCCTGATTTCAATTTTTCCTATTTTCATTGGGTTTATATGGGATTTTCTCTATTATAGTTTAATAAGATAATACAAAAAATTATTTTCTTACCTCTACAAAATAGCACTAACACAAATATATATGACATATAAATATATACTCTACAAAATAGTTTAATAATATATATATTTGTATATGACATATACAAACATATACAAATATATATGACACAAATATAAATTAATCAATTGCATTAATAAATTTTGTTGACCACAAACTATTCTTGGAACCTAATCTAAAATTGTTCTAAATTAAAAAATATATATAAGAACTAAGATGTTTCAAAATATATAATCAAAAGTGTTTATTAATATCTTTGTGAATCACTCAAATTAATTCAAACGCTTACTAAACAGCCTCTTAAGTTAAGCGCAATATTTGACATACTCTACAACATTGTCAAAATAATGTAGTGGGCGGTAGAATTATTGGAAGATTATAAATCTAATATATTATGACATTTGTGCTATCTAATAAAATATATTGTTTGAAGTTTTAAGTGACTCGAAAAAAGAAAAACATAAAAATTATTGCGTCTACTACACACTTGTTTGAGTTTGCAGTTGTCTTATTTCCATTCCTTTAAAAATCATTCTTCTTCTTCTTTCCGTAATTAATAAATATTTTCCCAAACAAATTTGAAATTAACTTCATCGATGATGCCATAAAATGAGAAATGACACTATAATAGAGGCTTTATTTGCTAAATCTCAGTAATTCAGATAACGATGGACAAGACTTCATTAATGAAATGAGTACATACAATGGGTAAACTTCATCACATCAACTCATTATTTAGCTTCAAGTGGATAGCAATTTCCAAGAAACTTTAAGAAAAACACTACAATATTTTGTTGTTCCATAACATATCCGTTCGCATTGCATTTAACAACGATAGGTATTACCTCAACAAAATAGAACTAACACAAATATATATATATATATATATATATAATTTGTTTTCAAAAAAAAAAGACGAAGAATGTTCCTGAGACCACATGGAAATACAGGGATGGACATATTAATCTTCCGAATAATTCTATCAAAATCCTATTATTGACTGTTTACTGGATAGGAAGGATGGGGCATGATAACTCATCTCCATCAAACTACACAGTCAACGTTTTAATTTCTTTTTTTTTTCGACCTGGAACGTTTGAATTGGATTTCATGATATTTACCCCTTTAATTTATCAAATTATTAACATATGTCTTATTTCATGATTACACATGATTTCACGCTTTAAAACCTTCAATTCTAAAATAGCCTATTTTATTTATATTTAGTTAAATAACGACACATAATACGATAATTACATTTTTGCTCCATATATTGAATTTTATTCCTAAAAAAAAATACTTGTTAGATATGGGATAGAAGTGGACAATGATGCATGACAAGCTAAACAATTTTGTATCCAAGTAAACTATATATATATATATTGTTGGCCCGAAAGGAATAATAAACTTGATAGTTGATACACTTTTTTTTACTAAAGATAACTTTATTTGAATAAAATCTTCAGTAAAAATTTTAAAGTTTAAATTTAAATAGGAAAAAATGTGTAAAGAGAGTAGATAAAGACAATAATAGAACAAATAAAGCACAGAGCCTAACTGTACACTTTGGTAGACTTGTAAATTTCAGTAAATTATAAAAATATATTATTCGTGATTTACAAAGAGTATAATACAACCATGCATGAAGAAGATGGCTATATATGACATATAAATATACATGTGTGTCATAACAAGGAAAAAAAAGCATCGCAAGCATGCCATAAAAAAAAAAAGCAGAACAACCTAAAAAAATATAATAAAAAGAAAAGCAAGTTGAACTTACAGGTTGATCAGTGCAGTGGAGTGGGGGGCCACGTAATTGCCATTGGTGACGCAATCTTGAGTGAAGGGAGGAAGAAATTTGAGCTACCAAATGGAGTGGGGACCAAAAGTTGAAGACAATACAAAGAAAAGGGAATAATAGGGACAGGAGTGGGGATGGCAGTTGGAAAAAAACAAAGACGTGTGCGCGTGTGGGTGTAGTTTTAAGATGTGAAGATGAAAATGGAGGGACGAGGTGCACGCAGATGAAAGGGAAAGTGAGAGAGGGAATAATTAAAGGTAGGGAAAGAGATGAGGGGAGGCGGGAAAAGGAAAGAGATGGGGGGAGGCGGGAAAAGAAAATGATAAAGGGGTGGGGGTGGGATGGGTTCTGATTGATGGGGAAGGGATAGGAAATCTTAATTTTTTTTAAAAAAAAAAGGGTCAAGTGTGGTGCCTGACCAGGCAGGCGCCACACCTGACCAAAATTTTTTTAAATTTAAAAATTGGTCATGTGTGGCGCCTGGCCAGGCAGGCGCCACACCTGACTATAAAATTTTTTTTAAAAAAAATGGGTCAGGTGTGGCGCCTGGCCAGACAGGCGCCACACCTGACCATAAGATAGTGTGGCGCCTGGCACAGCTGGTCCCACCTGGTCATGTGTGGCGCCTGTCTTGGCAGGCGCCACACTTAGCCTCCCCAGCTGTGGCACCTACCCTCCCAGGCGCCACAGCTGGTAAAAAAAACATAAAATATAAAAATAAATAAATAAGCAGTTGTGGTACTTCATTAAGGAAGGGCCACAATATGTGCGTCACCTTTCAACCTTTTTGTAATAGTGCTAGCTGGTTGTGTTTACATCAACCCAAGATTAGAGTTGTTTTATATAGGAAGAACCATATATATATATATATATGAACAGAGAGATGTATCAGTAGAGAACACAACAAAAGTAAATGTGAAAAGAAACCATACCAAGTGATTCATCTGCTGCAGGCTCCTCCATAACAGTTGGAGAATCAGAAATAACAATTTTGACAAGATCTTTCCCAAGTTGAGGCATGCTCTACTCAGAATCACCAAGACGAGTAGCCAAGTGAGTGATGTTTTGGTGAGCCATGGAGGGTGGAATCATAGAGAGAAGAGAGAGCTTGCTAAGTGAGGAGTGAGCAGTATGAAGCTAAGCTTTTGTTGTGAGAACATAATCTATTTGTCTTCTCAAGACAACATGACATGTGTATATCCTATTGGTGTCAAACCATACAAAGGCTACCATTAAACCCTACCAGAAAGATGCAACAACTACTTCAAAGGATAAAAATAATTGGCAAGACATAATTTTTAATTTGGAGCCTGGTAATAAAGTGAAGGTCATAGTCACTTTTGCATGTGAATGGAGAGTGAAAAGTATAGCTTTCTATTTGGTATATGATGAAGATGTTAGCAAGAGAATCATGTATGGAATGCCTTCAAGAATATCTTTGTAGGGATAATGTTGTATAGGCAATCTTGGATGTGAAAACTTACTCTCTCAAAGTTCAAGGATAATCTATATTCAATTTTCCAAAAAGCATTCATCATCAATTTGCTTAAATCAAATTTCATTACTTATCTCAACAATTTCTCAAAACCAAAAAAAAAAATAGTAGTCTAGGTTCTTTTCCTTTATTAAAAAGAAAATCAATTTCAAATATATCTCAATGTTTTTGTCATTTAGTTTAGCTTAGAAATTAAATAAAAGACTCATCAAGAGAGCATGACTTGAGTTATGTCCTTCATTGTATAATTTGGTTTAACTTGATCTAACCCGAAGTGACTAAAATTTTTTAATCAATGACATCATTGCTAGGGAGTCAATTTATTTGACTCCTTATTTAACTAAGTGTCAATTAAAAAACATTAACTGGGTTAATTTTTTGTATGCCTTCTAGTTAGCTAGTTATAGTTTCTTGCATTCATTCATTATATAGGTTTTAGTTTGCATTTGCATACCATATAATTTTTTGAGGAAAACAAATAAATATATTGATTTTATTTTGTTTTGCATTTTTTCATTGTTCATTGCATACACTTTACTTAGACCTCATTAGGACAGAAATATTTATATATTTAATTTCCCTTATATGATGACTCTATGGATAATATTTGAGCTTAATTTAATGAATTTGGGTGTAACTGATGAATAAATAATGATTTTGGCATAAAATAGAATTTCTTGAAAAATACTAAATTTGACCCTATTTTGGTTTTTAGGCAATATCTGGAGCTCCAGATATCATATTAGGATGTTCTTTATATAGATAAAAAGCTAAGAAAAAGCTCTACAGCTTTCATGGTAAACTAAAAACCCAGTTATGCCTTCAATGCTCTTTTATTTTGCTTGGTATTTGAGGATATGAATTTGTCCCTGATTGACCTTTGCCCACTAATTTGACCATAACTTGAGCTACAAATGTCGAAATGGGGAGATTCTAATTGTGTTTTCACGATAAGATACAGAGCTACAACTTTCATAAGATTATGTGTTGAAATTCCACATCTTGAATGTCAAAATTAGGCAGCAATCAAGAATTTTGGCAGCCTAACGTTCAAAGTTAATGTTGGAGGCTTAATTAAGGTCAAGATGTATACCTAACTTTCTTGGAAATTTTTGCACCTCCTCTATCTATAAATAGATGAGCTCATGACACAAGGAAACACACAATCTTAAAATTAATCTCATGCATTGTATTTGCTTCTTGCATGACTCCTTCATGGAAGGCTTAGGTAGTCCTCCTTTATAGATGCTATATGTTGTCACCTACATGGAAGGTTTACCTCTTATATGAAAGGCTAGATTTTTCCATTTTCATACATCTTGTAGTTGTATCTTTGTGTTTTAGAATTTAATAATTGATTTTCATACAATGTTTATGAAGTTTTCAATTTATTTTTGTTTTTCTTTTAATTTCATCATGAGCTTATTTTCCATTTTCCTAAGGTGTTGATGTAGCTTACTAACGACGGATTGAATCTTAACTTATTAAATCTAGTTTTAATTTTTCCTTTATGATTGAGTTTTGATTATTATTCTTAATGCTTTTGATTGATTGACCATCTTTTGAATGATTTCAATATGCATGTTGAGACTGAAAGGAGATGTATGTGTGTAGGTCCTATAATTAAAACCATAACTTGCATATGAAATAGGAATATATCATATGAGTTGTGTAGTCTTAATGAGTTTCATAAATCCCAATGCATGATTAATTGCTTTAATTCATATAGGGATATACTAGATTGGTAATTAAGTATAGAATTGCTTAACCTTGGAAGAGACTAGTAATTAAATTAGGGAAACTCGACTATCAGTTATGTGGAATAAATTGAACTAGAATAAATAGATTATTCAATCTGGACTTTGCTAAGTGAAATTTAATCCCTAGGACTTTTTCTCATAGTTGTTTTCATATCAATTGCATTCATATTTAATCATTTTTATTTTGTACTCTTAATCACCAACTAATCGATTGACTAAATAGAGTTAAAATTAATCATTTTGGTACTTAGTGATCAATCCTCGTGGGAACGATATTCTACTTATTTCTATATTATTTTGGTTATGACAGCGTACACTTGCACTTTTTAATAAACCATTTACACTTGTAACAAGTTTTTGGTGCCGTTGCCAGGGATTGTTGTCATTAATATCAATATCAAGTAATTTTAATACTAATTTGGTCTTCATATTATATTTGTTTTTCTTCTTGATGTCTTGTCTTTCTTTTCAGGCTTTTGCTTAGTGCATGACCAGATCAATGGAGACTGTACTATTGCCTTTTGATTTGGAGATCGAGAGAACTTGTCAAAGAAATCGAAGAGTTCAAAAGTAGTCTACTTCAATCCTAATCAATCCGATGGCAAATCTAGAGGGAGAAACAATAGATACCAAAACACTCCATGACTATGCAACACCAACAATCATGGGGAAAAATTCTGGAATCAGAAAACCACCAATAGCAATGAACAATTTTGAAATTAAGCCTGCAGTTATCCAAATGGTGTAAGCAAATCAGTTCGGTGGTTTACCAATAGAAGATTCTAATGTACATATAGCCAACTTCCTAGAAATCTGTCACATATTCAAGCATAATGGTGTTACTGATGATACCATTAGACTTAGACTTTTCCCTTTCTTACTCAGGGATAAGGCTATGGTTACAATCCTACCAGTGGGAAGCATGACTACATGGGATATCATGGCACTGAAATTTTTGAAAAAATACTTTCCTTCAGCAAAAACTACTAAATTGAGGAATGAAATTACCTCAATTACCTAGCATTAGAGCCGGGATACAGGCCGGCCCGGTGCTACAAGGCTGGCACTTCATGGGCTTGGGCCTAAACGGGTAGGCTCGTTTAGGCTCGCTTCCTAAAAAGTGTTAGAACCGGCTGACACCCAAGAGGGGGTGAATTGGGTGTAAGATAAAAACTTAAGAACTTTGAAAATCTTTTCGCATCGTAGAGGAAGCAATAAATATGAAAGTAATGAATCATAAATCACAGTTAGATATTTAAATGATATATGCTAGAAGAATAAGAGCTTAGGGAAGAGAATATGCAAACTGTGATTTATCCTGGTTCGGTCCAATCCACGATGACCTACGTCCAGTCCCCAGGCTCCTCCTGAGATTTTCAATTCACTATCTTCCTCAAGTTTGACCGGGTACTTGAGAACCACTACAATCTCACAAGTTTGATCCGGGCACTTATGAAGCCTTTACAATTCTCGCACTGAGATTACTCCCCCTTACACACCGTAAGATTACAACCAAGTTGCTCCCCCTTACACACCGTAAGGATACAACTTTGATTATGAAAGATTACAATCAATCTTCTCTCTTAGAAGTGAATAAGATGAACACTGAAGTACAATATAAATAATATCTCTCTCAAAGGTAAATCATATAGAAGCTAGAGAAACAGAGAGTATGTGCGATGAGTATTGATGTCAGGATGTTGGCATTTGGACGATGTATACACTCTGAGTCTTACTTCTGTTTTGGATGATCTTCTATTTATAGCTGATGAGGATTGATGACCGTTTGAGCATTTCAACATGTCCGTTAGAGTGACGTAGCTTTGTTTGACCGTTCTTCGATTTTGAAAACTAGCCGTTGGAACGTTGGCCGCTCCGCTCCGTAAACTCAACTTTTATCTCTTCTCATCATCTCTTCATTGTTTTACTGGAAAAATGCATTAAACACTAATACAATGAAGTGTTAGAGTAATTAGAAGCAATAAGAATGAGTTTTATGATCATTCCATTGATTTCCAGAATCTTCGGGATGTTGCTCTGTTTTCCTGGGAAGCATTACTCGAGTACTTACTCGAGTAAACATCAAGTTTCTTCACAGGTTACTCGAGTGGCCTTCCATTTTCTGCATAGCTTACTCGGGTAGTAACTTGAAGTTCTCTTCTAAATAACTCTGCTACTCGGGTAGTAACTTGAAGTTCGACTTGAAGTTCAGGTAGTAACTTGAAGTTCGACTAGAAGTTCAGGTAGTAACTTGAAGTTCGACTTGAAGTTCGGGTAGTAACTTGAAGTTCGACTTGAAGTTCGGGTAGTAACTTGAAGTTCGACTTGAAGTTCCGGTAGTAACTTGAAGTTCGACTTGAAGTTCCGGTAGTAACTTGAAGTTCGAATTGAAGTTCTCGTCTAAATAACTCTTCAAGTTTTGCTAGCACAGTGCTTTACTCCAGTAGCTACTCGAGTATTCATTAAAGTTTACTCGAGTACATACTCGAGTATCATCGGGAAAACTTTGATGAACTTCATATTTTTGCTTACCACAGTGAGTTACTCGAGTAGCTCCTCGAGTAACATTGGCAGGGTTGAAAATGCCGAGAGCAACTGCAAGTGATCTACATGGTTACTCGAGTAACGTTGGCAGGCCGAGAGCAATTGGAAGTTTTCTATCTAATTACTCGAGTACCTACTCGAGTAAAGTCTTTTGTTATCAACCAGTTACTCGAGTAGTGCCTTCAAGTGAATTCTTGATTTTGACTCGAAACATGGCAAATTATATATCATCGGAAAGCCCTCATTATCTACATTCCAATGCAACAAGAATCATCTCCAAACTCGTTGTGTACAGAAAGTTATGATCCAAAGAGTTCTACTGTTCTTAGAAAATCCTGAAATCACGAGCAGCAACTTCTAGATGGCATAGCTATTAGAATATAACCTCAAATATGTCAAATGACCTATCTGTGGAAAGCTCTTTGAGTATTCATTCATATGGCACCAGTTTCATCTCAATCCGACATGTATTTTGAGAGTTATGTCCAAAATACCGAAGCTGTCTTGGAATATGACGGTGATTCATGCGTCAACTTCAACAGATCATATCTCCCTCATCTAAACTTCTTTGAATGTTATCTTGGTGTCAAAAGTTCATGTTGGAAGTCTAGTTTCATATACCACCAGTTTCAGTTCGATCCGACATGTGGTTGGAGAGATATCATCAAAATACCGAACCTCTGTTCTGCCGCGCGAAAACAGAGTGCCATTTACTTCAAATGCCGCATCGAGTAATTCATCAAATAACCCAGCAGATTACTCAAGTAAGGCCTCGAGTAAACACCTCCAAAATCAGACAATGCCATATTACTCGAGTGATTACTTCCGTATACATCATTTTAGCTTCGTATTGACCCATTCTAACTTCCGTATGATCATAGAAACCTCCGGTATCACTTCTAGGAGCTTGAATCTTGATATTCTCATGTGATCTTGCAATTTCTTCTTTCTTTAATCTCTTTCTTCTTGTTTTTCCTCTTGATGATCATTCTTCATAACCCAACTTCAATCTTCTTGATGAATATCTTCAATCTTCATCTTTCTTTCTTCTTTCTTCAATTCCTTGCCTCTTGATTTTCTTCTTAATGATTATTCTCCATTTATGAGGCATTATAATATCAACCCACAATGATGTCTATGACAAATCTACAAGATATACAACATTAAATATGGTAGTTAGTCAATGTGGAAGATAAGTATATTATACAAACTTTTTGCTCATATTTGACATCTATATTTGACATCATCAAAACTATTCATATCTAACAAAAAGCTCCCAATTTTTGAAGTCCACGGCCCTACAAGGTTGGCCCTTCATGGGCTCATGCCTAAACGAGCCTGAACTCATTTTAATTTTAAAAAAAATTATTTTTCAAGTTTTACAATTTATTTATTATTTTTCTTTAAATTGAGATATAATATTTTTAAAACTCATAAATTTTTAGTTAAAATAATCATCTAATGTCCAAATTAACCTCTTTTTTAAAGTTTAAATGAATAAACCATTGTAGAAAATAAAATAAATCAAACCATTTAATAAGTGTTTGCCTGTTACTAATACTTTATTAGGTACTTAGGTGTCTCTCATATTGATAATTTGATATAATGATATTATATATATTAATTTATTTTTAAAAAATATTAAACAGGCCCAAAAAGACTAGTCATGTAGGGCTGCCCTTTTAGGCTCGCTTTCTTTTTCAACTTCTAAATCATAAGCCCGGCCCTTGAAGGACTCGAGCCTAAATAGGCCAGCCTGACAGGCACTGCCCGATTTCCCGACTCTACCCAGCATGAGCAAGAAAGCCTCAATAAAGGATGGGAAAGATATAAGGAGTTGCTAAGGAGATGTCCTCATGATGGGTTACCAGATTGGTGGCAACTGCAAACTTTCTATAATGGGATGACACATACCTCCAGAATTCTTGTAGATACTATAGCTGGAGGATCTTTAATGGGAAAAATTCTAGAGGATTCTTACAATCTACTTGAGGAGATGGCAGCCAATGCATACCAATGGCCTTTCAAACATAATAGTTCAAAGAAAGCACTTGGAGTGCACGAGCTAGATGTCCTTACAACTTTGTCTTCTCAATTGACAAACTAAACAAATATAATCAGCACTCCTACTAAAGCCTGTGATCGATGTAGAGGACCTCATGTGAGCACTTAGAGTGCAAGTGGGCTTATTGACAAACTAAACAAATATAATCAGCACTCCTACTAAAGCCTGTAATCAATGTAGAGGACCTCATATGAGCACGTAATGTCAAGAAGGACACCCATTCATGCCGAAGCAAGCTCATTACATCGAGAATCAAAGAAATAACCCATTCCCAAACACTTACAATCCAAGTTGGCAAAATCATCTACACTTTAGTTGGAGGAATAATCAAAATGTGTTCAACCTGCAAGGGAATTACCAGAAACAAACCCTTCAACCAGCAAATCCATCACAACAGAAAGTGAATATGGAAGGTACGTTGGCTTGACTAACCATGAATACATCTCAATTCATGGCTAGGACTAACACAATGCTCAAAAGCCAAGAAGCCTCAATAAAGAATTTGGAGATCTAGATGGACTCATTTGCAAATATGCTGAATTCCAGGCAGTCAAGAACTCTACCAAGTGACACCAAAAGAAACCCGAAAGAGCAAGTGAAGGTCGTTGCACTAAGAAGTGGGAAAGAATTGAAAGATCTTGTAATTAAAAAGAAGGATGACGGAGAAAAGAAATAAAATGGAGAAGACCGGAAGGAGGAAGTACAAAAATCGAAGGAGGATGATGTGATACCAGAGAGAATCAGCTTTCCAGATAATCCTCCTCCATATGTACCACCAGTTCCATACCCTCAGAGACTTGTGAAGGAAAATCTAGACAACCAGTTTGCTAAGTTTCTAGAGTTTTCAAAAAGTTACATATCAACATTTCTTTTGCAAACGCTCTTACCCAAATGCCCAGTTATGCAAAATTCATGAAAGACATTCTCTCAAATAAGTGTAAGCTTGAGGAATTTGAGACAGTTGCACTTACTAAGGAGTGCAGTGCTATTCTACAAAAGAAGTTAAAAGCAAAGTTGAAAGATCTAAGAAGCTTCTGCATACCTTACACCATAGGTCAATGTCACTTTGAAAGAGCACTTTGTGACCTTAGAGCAAGTATAAACCTCATGCCTCTATTTGTCTCCATAAAACTCAGTCTTGGAGAGGTGAAGCCAACCATTGTTTCATTACTTTTAACTGAATGATCAATAAAACATCTTAGGGGTGTCTTAGAAGATGTTCTGGTGAAGGTGGACAAAACTCATATTCCCAGCTAATTTCATAATACTCAACATGGAAGAAAACCAAGAAATTCCTAGTATTCTTGGGAGGCCATTCCTATCAACTGGGAGAACATTAATAGATATGCAACAGGGGAAGTTAACCTTGTAAGTTCAAGATACTCAAGTATCCTTTGACATTTTCAAGGCTCTATCCTTTCCCGATGAAGGTGACACCTGTTACAGGGTAGATATATTGACCAGTTGCATAAAAGACGTGATGAACGAAATCTGCATAGATCAACCATTAGTAATGGGAATGGTAGATGTATCAAAACCTACTAATCCAAAAGTCTTAGAGTAGATTAAGTACCTTGAAGCAAATTCCCCAATTTTTATCAAGAAACCATTTGAAGATCTGGGGGAAAGGCTAAGTAAGCTAGTACCATTAACAGAGAAACCACAAGTACTGGAGTTGAAAGCACTGCCATCCCACTTAAAGTATGCTTATTTAGGAGGAAATTCAACATACTAGTAATTGTCTCTACATCTCTTACTCCTGATGAACAAGAAAAGTTATTAAGAGTTTTGAGGGAGTATAAAGTAACATTCGGATGGTCAATAGCTAATATAAGAGGGATTAGTCCATCAATTTGTATGCATAAGATATTGATCAAGGACAACTACAAGCCATCAGTCGAGCACCAAAGAAGACTGAATCCAAATATGAAAGGTGGTGAGAAAGGAGGTGATAAAGTGGCTGGATGCTGTCATAATCTACCCAATCTTTGATAGTCAATGGGTAAGTCTAGTTCAAGTTGTACCAAAGAAAGGTGAAATGATAGTAGTACCTAATGAGAAAAATTAATTAATTCCACAACAAACGGTGATTGGATGAAGAGTGTGCATCGACTACAGAAAGCTCAATAAAGCCACTAGAAAAGATCACTTCCCTTTGTCATTTATAGACTAGATGTTGGACAGACTAGCTAGGAAAGCCTCTAGTGTTTACTGGACGAGTACGTAAGATATAACCAAATTACAATTACACTGAAGGATCAAGAGAAAACAACTTTTACATGTTCATATTGTACCTTTTCCTTTAGAAAGATGTCATTTGGTCAATGTAATGCACCAGCAACATTTCAAAGGAGTATGATGGTAATCTTTTCAGACATGGTAGAAAGGTTCATGAAGTGTTCATAGATAATTTCTCAGTTTTTGGAGAATTATTTGACCGTTGTCTTTCAAATCTAGCAAAAGTCTTACAACATCGTATGGCGATAAATTTAGTTCTAAATTAGGAGAAATGTCATTTCATGGTAAAAGAAGGAATAGCAATGGGTCATAAGGTATCTGATCGAGGCATCAAAGTGTACCGAGCTAAAATTGAAACAATTGAAAAGCTACCACCTTCCTCTTCAATCAATGGCATCCAGAATTCTTTAGAACATGTGGGTTTCTATAAAAGATTCATCAATGACTTTTCAAAAATCACAAAGCCACTATGCATGCTGTTAGAAAAAAAACACTCCCTTTGACTTTGACACTTGGCATAATTTAGAATACAATTAATTATTTCCCTCCTATTTATTATGAAGGAAAAAGGGAAATATTAATTGTTCCAACATTTTCCAAATTCTCCTTTAATTAGTGTTTGCACAAGTTCACCTTGATTTTTCAAACCTTGGTTTTCTTGACCAAAAATATCCCAAATATCTATTTCCCTTTTTTTCTTTGATTAATTGAAATTAACTTCAATTAATTGGAAAATAATTAATCTTGTGCTTTGTTGGCAAAATTACAAATTTTCCATTATATTTTTGAATTTAATTCCTTTTCTTCATTTCTTTGGCCAAAATTCACCTTTCTATTTCATTGAATATTTTCAATAATTACAATGCATTTTGGTGGATAAAATTTAGGGTGTTATAATTCTCCCCCACTTAAATAAATTTCGTCCTTGAAATTTGCTACACATTATAACCATAAACTCCGGGGTAACATTTCTGCGTATGTCTCACTGACATCATTACCACTTATCAACATCTGCTTATATAGCCTAAGATCCCTGAAATCCTTGATTAGCTTTTTGCTCATGAATCATCATGTCTGCCACCTGCACTGTTTTACGACTCAATGCGTCAATGACAACATTAGCCTACCCTGGATGATAGTTACATTCCAAGTCTTAATTTTTCAACAACTCTATCTACTTATATTGCGTTACATTTCATTCTTTTCATTCATATAAGCATTTTAAGCATTCATGGTCGTAGTACAACTCTATAGTTACACCATAAAGGCAACGTTTCCATATTCAGTACAAACATTATTACCATCAACTCTAGATTATAGACGGAATAGTTCAATTCCTGAAGCTTCAGTTGATGAGATGCATATACCCTTACCCGGTCCGCATCAATTCCCATCTCAATTCATGTCTACTCGCATATGGGATTCAATATCATTCCCAATCCATGCCGTATAGCATTAGTGAAGACAATAAAGGTCCACTGTAGATCTAATATTATCAGTGTTGGTACTTTAATAGATTTTCGTCATTAGCTCTCCAAAACTCCTCTCACAATCATCATCCTATACATAATGTTGAGTTTCATGGAATTTCGGTATAGGCCCCTCATACTAATGAATAAGACTCAAAACACTGCATATCACAACCACAATTTCTAGCCTTCCTAGTTCAGTAATGCTTCCACTTTACTATGGTCCATCATGATCCCTTGCTGAAAGATTAAGTGGCCCAGAAATATTACCTTTGAAAGCCATAACTCACATTTACTTACTTTGGCATAGAGTTGCTTTTCCCCTTACCATGTTCAACATCGTTCACCAATATTTATCAATAGAGATTGCCATAAATTGGACCATGTGCGGATAAAAAGTTTGATTCATATGGTCCATAAATATAACATGTGCATTTGACATCAGCCAACCAATTTTGAGGATTACTACTAAGCCATATAGTCATGCATCCATGAACAATCAAGTCCATTGTCGATTCATATTCCTTGACAATCATTATATCACATATACATACATTGACTGTGGCAACCCTGACACCCGTGGGTATAGGCACAGTCTATTCATATGGGAATCTAGGTTTACTTACCACTTCTACTACCCTTTCTAGGGTAGCCCATTCATATCCTCCGAAACAAATTCTAAAGAATTTGTCAGCCTACCAGGTTGTCCAAACATGATTCCCAACTATCCCTTATTCTATCAACGATCTACTCTCTATCATTCTTTCTATGGGAACATTTTATGATCGAGTCTTTCCCTATGCTAGACTAGTAAATAGCAACCTCGAAAAACCTTACACACATTTCAATGCCTTCTTGTACCATGTTGTAGCACCTCAGACCATCCAGGACAATTCAAATTCCTAAGAAATCAATTCAACTATTGAGTCTGATTTTTGAATCACAATTCAACTCTTAAAGCCTGAACATGAGCTGAGCCAAGAAATCACTTTCCTCAATTCCACGGATTATCAATCTCACGATACGATTCTGAATAAATTATATAAAAATATAAAAAAATATTCCCCACTAAAAAATTTAAAAAAATTATATTCCACCATTAAAAATATTAAAATATCCCATTAAATAATATTTCCACCATTAAATATTAAAAAGTTATCAGAAACCCCTTCATAATATTTGCACAATTAAATATTAAAAAATTATTATGAACCCAACGTATACACTACACAATTGAAAAAAAAATTATTTTGAACCCAACGTGTCATTATACATACATGTGTAGATGGGATAATTTTGTTTCTTGCTGTATTATTCCCATATATTATCATTTTTATGTAATCCAACCAAATGTCATTATGCATATGCATCATCTTTACTTAATGACGAACCAAACAAATTCATGTAATCATCATTACATTAATATATTCCATTATATTGCATTATATTTCATTACATTATCTCTGATTCCGTGAGCCAAATGGGCACTATAGTTCTTACTAAGAACTGTTAAGACAAAAGCGGGATTCTAAAAGATATCAAATATAAAAAGGTGAGATTCTGGAAAAAAAAAATATTTGACAATATGATATGATTCTTTACTAAGAATCGTTAAGTATTCTTTAATAAAAATATGAGATTATGAAAAATATCAAATATAAGGAAGAGAGATTCTAAAAAATTTTATTTGGCACAACTATTCTTTAAAATTCTTTTCAAACGTTTTTTGAGCTTCACTAATAGGTCTCATACTCTGTTTTACTTGTTTTTCTCTGGCATTACAGGTCATGTCCTCCACTACTACTATGGGTCTTCACCATACAACTCCTTCTTCATGTGACTCTTCCTTGTGTAAGCTTCCATCTTTTTTTCAGCTAGCTTTTTTAGTTTCATTTTATTTTTTATATAACGAGAGCTTGCTAAGATGCTCAAGGTTGCTAGTTTGGATTATGATATCTAATCTGATAATGGTCACTAGTTTGAAGATTACAAGAGAGAAAAAATGAAAGAGAAAGCTGAGAACATGGAAAAACGATGAGGTAAAATACTGAATTTTTTATTGTTGAGCATCTCACGTTCCTAAACTTTAGAAACCCAAACTATAGGTTGAAATCAAATTTGTTAAATTAGGTTTCAAGATTTGCTCAAGTTTTTATATTTGCCAATTTTTTACCATATTCTTATTTTCAAAGTTATATTCTGAGATTGGTTAAGTTTTTATATTTGCTTATTTTAATAATATATATTATTATATTTATATTTATATTTATATTATCATTTTACAGTTAAAGGATATGTGATGGGAACTCTTAGAGCGCACTGATATATAATCTATGGACAATCTACAATAAAGGCATTGGAAAATATTGTGGAATTTTTTAATTGATTTTTTTAGAATACAAAACATTATAAGTTGAGAGAGTGTTTTAAGTTATTAATTTCTTTTAGATTGTATGATGTTTATGTATCATGTATTGAATATGAATCCTATAAATATAATTTTTTTCATTTAATATTATTATCTTGTTATTCTCAATGATTATATTGTGTCTTATATAATAAATATTAATAGTAAAAATAAAAAAATAATAAAAATAACTATATATAATAAAAAAAATAAAACCAATACATTATGATTATTAATAAAGAACAATTATATATGCCCTTAACATATTACAGTTTGGAACCATTATTTATTTGTACAGAGCTTTTATAGCACTCGTATATATGATGGTTCAGAACCATGATATATGACAAATAATTAACAAAGGAATTGTCGATTTTTAATTGATCTCCCTACCCATGTTTGATACCACCATGCCAAACCTAATCCACCTCAATGCATAAGTTTACTTAATGCTAATATCAATTTTATCATGCTTTTGAGACCTAAAAAAATAACTCGTTGGTGGTATCAGATAGGGATCAGGTTCTATTGGGTGGTATCAAACACAAGTTCACTAATTGACTTTAGGTATTGCGCTTCTTTTATGAAAAAAAGTTAACCAAGGAATGATCTTTTGTTAATTTATCTCCCTACCTATCTTTTATTTTTTATGTTTTATGTCCAAACTGGTAATAAAGGAATTATCTTTTTAAATTCATCTTCAAACCTATGTTCGATACCACAGGCCAAACTTGATCCATGTCAATGTGTAAGCTTGGTAAATGTTAATATCACTTTTATCACATTTTTTAGACATGAAAAAATAGTACATCGGAGGTGTCAGACATGAATCAAGTTTGGCCTAGCGGTATCATACGTGAGTGCTCCAGTCAGCTTTAGATATTCTTATCTTCCAAAAAATGACCAAGGAATGACCTTTTTAAAATGTGTCAGAACTTCATCAGTGATAGACATAGAAGCAACAAGTGTGTCATGATAATTTTACTTTGTGATGGAGTTTAGGAATTCATGCAAACCATGAAGAATGATTCTGGTTTCTTCAATGGAGGGTTAAGTACAAAAGACTTGTTTGAAGTGCTAGAGTGTAGGATCCTTCTTGATATACTCTTTGTATTCCTTCAAATTTGCTGCTCCAATACATATATGCTTACCCCACCCAAGCATGTGTTTCAACAAGGTCCAAGCACCTAATGGATCAGTTATAACCTTTGCATCAACAAGAATCACATCAACAATAAAATTGTGTGCTTGTGAAGTTGTTACTTCCTTCAAAAGGAAAGTCAATGTCTCTTCAAGCTTGGTACTAGCAAACAGTAAAGCCAATTTAAAAGAGATAAACTTCTTTTTCAAAAATTGTTTAGGAACATCCCCACTAGTGATTTATTGACCTAACCCGTTCATAATTGACATTTTCCTGAAACCAGGTGTTGCCCCTTATTTAACCAAAAAAATTAACAAAGGAATTATCTATTTTTAATTCATCTCCTTACCCCTGTTTGATACCACAATACCACTAGGCCAAACTTGATCTACATCAAGACATAAACTTACTTAATGCTAATATCACTTTTATCATGCTTTTGAAATATGAAGAAATAGCACTTTGGTGGTATCAAATAAGGATCATGTTTAGCCCGGTGGTATCAGATATCAGTCCACCAATTGACTTTGGGTATTACGCTTATTTTACAAAAAAAATTAACCAAAGAATAATTTTCTTTTGTTAATTTATCTTCTACATGTCTTTTATTTTAAGTTTTATGTCCATATTCTGTAAATATGAATTGGTAACAAAGGAATTATCTTTTCTAATTCATCTCCATGCATGTGTCCAACACCATAGGCCAAACTTGATACACATCAATCTGTAAGCTTATTTAATGCTAATATCACTTTTATTATGTTTTTTGAGACATGAGGAAATAATAAATTGGTGGCATCAGACACGAATCAAGTTTGGCCTAGTGGTATCAGACATGAGTCCACCAATAAACTTTGGGTATTGCCCTTATCTTATGAAAAAATATCCAAGGAATGAGATTATTGTTTACGATGTGTCATAACTTTATCATGGATAGATGCAGAAGCAACAAGTGTGTCATCTTATAATTTCACTTTGTGATGGAGTTCAAAGGCTTCACGTAAATCATAAAGAATGATATTGATTTCTTCAACGAAAGGTTGAGTTCAAAGACTCATTGGAAGTGATGGAGTATAGGATCCTTCTTGATGTACTCTTTGTATTCCTTCACAGTACCTGCTCTAATACATTATAGCTTACCCCACCCAAATTTGGGCTTCACAGTACCTGCTCTAATACATTATAGCTTACCCCACCCAAATTTGGGCTTCAACAAGTTTCAGGCATCCATTAGGTCAATTGTAACCCTTGCACCAACAAGAATCTCATCAATAATAAAATTATGTGTCTTTTTGAATCTGTTATTTCCTTCAGAAGGAAGGAAATATCTCCTCAAACTTGGTACTAGCAAACAATAAAGCCAATTTGAGGAAGATTTTCTTCTATTTCAAAAATTGTTCAGGAACATCTCCACTCACAATCCATTGAACTAGCCAGTTGACAGTTGACATTTCCCCGACACCAGGTATTGCCCCTTATTTTACCAAAATAAATTAACAAAGGAATTATTGTTCCTTTAATTTATCTCCCTACCCATGCCTAATACCAGGGGCCAAACCTTATCCACATAAAGCGTAAGCTTACTTATTGCTAATATCACTTTTATCATGTTTTTGAGATATGAAGAAATAATACGTTAGTGGTTTTAGATAGCGATCAGGTTCAGCTGGGTGGTATCACACGAGTTCACCAGTTGACTTTGGGTATTGCTCCTATTTTACAAAGAAATTAACTAAGGAATGATCTTGTTTTGTTAATTTATATTCCTACATGTCTTTTATTTTTATGTTTTATGTTCATATTTTGCAAACATGCATCAGTAACAAAGGAATTATCATTTTTAATTCATCTCCATATTCGTGTCTAATACCACAGTTCAGACTTGATCCACATCAATGTGTAAGATTAGTTAATGCTAATATCACTATATCATATTTTTTTAGACTTGAGGAAATAGTACGTTGATGGTATCATACACAAATCAGGGTCGACCTAGTGGAGTCAAACATGAGTTCACAAGTTAACTTTGGGTATTGCCCTTATCTTACAAAAAATTAACCAAGGAATGATATCTTTTAATCTGTTTTTCGTAACTTCATCAGTGAAAGATGCAGAAGCAACAAGTGTCATCTAATAATTTTAGTCTGCGATGGAGTTCAAAGACTTCATGCAAATGTTGAAAGAATGATCATGGGTTCTTCAATGGAGGGTCGAATACAAAAGACTTGTTAGAAGTGCGGGGCGTAGAATCCTTCTTGATATACTCTTTGTATTCCATCACAGTAGTTGCTCCAATACATTGGAGCTCACCTCACCCAAGCATGGGCTTCAACAATTCCAAGCACCTAATTGGTCAGTTGTAACACCTACATCAACAAGAATCTCATCGACAATAATAAAATTATATGTCCTTTTGAAGCTATTACTTCCTTCAAAAGGGAAGTCAATCTATCCTCAAACCTGGTACTGGCAAACAGTAAAGCCAATTTGAGGGAGATCAACTTCTGATTCAAAAATTGCTCAAGGACATCACTCACGATTCATTGAGATAACCTGTTGGCCATTGACATTTTCTCGACACCAAGTATTGACCCTAATTTTACCAAAAAATTAACAAATGAGTTATCATTTTTTAAATTTATTTCCCTACCCATGCTTGATACCACCATGCCAAACCTGATCTACATTAATGCATAAGCTTACTTAATGCTAATACTTATGAACTTTTACCAAAAATATATCCAACACCATATACTTTTTTTATGTTACAAAAATACCCATCAATATTCAAAATGAGAGTAAAAATATCAAATCCGTTAAAGTTAACCTAATACTATTGCGTATGCATATGCATATGTAAAAAGAGCGTGGGCCCCACCACAAGGTGTCAGATTAAATTTAGCCATGCTGGCAATTTTGCCCCAATTTTAAATATTCATGAGTATTTTTGCACTTCTAAAAAGTATATGGTACTGGACGCACTTTTGGTAAGAGTTTATGTGTATTTTTGTTCATTAACCCTTATTATAATTAAAGAATTTATCTAATTTTCTCAATCTAGCAGAATTAGTTGAGAAGCTCTTATTAAGAAGTAGAGGGTATGTTCTTATTGATTTTGTCCTTAATAATAATTTCAATTTTACGGGATTTAATTTGAAGCTAAATATTATGATATCTTGGTCCGATCCTTTAAGGCTTCAATATAATTCTCCATTTTTTTTTTGTCGAATTCTCCCTTGAATCAAGTATATTTGTACAGGGCACATTGCATATTTAATTAATGCATTACTATTTATTCAATAATTAATAAACTTGTGAGAGGCTGTGGCATAGGTTCAACTGTCAGTTAACATTATTTGAACGCTCCATTTCCCATTTTGGGAATTGGGAATGGCGAGGTAAGAGAAAAACATAAAAATAAATGCAATTAGAAATATCTATTATTAATAAATTGAATTAAGAATGACCAGCTTTTTGTAATACCTAAATTTAGCTATACTATTATAAAGTTTATATTGCAGGGGAAACTTGAAAGTTCCTCGCAACTTATGGCTACCCTAAAATACAAGATTTGGAAATCGTGTGGGGGACATCTTATATATTGATATATACAAGACTAATATAATTTGTATCCTATACGGAATGAATTGATCTAAAATATGGCAAAGTGTATATTAATAAACTTGACATTTTTGCTAAGATAATCGTTCGACACAGCTGTTGTCCATTACCATAATGATTCTTATAACCCAAAGCATGCAATTTGGGGTTTAGAGGAGGGCTTGAATGGAAAATGGTCCTTTATGTTTTTTCTATTGGATAAAAAATATAAAAGAAGTATGTGAAATGTATTATGTAAGTGGATATGATTTGTTGTCACAGATAATGTCTTGCCTATGAGCATTATTTTGGGTGGGGTGATTTTTCATATTTAAGTTGGAGGGTTTAATTTAATTTAATATTAAAATAAAATAAAATTGGAGATGAAAGTAATTTGGAGGATGTTGATTATATTGTAGTATTGTTATTAAATTACAATAATTGAATTGTGATGTAGTCAGTGAAAATGTATGAGATTTATTAGGGAGTAGGGATAATTTAGTATTTTTAAAATTATATTTTAATATTTATTTTTTTAAATAATTACAATTTTTATAGTTGGCGATTTTTTTTTTACTTTATTTTTTAGGTAGAATTCATGGGATGCCTTAGTGAAAATAAAAATATACAACAAGTGAAACCATACAAAAATGGTTCTTTTCCTGTGCCAACTATAAATAAGTATCTAATACCTCAATCCTTTTTATAATGAACAACTATTAAAATCATGTGGTTAAAAATGTTAGTCAAAACCAATAAATTTATAACTTATATGCCTTTCTTTCCAATTATTCCCTTGTTTAGAAAGAGTATACATGAGAAATAATTCGTGAAAATTTATTGCAGCGATAATGAATGGCATATATTTAATAAAGGTAAAAAAAATTTAAAATTTCAAACAAATATATAGGATTTGTTCTTTATATTAAAGACCACTCCTATGACAGAAAATGTTCCTTATAAAAAGGACGGGAGTGATTAGTAATTATAAATCCTAAAAATAAAATGTCTACAACATTCTAGTATTCTACCATATTTTTTAGTATTAATAGTGTGTAGATTTTTTTTTTTTCCCCTTTTGGAAGTGAGACAAGCAAAGCAAATTAAGTATGAATAAATAATTTAAAGAGTTAAAAAGTAAAAATTAATTAATACTTATTTGGTTCTTTAATTTCCTCTTTCAATGTTTGTTTTTTGATCTCTCACATATTGTTCTTTTCCTAACAAATAAACGACTTATTTATATTAGTAAAAAATAAATCATATATTTATCCACAGAAACATCAAAACATAATAGAAATATAATAGAACTCATGTAAGATACACTTTTTTTCTGAATTAAAGGGGTAAACACTAAAAGCTTAAGGTTACAAGTGGGACCGATCCAGAAATCTTCCATCTACAATGGGAGCTTATATGTCACAAAGTTGTAAGGGCGTTGGTGAAATAAATATATTTTGAATGCTGAATTTTTAAGCAAATGTTTAATTATTTCAAGAGAGAGAAAAAATTGAGATAGAAAAGCATGTCGGTATGTTTAACAAAGGTAAAAACAATGGGAGAGAGGATGAATAGGATGATTGATCACAGAACCTTGTTGCAAGCATATGAACTACAGATCTCAGTATATGGAATTGGGATTCATAACTTCCATTCTCACTCTCTTCGTAATTTATATATATATATATATATATATTGACCATCTCCCATTTAATTCTTGGCCACCGTGTCCGCAGTGAATCAAATCAACCTTACTTAACACCATATCATTTTCAACCACCAAAAAACTGGATCAACGGTATTATTCTAGCTACTTTCCTTTCCTTCTCTCAACGTTTGTTGTCATATCTCCCACATATTGTTCTTTTCCTCTCTTTGTTCAGTCATTTGACATGGCACGATGAAAATGGACATCTTGACTTCTGGGCGTGTGTTCTTTTCCTCTTTCAAAGTAGCTAGCATATCGTTGATCCACTTTTTTGAGGTTGAAAATTAAATGATATATGTTGTTGCTTTGTAAGGTTCACTTGATTCGGTGAGAACATAGTGCCTAAGAGATGTCAACAAAAGTTTATCCCGTTAGTAAGGAGCTGGCTGGTAACTCACAAGATCGCGAGTTTAAATTCTGTTATCAATGTGAAGACCTTATTGATAAGCGATATGTAAGAATCTCTATAAGTGATCTTTGACCATCAAGATATGCTCTGATTTTGATGAGCTTGGGACCCAACTCACCAGAACATTTTATATAAAAAAGGGAAAACTAATTCCTATGTATTTATAATTTCAACAAATTTTGAATTAGGTCCATACATTCTTTTTCCTTTTTATTCCTTAATCCTTCCATATATAAAACATGCTTATGCCGTTACTATAATAGACGGAGGTGATGAGGCACTCACAGAATTAATCCTCTCCGGTCTTCCCTACCGGGGTTGTCCCTCCCGTTCACACCACACAGCACCGTTAATTTTTGGCCGTTATCAATATTGTCCCAAGAAAACAATCAGAAAATTCCTGTCGTGACTGGACCTTCCCATATCACTTAATAACCCAAACTTTTCCCACCTTTATTTCTCATCAATTATATCGGAAGAAGGAATAAAAAAAAAAGAAAGCAATGGAAAAGCAAGATGATTCATTACCGAGAAGAATTGGTGTGTCGCGCTTTGGTTTAGGGACTTTGACGATTGAAGTGGTCCCACAGAGATGGTGTTGTTGCACAGCCTCCTCACTTATAGCTTAAACCTAAACTCACCGTAATTCCAATACCTGAACTGTTAGCGACAAAAACAACAAATAAAGAGACAAGAAATTCCACAGAGAGAGAGAGAGAGAGAGAGAGAGAGAGTGCAACAAACTGATTCAAGAAATTCAAGAAGAGGTTTCCTCATCGGAATCTTCGCCGCTATCACATCTCTGTCGCCGAGCCCTTCTTTTCTGGGTGAAATAACCCCTCAAGTTCTTAGATTGATAATACCATATGAAGAGAAGGATATTGTTAGATTCAGAGAACTAAAGGTGGTGGTGCATGCCGTGAGGTTGTTCGATCGACCAGTGGTCTGGAATGGCGCAATCTGAAGCAGAATACGAGGAGGACGATGAATTATATAATACTCCCCCGTTCTTAATTATAAGATAAAGTTGACTTTTTTAGAGAAATTAAGGAAGCCAATTAAATCACTTTAGAATATTTATATTTATATTTATATTTATATTTTTTTCTTCAAACTAATTAATTTGACTAATAAACTGATATATAATCTAAAGATACTAAAAATATAAATACTCTAAAGTGATTTAATTAGCTTCCTTAATTTCTCCAAAAAAATCAACTTTGTCTTATAATTAGGACCAGAGGGAGTATATAATATTATATATATATATATATATAATATGAGGGCGGTCATGGCAAAATGAGGGTATATGAGTCATTTTTAATACTCCTCGGGTCCTAATGACAGAAGCTAATTTGGAGGTTAGTCTCTTGATCCTATAATATCTATTCATATTATCTATATCTTTATCATTTTCCCCCACAATAATAAAATTGTGAGTTTATGGCATATATGCTTAAAGACGTCTCATTTCCCATTTTGGGAATGATGAGGTGAGAGAAAAATATAGAAAAACGCAATTGGAAATATATATTATTATTAAATTAAATTAAAAACGAACCTTTTTGTAATACTTAAATTTAGCTATATTCTGATGAAGTTTATATTTTAGGGTAAACTTCAAAGTTCCTCTCAACTTATGACTACCCTAAAATACAAGAATTGAAATCGTGTGGGGTATTTTGTATATTCGTCGAAGATTAATATCATTTGTTTCCTCCACGGAATGAATTAGTCTAAAATATCGTAAAGTGTATATTAATGAAATTGACATTTCGGCTAAGAAGGATAATTATTCGACACAGCTTTTGCCCATTGCCATAGTGATTCTTACGACCCAAAGCATGAACTTTAGTGGAGGGCTTGAATGGAATGACCCTTTTTTTTTATAAAAAAAATTAAAAAATACTTCTGATCCTATTTATAAGCAACATTTTCTCAAATAAATTGATTTTATATGTAAGAATTATTCACCTAATTTGATTAGATTGAGGAAGTTAGTTAATATGGTATTTTTTTTTTCTAAAATACTCTAATCATCTTCCTTAATTTTTTTCATATATCTCTTACTTGATTATTGTTGACAGAGTATCAATAGAGATAATTTTTAAAAAAATTGATAAATATAAAAGTTAGGTTTTATGTTAAGGTCCAAGGTCAATTCTTCAATTAAGCCTTACAGTAAGGACGAGAATAGATTATTTATAGTTGGCTGTTTGTTTTACGTACATTTTTTAAGAATACATGGGATGCCTTACGACTAACAATAGAAACATTCAACCTGCGAAATCCTATATATATATATATATATATATATGATAGTAAATATAAATCCTAAAAATAAAATGTTTCTTATGTTTAAGGAAAAGAAAGATGATAAGTGATTACCATATACGTGTGTGCGCTCACAGAATTAAAGGAAGCAAGAATGACAGAAGGCTCTCAGCCTCCACTAGTACAAAATAGTCTTTTTAAACCACAATATTTAAACCGGTTATTGTAAATAAGGTCTAAAAAATATGACTGGTGGCATTTTTATAATTATAAAGAACTTTTCAGACCGATTCTTAAAATATGAGATCTAAAATATATTCTTTAGACCGATTATTCAAACAACCAATCTAAAAAGATAAAAATAATTAAAAACTAAAAATATTAAAAAATTTTAGACCGGTTTTCACTAATAACCGGTCTAAAATATAAAACATTCTAGACCTCATATTTCAAAATAACCGGTCTCTTTTCTTCTCTATTGTGACCTTGCCGTAGCTCTAAACTTCTACGACTTTGCTCTCATTTTGATCTTCTCATTCTCATGTTAGTTGCTGCTGTGCTCTCACCCTCACACTGAATAAGTTTGTCGCCACCACAACCTCGCTTGCTCTAATCTTCTTCGTCGCGACTTTCCTCTTTCCCCGTGACATCCATCCTTCATCTCAACCTACCTTGGCTGCCTCACTTCTTTGTTGTCATGAGTTTCTCGTTCCTTTACCTTGACCCAGAGATACCTAAAGAAGATGCAAAGTTTTAAATAATCTTTCCTTTTAAATGCTATATATATATATATATATATATCCCAGCTCCACCTCTCTGTTTTCCTCATCACAAAAACAGGCTTTCTTCCTTTACTTTTTCTTCCTCCTTGCTTCATTTGCTTTTGCTTGCTAACAGAGTTCATTACACATGCGGCCCATTTCTAATGGCCCATTCCTAATGTATTTCTGATTATGTATTTTAGTTATCATTTAGTTACAAATGATAGCTTCTAGAAATAGAAAGAACACAGCTACTTCACGTGTGTATATATTAGAAGTACCCTGTACGTTTACACTTCAAGTAATGAGATGAAATGTTTCCAGAAATGTGTTATGGTATCAGAGCGTTTCTCTGTGATTTCTATGATCATCGTTCTCACTGTGATCATCTTCTGTGACTTTTGATCTCGGTGATCTTCTTCTCGTTTCAGATCGGTCATCTACCGATTTCTTGTTCATCTTTAGATCGGTCATCTAACCGATTTCTTCTTCTTCAGATCGGTCATCTACCGATTCCTTGTTCTCCTTCATTTTTTTTGGATAATCTGAAGTTTCAATTTGTTGATTAATGGCGTCTGATCATACATCATCGGCTCTTTTGACGATTTCCTCTCAAGATCCAGCGAGCCCTTATTTCCTCCATCCCAACGAAAATCCCTCACTCATATTGGTTTCTCCACCTCTCAATAGGACAAATTACCATCTCTGGGCTCGTGCCATGACAGTTGCACTTATGAGCAAGAATAAATTTGGTTTCGTCGACGGATCTATTTCTGCTCCAGATCAATCTGATCCTCTTTTCCAAATTTGGCAACGGTGCAATACCATGGTTCTGATTTGGTTCAATCGGTCTCTTTCTTCCTCCATTTCTCAAAGTGTACTATGGTTCAATCATGCATCCGACGTCTGGACTGATCTAAGGGAATGGTTTTCACATGGTGATGCCTTCAGAGTTGCAGATCTTCAAGAGGAACTGTATGCATTTCGTCAAGGTGACCTCTCTATCTCTGAATATTACACTAGGATGAAAATCATATGGGACGAACTTGTCAATTTTTGACCTATTCCTGACTGTACATGTTCTGCTAAAGAATACATTTATCAGGATTATGTTATACGTTTTTTAAAGGGATTAAATGACAAATTTGCTACTGTTCGGTCCCAAATCATGCTTATGGATCCATTACCTCCTATAAATAAGGTCTTCTCCCTCGTCATACAGCAAGAACGAGAACTTAGTGGATATTCTGCCGCCATTGTCTATTTTAATAGATCGACTATTCCTAATAATTCTGGCAAGCCCGCTGGTAATGGCAGATTTCCTGGCAATACTAGTACTAACAATACCAAAGTTTGTACCTACTGTGGATGACCTAGACATACTGTGGAAACATGTTATAGGAAACACGAATTTCCCCCTGGATTCAAATTCAGAAATAATTCCTCTGGTTCTGGTTCCTCTGTGAACAATTTAACTTACACCCCTCATGATGTGATCGTGCCTGATTCTTTGTCTCATAAGCCTGCTGCAACTGATTCCCATCCATTACTCACTCAAGACCAATATACCAAGTTATTGTCTCTGCTGAAATTTGATGATGTTGGTTCTGCTTCTGTTCAAATCACTGCTCCCTGTGTCAATCAAATTTCCACCCTAACCTTGTTACCTAATCTTGACAAACAAGGTACATGTTCTATCCTTTCATTTAATCTTTCTAATTCTTGGATTGTTGATAGTGGAGCTACTGCTCATGTTTGTCATTCTCTTGATTCTTTCACTTCCTATTCTACAATTTCTCCTCTTAAAGTTACTTTACCAACCAATGATTATGTTATCACTACTATCTCAGGTATTGTTCCCATCAATTCTCACATTTCCCTTTCTAATGTTCTTTTTATACCTTAGTTTAAATTCAATATCCTCTCTGTTTCACTACTAACCCAACAATTGTCCTGCTCTCTCACATTTTCTCCTACTCACTGTTTCATACAGGATCCACAGACACGGAAAACGATTGGTATAGCTGAGCTGTCTCATGGACTTTACAACATACAGTCATCTCAACCTTCGGTTGCTTGCACCTCTACTGTTCATGCGGCCCATTCTCTTTTATGTCATCCTGATTCTTCTTTTACACTATGGCATTTTCGTTTTGGCCACTTATCAAATAAAATTTTACATGTCTTGAAACAACAATTTCCCTTTATTACTTGTACACCAACTGATATTAGTTGTGAAACTTGTTACTTTGCAAAGCAACGAAAGCTTCCCTTTTCCCGTAGTGTTTCAAAAACTACTTCTTGTATTGAACTTTTACATGTTGATATTTGGGGACCATTTCATACTACATCTGTAACTGGTTTTCGTTATTTTTTAACTGTTGTGGATGATTATACTCGATATACTTGGGTTTCTCTTTTACAAAACAAGGCTGAGGCACGTTCAGCCCTTCAACATCTCATTTCTCTCTTAGAAAATCAGTTTACATGTACTGTTAAAATCATACGATCTGATAATGGCCCTGAATTTCAAATGACTTCTTACTATTCTTCCAAAGGCATTTTACATCAAACTTCTTGTGTTGAAACTCCTAAGCAAAACAGTACTGTTGAGCGAAAACACCAGCATATCCTCAATGTTGCTAGAGCTCTTATGTTTCAATCCCACATACCAATTGCCTATTGGTCTTATGCTATTTTACATGCTGTTTACATTATCAATAGATTACCAACTCCTCTTTTACAATACTTTTCTCCATTTCAAAAATTACACAATACTGCTACTGATTTCTCTTTTCTTAAGGTGTTTGGCTCTCTTTGCTTTGCTAGCACACATGTTTCTCACAGAACCAAGTTTGATCCTCGAGCTCGCAAATGTGTTTTCTTGGGTTTCAAACTTGGTACTAAAGGCTATCTTTTGCTGGATCTTAAAACCAATCAAATCTTTGTTTCAAGGCATGTCACATTCAATGAATCCATTTTTCCATTTGCCATCCAACCTCCTTTAGTTTCAGATTCATCTATTCCTTCCCCTCAGCCTCTTCCCCTTTTGGATTTTTCTGATCCGTTTATCACACCTTCTTCTCAACCTCTAACTTCTTTGATTACTCCTCTTCCATCTTCTTCTATTTCACCTTCACCCCCTATCCCTCCATCACCACATGTTCCCCAGCCTTCTCCTATCCGCAGATCTCAACAAGTGACCAAGCAACCATCATATTTGAGTGACTATCACTGCAACTTGCTACACCAATCGGTTTCCACTGTCTCCACCTGTAGGTATCCTTTATCTTCTTACCTTTCCTATGATCATTTATCACCTTCTTATAAACATTTTGCCCTTTTTATTTCTATCCCTCTTGATCCTAAGTCATATAAAATTGCTATTCAACATCCTGAATGGCAGCAAGCCATGCAAAATGAGATTTCAGCTTTGGAGCAAAACAATACTTGGGTCTTGACTCAATTACCTCCTGGTAAATCACCAATTGGTTGCAAGTGGGTCTTTAGGACTAAGTTTAATGCCGATGGTAGTCTTGAGCGGTATAAAGCCCGGTTAGTGGCAAAGGGCTACACTCAAACTGAAGGAGTTGACTATTTTGACACATTTTCTCCGGTTGCCAAAATGACAACAGTTCGTTTACTACTTGCTTTGGCTGCTGCCTCCAACTGGCATTTGGAACAATTGGATGTTAACAATGCTTTCCTTCATGGTGATCTAAATGAAGATGTTTATATGACTCTTCCACCTGGTTTTGGTTCTCCTACACCCACTCTAGTTTGTAAATTGCAGAAGTCCCTCTATGGCCTTAAACAGGCTTCTCGTCAATGGTTTGCTAAACTTTCTTCTGCCCTTACTTCTTGTGGTTATCTTCAGTCCAAATCTGACTATTCTCTTTTTATTCGCTGCATAGATGATTCTTTTACAGCTTTATTGGTTTATGTTGATGATATCATTCTTGCTGGAAATGATGCTCCTGAAATTGCCAGAATTAAAGGATTTTTGGATAATGCTTTTAAAATTAAGGATCTCGGCCCTCTTCAATATTTTTTGGGTCTTGAGGTTGCTCGTTCTAGTACTAGTCTTTCCTTATGTCAGCGGAAATTCACTCTTGAAATTCTAGATGATGCAGGCTACTTGGGTTGTAAACCTCTTTCTACCCCTATGGTTCGCAATACACATCTTTCTCTTGATCAAGGCTCTCCATTGCCTGATGTTGGTCCCTATCGGAGGCTTGTTGGACGTTTACTGTACTTAACCACAACCAGGCCTGATATTTCCTATGTTGTCCAGCAACTTTGTCAGTTTATTCATCAACCTACTTCTGTGCACCTTGCAGCTGCTCATCGTGTCTTACGTTATCTCAAAGGTACTCCTGGTAAAGGCTTATTCTTCTCTTCTACTTCTGCCTTGAAGCTTACAGCATTTAGTGACTCAGATTGGGCTGGCTGCCCTGCCACATGACGTTCCTTGTCTGGCTATTGCATCTTTCTGGGTAACTCCTTGATTTCTTGGAATACCAAGAAGCAAACTACTGTCTCTTTGTCTTCTAGTGAGGATGAATACCGGGCTATGCGGTGTGTGGCATGTGAAATTTAGTGGTTATTGTATTTACTCTAGGATTTTCAGATTCCACATGATTTTCCTACCATATTATATTGTGATAATCTCTCTGCCATTCATATTGCCAATAACCTCACATTTCATGAACGTACTAAGCACTTGGAATTAGATTGTCATTTTGTGTGGGAAAAGGTCCAAGCTGGCATTCTCAAGCTTCTCCCTGTTAGAAGTAACAACCAACTTGCAGACATTTTTACTAAGGCCCTTGATCCGCAGCCCTTCCATGATCTTCTTCGTCGGTTAGGCATGCTCAATATTTACTTGCCAGCTTGTGGGGGGTAACAGAGTCCATTACACATGCGGCCCATTTCTAATGGCCCATTCCTAATGTATTTCTGATTATGTATTTTAGTTATCATTTAGTTACAACTGATAGCTTCTAGAAATAGAAAGAACACAGCTACTTCACGTGTGTATATATTAGAAGTACCCTGTACGTTTACACTTCAAGTAATGAGATGAAATGTTTCCAGAAATGTGTTACTTGCGATCGCTGCGTCCACCAAACTAAGGCTGCCTATTTCTCTGACGGCGCTGCTCTTTCCTGTAACAATGATTTACTTTTCTCATACTGTTGAGTTAATTGGAATCTTTAAATTAAAGAAACACGTAGGAAATAACTTGGTTTTGTGAATATGATGCAGCTGGGGCATGTGGGTATGGCTCCTTGGCGTTGGAATTAAGTGGTGGACGCCTTGCAGCTGGTGTTCCTTCCTTGGACAAAAATGGAGTCGGTTGTGGTCTTGCTTTCAGGTGAGTAAAACTTACATCTAAAGATGTGAATTTCCAATATAATTTTTACTGCTCGCTTCTATTGTAATCACGAAAAGTGTTATCGAATTAAGGATAATTTGTGCAGATAAGATGCAAGAGCTCAAGTCTGTGTACCAAATCAGGTGCTTTATGCTTCTGCACATTCGAGTTCGGTAGTTCCCAAATCTTAAAGTTCTGTTGTTCGATACTTTTGTCTCAATCTCATCGACCCAACACCATTTATGGCATGGAACGGTGTCCGCAGGATTATTGTCATTCCATGAAGAATCAAATTGGGTTACCAAAGTAAGTGAAGTGTAGGTCCAGTTTACAGTCTGAATAATTAACATGATTTCAATTTTTTATTTTGTTTTGTGCTGGCCATGCTTTCTAGATTACTAATCGATAAAACCTCCATACATTGGCTGGGTTTTGGAATTTTCTGTGCATGGACGCTGTGTTCATAATCTTTTCTTTACAATAATTAGAAGTGGCTATTATGATGATCAATCAGTAGCATTTGGATTTAAAATGTGGACTGAAGAGGCATTGAGACTTCTTAAATGGGAAATTCTGTTAGTGGTCAACAATTTATAGAGGAATTCAAGCTTGAAAGACCCTTAGCTGTCACGGTGGACCGATGCTGAGATGCGTCATGCGTTTTTCTAAGTCTAAGGCCATAGAAATTTATTCTGCAGCTGTATAACAAAAAGGAGCTTTGTTGTTAATGGGAGAAACTGAAGGCCTGTGCTTTATGATTTATATTTATTTGTCAGATTCAAATAATCACATGCATGGTGCAGCATCATGAGAAAGGCAAATAGTGTTAATGGTGGTGCATACAGGTATCAAACAAATGGTATGTCCTATCCTATTTTTGGTTATGCATGACAGAATACTGAATGTTAACTTTCGCAAAGCTGCCATGATGGAATTTGACATAAACATGTCTGAAATGCCATTTGGGAAGCTGAACAAAAGTAATATTCAAAAAGATATGATTATGGTTTTCAATTTTTTTATATAAAATTTTAGTTGATTATTTTTTTTTCTTTGGCAATGGCAACATTAGGAATTCTGGAGTATGTTACTATTTATTGACTGATTGATAAATACTTATTATATGTGGACTTGCTCCCTTGTCCCAGGGTTTAAAGCTTTAACAGATATACAAAATCTATTAAGTAATAACATTCCCAACCCTTCAGTCAAAGAAAGATTACTTATTGATGCTAGTAATCGATTTTTCACTATAATCCCTTTTACTCATCTATACGTTTGACTACCATTGCAAGATTTGTAGGCAGGTAAGGTTATCTTAGAGCTTTGTTATTGGACTGTCTATCTGCATAAACTCCTCAAGGCCTTGTGTATTTAAATAATGTTCACACTTTAATGGCAAGATTGAGATATTTTTTTTATTAATTATTGTCCATTTTTTATCTTATGAGTTGTTGTTTTTCATCATTTAGTTACGGTTGTCATAGCTTACTTAAAATTATATAATAGTAAAAAAATATTGCACTTTTTTTTTTTGATTGGGGTGATTTTAAAATACTTCCAATCCAAAAAAAAAGCCTATTTATTTTTTTTAAAAATGTCGCTTTTTAGACCTGTTATTCTGATAACCGATCTTAAAAGTCTAGAAAAAAAAGTTTTTAGACCAATTTTTAAACAACCGGTCTAAAAAGTCTAAACTTTTTAGACCTGGTCTTCAAGTAACCGGTCTAAAAATGTGATTTTTAAAACTGGTTGCTTAACGAGTCTAAAAAGTAACAGATTTTTTAGATCGGCTGTATCAAGACCTCATTCAGAACCGGTACAAAAAGTCATTTTTAACCGGTCTAAAAAGTCATTTTTCCACTAGTGCTCATTATTGAACTGAGTTATATTTTATAGCAAGTTATTTGTCTACATCCGATCATTACAGCTAAGCATAAAGGCTAATTGACCATATAAATATATGTGGTGTATATTAAAATGGCCATCTTACCCAATTATAAATTATTCCATTCTCCTTTGCTATGCATAAAAATGTGATTAATCTCAGAATGCTGCAAGAAATGAAAAGTGACAATTCTTTTTTCATACATGTTAGAGCAATGTAAAATGAAGAATATATTTAATTTATGTTTCCTTCCAGCTAGTTTATCGATTTTTGTTTTGTGAAATGATATGTAAAGAAACACGTCTCTCTTCACTATAAAAAAATTCTCCTGTGATGAGTTGGATTATCAGTAGAGTTCTATTAATGAACAAAAAGGAAACAAATTAATTAATACTCCCTCTGTTTTTAATATAAGATATATTTACTTAATTTGATTAGAATAAAGAAGTTAGTTAATATGATATGTATTTTCTAAAACATCCTAATTATCTTCTTTAATTCCCTTATTATCTCTCCTCTTTGATTATTATCTTCTTTAGTTAAGTTAGTTCGGAGCATTAATAGGAATAAATTAGGAAAAAATTGATAAATATGAAAAATATGTCTTATAATTAAGAGTAAGATTAACCCCCAAATATATCTTATATTAAGGATTGGAGGGAGTATAATTAAATCAATTTCTAAGAAGTAGGCCCTAAACCTAAATTTAATCAAAAGTAACTACTGGGGGATATTTTATTTAAAATAAAATAACCGAATATTTGGAATAATTTAATACAATTCAAATATGCGAAATATATTACACACACACACATATAATTAATAGGGTTAAGATCCAATGTTGCCCTAAAAATTTACTTATGGGCAATGTTGCCTCAAAAATTATTTTTTTGTACATTGTTGTCCCAGAAGTTTAAATTCATAACAATATCATCCCTAATTTAACCGCCCAATCAATCAATTGTTAGTTCACTAGTGCAAAATATGTATTTAAAATCGGCACATTTAAAAAACTAACAGGCTGCCCTCTTAAAAAATGGTGATGCATCATTCTGGTTCAACTGAGATTGGAATCAACTCCAATGGTGGGGATGGAAAATCTAAGGAAGAGGATGATTTATTAGGCAAGAACATCAAGAAAATGTACATGGGAGGTTCTCCGCAAGAGGAAAGTAAGGTGGAGGTACAGGGACTAAGGAAAACAGATGTATTGATGGCAAATGTTTTGGAACAGGACTTACAAGTGACTCTTGATCAGAAGTTGCAGAGTAAGAAGAATTCGAGCAAGAATCAAATTTCTTATAAAGCTAAGCTATTAGGCCAAGAGGATAAAGACTGTGACAAGAGTTTCGAAGAACAGATGAGTGAATGGCTCAGGGAAGAAGAAGAGCTAGCCCCGGCATTGACTGAGGAGGAAAAGGAAAAACTGGGTAAAATCCCCTCTTTGAACATTTCAAATGAAAAACTGAAAGTGTTATGCAGATCGAGGAGAGAGGCTCTAATACTAACAGTATTGGGAAAGAGGGCAAACTTACATATGATAAGAGACAGAATTAAGTGGCTTCTCAGATCAGATAATTTCGAACTCATTGATCTACCTAATAATTACTTTGTTTTCAGAACAACTAAGAAATATCTAAGTTCCAAGCTTCTATTTGATGGCCCATGGCTAATACAAGGCCAATATTTTGGGTTCTGAGGTGGAGTCCTAACTTTAATCCTTATTGCAATAAGGTGAGAAGAGTTGCAGTCTGGATCAGGGTCCCTACACTACCGATGCACATTTATTCTGAAGACTGCATATTTGAGATTGGCAATCTAATAGGCAAAACACTTAAAGTGGATATGAACACATTAGCCAATCAAGAAAATAACCAACAGACAATAGAGAGGGGCAAATATGCAAGAGTGAGTGTGGAGGTTGATTTAAATAAAAAGCTTCAATCCAGGTTTATACTTCGAAACCATGTCTATACGGTTGAATATGAGGGGCTCAACAAAATATGTTTTAAATGCAGAATATATGGGCATATGCTGGAAACTTGTGCATATAAATTATAGAAACCATCTGAAACCGTAGAACAGGGATCAAAGGAAAATTTTCCAATGACTGTAGAAAAGAACAAAAAAGACGAGAAACGGCCACTTCTATCAGTACCTGGTATTTTGGTGGAGGAGGAGTATGGAGCATGGATGCAAGTGAAATCAAATGTCAGATCACGCTCTCAGAATGCTAAAGTGGTCAGGGAAAATCAAAGTGGGATGTCATCAATGGTCTGATCAAAAGGAAGAGAAGCTGAAAACGGTATGGGCTCGAGATTCAATGTCTTACAACGGGTTGAATCAGTGAATAAGCCGCCAGAAATTCTAAAGGCTAGCAAGAAGAAAGAATCAGATATGCAGTGGAAAAAAAAAGGAACTTATCAATCAAAGCTTAACTGCTGGTGAGAAGAAGAAGAATCAACGGTTAGATAAGCCAATCTCAAAGTTTGAGAAGGGGGAGCCGAGTAATACAAAGATGGTGATAGATGAGAGAAAGGAAGGACAGATATCGAAGGAAGAGATGAAGAAGGGATGTGATGACGATGAAATAAAAAAGCCACAGAAGAAAAGGGTTATAGGCCAGCCAAAAATTCAAAGCTAAGCCCAATTTTGAATATAACCAAAACAAGTAAGAATGGTAACTCATGGCAAAAAAGCAACAACCCTCTCCCAATCAAAATGCAAATAGGCCGCCAATGGAAGGGCCCACAATCTGGTCTTTGGGTCCAATTCCTTTAATGGGTTAGTGAAGCTGGATCAATTAATGGAGGGAATGCAATACATGCCAAACAAGTTTACATTGGATCTTAAGGGCCCTAATCCGATTACAATGCAGAAGTCACCAGAGGAAAATAGCTAATTTAGTGTGGAAATAGTACAGGCGAATGTACAAGACTATCAATGAGAGTCTAAACTGATGGGGCAAATTATGGTTGCTGACCGAAAAACTAATGTCTGCACTAAAGATGCTTGTATGAGTGACAACCAAATTGTGCTAACTAATGCAGAAGATGGGTTAAACCAAGGAATTGCAAAGGGTGACCCAGTCATAGTAGCTGAAGAAGTCATTGAACTACCGAATGTGGGAAGTTGATGCAATGGCTTTCAGGTTTGATTCTCTTCTCTTATTTTTTTTAATTATGATTAATACAAATATATTAGCTTGGAATTGTAGGGGAGCGGGTTCCAAATATTTCCCCTGGAGAGTTCATGACATGATTCAAGGTAAAGATGTTAAAATTATGATTCTCACTGAGACCCGGGTTTGTGGGAGCAGGGCAGATAAAATTATTAGAAGGTTGGGCTTTAATACCTGGTTACGTCGGCAAGTGACCGGCTATGCAGGTGGAATATGGGTTTTGTGGAATTCTGAAGATCTCACGCTGCAATATATCTCTTCTTCCACCCAGGCTATGTAGGATCAGTAAGCACAGCGGAAGAATTTGAAAAATTTTCACCGATCCTAATCGAGGATCTATCAACGGCGTTTAAACCAAGTTGGAAGGATTCATACCTTTTTGATGATTCAGAGTTTTCACGATCTCTAGGAGCCAACACGTCAGGTCCGCTCCCTCTACCGGTATCCACATGAATGCTCTCCAACCAAGACTGCGTGCTAGCGCCTCTAATGTCTCCAAGGGATTAACTTGTGGCTCTCAATTCTGATGGCCCCTGAGTCTATCAGCTCTATCAAGTTTATAACCCATGAGGGTTATTTTCAAATTTCAAAATTAATCATCATTAATTTTGAAATTAATTAACAATTAATTATCTTGATGAGCTAATTAAATAAATTCAGTTTAAATTAAATCTGTCCAATAGTTTTAATTTAACCTATTTATTTAATCTAAATAAAGAGCCATTAGATTTAATTTATCTTCATAAATTAAATCTGAGATACTATATCTCTATCATGTTAGTTATTAAATTTAATATATCTTAATAAATTAAATTTAAAACCAACACAATATAATAATATCATATAATATATATATACATATATATATATATAATATATTTCGAAAATATATATATCTATATAATATTATTAAATATAATAATATAATATAATATATATATATATATATAAGATATATATTTCGAAAATATATATATATATATATCTATATAATATTATTAATGAATTTTATATTATATATATATATAAATATAAAATCCATCAACCCTAAATCAAACATTATCTCGTGTTGGGCCATTCTTGTGTGCGACCCTGTAGGCCCATATGAAGTTGGCAGTGGGCCAATAACTACACTAACCCAAAAGTCGCAAGCGGCCTCTAGCAAGACATCACAACTACCCAATTCATATGAGGATCGTTATCACGATACAACATGTCATACAACCATGTCACGTCCCTTTTGTCACACGATATATCGATCAAGGATAAGGCATGGAAAATGTCATCCTCTTGTTCCTGACCATTACTTTCTCGATTCCTGAGTAGCCTGATAACAGAGACAGAAACTCCTTTCATCATAGTATGGCCATACATTTCTCAGACTCACTCATCGAGGGGCCCAATAATATCTCTCTACTAATGTGAGGGACAAATTCCATCTTGATCATTCATATTCCTCTACATGAAAAACCACCAAGCCCGATCGTAGCCTTTATCATCACTCGATCAAAAGTGACTTTTGACTAGTTCAAAGCTTAGCAGCTCTCATGTAGGAATCCATTATGATGTGGTTATACATGAGAAAAGCTTATGACTTGATCCATGTAGCTTTCTCATAGTGGGTCGATCCAGCACCTTGTACTCTTACAAGTGCCTAAGACTTTGATTCGTATCTCCATATCTTATCAAAGTCATACTGGTCTTGTTTCATCTCTGCTCCCGCATAAATGACCGACCAGGGACATTTTAGGACAATCTTTATGAATTATCCAAGGATACAATTATCACAGTTAACATGCAAATAATATGATAACAGAATGGAGAAATTTCATTAAAATAATAATGTTTAAAGTACAATGATGGGCCCTTAGGGCACAATTTCCAACAGGCTATTCATGTTAAGGTTGTGGTGGCTAATGAAGCTAGGGATTTTGTTCTCTCCTGTATCTATGCTGAACCCACTTGTATTCTTCGCCAATCCCTATGGGATGCAATTGATGAAGTGAGTTCTATGATTAATATTCCTTAGCTTGTGGTAGGCGATTTTAATGCCTATCTATATAGTGACGACAAAAGCGATGGGTCGAGTCCAAACTTTACTTTAATAAGGCAATTTCAAGAATGTATCTCAAGGTCTCAACTTATTGAAACTGAAATTGTTGGTGACCGTTTAACTTGGGAACGTGGAGTACTCAAAGAAAAAATTGACTGGGGCTTTCATAAATAATGAATGGAATAGCTTATATCCCCTAACCAAAACTTACCATTTGAGTAAGTTTGGTTCTGGTCATAGACCAATCCTAGTTAAGTCTTCTCCTTCTTAATATCATTGCCGAGTGAAACCTTCTTTTAGGTGCCAGACTGCCTGGTTCCTAAAAGAGGGGTTTGGGGATGTAGTCAAACAATCATGGAGTAGGGGATCTTGGAATGACAAAGTTGGCAATTTTTCAAAAGAAGCTCGCGAATGGAATGCTAAGAAGGTGGGTAACCTGAATGGTAAGAAAAGGAAAATTATTCAAAGGATTGAGGACATTGAAAGAACGAGGGCTAGACGGGATAACCAATATTTAGCTCAAACCGAGAATGAACTATGGAAGGAATATAACCAAATCCTTGCTCAAGAAGGACTTCTGTGGTACCAGAAATCAAGATGCAATTGGTTGAAGTGGGGAGACAAGAATAGTAAATTTTTTCATACTACTGTGATGATAAGGAGAAGATGGAATAGAATTGATGGTCTCAAGAATGATGATGGAGTGTGGACGTTCAATCAGGCTTCTTTAAGGAGTATGGCTATCAATTATTATAAAGGGCTTTTTCGCAGTGAATTGACTAATCTCTACCCCATTAATATGCGGAATCACTTTCCGGTTGTAACTTCGACAAAGCTGGAGAAAGTTAATGCAAATCTCTCTAAGGACAAAATCAAAGAGGCGGCTTTTGATCTAGGGGCATTTAAGGCTCCGAGGCCGAATGGTTTAAAAGCGGTGTTTTATCAAGAATATTGGTCTACTCTTAAGGATCATATTACTAACTTGGCGATGGATGTCTTCCAAGAACCTTGGCGTCTTCGAGACATAAACAACACAAACATTGTCCTAATACCAAAGTTGGATAACCCGGAGACAATCAGGGATTTCAGGCCTATCTCTCTTTGCAATGTTAGTTACAAAATCATAACTAAAATGCTAAGTCATCATCTTCGTGATATTATGGCAAGCGTGGTTTGTAATACCCCAAATTTTGAGACTTGAGCTTAGAGAGTAAGCCTGAGATTAGTGGATTGCTAAGCCCCAGTTTAGCAAGATCCCAAATTGTGATTAAGGGTTAATGACTCCAAAAGTGGATGTGGTTAGTGATAAATAACCCTTTTGGAGAATATGATGTGATTTGGCACTCGAATGTGATTCGTGTGTGTTGTGAGCAGTGTCAAAACCCTATATTTGAGTTCAATTATGGATTAACATCCAAATTGACTTAGAATAAAGGGAATAATTGAATGGGATATTGTGTTGGAAATGGTGTCATAGTGTGTTTTGATGTTATTGAAATTGTTTTGGAATGGAAAAGTTGCAATGTTAGGTTTTGAAATGTGAATTGTGTTGACATGTTGAGATTGTTGTGAAAACATTTCAATGTGAAGTGAATTTGATTGATTTGGTGTTCCAATGGTTTCCCTGTGAAAATTTATGTGGGAATGATGTTTGGTATGAAAATGGGACCATTGGAAGCAAAGATGCAAAATCTAAAATTCTGTCCAGTGAAACTCTATTCTGGGCAGTCAGTTTGTGTGAACATTTTGAATAACCAAATGGTGTCTAAAAATTTTGAAACTTTCCAGTCTTAAATTTCACATCCCAAGCTTCAAAATGGACATATAATTTGTGCCATTTTGTTTTGTGAGCTAGGAGATATGACTGTCCAAATATTTGGGATGGAAATTGAACTCTGTTTTGGGGCAGCGATGAGTTTTATGTAATTCTGGAATTTTTTCGTAATTTTGGGTAATGGCCCATATTTTTCCTATAACGAGGACTTAAATACCTTTCATTTGGCTTTAGAATCAACTCATTTCGATTTTTTTAGAATTACTTATGATTTTTCAAATTTTGGGCAGAAAATCCAAAAATGGGAATTATGACATCATCGAAATAAAAGATGACATCAGCTTGGAATTAAATATTTTCTCATCATCTTTAGCTCTCATTTCTGACGTGCTGAACCAGCTGAAACTAGTGAGAGAAAGTTGAGAGCTCTTAGTGAGAGAAAGAGGAGAAATATCACAAGGTAAGCTGATTTCTCCGACGATCTAGCTCCTAACACGAATAACCTTGCTCCTAAGCTTCTCTTTCATATTCTTTAAGATGTTAGAAGCTCAATTTTCATGATTAAGAAGGGCTAGGGTTTAAGCCAATCTTGAGAAAAGCTAGTGGGAGCTTGAGGTAACTTCCAAACTCTTGTGTATTGACTATTCTGGCTGCTGTGGACAATTTAATCGGTGAAATTTTGCTGGATTGTCATTGGTTTCAAAAATGGAAAATGGGTTTGTGGGGCTGTTATGCTGCCCAAATTGGTACTAAATGGTAGTTTTAACCTAATGGAATAGTCAATAAAGTGGTTAGGAGTAGAAAGGAACGCGTTTACGGAGCCAAAACTGAAAAATCCCAATTTTCCCCGGAATACTTAAGAATTTTGGCCAGCTCTAGAAATGGGTCTTAGATTTCGATTTTCAATTATTTGATGATTCCATTGAGTTCAGGAGCAAAAATTAGGTGGGGTTATAGTTGGGCACTTTTTTGGAAAAGGCCGAAAAAGCATAATTACGAAAACGCCCCTGAAACCCTTAAAGTGGGGTTGCCAAGGGTAATTTTGTAATTGACATTCAATTTGATAATTTCAAGTTCGAAAATGGATTCCTTGAGCAGAAATATGTTAGAATAGCCCATGTCAAAATTTCGAGAAAGGTACAGCTGGACCGGGTACAGAGAGGTCGGGCCGAGTCCCCGGGGGCATTTTGGTAAATTTTCAATATAGTCTCATATAACCCCCATAAACACTATGGAAATGTCTAAATAGTACATTTGACATTGTAGGATCGAATATCAAGCCCCGAGCTGTTTGCACATAGATTGAGGCACATGTTTCAAGGCATAAAAGGGTTAAGGTAGGGAACTTATCTCTCCTGCATGCTCTGATAACTGTATTAATGTGTTGATGCATGTTATTGCTTTGCTTGATTATGTGGAACATGTATGAATGATTTAAAGCTATGTTTCAATATATGCTATGGCCATATGTGTATCGTTCGAAGCATTGAGCTTATAGAATTGTCATTGTATATGTGCATGAGTTATGTGATGCAAGCATGTCATGCATTAAACACTTATCTTGCCTGCATATTGATAATGTTTCCCTACTGAGATTCTCTCGAATCTCACCCTTCCATACCAACAATTTAGACAGGGCAAGTGGCTCGTGGAGGGAGCGGCTAGGACTCCTTCGAGATGAGAATTAGTAGTTGGTTATCAATAAGTTTTGAAGACTGTATATGATTCGGTTGAATATAGGGTTATGAATTTGAGATGAGATTGTGTAAACCCTATTTGAAGAATTGTAATGAGCAATTGTGCCATGTGTATCTTTAGCGAAGGTATGTACCCGGGATTGCCGGAATGATTATGTTGTGCATTTGATATTTATATGAATGTGATTTATCTTCGCGTAGTAATTATATTCGAAATGTGAATATGAGACCAAGTTAATTAGATTTTAAAAGGTATTTGTGAAAACCCTATCTCAAGGATGGGATTTTAAATGAGTTTTGATTATTATTGGTCTCTATTTCATTTTAATCGTGTATTTCGGATATAATTACGGAAGGGGTAACATGGTTAGGGATCATCAATGTAGCTTCATTGCGGGACGTCAGAGTAGTGATAATATAATTGTCACTCAGGAAGTGATTCACTCCATGAAGACAAAAGCTGGAAGAAAAGGATGGATGGCGGTGAAGGTGGACCTGGAGAAGGCATATGATCGACTTGAATGGCCTTTCATTTATGATACACTGAAATCTATGGGCATTGAAGGAAGAATCTGTGAGATTATTATGGCATGCATTACAAGTCTGTCATTTCAATTGTTATGGAATGGGGAAGCCACTAGGAGCTTTAATTCCTCCCATGGAATTCGTCAAGGGGATCCTTTATAATAAGTGAATGCCTCCTTACAGCAAGCGTAGGTTTTTTTTCCATTTTTTCTTTCTATCCGAAGAATGTGTCTTTCTCCTAACACTGAGAGCAAAAAAAAAGGAAAAGAGAATCAAATCGCACCATCTCTGTAATAGGTGAATGCCTCCTTACATCTTCACTTTGTGCATGGAGCGCCTTAATCATATTATCCAAGATGCTATTGTAGAAGGAGAGTGGGTACCGATTAAGCTCAGTAGGAATGGCCTTAAAATCTCCTACTTATTTTTTGTGGATGACCTCATTTTATTTGGGGAGGCCTCTGATAGTCAAGTGGAGGTTATGATTAATTGCATGCAAAAGTTTTGTAATATGGCTGGTCAAAAGATGAACAAAGCCAAGACTAGAATATGTTTTTCAAGAAAGGTTCAATTTTCTAGGGCGTATGATATGAGTTGGAAGATGGGTGTTCGGCTAACTGGGGATTTGGGAAAATATCTTGGCATTCCTCTAATTCACAAGAGAGTTTCCAAGATCACCTTCATGCCCCTCCTAGAAAGAACTATCAAAAAGATTTTGGGATGGAAAAGAGGTTGTTTAAGTTTTGCCGACAGAGTTACACTCATAAAAGCAGTTCTGTCTGCGTTGCCTTCATTTCAAATGCAGACCTTTCTTCTTCCGAAAGGAATTTTAAAGGAAATAGAGCGGAAAAGCAGGAATTTCCTATGGGATGAACGGGATGGCCAGAAAAAACTTCATCTCATTTCCTGGGATCAGATTACTAGAGACAAAAGAGAAGGCTGTTTAGGGATTCGTGATATGGGTAAACAAAATAAAGCTTTCATTATAAAACTATGTTGGCACGTGATGAATAATACTGAAAAGTTGTGTGTTCGTGTTCTGAGAGAGAAGTATCGATGGGATCAGATAAGTGGACCTGTGACTCAAAGGAATATATATTCCACTTAGAGAGGTATTTGCTCTGTGTGGGATAAATTCTAGAAGGGGGTGGGCGTTAGAGTCGGCAATGGTGTTTCTACTTCCTTTTGGTATGAGTTTTGGTCAGAGTTAAATCAACCTTTGATTGAGCTAATTCTGGGCTGGGAGGGCTTTGTGGACAGGAATGAAAAAGTGTGTGATTATATTAACCTCTGGGGTGAATGGGATATAGTCAAGCTGGGTAGATGGTTCCACTCTCATATTGTTGAAAGAATTATATGTTCTCATCCCCCTTATGATAAGAGAGGAGTATATAAGTATTTTTGGAAGCATTCTTCTAATAGTTGTTTTTCTGTTAGTTCTGCTTATCATTTTCTGACTGCAGGTTCTTCCAGTTCAAATTCAACATTTTGGAGAAAGCTATGGAGATGGGAAATTCCTGAGAAGATTAAATCCTTTATATGGCTTGTGGCGCATGGAAGGATACATACAGCACAATTCAGAGCAAGGAGGGGATTATCTAATCTTGCTAATTGTCCTTTTCAATGTGAACAAGATGAGGACTTGATGCATCTCCTGAGGGATTGTACGAATGCTCGTGAAAGGTGGATCTCTATAATTAAACCCGCCATGTGGAATAACTTTCTTAATTTGTAGGGAATGGAGTTGATAGAATGGAACCTCAAGCATGAAGCTAGAAGGCATTTCACCAGGAAGATCAGATGGGCAACTCTATTCGGATACGTATGCTGGGATATTTGGGTGGACAAATGCAGGAAGCTTTTTGGAGAAGAAGCCGGGTCTCACTACCAAAAGGCCCACTCCAGCCTCTTTTAGGCAAGTTAGGATATGGATTTACGCGCTCACTGCAAATTCTACACGTCTGTTAGTGGGAATGAAGGTCAACTACTTAGGAGACCGGGTTTTGTGATGCTCGAAGCAGATGGATCAGTTCTTGCCTTGGGTCAAAGTGGAAGTGTCGGGGTTATTAGAGGAGAAGATGGTGCCTGGTTATGTGGATACATGTGTAAACTTACGCAAGTTCCACCAGTCGTAGAAAAAGTTATCACAATCATCTAGGGTCTTCAAATTTGCTGGCACAAGAATTTAAAGAATATTAGTCTCTTTACGGATTGTATTGAAGCGATTCATTTACTTACTAGGGGTTGTGATTAGAGGCACCCTTTTAAGGAGGTCATTGATGAGGCTACATTATGGTTAGCTACAGACTGGTGTGTCCTTATTAACCATTTCTCTAGAAAGCAGAACGCCCAAGCAGATTCGTTAGCTAAGTTAGCTCATTGTAGTACTGAGTATTTTGTCATCTTTGATCAACCACTACCTGTTCTTTTGGCAGACGGTGGTTGAAGAAGGATCCTTATATATGACTCTTTTGAGTTGTCTTCTGTATTAATCTTCTGATAGATTAATGAATTCCAGTATTTTATTCAAAAAAAACCGGCATATTTAGACTAGTTATACAGGGATAAGGTCTGAAATGTATGAGCAGTGGCATTTTTGTAATTATAGAGAACTTCTGAGACTAGTTCCCTGGAATAAGGTCTAAAATAAATTATTTAGACCTCATTTATGAGAAACTGGTCTAAAAAGGATAAACATAATTAAAAATAAATATATTTTTTAGACTGGTTATCTCTATAACCAGTTTAAATAAAAGACTGAATTTAAAAATAATTTTTTTCTTACTTTTTAGACCGGTTATATCTTATAACTGAACTAAAAGTTGAAATATTTTAGACCTGTTATTTTCATAACCGGTCTAAAATATACATTTAAGATCGGTTATTTTGAACAACCGGTCTCAAATGTGGAGTGCCCTAATTAAAACTTCACTCTTCTCTTTCTCCCATTGAATCTGAACTTGCTCTCTGAACTCATTTTTCCCTGAAATTTCTCCGACAGTGTTCTTGTTTCCAACTCTACCAACCTCTTTCTCTCTGAACCTAATATCACAATCTGACTGATGGCGTTCTTGTTCACAAGCTCAGGGGAGGCATTGGGTTGGGTTTGTAGTAGCCGAGGAAGAGTCATAGTAGTCACTACCCATACCTTACCGGTAGTCGACCTTCATTTCACCGTCAATTGACAACATTCTAGCTCTGACTCCTCCTCCCTTAAAAGCCTCGCCGATCATTCTTCTTCCAAATGGGAGCACAAAGAGCAACTTTGACTTATAAAGCAACTGTCCAGGTTTGTTTTGATTTCAGTTAATAATTTGAACTTGATCCTTTTGATATTGTTTTGGGTTGGTTTAACCATGTTTGGCATCAGATCCTAATATGCTTGAAGTGGGAAATGGAGGTGTTTTGTTTTATGATTATGACTTTGTTTGAATATCCCCAATGTTGCTCTCTATCTTGCTCTCGCCATTGAACTCAATGATGATAACTTCAGATACTAGGTTCAGCCTCCAAAATGTAATTGGAACATGTGGGTTTGGGTCTTCTTACAAGGGTGAATTGTCTCGTCGTTTTATTTTTGTCATTCACTATCTTATTTGTGGCAAAGTTTGAACTTGAAATTGGTTGGGGTTTTCAAATTTTTTAATTGATGGAAGATTTTTTTAAGCTTTCATTAATGATCATGGAGATTATTTTACTTATACTTTCTTGTCTTGGATTGTCACATTATGATATGTTCTATGTGGGTTTGAATTGAATATAAAGTTATGAAAATTCTGAATAGCTTTGCATGCAAGTTTTGAAACTAGTATCTATATACCTTTTATTATGAAAAGTTGGATCTAGTTGTTGTATGTACTTTGATAATGCATATAGAATTCAACTTTCCTTCATTGAAGGATTATGAGCAAACTTTCTAATTATGTTGATGCTAGGTTCTGCATTTACTATTTGTCCATGATTTCAAAAGTTTGTAACTTCTCTTACTCTAAGTGGTTGCATATCCAATCTGAAACTCCATTATGCTTCCTATTGGGTTTGAAACTTAGTACCATTATGTTCATGAATGTACATCTAACTTATCCATAGCAATTGATTTTCAAGCAAATAAAGTTTCATTTTTTATGAAACAAATGTTTGCCTTGTAAACTAGTGCCATTTGCACAAGTTATTACTCTTTTGTTCTTTCATTGTCCCATATTTTTCACTTTATTCAATGCTTTTGTAACTTAGTTGTATACACTTCTATATACCTTGTATGTTTCATTGTATTAAGTTATATGCTAATAAGTTTTTAAGAGTCAAGCAAAGTAATTGATTTAGGATTTTGATATATTCTCACATGTTTGTTGAAATTTTTATGAGCTAGAAATGTTGCTTGATTCTTATCATGCCATAATTTATTGGCATATTGCTACAAATGTAGTTATTGTCTCATAGTATGCTTCTTAATTTCGTTGAAATCTCTAAAATTCTGTTGTGGTTGTTTTTTTTTGTCTATCATTTTGTTGTTGATAGAGCCGAAAAAACAGGCCGAGCCCGTCGAACCGACCCTTTTAAGCCCTGAATTTACAAGGGTCGGGCCTTAAATTTTTGCCTCAAAAATGAAAGTGGGCCTAAAAGGGCCACCCTGTAAGGCCACGGGCTGGCCCTTTAGGCCTTGTATGTTTTTTTATTTTTTAAAATTATTTATATGATAATATTATTATTAATTTTTTATATTTTGTTAATGATGTTGCAAGTATTTAGTTGATATTAACTTTTTTAGAATTAAGTTTCATAAGAATATCTTGTATTAATAATCCTAAAAATTAAAAACGTATAAAACATATTTCTTATTTAATAAGTATTCTTACCAATTTTGTATTTTTTGATTTATTTTCTTGGGATTTTTTTATTTATATCTTGTGTTGTTTATTTTATTGACTACTTACACTTTTCAAGACATATTTAGAAGAAGTATTTTTAATTTTGTTAAGTCTTCTCATTAATTATTTGTAATTGTGGTATATAGACAATAGTTTACTTTTGATTATGACTTAATGACCGTATTTGTTTATTGCATGATACATACCGTTTACACTCTAATTTTGACAATATTTATGTGTTAAATTAGGAATTCCATTGTTGTAATGTTTTTAAAAAAAACTGAAAATAAAATAAAATTTATTCAATCTTCTGACAATATATTCAGGCCCTGTGGGCTGGCCTCGGCCCTTATGCTTTCAGGCCGGGCTTTGAAAAATAGAAATTTTTCTTACCCCAGTCCTAAAAGAGCAGCCTTTTTAGGCCCTGGCCTGTCAAAGGCCAGTCCTGTAGAGCTGGGCCGACCCTGATTCCCAGCTCTAGTTATTGATAGGGTGCTACTTGACTTGGCATACACACGTGTGCCATTATAGTTGCATTATTTGTTATTATTGAAAAAAAAAAGTTAATTCACTCTTGCATGAGAGGAAAGATGGGCACAAGTTAATGGAAACAGAATTTTGAGACATAGGATGGGTTTCAATTGTATATTCTATGTGTGACTAGTTAAATTTATTTTAAAGTTCTCTATTTGATTTTGATATGAAGATTTAGTTTTGCCATGACTCTAAGAAAGTTCATATTGAATTTCCATTGTGCTTCTCAAATTGTTTGATTTGTCTTTTAGGAGTCAAATCGGAGTTAAAAAATTCAAATTAGGCTTATAATGAGATTTTCCTTTCAGAGTTGTTGCTGAGGCTTATTTTGCATTTTGTTATTACTGTGTAGTTTTTTGTCTTCAAAGCGTTTCTTCCAGCATGCAAAGCACCCCATCAAACCAAACTGATCTTTGTTGTGTAGTTTCCGGTCTTCAAAGCCTTTCTTCGAGTGATTGAGGGGTAATTTAATTAGTCGTTGTCATTAATTAATTGAAGTAATGCCTAGCAAAATGATCTTTGCTATATAAATGCATTATAATATACAATTTTCTATGTGCTTTTTCATAATTATTCAGTAGTTAAGCTAGGTACTTGATGAGTGTAATGATTGCATGCTCTCATCAAACTCCTACCTTTTCTAGTGAAAAAATACAAAAGAGAAAAGAAAAAGGTATTGAAATATATGGATCGTAATTGGATAAAAACTAAACGAACGAGTGTTGAATATGATAATGGGGTAGGGTTTTTTAGAATTTTCTAGAAGAAATATCGATGATGATAGTGGGATGCTTTATTGCCTTTATGTAGAATGTTTGAATGAGAAACAACTAAGTGCTGCAGATATATATACACATTTAATTTATGAAGGATTTGTAAGAATTATACAGTATGGGTATAACATAGTAAAGGATTAGAAATGCCAAATGCATCTCAACAGGGGGAAGTGGCCTTTGATGATAATGACATGGATCTAGATGACTAGTTAGAGGATATTATTTGTGATGTAGGAGAAGAGGCTTTTGAGCAATCACATGCATATGGTAATATGTGCAGTGATGCTGAGAAGCCCTTGTACCTGGGGTGTAAAAAATATTATTTGTTGAAAGTTGTATTGAAATTGGTAAGTTTGAAAGCACGGTATGGATGGAGCAACAAGAGTTTTTTAGAAACGCTTGAGGCTTTTAAGGACATGCTTCCAGATGATAATGTGTTGCCTTGTCGATACTATGATGCTAAGAAAATACTATGTCCACTAGGCATGAAGTATAAAAAGATCCATACATGCCCTAATGAATGCATATTATATAGAAAAGAGCATAAAGAGAAGCAGTAGTGTTCGATATATGAAACCTTGAGGTACAAATCAAATAAGGCCCCTACAAAAGTATTGTGGTATCTTCCAATCATACCAAGGTTCAAGCACTTACTTACTAATGAAAATGATGCAAAACATTTGAGATCGCATGTGGATGAGAGGATTTGAAGAGGTGATCATTGCAGATACACCTGTCCCTATCCCTTCTGATAATTTGAAGATTGTGAGTGGTGTCCTGGGTACTTTCATCTTATGGCCAAAGGACCTTGTTTCTATTCGAACTGAGGAAACCTCGATCACAGCCCCAAGTCCAGCTCCCTTCACTCAAGAAATTTCTCACCCTCTATTGAATTTCATGCAACAAGTGATTCTGATGGTATATGATACATCCTTTCAAACAAGAGATTGGCCTATGGATTCAGCTGCTGGCAAGTCAAGGGTGACATGCTTTCTTGAGAGGGATGATTTAATGTCCCTAGTAGCTCCTAGACAATATCTTACAGTTGCGATTGTCCAACTGTTTTTAATGTAAGTATCTTCTTCAATTTGAACTAAATATTTTAAAAATTTTACGTTTACCTTTGATTTGTGTGCTTGCATTATTATAGATACATGAATCGTAAGTTGGTTTCCTCTGGCAACAGCGATAAATTTGGATTCGTATGCCCAGTTCAAATCTAAGAGAAAGGGACCACTGCTGCTATCAAATATACATACTTATCAGAGAGGCTTAGTGAAACACAACTGAATGTTTCTTGGCTCCGAATGTGCATGGGTAAAAACAAATTTATATTTCATAATATGTGTGCGCGCACGCTTTGTATTTTCTTAATATTCATCTCTTTTTTTCAGTGATCATTGGCAATTGGTTTTTCTACGTAAAAATAGTTACACTATCATTCTCTTATGCTCCCTCCACTTCAAACCAAGGAATGAATTGAAGAAAACCATGAACTCGTAAGTTTTCTTGCATTATTACCTTTGTGTGCAAAATTTATGAAATTTGTATAAAATAAGTAACCTTTGTTATTTTGATGATAGGGCTATGCGGACATTTCTACATGCTGCTTGTGGTAAGCATGTTTGTGAGTTAAAAGACCCTACATGAATCATCCCAAATGTTAGTACATATTGATTTGTTTTAAGAATGTATTAAATAAGCCATGCTTTTATACTTTTTTAATGATGCCATGTTCTTTTTCATAGCCGTACTGGGGTCCAACTTATATGGTTTGTATGTTTTGAGACATATTTATAATATTATCATTCTAGGTATGACTGATTTTACTAAAGAGGTAAATGTAGATTTCAAAAATTTTGTATTACTTCTATTGTTTTTAAGTTAGCAAGTTAATGTTTTGTCTGGATTTGGTGTTACATATGTTGATTTTGTTGATCCCTTTCCTGAAGAAGATAATGATTTCATCCGCAATGTTGTGCTGAATTCATCTATGAGCTTTTACAAAAATAGTGAGTTTTTGAATCCAATGTTACGTTGTTCTTATACGTATTGCTTCTGCTGTATGAATTATAAAGTGTTGCTGTAATTGCAATTACATGTTGTGTGCAATTATAAAGTGTTGTGATTTTCATATCTAACTGGGTTTATGTCTTGTGTAGGACAATTTTTGGGATATGGGTGATACAAGTCTAATGTTGATACAGGTATGGGATTTGAAGGATTGACCTCTATACTTTTTCTTCCCTTTGTTTTTCTGTAAAACTGAGGAATTTTATGTACATACTGAGGAATTTGTCTTCCCTCTTCTTTTCTTTAAACTTTTTGGAATTGAAAGTGTACAAAGTTGAGATTTTGCTACTATCCTTGTTAAATTGTAGGTCATTGTTATTTCAGTAGATTCAAATTGTGTTTTAAAATACTTGATGATAATATGTTGATATTGTTGCTGAGAATGTGAGTAGGAATACTGATGATAACTGTTGACAAATGAAATTGTTGCACCTAATTGTGTGTGACAATGTGTTGATTTTCAATGTTTTTTAATTGTGGTTGCTTCTGTGAAATGTGGGGTGTAGTAATGCTGCTATCATTTCTTCTAATTGTGTGTGATAATGTGTTGTTGCTTCTGTGGAATCTGAGATGTCATTGAAATGGCTTGCTGGGTAAAGTTAATTTGTTAGAGGAATATTTTCAAAAAAAAAGGAACTTTTTAGACCGATTTAAAAAATAACAGACTTTTTAGACTGACTGTATCAAAAGGTTAAAAATGAACTTTTTAGACCGATTTTGATGATAGGGCTATGCAGTGTAAAATAAGCATGTTTTTAACCGTACTTCTATCTCTTTCTCTCTCCTTACTTGAGTAATTGAGCGGTTTAAATCCTTCAAGATAGTTTCCAACCCAAAATTACACTGCTAGTCACGCATTCCATGAATTCCAACATCCAGAGTGTTCGGTCCATTGATAATTAGCTGTCAAATTGGTCTTCTCCAATTTCTTATAAGACGAAAGCTTCTTGAACTGCTTCCAATCACGGAGAACCACCTTGAGATCCGCCACCTTTGCTGTGATACTCCGGCAACAATTGGCGTGGACGGTGGTGACAACCCTAGGGTCCTTGCTATCCTCACAAAAGCCACTAAAATAAAGGGTGTCTAAGAACCTTACCCTTAGTCCTAATTTTCCAAATATGCCATAATGTCCTATGAGATCCAATAGAACATCTTGTTCCTTTAGTCCTGTGGAATTGTCCTTCTTTGAGTACCATGTTTCAAATAATGAAATGGTCTTGTTGTTTGATCTAATGAAGTAAAATCCAGTGTTGATTAAGTGGTCTTCTGACCATGGATTTCCCAAGTACTTGTCTGTGCTGATTTGAAGATCTTCAGCTTTGTTCTTGCTTAATCTTCTAAAAGGGTATCTAAGCCACATTACATCTGTGTCCTGTCGAATAAAAGGATAAAAAGGGCAAGGATTACATGTAATTTATTATATATTTGTCATTAAAATTTCTACTAATAATCATACCATTTATACTTTTTTAAAAAAAAATAAAATTATAATGCATTCAATACACTAAAGTAGTTTTCTAGGAACACTTGGTATATATTAAGTGTAGAATGCTCATTGTTAGTGAAAAAAAATACTTTATAGGGAAAATTGCACCAAAAATATTTTGGATAATGAGTTCTATCAAAAAAATACTTTAGGATGCTGCATAAACCACAAATTAATTAAAAATATTAAGTGCTACAATATTTTAGGGTATTTGATACACCTTAGCCAATTAAAAAATAATCATGTAAATTACTGTTGCCAAAGAAATTTTATGAGAATATTTAATATCTTAAATATAGTGCTCATTGCTACTAAGAAAAAATACTTTAGGAAAAATTGTACAAAAAATACTTCGAATACTAGATGCTACTAAAATAGACTTCAGGATACTGCATGAAACACCAATTAATTTAGGATATTAACTGTTCCTTGTAAAATACTTTAGGCTGCTAAATTAATTTTATGAAATTATTTAAATTCTTGTTCATTATCTTTCTCTTGTTTTCAAATTTGTTTGTGCCTTGCTTTCATTGGGGGAAAAAATCTATACCTTCGTTTCTTTCCTGGTAAAACTTCTACAAGTTTGCTTCAGTGACAAAGTGAATCTTCAAATAATTTGTAACGAAAATCTTAGATGTTATGTAATAACTCTTCAAACTAAAAACAATAGTGTATTAGCGACGAAATTGTATGATTCCATCATCAAATAGACTATCACTAATTAATTAAAAACAGAATTTCATCACTAATTAACTGTTTTTGTAGTAAATAATTTATAATAAAAGTCAAATTTTATTTCAGTTAAGTTTTAAATAAGTTCAAAGCCACTTTAAAGCCTACAATTTGTATAATATGTAGACATTGAAGCCTACCAATAGCATAAAGCCTACTTAAAGTCATCATGGCATATACAAGGTTTTTTTAAAGGCTTACATTATAAATAGATCTTTAAGAAGGCTTTAAATCTTATTGAGCCTTTCAAAAGCTCAAACTTTAACCTATAAAAGCTTGTATTTAAGCTTATGTTCAAACTCAGGCCTTATACTTTCATTACAGACTTATATTTTTATCTCTTAACTTGAATTATTGTTGTCACTTGTATTTATGAAACAGTGTAATTCATTTACTTTTATATTTCACATGAGGAATAGGAACTATTTTATTCTCGCTAAGAGAATTCATGATAGGATAAAAAGTGAAAGAAATTTAAAAAAATGAAAGAATTATGCTATAGGCTCTAAAATTAAAATGTTCTATATGATGAAGACTATATTTAAATTTATTAATAAAATAAAATTTAAAATTATGTTAAATAACCTGACATGTATTTAGTTAATTAAAATTTTCAGTTAAATGTTTTGGAGTAGTTTTATGTATGATCTTAACGTCTCCAACATATAAAATAAAACATCTTTCTTGGGCCAACAACATAGATATCCTTAATTAAGTGTACAACAATCATTTACTCATAAAGTTGACGAAAAACGTACCGTAAAAACAAAGCTGTAACCTCGTTTGAGCACTTCTAAGAGGAAACGAGTTCGTATCCACATCATTTCAATGAAGCCGTTCGACATGTAAACTTTCTCTGTCTCGAAATCTTTACCGTCCGTTTCTAATCTGAAGCAGATCAGCCGTCGAAACTGGCACCGCTCGTACGCCGTCCGATCAACCGCCACGATCAGAAGATGATCGACCAGAGACCTCGTGCCTTCTCCGACCCAAAAGCTTTCGAGGAACAGGTCAAGCATGGATATGTCTTCTTCCACGTCAGCCTCTGCATACGCCTTATTTATCACTGTTATTATCACTGTCTTCTTCTTCCCCATTGATGCTCTAGCCAGAGCTACTTCGAGCTCATCTCCAGCTTCATCAAGGGCCACCTACACATATATATCTCCACCTTCAGCTTTTAAGTAGCGTCAAATATCTTCTTTGACTAACCCCTTCGAAGTTACAGTAACTTCTGTATGTATCTCATATATATTGACAGAGAGAGAGGGGGGGGAGGGAGAAGAGAGTGTAGCAAAAGAACCAGTTGAAAGTAGTTAATAATCAAGCAATCTGACTGGTTAGAAACTGATCAAACTGTGAATTGATTGTTTTGAATAATTGGATTCATCGAAGACCAAGGACGAAAGAATGAATTTGATGTGGTGTGCGTGTCTGTGTGCGCCTCTCATTATATATATGAAGCCTTTGGATGGAATGGAAGTGAATGATAATATATGAAGAAGATTGCTAAAACTCTCTCAGGATGAAAATAACGACGGATTTAAACTAGGTTTAACATTCTTTATTTGTTACCCAAAACTCTAATAACAGAAATGTTACATCAAGTTGCGTCATTTGCTAATTAGATTTCATAATTATATATATAAATAGTGAACAGCATATGACCGAAAAGTTTAGATACATGAAGCTGAAATGGAGTTCATCATTGGTGTTCAACAGTAGCCAGATCAAAAAAGCTGCTAATAAAAAAGAAACTCTAACAACAGAAACAGTAATCAATTTCTCTCTCACACACACACACATATATCATCTGGGCTGAGATATAAAAAGATTAAAGCTACTGAAAAGACCGAAGATATACAAGTTAAATTATGGACTTACAGGTGAGTTGGGTGAGAGGTTGAAAGAAGAAGAAGAAGAAGAAGGTGGTTGTTGTTTGTGGAGGGAAAGTAAAGCGTGAGGAGAGAAAGAGGAAGAGAGGAGAAAGAGGAAGACAGAAAGAAGAAGAGAGAAGAGAACCAACTTAGTGAAGAGGAGTGTTTGTTTGGGATAGTAGTGCTGATCCATGGCTGATACATCGATATTATTATTGTTATTGGCCAGCAACAGTTGATATGATACAAGAAAGAAAAAAGAAGAGTGAGAGTTGTGAGATGACAAATGGGAGGGCAGAGAAGGTCAAAGTGGTGGGGTTGGGGGTAGAGAGAGAGAGAGAAGGGCTTAAATTACGACATGACAGTTTCCAGTGGGATGAGAGATTTTGGTAGGTTGGTAATGTAACGAAGTGTGTTTGGAATCACTTAAATTTAGAAAATAAGTCTTTATTATGTAAGTTGAGATAAAACTCATCTCACATGCTTATCTTATATACCGTGAATTACGATTTATAAGCACTTTTTACCCAAAAATAATTTATTCCAAACCAAAACGAAATGTTATGAACTTCAAGACATTGTCGGTGAAGTCACCGCACCAATTCCCGCTTCCGTTTCTTTTATAGTTTCCTGTCTTTTTTCATTTTAGTTTTTTCCTGAAAATTAAAATTTATCTTTTTATTTTTATTTCAATTAAATATAAGTCACTTATTATATCTGTAATAATTTTTTACTTACTATCTTTTATATTATCTCTTTATAAATAAGAATATAATTGAAAAAAATAGCACAAATTTTACACATTTATTATTTTTACTAATATTTTAAACTGCGTGATTTTCATAGTTTTTTCTTATAAGAAAGACCGGAAAGAATAATGTATAAAAATTTATTATAGAGATAATAAATGATATATATTTAATGGGGTAAAAATAGAAGATCAGATTAACATTTTAGATAAAATGTAGTTATTCTTTATATTAAAAATCACTCCTATAAGAGAAAACATTCCTTATAAAAAAAAAAAAACCAGAGGGAGTAATATTATACCAATCCACGAAATAAATCACTTATAACTGGTTTGCACAAATCGATAAAAGTTGATTGTATTATTAAAGTTGTCTAAACTTTGTTATAATTTCAGTATTTACCCATGATAAATTTCGTAAATAGAAAATATATACTTTCTCTCCTCTAACAGGAAATAGAGAAGAATATTTATAATATAATAATAAAAAATTTAATGCTATACAAACTCTTACAAAATTGATTATATTAATGACTCCAAAAAAAATTTTGAAGGTGATTTATATTATGGATCTAAGGGAGTAATTATGAACTTAAATAATTCATCCTCATTGCAACTCTCCAGTGGTATTCTGGATTTTACATTGTTTTTTTTTTTTATAATCTCCTTTCATAGGTGCCACTTATGAATGATATTACCATCCTTAGGGTTTTAAATGTTTTTTTCTTTTGCCTTCAATATCGAACGTAAAAAGATATAAAATAACCCCAAAATACACGGGACTGATCACTGATGTCTCTGATGTGCCTTCTCAGCTGCCTCTTCTAATGCCTCTAATGTTTTCACCTAATGGTTTGAGAAATTTCACCAATACCAACGACATTTTTGGGTAGAGTCAGTCCTAGCATCTTGTTCATAAATTGAATCCTAACCATTGATTTTGGCAAAATTATCCTAACTGTTTATCCCTTTTAATCCAGCTATTTTGCCTTGTGCTTAAATATAAGTCATTTGTAGAAAAAAAAGTTTACTTCAAAATATAAATCACTTATAAAGAAAAAAAAAATTAATTTAAAATATAAGTCACTTATACGATAGTTAATAATGATATTTTCTCAATTTGACCCACATTTAATTTCTATTAGAAAGAGAGGGAGGGAGGGATCGGGGTGTTTGGGATCGGGAAATGTCATTCCCGATCCCGATCCAGGATTTGTTTTTCTTTTTTTTTTAAAAAATCTTTATATTAAATTTTTTGTTGTGTTTCCTTTGGTCTGGTATAAATATATAATTTGTCTAATATCTATTGTACCAAATAAGTCTAATATAAATATATAATTAGTCCAATATATGTTTAAAGTTGTCGATTCAGCTGTAAAAAGAACAAAGACAAAAACAAAAAATTAGAATTATTTAATAAATAATAAATGAAATTAACTAAATAAACTAAAAGAATAGATATTACCTTAAAGGTGTTAGGGATTTTCACATTTTATTTTACATTTGGTCTTATTTTCTTAAATATTTTTAAAAAATATACATGTGTATATATATTTTTTCGGGATCGGGAAAAAGTCGGGAAACGGAAGTCCCATTCCCGATCCCAATCCCGACTTTTTCCCGTTCCCGAAATTTTCGGAACGGGATTTTCTCGTCCTGATTTGTTCAGAATCGGGACAGGAAATTGATGAACACTCCTAAGGAGGGATGGAGAGAAATGTGAAAATCATTCATAAAGTAACGAAAAATTTAATAAGAAAATATGTAGAAAATTGTATGAATGTAAGGTATTCTTTGGTATAAAAAATGCAGTACAAGTGACTTATATTTATATTCACAAATAGGTAACTATTCGTCGTACGTTTAACAATCACAATGGAAAATTAATGTGGGCTACCTCTCGGTCTCGAGAGTGTTTGTGCATATATAGAATATTATAGAGCTCAAGTGAGCAGGTGATGATAACAGCTGAGTTAATTTACAACTACTGAGTTAAGACTGATTTGAGTTACACTTGGCATCGTCCAATACTTTGAAAGAAGACAAACGGTATGCGAGAAAGCAGAAGACTAATTATATTTAAATAGACGATAGTGTTTCAAATAAGATTACATAAAAAATATACATAGCATAATAAAATTAGATTCAAAGTGATCAATGGTCAGGATTCTGTTTATGAACAGGATGCTAGGATTGATTCTACAAAGTGTCCGGAAAGGTTGCATCCCCTAATTAAGTTGTGAATTACTACTTGATTAAAATCCTAATTATTGAATTAAGTGATTGACCCATCGGAAGCATCATTGCACTTTTTCGTTTAAATTTTATTTGCTAATTTACCCTTTATCATATTAAATAACTAGTTTGAGCTAAAATTGTTTTGAAAAATGAAATTTTTTTCTTTTGGTTAATTATATTTTTTTATTTTTGAAAATATGTATTTTTAAAATTTTTTTTTATCATATTGGGACAGGAGTTTAAGAAATTTAATTAAAATACCCATCAAAAACTTGATTGAAAATTTAATTAATTTTTTTAATAAATATATGCTTGAATAAATTTAAATGCTTGTAGCAAAAAATATGTTTAAAAATTCTAAATTATACATTTAAATTATTTATACAATCCCTCAAATCTACAAAATTTATAATATATGATGAACAAAAATATGTATACAGGTCAAAAAAAAAAAATATGTATTTGGAATATGGGTTTAGTCATTTGAAAGAAATCGAAATAAATAAATTTCAATAAACGTGATGAAATATTAAAACTATAAAATTTATAATATAATTTAAATTAATAAATTTTATGACATTTGAAAGTTTGAAGATATATGCACTAGATTTTTTTAATATAAAAATTGGTTTTTGGGAAATATAATCGTTTAAATAATTCTTATGTTTTTTTATCTAAAGAATTCTTATGTTAAAGAACATTATTTTTGGTTAACACAAAGGATTAAGAGACAAATTTAATGGCCTATTAATGATTGGGTGGATTGAAATTGGAAATGAGATGTCATATATATATACATATGTATAAAGGAGGTTTATATAACATATATTTTAATTTTAAAAGAGATTTATATATGTTTTCAAGATGAAAGAAACACTTTTGTAATTTGGATAAAACATTGGGTTATGGAGCGCAATTTACTCTAATTTCTACTCATAGGGACAATAGACCAGTGGCAGGATATGAGTGTGAAAACAAGTTTGGTGCAAATGTTTGAAAATGTGTACCATACATGGTACCAAAAATGGGATTGGACCGGCCGGATTAGACCGAAAACCGGCGACCCAGTCATTTGTTCGACCCGATTGACTTCTAGACTTGGGTAGATCTCCAACTCAGGTAACTCAGCTTAGATCGATGTAACCTGTGAGATAACTGGATAACCCGCCGAGTTGTGCGGTCCACTGAGTCAATCTTCCCCCTTTTAATGTTGAGAGAACGCAGGAGATGAAGTAGAAAGAAAATAACTTCCCATTTAAACATGTTTGTCTCTTCGAACAATAGCAAAGCCCACATTAAACTTCAACAAAATAAAGCAAAATATAGATCTTGACCATGGTAAGCTATTGGGTTGCCGAAGAGAAGCACAATCGCCTTTGCAGATCACAGCAAATGCCTCCCCTTCAGCCAGCAATCTCACCTTCCCGTAGGAAAAAATTCATATTGCTCGAGGCAAGGAAAAATAGTTGAATTGAGGAAGGCAGTGAGATTGTGCGTGTTTGTTTTGACGTTTCAGAGGCCAATCGGCGCGTTTGATGGGCTATCATGTGAACAGTGATTTATTCATTTTGGTGCGTTTGGTTGAGCGATGGACTTTAAGAAAAAAGTTTAAAAAAAAGTCCCAATCTTGATAAGCTCATAATTAGAGCTTAAAACTGCTTAAGAATGAGCCCTCAAGCGATGGTTTCTGTTTTGAGGATATTTGGGGATCAATGAGGTACTCAAAATAACTTCTAATCACAAAACTTCTTTTATGAAAAATGTTCTAAATAATTTTCTCTTTCTTTAGATAGTAATCTTCTGTTAATTAGAGAATACTTTGGGATAAGAGTTTAGACAAGTTTTGATTTTTGTCAATATATGACTGTAGAAATGTAGATAATAATTAATAACTAATTTTAATTAGCTTAGATTTATTATTTAGTTATTTTATGATTTTATAATCATTTTTTTTTATAAACATGTCATAAATTAGTTTCTATATGGTGTTTTTACCGATTAAATTTAGTTTAAATAATTTATTTGGATTATTGGAGGTATTATTGAGATTTTAATCATTTTATTTTGTTAGATTTTGAGCTATGTGAAAATATGAGTTAGGATTTAATATTTAAATTAAAGTTTGATATAATTTATAAAATTTAAGCTTGAGGTGTACAATATAAAAAACTTTTGGAGTGTATCAATTTAAATTAGAGTTTGATATAATTTTATTTAAAATTGTATCATTGCCAAATTTTCAAAGTTAATTTTTGAGAAAATTGTGAAAAAATCCCTCCGTGCGTAGATATCTTCCCAGGTCCCATTTGACAATTAAGTTACCAATGAGGTTTTTTTTTCACAATTATCCCTTCATTTTTTCATTTTTCATAATTTTTACAATTTTTTCTCTTAAATAATACAAAAGCCACTTATGCAAAAATCAAACCAAACACCATTCACTTTTACATAAGTTACTTATCCAATCGTCAATCCAAACACTCATTATTTTATCCAATCTAACTTTTTTTCAATTTTAAGATTCCATAAATCTAAATAAAAATATGTCACTTATCCAATCGTCAATTCAAACACACCCAATATAAATAAAAGTGAAAACAATTGTTTAGGGAAAGGAAGGGACAAAGTAAGAGTGAAAATTCAAAGGTGGTGGTTGGCTTAAATAAATGGCGTAGATCTATGCTATGAAGTACGTTGGAGGAGACTATTAGACATTAGGATAGGTTTCAGAAGCATAGGAACTAGAGGCTTGCACCTCTTTCGATGGGGAAAAAAAAAAGCTTCCTTTTTTTTTTTTTTTTAAAACGTTAAAATTTTCTTAACGGATATTTTATTTTGCTTATGATGTTATCATACTTTTTGAAGCTTTTATTTTTTTATACACTTTTATAAGCTTTTGTTAATTTGAAATATATTTCTAAATTATATTTAAATATTTTTTATACTTAAATATGAATATTTTTGCACCTCTCAATTAAATTATATTATTTTAATATGACCGGTTTAATTCTGGGTTGACCACGATCTAACCCATTGACTCTTGAACCATTTCCTTCACCGATTTAATGTTCGGTCCGGTTTTTTGTACTTTAGTACCATATAGGAAAATGTGTCTTCAAATTATCCAAATAGAGTCCGCCCAAAATTTGAAGGTAAAGTAGTTTATTAGGTAATGAAAAATTTCTAAGAATATAAGTTGTTTTCTACTAGTTAACATATTTTTAAAATTTTTATTATATTTTTAAATTAAAATTTTATTATAAAATTTAAAATTATTAGTATAATGTAAAATAATTTGAACTGTCTAAATTGGATTTGACCAGCCTAATCTAAATATACTCATAAAATAATAACACCACCAGTTGACCCGTTTCCATTTTATTGTATATGAAGAAGATTAGAGAGAAAACCCAAAAGAAATCTCTGTGGGAATTGATTAAGATGAAAGTCCCATATGAAGCATCTTCTCCATCAAGTCCCACCAATATCTATTACTCTGTTTGATTTGAATGGGAAGAAAAGTTACTAGGAAAGAAAATAAAAAGAGAAAACTGTAGAAAAAATATTATCACTCATCCTTTTTGGATGGACGAGATATAAAGGGAAGAAAGAAAATGAATAAATATTTGAATGATCAAAATGCCTTTATCCCATGCCAAAATGTATCATGCATATTCAAAATCAAATTAAATATCACATTAAAAATCATATTAAAGTTAATGTATAAGAATAAAAATATCTGATTAAATAAAAATATTATGAAAAATTTATAAGTTATAAGTTATCAAAATAGAAAAGGCTGATGCATAGTTCAAAATGAATCGCACTAGTGAAAAATATTATGGGAAAATTCTTAAAAAATACTATCAAAATATTCAAATCTCAAATCATTTTTGTTTCCTACAATAGATTAGGTGTTGACTACACTCAATTAGCAATTTACAACTCATAACAACTGATTTGATATTTTCAAATTTTGAAGATATTTTCATGAAACTTTCTCGAATATTATTCCCTATACTATTAATATGTGATATTAATATGTATGATTCAAGACTCCACGGCAAAAAAAAAAAACACACAAAAGATTCAAGACTCAAATTAGTTTGATTATATCCACTCAACTTAAAACATTGTGGGAGCCTAAAATGGGGGTTGGTGTAGGAGGGCGAGTTCAACCTTTTTTCCCGAATTTAAAATACACCTGAGAATATTCTCATCCTCCAACTTCATGTGATGCACAACTCCATTATAAAATGTTACTATATTATTACCTCATATCCTTAATATACAATCTAGTTGAATTTTTTAGAAAAATTAAATAAATGACTTAATCATATCATATATAACATACCATTAAATTATATATCAACTTATAAATTAGACAAATTAGTTTGATAAAAAAATTAGTATAAATACTGTAAAATAACTTATTTAACTTCCTTAAACTCTCCAAAACAATCAACTGAATCTTGTATTCAAAACCATGATGGCTAATTGATATTCAGCGTGTTTGTTTGCCCGTTTGGAGACGCAATCGGCCGATTGAGAGACGCAATCGGCACTGTACAGTGATTTTGCATTTTCTTGATGTTTGTTTCGGCGATGGATCAGCAGAAAAAAGTTAAAAAAAGTGCCGATGGAAATAAGCTCTGAATTGAAGCTTATGGGAGCGATGGAATCTGTTTGGAGGAGTATTTTCATATTTTTGGGATAATTGAGATACTCAAAATCACTTCTAATCACAAAGCTTCTTTTATAAAAAATGTTCTAAATAATTTTCTTTTTCTTTAGATAGTAATCTTCTGCTAATTAGAAAATACTTTGGGATAAGAGTTTAGGCAAGTTTTGAGTTTTGTCAATATATGACTGTAGAAATGTAGAGAATAATTAATTTTAATCAGTTTAAATTTATTATTCAGTTGTTTTATGATTTTATAATCAATTTATATTTATAAACATGTCATAAATTAGTTTCTATATGGTGTTTTTACCCATTAAATTTAGTTTAAATAATTTATTTGGATTATTGGAGGTATTATTGAGATTTTAATTGGTTTATTTTGTTAGATTTTGAGCTATGTGAAAATATGAGTTAGGATTTAATATTTACATTAGAGTTTGATATAATTTATAAGATTTAAGCTTGATGTGCACAGTAGAAAAGACTTTTAGAGTGTACCAATTTAAATTAGAGTTTGATATAATTTTATTAAAATTGTACCATTACCAAATTTTCAAAGTTAATTTTTGAGAAAATTGTGAAAAAATTTCTCCGTGTGTAGATATCTTCCCAGGTCTCATTAGCAATTAAGTTACTAATGAGGACTTTTTTCACAATTATCCCTTCATTTTTTCATTTTTCATAATTTTTTCAATTTTTTTCTCTTAATTAATATAAAAGTTACTTATGCAAAAGTCAAACCAAACATCCTAACTTTTACATAAGTTACTTTAAGTTACTTATCCAATCACTAATCCAAACACTCATCATTTTACCAATCTACCTTTTTTCCAATCTTAAGATTCCATAAGTTTAAGTAAAAATAAGTTACTTATCCCATCGCCAAAACAAACACACCCATTGCCTTTATCTTATGTTGAATATTTAATTCCTGTTTGAACTTGTAAATTGTAATCAATTCAAGACTGTCAAGTATTATTTAAAAATTCAGCCCATGCCTTCGAGCATAATGGCATAAAAGTTCTCATCGAGTAGATTGTGGGTTTAATTCTGCTCGGAACCTTAAATCCCTAGTACTTGCCCTTAAAATTTAACCCTAAATAAATAAATAAGAAATAGGTTCCAACCGTGAGCATGCATGACATCATCTACTCTGTAGCAAAGGTATAACTGAAAAGGCAACAAGGCAGATAAACTACAGAACCCATATAAATAAAGGTTGAATGAGTACTATACACTCTTACCACATACAACCAGAATAAATTACCAAATAATTAAGCACTCGTCATCTAAATGGTGATTTAATGCTGGGCCTAGACTGTATGGAGGAAGCCAGTTTGATACAAACAAGACAAATCAGTATTGCCAATAAATACAGACTACAGTTACATCAGAGAATAAATTACAGATACAGCTAGGCCAAGTGCTTAGGTTAGTGAAAGAAAAACATGGGAAAGGTTTTATAGATAAGAGAAGATATTAGTGGCAGAGAGAGAATCACCAACGGCATAACAAGCCTGTCTTCGCATCAATAGCAACTCATGGGCATTTTCTTTGTATATAAGAAGCTCCATGCTCTTCATACCTATCAATTGCGAATATAAATTTAGCACAGAAAATTATATGGGAAGATTTGGAAGCCTAAGCCTACATATCTATTAATTACAGTTGGATAAATGTAACACTGACCATCAAGTTCATTTAAGTTTAATTACGAAACCTTCCCTTCATTAATTAAACCGATAAAAAGGGATCCAAAGTGTATTGAAGCTTATTATTAAATAATTATCTACTTAGTTCAACGGGAAGATTTAAAGGCAAACGGGACGGTTGGTCTGTCTTTTTGGTTAGAGGTTCAGTTTTCTTTTTAATCAAGTCCCTATGAAGCCCACAAGAGTGATGAAATTAGAGCAATATTACAAGTCCCAGCTACAACAGGAACACAATCTGCACAGTACAGGTCAAAAATATAGTGGTGCACATTTGAAGAGCCCAACATAGGCCGACTTTCTCTAGCATACATTGTTTTGGGTGTTGGTAGGAGGACGGGAGCCATAAGATCAGGAAAAAAAAGAAAAGCAATTTCAAGAACATATTTTAAAATTTAAACTATACTTCAAGATTTTGAAATTCTCATACAAGCTTTGACAAATAATTGATACTTACTCAGATTTGGAGAACCACATTTGCTGGAAGGAGCCAAGAGAAGCCAATATGCTTCCACCTATCCAAACACTGCACAATCACAGCCATTAGCAAGAGGACACTCTTTGAAATGTATAAAGGGCATATAAACACGTAAAATCATGAGTTTACTCTCCTAGTTATTAAACAATTCGATATAAATCATGCAGCAGCTGGGGTCAATGTGTATATCACACAAAAGATCATTTAAAACAAGGCAAAACAAATACCTTGTTATAAAAAAGGTATTATTCAGGGATTTAACCTTACAACAGATATAATATGAATCTGATAAATTTATCCAAATTATCCTACGTTCCAGGTTCAATAATTCATAAAGATGAAATCAGAAAACTGACAACCGAGTGATATAACCAAAGCCCCAAAAATCTTCACGTAATCAAATCTTCAGCCCCACCTCACAAGCAGTGTTATCTCAGTTTAATTTCTCCTCAGAGTTGTCCGAAGTACTTGGTTCATTTAGTCATACAAAAAGAAGTAGAAAGCATGCTTTTACCGCAAGGTTAGGACTCAAACAGTGCTTTGCTACATGTAAGCATAGCCACTTCATAGGACTTCTCAGAATCCTTTTTCTCCTTTTTTTCTTAGAATCCCATCTCCACCATCAGATTTAAAAAAATAGATGGTTTAGATTTAATATTTTATAAAACTATTATTTTAAACATGAATAAATAAACTTAAATTGTTAAAACATGATCTAGTCAATTCATAACTGTAATACGAACACAAGTAATGAAAAAATTAATTTATAAAACACTATAATCATAGTTTTAGAAAATACTAAATCTAAACCATTCATTTTTTGATTTAAGGGTGTAGATAAGATTCTGAGTTAAATTTAAATGGGCATTATGTCTACATCAGTTTTAGAACTGAAACATCAATTCATGGTTTCCTTAATTGGATCAGGTAAGTTCCTATCATTTGGGGCAATAAAGTTGCACTAGAAATCACAACACGAAGCATTTCATCTCACCCATGTTCATTAGCATTCATGAAAGTGGTCAAATGAATATATTAATGCATAATTTGTTGGCCAAAAAATATATTAGCACATTTTTCCGAAAAAACAGACCCAAAATAAGGTGTAGCATCAAAGGTTACTGTAACAGAAACTGCATCGTCAATGACCAAGAGCATAATTAATATTGACAGAGATTAATCCCACCTGAACCTTCTTTCAGTTGCATTTCCACTGGCCAGCACTTTCACTCTAGCAGCTTGAGGGGATTCCTGCATTAGAAACATACTATTCAGCTCTCAACATTTAAACTAATCTCTATAATTAATGTGAAGCAACATACCAAAATTTCAAACACACGCAATGCAAAATTTCAAACAGCCCTGATGTATTTATTACTAGCAAATCATACAAAATCCATGAGCCCGGCTATATTTCTCAAATTCAACTGGATTTTTTTCTGGTGGTTTCTACTTTTGTTGGAGGGGGCCTAACAATAGTAGTTTTCTTACATCAATAAATAGTCATTAAAATATACCCGTGTTCCCACAATAATTTATAAATAATACTTGCAATCTACCCAAATCAGACCAATATTCAGTTGTTAGCACATCAGAGCATTTTAGTTCAAGTCAAATGAGATGCATGCTGTGATTTCCAAATCGTGTGACGTTGAGAGTGGTAATGCAAATCTAAGTGGGGACTTGGGAGTGGGAATAAAGGGTGGTGCGTGCTTTTCTAGATGCCCAAGCATCTACTCAACAAGGGGTAAGCCATGGCCTAGATCTTTCAAGGTTTACTCGGGTTTAATCCAGGAGACCATTTTGAGCTCAACGTTGAGTTTACTAAATTTGGAAAAGGGCATTTTTTGTTGAGTAAATATAGTATCATGGGAATCTGTCATTAATGATGCTTTCATCTGAATTCTAAACTGATCCCTGCCAACTAGGTGGCTTCAAGAATGCTTTAAGATTTTAAAAAAATCAAGTCCAGTATCATTGCAACCAAAAGTTAAGAGCCTCAACAATCATGTCTAGTTTCTGTTGGCAGTATAATGGGAAGCATTCACAAATGAGTGCACTACCACACCTGCATGTAGACTGCTCAGATTTGTCTCATTGAAAACACAAACTACAATAAACTAGACTAGAAATACTTATCCAATCTCTAAGTGTTTGAAAATATTTTAGAGATATTTCAAATTATTTAGATTGATTATTATTTTATTATTCAGTTTAATTTTATTATTTAATATTTATTATATCTTAAGATTAGATATGGATATTATATATTAGGATATTATATCTTAATATTATATCTTAATTATTTTGATTTGATTAGATTAAATTAGATTTTAGGTTCGCTATATAAAGGCACATATCTATTCTCTTTTATTTAAGGATTCATAATAATATTTCAAAGGCCCTTATTCCCTCTGCATAATCCTTCAAATTTCAACATAGTACCAGAGCCAGGTTGTTTGATCAGAACTTGACTCCACGCGACGTAGCTGTTTTCCACACGCCAAAACGTTTTTTTCACCGAGAACATGGATTCTTCTACTTTCCCTCTTTTATTCGGTACTTTTCCCAACAGTTCGACAAATTCCAGAGTCAATCCCATGGCTCTTATGTCAGGAACCGATTCTCAAAATCAAAGCAGCATTGTTTCTTCTTCCTCATCTACAGCACCTCCTAAAGTTTCAGAGATGGCACTAGAATTCTCAGAAAAGCAAATCATGGTCATTAACCATAAACTTCATGAAAAGAACTACCTCCAGTGGTCCCAGAGTGTGTTGAGATATCTACGTGGCAAGAGGGAGGAGAAGTATATTAACGACCAAGCTCCTCAACCAACCCACAATGATCCAAATTTCAACACTTGGTTTGCTGAGAATAACCAAGTGATGAGTTGGTTGTGTAACTCGATGACTCTGGATAGTAGTGACTAGTGAGGGCTACCTTCTTGCAACCAGGGCAAAAGAAATCTGGGATGCGGCTAGGAGAACATACTCCTTCCTTGACAACAAAGCTGCCTTGATCCATCTAAAGCGACAACTCCGTGATTATAATGCTTTGCTAAAATTATGGCAACAGCAGGATTTGTTTGAGGTTCATCTGTGGAAAAACATTGAGGATGCTCAATTGTACAAGAAGATAGTGGAAGAAGGAAAAATATATGACTTTCTCCTAAGCCTAAACAACCCTTTCGAGGAGGTAAGGGGCAGAATTATGGGATTAAAACCCTTAGCACATCTATTTGATGTTGTCAACTTTGTGCAATTCAAAGAAAACAAAAAACTTCTTAATCAAAGTGGCTCAAGTCAAATTGAAAGCTCAGCACTTGCTGTGAGAGGACCACAAGGTGAACGAAGGAATAACAAATGGTGCAACTATTGCAAAAAGTGCCATATCAAAGAAGAATGCTGCAAGCTACACAGAAGGGCGTCAAATGGAAAACAAACTTCCAAAGTCACCTCATGACAACTGAACAGAAAATTGAGGCTAATGACCATCTGAGCCAGGAAGAATTGCAGGTGCTTCGCAGGATACTTGACAAACGAAATAAATGAAACTTAGTGCCCAATGCTAATCTGGTGCAATCAGGAAATTCTTTATAGCTCTCAATGCCGTGATGATTAGTGATGATACTTGGATTGTCGACTCAGGAGCTATAGATCACATGACCAGTAACAAAGCTTTATTTAATAACCTTAAATTCTATCATGAACAACTCAAAGTCAAAGTAGCTAATGGTGTATTCACGAAAAGGTTAAGGGAATTGGCATGGTCACACTTTTTAATCACTTGGAAATACACAGTCTTGTTTGTGCTTACACTCACCTGTAATCTAATATCTGTAAGCAAGTTGACTAAAGGTCGAAGATGCTAAGTAATTTTTTATGATGATCTTTGTGTTTATTAGGATTTAAAATCGGGGAGGACAATTGGGACTTCTAGAGAATGGGATGAACTGTTCTACCTTATAGGATCGAACGTAAAGAGTAAAGATGCATAGAAGGCAAGAAGGGCACTAATTAGCTCCAACTCTCAAAACAATGATGTATTTCTATGGCATTGTCATTTAGACCACCCTAATTTTGATTATATGAAGTGTGTTTCTAGGTTTGTTTAATAAAATTTTTGTTCCTTTTCATTGTGAAACTTGCCAACTTGCAAACAAACTTGATCCTCATCCCAAACAACCCTGCACATCTTCTGAGCTATTCACACTAATCCATAGTGATATTTGGGGTCCAACAAGAATAAAAACTCTCGCTAATGCTAAATAGTTTGTTACTTTCATAGATGATCACACAAGAACCACATGGGTTTACTTAATAAAAGAAAAATCCGAAGTAGCTAAAATGTTTCATGGCTTCCATACCTTTGTATGAACCCAATTCAATACTTTCATTAAAATCCTACGAAGCGATAATGCCAAGGAATACATGAGTTGAACCTTTAAGGAATTTCTTGATCAGGAAGGAATCCATCACCAAACTTCCTATCCTTACACCCCTTAACAAAACAGAGTGGCCGAGCGAAAAAGCCATCACATGTTGGAAGTAACCTGACCTTGTTAATGGAACAAAATGTTCCCACCATCTTTTGGGGTCACACAGTACTAGCAGCTGCTTATCTGATTAATCGAACGCCATCCAAAGTCCTTAATTACATCACACCAATCCAAAAACTCCTTGAACACTTTCCAAATTGCCCACTAATCAATTCCTTACCCCTAAAGGTGTTTGGGAGTGTTGTCTTTGTTCACAAAAATTATGACGACAAATTTGCCACTCAAGCTGATAAATGCATATTCCTTAGCTACCCCCTACTCGGAAAGGGTTCAAATGTATTGCCCTAATTCCAAAAAACTTATCATTTCACGGGATACCTTCTTTTTTGTAGAAGCTTATTATCCCAAATTACCCATTTAGGGGGAGTATAATGACATTGAATGGCTAAATTTGGAAGAATCTAACTCCGAAGTCCAGAAAAACACACCACCACCACCTGAGCCTAACCTTATAGTCAACCTTGACTTATTTGCTCCCACAAACCAACCCAATCCTACCCAACTTGATCATGAGTCTGAGCCTACTCCACCTCATCCTGAACCTACACTCAATGTATTGGAAACATATGTTGAGATCAATTAAGGGGTGGAGGCTGAAACAAGAGGAGAAGCAGAATCCAGGCACAAGTTTAAGAGGAACCCAACACTGGTAAAACTATCTCTCCCATTCAAAGGAATGATTACGACTCCAATCTAGGATTAAATCTTGAAGAGCTAGGTTGGCCTATTACATTGAGAAAAGGGGTAAGATCTTTTCCTCAACATCCAATTCAACAGTTTGTTTCATACAGTAACCTGTCTGCAAAAATACAAAGCTTTGTTGTAAACAATACACATATGAAAATCCCAGACATAGTTAAGCAAGCTATGGCTTATCCGAATTGGAACCAAGCTACAGAAGAAGAGTTAAAAGCACTCGAACAAAATAAAACGTGGAAGATTACAACTCTTCCTGAAAGAAACCCAGTAAGATGCAGATGGATCTTCACCCCAAAAGTCAATCCAGATGGTAGTATCGACAAATAGAAAGACCTGTTGTGAAGGAATATACCAAGACATATGGGATTGATTATCAGAATACATTTGCTCCAGTAGCTAAGTTTAATACCACCCAAGTGTTGTTATCAATTGCAGCCAACTTGGATTGGTCATTGCACCAACTAGATGTAAAGAATGCATTCCTAAATGGAGACTTGGAGGAAGAAGTACACATGGAGATTCTAGATGGAGTTCTAAGTCCTAACAACTCTGTGTGCAAATTCAACAAGTCTTTGTTCGGACTAAAACAATCTCCTATAGCATGGTTCGATAGATTCACCAAAGCAGTGAAATGACTTGGGTACACTCAGGGACAAGCAGATGACACGTTCATCAAACGTGTCAATGGCAACTTCACTACTCTAATCATTTATATTGATGACATAATCATTACAAAAAACGATGAAGAATCTATTTCTCAACTAAAATGGGATTTGTCAACCGAATTCCAGGTGAAAGACCCAAGACAAATGAGGTATTTTCTAGCCATGGAAGTAGCAAGAATTGAAAAAGGCATCAATGTATCTTAATGGAAATATACCCTAGACCTGTTACATGAGACAGGAATGTTGGTTGCCCAACCCGAGGGGACAACAATAGAAGACGGATGCCACCTTGAGATCAAGCCACAAGGTGTTCCAATTGACTCAAAAGGATACAAAAGACTTGCGAGAAAATTGATATACTTAAACCATACACATCCAGATATTAGCTGTGCAGTTGGAATAACAAGTCAGTTCATGCATTAGCCACAGGAAGAACACATGGAGGCTATATACAGAATTCTGAGCTATCTGAGACCTAATCCTAGTAGGGGAATCTTCTTTAAGAAAGGCATTGCCAAACACATCGAAATCTACACCGATGCAAACCATGCAAGGGATAGAGAGAATAAGACGTCAACCTCAAGGTATTGCCCATGTGTGGGGAAATCTGGTTACGTGGAGAAGCAAGAAACAAATTGTAGTGTCAAGTAGTGCAGAACTGTTAATGATGAAGTATGTGAAGGAATCTGGGTCATCAAATTAATGAAGGAGTTGGGAATCCCCCATGAGGGATCAATACAGCTCTGGTGTGATAAGAAGACCAACATTGAAATGGTCAAGAACCCAGTATAACAGAACATGTTGAGATAGACAGACACTTCATTAAAGAAAAGACAAAAGAAGGCACCATGAATCTGCCCCACATACGATCTGCAGACCAGATTGTAGACATTATGACAAAACCACTGGGCAAAGTCAAGTTTGAAGGATTTCAAGGAAAGATAGGAATGATTGATATCTAGTCTCTAGCTTGAAGAGGAGTGTTGGATAATATTTTAGAGATATTTCATATTATTTAGATTGATTATTATTTTATTATTATGTTTGATTTTATTATTTAATATTTATTATATCTTAGGATTAGATATGGATATTATATATTAGGATATTATATCTTAGTTATTTTGATTTATTTTTTATTTAATTATATTAAATTAGATTCTAGGTTTGCCTATATAAAGGCCCATACGTATTCTCTTTTATTTAAGGATTCATAATATTTCAAAGGTTCTTATTCCCTCTACATAATCCTTCAAATTTCAACACTAAGCAATGAACCATAAAACCAACATGCTCATTATCATCATCAATGAGGCTCAGATCCACAGGTGGACGAGAAAATATTGTGGATACCAGGAGCATCAGCTACCAGAATCCCTTTGCATTATCGATGCTTCACTTTCACAAACCAATCAAGGTTAAGGAGCTGAAGGGGAGGCTTGATTAGGGAAAGAGAAAAGCGCTGCCTATCCAATCACTACTCCACAAACCTTAGCTTATCTAACATTGCTTGAAACTCATTGTTTTGGTTGGTTTCTTCTAGTGAAATGCATGCACTTCAACTATTGGGTCTTTCCTCAATTGGAGCTGAGCTTAATGAAAAAGAAAAACTAATGATGCAAGACAATTCTCAACTCAGTAGCTTAATTTTTAGAAAAGTAATCCTATGAAACAACTTATTCTAAAATACTTTCTGCATCGAAAGCATTTATAATCATGAAAAGTTTCTTAAAACTCCTCAGAAAGAACACAATCATAAATACAATCCTAAAGAAGATTTAAAGGTAAGGAGTATAAAATTGAAATCAGCTTGCTAAAAAAACTTTACCTCTAATAAGTCTTTCTCAAGGCGTTCCTTCAATTGTTGCATTGAAGCAGTACCACCAGCAAGCTGCATAACGAATTTTTAATTTTAAATTCTAAACTTAAAGACAGGGATCCCACTCCAAACATATGAATGAGCCCCAAAGCATAGTTGGTTATGGTACTTGCAATAGGGGCTCATGGGCATCACCGTGTGCATGAAAAAAAGGATAGGGATTGGAAGAAGATTGAGAAACGAGAGATGACCAAACCAGTACAAACATATTACCAAAATAATAATGTAGTATAGGATGTATGGGCAGCACACCATACTGTTCCATTTACACTTCGCAAAGCCACAAGGGTAGCAAGGCACAAAACTCTGGCACTATGCCACATGACAAGGGAAATGTTGTGACACATCATTAACGAGACACCAAAGATTTGCCAGCTAAGCTACTTTTATCTAAAGACCAACACAGATGCAGGAACATGCCATTGTACAAATAAGGTAACACAAAATCTCACCAGTATGCTGCTAAATAGTTCTCTTCTGATGTCCACATCACACTTATTAATACTCTCTATAACCTGCACAAAAATCAAGACAGTGAAATCAAGAGGAAAGGAAGAAAAATTAAACCCAAAGACATACACTTTAAATATTTTATTACCATCTGGGGCAGACCTCGAACTGATAAAGACATCTCTGCAGAACTCTCCATGCCAGGAATAGTCTGCAATTTGGTAAGAAACTAAGTGCACATAACAACAGACAGCAAAAGTGGCACTGACTGTGAAGATAATTATATAAGCATAAAAACACGCATAGTTGAAGCAAAACTAATTTTGGAATAGGAACAGCGCACACTATGAGTGCTGCCACTTATCCAACCCATGTAAAAAATCTTTTCTTTCAAAATTAGGAAATCTTAAATTTGGAAAGAAAAAAAAAATTGAAGTGGCTGAAATATTTAGCTTTAGCTTCAAATCAAGGGTAGTAGAAACAAGAAACTAAGCAGCCTGAATAAGTTAATAGTGCAGTTAAATATGTCACTGCATAACACAAAAAAAGTAACAAGATGAAAAACATTAGCATCAAAGTTAACAATATGATATTAGGGTATTGACATTTATCCACATTGAGATTTTGGCATGACAATTTACAGAAAAGTTTAAGCGAAAGAGCAATGAGCATCAATAATCAATGAATCTCCTTCATTACAAGTTAAGCAAAAATCATTTGCACATACTGAATGAAAGCATTCAGTGTTGTTTATGTCATTTGAGATGTCGTAATTTCATTTATTTTTCAGTGACTGACAGCATTTTGAATGTTTTTAATTAAACAAATGCCTCCTGACCTTTCCAACTTCATTTCATATGCCTCTTTGTACCCTACATACATCAAGGTTGGCAACATATCCTGCCAATCCCACAGGAAGCCACAATATTGGGGTGGGATATTGTTGTACAGTAAGTGTGTGTTTGGGAACCCCTTTGAGCCCAATTGAATACCATAAGCTCAATTGCCAATTGAGAACTCAAATTTTGAGTGTTTGGAGAGGTCAATTGGCAATTGAGTTTTTGCCAAAGCTCAATTGGGAGAAGCTACAGAATGGAGCTTTTCTTAAAAGCTAATAGCATTTTATGTTAGATTGGGTTGTCTAGAAATTAATTATATGATATTGGCTTTTCCCATAAAATGTTTTTTAAATAGTATGCAGTATCAAAAAATATTTTTTTAGTGTTTTTAACCCCTTAAAATATTTTTCTAGTTATACCCACTACCTAGTGTGCTATCAGACTAATTGCAATTTTACCCACTTTCTAGTTATACCCACTCAAAAAATATTTTTTGAGTGTTTTTAACCCCTTAAAATAGTTTTTTGGTGTTTTTAACCCCTTAAAATATTTTTTTAGTTGTACCCAGTGTATTATTAGACTGATTGCAATTTTACCTTTAATATACTTTTTCAGCTCCAAAAATTACCTTAAAATATTTTTTCTAGTTGTACCTAGTGTGTTATCAAACTTATTGCAATTTTACCCTTAATGTACTTTTTCAGCCCCAAAAATTACTTTAAAATATTTTTTGGTGTTTTTAACTCTTTAAAATAATTTTTCAGTTATACCCAGTCTTAGGAAACTGACTATAATTTTACCTTTAATGTAAGTTTTTTTAGTAGTGAAGAGCACCCAAATCTTAGAATACTGATTTATTTATTTCCACCCACTCTAAAATATTTTTCCAGTAGCACCTAATATTTTAAAGTAATTTTTTTTAAAAAATATTTTGCTACCCATTCTCTCTTACTATTATCACAAAAGTCACTTGTGCTTAAGTCAATCCAAACAAATTTCACTTTTTGCAAAAGTCATTTATACAACTGCCAATCCAAACAAAAATCACAATACACAATCTAGCTTTTACCAAAAGTAATATTACCAAAAGTCTAATTGAAACAAGCCCAATTATCAATCGCTGATCCAAACACACACTAAAGGAGGTTCAGGCAGCTGGGCGGACAAATGCAAGATCATCTTAAATTACAAGGGCAAAAAGATTTCAATAACTAGGGCATAACCCAAGGTCTGGGCCTCGCATTCAACAGCCACTTTTGGCATAATTTGTGTGGCTAAAATGAAATTCTAAAGAACCAATACAAGAAGATCTCAACATCTTACCTAAATCCAATTCATTCAGAGAAAATAGATTATTCAACTAACTCATTAAAATTTAGCATTTACCTGTGCCCAGAGTATATCAAAAATACTTTACACAAGATGAATAAAAGTGTACAGATGCAGGCTACCGACCTGGACCAGGGATGGATTGAAAAGAACATCTGGAATCTTAAATCTATCAGCTCCAATTTCAATTGTCCTGTGTTATAACAAGTTAATACAATCAAAAAAACATATGGAAAGAGACCATAAACCAGAAGCAGAAAGTAGGTAATGAAGCAACAGAAATCATTGCAAATACACATACAGCAAAGAGACTAGAAATAGCTACATCAAACATTAGCATAGATATTCAATTGTCATCATAATTTCTGTGTGAAAAATTAATTGGACTCACTGGCCGTCAGGAAGTTCATACGAGGTCATTGGAATGTTTGAGTATGCACTCTCTGCCACAGAAAAAGAAGAATAAGGAATGTCGAATACAAGATTAATTACGACCATCTCATCTAAGATAGCCATGAAGAATTAACTGAAAAGGAATGTATGTTTGTCAAAGCAATGAATTGTCTTTTGTTTATTGATAAGGAGAAAGCAATGAAAACTCATTAAATATGATCTATCAATGTGAAGCAATAAAGAACAAGTAACAAAAACCATGTCCCCTAGGATGCATGTTTTGAAAAGTCTTGTTTACATGTAAATGTATAAAAATGAAAACAAATGCCATAACATGTAAGGCAGTTATCCATGCATATCTCATAAAAATCAATGAACACACTGCAAAAATTCAGCAGAATTCAAACATGATATGAAAAGAACGGGCACACCAACCATCATATGGAGTATCAGGAGCACGGCACACACATTCCTTGATATCACTAGCAATCACCCTCTGTCGCAAGAGGCACAAAAAAGTCAGCAAATGTAATGGAAAGAATTAAAGACAAATTCTTGGTTACCCACAAACCTGGGAGTAAAGTTTGTAGCTTTCAGTTGTATTGGGAAAATCAACATCTACAGTCTGTAAGCAAAAGATAAATTATTCCTAAAGTAATGTAGTAGCAATATATTATTCAATATTTACACTTAAGGAGCTAAATGATACAAAAGTTAAAAATAAAAAATTCTGATACAAAAGTTCAAAATAAAAAATTCCGGTTATAAAGCTTGGCACTGTTGCTCAGAAGGCATCAATGAAACTAGATTTTGAAATCCTGTGGTGCCAAAATTTGAATTTTGGAGAAAGCATAAAAAAGAAAACCATAATGATTTGTTTCTACAAATAAACAAAACGTTAGAAGAAACAAGTTACACTACTCACAAGTAAATAAAATGCAATCTTGATATACCTGAAACTCTCCAGGCCGGATTTCCTTTCTCTTAAAGGAATACCGGGATTTTATCTGAGATAACAAAGTAAAAAAGAATATATATCAATAGCCAAATAAAAAATTATGGCAACTTCACTTCAAATGGACATTGGAACAGGGAAAAAAATCCAATGTTTGCCACTCACCAAAATACCTTTACTTTCCAAACTTTTCATCAAGCAATCCGTAAGAAACTCTCCTCCAATAGGAGAAGTTGCCACTGCCTGTTGTAAAACATAATACATGATACAATGAAACAGTAACATATGCCCCAAGAAAGAGAACAAAAGGCAAGATGCATGAATAGTGTATGTGAACAAATATTAGCAAACAAAGAAACAGGATTCCCTTTTAACAGTGTGCAATGAAGTGGAATTTGCATCAGAGCTTTCACATATATGAGACTGCCCTAGTTTTACAAATCATCAGAGTATTAACATCATAACAATAAAATTCATGCGTTTTATATTCTAAAATGGCATCAATGGAGGCTATATGATTAGAAACCCTTCTAGACAATTTATTTGCTCAAATTTAATGACTCAAATGTTGTTTTGCGTCATAACAAGTATCATTTACCATTCATATAGTCAAGCTAAATCAACTCGAATGCTGTTTTGCATCATAACAACTTTCATGCATATATTTATAAGAGACTCTAGGATCTCATTCTCATTATATATTTGATAGAAAGATTACAAAGTATATATAGGAAACTGAATACACGAAAGTCATAGGATAGGTGAGTGATTGAAGGAGTGATTGAAGGAGGGTGTGTGTAAGTGTCAAATATTGTGTGCCAATAGGTGCAGATATCGCTGACATTTAACACTCCCCCTCAAGCTGGAGAGTATATGTCAATCATACCCAGCTTGCCCAAAAACTTTTCAAACGTAGCTCTGCCTAGTGGTTTTGTCAGCACATCTGCAATTTGGTCTTCAGATCTGATGTAGGACAATTTCATGATGCCTGCTTCAATTTTCTCTTTAACAAAGTGTCTGTCTATCTCAACATGTTTTGTTCTATCATGATAGACTGGGTTCTTGACCATTTCAATGCTGGATTTGTTGTCACACCAAATTTGCATTGGTCCCTCGTATAGAATTCCCAACTCCTTTAACAATCTGATGACCCAAAGTCCTTCACGTACTCCATGATTAACAGCTCTCAGTTCAGCTTCTGTACTACTTGGTGACACCACAGTCTGTTCTTGCTTCTCCATGTAACGAGATTTCCCCACACATATGTGCAATATCCTGAGACTGATCTTCTAGTCTCTCTATCCCTTGCATGGTCTGCATCGGTGTATATTTCAATATCTTTTGCAGTACATTTCTTAAAGAATATTCCTTTTCCAGGATTAAGCTTTAAATAGCTTAAGATTCTGTATACAGCTGCCATGTGTTCTTGTGGCTGGTGCATGAATTGACTTGCTATTCCAACTGCATAGCTAATGTCTGGACGTGTGTGAGTCAAGTATATGAGTTTCCCGACAAGTCTTCTGTACCGTTCTATGTTGACTGGGACACCATCTGGCTTGATTTCTAAGTGACAACCTTCTTCCATTGGTGTTCCTTCAGGTTGTGTCCCTAGCATTCCAGTTTCATGCAACAGATCTAGGGTATATTTCCGCTGAGATACATTGATACCCTTTTTAGTTCTTGCCACTTCCATGCCTAGGAAATACCTCATTTGTCCAAGGTCTTTCACCTGGAACTCAGTTGACAAGTCTTGTTTTAAATGAACAATGGATTCTTCATCGTTTCCTATAATGACCATGTCATCAACATAGACGATCAAGATGGTGACTTTGCCATTAACACGTTTGATGAACAATGTGTCATCTGCTTGTCCCTGAGTATACCCAAGTCTTTTCATTGTCTTGGTGAATCTACCGAACCATGCTCGAGGAGATTGCTTAAGTCCGTACAATGACTTGTTGAGTTTACACACAGAGTTGTTAGGGGCTGTAATTCCATCTGGAATCTCCATGTAAACTTCTTCTTCCAAGTTTCCATTTAGGAAGGCATTCTTCACATCAAGTTGGTGCAATGACCAATCCAAGTTAGCTGCGATTGATAATAGCACTTGGATGGTATTAAGCTTGGCTACTGGAGCAAATGTCTCCTGATAATCAATTCCATATGTCTGGGTATATCCCTTTGCAACAAGTCTTGCCTTGTATTTGTTGACACTGCCATCAGGATTGAATTTTGGATTAAAGATCCACCTGCATCCTACTGGTTTCTTTCCTTCGGGAAGAGTTGTGATCTCCCACGTTTTATTTTCTTTCAGTGCCCTCAACTCTTCTTCTGCATCTCTTTTCCAATTCGGATCAGCTATAGCTTGTTGAAACGTGCTTGGGATTTTAATCTGTGCTCTGTTTACAACAAAGCTTTGCATTTTTGCAGATAGATTACCATATGAGACAAAACGTTGAATTGGATGCTGAGTACAAGATCTTACCCCTTTTCTCAATGCAATAGGCCAACCCAGTTCTTCAGGATTTAATCCCGAATTGGAGTCATGATCATTCCTTTGAATGGGAGAGATAGTTCTACCAGTGTTTGATTCATCGTTGGCTTGTACTCTGGACTCTTCATCTCCTTCAGTATCCATCCCTGAATTGATCTCAACATTTGTTTCCAATTCATTAGTTGTGGATTCAGGTTGAGATGAAAGATGTTCAGCTTCATGATCATTAAGGTGGATAGGACTTGGGTGGTTTGTGGAAGGTAAGGAGTCAATGATGTGTATAGGATTAGGTTGTGGTGGTGCAAATTTATCCAAGATTAACCATTCATTGTCAGTGTACTCCCCCTGAATGGGTAATTTGGGGTAATATGTTTCTTCTTCCAAGAAGACTACATCATGGGAGATAATAAGTTTCTTGGAAGTAGGACAGTAACATTTGTACCCTTTTTGAGTTGGAGAGTAACCAAGAAATAGGCATTTTGTAGCTCGGGCAGCAAATTTATTGCTATCATTGTTGTGAACAAAGACAATGCAACCAAATACCTTAGGAGGCAAGGAAGTGATTATGGAACAATTTGGAAAGTGTTCAAGGAGTGTTTGGATAGGGGTGTGGAATTTGAGGACTTTGGATGGCATGCGGTTAATGAGATAAGCTGCAGTGAGGAGAGCATCACCCCAAAAAATGGTAGGAACATTTCGTTCCATTAGTAAGGTTCGGGTTACTTCCAACAGGTGACGGTTCTTTCGCTCAGCTACTCCATTTTGTTGAGGTGTATATGGGCAGGAAGTTTGGTGATGAATGCCTTGTTGATCAAGAAAGTTGGTAAAGGTGTTGCTCATGTATTCTTTGGCATTATCACTTCGAAGTACCTTAATGGAGACATTAAATTGGGTTCGCACAAAGGTATAGAAGTTTTGAAATACCTTAGCTACTTCGGATTTGGCTTTCATTAAATAAACCCATGTGGCTCTAGTATGATCATCTATGAAAGTAACAAACCATCTAGCATTGGTAAGGGTTTTTAGTCGTGCAGGACCCCAAATATCACTATGGATTAGTGTGAATGGTGAGGAAGGTTTGTAGGGCTGTTTAGGATAAGAAGACCTAGTTTGTTTTGCAATTTGGCAAGTTTCACAATGAAAAGGAATAGAATTTTTATTGAAGAAATTTGGAAACAAGTGCTTCATATAATCAAAACTAGGGTGGCCTAAACGACAATGCCACAAGGTTACATCATTTTTAGAGTTGGAGCTAACCAGTGCTCTTTTTGCCTTCCTTGCATCTTCTGATTTCAAGTTTGATTCTTCAAGGTAGAACAATCCGTCCCATTCTCTAGAAGTTCCAATCGTCCTCTTCGAATTTAAATCCTGGAAAACACAGACATCATTATCAAAGATGATTCGGCACATTCGATCTTTAGTTAATTTACTCACAGATATGAGATTGACAGTGAGTGCAGGCACAAATAGAACATTGTGAATTTTCAAGGAATTAGTGAGTATGACTGTGCCAATTCCTTCAACTGTAGTGTATAGGCCATTCGCAACTTTGACTCGAAGATTCTCATGAATCAATTTAAGAGTTGCAAACAATGTACGATTACCAGTCATGTGATCAGTTGCTCCTGAGTCAATAATCCAAGCATTTTCACTAGCTTGTACTGTATTTAGAGTTATGATAGAGTTACCTGATTGCACAAGGTTGATACCAGGCTTAGAGTTAGACTTATCTAGCATCCTGCGAAACATCTGCAGTTCCTCTTTGCTCAGGGAATCTTTATCTTCAGTTTCTGGCTCAGTTGCAGTAGTATGGCTTTGTTTGTTGATTGCTGGCTTTCCATGAAGTTTCCAGCATTCGTCTTTGATGTGACCCTTCTTTTTGCAATAATTACACCATTTGTTTCGTCTTTCGTCTTGTGGTCGTTTTGCTGCCAGGGCTGATCTTTCGATTGAGCTTGAATCTGACTTTTCAGTTGAGCTTGAGCTGCCTTGATTCAAGAGTTTTCTGCTTTCTTCAAATTGCACATGGTTGATTACTTCAAACAGACGTGACATGGGTTTTAGTCCCATGATTCTACCTCTTATCTCTTCAAATGAATCGTTGAGACCCAGGAGGAAGTCATACACTCGTTCTTCTTCCACAATCTTCTTATGTAACTGAGCATCTTTAACAGTATCCCATGGATGGGAATCGAAGAGATCTTGCTGTTGCCACAGTTTATGTAAGGTATTATAATAATTAGTAACTGTCAAGTTACCTTGTCTCAGATCTCTAAGTTGTCGCTTCAGGTGGATTAGAGCAGCGGTGTTATCAAGGGAAGAGTAAGTTTGCTTTGCTTCATCCCAGATTTCTTTTGCAGTGGTTGCTAGGAGATAGCCTTCACTGATTTCATCAGTCATGGAATTGCACAACCAAGACATAACTTGATTGTTTTCAGCAAACCATGTATCAAAATTGGAGTCATTAGAAGGAGGTTGAGGAGCTGCTCCATTGATATATTTCTCCATTCGCTTACCACGAATATATCTTAGCACTGTTTGAGACCATTGGAGATAGTTATTTCCATTGAACCTATGGTTGATGGCCATAATCTGACTATCGGAAAGTCCTGGCGTAGTTATTGTGTTACTAGTAGTGGAGGAATGAGAGGAGGAAGATGAGTCTTGAATTTCAGAATTTGTACCGGACATAAGTGCCATTGGTGTGGTCCCGGTTGTGGTTTGATTTCTAGGAAGAGACCCAAAAAGAGGAGGAAATTTTGAAGAATCCATGTGTTTTTGGAAGAAATGGGGTTTGGAAACACTGTGGCTTATTTTCCGGGACAAAAACTGGATGTCGGAGGCACTGTTCACGGCGGCGCGTGCGGTCAAGCGCGCTGTACGGACGGTGGCGCGAGATTCACGCGCCTCTGCACTGGTTGGCGCGTGAATTCCACGCGTTGCTCAGATTGACAGCGGGCTTCTGGGATCCGCCGATCGGCGGCTTGCGATCGTCCCTTGGCCGGCGGTGTATGCCCACTCGCCGGTGTGAGTGAGATCTCAGATCTCCAAAGCTTGCTCGTCTTTCTCTGTTTCCGACAGCAAATGGCGTCTGGCAGCGAATGGCGTCGTCTTCGGTTCGGTGGAGGAATTCCTGAAGCAGTGTGAGCAGTCCGGCGTAGCACTTCGGTCGGTGCTGGCTCTGCTTTTTCTGTCTCTCTCTCGCCTCACCGTTTCTAGTTGCCAGCTGGTTCTGCTGACTCTGTTTTCTCTGTCTCTCTCTCGCCTCACCGTTTCTGGTTGCCAGAGATTTTAGGACCAGGCTCTGATGCCATAAGAGACTCTAGGATCTCATTCTCATTATATATTTGATAGAAAGATTATAAAGTATATATAGGAAACTGAATACACGAAAGTCATAGGATAGGTGAGTGATTGAAGGAGTGATTGAAGGAGGGTGTGTGTGAGTGTCAAATATTGTGTGCCAGTAGGTGCAGATATCGCTGACATTTAACAATTTATAACCTGATTCAATAATTAACTTTAGCATCCAACCTCAGTGGTCAAGCTAAATTTCAAAAATTGGTTATTGGTGCATATAAAGAAATGAAACAGGAAATCAAAACTACTTAGAAATAATTTAGATAATAAGCAATACCTTTTGAAGAACATAACCGTCATGGACAGGTGCAACAGTAGTTGATCCTCCACCACTGAACGATCAAAATATTGAGGAAACACCATTCATCAACAATTATTCCAGCATTATATTGCAGTATCTTAGAAAAAATAGCATAAAATGACATGCATGCGCCTTGGAAGATACCCAATTCCCCAATTTAGTCCTCCCACTTCGAATCTTAATGGAATTCTCATGTTTTCTTTTAGACATATAACCTTTCATCCAGCTAACATTAAGTAGAAATGAGCATTTAAGGGGGCCAAAAAGAAATTCTCACTTAACGGTTGAGCATATAAATATCTTGAAATCTAGCATCGCAAGAACAGAGATGCACAATCAAATAGGCATATCAATTAACATATCTCCAAAGAACAATATCCGAACTACTAGCCAGACTTGCGACATCTCTTACCCATCAACAACTAATGCTGTGGCACGCCCTGATGCAAAAGATGTAAGAACCTGGTGTTAAACAATAAACCCTTATTAATCAACTCCTTAAAATTGTCAATCATATCAAATATGAAGTCAGAAATAAATTTCCAGTAATTATTCCTTTTTTTCACAATTATGGTTATGCTTCCACAATGAGGTATAGAGAAGTGAAGAGCAGTTCCCTTACGGCATTCTTGGCCAAAAACAAAGCAGGTACTTTGTACTTTTCAAACATTAGTTCTGCTGTCCTGTAAGATACAGAACAAACTGAACTGTAAATGTAGATGAACCAAACTGAAAATACTTGACAAGAAACAATCTGGTTGTACTCCAGATAAAAACAAATCAAAAAGAAAGACATATGGCTAGAAATAAGGCTAGAATACCTTTCTCTCTGTTGTTGAGTGTTAGAAGAAGGTTCTGCAAGTAGCATCGGATGCTCTTTAGGATCGATCAACAGGCATTCCCTAAAAATATCATGACCAGTCACTAGTTGAGCAATTCTAGGGCATAAAAGAGATAAAATGATATCTGGAAACTCACAAGGCAACAACAATAAGAAAACAGCAGTGGCGAGGGAAAACCCATCAGTGATAACCACACATAGAACATAAGCTGTTGCACCAAATTTTAAAAAGAAGAATCATCACTAGTAAAAGAAAATCATTAAAAACCTGAAAGCATGGTCCCATATGCTATCAACAATATCCCAGTCAGCAACAATTCCATCTTTCAATGGTGACAGCACCTGATGGCGAGACACAAATAATGAATCACTATAAAATATCTGAGGGCGTCTACCTAAAATAGGAGGTGACTACAACGGGTTACCTCCATATGGTCCCTGCGGTATCCCAAGGACTGTGATCCCACATACAATTTGCGCTTTCCTTTGGTTTTGTCAGAATCGGGATTTCTGGTATTGTTTTTTGAATCCACAGAAGAAGCAAAGTTCTTTTCAGCATTATTATCATGTTCATCAATGTCCATTTGATCAATTGCTCCGACAACCTAAATAAATACAAATTAGAAAAGCCTATAAGACATTATAGGGTCCATCAATATTAAAAGATCCATTGAACTTCTATGTCCCCTGATAAACTTTAAATCATACACATTATCTTCTGTCAAGAAGTAAAAGCTTATCACCACTCAGAATGTCGGAGCTCAGTAAAGTAACTGAGAGTCCTCCATAGCAATAATTAGTAAAATAATATTAAAAACACTCGAAACACTGTAAAAACCTAACATTTCAGCTAAACAGAAACGACATTTAAGAAAGAAAAAAAAGAAAAAGGCGAAGTGAGAAACTAGGCAACCAAAACTTACGGAGGGGAACACGGCCTTGGGAGCATCTTCGCCGGCGTAACCGGCTTTGCAAGTGTGGGAGCCCAAGTCAATCACAATTGCCGATACTTCGTCTGAGAATTCCCAAAAACGAAAACCACAATGAGGAAAAAACTACTCATAAATGAAAAGCAGAAATAATTAAATAATAAAAAAATATTATACTCACCACCACCATACATGACTCAAGCTTTACTGTGGTTCCAAAGAGAGAATTAGGGTTTTAAAAGGGTTTTAACTTATCACTCTATATATCTAGTTAGGGTTTTATAAACACTGAGATTCAGGCGAGAAGAATGCTCGGGTGCTAACATTCACCGACAAAAGACTTTCCGGCAATCGTTCCAGCAAAACTGACGGTGGTAACGGGACAAGCAGAGGTGGCGGAACGCAGCTGCTGGATAGGATTGATGGTTCAAAAAACCATGGTCTATGATGAGACCCTGGGCTGCAGTGACATGGGCCTCTTCTTTCAAACGTTCGTGGAGGTTTCTTCTTTATTTTCCCCCAACCAAGCATTCATTGTAGCACGCATGCAACTCCCAACATCATTTTTTTTAACCTCAACGACATCATTTTTTAAAACTCTCTCTTTGTATTTTTTACCAAGTTCAAAATTGGGAAAATCTCTGTGAAATACTCTTGAAATAGAAAAATCCCTATTTGGTGCAGTGAAATATCAAATCCCTGATCAGTCTGGTGGTAGGAATCAAGGATTTTAAATTTCACTGGAAATGACACAACTAGCCTTGGAAAAAAGCCTGCTGAAATGCATGAGCGGGAAAGAAAGGAAGGCAATGGCAGATGTCAAGTCCATAAATGATTTTCCCATAAATATTTACTCTTGTGATTTTCAATATTGTGCATTTCGCTAGGGCAGAGTGAAGTGGCCAAAACATTTTCATGATTGAAGAAGACGGTTTGAACAAGTTTGAAAACATTGAACAGCAACCGAGGCCTTGGTGGAGGGGAAGACGGATTTTTTGGTGATGGTTGGTGGCAGAGCTCAGTTTTGAGAGTTGTGGGGTCGAGGAAAGACGGTGGCGGCATTGTCGGCCAGCGAATGGCGGCGTTGTCGGCCAGCGAATGTGGGATTCGGCAGCGGTGTTTGGTAGTATTATGGGGACTTTGAATGATGGGTTCTTGGGTGAGGTTCTGTGGTGGTGTTCAGAGTTGAGAGTGGTGGGTTTGGTGAGAGGCTTGTGGCGGCGTTGTGCAGAGTTCGAGCATCGTTGACAGTTGTGGGTGTGCGTGGAGACAATCAACGGTGGTAAGTTGGCATTTTTTCAAATTTTCGGTTCATATAATCATTGGAAGATGCAATGTGAAGGCTTGTGCTTATTTGCTGTTATATATTGCCTTTTATTGTTTATGATTGTCTCTGGTGGTGCTGGTTGCAATTGGTGAACAATAATGTGATTAACTTATTTGCTGTCATATATTGCCCTTTTCCTGCATTAATGGGTAAAGGGATTGTAATTTCGATTTGTGTCAATTTCTTGATTTGCGTCTCTGTCTAATGTGTATATGGAGAGGGAAGTGGGTATCAGAAGTGTTTGACTCTTCGTTTGTTGTACAGTAATTACACCTAGTTAAAAAAATAACAACTTTCCCTTAATGTCTAACAAGTCTTTTTATGGAGGACCAAGACATGCCCAGAGGTACTTGTGAGAGTACCAAGTTGGGCACCATTAACAGCTAAGGTTTCAACAGTAACACACACCATGTAAGAAAATAACAACTGCCTATCCTTGTTTAACAACGACTAAAGTGGGAAACGAAAGCATAGGCAGTAGAACTTGGGAGACTAACAAGTAAGGGGGATGAGCACTAACTTAAGTTTCTACAGTAACATCTACATGTTTAAAAATAATAACCTGTCGTTCATGTTTAACAACTGCTAATGTGGAAAACTAAGGGATGACAGGGGAACTTCTGACACTCACAAGTTGGGGGGGTCAATTAACAACTTAAGCTTCTATAGTAACAACAACACGTTAAGAAATAACACCATTCCGTCCTTGTTTAACAACTTATGACTCGAAAAACCAAGACATGGCCAGTAAAACTTATGAGAATTACAAAATGTAGGGAAATTAACAAGTTCAGGCTCTACAGTAATGACACCACTTTCAAAAATAACAACTTTTTATTCTTGTTTGAGCTATGTGACAATAAGTTTCCCGCTGTAGTTCCTTCATTATTTTATCATTTTCCTCTACTGTTTTAGAGCTATATTTTTTAGGGGTTTAGGAGTGTTATGATTTTTAAATGTAGATTCTTGCCTGAATGATTTGCAAGGCTAGAGGCTCCAACCTCAGAATCCACTTCAAGGTATTGATCTTTGATTGGTCCTTAACTCATTAACGTTTTTTCAATGAATGTATGTAATTATTATTCCATATATATGCAGGGGTAGTTATTTTTTGTCATCCTTGATTTGTTCAGCTTCATATTTTCAAATTGTGCATTTGTATGAATTACATATGGAATGTCTGTCAATTGGTAATAGATACATCATTTTTAAACATAAGTTTCCCGAGAATGAAAGTTGTAATGTATATTATGTTATATTAAATAATGGGTATTTTTTTACCAATCAGTTATAGTGCTTGATCTTTGTATAATTTTGTTTTGCAAAAGAAGATGGTGGTCGAACAAGGGTAGGAGGGGGCTGAAGAAGGGCATAGGGTGGTTGAAGAAAGGGAAAAGGTGGTGGAGGAAGGGCAAAACTTAGACGAACAAGGGAAGAAAGTGTTGCAGAAAGGGGATAGATGTAAAGCCTTAAATAATGGGTTGCAGTAGTTCAGAATTGAGTTTTTCAAGAAATTTAAGCCACAGAAATCTGACAAATGTGTTGTGCATAATGATGAGGTCCTAATAGCATGGAGAGCATTGAGTGAGCAAGAGAGGAAGGAATATTGTGATAAGCCTAAATACACTAAGAATGCTAAGAAAGCAAGACAAGAGAAGAAGAGTACGAAGAGAAAAGTAGTTTTTATCACTTGTAGCTCAATCTGGCAATTCAAGCAATTAGTTAACTTCATAAATAAAGATGAAAGTTTAAAGGAAAGGGTGAAAAGATTAGGATTCAGCAAGCTGCTAGAGGTTGGAGGTTGCAAGAAACTGCCAAAAGATTTAATTGTGTCAATGCTTCACTCATATGATCCACCAACATGCCAATTTCGAATAAGGGGCAAGACACGCGAAATTTCTGCATTGGATGTGAAGCAGTTATTTAGGGTTCCCTACTGTGGGGACATGGTGAGTACTAAGGTGGATGATAATGACTCAATTTATACAAAGTTACAGAGTGAATATTCAAAATGCTTATACAGTAACATTGTATAGGCCATTGTAAATGGCAGTAAGACTAATAATTTCGAGTTCTTGTTTATGTTGTACACACTTGGAACCTTTCTAGCTCCTACTGCAAGCCTAAAGGTTAGTGAGTGGTTACTGAAGGTGATAAGGTTGACCATGAAAGGATTTCAGACATTTGATTGGGCGACCTTTATCATTTAGAACTTGTGGAAAGAGATGAAAGACTATGTAAGGGATGTGAGAAACAACAAGAAGGGCAACTCCAATGTCAGTGGATGCATGTACTTATTGTTAGTATGTACTTAATTTTACTTATGTTATGGTATGCTTTAAGTGGCAAGTATTTAAGTTATTGTTATGCTATTTGTTTGGCAGATATATTTTGGTGAGCACTTTGCAATGATGCCAACTGAAAAACATAAATATATTGATGTTGTTAACTACTGGACTAAGGATAGATTAAAAACAATGGTCAAGTTAAAGAGGGATAGCAACTTGGGCATAATATTTGGAGGAAGGGCATCTAAAGTGAATGTTGATGCAGAGGAAAACGTTGGAATTGATCATTTGGACTAGGTATTTATTGATTTCTTACTGTTTGTATGCATTAGTACATATGTGTGCGTAACAAGTTTTCATTAAATTTTTTTCTTCAGGACTTAAAGGATATGTATAGACTGTTGACAAGCGTAATTGCAGAGGAGTTGATAAAGGTTCAAGTGAAGATAGGGGCACATAAAAAGGTTAAAAGAGAAGGAGTGGACCGACAAGAGGATGTGGTCACTGCTGAAGAAGAAGAGAAGGATGGAAAAAATGAGCGTCAATCACATGAAAGTTCGAAGGACTCAGATAGTGAAGGAGAAGGAGCAGACATTGTGGAGGAGGAAGAGGTTAACAAGGATAATGTGTTACGAAGATCAATTGGGGTTAGAAAAGAAAATTGAGTCCCCCTTTATCATGCCTAAGGCCATATCGCGAAAGAAGATGGTAGTTGATGAGAAGGAAAGATTTTTCACAATAATTTCTCAATATCCTCCACGCATTGATGGCTAAAAGTAAGTGTTTAATGTATGTTTCATTATGTACTTGTAAGGAAGTAGACATGCAAATTTTTTTTTGGAATGTAGTTGTATTGACTATTTGTATAAAAAACTATTATAGGGAATTGGTTACATTGCAAGATGAATACGTCATTCGGGAAGAGCTATATTCTTTGGGTAGAATCCACAAGGTTAACAATCAGGTCAGTATTACCATATCTTCAGGACTTTGTATTTTTTTAAGTTTATGGGGACGACTTCATATGTACTTGTGCATTTCATGTGGTGTCCCTTGTTTGCAAGGCATTGATGGCAGATTTGAAACTACATGGACCAATTAAAAGGCACATTTTTTATGCAAACTTTATGGTAAGATGTAAGCAAATTATGGTTATTCATATGTTAGGTTTTGGTGGACTGATATATATTTTGTTGGGGATGCATATCGTTGGTAAAGGAAAGAATTGGAGACCTTCATATTACAAGGGGCAATTATTGCCTAATCAATTAGGGTACAATCTTGTAGATTGTGATTTACTCTTACGACCTGTACTTGTGCGAGAACACTGGTTTTGTGTAGGCCTAGAACCAAAAACATTGAATTTCTATATTTTGGACTCAATGAACCCCATTGTTGGCACCACAAAGAAAAGCAAGAAAAATAGCACCTTACAAGATCCCCAATCATTGGCAGCAGAGATATGTGTAAGGAACTGTACGCTTTTAACATCGTTATGAACATTAGCAATTAAATGTCCCTAACAGAACCCAACTAATTGTATTTTTATAGAGGGACAGATTTATTGATATAGTGGAATTCGTCAGTAACAATCAATATAGGAAGAAGCAATAGATAGACATTATTCGTGCATGAGTACCTAAGCAAAATAATCTGTAAGAATTGACTGTTGTAATTTGTGTATATAATTGTTGTATCAATTTCCTTATTTTTTTTTGTGTATATGACTATTGTATCAATTTTGTACCCTTGATTGTGGTGTTCACATCTTGATATGATTGTTCCAATGGAGTCCATTTGCGGTACTTGATTACACAGAGGTAACCATAATAGTTCATATGTATGTCAACTTTTGTCTAGTTTTGAATGTACAGTTAATGAACTGAACTGTTGCTGTTTGTGACATGTACAAGCTCAAGTCAAAAAGTACAGGTGGGACATTCTATGGTAGCTGGTGAATCACCATCAAAATTCATCAAGACTTGATGCTCTGGATCTTCTATCCCATCAAGGAAGCAAACGTTAATGAGTGACACAATAGTTCTATGGTTATTTTGAACATCTACAAGGAAACTTTATGTAGGTGTAGTTTTTTTACTTGGGTAATGTTATTTTATAATTTTCAATATTATTGTACTGCCCAAGGTAGATGATTGTAAAGTGGATGATTGTACATGCCCAAGGACATGTGTAACAACCTAATGTTAGGAAGTAACAAGTTAACATTCATATTTAACAACTTCAATTTCTTGTTTAACAACTTTCTGGTCTTGTTTGCCAACTTACGCATATGAACACGTGACAATCCTAGGGTTGATGTAGAAACTACCTAGTGGTGCTTCCATTAACAAGGAGCGTTTCTATATTATCAACTGTATGTTTTTTTTAACAACTAGGTTATCTTGTTTGACAACTTATGAGATTGAAACACTATACATGTCACCTGTAACCTATGAAAACAACTGGGGGCATTAACAAGTAGGGGGTTCATTAACAATAACAATTTCATAATTAACAACACCACGCTCTTTTTTGACAACTTACTTAACTTGTTTAACAAGTTACCAGATTGAGAACTTCTAACTTCTTTATACCTTTGAAAACAACTGGGGGTGCCAATAACAACCTGACTTTCACAATTAACAACTAGACTTTTTTATCAAAACCTTTTGTATCTTGTTAACCAACTTAAAAAGTTCAAAAAATTTCATGTCGAGGGTAGCTTGGAAGAGCAAAAAGTGGGGTACCATTAACGACAAAAGATTCATCATTAACATCTTTACACTTTTTTGATAACTTTATTATCTTGTTTGACAACTAACCAGATTGAGAATTTCTGACCTCTTGATACCTCTTAAAACAACTGGGGGTGCCAATAACAATTTGAGTTTCACAATTAACAATTAAACTTTTTTTATTAACAACTTTCATATCTTGTTAACCAACTTAAAAAAGTTAAAAAAGTTCATGTCGAGGGTAGCTTGGAAGAGCAAAAAGTGGGGTACCATTAACAACAAAAGTTGCATAATTAACAACTGAATTGTCTTTTTTGACAACTTTCTTATCTTCTTTGACAACTGACAAGATTGCGAACTTGTGACTTCCTGTTACCTCTGAAAACAAGCGGGGCAGTAACAACTTGAGTTTTACTATTGACAACTAGATTTTCTTTATTAGCAACTTTCGTATCTTGTTAATCAACTTAAAAAGTTCAAAACAGTACATGTAAAGGGTAGCTTGGGAGAAAAACAAGTGGGGGACCATTAATGACAAAAGTTTCAAATTTAATAACGTCACACTCTCTTTTGACAACTTTCTTATCTTCTTTGACAATTGACAAGGGAGCAAAATAACAACTTGAGTTTCACTATTAACAACTAGACTTTCTTTAATAACAACTTTCGTATCTTGTTAACCAACTTAAAAAGCTCAAAATAGTACATGTCAAAGGTAGCTTAGGAGAGCAACAAGTGGGGGACCATTATCAACAATAGTTTCATAATTAACAACTTCAAGCTCTTTTTTAACAACTTTCGTATCTTGTTTGACAAGTTACATGTTTGCACACTTCTGACTTCCTGTTACCTTTGAAAACAACAGTGGGGCAATAACAACATGCCTTTCATTAGTAATAACTTGTTTGTCTTGTTAAACACTATAATCTTCTTGTTTAACAACTTTACTATTCCTGTTTACCAATTTTGTGCTTGGAAAACACAAACATGCCTAAGGGAAATTTAGCCACATTTTGTGTCACACAACACAGTGAAAGCAGAAACATAATTACATATGCTGCATAATCACATTAACATAATAGCATTATATGCGGCATAATTATATTAACATGATATCATAATATCCTACATAATTATATAACTGCATAAGGTACACCCTTAAAGCTATGACAGTGGATGTTTGGCACCTGCACATTTGTAATGACAAGGGAACATTAACATTGCACTTCACCCTAATGTTTCCTTATCATAACCAAAAAATTAAGACATATGCAACAACCCATTTCCCAAAAAAAACTATACATATTACTTCAATAAACTTGCTAAATATGAACAGGGTAACTTCAGAAAATTTACATTACTATAAACAGGTTTACTTCAAAATATTGCAGCTCCTTATATCTACAAAATGGTTACTTCAAAAGATGATTTTTGCCAAATTCAGTTTGGATTTGGATTTTTGCATTTCCGTCTAGTATGTCCGCTTCATGGCATCTTGCACAGTAGTAAGTCTTCTTGTTCTGGAATGGTGATTCATGCCTACTAGTTCATGGCCTTCCAGTAGGTCTGGTTGTCCTAGGTGGCAGCAACAAAGTCTGAGCAAACAGATTACCCAGCATATAGTTGTTTGGGTCTGGCTTGTCGATTGTCACAACTGGAGTCATGCAACGCTTATAAATCTTTTGTTGGGCTATTATTTTGTAGCATCCTTCCACATAGTCATAAACATTGCCATAGACATGCTTGATGGCTGCACAAGCATGATGACAAGGGATCCTTGACATTTATCATACTTTATAGGTGCAACTACACAAACCAAGATCAACATTTAAGGCTCTATATTTGGTATGGACACAAAGCCTACCATCACCATAATTAACGGGTGACATGTTCAGCATGACAAACATTTTCCTTTACTATGGACTCTATGTTAGGCCCAACACCATTTTTCCATTTCATCATTACCATACTTGATGCATTCATCTTCTTGGCAACCTTCTCACGATGTTTATGGATAAGTACTGCGACATTGTGTTTTCTCTCCTTCACCAGCCACACATTAAATGATTTGGCTATGTTGATAGTAATCTTATCCCACCTTCGGAATGGAAACTTGCTCAATGCCCACTTATCGATATCTCCATCTCAATCAACCAATCTGCCATCTCTTTATAGGATTTGAGCATGTATTTCATTGCCTTATCGAAATCTGCATCCAACCTTGCATATGCAACATTATCAAGCAACCGTAGTGCATCTTCCTTTGAGTACCCATTTGGCTTCCTCTTGCCTCTATTTAATTTAAGCAATTCTGAATTAAAATTCTCTTTCACATGCCTACAACAATAAGCATGCTGTTCACTGCCAAAAATTGTTTGTACTGACCCTTTAATTGCATTATGACGATCTGACACGATTGTGAGTTCAATTGACCCAACTATTTGTTTAATCTTCTGTAAGAACCATGACTAATCCTTTAATGTCTCCCCCTTCATAATTGATATTGCAAATGGCAACATTTCATTATCTGTAACATAACTATAAGCTAAAAGCATTGTTCCTTTATATGGTCCGGACAAGTGGGTTCCATCAATGTATAGCACATATCTCACACTAGCCATGAATCCCTCAATACAGCACCCATATACAATAAATACTCTCTCAAACATGTTATTCCACTTGTTTCCCACTCAACAACAATTTTGTCATCTGATTCCTTCAACCTCTCACAAGTATTAACGTATAAGATTGTTCTGGTCTGCCTTGTATGCCTTCCATCTCTTTTTTCCTTCGCCTTATATGCTTGCTTGTATGTAAGAGTGACACCATACTATGTCTGTAACATCTTCCTTATTTCATTGGGATATTTGTTAATATGATTTCTCACCTCATCAACTATAATGGAAGATGTCAAATTAGATTTTCCACCATGGGTCACCTTAAGATTGTCTTGTACACTATGATAATGTTCATCTCTAAATGTTGTTACATGTAGTATTGAAGTCGTCTTACCTATAACATTTGTTGTCACCCTCAAAGGACAACCTAAACTCCTCCACTTTACTGAAATGCTATGCTTGCTATTTTTCACATATTCAAACTCAAACTTCTATAATGTACTTGTACAGTGCCTGCCTAAAAGCATCCACGTGTGCAAATGTCTGCATCACCCCTAAAATTAATCCCCTCCATTTTGTGCAGTTCAACTCTGGGCTAGGTGTAAGTGCACTCTCTACTCCACAAAGTAGCTTATTAGATCCTCTAGCAATTTCAGCCGTCATACACGAAGCAACACTTTCATAGTACCACGCTTCATCTTAATTTTCCACACTAGTTTGACAGTCAATAGATCTTCCTTGTGAGAGTTCCAAGGAATTTAGATACTTGCAGTTAATTACAATAACAACTTTTGTTACTTAATAATCTACAATAGTTTCACAAATAACAGCTATCATCCCTACAAAATTTACACTTACGTTTGTGGGTCATCTGATATGTGGCATACATTATCATTTCCTTTTGCTTTTATATACACATGGTCACTCTTGTCATTATATTCAAAAAAATTTTCAACTTGACCATCATCATTTAAATCTATTAGTGTGCTTTCATTAAACCTCATTGTATACTTTATCTCATATATGTTGCAATCAATACCAAGCCATGATGATATCATCAACCTTAAATCTAAGTGTTATAACCTCTTTCAGGCACTTCAACTTCACATAACTACTATTATATTTAATTTTACCTTCATCATTTCACACAAATTTCCCTCTAACATAGAAATAACAAAATAGTTCCTTCATAGATATTGAGCCTTTGTTGCATGTCATTTTACATGGCTACCTGCAAAAAAATAAAAAGAAATAATTAATTAAACAAAGCTGCTTATAATTATGTCAGATAAGTAATCTTGTCAGCCATTGTTTATGAAACATAGTAACTACTCATTTATCTCCAAACAGGGGCAATTAACAACAAACCCATATGTTTTAACATCCTCATATTCACTATTAACAACATTGTCCATATATCATCACCCTGTATCTAGTATTAACAGCAACACGTTATATTTTACAGTATATTTTAACAAGTTTGTATTCTTAATTAACATCGCAATTTATTTCAACTTCTCCATCTCCATGATTAACAACGCCCGCTATCATCACCCTCCATGAACTATTAACAACAACACATTTTAACATCTCTATCTTTAGTATTAACAACACCCCCATAGCATTACCCTCTATATACTATTAACAACAACACAGTATCTTTTCACATCTCATTCTTTACTAAAAACAACACCATCCCCCAACTAAAAAGGCTCAGGTTTATCAAAGCTTGCAACAGCCATTACGGTTTACTCCTGTGTGTGCCCCCAACAACAAAAAACCCACAATCTTCACCATTCATACAACCAAACATAATGAAATCCACCGCACAACTATCAACAATCTCCCATTACCTTAAAGCCGCAACCTTTCTCCATCTTCAACCAACACCCCCTTACCCATAAAAGCAAGCGTCCAATACCAGAAATCCATCACAACTGTTCACAATTTCAGAAAAGGAAGATGGAAGATTCACAATACAAACATCATTTCTACACAAGAATTACTTACCGTCGGTTATCTCTGCTTTGTCTTCAAATTCCAAGCCTTCTGAAACTTACGTAATTTCTCCCGCCACCGTCCTTTTTTTCCTCTCTCATGTTCTTTTTTCCCTTCCTTTCTTTCCCACTCTTATGCATTTTGGCAAGTTTTTTTCCAAGGCTAGTTGTGTCATTTCCAATGAAATTTAAAATCCCTGATTCCTACCACCGGACTGATCAGCGATTTGATTTTTTTCTGCACCAAATAGGGATTTCCCTATTTCAAAAGTATTTTACAGGGATTTTTCCTTCAAAATTTGGTCTCTATAATTTATTTAAACAAGGATTTTTTTTATATAATTATTAAATTTGTTGTAAGATAAGAAATAGAAAAATTGGGAGAAAATTCATATTGAAAAGTTTATTGATGAGAATGACCTAAATCAAAGTACTAGTATTGTGTACAAAATTTGCAAAGTATCAATATGTTGCGTATAAAAATTTAAAAACTTATTGGAGCCTAATTTCAATCCAAGTACTTGTGAGCTATGGACTCACCAGACTTACGTTGCGCCACTGTGTTAATTTATTTTCACATTCCTTTGAACCCGTGTATTGTGATGATGCAAAATAACAAAATAAAAAATTAAATTCATAGCCACAAATAATCTATGATAATGTTTTTTGTCATTGAATTTAAAATGTTGATTCTATAGACCCTAAAAAATGAAAAATATTGTAGTTGTGAAAGATAAGAACATTGGCGTCCTCTTATGTCCCTTGTTTTATTGTTGTCACTGAATACCATCTACTCATGCTATTTGGCATTACAAGCGGTGTCTACTTTGGTAGTATTGTTGCTGGTTTAAGATATGAGACTTAAACTATGGCTGATCTTTAAAGTGCTTGCCATCTTTAGGACCTACTAGTTGATGCTTTTTGTTTTCGTTATTTTACAAGTTGTTGTGTTAGTTTTTAAGTTATCATTACTACAGAATTATGATATAACCAAGGAACAAAAAACCGGACCGGGCAACGAATCGGTCGCAGCACAGGTTCAAGGGTTAGTGGGTCAATCGGAGTCTAACTGGTGGTCGGACCGGTCATATTAAAATATTATAATTTATTAGTGACAATATATATATTAATATATTTTTAAACTTCTATAGATAAAAATAAAGATCTTTAGGGAAAAAATGCTTAAAATCTATTAGTATTAGTTATAATGTCTATACTTATGCAATGATATCTCCTTTTTTATAATTATTATATCCTTTTAAATAATTTTTTTCATTATCTTCTTTTTTTTTATACTTATATTAGTTTGATACCTATTAGTATTAGTTTGATATATTTAGAGAATTATGAATGCTAAATTTGGGGGATTTACTTGAGTTTTTTTAGGAGGGATTAATCTTTTGTATTATTTAAAAATGTTATTGTAATATCATAATTTTAAATATAGAAATAATTTATACAGAAGCATAAATAATAGTAGCAAAAAATTAGAGTCTTCTCAAATTAATAAAAAAAGAGTTCAACAACCTCCGTTTTCTTTTTATTTTTATTATTATTTTTTGTATTTTATATTATATTTTTTTTGTTATTATTGCCTTTCTCTTCTTTCAATGTGGAGTCACGTGCTTTTGAAATGATTACTTTCTTTCAATTCTTTAACCTAAGAAAACTCTAGGGTTCTAGCTTGCAAAACAGAGACAGCCTCCTTTCTTTACAACTATTCTCCTTCTTCCTTGTAAAAAGAAAGTTCATCTTCTTCAAGCTAGAACGACATGCGTCAGCGCAAATGAGGAGGAAGGGAATAGGATGCCATTCTTTAACATTGTTTCCGACTCTGTTCTTCTTCTTTTACAAAGATGGCTTTAATATTCACTATTTCAACCTCACCACGGCGCTCACAGTGAAATCTCAACAATCATCGCTGTTGCTTGCTCCTTACCGCTCACCGGCGTCGCGGTCGTTGCTCGCGGTTCAACCAACTGGCCTTGTCGTTCTTCATTAAACTAGGGCACAGCGTTGGGGAAGGAGGGAGTTCGCGTTTCTCTTTCTCAGTTATGTTTTGAATTCTGATTCTGATATAGCGTCTCGGTCTCCCTCTGTTTCTGCAAATTTTTTTTAAATGTCCCAAAAACCAATTCACGTGACTTGGTAAAACCGCCTAACTCGGCAGTTTTACCGAGTCATGCAAGAACCGGCCGGGTCGACTCGGTTTTGACCGAGTCGAACTCCTCCCACTCACTAGCAGTGAACCGGACCGGACTTGGGACCGGTTCACCGGTTTTCCAATCCGACCGGCTGGTCCGGTCCAGTTTTTCATTCCATGGATATAGCCACTCCAATAGACGTCCCAATTTTAAAATTGGGTGGTTAAAAAGGAAGGCGGTGGCATTTTTGTAATTATGTGTATGTAGGGAAACCTTTAGACGTCCCAAATTTAAATTTGGGACGCCTAAAGTAGAGTTTAGACGTCCTAAATTTTATTTGGGATGCCTAAAGATTTCCACTGGCGCTAAATAAGTAAATTAAAAAAATTTAACTTACTTTAGGCTTCCCAAATGGGATTTGGGAAGCCTAAAGTATTGACTTTAGGAGTCCCAAATGAGATTTGGGACCCTAAAGTCTTACTTTAGGCGTCCCAAATCCCTTTTGGGACTCCTAAAGTCATGTCAGAAATTCTGATATGCGTGAGACTTTTCTTCCCTTTTCTTCATTCCCATGTCAGAAACACATCTCTCATTTTCCATCTTTCCCATCCCCTATGACTTCTCTTCCCTTTTTTCTGCATTTTCTTTTTTCTTTCATTCCCATGACTTCGACTTCTCTACTCCATGGGTAAGCTTTTTCATTTTTCCCTTTTCTTCATTATACTTCGCCTTCCTCAATCTTCTTCCTTTCTTCTTTTCTTCATTCCCTTTTCCTCCACCTCCTTCCATTCTCATAGCACCTTCTTATCTCACCTTCCGGCGTACACCTCCTCCACCTTTTTTGCCCCATCCACCCTCCCGCATAGACCTTCCACTTTCTTCGTTGCTTTCAGCCTCTGGCGTACCTCTCCTCTCCACTGTACATACACAACTCCTCCAACGTCTTCTCTCTACCTTGGAAGCACATAGACACTGTTGGTTGCGCTCACCCCTGCTTTCATCATGTTTGTTTTTTTTAAATATAAATTTACATGAAGAATTAAGTTAAACTTGCAATGTCAAATTATTATAATGCTTTCAATTTATTTACATGATTCTAGTTATTGGAGTGTTTTTCCCTTGATTGTTTTTTTCTTTGCCAGAATCATAAACTAGTTGTTAGTAGTTATGCAATACTAATAATGCTTTTGTTTTATACGTTTGGAGCTTGGAAATCGAGGGAAATACATATATATATTTATTTTGCTGAAATGAACAACAATTAGTTTGTAGTTGTGTGGTGACAAACATTTTGACACTTTCTGGTTGTTGTTATACATATATAATATTAGGTTGTATGAGTTGTTGTTATTATACATACATACATATATATATATATAGTAAAAAGATTGCAGTGCTAGATGTCCTTACCATTTTGTAAAGGACATTTTGTGGTTTATGAATCTTTCTTCAATTCTGTTTCTGCAATTTTAATTTGTTGGATAATGAAGAATATAAATAATCATTTAAAAAAACATTTTAATGTTCCAAATTAAGAATTGGGACGTCTAAAGTCCTTTAGACGTCCCAATTCTCAATTTGGGACGTCTAAAGTCCTTTAGACGTCCCAATTCTCAATTTGGGACGTCTAAAGTCCTTTAGACGTCCCAATTCTCAATTTGGGACGTTTAAAGTCTCACTTTAGACGTCCTATTTTTTTGGGACGTCTTTTCTTAAAACATACTACACCCCCTACATAGACGTTCCCTAGTTTTTGAACGTTAAAAGTGTCAAAATAGGGATGTTAAAACCCCTTTTTTTTAGTAGTGTATTATGCTGTAATGTGTTTCTATTTTTAAACTTTGGACCCCAAACATTGATTTGATCAGTAAAAGGTCTTATATGTATCGTATTATTCTTTTGTTCGTTAAATTAAATTTTATCAAAAATGAAAATGAAAGAGAAGAACTTTTGTGTTGGCTTGCGCCACAAGTACTCATGAGTTTATAAAGTAAATTATTGGTTAAAAAAATAAATGTTATAAAATTAGAGAAAATGAGAAAACTAGAGAGTAAAAGAAGAAGAAGAAATAGCAAGATAAGAGTTGGGAGAGAAGACAGTGGCCTATCTCATCACTTTATTTTCTTGGGGTACAAATGCCTTATACACGGCCTTTATTTATAGGCCCCTACCGTTGAAGTCTAATCTTAGGATTACAAGGAAATAAAAAAGAGCATAATGACATTAACCATGAAAAACTCCTCTCAAGTCATTCATTGGGGAGGTTATTTAATTTAAGACATTGAAGAAGAAGAATCTTAAGAGTGAGCAGTTATGGGCATCAACTCTTACAATAGCCAAAATCTTGGTTGTTAAAACTGGTTTAAAGGTTTGTCGATCTCTCAATTTCACAAACATACATGCTTTTTCTAATTGCCTTGAAGCTATTAACATACTAATCAAAGACAATGGTGCTAATCACCATTTTCAAGCTGAGATTGCAGCAACACGAAGTCTCATCTATGTGGGCTAGACCATTGAATTGTCCCACTATTGCTGAGAAGCTATTGAATGTGCTGACATTCTAAGAAAGGAAGCTCATGAGGTTGGGAGCCAAGAATCCCTGGTGCCAAAAGTTAGATCGAGTTGTAGAAATAGATTTCTTTTGAATTACCAATATGCAGGGGAGGTGTAATCATAATATGACAAAAGAAGTTTCAAGCGTATATGACAAAAGAAGTTTCAAAAATTATCATAATATTTTTTTGTCAAAAAAAAAAGTATCATCATATTAAAACCCAATTTTATTCATGTACCTGTGGGTCATGGGCCGCCGCGCCACTTTGATCTAGGGAATTGTGGTTTATGAGCTCTCATCACACTCCTGCTGCACCACTTTGATAAGTTGATAAGTAATTAACTACAAAATTATATATTACATACTCATGCATTTAGGTGATGCATAATATCAAACTAGCAATTCAATTCAAATTAAAATATTTAAAATAATAAAATGCAAATTAAGAGGTTTAAGCTTTTAAATTGTGAAAAATCAAATTAATAGCCCACAAATAATCTATGATAATGTTTTTTTATTACTGAATTTTAAATGTTGATTCTATATAGACCAAAAAGCAAAAATAAGAAATACTATAGTGTTGAAAAATAAGAACTTTGGTGTTCGCTTGTTACCCCGGTGCTTCATGACTTTATCAGCAAATTATTGAAAATAAATAAATTTTGTCCGCCACTTTGGTTTTTAATGCTTAACCATTAGATGACAAAAGAAGTTTCAAATATATCATCATATCAAATCCCAATTACTCAAATTAAAAGAGTAATAAAATAAAAAAAATATTTGATGATAATAAATTATTGAAACTTCTTTCAACATGTTGTGTAAGGTATAAAATTTTTTTTAAAAAATTAAGCTTATCGCGTTATAGTAGTTATCTTTGGGAATGTATTTTGTATGGCAATTGAATATGCTCAAAAATTTTTGAAAAAGTTTTTTTAAGCACCGAGCTTTGCCACCTAGACAAGGAATTGATATACTAATAAGAAAAATAATAAAATGCAAATTAAAATATTCTTGTAATTTCTTGTAGTTTGTAACTATATTTTGATATCTCTCTTTATTTTTTAGGAATATTTTTTTGTATCTTTATTTTAGTTGTTACGATATTCATAGTAAGAAGAGAATGTGCAAGATGGTAGGAGGAGGGACTCTTAACATCCCTCCTTTTATTATATAATAATCAATAGATAAATTCATTGAATTTGTTAGAAAAGCATTTTTAAATAAATTATATTATTAAATTTTGTACCCTTTACTTAAATTTTGTGAAGTGTTGGAATTGAGGATTTGCTTGTTCGTTTATTTTTATTGTTTATTTATTAATAATTATCATTCATTAATTTTCCTCGATTTATTTATTATTTCATTTATTCATTGTTTTTCTCTATTATTTTATTTATTTCATCAATCTTCAATGACATAGTTAAGTCATAAGATACTTTCATGTGTGTTAATAATTAATTAGTTAGTTAGTTAGTTATTATGCATTGTCTTTTTATTTGGTATTTCTTCAATTTGTTTTTATTTAGTTATTATCTTTTTTCCCATTTATTTATATATTTGTCGTGTCATGTTATTTTTGAATAATTATCTATTAAATTTAATATATATTCGATGCTCGGTGTTAGAGTTATTTCACTTGGAATAAATAAATTTTCTTGTCTTCCACATATCATTATTGTGGTGTTGTGTTACGTATCTATCTTATTCTTAAAAATAGGATTGAAAGCAGGTACCACAGTGTGCTATATCATCCCTAAACTTTCTCCCCTAAAGAAAAATAGATTTTTTGTGATTGATAAATGATAACTACCATTACCCCAATTACTCACATTCTATTTTCAAGCACACAAGTCACAGACAAGTGTGTTCATAAGTACAATGGTAAGTAACAAATTTATTTAACATCGCTGCGGAACCTTAATGGCCATTCTTTACAATACATACAAAATTAAGTATGATTTGCACTTAATGATAAATGTATAACTGTTGTTTGATTTTATCCTATAAGCAAAGATCATCGGGCACAAGCCACCAAAAAAAAAAAAACAACACCATTATCATGAAACGAAGCGACTCACACATTACTTGGGTACAACAGACTTACACACTTGTTTTTTTTCCCGATGAAATATAGAATTTCACATTTAAGAAATAAAGTTATACATTAGTACATTACAAAGCTATTGAGCATGTGGGATATGTTTTGTAGTATATTCGCTATGTTCCTCGTAACAGATCTATTTTGCAAGATTAATTTTGCATGGGATTTTTTGACCAATTTACAAACATACTTACACACACTGACACACACACATGCGTAAAATACCCTGCTTGAAGAGATCAGGATAACGAAACTTAATTAATTCTCAAGATAGAACATAATTAAGTCAGTGCAACTAAAAATACTAGTGATTCTTTACAAAAAAAAAAAAGTCAATGACAAAAAAGGCCATTCAATGAATACTTCATGAAAGCTGCACAGTCCGCTACTTTATATCATCTTTAAACATTCTTTATAGTCATTTGTAGCAACGGGACGTCAAATGATAATTTTGGCAGAATAAATTTTATAATAAAATTGAATATGTTTGGATATTTTTTTTAAAAAAATGATCGTGATAAAATTAAAAGTGTTTGGATGTATAATCACTTTTTCAGGGGTAAATTATTAAAAGGGAAATAAGTTAATGTGATATTCATATAAGTTACAAATTACGTCAAAGTACACTTTGGTCATTTAATTAAGTTTATACGATGTTCCATTTTAGTCTTTTAATTTTTAAAAGTCTATTTTTAATCCTTTTAAGTTAACACTATTATCTTTACTAATGATATTGAGTCAGCAAATTTAAAATGACCTAAAATGTTGATATGAATTTTCAGAAGATTGATTTTAAAATTAAAATATAAAACTAATTATATTAAATAATTAAAATTTGAATATGTCAGCATTTAAAATTTGCTGAGTCATCACTTTCTGCCATTAAAGTTAAGAATGTTAACTTAAAATGATTAAAAACACATTTTGTTTTAATCTAAAGGACTTAAATGGAACTTTATCGTTAGCCTGCAATTTATAATTTATAATTATATTATGATATAATTAATAAATAAATAATATATTTTATCAGATTAGCTTCCATCCGTCACTGTCGTGGGTGGCGAACATCATCTCTCCCTTCTTCTTCGCTTGTGCGTCGATTGCATCTGTATGTCTAAACCTTTTCTATGTCCTCTGTTTATCAGTTATACTATCTCAATTTTCTTCTTCCTTCTATGTCCTCTGTTACCTTTGGTTGCTGAAAGAGGAAAGGAAAGAATTTAAGTTGTATTTTGTTGATTATAATTTAAATCTTGCTAGGAATTAGGAAATTGTACGGGTTTATGATTGTGATGAAAAGATGTTATTGGAAATTTCAAGGATTCAGATTACTTGCTTTGTGTTATTCTTGGAGTGCCTGTGAAGTATTTGATGAAAGGTCTAAGAAAGAAACGGTATGGAATTTAGGAATGGAAATTGTTGGTGATAAGGTTAAAAAGGATTTAGATTTTGTTTGGACCCCAATTCTAATTAAATCTTGTCAAAAAATTGGATTGTGAAAATTTTTGAAAAGGATCCTCTCAGAATTATTTTTTTCATTTTCTTCTCAGAATCTCATCTCCACCCTCGGCCTGTTTGGTACATTAGAATTGATTTTGATGGATATGGAAATGGATATGGAGATGGAAATAAGATTTAAAAGTGTGTTTGATATGTATATGGAATTCAGGTATTATTTGTATTTAATATTTGCTTTTAAAATGTGAAATTACTAATATGCCCTCACCCCAAAAAGGTTGTTGAGGACGAAGAGCACTCGTTTTCATTGACGAAGAGCACTCATTTTCATTGACGAGGAGCACTCTGTTGCTGAGGACCGAAAGAGGTTGCCGCCGTCTTCAGGCTACCGGACAAAATGTGGCTCTTCGTCGATGATGAGTTCAGAGCCAAGGTTGGAGAAGACAGAGGCCATGATTAGTCGACCTTCAGCCACCGTTCTAGATCCATGTTTTGTTAGAACCGACTGACACCCAAGAAGGGGGGTGAATTGGGTGTAAGGTAAAAACTTAAGAACTTTGGAAATCTTTTCGCATCTTAGAGGAAGCAATAAATCTGAAAGTAATGAATCATAAATCACAGTTAGATATTTAAATGATATATGCTGGAAGTATAAGAGCTTAGGGAAGAGAATATGCAAACTGTGATTTATCCTGGTTCGGCCCAATCCACGATGACCTATGTCCAGTCCCCAGGCTCCTCCTGAGATTTTCAATCCACTATCTTCCTCAAGTTTAACCGGGTACTTGAGAACCACTACAGTCTCACAAGTTTGATCCGGGCACTTGTGAAGCCTTTACAATTCTCGCACTGAGATTACTCCCCCTTACACACCGTAAGATTACAACCAAGTTGCTCCCCCTTACACACTGTAAGGATACAACTTTGATGATGAAAGATTACAATCAATCTTCTCTCTTAGAAGTGAATAAGATGAACATTGAAGTACAATACAAATAATATCTCTCTCAAAGGTAAATCATATAGAAGCTAGAGAAACAGAGAGTATGTGTGATGTCAGGATGTTGGCATTTGGACGATGTATCCACTGAGTCTCTTCTGTTTTGGATGATCTTCTATTTATAGCTGATGAGGATTGATGACCGTTTGAGCATTTCAACATGTCCGTTAGAGTGACGTAGCTTTGTTTGACCGTTCTTCGATTTTGAAAACTAGCCGTTGGAACGTTGACGCTCCGCTTCCGTAAATTCACCTTTTGACTCTTCACATCATATCTTCATTGTATTCCTGGAGAAATACATTAAACACTAATACAATGAAGTGTTAGAGTGATTAGAAGTAATAAGAATGAGTTATATGATCATTCCATTGATTTCCAGAATCTTCAGGACGTTGCTCTGTTTTCCTGGGAAGTATTACTCGAGTGCTTACTGGAGTAAACATCAAGTTTCTTCACAGGTTACTCGAGTGGCTACTCGAGTGGCCTTCCATTTTCTGCGTAGCTTACTCGGGTAGTAACTTGAAGTTCAACTTGAGATTCGGGTAGTAACTTGAAGTTCGACTTGAAGTTCCGGTAGTAACTTGAAGTTCGACTTGAAGTTCTCGTCTAAATAACTCTTCAAGTTTTGCTAGCACAGTGCTTTACTCGAGTAGCTACTCGAGTATTCATTAAAGTTTACTCGAGTACATACTCGAGTATCATCGGGAAAACTTTGATGAACTTCAGGTTTTTGCTTACCACAGTGAGTTACTCGAGTAGCTCCTCGAGTAACATTGGCAGGATTGAAAATGCCGAGAGCAACTGCAAGTGATCTACATGGTTACTCGAGTACTTACTCGAGTAACGTTGGCAGGCCGAGAGCAATTGGAAGTTTTCTATCTGATTACTCGAGTACCTACTCGAGTAAAGTCTTTTGTTATCAAGCAGTTACTCGAGTAGTGCCTTCAAGTGAATTCTTGATTTTGACTCAAAACATGGCAAATTATATATCATCGGAAAGCCCTCATTATCTACATTCCAATGCAACAAGAATCAACTCCTAACTCGTTGTGTACAGAAAGTTATGATCCAAAGAGTATCTACTGTTCTTAGACAATCCTGAAATCACGAGCAGCAACTTTCAGAAGTCATAGCTCTTAGGATATAGCTTCAAATGTGACAAATTATATATCCATGGAAAGTTCTTTGAGTCTTCTTTCATATGGCACTAGTTTTGTCTCAATCCGATATGTATTTTGAGAGTTATGTCCAAAATACCAAAGCTGTCCCGGAATATGACGGTGATTCATGTGTCAACTTCAACAGATCATATCTCCCTCATCTGAACTCCTTTGAATGTGATCTTGGTGTCAAAAGTTCGTGTTGGAAGTCTAGTTTCATATGCCACCAGTTTCAGTTTGATCCAACTTGTGGTTGAAGAGATATCATCAAAATACCGAACCTCTGTTCTGCCGCGCGAAAACAGAGTGCCCATTACTTCAAGTGCCGCCTCGAGTGATTCATCAAATAACCCGGCAGATTACTCAAGTAAGGCCTCGAGTAAACACCTCCAAAATCAGAAAATGCCATATTACTCGAGTGATTACTCGGGTAATCATCCCCAAAGGTACCATAGCTTCTGTATACATCATTTTAGCTTCGTATTGACCCATTCTAACTTCCGTATGATCATAGAAACCTCCGGTATCACTTCTAGGAGCTTGAATCTTGATATTCTCATATGGTTTTTCTTTCTTTAATCTCTTTCTTCTTGTTTTTCCTCTTGATGATCATTCTTTATAATCCAACTTCAATCTTCTTGATGAATATCTTCAATCTTCATCTTTCTTTCTTCTTTCTTCAATTCCTTGCCTCTTGATTTTCTTCTTGATGATTATTCTCCATTTATGAGGCATTATAATATCAACCCACAATGATGTCTATGACTAATCTACAAGATATACAACATTAAATATGGTAGTTAGTCAATGTGGAAGATAAGTATATTATACAAACTTTTTGCTCATATTTAACATCTATATTTGACATCATCAAAACTATTCATATCTAACATGTTTCAGATCTGTGTGAGGAAGAAGATGAAGCACATGAACCCAGCTTGTGGTGGCCATTGGAGTCGCTGTCGCACAAGGGGTATCATTGGTGGCAAGGTGAGGTGGGAAAGAACGACAAGAACCTTGAAAAATAAAATTGGATTTGTTGGCAGTAAAGCGTTTGCTGTAGGTCTCTATCATCGACTGCTAGAGGTCTCCATCGTCGATCGTTGAAGGCTATCGCTGTCGTTCGCGGAAGGTTGCCATCGTCAATCGCTGCAGGTCACCGTCACTGTCGTGGGTAGCTGGAGATCAGAGGTGAGGTGACAAGAGGTCTGAAGGAGACGAAGAGTGAGGGTAAACCAAGAATTCCATGGAATTTTTTAGAATTCCATGGGTTAAGAGATGGAAGCCAATTCCATCAATTTTGATGGAATTGATCTCCACATGGAATTCAATTCCATGTCTATTATTTTGTACCAAACAAGTTTCATCATGGAATTGAATTCCATTTTCATATCCACCTGACCCAATTCCTGCGTACCAAACAGGCCTTTAGATAAAAAAAGGATGGTCTAGATGTAATATTTTTTAAAACTATGAGTATGGTGTTTTATAAATTATTTTTTTAATTAATTTTATTTATATTATAGTTATGAATTTTATAGATCATTAGATCATGTTTTAACACTCTAAGTTTACTTATTTATGTTTAAAATAATAGTTTTATAAAATATAAAATCTGAACCATATATTTTTTTAAATATGAGGATGGAGATGAGATTTTGAGAAGAAAAGGAGAAAAATGATTATGAGAGAACCCAAACCCGAAAATTTTCAAGCCTTTGTTAATGCTTGTTTTATGATTGGGGTTGGCGCACCAAGTTGTTTGTGAAAATGTGTAGAAAGAGGAATTTTGTTGGATTAAGATTGTCCATCTCAATATTTAAAGTTGAAACTTAGAAAGGTATAGGTATTGTTTGAACATATAATATTACAGTGGTAAAGTTTGAATTAATAAATGGAAAATCTTCTAGCATGTATGAAAAGGAATTAAAAGTGAAAGATGTTGTGGGTGGCAAACATCATCTCTCCCTTCTTCTTCACTTATGCTTCGATTGCGTGGGTATGTTTGAACTTTTTCTATGTCCTCTTTTTATCAGGTCTGCTATCTCAATTTTCTTCTTTAGACAAGGTATTTCTACTTTTTATCTTTGATTGTTGAAAGAGGAATGGAAAGACTTTAAGCTCTGTTTTGTTGATTAAAATTTTAAGGGTCAATGTGTAAAAATATCTATGAAGTTTTTTCAAATGTGCATCCAACACCATAAACTTTTTTTAGGTGCAAAAGTGGCCATAATCTTTAAAAAATGGTGCAAAAGTGACACAAACGTTAAATTGGGAAACGGTGGTTATCGTTTCTCATGAGCCCCACATAATTAAAAAATAAAAAAATCCTACATCTTTTAATTTCCCTCCCTACCCTTATCCTTTCCCCGGCCCTCTATCTCTCTCTCTCTCTCTCATAACCCTCCCTTCTTCAACTCCCCCATTCCTTGTCATATTCCGGCCGGCAGCAATGATGGTGACGTCATCCACAACCAATGACGGAGGTCATCGATCCTGCCCTTTATCCCTTCCATATGTCCTCTCTCTCTCTCTCTCTCAAACCCTCTCTTCCTTCATTCAAGTAACTTTGTGATAAGCACATCGCAAATCCGCTCATCGAGGACATAATCAAAAGCAATGAACAGCAAAAATCGTGGGTGGGCTTCAAAAAGACAATGGGAGTCACAAACAGCATTTGAAATTTCCATATTCCCAGCAATACACGATGCAATTACCGGTGCCTCCTTCTACTCCGACGGTCGCCTCATCACCACATCTGGGGGTTGAAGGTTCTGCTTTCACAGTGCCTTTTGATCTCAGCAACGTGGTTCTCGGTTTGAAGGGGTTGCGGGTATTAGTTTGTCCAGAAAAAGAAGACTGTGCTTTCCTTCTTTTACTGAGTAAAAAGAAGATCAAGTAGAATGTGATAGCCTTGATTTGTTGAAGAGTATTGGTGAAGCAATTCATCTGGAACATCCTGACTTTGAGGTACTGTGCAAGATTCGTAATATTGGTTTTTCACTTTTTCCCTTATTCATAATAAAAAACGAGAGAGAAAATCAATCGTGGGTCAGATGAAGGCTTGTTTTCTTTTTTCTTGCTATGCTAAGGGCATCTTGGTATTTTCATAGGGTAGTAGATGGTAGTTAGCTAGATTTAACAGTTGTGTCACTTTTGCACCATTTTTTAAAGTTTATGGTTACTTTTGCACTCAAAAAAATTTTATAGTATTGAGTGCACTTTTAGAAAAAGTTGATGGGTATTTTTGCACCTTAACCCTAATTTTAATCTTGCTGGGAATTCAGAAATTATGGGGGTTTATGACTGTGATAAAAAGACGTTATTGGAAATTTCAAGAATTGAGTATACTTGCTTTGTGTTATTCTTGGAGTGCCTATGAAGTGTTTGATGAAAGGTTTAAGAAAGAAACTCTATGGAATTTAGGAATGGAAATTGTTGGTGATAAGGTTACAAAGGATTTAGATTTTGTTTTGCCTTCCATTCAAGTTAAATCTTGTGAAAAAATTGGATTGAGAAAATTTTCAAGATTATGTAAACGGTTTAAGGAATTAATGAGAACTTATCCTTCAATGTTAATAGTTAACATATGAAATAGTTAATATGAATATGAAGAAAGTGGTAGTATTTTATTAAGTGGATGATTAGGGTTTGCCTTATAAAAAGTGGAGAAGGAATAACAATGATCTTGTTTTGGATATTAGGGGACTAAGGAGTAAATGTTTTGCTATTAATTTTTAACCAATCTTTGAAAGATATTTTTTATATTATTGTATTGGAAATGAAAATATAAAATTTTATAGGGTAAGAGCCTATGACTATAATACACACCGAGAAAGAAACTACTCCTTCCAGTTCTAAATATAGGAATTATATAACTAATTTATATAGATTAAGAAAAGTTATTAACAAGTAACAACAAATCTACATAGATTAAGAAGTTGTGATAAATTTTTCATTTGCAAGATTTATATATACAGTTATCCTTTCGAAGTTTTTAAGTAATAACAAAACATGTCCATGGCAATATATAGTCCTACATTGACATTGAGAGACAAACTACACTAACTAACAAAACTTCCAATGGTGATTGCATGAAACACACGTAACATAAGTGGTCATAGGTTTATCAGCACTGCGAGTCTGCATCTGATAATAAGTGCACTCTCTTTTCTCACATTTCCCACACACAAACTGATCAGTTGCGGCTTTTCGTTTTTGTCCATGCTCACACTTCGACAAAGCTTTCATTTTGATCTTCTCAATCTCCTTCTTCCTTTCATTACTGGCCATGTCTTCTGTTCTCATGTTCACGAGCTAGTCTGGTTTGAATTCTCCGAGCAGAACTCTTCTTTGAAAATCTGGGTTATTTGGATCTTTGAGATTAAACACCAATGACCTATACTTGATCTTGATACTTCGAGCCCCTTATTAAAAGAACCCTGCTTCTAAAATAATACAGACTCTACAGCAACAGAAATCCGTATAGGGTCACATGCTTTTACTTAATCCATTATTGGTTCATCAGCCTCCCCTGAAACCTTAGACAATGGCTCTTGAAGAATTTCCTGTAGAATCCTGAAACTTGAGGAAGAAAATCCAAGATCCACAATTATAGGCGGTGATTTGTATTGTTTGTCTGTGTATTTTTTCCTTGATTAAACATGTTAGGTCGGACTTTTAGTAAGGCTCGACTCTGTCATTTGTGTATATATAGGTAATCTATCCGTATAAATAAAATTCATTCAGTTCTAAATCTCTTCATGGTATCAGAGAATTAAGAGAAGAGTCAAGACTGAATCATACTCACCATTGTGTTTTTGCATTCTTAATATCAGAACCACAATAGGTATCTATCTCTAACATTGTTGGCACTTGTTTCGGTGTCCCAATTTCTGTTAGAACAACAAATATTTGTCTTCATTTCTGCCCAACGATCTCAGTCATTTGTCGCAGACATCTCCTACGTTGCCGACCAACTTCATTCATCGATCAGTCTCACTACTCGATTCGGTCCACCGTCCGGTTTCTGTCGTTCTTCGTCTCCAACACCTCAGTTTGAAATCCCAACCAAGATTTTTCCCCCGCTACGATCGCCTTGCACCAACAACAGCAGCTGAGTCAGCAACCCCGCAGCCACCGCCTTCCTCTGGCTTTGTTTAGATTCCGAGCACGGTGACAGCAGCATTTCCCGTTGCTGCCAAAATTGCAGAATAGTTGTGCCTGCGTCGCTCACCTGTTGATTGTTTCTCACTCAGCTATTGAACGCCAACTGACTCACAAGAAGGAATTCGCACATAAAAGGAAAAGAGAGGGAAAAAGAAGAGGAAAAAGGAACAAAAAGAGAGAGGAAAAGAGAAAAAAGGGAGATAGGCACTATTCATAGGCACTGTTCATTTCGTGACTCATTACTATTCATTGGTGCTATTTTGTCCGTGACGCTTCACTATTCACTTGTACTGTTGATCAAGACTATTCATCAGTACTATTTTCTGTTACTGTTCATCACATACTATTCATCAACGGTATTGTTTCATACTACTCACAGTGTTATTCCTTATCAGTACCAGCGACCATTGTAGCTTGTTTCTTCATTTCCAAATTGGTCAATATGTCTAGAATTTCTAATGAATCTTCCTCCGTGCCACGATCTGGTTCTAATGACATCTCTACTGTTCGATCCATAGAACAAAGAGATTCTAAAGGTCGTCCACTCTGTGATCATTGCAAGAAATAGGGCCACACAAAGGACACTTGCTGGAACCTCCATGGTAAACCTATTGACTGGAAGCCGAAAAAAGGGCAAGACAGAGGTTACGTGGCTGAAACTTCCAAGAAATCATCCCAAAGTGACAAACTGCACAAAATCATGGAAATACTAGCCACACTACAAACTACGACAAAGCCTACTGCCATAGTAGTCAGGAGAGGTAATTTCTTTCAAGCCTTGGCTATGATAAAAGAACTATGTACAGGGAATTGTTGGATTGTTGACTCAGGTGCTTCGGATCATATGACTGACAACAAGGCTCTCTTCTCATCCTATACTCCCATCACCAAAGGAGTGAATGTGCGAATTGCTGATGACTCTGAGTCTGTTGTAACTGGAATTGATTCCATAAAAATCTCAGCTACACTTACTCTTCACTTCGTATTATATGTTCCAAATTTGAAGTGTAATTTACTATCTGTGAGCAAATTAGCTAATAATGAACGTTGTCAAGTTAACTTCTTTGCTACTCACTGTATTTTTCAGGATCTGCTGACTGGAACGACGATTGGGAGTGCACAAGAGCTTGATGGTCTCTATTACCTTGATGAAAGTAATAGTCATCAAAATAAATCTTGCAATAAAGTGTCTCTCCCTAGTACTAGTAACTTAGAGTTATGGCATAAACGTTTGGGTCATCCAAATTTAAATTACATGTCTTAAATGTTCCCGTCCCTTATTCCTCATAAAATCACCTCTGATTTCCATTGTGATTCATGTGAAAAGGCTAAGCATCATCGTACTTCATTTCAAAAATCCCATACCAAGCATCAAAACCTTTTTCCATAATTCACAATGACTTATGGGGACCATCTCGTATACCAAACCGATCAAAAACAAAATGGTTCATCACATTCATTGATGACCATACACGTGTCAGTTGGGTTTACTTGTTGAAGGATAAAACAGAGGTGTGTCAAACATTCCTTAACTTCCACAATATGATCCAAACCCAATTCCAAACCCAAATCCAGATACTGCACACCGATAATGGGACTGAATACTTCAATCAGGCCCTGTCTACCTTCCTAACTGAAAATGGCATTGTTCACAAAAGTACTTGTCCCAATACACCTCAGTAAAATGGTATTGCTGAACGAAAGAATCGTCATATTCTTGAGACTGCTAGAGCCATCATGTTTAGCAGTAATGTTCCTAAATATCATTGGGATGATGCTGTTCTTACTGCTACATTCCTCATTAACCGAATGCCAAGCCGACCATTGTCTTATAAAATGCCACTCTAACTCCTCCACAAATACTATAACCTCCCATACCTTGAAAACACTCTACCACTCTGGGTGTTTGGTTGCACATCATACGTTCACCTCCATCATACCAACAAACTTGACCCTAAAGCCCTTCGGTGTATCTTCCTTGGTTACTCTCATTCCCAAAAAGGGTATAAGTGTTATGATCCAGTCTCCAAACGCTTATTTGTCACCTGTGATGTCACGTTTCTTGAAAATACACCCTATTATGCCTTGTCTGCAATTCAGGGGGAGAGAGATGGTGAATTTCAGACAAAAAAACAACACAGGATGACCAGATAAAAGAAACACCATAGGATGACCAGTCAGTCACAATTTATATACCTACCCACACAGAACCTACTCCTGATACCTCTGATACTCCTGATAACAACCTTGATATCCTTGATAATCCTGATAACCCTGATAACTCTGATAATGTGCCAAATCCAGGGGGAGACACAAATATATGGGGGTAATACCTACATAAGACGACACAAAAGAGGTAATGAGCCACAAGCTATTAGCACTCACCAGGAGTCGGTACTAGAGGTAGGTCTAGGAGAAATAGAAGGTTCTGATCTTAATCTTCCCATTGCTGTATGAAAACAACCGAGACAACCTAAATCATGCACTAGATATCCCATTGAGAAATTTGTCTCCTATAAGGCCCTTTCATCTAAATACAGTGCATTTGTATCTCATCTTGATAGAATCAGGATTCCATACACTATTGATGAGGCTATGACTATACCTGAGTGGAGACAAGCTGTCTTGGAGGAAATGGAAGCTCTTAAGCGTAATAAGACATGGGATGTAGTAGATCTACCGCAAGGGAAGAAGCCTATTGGGTGCAAATGGGTATTCACTCCTAAGTATAAAGCAGATGGAACTCTTGAGAAATACAAAGCTAGACTAGTTGCAAAAGGCTTTACGCAAGTATATGGGGAAGATTACACTGAAACATTTGCTCCAGTAGCCAAGTTAAATACCATCAGAATTCTTTTATCTATTGTAGTAAATTTAGATTGGAATTTGCACCAACTCGATGTAAAGAATGCCTTCCTCAATGGAGAACTCAAGGAAGAGGTGTATATGAAGTTACCGCCAGGGTTCCCAGGAAAAAAGGGTAATCAAGTCTGCAAGCTAAAGAGATCGTTATACGGGTTAAAACAATCTCCACGTGCTTGGTTTGATAGATTTACTCGGGTTCTCAAGAGACACGGATACACTCAAGGACAAAGCGATCATACCTTGTTCTTTAAACATCATAAGGGTAAGATGGCTGTTCTAGCAGTATATGTTGATGATATAGTCCTTACTAGAGATGATGAGGTGGAGATCAATCAAATTAAGAGAGCCCTCACACGAGAATTCCAAATCAAAGACCTTGGAGAGATGAAATACTTTCTTGGAATGGAAGTTGCCCGATCCAAGGGTGGAATCTATATCTCCCAAAGGAAGTATGTATTAGATCTTCTAAAAGAAATAGGAATGATAGGCTGCAGACCCAGTGACACACCTATATGGGTTAACAAGATAGATGAAGGAACAGATCTCGGTAAGGCTGTGGATATGGGAACTATCAACGGATAGTAGGTAAACTAATATACCTATCTCATACTAAACCGGATATTGCATTTGCAGTAAGTGTGGTTAGCCAGCATTCTCATTATCCTAAACAAAAACATTTGAATGAAGTCTACAGGATCCTTCGTTATTTGAAAGGATCTCCCGGACGTGGCTTGTTGTTTAAGAAAACTAACAAACGGATTGTAGAGTTATTTACAGATGCTGATTGGGCATGTGATCGAGATGACAGGAAATCCACATCTGGATATTGTACGTATGTGTGGGGTAACCTGGTCACATGGAGAAGTAAAAAGCAAAGTGTAGTTGCGAGAAGCAGTGCTGAAGCTGAATACAGGGCTGTAGCACTGGGAATCTGTGAAGGCATATGGATAAAACGTGTTCTTGAAGACTTGAGAAAGTCTATAAATCTACCAATCAAGGTCTACTGCGATAATATAGCTGTAATCAACATTGCTCATAATCCAGTTCAACATGATAGAACTAAACATGTCGAGATAGACAGACATTTCATAAGGGAAAAAGTTGATGAGGGTATTATTGATCTAAGATATATTCCTTCCAAAGAACAGACCGCAGACATCCTCACTAAAGGACTGCCCAAGGATAGGTTTGAGTATCTGATTGGCAAGTTGAACTTGATTGATATCTATCGTCCAACTTGAGGGGGAGTGTAGAATCCCAAAACTTGAGGAAGAAAATGCAAGATCCACAATTATAGGCGGTGATTTGTATTGTTTTTCTGTGTATTTTTTCCTTGATTAAACAATGTTAGGTTGGACTTTTAGTAAGGCTCGACTCTGTCATTTGTGTATATATAGGTAATCTATCCGTATAAATAAAATTCATTCAGTTCTAAATCTCTTCATTTCCCTTATTCTGTCTCGTGTCACATCGTTAGTTTTGATCATATTTTTCTGATGTGAAGGACCAGCAGGGCTTGAGGATGCCTTCTTCAATATTCCTGAAACTTGGTTCTTCTCATTGTTTTTGTCTATGTTTGCTGTAGAAACAGTTTTCTCAGCAGAAACAGTTTTTGCACTGATGACATCATAATCTTGTACATTAATCTTTTCATTTCTGTAGTCTGATGTCCCATTCTTATCCGTCTTCTCAGCCTTTGAATCCTTCTGATAAGCTTTTTGTTTCTTATTTTTGTTTATTTCCTTGATGATTCTTGCTTTCCATATATCTAACAGGCCTGTAGCAAAAGCTTGGATCTTCTTTCTGGGATGGTTGGTTAGGACTCTCAGATTTTGCCAACTTGGGTTGATGTCAGAATTTCATAGTTGACAGGAAATTTCTTGAGCAGCTGCAACGCATCAAGGCATTGATTTTCTTCGACTTGGCTATCGGTTGAGGTTGCATCAATTCTTTCTCCATCTTTGAATCCTAAAAGACAAGATTGCATAGTTTTATTAATATGAATGTAAAATATTTTGTTGATTTGTTCATTACTTAACTTCTGTTCGTTTTAATGTTAATCAGATTAGATTCTTTCCTTATCCTAAGATTTGCTATAAAATCTAAACATTTTTCTTGGCTTCAGTAGACTTTCATTGATGTTTCCTTTTGAAAGATATATATATGACCGATAACATTATTCTCCATTTTATCGTCTTGATGTAACCATAACAATAAAATTATAGATTTAGATCAAATTTTGAATACATAACATATTAAAGTTACAAAAATTCGTAACATATTATAAATAATGTGCAGGGAGATGGGCTTTAAGTATTTGTTGAATTGTAATGTGATGCGAGTTGAATAGTGGGGGATATTCATAACGGCAACCCCATTGAAGGCTGTCATCTGCCTGGATGACAAATCTATGACTGGCCGCTTAAACTTAGAAATACAATTACGGGTAGGAAGAGACAATAGATATCCGCACCTCTTAACTCAGGATGTATTATTCATCATGAGCCTATTTTTTAGGGCAAGCTCTAACGTCTAAGAAGAAGGTGCACCAACAATCCTACAAAAAGGTTAATTTATTAGTAGAGAAACGCCCCAATTCTTTTAACTCAAATCAGACATTGAATCGAAGATTCATAGAATTCTCCAATACATATTAAGATTAACTTTATAACTTTACAAATTATGCTCGGGCTAATCAATTCGTGCGTTTTCAATTTTTCTTTGGAAATAGAGGGCTCTATAGTTTTATTGTAAGTATCATGGCGAAACAAACCAAGAACAATGATTTTTCACATAATATTCTTACATTAATCCTCTCTCATTCATGTTTTACTTCATTCACGTATTATCATTGTTTCGGTTTAAAATTGAAAACATAATCCTTAATAATAGCACTATCGTGAATCTTCAACCAAACCAAAATCAGTATACACTTACATTTTTTATTTTTTATTTTTTATACTATTGAGAGACATTTTAGTCTTTTAATAAGGTATAGAAATCCTCAATGAGGTTATTTTTTTAAGAAAGTGAGATTTGAATTTGTGCAGGCTTAACAAAAATTTAAGTTAATAGTAGAGGCACACTACAATTCCTTTAACCCAAATAAAAAATAACATCATTCCTTTATTGTACAAAATAACATCATCATATAATCTTCAGGCATAAAAATCAATTATAAGAATATAACAGGCTCTGAATATCTCAAAGGGAATTCTTGAAGTCCTCGGAATAGAGATAAGATGCCTTTAAAGTGCCCCCCAAAGGATCTATTTATAATGTTTAACAGCTTGTAATTTTCTAAGAATTCTCAAATACTAAAAATATTATTTTATAATTTTCATGGCATTAGATTGGAGGATATCGCCATCTTCAAAATTTTATAATAGAATGATTTCGATGAATATTTATCTTTTTCTTATATTTAAATTTAATATATTTGAGGAAAAGAATTGACTTAATTCTTAAGGGATAAAAAGATATAATAATTTGAATTTAATTCTTTTTTGAATATAATTAATTCTATCCTTTAAGATTATGACAACATATGGCATCATAAATATCTTTTGGATTTTTATGAATTATCCCTAATTGGTTCTCATGATGACATGTGGCAACTTAGGGTGCAAGGCGTGGTTTTCACCCTCTTCGGTGGTGCCATAAGGTAGCATATGGGAAAGAAACTATGTAAAATTACCCCCATGCCCTTTATAATGCCCCAACTTGAGATTAAGGGCTAATGACTTCAAAAGTGGATGTAAATATTGTTAATAAACACTTTTGAAGAATATAATGTGAATTACAATCCAAATGTATTCTGATCAGTGCCTAAACCTTGTATTTAAGATCAATTGTGAATTAACATCTAAATTGAATTAAATAAGGGGGAGGGCTTATGGTAAGGTGAAATGGAATGATAAAATGTGCTTAGTGGTGATTCAAGTGGAATTGCCATAATCAGGGGTAAAATGGGAAAACGTAAAGTTATCGACCAATTGGTCAGTTACCGAAGAGGAATCTCATTGGTAACTCAAAGATTAATGGTTGAGATTCATTGAGCAAGAGAGTGAAATTATGTGTGTATGAGCTCATGTGTATTCATGGAAGGGAAAGCAAGATCTTGATAAGTGTCCATATGTGAGCCATAGATCAAGTTAAATGTTCAAACAATCTTTTCCTCTCTCGTCTCTCCTTCCAAGTCGGCCAAGTGGACTATGGGGAAGCCAAAAATATGTTTTATCTTCATCATTTCATCTCTCTCTCCATTCTCTATTTTCATTTCAAGCCAAGGAGGAAAGAGAAAGTGAAAGGTGAGTTTTTGGCTAGTTTGGTGTTCTCTTTAGCTTAAATGTTCTTCATTAATGTTGATCATGGTGATGAGAGCTTCATTGCTATGGTTTTAGATTTTTGAATGGTGGTGTTTGAGTGCTTGAATAAATTTGAAAGTTGAGGAATCAAGAAACCAACCTTGGGAAGAGGAAGATGTGAGTATTTAATGCATTTTGACATATTTGCTGTGATGGATGATTAAGTTTTGAAATTTGTGAATTTTGCCCTGATTTTGGTATAAGTTTGAATGGATTATTTGGATAGTGATTTATATTGGATTTGGTGTCTTATTGAGTCTTTGTGTCATTGGAATTGATTTAGACCCTTGGAAGGAAAAGTTGGTGTAATGGGGAAATGTGTGAGAATGTAGTGTCCAAACCAAAACTTATTGTTAGAGTGGGAATCTGGTTGTTTTGGGGTTTCTATTGGGTTTCTTGGGCAAGATTATGTGGGAGTAGTATTGGATAAGCATTTTGGGACCCTTGGAAGCATATTGGTTAAGTTTGGAAAATTTTGTCAGCTGCTACGTTTTGGCTTCTGATAAGCCTCACTCGAGTGCACATGGGTGTCAGTATAGTGCACCATCCTGTTTTCCCTTTTCCTTCAGTTTTCGGTCGCACTTCCATGCCAGATTGTAAGGGTGCATTTTCTCACTTGCAAGTGATATGTGTTTCCACTCGAGTGAATCTCTTCTCACTCGAGTGTGAAAGTATTTAGCACTATGAGGCCGCATCTTGGGTTGTCATTGCAGCCCAATTTTCAAGAGTGTCTTAACACCTGCAAGTATTGTGCCATCACTCGAGTGCCAGGGCTAGTGCTTGAGTAGGCTTCTCACTTTAGGGTTTCTGTTGCTCTCGGGTAGTCACTTTCTATGCCTCACTTGGTTGGACTTGGGTAAGCATGAGGCTATCACTCGAGTGTTAGGTTTAAGACTCGAGTGCTATGATAATTTTCTATCTTAGTTGTTGCTCTTGGCCAAGCACTCGCACGAGTGAGCCGTCCTCACTCGAGTGTAAGTTATTCCATCACTCAAGTGCAAAAGCTAAAAATCAGTGTTTTCTCTTCCAAGAAGGGGTTTTGGTCAAGTTTTTCCTAATCCTTTAGGCATATGTCTAGGCTTCTAATAGCTATCTAAAGAGTTCAAATGATAACCAACCTTAAGTGTTATAGAGATAAGAATTTGAAATGGGGAATAACCTATCATCCTTGATTTGGTTTATAGGGTTTGATATTTGCCTTGCTTGTGAATAGACGGTGCCAGAGTACACCAGGAAAGAACAAGGTAGTGACACTTTTCCTTATACAGTATGTAATACATTGTATGTTTGATTTATCATTATTTATGAATTCTTCACCCGCAGCCCATTGGTGTTGACGGTGGGAGGACCGTGCCTTCGGGGTGGTGGAATACGGGGGATGAGACTATGTGAAAGCTATAAAGCTATATGTGCGAAAGCCTATTTATGAAACCTTTACCTGCAACCTATTGGTGGTTCTGGTGGGAGGACCATGCCTTTGGGGCGGTATGGATACGGGGGATGAGACTATGTGATTATGTGTATATGTGGCAGTTTGTATGCTGTGTTTCGTGTTGTTATGCTGCTTGATGATGTCATTGCATGCTTTTTGATTATGTATAGTATGAGTGATCTGTTATTATTAGAATTCTTTGAATCTCATTCTTTCCTTTGACTAACCTTCAGACAAGGAAAGTGGCTTTAAAGGGAAGGAGATGACCAAGGGAGGATAGGACTCCTTAGGGAGAATTATACTTTGGTTGTTGGTTATCAATTTTGGTATTGGGATTACTGTACTTATTCGGAATGTAAATATTAAAAATGATTTTGTGAAGTCCCCTAAACGGGAAATTGTAAACCCTTAGTATATACATGAAACCCGGGGGTTATCGGGATTTTGTTGTACACTCTGATATATAAAGGTGGTTTAACTACGCAGGGGGTTACACCCTTCATTAATGATGTAGTACCTTCTTATGACTTGGAGAGAATAAAACCTTATAACCTTCCTACCATTCATTAATTGTAGGTCGTCATGTTTTTGCTCTACATGAGTCATGAAAGATATGTAATTGGGCTTAAGAAGTGGTCATAGGGCCCATTTAAGGAGCATAAGTCATAAGTTAATATATATAAGCCCTAACAATGATGTAATTTGGCCCAAAAGTAGCCTTAAGGTCATGTTTTCCATAGTTCCTTTAGCCCATGTGTATTTCCTCCCTCTTTTGATAGTTCTTCATCACCTTTCGAGATTTGATCGTCTTTTTAACTTTAATTCCTTAATTTCTCTATAATAAACACAACCAAAAATACCTTCGTGCAAATCAATTTAATCTAGGGAAATAAATTATCACAATTTTATCATTTTTAGCATTTATTTTGTGCAATACTTTTTAATCCAAAATAACCATAATAATAACATTTAAGTACAATAACAATGATAAAATCTCATAAATAGAGGTAAAAATATATAATAAAATATGAACATATCACAAGTTTAGTTAATGAATTCGCCAAAGAAACCTAGTGAAAAGTGGTGAATTCCTTAATCAAACTTGTCAATGGCATGATAGTGTACATTTTTTAATTGGTAAACAAAAATTGTTAAAACCTAATGAAATTGGTGAATTCCTTAACTAAACTTGTCAATGGCCTGATAGTATAAATTTTGTACTTAGTAAACAAAAGTTGTTAAAACCTAATAAAAATTGGTGAATTCCTTAATTAATCTTATCAATGGGTGTAAATGTTTTATTTGGTAAACGAAAATTGTTAAAACTTAATGAAATGTGGTAAATTTCTTAATTGAACTTGTCAATGAGCTTGAGTTAAAGATCAAAGTTAATATATATATATATTTGTTTGCATAATTTGTCTTGAAAGCCATTGGTGGCCCAATGGCCACCAATATTTTGAGCAAATAAAGTGATTGGCAAACCTCACCCCACCAATTTGGGAATAATTATTCCTGCAAGAGCTCAGGTGCTGGCTGCCAACTGGCCACCAGAGCTCGAGGGTAGGGGGTGGCTGACTGCTGGTGGGATGGTGTTAATATTTTTCTCCTTAAAAATGTGTAAGGGTATTTTAGTCATTTAATTTTAATTTCAAAAAGGTCAAATTGAGATCTAACATGTTATAGGGATATTAAAATTCGAATCGCACCTTTGTCCTTTACCATTTTTATTGGTCATTATATCAAAATTTTCCTATTATTAAATCAGTATTCAACTTAAATTTTTTTATCTCATCGAGATCAATAAACACATAAACATGTGTATTATATGAAATAATCAAGATTGATGAGGATGCATACTTAATTATCTTACTATTTGCATTTAATTTTAATTTAAACGTGCGGGTGGAAACAGTTCACCTCAAGGCTTCCATTTTTGCAAAATTATGTAATTATTTAATTGTAAACATATGATCTATTTTACATAATTATTTTATTATTATAAAAATGATAAATCAATAAAAAAAAAAGAGAAATCTAACATGAAATCAAGTTCGTGATATAAAATTTGGTTATTTCTAAGTTAAGAGCAAAAAAAAAAAATTTTTTAATCAAAATTTTAAAAAGTGCAATAAAATTTCACATGGATGGGTTGGGTGGAAAAATACCTGATCCACGTTGCAAGCCACTTTTGGACTGGTTAGGCTCAACGGCCCAACTTATATTACTACTTATCACTGGTTTTGGATGATGAAGGATATTTACAAACAAACAAAGAGGTGCCCTCGTCAGGATCATATCATCATCAATATCAATATCAATATCAATATCATTAATATCAATCAATCATCAATAACATCAAAAAATCTCTACCCCGAAGCCATTCCTCCCATCGGCTTATGCATGGCTCTAGACACATTTAACTGTTCATAAGCCGATCAAATGTTTACCACAATATAATATTCAACATCGGACTCAGCACAAAGCCGATTCCATCACTTGATGTGTAAGGGAATGTATCCAATGACATGGACACGTATGAGATTCAACCGCCAAGTCATAAGTTATAAAAAACTTTCCACTTTCGCAAATATGGTAGCTGACCACCCATAAGAAATAGTTACTAAGTGATGACACATTTGACACAAGTAGCTGCAACAAGTCACGGCTTACAATGAGGTCCTACTTTTACTACTTTTGCAATTGTTTTAATTGTTTTAATGGATAGTTTTGCATTTGTTTTAAACTCGCTCTGTCTCTTTGTCCTCTCTTATGCCCCTCCTTTTTCTTCTCCTCATACCCCTTCCTCCCCATATGAAATTCTGCCCAAAAGACTCTGGCCATTTTTCAATTTTCACAATAGCCTCCATATCGTGCAGTGGACAGGAACATCAGAGAATCATGAAAGAGGCGAAGTGGCAGGGGTCAATGGCAGAAAAAGTGGCAGAGATATTGTGAATCATGGCACTAAAATTCAAATTCAAATCTCAGTTCACCCTCAACTCTGAAACATCTATATAATTAAGCTACCATTCAAGCATTCCGTAAGGTTGTCTGTGACAATAGGTCATGTTCATGGGAGTGATATTTTCAGGTAACCTTCTATTTGATGATATTTATTTTTATTGCTTCTGTGATATGATGTGTTCATGTTCTTCTCATGTTTATTTTTATTGCAACCAACTGCAATAAAATGTTTTTTACAAATCGCTTCTTCCATTTTGTTCTCTTTCTTATTTTTTTTATTTTCGTCTCTGTTTTTGTATTTTTTTTTCCATCTATTTGACCAACTGTGGATGCAGTGAGGGATGTAGTGCAGGACTGTCTTTGATTTTGGTCCAAAAGTTGTTCCTACGCTCATTTGTTTTCCTGGAACAACTGATCTGTACTATAAAAAGATCAAGGCATTGTCCATGAAGGTACTGCATATGTTAACATAATAAATAGTGTTGCAGTCAATTTATATGTTTGCCAATCACCCTCTCTGAATTTTCTTTTTGTCTATGATATAATTGGTCTATTTTTTGAGGATTAGCAATGCAATTTTTGTAAGGTTACCATGTTATATCTGTCCATATACTCCTCGGCGTTTATTCTGAAGGTAGAACTAAAGTTTTATTTGATTTTATTTGAACCAAACGAAGTGGCGTTTTAAGATTGCAAACATCGAGCAAATTGTTCTATTACATTTTTGTAAATTCACTTTTCTTTAGTATCCATGAAATCACCCCAACTTTTGATGAATCCCTTGTGTAAAATAATTAAGATTCAAATGCCATTCTGATGAGCTTTGCGACCTCGCATAGGTATTTTTAGATGTTGAAAGAATAGAAATTTGGTACATTACAATGATGTCGTGATGAAAAGTTCAACAATTGCTTTAATTTTCTCATCAAAAGTTGTTTTGAAGTGCTGTTTAAGTGTTTGAATAGGTCGAAAATCATCCTTTATGGAATTTCCCTTTTGATATGTTTGTCATTCTTTGCATCAATATACTTTTTAGTCCAATATAAGGGAGTTTAACCATTTGCAAATTTCAATTTTAGGAACAACCCGAAATCAGGATAATTTATATTCCAAATTCAACGTCTTAAAGAACCAAATAAAGATAGTAGGGTTTGGATATCCCATTAATTGGATTTGTTCTCTAAAGCCGCCAATCAAATTAGTCTCATGCATACGGAAAAAAAAAAAAAATCGGATACAAGACAACTCTCATATTATATTTGTCTGTGTTATCATTGATTTAATAAGGAACTAAATGAGAATATACTGTGATTTCTTCTCTTAATAATCACCAAAAATTTAGGCTTACATAAAAGGAGATGACTATAAATTAGAGATAAGATTACAATGGTCATATAATTCCTGATTCTTAGGGATTTTATTCTAATAGCCAGTAGCACTAATTATTCACTTATTTATTAAATTTAATTATTCTAAATCCGCTCTTGGTTTCGGCTCAACTCTAGATTCTAGCTCAACATTCGGTTTTGGGCAGCTCAATCTGGATCAACCATTCTAACGGTCCAAATGCATAAAACAAGCCGCTTTATTGAGCGGATGATGGCCAGACTGGTCCGACCGTCCGGTCCGGTCTGACTTTCAAAAGCTTGGGTAAAAGGGAAGAGATATAGAATAAATTATAAATATATTAATGATAACATAGACACATATTTATCAATATATTTATCTTCCCTTTTACCTTGGCTTGTCTTTTTTTTTTTGTGTGGTTAAAATACTATTGTTTGGAAGAAAATTGATTGTATTTAGAGAGAGGAGCGACTGTACAAATATCTATCGGGGATAGAATATATGAAAAAGGACACCGACGAGGATTGCATGCTCTATGCCTCTTATTTCATAGGGAAGATTAAGAAAATATCTATGATTATCCTTTTTTGGTATACAAATATATATATATATATATATATTATTAGCTTGCACTATAAAAAACACTGAATTTTTGATGGAATTTCTAATGGAATTTAGAGTTTTCGACAGAAATGGATTTTCGATGGAATGGATTCCGTCGATAATAATAGCGTGACAAAAATTTCCGACGAAATTCAGATTCTGTCAGAAATTTCTGACGGAATTCAATTCCGTCGCAAATTTATTTTTTATTTTTTAAATTTGTAAAGCCACGTAGCAACTCCGGTGACCGCCTTGTCATTGCTGGTTGCGGCAGGTGGCAACTCTGGCGGCATCTACCTTGTCGCCAGCACCCACATCCGTCATGTGTCGCAACCTCTTTATTCTTGGAAATGCAACTCAACTCGCCCCTCCTTTGATTCGAACCCATGACCTCGTCTGTATACGCATGATATCTTACCGGATGGGCTCAATTGCTTTAGTGTTCTATTACTACAAAATTATATAAATATAAATATAAATATATATATATATATATATAAAATCTTAGTATACATAATCAATTATTTATAAATATATATTTGTTTCTTATATATAAATGTAATAGTAATATAAAATATCTAGCAAAAAAAATAGTAATATAAAATAATTTTATATATTCTTATAATTTTTAATATAAATTAATTTCAAATTAAAAAATTTTACATCTTAAATAAATTTCATATCACTATTTTTTGTTCTAATTTCTAAAATTAATTTTTATTAACATTAATTAATAACTAATAAATAATTATTAATTAATATATTTTTAATAATATTAATTAATATTTAATAAATTTTATTTTTTATAAATAGATTTTTATATGACTATTTTGCTTTTACAGGGATCAAAACCTACGATTGGAAATTAAAAATATTTTAGAAATTAGAAAATAATAATTAAAAAATAAACTTAAAATATTAATTAATAAATAATAAATTTTTTAAAAATAATTTTTTAAAATTTAATTTAATTAAAAAATAACAATTTTTAAATTTTCTGGTGGAATTCAATTCTGTTGGAAATTACGAAGAAATTTCCGACGGAAATAAATTCCATCAGAAATTGCGATGGAATTCAATTCCGTTACAAATTTCTATTGGAAATTTGTGACGAAATTATTCCGGTAGAAATTCCATGGCAAAAGACAGAATTTGCCATGAAATATTTTCCGTGGCAAATTTTACCAGGGAAAAAATTTCGTCGGAAATTTCCACTGGAATTATCTACGGAAAATTTTTCCGTGGCAAATTCCATAGGAAATTTCATATTTTTTTGTAGTGTTGATTAAATGTTGTTTTTATTTATTTTTGTTTAAGTTGGAATCTTTTTCCTGATAATATCTTCGAAGCAGTTTTTGAACGTCCCTTTTTTAGGCCTTTTAATGTCTAAAAACAAAGGGACGTCTATGTGAGCGACGTAGTAAAAAATGGCAATAACGTCCGTAGATAAAAAAGGATGTCTAAAGTCTGGACTTTAGACGTCCCCATTTTAAATTGGGGATGTCTAAAGTGCTTTTTTTTTAAAAAAAAAAATTCGTTTATATTACAGATCTGGACTAAACAGTATTTAAAACCAGAAATCATATATCATCGTCAATAAAATTACAGATCTAGTATCTGAAATCCAAAATCTACACAATAATAACTCTAAAGCAGAAATCTTATAGGCAGAAGATGAAAATAATAAGAGGAATTAGTTACAAAAAACTTATCTCCTTCTATTATTGAAATTTATTTTCTCGTAATAATGAATAGAGAAGAGCGACAGGGAGAGATGAACCTCGTTTTCTCAGCGGGAACGTGGTCTTGAAGCATGTTTCAGAGTTCTGATCTACAAGCCATAACAACACAAGTTAGAAGATAAAATAGAAGGGAAACTCAAAGAAAAAAGAGAAAGAAGATAAAATACAAAAGATGGTAAGAAAGCATAGCAGATCTGACGGTGAAAAAAAAGAGAGAAAGGAATAAGTAAGAGTAAAAAAGGCATATAAAGAAGAAGAAACAAGAGTTAAAATGCATAGTGGTAGTGGCTCTTCTTATGTTTACGACGATGGAAAGAGAAAGATGAATGTAAAACTAATATAAAGCTGATAAATAAAGACTGTCAGAAAAAATTTAAATTATTTTTTACGTCCCCAATTTAATTTAAAGACGCCTAAAGTTATCCTTTTTTTTTTTGACTTTAGACGTCCCCAATTTAATTAGGGACGTCTAAAGTATGTAAAGTTACACTTTAGACGTCCCTATATATATTGGGGACGTCTAAAGTTTTTTTAAATTTTTTTTTAATGAGGGATACCCTTTGGCGTTCCTCATATATATGGGGACGCCAAAGGACGTCCCTATTACAGATATATATATGTTTGGCATCCCTAACATATAGATATATATATGTTAGGGACGCCAAAATGACGTCCCTAACATATATATGTTATATATATATGTATGTTAGGGACACCAATGGCATCCCTAACATATAGATATATATATGTTAGGGACGCCAAAATGATGTCCCTAACATATATATGTTAGGGGCGCCATTTTAGCGTCCCGCAACAGGGACACCCTTTGGCGTCCCCATACATATAAGGGTGTTCCTCATTAAAAAAAAAAAAGTTTAAAAAATTTTAGACGTTCCCAATATATATAAGGACGTCTAAAGTGTAACTTTACATATTTTAGACGTCTCTAATTGAATTGAGGATGTCTAAAGTAAATTATTTTTTTTATTTTAGACGTCCCTAATTCAAATAGGGACGTCTAAAGTCTGTAAAGTCACACTTTAGATGTCCCTATTTGAATTGGGGACGTCTAAAGCTATTCAGTTCTCACCCATAATTATAGAAATATCACTGTTTTTATTTTTTATGTTCTTTCTTTAAAAAGGGACATTTTTTAGGAACGTAAAATGTATATTCTGTAGTAGTGGGCCTGTGCAATGCAAAGGGTAGTACCATCTATCCATGTTGAATTAGATAAGCCACGAAATGTCACCAATATTTTGTAGAACCTATAAACAAAGTTAATTATTTGAAAGAGGTTATAATACATAGAGGAATCAAACCTTCTGTGAAAAGGCATATGTCATATAGGAAAGTCGTATTTAAATCAACCCAAGAATTTACATTTCAGTTCATATGAATGCTATTTAGAAGAATCCTGCTCTGAAAGTCACTACAGACAAATGTATTATCTAATTGTAAATGGAATTAGTGAGTGTTTATTATATTGATAATTTGCTGGGAATATTTTTTTTATTATGTTTTGGCCAATATTTCTTGTGATGTTGATGTATGTAAATTGTGGGTGGTATAATAAATATTTTATATATATTCATGCTCCAGTTACTTTTTAGGTTGAAGAACTGATGGAGTTAAATGCAACAATCAAGAAGGCTATACTTTAAAACAACTTATTGAGTTCGATGCTTATTCATGTGAACGCATTAAGACAGTGTTAATAGTTTCCAGCTTTTTAGTCTCTTTATTAGTATAAATGGATTTAACCCAATATTTCATTTTCTTTATTAGTAAAATTTAATCAATGAAAGAAGTGCATCATTACGATTTAGTAGAATAGCAGAATATGTTATAATCCATGATGATATTTATTTATAAGATCCCCGGAGCAATACACAGGAGCACATGCTATTAAAAAAAATCACCGTGTAACTTTTCTCCTCTGTGTTTAGTCTTTTACACAAGTATATAATTAGATTGTAGTTGATAATTAAGTCAAACCAATAGTATTTTAGGTTAAAATAGTAGTTTATAACATTAAGATAGTATAGAATGACATCAATTATAATTGAGGTAATGAAGTACAAGCTCCTCGTGCAACGCACGGAGAGCACAAGCTAGTTGTATCTAATAGGAGGATATCTATAATTAGCAAAAAAAAAAAAATCCAATATTAATTATAAAATTTCTTTTTTAAATAGATTAAAATACTCTAACCATTCATCTATTTTATCTTAATTACACGGACCTCCCCTCTAGTTTGAAAACTTATATAAACCTCCATTGAAATCAAAATATAACTTACACAAACCTCTCTTATATTTTTAAGATTCATTTTCCATCCATTTAGTCATTAGTGGACTATTAAGTTTGACTCTCAAAAATTTTTTAACCAAAATACCCCTCTTTACCATAAGAACTATTTAAACATCTATATTTGTCAAAATAATTACACAACTAAAAAATAATTCTAATATATATTTTCAAAATTTCTAATATGTTGTAAAATTTTTAATTTTAATTATTTTATAAGTTTACCTTCTCATCATATTTATTGAAACATGCATATTTATTTTGGGTTTTTTTAGCGGATAAAAACATATTTCAAAACATATTTTTGTTATCATATAGTATAAATAATAAAAGTTAAAGATATTATATAAATAATTCATCGTTTTGACCTTTGATTTTTTTCACTTGAAGTTTGCAAACCTTCAAAAATAGATTAGCGAATTTGATATGATGAAGACAAATTATTCAATAAAATTTATTTTATTTAAATTTAATTTAAAATATTTTTTTTAGATTATTTTTGGAATATTCTTAATTGAAGCTAACGGATTGGACCTAAGTGTATGTTTTTAAAATAGAGGAATGTTCATGTAATAAAAGTAAAATAGGAGAGTAGTCAAAGTATTTTACTTTTTAAAATATTATGTCTTGAAATAGATTTGTGACTTGTGAGTTTCCAGTGACTATTTCCACCTAGATTAAATTTGTTATGTTGTATTAAAACCCATAATCTGCACTTGTGTATTGCATAGGCTGGTTACTCATACTACTACAAAAAACATAAGTTGCGGTGTTTAATTTAAAGAATACTATGGCGCTTTGGAAGCGCCGTAGCATCCAACACTGTTAAAACAAGCTACAGTGCTTCTTGAATATATGGGAGCGCCATAGCTTTATTATTATTTTCTTAAAAAAAATATCACTTCCTACGGCGCTTCTCCAGGGAAGCGCCGTAGGAAGTCTTTTATTTTTTTTAACAAATAATTTTTTATAATTATTTTATTTTTCTGATAAAAACCTCTATTTACAATCCAAAATCCACAGCAATTTATAATACAATCTACAGCAAAATGAAATAACATAGCATGTATCTTTTACAATATTGCGTCTTCATGTATCAAGCATAAAAGAACTCCAGCATTTAAGTTGCTAAAACTTGAGCCATATACGTTATTTCTATAGAGGATTAAACTAAGTATTATTATATTTGTAAGCTCAAAAATGAAAAAACTTACAATGTATAAGAAGTTCAAGAAGATAGAGTTGATACTTTAAATAAATACCTGAAAAAAAAATTATGAGCACATATATAAGATTCATGAAAAATTTTAACTCTAAAAGAAAACGTGAACCAAATGTTGAAAAAAAGAAAAACACTTATAGACTAGGGAGCTTCTGAAAGAGGCTGAGACAAGAAAAAAAAACACATGAGAGAGAAAGCTTTATACTGCAACAGAGTTCTGGGAAATGGTGGAGTTAGAGAGAAAGAGGGAAGATGAAAATGAAAATGGCGGGTTATGGAAATTAAATTACAAGGTGGGAGAAGCTATGACATTTTTTGTCAAAACACCGAAACTTTTCAATTTGAAAAAAAAAATGATGACCAATTTAAAAAAAAGAGAGTAGAAGTTACGGCGTTTTTCTCAAAGCGCCAAAACTTCTCAAATTAAAAAAAACGATGATTTTTTTTAAAAATAATAAAATCTTAGACTGCAGGCATGCGAGGGAAGCAAGAAGCTAGACCTTGCAAGCGCCGGCTAAGGTTACCTTAAACGGGGGCCGGGCTTGATTGGCCTTGGCTAGCGCTTTCTTGGAAAGCACCGGTCAAGGCCTTCAGCCTTTGCCGCCCAAGTTCTTAGCCTTGGCTGGTGCTTGTGTGACAAGTGCTGGCCAAGAGAGCTCTGCCGACACCAATGCAAGCCCCGCCCAAGGTCCTTTTTTTTCAAATATTTTTTTTGCAATATTTTTTTAAAATACTCTTTTTATCCAAAGTTCAAAATTCATTATAGTATAAAGATAGATGTGAGGGCTTTTGATGCAAACAAAAGCTGCAATGCAAACAAAGTTGTTAACAAGCAACTGGGTGAAGGATTTTAATGTTTTGGAAGTAGGAGAAAATAAAATTAATCAAGTGAATAATAAGCAAACTTCATATTTGAAATAATATTTTTTGTGTGAAATAAGACGAATATAGTGGATAATTAATTTTTAAAAGATCCTTTTTGACTTTCAACTACAAGAGATTCTGAACAATAATGCATCATAATAAATGTTATGCTTCAAACTTATACAGCACTTTACTCTTAAACGCCGGATAAGTTTTTTTCTTCAAATAAAAAAAATGCTAAAAAGTTATACTAGCTTCGGCGCTTTCTTGAGAAGAGTTGTAACTTTGGCTTTCATTTTATTTTTTAAAAAATAAATGTTTTGTATGGCGCTCTTTTAAAAAAGTGCTGCACAAACTAAGTACTAAGCTCCGATGTTTATATTAGGAAGCACAGTAGCTTCTAAACCTTTTTTTTTAAAAAAAAATTATTACCTACGGCACTTCTTCAAAGAAGCATAGAAAAATGGGCCGCCGTTAAATCCTTCTTTAGTGTCATTTATATCCACGTATCGCGTATGGTTAAAAATAGCATTACCGCATTAGTCTTATTAGGAGTGATAAGAAGTTCAGAACCACTTAAACACGAGGGCTCATATCCCAGTTTATGTGAATTATGTAAATAAAAGGAAAAAAAGAAAAGAAAAGAAAAGAAAATAACATAACTACATATCATATGGTGTGACTGGGCTCCCTTTCTCAAAATTAATTAGGTCTTTATCAATATAGAAACTACAATCAATTAATGATATTGTAGCACAGCTTAGTGTGTCACAATGAGTCAGCAAATTGATCTCCTATATTTCTTGTTTTGCAAGAAAACAAACCTGCACACATTTTTGCTTTATCCAAAAATTGAGATTTAATTTTTAAAATTGGATTGACGGATTCAGATTAAAAATAATCAGTTAAAGGAAAAAAATGGTTAAGATAATGAGTTTCGTTTATTGAATTTGAGACTTGATTGGGTGAGAGAGAATCCGGTCCTTGCTTATAGGAAATAAACGAAGAAAAAAAAAATTAAAATTTTCAAGCTAAGAAATAAACCAGTTTTTCTAGGGGCAAATACGAGACATATAGTTATGTGTAATTAAGCTTCATACCCCGTAGGACGGTTACAACAGGGATCACGTCTATTAACAAATTCAGTTTTTTTCCTAAACCCCATACAAGTTTGACTTTTTCTCCCTTTACCCTTATTGTTCAAAACTACTCTTCCAATTCTCAATATATCACATAGTTAATATTTTTAAAAAGATTAAGGAAGATAAATAAATTATTTTAAAGTATTGATATTTATTTTATTTATAATAAATTAATTTATCTGACTTATAAATTAATATATAATCAAATGTTACACGATATATGTTATGATTAACTAACTTATTTAATTTTCTTAATATTTCTAAAAAGAGTCAATTAAATGACTTATATTAAGGATTAGAGGAATATATATCCACGATTTCTTAAACCCTAAAGAGGAAGCCAAAGTTCTAGCTAACACAGCGGTGATCCTGCTATATGAAGCATAAGTAGCATCTATAGGAGCGATTCTAACTGTTGCCTTCCTTTTCTGCCATGAAGAGTACATAAGGATCACCGGGACAGCACTGACATATACACTTGAAATTTCCAAGAATTTATTAGAGGTTGAGGAATTTCAAGATTAACGTATTGTTTTACAGAAGCAGCTTGAAGGCTACATTGGTCAAACTTAGAAATTTCTTCTGATAGAGATAATAGATCTAATCCTTTGAGTGATATGATTAGATTGGTGATAAGGGCTGTAAAGACTGAGAAGAGGAAGATTTGTGCCTTGAATCCTAGCATCTTCTGAAACATGAGTGATCTCAACAAGATTTTCTATGTTGTTGGAATTGATTCTTTTGTTTCTAAAACTTGTTCTAACAAAATTAAACGATATAATTATCCTAAACAAAACATAAAAATAGATAATAAAATTCAAACAAAAAAAAAAAATCAAAATTTTCTGGTTAAACAACCATTAACAGTTACTTAACTGTATACCTTATCATTATTTTTTTTATAAAAAGTGTCATTATGACTGGTCAACTAGTAGAACAATTTGCTTTAAACCTAAATATATATAAGACCTTAATTCACTTTTTTTTTATCAAATTTATATTTATTTCCCAAACTACTCTTCCTATTAATTACATATATTATATTTGACCAAAAAAATACATATATTATAAGGTTTTCATCAAATGTTAGTTTCTGATTAAATAATTAAGGGTTATTTTAGTAAAATCAACACACATTTTTATAAATACATAACATAATTAACTATAATTTTCTTAATATATTTTGGCAACACTATAATTTCTTCAATATTTACATATTAGTTAGCATCTATATTTAGGATTGAATAGAGTATCAATCAATGATATTGCATCACAAATTAGTGTGTGGCAATGAGTCAGCTAATTGATCTCCTATATTTCTTCTTGTTTTCAAAGACGGTAAAAAAAAAAAAAACCCCACACACACACTCTCTCTTTTATGCTTTTGCGATTACTGAGCTTGAGAGTTAATTTGTAAATTATCGAATTCAGATAAAAATCTATCAGTTATGTGTAAGCTACATACTCCTACTAATATATAACGTAAAACACTTTCAACATGTATCACCTGTATTAAAAAAATTCAATAATTTTTTTCTAAATCCATTATAAATTTGACAATTTTTTCCTTGCCCTTGGGCACAACTAGTATCCACAATTTCTCATACATAATTGCTCATTCACATCAACCAACACAGGGGTAAAAATGGGAACCTATTTCATATGACTAGAAAATGTCCTAGATTTCGAACCAACAATATATAGCTTGTAGAAAATTTTGCATAAAGTATAGGATATTATTTAGAAATTAGAATCATCAATCTATTCAATTACAACCTGTTTCCAGATATCTGGTTTACACTGTAATAATATTTCTGACAATAAAAAAAATAACTAACGCAATTAACGAAGATGATTGGATTCATTTAGACGAGTTTTTATTCGGACGCGCTTTTATTCTCTGGAAAAAAAAAAGGTAAGAAATTAAGCTGCCAACCCAAATCCCATAGATCAAGGAACATTATCCTCAAACTCGATTTTTGATAATTTTATCAGAACTTTATTACATCCCTAATCAAAGTTTTACAAAACTTTCCTTTCTTACACACACATCATCTCAACACAGTGCAAGAGCCTAAAGAAACCCTAAGAGACCAATTATATGTGTTATCATCAGCATTATCGATTCCAAGCTAGAATGATTTCTTTGTTTGCTTGAGCTTTTTTTCTTCCATGGACAACCAGCTGGTTCTGTGTAAGAACTGCACTAGATGCTTCAACTCTCCAAGGGGTCTTAGAAGTCACATGAAAATGCACAAGAAGAAGCAACCGAGTGGCGGTGGTGGCAGTAGTGTGACTTCTTCCTCTTTGTCTTCTAACACTAAAGACGAAGCCGGTGGAGTTCTGACGACGAAGATAATGGCCCTCGTGGGACTACCTTTGGCATTGCAAATGATTGACCCTTCATCACCAAATTATAATGAAGCAGAAGATCCTTGTCTTCAAGGATCACAACGAAAGGGTGGTGTGGCTTCTTCTTCTTCTAACCCTAAAGATGAAGCCGGAATTCTGACCAGGGCGACTACGATGGAGATGATGGTCCACGTGGATCCACAACCTTTGACATTGCAGAAGGCCGTTGTGCCTTCTTCATCTCCTCGTCATAATGAAGCAGGAGGTCGTCGCCGTCGTCGTGGTCAAGGATCACAACAACAAAGGCGTGAATACGTATGTGTTGACTGTCATGTGAGCTTTAACTCTCACTACGCACTTGGAGGTCACAGGAGTAGCAAGCACAGCCGTAAGAGATTACAACAACAAACATTATTGTTGCCACCGGCGGCACCAAATAATAATAATCAAGTAGGCCTTCTTCTTCGTAGAAGTCAGAGACTGAGGCTATTTGGCGTTAATCTTGATGTGGTGCCTGCAGCATCTTCTTCATGAATAAATTTCGTTTTACCAATATTTATTATAGGGTTAAAGTTTAATTTTGTCCTGGAAGTTTTCTCATAGGAGCCATGCATATCCACAAGTTTTTGTTAGATGGATTTCACTCCAAATTTATTGAAAAAGGAACAACGTCACCCTCAGCCTTTAAAAGGCTAATTCCTTTACGGTTAGGGCGATGCTCCTATTTTAATAATTTCGTGGTGAAATTGACCCAACAAAGACTTTCAGATATCCATATCTCGAAAACTTCGGGGGTAAATTGGGTATTTATAAATCCAAACTAATTATGTTAGCAAATTACTTGCTCTCTCTCTCTATATATATATAAAATATATTTTTTAGGTTTTAAGGTATTACATTTTCTTTTTTTTTTAATCTATCGTTCTAGGATGTTCTGTTAGCTTCACCTCAATTCATCATTATATATGTACTGTTTTCCTTCCCAGTACTGCTTTTAGGAAGTAATAATAATAATTGCTTTGGCAAATTCTTTGTTTTGCTTCAGTTCTTAATATTTTTTATCATGGTGTATGAGATTTGTGTGTGTGTTCTATTTTGAGGACACGCGCACTTAACATGGAAGAAAATATTCATCGGATCAGCATAGGCTTTTTGGTTATGCAAAACATTGTCACAGTGGCGATATAAAAAAGATTTCAATATTTTCGTTAAATTGTTGTTCTCTTGTTGAGATACGAGAAACAAGGAGGAAGAAATTAGTTTAATTAGGATATTATAAAATAGCAAGATAAAAAAGAAAAGTTGCATTGATATAAAAGTGACAATTTGTATTGATTCACTGATTTCAATTGATTTAAATTAAAAACTTAAAGTAATTTCTAAGTAGTAGAAATTTTACCTATACATTCCCAATGGATATCTTTTACTCGTTTTCCTTGACTCACACTAAAAGTTCATCTCTCACCGAGGGTTGAACTGATGGAATGGAAACAATTAATACTCACGGTAGTATAATTTAAATTAATCCAAATTCGGATCAAAAGTAGCTAACTTCTTGACCTCGGTTTTAATTTTTGGCCAAAATAAAATAGCTACATCGATTAGGTTCAACATCTATCAAGTGCATGTCTAGTTTAGCGGTGAGAACTCAGATAAGCTAGTTTGAGCATATAAAAATGGTTATAAAATCCATTTATCCTCTTTAGGTAAACTCTATAAAATTTCGATTAACTGTGATTTCATCCTTCCATCACACTTTGAACATAAGTGATAAGGGATTTTATCCTCCCATCACCCTCACCTCCCTTCTCCAAAATTCTATCTCCAAATATTCTCTACATATATCATGCCTATTTTTTTTTCAACCATAGTAGTTTAAATAATACTATTTTAAATATTATTTTTCCTATTATATGAGTTTTTAAATTTTATATTATTTTAAATAATAACAATTCTAAAATTAAAATAATAATTAAGTATTCATATTTTTTTAAAAAAATATTTAATAATAAGTATTAAATATTTAATAATTAATGATCATTATTATTAGATATAATGATGAAAAGGTAAACAACTTTATTATTAAATTGATACCTTTTAGTAATTATACATGTATAAATAATTTTAACCAACAACAACAATAACAAAGCCTTTATCCCACTAGGTGGTGTCGGCTATATGGATCGCACGATGCCATTGTGCTCTATCGAAAACCATATCTTTAGATATATTATTAATCAAAAGGTCTCTCTCTATGACCTCATTAAGTGTTCGTTTCGGCCTTCTGCGACCTCGTTTTACAGGACTCCATACTGCTTGATCAACCCTCCTCACCGGTGTATTCAACGGTCTTCATTGAACATGTCCAAGCCACCTCAAACAACTTTCTACCATTTTTCCTTCAATACAGGTTATTCCAACTTGTTCACGTATATGATTATTACGAATCTTATATTTTCTTGTATACCACACATCCATATCAATATCCTCATCTCGGCCACCCCCATTTTATGTTGATGTAGTCCCTTTAAAGCTCAACACTCACTACCATATAGCATTGCTGGTCTTATAGCAGTGTAGTAGAACTTCCTTTTTACTTTATTAGGTACTTTCTGATCACAAATAACTCCAGTGGCTTTTCTCCATTTATATCATCCAGCTTGAATTCTGTGATTGACATCTCCATCAATTTCACTATCTTGTTGTATAATTGATCCCAAATACCAAAATTTTGTCACTTGCGAAATGACTTGCCCCCCAATTCAACTTCCACTTCATTTCGACCTTGTCTCTTATCATACTTACAATGCATATATTCAGTTTTGCTCCTACTCGGACGAAAACCCTTCACTTCTAAAGTCCGTCTCCATATCTCAAGTTTAGAATTAATTTCCCCCTTGGATTCAGCCAACAAAACTATATCATCCGCAAAAAGCATGCATTTAGGGATCTCCTCTCTTATAGGCTCAGTTAGAATATCTACTACTAGGTTAAACAAATAAGGGCTCAAAGCTGATCCCTGATGTAGGCTAATCCTTATAGGAAAATCCTTTGTTACACTTCCAGGCATTCTAAGGTTGAAATCCCCTCATACATGTCCTGAATGGCTTTGATATATGCAAACCGCACCCCCTTCTTTTCCAAGGCTTTCCAGAGTATATCTCTTGGCACACGGTCATATGCTTTTTCCAAATCAATGAAAACCATATGCAAATCTCTTCCTTTGCCCCTATCCTTTTCCATAAACCCCCTTAATAAATAAATCACTTCTGTTGTAGACCTTCCTGGCATAAATCCAAATTGGTTTTCAGCAATTTTAATCTCCAACCTCAACCTGTGTTCAATCACCTTTTTACATAATTTCATTGTATGACTCATAAGCTTAATTCCTCTATAGTTTGCACAATTTTGAATATCCCCTTTATGCTTATAAATAAGAATTAAAGTACTTTTCCTCCACTCATCCGACATTTTCTTGAATCATAAAATCTCATTAAATAATTTTGTGAGCCACAAAGCACCCTTTTCACCCAAACATTTCCAAACTTCAATAGGAATCCTATCAGGCCCAACAGTTTTTTTCATTTGCTTAAGAGCTTCCCTAACCTCGCCAACTCGAATCCTGCAGTAAAACGACAAATTGAGATCACCTTCTCGAGTTGTCAAATCATCGCAATCACAAGGCCCTCCCCCTCCATCATTAAACAACTTATAAAAGTAGACTTCCCACCTATTCTTAATATCTCCATCAGTAACCAAAACTTTGTCTTCTTCATCCTTTATACACCTCACTTGATCCAAGTCTCTCGATTTTCTCTCCTTGTTCTTTGCGATCTTGTAAATCTTCTGCTCTCCTGCCTTTGTTCCTAACTCCTTATAAAACTCTTCATATGCTTTATTACGAGCTTCACTCACTGCCTTCTTAATTTCCTTTTTAGCCAAACGATACCTTTCCTAATTGTCAACATTATTACACAAGTGTATTGCTCTAAAACAATCTTTCTTATGCTTGACTTTCTCTTGAATAGTCTCATCCCACCACCAAGTCTCCTTATCTTGTCAACCAAAACCTTTTGATTCTCCCAAAATTACTTTAGTAACCTTCTAGACCTTTTTAGACATATTCTCTCACATGATATTAGCACTCCCTTGTAACTCCCACTCCCCCTCCTCCAAAGGAGTTCTCTTAAAAATCTCCAGCTTCTCCCCCTTTAACCACCACCACCTGACCCTTAGATTTAAAACTTATTGGTGCTTTTGTTTTAAGCACTTAATATTCACATCAAGGACCAAAACCCTATGTTGTGTTGTCATGCCATCCCCAGGGATCACTTTGTAGTTAGTACAAAGTCTTCTATCAGAGTTCCTTACCAAAAAGAAGTCAATATGTGTCTTGGCAGCTCTACTCTTATGTGTTATTAAATGCTTCTCTCTCTTCTTAAAGCAAGTGTTAACAATCTTGAGGTTATATGTGAGGGAGAAATCAATAATAGATTGACCTTCATTATTGAGCACCCAAAACCAAAATCCCCTTGAGCCCTTGCATGAGGTCCTACCTCCTTATCGACATGTATAAATAATTTTCAAAATAAAATTAAAACAATCAAAATTCTTAAAGTCACTTATAAAATAAATATGCAAATGATTATTTAAAATCATAATTATTTACCGCTAATTCAAACAAACACCAAACTATCATTGTGTGATATGTTTGTCTAAATTTCAACTCAACCAAGCCTAATATTATGATGGTTTCGAACCGTCACATATGAAAGCGCTATATATTTTTGGTGCAACTATATAACGGTCCTGAACCGTAGCATATTGAGGACATACATAATAGTTCTTTGTTAATAACCGTAATGTATTGGCTTTATTTTTTATTATATATAGTTATTTTTTATTATTATTTTTATTTATTTTTACTATGAATATTTATTATATAAGACACAATATAGTCATTAATAATAACAAAAAAATAATATTAAATAAAAAATTTATCATGTTCATAGTATTCAAAATTCAATACATTATAGATAAACAATATACAATTTAAAAGAAGTTAATCGCTTAAACACTCTCATAATAGAACATTATTTTATAATTTTTTGAATTCTAAAAGAAAATCAATTAATAAAAAATTCCACAATATTCGCCCATGCATTTATTGTAGATTGTCTATAGATCACGTAGCAGTGCTCCAACAGTTCTCATCACATATCCTTTTTGAAAAAAAGAATATATATATATATATTATAAAAATAAGAAAATATGAAAACTTAAACAAATCTCATAATATAACTATGTCCCACCTTTATTTATATTAAATAATACTTAATGGTTATTTATGAAGAACCATAATATATTGTCAAATAATTTTTATTTTGTGAAGAATATATAACTGTTCTCTGTGAAGAACTGTCAAATATTATTAAATACATTTTTTTTCTCATAATCCTATTTTCTTATATATAATGGTTATCATTTTTAACTGTTAAGTATTCTTTAAAAAAAAATATTTAGTAATCATACTTTACGGTTAATTATTATAACTGTTATGTATTTATTTTTGCTAATATAAAGTTATGAAGACAAATCGTTTGAAAGTGTTATATGATATTTTTTTATAAGAACCGTCATTTTTTCACTGAATAAATAATGACTAATGTAAGACCCTGTCTTACATACCACTTATCATTGATATTAATCAGAGTAGCTAATAAGTAAAATATTTTCATATTTATTTTCCCTTATATGATGATTTATGGACGATATTTGAGCTTAATATAATATATTTGGGTGTAAAATAAATAGTATTTAAAAAATAAATAAAAATATGAAAAAAGGTTAATACTGTAGCGTCGGTCACTATTCATGACGAAATCACTGTAGTAGGAGACAAAACACTGTAGTAGTCATGGAAAAATGCGTAAATTTGCCAACAGCATACTGTTCACTACTGTTCACTCAGTGGAAAAACTAACATGGCACTGTAGCATCATGGAAAAAAAAAAACTGACATGCAACTGTTTGCTCACTGCCTATAAATATGAGCTTTAGACGCAGAGACAGGAGTGCATGGAGATATTTCTCTGATAGTTAGAGATCCTTCTCTGACAGGGAGAGATATTTTCTCTGACAGTTCTGAATAAATTATGTTATTTTCTAGATTTAATTTTATGCATTGTATTACTTTTTGCATGCCTCCATCTTGGAAGGCTTAGGATTGTATTACTTTTTGCATACCACTTATATGGAAGATTTTACTTCTTAAAGGGACAGCTAGATTTGTCCATTTTTCATGCATCTTTTTGGTTGTATATTTATGTTTGAGAATTTAATATTCAAGTTTATGTAGTATTTATGAGGATTTCATTCTAGTTTTATATAATGTCAATTCATTTTGGTTTTGTTTTTTATTTTATTATGAGCTAAATTTTCATTTTCCTAGGGTGATGATGTAGCTTACTAATAACGGATTAAATCTTAACTTATTAAATCTAGTTTTAATTTCTCCTTCATGATTGAGTTTTAATTATTGCTCTTAATGTTTTTGATTGATTGGCCACCTTTTGAATGATTATAATATGCATGTTGAGACTAGAAGGAGATGCATGTGTGTAGATCCTATAATTAAAACCATGACTTGTATATGAAATACGGATATATTCATATAAGTTGTGTAGTCATACTGAGTTCCACAAATCTTAATGCATAATTAATTTCTTAAATTCATATAGGAATATATTGGATTAGCAATTAATTATAGAATTGCTTGACCTTGGAAGAGCTTGGTAATTAAATTAGGGAAACTCGATTATCAGTCATGTGGAATAAATTGGGCTAGAATAGATAAGTAATTCAATCCGGAATTTGTTAAGTGAAATCTAATCCCTAGGGCTTTATCTCATATTTGCTTTCATATCATCTGCACTCATATTTAATTGTTTTTCTTTTATTTTGTACTCTCAATCACCAACTAATCGATCGATTAAATAGAATTAAAATTACTCATTTTGGTACTTAGGATCAATCCTCGTGGGAACGATACTCTACTCACTTCTATATTACTTGATTACGACAGTGTGCACTTGCACTATTTAATTGTTTATCTACACTCATAACAATAGCCTTTGCGCAGTTCAGTGAGAAACAAAGGAATAGCGTAAATATACTAATATATTGATACAAGGTATTTGATTACATTACAGGGGTCTCCCCATAGGGTTTGATAATATATATATATATATATATCCAATTTTGTTCCAAAAATGTCAAAATAAAATAACTATAACCAACAGGTCCATTCTCTTATCTGTGCACGTCAGTTGCAGGTATTTACCTTTTGCCCCTCGAGCCGCTAGCTTCTGCTGGAATATTTTAATTTTGAAAAAGGGTGAGATTCAAACGAATCTTAATAGTAACATACAATCAATCACATAAAATGTGATAATTAGATATGCAATACACCATATAGTGTAAAATGAAAATCCATACTGTAACATGTGTGTGCACAATACTCAGGGCCAAATGACTGTTTGGATCCTTTACCAATCCGTGTACCACAGCTGGGTCCCAGACCACAGCTAGGTAATATACCCCAGGCACTGTGTTCATATCTCATAATATAGCAACATATAGCATATTAACATTCACATAGTGTATGAGAGATAGAGTTACTACATTAAACCCCTTTTATTCAAAAATTGTTCCTTGGATTTTGTTCCGACGGCTCGGGCTATCAATCCGGTCCTAAAATTCTAAATGTACAAGAATTAGGTTAATACCTATTCATGTACTGCTTTAGACTCTTCCAATGTGTTTTTGTTAGTTATATTAGTCTAAAACTGTAAAATTACCAAATTGCTCTTAGGGACCCGGTCTAAGTCCCTTTGCACCCAGTTCGACTGTACTTTTCCAAAAATTTTGACCTGGGCTATTCCTACACAGTTTTATGTTTAGAATCTATTTTTGATCTTGGTTTTAGAAAAATCACTGCCAAATGACAATTTTGCCCTTGACAGCCCCTATTAGTGTTTTAGGGGTATTTTCGTAATTTCACTTTCTAGGGCTTATCTCACAAAGTGGTCAACATCAACCCTACACAATTTTTCCTCTTGAACATAATGGAACCATCATATTAATGAAATTCTAGCCATAACCCCTCTGACCAGGTCAGGCCAAAACATGTGCTCAAAACGAGGAAAAATGTGAGTTTTGAAATTCAACACTCAAAGGCTACTCCTTTTCACTCCTAATCACTTGTTAAACCATTTAAACACATTCTAAACAAGATTTGAGGAAATTTGGGCAGCATAACTCCTTAGGGTTTCAATTCCCCAAATTTACAAAGTCAACAAACAATCCACAAGCCAAGACATGAATCACAACAACAACATCAATACACCAAAGGATTTGAGATTTTGGAAGTTACCTCTTGATTTTTGGAGTTTCTCTCTCTAGGCCGTCCCACACTCTCTCCTTAACCTTGAAGATTAGCTTACTAAAACATGGTTTTTCATGGAGAAGAGGAGATTATAAGAGAGATTACATAAGTTAGGAAGCTAAAACACTTGAAATCACCAAGCTTACCTTGGATTTTTGCCTTCTTACTTCCTCTTGAACTGTATGTTCCCAATGTAACAACCCAAATTTTGTATTCACCAAATATATTATAATTATTTGAGAAATTCAATAAAATGGTGAATATTCATTAAATTTGGAATTTATGTAAATGTTCATTTTCATGAGAAATTGGGCAAAAATAATTATGGAATTAATTTAGGTAATTTTAAAAGCCCAATATTAAGGTCCAAAAATGGAGAAATTATAGAGAAAATATTTGGCCCAAAAACATATGGGAAATTTGTCAAATAAATATTGGAAGCTGAAAGGAGAACAATGCTTCCAGTGGAATCACCTGCGAGGCAGTGAGCTTGTTATGTTGTTTTGGATGATCAAATGATCATAACAATTTATGAAATTTTCCGAAATAAAAGTAGACATCCTAAGCTTTAATTTGATAGGTCATATGACACAATAAGAGCTAATACAAAAAAGTTATGAATTTTTGAAGTTAGACCTGAAAGACTATGAGTTTCTGGAACAACTTCCAAAAACTAAAAATCTGGAAATGATGTGCTTCTAATTGAAAAATGACTATATTTTTCCTTGAAACTAGACTCAATAAGGGTTCCATAGCTTTTAGAATCGCTCCAATACAATGTCTACAAATTTAATTATGATTTTTCAAAGTTGTACAAAAAATCTGCCAAAATTTTGCTTAAATATGAAATTAAGGGGAATTGAATAAATAATGAAATATTGTAAAATATATGACAAAAAGGCAATTCCTCCTCTTCTATAAGCCATTTTAGACATCCATTGTAGCTGGGAGAGAGAGGAAGTGCATCCATTTTCTAGAGAGAGAAAGGGGAAGAGATTTTGTACGGTAAGCCGATTTCTTTGACGATTTAGCTCCTGACGCGTATAACTCCGACCCTAAGCTACTCCTCTTTGTTCTTTAATGTTTGGAAGCTCAAATTTTTTTAAGCACTTAGGCCCTGTTTGGTACGCGGCATTGAGGAGTAGGGACTGGGATTGGGTTAGGGATTGAGCCAAGTTGTATTGTTTGGTATGAGGGACTAGAGATAGCCCGAGATTAGGAGTACAACGAAAGTGGGATTGCTGCTAAACCACCTGCCCCTTGGTATTACGTTTTCAATCCCGGGATTGTAAATGTTAGAGACAAAAATATCCCCGTTTATAATATTTTTTGGACAAAAATGCCCACTATCAATTTTAATAATAAGGATATTTTAGTCTTTTCATAATTTATAAAGGATTGTAAAATAAAATAAATTTAAGTATTCCATCTAAATATTATCGCATACCAATGTAATCTTAAACCTTCAGCCCCAGTCCCAATACCTGTCCCTATCCCAATACCAGTCCATCAAAATCATTGCCTCGTACCAAACAGGGCCTTAGGGTTTTTAGCCACATTAAGGAAAAGCTAGTGGGAGCTTGAGGTAACTTCCAAACTCTTGTATATTGACTATTATGGTTGCTGTGAACAATTTAATAGGTGAAATTTTGTCAGATTATCTGTGTTTGTAAAAATGAAAAATGTGGGTATGGGGCTATTATGTTGCCCAAATTGGTACTAAATGTTAGTTTTAACCTAATGGAATAATCAATAAAGTGGTTAGGAGTAGAAAGGAACACGTTTACAAAGCTGAAATCGCAAAACCCCGATTTTTCCCAGAGGATACCGTAATTTTGGCTAGGGCTAAATCTGAGGGTTAGAGTTGGATTTTCAATAATTTGATGATTCCATTGAGTTTAGGAGAGAAAATTAGGTGGGGTTACGGTTGGTCACTTTTTTGAAAAACCATTATTATGAAAACGCCCTTGAAACCCTTAAAGCAGGGCTGCCAAGGGCAATTTTGTAATTTGACATTGAATTTGATAATTCTGAATCTGGAAATTGATTCCTTGAGCCAAAATATGTCAGAATAGCCTATAAAAAATTTTTAGAAAAAGTATAGCCTAGCCGGGTACCGCGGGGCCGGGCCGGAGTCCAGGGGCATTTTGGTAAATTTTTATCATAGGCTAATATAACCACAATAAACACTATGGAAGTGTTTGAAATGATGCATAGATAGGTTATTACCTATTTCTTGTACATTTGAAGTTTTAGAACTGAGTTGGACACCTATAGTCGACACGTTTTATGAGGCAGACCCTTTAAGATAGGAAAGAGGTTAAGGTAGGGACTACTATTTCTCATATACTATGTGACTATTTGTATGATGCGTGTTATTATATTTTGTGAATTGAACACATGCTAGAGGCACATTACCTAGCTGTGGTCTAGGACCTAGCTGAGGTACACTAGTCTTACCTAGCTGTAGCAGGGACTTGGCTGAGGTACATGTAGGGGTTCAACGGGTTAGTTGGCCCTGAATTTTGTGTAAACACATGGATGATATGAATTTTCATTTTACTTCATACGGTGCATTGCATATTTAATTTTCACATTTTATATGTTGATCGTATGTTTCTACTAAGATTCCTTGGAATTTCACCCCTTTTTCTAAACCAAATGTCTTAGCGGGTGCTAGTGGCTTAAAAGCTAAGGACGCAAATAAGGGAAATTGATGGGAACGTTTCCCAAGGCGAAGGTAGTGGTTGTATATAGCCTGTAATTGGAATAGTTTTGGGATATTTTGTACATAGTTGTAATTATTATCTATTTCTACTCTGTTAATGTCTGTCTGTAAATAAATACTTATTATTAGTATAACTGTACTTTTTTGCTTGCCTGTGGATATTGTTCATTATTGCCTTGCACATATCAAAATGGAAACGGGTGTTGACATTTTTGGTATCAGAGCCTAAAGCGGTGCTAGAGGAACCCAAGTTGTTCTGGTAGAGTTAATAAGCAGTTCTGGCATTATCAAAATTGTATACTGATATTGGTTTTGTTTGTATGATGGCAGGATCATGAGCAACAATACTAGTTAGTCGTTCGAGGGTGAGACATCGGTGAATCAGTGTTCGTCGGAGCAAAAGATATCGGACGGATAGCGGGATGGAAATAAAGGTGCTTCTGGGAGTGGAAATTCATCATAGAAGTGAAAAGAACAGGGTAGACCTTCCAGGGGTGATAATAAGAGGCCGAATCAAGCTGGAGGCCAAGGAGGCTAGGGTTTCCTGAGAGGCGGAACATATTGGCATTGCAGCAAGCCATTTCATCATAGCAAGACGTGTAGTAGAGCCCCATTGAGAATGAATCCTAACAGGCCACTCACTTGATATAACCGTGGGAAGCTAGGGCACTTTTTGAAAGATTGTCCACTGAAGCAGCAACCAGAGGAGACTAGACCCAGGGTTCCAAGTAGGGTCTACACACTGACATTGGAAGAACCTTGAAAATCTCCGGAGCTGATTCAAGGTATGATTTCTCTCAACGGTAGTCTAGTGCATGTTATGTATGATTCGGGTGCTAGCCATTCATTCATTGCATACGATTGTGTGAGATGGTTGAATTTGCATATGCATAAATCCCCATATGATCTGATTGTATCTACAGTCACAAGTACATAAGTTGTGACAGCTGATGTTTATTTGAATTGCTGGATAAACGCCGAGGGGCATGAGTCAACTGTAAATTTGATCTGCTTGCCATTATAAGGGTTAGAGGTAATCTTAGGGATTGACTGGTTGATAGCGAATGGTGTGTCACTAGATTGCAAATAGAAGAGAGTTATATATCCAAATCCATAACCTCAAGTTGACACAGAAATCACTATCAAGCTTCTTTCTGCAACTAAGGTCAAGAGATGTTTATAAAAAGGCTGTCAGGGGTACATGGTATTTTGTTCTATGCAGTCAAAGGCTAGTGTAGCCTTAGATAGTATTCCTATAGTGAATGAGTTCCCTGATGTGTTTTCGGAGGATGTCGGTAGATTACCTCTAGATAAGGAAGTAGAGTTCTTAATTATCTGAGGCCTGAGCAGGACCAATCTCTAAAACCCCATATCGAATGGCTCTGAGTGAAATTGCAGAATTAAAGAAGCAAATTGAGGAGTTACTTGAGAAAGGGTTTATATGACCAAGCGTTTCACCTTGGGGTGCTCTAGTGCTTTTTGTCAGAAAGAAAGACAGAAGCCTGCGTCTTTGTATTATTATCGAGAGCTGAACAAGGTGACTATTAAGAACAAGTATCTACTCCCTAGAATTGATGATCTACTTGATCAGTTATCTGGTTCCTGTGTATTCTTGAAGATCAATTTGTGATAGGGATACCACCAGTTAAAGGTAAAAGTAGAAGATGCATTGAAGACTGCTTTCAGGACTAGATATGGCCACTACGAGTTCCTTGTGATGCCATTTGGGCTTACCAATGCACCTGTCATGTTTATAGACTACACAAATTGAATCTTTTATCTGTACCTGGACCAGTTCGTAGTAGTCTTTATCGACGATATACTGGTGTATTCATAGTAAAGCCGAACATGAGCAGCATTTGAGAACTGTGTTGAACATATTGCGGGATAAGAGACTCTATGCCAAGTTGAGTAAGTATGAATTTTGGCTTTCAGAATTAAAGTTTCTGGGCCATGTTTTCTCACAGTAGGGATTTTTTGTTAATCCTAGTAAGGCGGAAGCAATACTGAGCTGGAAGAGGCCAGAGATTGTATTTGAAGTGCTCAGTTTCTTAGGTCTAGCTGGCTATTATCAAAGATTTGTACAGAATTTCTCCAGAATTGCATTACCCTTACAAAATTGACACGGAAAGCTCAACATTTTGGGTGGGATGAGAATTGTGAATAGAGCTTCCTAGAGTTGAAGTAGAGGTTGACTACAACACTAGTGCTGATGATCCCAGATCCATAGTTTATGTATGTTGTGTATACAGATGCCAGTGGCCATGGATTGGGATGTGTGTTGATGCAGCATGGCCAAGTGGTGGGATACGCATCTCGTCAGCTGAAACCTCATGAATTGAATTATCCCACACATGATCTTGAGTTGGTGGCAATTGTGTTTGCTTTAAAAATCTTGAGATACTATTGGTTAGATTGTAGAGTTATACTACGACCACAAGAGCTTGAAGTACTTATATGATAAAAAAGAACTCAACATGAGACAGTGAAGATGGATGGAGTTGTTGAAAGATTACAATCTAGAAATCAAGTACCATTTTGGAAAGGCTAATGTTGTTGCTGATGTATTAAGTCGGAAATCAGTGCAGGTGGCAGCCATGATGATTTATGTGCAGAAACTGACTAAGGATTTCAAAGATCCAAATCTATCTAGTTATATTCTAATAAATAGTGGAGTCAGCTAAATATACAATGATTTACGAGTAGTGATTGAAGAAGCACAGTTGCCAGATAAATGAGCATTATCTAGCAGAGATATGATTGCTTGAGGTAAAACTTAGGAATATGTTTATCACCTAGCGGACTAGTCAGGTACAGGAAGAGGATTTATGTTCCACAGCAACCAGAACTGAGACGGCAAATCCTGGAAGAGGTACACAAGAGTAAGTACACCCTGCATCCAGGAGCTACAAAAATGTAACATGACCTAAAGTCCTAATACTAGTGGCCAGGGATAAAAAGATAGGTAACTAGGTTCATCACACATTATCTAACATGTTAGAAAGTTAAAGTTGAACATCAGCGACTATTAGGGTTTCTGTAAAACCTCGAGATTCCTGAGTGGAAGTGGGAAAGCGTTACTATGGATTTTGTGACAGGTTTACCAAAGGTCAGAAACCACAACGCAATCTGGGTAATAGTTGACAGATTTATAAAGACAGCCCACTTCTTGCCTATCAGTATCCACTATTCTCCTGACAGACTGGCAGAAATTTACATTAAGGAGATTGTGTGACTACATGGTATTCCAAAAAACATCATCTCAGATAGAGATTCGTGGTTTACTTCTAAATTTTGGAAGGCAGTTTATGAAGCTTTAGGTATCAAGCTCTGATTCAGAACGGCATATCATTCTCAGACAAATGGACAGACAGAACGAACTATATAAACACTTGAGGATATGCTGAGGGCATGTACACTTGTTTTCAAAGGTAGTTGGGACAAATTCCTTCCATTAGTAGAGTTTGCCTACAACAACAGTTATCATTCGAACATCCAGATGGCTCTATATGAGGCACTCTATGGGAAGAAGTGTCAATCGCCTTTGTGCTAGACCAAGTTGTCTGAGAGGTAATTGCTAGGGCTAGATCTTATTGACCAAAGAATGGAACAGATAAAATTAATTAAGCAGAGTGATAAGTAAAATATTTTCATATTTATTTTCCCTTATATGATGATTTTATGGATGATATTTGAGCTCAATTTAATGAATTTAGGTGTAATTGATAAATAAATAAGGATTTTGGCATAAAATATAATTTCTTGAAAAATACTAAATCAGGCCCTATTTTAGTTTTCAAGTAATATTTGGAGCTCTAGATGTCGGATTATGACATTCTTTATATGGATAAAAAGCTAAAAAAAGAGCTTTACAACTTTTATGTTGAGACCAAAACCTAGTTCTATCTCCAAGAGTTTTGAATTTTGCTCGGAAGTTGAGAACATGATTTGATCATAACTGGAGATGTAAATATTGAAATGAGGAGTTTCCTCTTGCATCTTCAAGCTAAGATCCAGAGTTGCAACTTTCATGAAGATCATAATGTGAAATTCCACCAACCATTTTAGCTACTATTCCACCCACCGTTCCACCCACCACTTCACCCACCACTTCATCTTCTATTTCACCTACTCCATTCTTCCTTATATATAGCCATCCTCTCTCTCACATTTGCAACACACAATTTCATATTCATTGCTCTCCTCTCTTCTCCACAAACACAATTTCATATCTACTACTCTCCTTTCTTCTCCACTTACACCATCATCTTAGAGTTAATTTCATGCACTGTATTTATTTCTTGCGTCCCCCTTTATAGAAGGTTTTACCTCCTGCATGGAAGACTTAGGTAGTCCTCCTTTATGGATGGTTTAGGTTGTCACCTACATGGAAGGTTTTACCTCCTATATGGAAGGCTAGATTTTTCCATTTTCATGCATCTTGTGGTTGTATTTTTATGTTTTAGAATTTAATAGTTATGTTTATTGCAATGTTCATGAAGTTTTCAATTTATTTTATTTTTGTTTTTAATTTCAATATGCGCTAAACTTTCATTTTCCTAGGGTGATGACGTAGCATACTAATGACGGATTGAATCTTAACTTATTAAATCTAGTTTTAATTTCTCCTTCATGATTGAGTTTTAATTATTGTTTTGAATACTTTGAATTGATTGGCTACCTTTTGAATGATTCCAATATGTATGTTGAGACCAGAAGGAGATGCATGTGTATAGATCCTATAATTAAAACCATAACTTGCATATGAAATAAGAATATATTTATGTGAGTTGTGTCGTCTTACTGAGTTCCATAAATCTTAATGTATAATTAATTGCTTAAATTCAAATAGGAATATATTGGATTAGCAATAATTATAGAATTACTTGACATTGGAAGAGGCTAGTAATTAAATTAGGGAAACTTGACATCAATCATGTGGAATAAATTGGACTAGAATAGATAAGTGATTCAATCCGAATTTAAGTAAAATCTAACCCCTAGGGCTTTTTCTCATAGTTACTTTCATATCATTTGCACTTATATTCAGTCATTTTATTTTGTTCTCTCAACCACCAACTACTCGATCGACTAAATGGAATTAAAATTACCTATTTTGGTACTTAGTGATCAATCCTCGTGAGAACGATACTCTACTCACTTCTGTATTACTTGATTATGATAGTGTATACTTGCACTATTTAATAGACCATTTACACTTATAACAAGTTTTTAACGCTATTGCCGGGGATTGTTGTCATTAATATCAATACCAAGTAATTTTAATACTAATTTGGTCTTCATATTACATTTTTTTTCTTAGTATCTTGTATTTCTTTTCAGGCTTTTGTTTAGTGCATGACCAGATCAAAGAAGACTGAACTACAACCTTTTGATTATGAGATCGAAAGAACTTGTCAAAGAAATCGAAGAGTTTGAAAGCATCCTACTTCAATCCTAAGCAATCCGATGGCAAATCCGGAGGGAGAAATAACAAATACCAAAACACTCTGTGACTATGCAACACCACCAGTCATGGGGACAAATTCTGGAATCAGAAAATATGGTGCAAGCAAATCAATTTGGTGGTTTACCAACAGAAGATCCTAACGCACATATAGCCAAGTTCCTAGAAATCTACACATTCAAGCATAATGGTGTTACTGATGATGTCATTAGACTTAGACTTTTCCTTTTCTCACTCAAGGATAAGGCTAAGAGCTGGTTACAATCGTTACCAGTGGGAAGCATAACTACATGGGATATCATAGCGCATAAATTTTTGGAAAAATACTTTCCTTCAGCAAAAACTGCTAAATTGAGGAATGAAATTGCCTCATTTACCCAGCATAAACAAGAAAACCTCTATGAAGCATGGGAAAGATACAAGGAGTTGCTAAGGAGATGTCTTTATCATGGGCTACCAGATTGGTGGCAACTACAAACTTTCTATAGTGGAATGACACATATCTCTAGAATTCTTGTAGATGCTGCAGCTAAAGGATCTTTAATGGGAAAAATTCTAGAGGATGCTTACAATCTACTTGAGGAGATGGTAACCAATGCATATCAATGGCCTTCTGAACGTAGTAGTTTAAAGAAAGCACTTGGAGTGCACGAGTTGGACATTTGTACAACTTTGTCTTCTTAAGTTGCATCAATATCCAAGCAAGTAGGCTCATTGACAAACCAAGCAAATGTAATTCTCACTCCTACTGAAGCCTGTGATCAACGTGGAGGACCTCATGTAAGCATGCAATGTCAAGAAGGATACTCATTCATGCCAGAGCAAGCTCATTATGTCAAAAATAAAAAAATGACCCATCCTCAAACACTTACAATCCAGGTTGGCGAAATCATCCAAAATTTAGTTGGAGGAATAATCAAAATCTATTCAAGCCGCAAGGGAATTAACAGCAACAAGCTCTTCAACCAGCAAATCCATCACAGCAGAAAGTGAATGTGGAAAATGCATTGGCTCAACTAACCATGAATACATCTCAATTCATGGCTAGGACTGACGTAACACTCAAAATACAAGAAGCCTCAATAAAGAACTTGGAGATCCAGATGGGCCAAATTACAAATATGCTGAATTCTTAGCAACCAAGAACTCTACCAAGTGACACTGAAAGAAACCCAAGAGAGCATGTGAAGGCCGTTGCACTAAGAAGTGGGAAAGAATTGAAAGATCCTGTTATTAAAAAGAAAGAAAGCGGAGAAGAACAGAAGGAGGAGGTACAAAAACTGAAGGACGATGATGTGATACCAGGAAGAATTAGCTTTCCAGATAATCCTCTTCCATATATACCACCAGTTCCATACCCTCAGAGACTCGTGAAGGCAAAGCTAGACAAGCTGTTTGACAAGTTTATGGAGGTTTTCAAATAGTTACATATCAACATTCTTTTTGCAGACACTCTTGCCCAAATGCCCAATTATGCAAAATTCATGAAGGACATTCTCTCAAATAAGCGTAATCTTGAGGAATTTGAGACAATTGAACTTTCTGAGGAGTGTAGTGCTATTTTTACAAAAGAAGTTACTATCAAAGTTGAAAGATCCAGGAACCTTCTGCATACCTTGCACTATAGGTTAATGCCACTTTGGAAAAGCACTTTGTGACCTTGGAGCAAGTATAAACCTCATGCCTTTATCTGTCTATAAGAAACTTAGTCTTGGAGAGGTAAAGCCAACCACAGTTTCATTACTTCTAGCTAACTGATAAATAAAACATCTAAGGGGTGTCTTAAAAGATGTTCTGGTGAAGGTGGACAAACTCATCTTTCCAGCTGATTTTATAATACTTGACATGGAAGAAGACCAAGAAATTCCTATCATTCTTAGGAGACCATTCCTAGCAACTGAGAGAATGTTAATAGATGTATAACAGGGGAAGTTAACCTTACGAGTTCAAGATAATCAAGTATACTTCAACATTTTCAAGGCTTGGTCCTTTCTAGATGAAGGTGACACCTGTTACAGAATAGATACATTGGCCAGCTGCACAAAAGACGTGATGGACAAAATCTGCATGGATCAACCATTAGCAATGGGAATGATAGATGTATCAAACTCTACAAATCCTGAAGTCTTGGAGCAGATTAGGTACCTGGAAGAAAATTCCTCAATTTTTATCAAGAAATCTTTTAAAGATTTGAGGGAAAGGCCGAGTAAACCAGTACCATCAACAAAGAAACCACCAGTACTAGAGTTGAAAGCACTGCCATCCTACTTGAAGTATGCTTATCTGGGAGGAAATTCAACATTACCAGTAATGGTCTCTACAACTCTTAGTCCTGATGAAGAAAAAAAGTTATTAAGAGTTCAAATAGAGTATAAATTAGTATTTGGATGGTCAATAGCTGATATAATGGGGACAATCCTTCAATTTGTATGCATAAGATCTTGATGGAGGATAACTACAAGCCATCAGTCTAGCACCAGAGAAGGCTCAATCCAAATATAAAGGAGGTGGAGAGAAAGGAGGTAATAAAGTGGTTGGATGCTGGTATAATCTACCCAATCTCTAATAGTCAATGGGTAAGTCCAGTTCAAGTTGTGCTAAAGAAAGGTGGAATGATAGTGGTGCCTAATGAGAAAAATAAACTGATTCCACAATAAACGATGACTAGATGGAGATTGTGCATTAACTACAGAAAGCTCAATAAAGCCACGAGAAAAGATCACTTCCCTATACCATTTATAGACCATATGCTAGACAAACTAGCTGGGAAAGCCTATTATTATTTCCTGGACAGATACACTAGATATAATCAATTACAATTGCACTAGAGGATTAAGAGAAAATAACCTTTACATGTCCATATGGTACCTTTACCTTTAGAAAGATGCCATTTGGTCTATGTAATGTACCAACAACATCTCAAAGGAGTATGACGACGATCATTTCAAATATGGTGGAAAGGTTCATTGAGGTGTTCATGGATGATTTTTCATGTTTTTGGAGAATCATTTGATCTTTGTCTTTTAAATCTTGAAAAAGTTTTGCATCGTTGTGTGGACACAAATTTGGTTCTAAATTAGGAGACATGCCATTTCATGGTGAAAGAAGGAATCGTGTTGGGTCACAAGGTATCTGATCGAGGCATTGAAGTGGACCGAGCTAATATTGAAACAATTGAAAAGCTACCACCTCCCTCTTCAATCAAGGGCATTCGAGGGTTTTTTAGGCCATGCGGGCTTCTATAGAAGATTCATCAAGGACTTCTCAAAAATCATAAAGCCATTTTGCATGATGTTGGAGAAAAATACTCCCTTTGTGTTTAATGAAGAGTGCTTATCAACCTTCCAAACTTTTAAAAGTGTCTTGATGTCTGAACCAGTTATCATACTCCAGATTGGAACCTTCCATTCGAAATAATGTGTGATGCAAGTGATTATGTAGTTGGAGCTGTTTTAGGCCAAAGAAGAGACAAGGTTTTTCGTGCCATCTATTATGCTAGCAAGATATTCTCAGATGCACAGTTGAATGAAACAACATCAGAAAAGGAGCTCCTAGCAGTAGTGTTTGCATTCGATAAATTCATAGCATACTTGATTGGGTCAAAGGTTATTGTTTAGACAGACCACTTAGCAATCAAATACTTGATTGAGAAGAAAGATGCTAAGCCCAGATTGATCAGATGGGTGCTTCTACTACAAGAATTTGACTTGGAGATCAAAGACCAAAAAGGGACTAAGAATCTCATTGCAAATCATCTTTGTTAGTTAGAGCCACTTGAACAAAAGAAAGAATCACCAATCTAGGAGGATTTCCTAGATGAGCAACTTTTTTGTCATGCAATCACAACCCACCCCTTGGTATGTTGATTTTGTGAATTATTTGGCAAGTGGAGTAATGCCTTATGAACTTTCTAAAGTGAAAAAGAAGAAGTTTTTGATTAACATAAGGCATTACTTTTGGGAGGATCTATTCTTATACAAACAATGCCCAGATCTAATTATTAGGCAATATTTTCCTGAAGAAGAAATGGTCAGCAAAATCGCTGCCATTCATCCCCATATAGTGGTCATTTTGGAGCAAATAAAATAACTACTAAAATCCTTCAATCAGGGTTTTATTAGCCCATACTCTTCAAGGACGCCCACAAAATTGTGGCAACTTGTGACAGATGTCACAGGATGGGAAATATCTCAAGGAGACATGAAGCCCCTTTAACCAACATCTTAGAAGTTGAACTCTTTGATGTATGGGGATCAATTTTGTGGGGCCTTTTCCATCCTCATTTAGCGGTCAATTCATTTTAGTAGCTGTTGACTATGTCTCTAAATGGGTTGAAGCAGCTGCTTTTCCTACAAATGATTCTCGAGTGGTTGTGAAGTTTCTAAGGAAAAATATTTTTACAAGATTTGGAGTGCGTAGAGCTATAATCAGTGATAGAGGAAGGCATTTTTGCAATTAGCAACTTCAGTCAATATTGGCTAAATATAGAGTAACTCATAAGGTTGCAACTCCATATCATCCACAAACTAGCGGGCAAGTGGGAATCTCAAGAAGAGAATTGAAATAGATCTTAGAGAAGACGGTGAATTCCAACTAGAAGGACTGGGTATAGAAATTAGATGATGTACTTTGGGTGTATAGAACTGCCTTTAAGACACCAATTGGTACATCTCCATATAAATGGTCTATAGAAAAGTATGCCATCTTCCATTGGAAATGGAGCATAAAACATATTAGGCAATAAAATCCTTAAATTTTGACTTAAAGGTGGTTGGTGATAAGAGGCTTCTCTAACTCAATGAGCTTGAAGAATTCAGACAACAAGCTTATGAAAATGCCAAGTTATACAAGGAAAAGACAAAAATATGGCATGACAGAAGAATTTTGAGGAGAGAATTCACACCAGGACAAAAAGTGCTTTTATACAACTCAAGGTTAAAGCTCTTTCTAGGAAATCTAAGATCCAGGTGATTAGGTCCTTTTACTGTAATTCAGGTATGGCCATATAGAACTATGGAGATTCAAGATGGTAATAAAAAATTCAAAGTGAATGGGTAAAGGCTAAAAGAGTACAATAATGGTGCACTTAACACTTTGAAAATTGTCATCACGTTTGAGGAACCAATAGGTAAGCCCTCCTTCTAGAAGAAATAAATAAAGAAAGAAAGAAAAAAAATTGGTTTGGTTTTTGTCTAGCTAAAGATGTTAAAGAAGGGCAACTATTTGGGAGGCAACCCAAAACTTCTTTTCCTTACTCACTTCTCTTTCTCACTCACTAAAACACACTGTACTGTGTTAGAGATTTTAGTTTTCATCATTTTTATTACAAGTTAACATGGAGGAATCTCTTGTAAAGCTTAAGAACAGATTCCCCACTCTTCTCAAATATGTGATCAGGAAGATCTATAGCTATCATCTTGAAAAGATGAAGATATTCAAGAATTTGGGCCTTCCTGAGGACGTACGTTGGATCATTGAAGCTAAGGACATTTAGCAGGTGAGATTTATAAGTCAATTACTAAACCTATGCCAGGAATGGGAAGTTCTCACTCCAAAAAGAGAAGAGCTAAAAGAATGCAGGTTTGCCATAAATGTGCAAGGTGGACATGTGATCAGTGCTGTAAGAGCAAATGTATGGTTTCTATAAATCAAGAAGATAAAATTAAATTCATAAATGATAAACTGAGTAAGGGGTCATTAGATGATATCATTCAAACTCTTGAGACATATCCAAGTGGTGATGTTTATTGTATTCTTCTCGATTTAATGGATATATTCAACAAAGAAAAAGAGCGCTATTGTCTTGGGAATCTGACATTAAAAGACCCTATTTGCCAGTTTATAAGAAAACTAGATGGGAAGCAAATCCTCGATTCATAGAAAGTGTTTAAGACGTTATTGGATGTAAAATAAGAGGAAGATGTGAGACAAAATCACAACTACTATTCATAATCATGATTTTGTCTAATCTGTCTTATCTTTTTAGTAACTTTTGACTTTCCTTCTTATTTTGTTTAAATTTCTTCACGTAATGGCCTACCGGTCATTCGTGTTGGAAATTTTTTCAATTTTTTTTTGAAAAATGCGTGATTTGCATGATCTAGTTGTCGTTATTTTAGTATTATATATATGCATTATTCCACTTATAAATATGCACTCTTCCACTTGTAAACACAAATGGTTCGAGAGAAAAGAAGAGAAAAAGGGTATCACACAAAAATGTAGATTTACATCTATCTGCATATATGGTGAAACTAATTCATGCGCAAATGGAGAGTTTCTAACTGCAGCAAAAGAACTTGGAATTGCGATAGGTGCTAGAAAGATCAACTTTATATACCAGGGAGGCATCCAGGGCTTAAGGGGAAGTATGGCCATTTCTGCATCCATCAATGGAAGAAAGGGTTTGAGTGTAAGGGTGAAGGAGTTGGAAGGTCACACCTTTTTCTTAGGACAAGAGCTACAAGTTTCAAGTTTTCTTGAATGAATGGGATGAATGTTGTACCATGCTCAAGCTTTTATCGCTCTACCTGATGGTTTGGAGATGTTGGATGAGATTTCTAGCATTACATATTGGGCTAAGTTAAACTTTCACAAACAGCCATTAGGATTTGTTAAATATTAATGGTTTTTATAATGATTTGTTGTCTTTTTTTGATCATGCTGTGGAAACAGGATTCATACCCTAAGCGACACGCCACTCCATAATTTCTGCACTAACTGCTAATCAGCTGCTCAATCAATTGCAAACCTATGAACCTAAACTAGATCTATTAGTCAAGCAAATAGGTGGGCAATCTTCAGATAGCAGTCAGAAGTAGAATCCAGATGCCACTCTTCAATTGTAACTCTCCTTAATCTCTTGGTTTTACTCTTAGCATTTTGGTTTAATTTATTTTGTGTTAATGTTTGTGAAAAAAAAAACTTCTCTAAACTCTAGAAGACATTAAGGACAATGTCTAATTTATATTGGGGGAGGAATAGTAAAAAAAATATTTAGTTACTTAGTAAAACCATTAGATGCATGGGGTGTGGAAAAAAATGGCAGAGTAAGTAGTTAGTCTTAACTCTTGAGATGCATTTTATTAGTTGCAAGTTTTTGTTCCTTCTTAAAGAAAAAAAAAGAAAAAAAATTCAAAAAAAAAATCATCCAGTTTAAGTCTTTGTAATGATCTTAAAAAGTATATAAGTTTTGAGTCTAGATCAATTGAATTTAGAGATTTCATAGCATGAATGAACAACTGATTGTTGCAATTGGTGATGAATTTTGAGATTGAATGAGTTGAGTTTGAAAGCCCCTAATCGTGAGCTTTTGAGCCTATAATGATTATTTCTCTTGTGTGTGATATTCACATATTAAGTTGTCACTCTATAACTTGCTTTAAATCTGGTTGAAATTACATCTCACATGCAAATTCAAAAATGATAAAGGCATTCAATTCTTTTTAGCCAGAGCCAAATAGCCAACCTTGTAATTATACCATTGATAAGCCCCTTTGAGCCTAATAGACTATTTCTTTGTTCTCAGCCCATTAACATGTGTTTTAATGATATATCAAGTGCTTTTACCTCATTCGGAAGATTAGCAAAGTCTTTGAAATTTTTGTAAAATGGGCTTTTGATAAGTGTGGGGGTGTATATATCATCAACTTTAGAGTTGCAGAGTTTTATGAAAAAGAGAGAGAGAGGAAAGAAAAAAAATATTGAGTATTTGAATTAAAATTTTGGGTTGTTGTGATATAAATTTATAAGTTGGCCCATTTTTCAATTGCTTTATTCTTAAATGTAGCCCTTCATATCATGTTTTACATTCCTTTTACTTTAACCCCATTGCAACCCTTAATAAGTCCTTTTGATTTGAATTATGCATGTGAATTAGGTAGTGGAGATTAAGCTTTTTATCAAGCCTATGCTAGTGTAGATTTTTTTGTTGAATTTGAGCGAAACACTTACCCTTAAACACTTAAGAGATAGAGAGAATGAGTTACAATTACAAGATCGGTTCATTCATTTGAAATAAAGTTACCAATTTATATTTTCATTGATTCATGAATACTATGATTTCTTTATTCTTCAATTGTGTCTTGCTTATGACTTGATACTTCTGATTTTGTTGGAAGCACTTATTAGTCACTCCTTACACGTTGACATCCAAGAGCTAAGTGTGGGGGACTTTGATAAGTAAAATATTTGCATATTTATTTTTCCTTATATGATGATTTTATGGATGATATTTGAGCTTAATTTAATGAATTTATGTGTAATTGATAAATAAATAAGGATTTTGGCATAAAATATAATTTTTTGAAAAATGCCAAATCAGACCCTATTTTAGTTTTTAGGCAAATTTGGAGCTCTAGATGTCAAATTGTGGCGTTCTTTATGTGGATAAAAAGCTAAGAAAGAGTTCTACAACTTTTATGTTGAGACCAAAACTCAGTACTTTCTCCAAGAGTTTCGAATTTTGCTCGGAAGTTGAGAACATGATTTGATCATAACTAGAGCTGTAAATATTGAAATGAGAAGTTTCCACTTGCATCTTTAAGCTAAGATCTAGAGCTACAACTTTCATGAAGATTGGAATGTGAAATTCCACCAACCATTTTAACTACCATTCCACCTACCGTTCCACCTACCATTCCATCTACCGTTCCACCTACCATTTCAGCTACCATTCCACCTACTATTTCAGTTACCGTTTCACCTACCACTTTACCCACCACTTCATCTACCACTTCATCTTCCATTTCGCCTACTCCATTCTTCCCTATATATATAGCCATTTTCTCCCTCACATTTGCAACACACAATTTCATATCCATTTCTCTCCTCTCTTCTCCACATACACCATCATCTTAGAGTTAATTCCATGCATTTTATTTATTTCTTGCATGCCTCCTACATGGAAGGTTTTACCTCCTGCATGAAAGGCTTAGGTAGTCCTCCCGTATGGATGGTTTAGGTTGCCACTTACTTGGAAGGTTTTACCTCTTATATGAAAGGCTAGGTTTTCCCATTTTCATGCATCTTGTGGTTGTATTTTATGTTTTAGAATTTAATAATTACGTTTATTGCAATGTTTATGAATTTTTCAATTTATTTTATTTTTTTTTTAATTTCATTATGCGCTAAACTTTCATTTTCCTAGGGTGATGACGTAGCTTACTAATGACGGATTGAATATTAACTTATTAAATCTAGTTTGAATTTCTCCTTCACAATTGAGTTTTAATTATTGTTCTTAATGCTTTCAATTGATTGACCACCTTTTAAATGATTCCAATATGTATGTTGAGACTGGAAGGAGATGCATGTGTATAGATCCTATAATTAAAACTATGACTTGCATATTAAAGAGGAATATATTCATGTGAGTTGTGTAGTCTTACTGAGTTCCATAAATCTTAATGGATAATTAATTGCTTAAATTTATATAGGAATATATTGGATTAGCAATTAATTATTGAATTGCTTGACCTTGGAAGAGGATAGTAATTAAATTAGGGAAACTCGACATCAATCATGTGGAATAAATTGAGCTAGAATATATAAGTGATTCAATCCAAAATTTTTTAAGTGAAATATGACCCCTAGGGCTTTTTCTCATAGTTGCTTTTATATCATTTGTACTCATATTTAATCATCTTTTATTTCAAACTCTCAATCACCAACTAATCAATTGACTAAATAGAATTAAAATTACCCATTTTGGTACTTAGTGATCAATCCTCGTAGGAACAATAATCTATTTACTTCTGTATTCCTTGATTACGATAGTGTACACTTGCACTATTTAATAGACCATTTACACTCATAACACAGAGGTTGCTAGTTGCTCAGAGCCGACAGAAGAGTTATACGAACAAGAGGTGAAAACCTTTGGAATTTAAAGTTGGTAACCACGTATTTATGAAAGTATCACCAATTACGGGTATTGGCAGGGCATTGAGAGTAAGGATACTGCAACCAAGGTACATTAGTCCATTTGAGATCTTGGCAAAGATTGGGCCAGTAGCTTATCGCATCGCTTTGCCACCAAATCTGAGCAGGCTAGATGATTTTCACGTTTCCCAGTTGAAAAAGTATCAACCTGACCCAAAACATGTAATAGAATATAAAGATGTGGAAATGCATGATGATTTGACCTATGAAGTCACACCTGATTGAATCATCGATCGACATGAGAAGCAACTCAGGAACAAGAGCATTCCATTCGTCAAAATTGTCTGGAAAGGGTTATCGGCCAGAGAGGCTACATGGGAAATGGAGGAAAGTGTAAAGAAACATTTTTATCCGGAATTTATGGCTGTATAGGTATAGCAAATTTTGGGGACAAAATTAATTTAAGTAGGGGAGAAATGTAACACTCCAACTTTTACATTCACCAAATATATTATAATTATTTGAGAAATTCAATAAAATGGTAAATATTCATGAATTTGGAATTTATGAATTTATAAATGTTCATATTCTTGAGAAATTGGGCAAAAATAATTATGGAATTAATTTATATAATTTAAAAAGCCCAATATTAAGGCCTAAAAATGAAGAAATTATAGAGAAAATATTTGGTCCAAAAATATATGGGAAATTGGTCAAATAAATATTGGAAATTAAAAGGAGAACAATGCTTCCAGTGGAATCGCCTGCAAGGTAGTGAGTTTGTCATATAGTTTTGGATAACCAAATGTTGACAAAAATTTATGAAATTTTCTAGAATAAAAGCATACATGTTAAGCTTTAATTTGATAGGACATATGACTCATTTAGATCTATATACAAAAAGTTATGAATTTTTGAAGTTAGACCAGAAAAACTATTATTTTTCTAGAACAGCTTCCAAAAACTAAATATCTAGGAATGATGTGCTTCCAATTGGTAAACGACTATATTTTTCCTTGAAACTAGACTCAATAAGGGTTCCATAGCCTTTAGAATCACTCCAATACAATATCTACAAATTTAGTTTTGATTTTTCAAAGTTGGACAAAAAATCTGCTAGAATTTTGTTGAAATCCGAAATTAAGGGAAATTGAATAAATGATTAAATATTGTAAAATATATGATAAAAAGGCAATTCATCCTCCTCCATCAGCCATTTCAGATGTCCTTCTTAGCTGGGAGTGAAAGGAGGTCCAACCATTTTCTAGAGAGAGAAAGGGGAAGAAATCTTGTACGATAAGCTGATTTTTTCGACGATTTAGCTCCTAACGCGTATAACTCCGACCCTAAGTTACTCCTCTTTGTTCTTTAAGGTTTGGAAACTCAAAATCTGTTGTTGAGCACTTAGCGTTTTCAGCCACATTGAGGAAAAGCTAGTGGGAGCTTGAGGTAACTTCTAAACTCTTGTATATTAACTATTCTAGCTGTTGTGGACAACTTAATTGGTGAGATTTTGTCAGATTGTCTGTGTTTATAAAAATGGAAAATGTGGGTTTGGGGCTGTTATGCTGCCTAAATTGGTACTAAATGGTAGTTGTAACCTAATAGAATAGTCAATAAAGTGGTTAGGAGTAGGAAGGAACACGTTTACGAAGCCAAAATCACAAAACCCTGATTTTTCCCTGAGGATACCATAATTTTGACCAGGGCTACATCTAAGAATTAGAGTTGGATTTTCAATGATTTAATGATTCCATTGAGTTCAGGAGGGAAAATTAAGTGGGGTTACAGTTGGTCACTTTTTCGGAAAACCCTGAAAAAATGTAATTACGAAAACGCCCATGAAACCCTTAAAGCGGGGCTGCCAAGGGCAATTTTTTAATTTGATAATGAATTTGATAATTCTAAGTTTGGAAATGGATTACTTGAGTGAAAATACATCAGAATATCCCATGAAAAAATTTCAAGAAAAATACGGCCGGACCGAATACAGCTGGGTCGGGCTGCGGTCCGGGGCATTTTGATAAATTTTCATAATAGGCTAATATAACCACAATAAACACTATGAAAGTGTTAGAAATGATACATGGATAGGCTATTATCTATTTCTTGTACATTTAATGTTTTATGAATAAGTTGGACGCCTATAGTCGACACGTTTTACGTGGTAGACCCTTTGAGACAGGAATGAGGTTAAGGTTGGGACTACTATCTCTCATATACTATGTGACTATTTGTATGATGTGTGTTACTATATTTTATGACTTGAACATGTGCTAGAGGCACATTACATAGTTGTGGTCTAGGACGTAGCTTAGGTACACTAGTATTACCTTAGTTTTAATCAGGGACTCGGCTGAGGTACATGTAGGGATTTTAATAGGTTAGTTGGCCCTAAATTTTGTGTACACACATGGATGGTATGAATTTTCATTTTAGTTGATACGGTGCATTGCATATTTAATTTTTGCATTTTATATGTTTATCGTATGTTTCTACTGAGATTCCTTGGAATCTCACCTGTTTTTTTAAACCAAATGTCTTAGCGGGTGCTAGTAGCTCAAAAGCCAAGGACGTAGAGAAGGGAAACTTATGGCACGTTTCCAAAGGCAAAGGCAGTGGTTGTATATAGCCTATAATTGGAATAGTTTTGGGGTATTTTGTACATGTTGTAATTATTATCGATCTCTGCTCTGTTAATGTTTGTCTGTAAACAAATACTTATTATCAGTATAACTGTACTTTTCTATTTGCCTGTGGAACTTGTTGATTATTGTCCTACGCATATCAAAATGGTAATGGGTGTTGACACCCAAGGTTTCTTATGACACTTTCTCTCTCCTTTTCTCTTGAGTGTGATCATGAAAATGAAGAAGCTAGGAAGGGGATGGTGAAAGCTTTTTAATAAATATCTCATTTCTCTCTCTTTTACAATATAATTTTTTTATTAAAATTTATGACACCTTTTTCCGTCAAGCTTATCCCTTATTATTTGAGTCATAAATTCCCTATTCCATTTGGACCAAATTTTCTCCTCCTCCCTTGCTAGCCCAAGACGCCATTTGGGTCCCTCACGAAGCCAACTGAGCTCTTTCCCATTGTATAACCAAATGCACCTTTCTATAATATTTTATGAAAAGTCCACATGTGCTCCTATTTGGAATAAATTCTTATTTATTTCTTTGACTTAAAATAATGACACTTGGCATATTTATTACCCAAGAAAATATCCACCAATAAGGGAAAATATGAGCTTTTACTTTATTCCCCAATTTACACAATTGCCATTACATTTTTTTCCCAAATTTGCAATAAATGTCAATTCTGGCAGATTTTTTATCCAAACTTTGAAAAATCATAACTTTATTTGTAGAAATTGAATTGGAGTGATTCGAAATGCTTTGAAACCCTTATTGATTCTAGTTTCGAGGAAAAATATAGCCTTTATACAACTGGAATTTCAACATTCCCAGAATTTCAATTTTTGGACGCTGTTCCAGAAATTGGCTAGTTTCACTAGGTAAACTTCAAAAACACATAACTTTTTGTATACAACTCCAAATAAGTCATATGACCTATCAAATTAAAGCTTGATAAGTTTAATTTTAGCCTATTAAATTTCACAATTGTTGGACATCATTTGCTACACAGGAAAAATTCACTAGCAACAAATACAATTGTTTATATTTTGTGTTTTAAACCTACTCATGTTGTGTGTGACCACTAGTTGGAGTATTTATTCTTTTATGTACTTCACCATTCACCATTTTATCCCAGTAAATATCTCATTACATAAAGGGAATATTGGTGATAAAATTGGAGTGTTACAACTAATAATTAAAACCGTTATGTTTTTGTTTTCGCCAATTCCACCTCTCAATACCTAACAGTGTACATATTTAATTGTTAATTTTTAGCGTTATATATTCTTACGCTATCTTTACCTTGACATACATGACGTTTTTTCGCTGTAATCTGTTAGATCAAGCGTTTCACCCAAGAGGGGGGGTGAATTGGGTGATACTGAAATTTCTTTCGAAAATATAAAACTTTGACAAAAGAATTAAAACAGTAATGAGTGAGGAGAAATATCACCGAAGTGTACACCGGGAGTTATACTGGTTCGGTCACAACCACTTTGACCTACGTCCAGTCCTCAGAGCTTCTCTGAGAGTTTCACTATAGCTTCCAAGATTCAGTGGGTTCTTGGCACCTCAGTACAAGCAAGTTCCTTACACCTGGACACTCACTCCCCATTACAGGTTGTAATCCAATCCCAACTCAAGGTTCCACAACCTTAAGTTTTCTCAATAACAAATATTGAGTTTGAATGAAATATCTCTCTTACAGAGTAAATGATAATCACTGAAGCATAGAAATACAATTTCAGTGTGAAAACAGAGCAATGAACTTAATGATACGTTCTTATGTGTGTTCTTGTGTTTTCTTGTGTTTTTCTCTGTTCAGATGTTCCCATATATATAGATACGTTGGTAATGATTTCTGGAACATATTTCTTCATGTCCGTTGGAGCGTGCGCAGCCATAATTGACTTTTCTAGTTTTTGAAAAACATACGTTGCGGTAGGTGACGGTCGGTGACATTTGAGCATTGCTTTTGACTTTCCTTATTTGGTAAGATCTCTTCACTGTTTTCCTGTTGAAAAACTAAGTACACTAATATAATGAAAAGTTAATCAAATAGGAAACAGAATAATGACCGTTGGAATGATTTCAAACTTTCTGGATTAGCTTACTCGATTAGCTCCTCGAGTAACCCTTGAAGTTTACTCGAGTAGCTCCTCGAGTAACATCGTGAAATCATTGTTCAACTGCAAGTCAATGAATAAATATAAGATTACTCGGGTAGTGCATGGAGTAAACTAAATTTCATACCTTTGGGAATAGTTATTTACTCGAGTAGCTACTCCAGTAATGCTTTGGCAACTTCATAGATTACTCGGGTAACACCTTGAGTAATTCATTAAAAACCTTTTGATTACTCGATGCTCTACTCCAATAATGTTGGCAGGATTTTAAGGCCGAGAGCAAATACCTTGTTACTCGAGTAGGGACTCGAGTAATGCATTCATTTTTGCATAGGTTACTCGAGTAGCTCCTCGAGTAACTGAGACTTTTGAACATGATTTACTCTGGTAATGACTTGAAGTTTTCTTTGAAAACATTTACATATACTGGGGTACTTACTCGAGGAATCACTTAAAATAAACCATGAAAAACAAACTTGTATACTAGAGTAAGTACTAGAGGGAGATGAAATAAAGAAAGATCAAGTCACTCGGGTACCAACCTCAAGTTTTCACTTACCTTAGTCTGTTACTCGAGTAGCTCCTAGAGTAACATTGGCAGTGGTACAAAGTGCCGAGAGTTACATCTTTTCACAAACAGAGTTACTCGAGTAGCTCCTCGAGTATCATGAAAAACTTGAAGGGAACTGGAAGTTTCTGACCTGGTTACTCGAGTAGCTCCTCGAGTAACATTAGCAGTGGTACAAAATGCCGAGAGTTCCATATTTTAGGAATCACAGGTACTTGAGTAGCTCCTCGAGTATCATAAGGAAAACTTGAAGCCAACTGGAAGTTTTCACATGTTTCCTCTAGTAGCTCCTCGAGTAACATTCGCAGGCCGAGAGCAATCTTCAAATTTTACCTGGTTACTCGAGTAGCGCCTTGAGTAATGGTGGCAGGTAACTGGAAGTTTTGCTTGGTTACTTCAAGTTTTGGCTCATTACTCGAGTAGCGCCTCGAGTAATGCCTTAGAAATTGTACTTCTGATCAAGTTCCTCAGCATTTTGTTTTGGCCAATCTTCACTACTTCCATGCTTACCTCAAGTAAAGCTTATTCCTGTCATTACTTAGTTCAAACTTGATTATTAAACATTTCCTTTTCAAACCATTCTTTTGTTATCATCAAAACATGAGATCTAACATAATCATTATTTATTAACCATCATATATGCGCGATTCTGTGTTTGAACGCCTAAAAATATTGTCACCATAAGTATGGTAAAAAACAATATATTGCAAGGAATCTAAAGTATCATTGTTAGAGTTAGTAACATGGAGGACGACATGTTTATCGCATAATTTTTAAAGGTTGGTCTTTATGGATTAGTTGAAGTGCCCATTTGGATTAGTGGTGGATAATCGTGATTGTGATTTGCATAAGTGACATTAGTTAAAAGTTTCGTTGGTCAATCATTGTCTATCGTGATTTTTGTTTGGATATTTTTTTTCACAAGTGGTTGTAAGAATTGTGATTATGTTTGGATTCTATTTGTTAAAAGCACTTATGAATGTATAATTACCAAAAAGGATATGAATTTTATAAAGTTATATTTAATGAAGGAAATAAATGAAACTGAAAGTAAAAATAGCATAAAACTTTATGACAAGGTGCATATACAACCAAAAGAAAAAATATACATGTTAGAGAGCATATTATGGGATCTATCATTATCATGAGATTTAATATCTAAATAAAAAATAAATTGATTAATATGATAGCCAATTATTTTTTTAGGATTGCACCAGATTATGAAACCAAGTTTATTTCTTCAATAATTTAAATTTTTTTACATTTTCATGATTATATTTTATAATAATGATAATTAAATATTTAATAATTATTATTAAATATGATTTAATAAATCACATGAATATTTAAATATTATTTTTATTATATAATTTATATTATTTAAAATAATTTAAAAATTCCTGTTAAGTAATGAAAATAATAATATTTAAAATAATAATATTTGAACTATGCTGAAAAATAATAGGCAAAATATGTGTAGAGAATATTTGGAGAAGGGATCAGAGGGTAAATTGGAGATATTTTTGTTGTGGAAGTTTTATTGGGATTTCTCTAATTGCAAAAGCAACCCCCTTGTCACTTATGCTCAACGTGTAGTTGGAGGGTGAAATCACGATTCATCATGATTGATCTGGAATTTTTTAAAAATTACCTAAATAAGACAAACGGGATTTATAAGTACTTCTTTGGGTTTAATCAGGTTTATCTGATCTCCCACCGCTTAACTAAACAGGCACAAAAAATGATAGATATGGTTTTTACTTTTTAACGTTGAATTTTCATGGGCTAGGCCCATTAGGACTTACCTTTTTTTTTTTTTAATTCAAGGCCTCTTCCCCGCGTCTTGGTATTAGAGCCTAAAGGGGAAGTATGGATGTATTAGATGCTTTAATGTTCTGGAAAATTTATGAAGTTAGTACGAATATTACTTGATAAGTATGCTCTATGGTTTCGACTTTGTTCAATCTTCTACATAAGAAAAATGTTAATATAAAATTGAGAACCTGCTTGATATTGTTACAACTTATAGCACGTACACTAGGTATAGGAGTAATAGCATATGCACTTTATTCGTTTTTCAAGGCTATGGCTAGTCAGACCCAAAGAGGAATGGGTAGTTATGCCGATGGTCAGTTTGAATATTCATATGATATTATTATATACTGTTCACGTCGTTGGCTAAGGAGTAACAATATTAGCATATCTTACTTTTATATAAAACATACATGGTAATATTGATAATAATTTCATAAATAAACTAGAAATATTAGTTCATCTAACATATCCATATAGTAATGATATCTGGATAAGGGAGATTTTACAACTATGTTTAGATCGTTTTCTTTTCGTTTTAATTCTAGCCACTCTTCTTTTGCTCCTTCTTCATCTTCAACTTCTGGTGTTTCACCAAACAAAATTGGAGGAAATCCTTTCTCATCAAATAATATTTTCACTAATGAAATCCATTTTGAAGATATTAACTAAAACTTCAGTGACTGAACAATTCCAGACATTGACAAAATTGAGCTTCATAAGCCAGATAATAAAATTTTCAAATCTTCTGATTACATAATCAGAACTGCTGAGGAAAAAATTCCTCTCAATTCAAACATAAATGACATGCCTCTTTTATCTGAAAAATAAATAAAACTTCACCAAAAGAAGTACAAATTTTTGCACATAGGATGTGTCTAAGTAGCACTAGCTAAGACCTCTAATTAAAACAGGTTTAGATGCAGCTAGCCTAATCTGTCTTAGGGATGCTAGGCACAATATATTTTTTGATTCTCTTTTAGGGATGGTTGATCCAGGTCTCCATGATAGACCAATCTACTTCAATTGTTTTCCCAATTTAACTATTTATCTGCATGACAGACATATTAAGGATGTCCTTAGATTAAACATTAAATTACATGGGCTTGACAAGAAGCTTGATGTATCCCCAGTAGCATTAGTCTATAGGGTAAAATATAAAATAATGAACTCCAACACCTCGATGGCCAAAATGTTCAATAAAAATAATGAAACTTGTTTGTTCCTAACAGATGCTACAAAAGCAAATGTTATGGTCCCAAAAATAATTAAATGGGAAGATGTGACCTTTCCTGATGATTGAGATTTAAAAAAGGTAGCTCCAACCTACCCAAAACCAGCACCTAATTATTATCAAATTAGGCAAATTGAAACTGGAGACGTTAGGATCTCTTCGATAGAAGAGAGATCATTTAGAGCTTCTAGAGCACCCTCAATTCAAGAAAGCTTCAAGACAGCTTTAGAACAACCTTCTAGGCATTCCTGTAGTTCTTCTACAAAAGAATCAATAATTTCTCCTTATGTTATGCAAGGCTTAGACGCTTCTGCTAGTGTAGTAAGACCTGTTTACCAGGATCAAAAGGAAGAAGAAAATGAGGTTCAAACGAACCTTTCCCCAACATATTCTGATATGGTAGGAGAGATAGAAGAACAATTTCAGTTAGATAAAAAAATTTTATGAAAATATTTTTACTCTAACCAAAACAAAGAAATAAGAGAATGGTTTCTCACAAAATATGAAACTAAAGAATTGCGAAAACCAATTCAAGAAAGGTTTTATAAAATGCTTAAAAGGATTAAATTCATATTCCATTCTTTTTGTGGTTTGATGCTTATGTGGAAGAATAAAATATTAAGGATTATCCTTTTAAACCAATTGAAGGGATTAACACCTCTTGGATTTTTAAAAGTACAGATGAGATTGAATCTGATCTTCCACCAAAACAGTTTTATGAAATCTCTTGTGTTAAAATTGGAGAAGCTCCAGTTATAGCTTTACCTTTTAAAACTAAGGATCCTAAGACAAAAATAAATTCAAAAGATTTTCAAAATCTTATTGAACAAAATAATTATACCAATTCATATCTTCAAACCCTTGGAGAACATATTTTGAGAAAATTTATGACTTTTAGAATTAGTGATTATGTGTCATCTAGTTCTATAAGTAAATAGCCAATTTTTAAACCTTACACTATTCCAAAAGATAAAACAAGTAGTGTTAGAAAAGGAAGTTTCCAATAAAGAATGAAGAAGAACTAAAGAAAATAACAGTTCCTGATACTCATCCTAAAAAGGAAGTACAAAAATTAGCAACAACTGCTGCTTCTTCAAAATTAACAATTGGTGTTTTAGGAAAAAATAGTCAAGCTAGTTATAGTGAAGATTATCCTGAAACTAAAACCCAAAAAATTGATAATATAAATTGGAAAAAACCAACAAAATTGTATTATCCTAGGGCTACCCCTCCAGATATAATGTTAGAAGAAAGAGATGTTGTTCTCAAACAATTCAATACAAACAACATCTATGTTTGGAATATAGATGGTAAATCTGGAACAAATATTTTGAAAATTCTCCAACAAATGATGATGGTCAGTAATGCTTATGCCATATATAACAACTATCAAGAGGATGACGTTGTTCATATATTGATCTCTGACTTTACTGGGCAACTTAGAGGTTGGTGGGATTACCATCTCACACAAGATCAAAAAATTCAAATACTACAAGTAGTAAAAACCTCCTATGATGGAACCCCAATCACTAGTGATGGTGAACCAATGTCATACTCTATTAACACTCTCATAGTTAATATAGTTGAACACTTCATTGGAGATCCTTCTCTATGGAGAGATAAATCGGCAGATCTTCTATCCAATCTTAGGTGTAAATCCTTGTCACATTTTAAGTGGTATAAGGATAACTTCCTAACTAGAGTCTTTACCAGAGAAGACGAAAACCACCCAATCTGGAAAGAAGTTCCTAGTAGGTCTTCCTAGTTCATTTGGAGATAAGATTAGGGGAAAAAATTAGAAACTAAACTGGTAATAGTCAAATCCATTACGAAAACTTAACTTATGGGTGACTTATCGCAATTGTCTAAAAAACAGCTTTAAAACTTTGTCAAGAAGATAGAATTCAACATCAACTTGCCAAAGAAAAAGCCTTAAACAGGAAAGATCTAGGATCTTTCTGTGAACAATTTGGTTTTCCTGCCTATAAAAAATCTAGGTCCAAACCTAAATATAGAAAAGAAGACCAAGAACATAAACACAAGGTTAAAAAATATTACAAAAAACCTTAGAAAAAACCCAGGACTAATCATCCTAGAAAATTAAAAAATGAGTTCAAATCCAAAAACCCATTCGACCTTCCCAAGGGAAAGGTTGTTTGTTTCAAATGTGGTAAAGAAGGCCACATAATAAATTATTGTAGGCTTAATAAGAAAATTAATGCCTTACAAATTGAAGAATCAACTCTTCAACAATTAAACTATCTTTTGATTAAAACCTCTTTTGAAGAAGAATATAAGATATCTTCTTCTTCTGATGAAGTTAATCAACTTCAACAAGAAGATATTTCATTCTCTTCAGATGATGAAAATTTTTAGATAAATTGTTTTGAAACAATTGCTGAGAGCTCTAAGCTTGATGACCCAATCAAGGAGTCAATTTTAATTAATTCCCAAAAAGACATTTTGCAAATCAATGTCATAGAAGAAGATTTAGTTTTTGAAATCATAAACGCTCATCCAAATAATGAAGATAAATTCAAATACTTTAACAAACTTAGAGAAGGTTCAGCCTTCTCTTCAAATTCAAAACCTGTCCAAAAAACTTTGACAACAAAATATGATTTTTCTGAGATAATGAGAAAATTTTAGAGTAATCCAAAACCAGTTTCAATTTTTTGATATTCAGAATGAAATAAATGGTTTAAAAGAAGAAAAAAGAAATATAAGGAATACTCAAGATTTCCATTCTCTTATTTTAAATCAAATTCAGGAAGAAATCTCTAATAAGGAAAAGAAAGAAGCAAAAGAGGTCAACAATGAAGATCCAGACACTCCTAATCCCTACTTAAACCTTATTTCAAAGATTTCAATCCAAAAATGGCATGTTCCAGTTAAAATTATTGTGCTAATACTTTTGTATTAGAAACAATAGCTTTGTTTGACACTGTGCGGCTTGAAGCTGTATCAGGGAAGGTCTAATCCCAACAAAATTTTATGAAAAAACCACAGAAAATCTCTGCGGACCAAATAAATCACCATTAGATATTAGCTACAAGCTTTCAAATGCAGTAGTTGAAAATAATGGTTTCAAAACTAAAAATCCTTTTATCTTGGCAAAAGTTTTGTCTCAAGATGTAATTCTCGGAGTTCCTTTCATTGACCAATTAATACCCTACCAGGTAACAAAAGAAGGAACAGAATCCCAATTAATGGGAAAAACCATCTCCTTCATATTTGCTTATCCTCCTTGTACTAAATTCCTCAATTTAACTGAGTATAAGGAAAAACAAATCAATTTTCTAAAAGAAGAGGTTTCTTACAAAGTTATTGAAACTCAATTAGTAAAACCTCTTCTTAAACGGAAAATTCAAAATATTTTGAAAAATATTCAAGACACAATTTGTTTTGATCTTCCTAATGCTTTTTGAGAAAGAAAAAGACATGAAATCGATCTCCCTTATGAGAAAGACTTCAATGAAAGAGCTATTCCTACCAAAGCTCGTCCAATTGAAATGAACTAGAAACTTCTGGAACATTATCAAAATGAGATCAAAGACTTGCTCTCAAAAAGGCTTATTCGCAAAAGCCAAAGCCCTTAGTCTTGTGCAGCTTGTTATGTCAATAAAAATGCTGAACTTGAGTGAGGAACTCCAAGGCTTGTTATCAATTACAAGCTCTTCAATGGATTAGTTACCTTATTCCAAACAAAAAAGATCTTTTAAATTGCCTTAACTAGGAGAAATTATTTTCAAAATTCGATATGAAATCATGATTTTGGCAAATTCAACTGAGCAAAAAAGATCACTATAAAATAGCTTTTACTTTCCCCTTTGGACAATATGAATGGAATGTAATGCCTTTTGGACTCAAAAATGCTCCCTTTGAATTTCAAAGAATAATGAACGAAATTTTCAATCCTTACACTAAATTCAGTATCGTTGACATTGATGATGTTTTAGTTTTTTCGAATTCAATTGACCAGTATTTCAAACATGTTAAGGTCTTTATAGATGTTGCTAGGCATAATGGTCTTGCAGTTTCCAAAACTAAAATTAGTCTCTTTTAGACAAAAATTTGGTTTCTTGGTCATTATATATACCAAGGAACTATTGTTCCAATAGATAGAGCAATTCAATTTGCTAATAAATTTCCAAATCAGATTCTGGACAAAAATCAACATCAAAGATTCTTAGGTTGTTTGAATTATGTAGGAGAACTCATTCCTAACCTAAACAATAGCATTAAGCCTCTTCATGAGCATCTTAAGAAAAGTCCTCCTCCGTGGACAAATGATCACACTAATGTGGTTATCCAAATTAAATCTCTTGTCCAAAATCTTCCATTCTTGTATTTTCCCAATCCACAAGTATTCAAAATTGTTGAAATTGATGCCTCTGACATAGGTTATGGTGGCATTTTCAAACAAAAAAATTGTTGGTAAAGAGCATTGCATTGCATTTTCTTCAAAACATTGGAATAGAGCTCAACAAAACTATTCCACTATCAAAAAAGAAATTTTGGCAATCGTTTTGTGCTTAAGCAAATTTTAAAGCAATTTGTTAAACAAAAAATTTTTAGTCAGGGTTGACTGCAAATCTGCAAAAGACATTTTGTAAAAAGATGTTAAAAACTTAGCATCAAAATAGATTTTTTCCTGATGGCAAGCAATTTTAAGTGCCTTTGACTTTGAAATTGAATTTCTCAAAGGTTCTTCAAACTCTCTGCCTGATTCTCTGACAAGAGAATTGTTGTAGGGGAAATAAGGTGACTAAAAATATCAAATAAAGAGAGAAAAAGAAAAGGAAAGGGCGTAGCCCAAGAAGAAAAAGATCCCAAGAAGATCACAAAAATACAACTTCAGGTTGCAAAATCAACAGCAGGGTCATCGATCCACCAAAAAGGATCCTCTTCAAGGATCAAAACCCATGAGCAATTTGCTCACAAAACTGTAGGAATCATAATGGAACCAAAAAATTATGCATCCCCAATTGAAACACTCCAAGCTCTGCAATCCAACTAAACCTTGGCCAAATTACCAACCAAATGCTAGGCTGATATAGCCGAAGAAGAAGAATCTAAGGCCCTTGCCTTAGGAATCAAAATTAAACCCCAAGAGGTGACTAAAGTTGGCTTATCATCAAAAGAACTAGTTTTGTCCTCTCAACCTTCACAAACCACTTTCGTGGCAAAACCAAAAAAGATCATAAATATTTTCCACACAGAACCAGGCTTTTGTGATAAATGTCCTTATGCCCTAGCAGCAAAAATATTTCCAAAAGGTTTTTTTCTTTAGACCCATGTCTATAGAGAAAACTCAAAAATTTTATGAATTTATCCTTGTAGATACAAAATCTATAGAGATAAGACATTTTCCAGATCCTGACAATTCGAAAGATAAAACTATTTTTGGCTATTCAACTTTCCAAATCAAAAGAGTTTTATCTCCTGAAGATTAGGTACAAAATTTAAACAAAAGGAAAAAAATTTTCTGTTGGTTTTAATCCAATAGGTTACAATTACTGGGATTACATTGATGCCTGGTATTGTACTTTTTGGTACCAAAACCCAAAATTCAGCCACACTTGGCTATTTATGTTTAAATCTGGCTCAAAATACCAGTTTCCACTTTGGTTTAACCAATGGTGGGATTTCTTTGGACCTTGTTCAGAAATTCTTCCAACCACAGCAAAAATTGGTTTTGATTATTTCAAAAGTCAAGCTAACCTTAATGAAATTCTTTCCCAGTAGATCTTAATTAGTTTTGAAAATTTGCTTTAGAGTGGGTTTTCAAATGGAACTTCAAAGATTGAGCTTCCAAATATAAAAAAATGTTTCCCATTTTACAAAGGGTTCGTTCTGTCAAATGGTGGGCAAATTTTCCAAACATAAAAAATGTTGCAAAAACAACAATCTAAAAATGGTTCAATTAGAACCCACAATTCCTAATAGCGGGAGATCATGAATTTAGTATCTTCCTGAACTAGAAGGCAAAAGTACAAGTTTGCTTGGCTTCATCTACGAACAAAGAAAACTTAGCCAAACAACTTCATGAAATTTTGGGACTACTCCAAATTGAAGAACCATAAAGCAGTAGATCTGGTCAAGCATCAGTATCCTCATCCAACAGCTCTGATGATGATGATGATCTAGCTCACTATTTTGGCCATGACTCAGATGATGAGATCATTAGCCATGGTGAGGATTGATTCCAAAACTATTGGCAGATCACTATACTAGCATATACTTTCAGTGAAGAACTGATGTAAATAAAGCATCTTCACTGTTCAACAGACAAAAGGGCAGACAACGTCCATCAAAACTTTCACTGTGTCACTTTACACTATAGAACATGTGTACCAATAGTGTATAGTAACCGGATTGTGAGCCTATATAAGGCCACCTCTCCTCAGTTGCAACACACACCAAAACTTAGAGCTTTTAGTTTCACTTCTGTCCCCCTCTTGTTTGTAAGTTTTTCTTCTATTTTCCTTCTTCTACTTTATCTTTATGTACTTCTTTTAATTTCAAAAATACTGTGATAGTTTTTAAATTCTAGTTTTATTTTCTATCCTTAAATTTCTGCATTTATATCTGCATCTCATGCATTAAGGACTCCACATCAGTCCCTGCTTCTCTTTGCTTTCTTCTCCTCCCCTTTTTTTTTGATCCTTTTGGGGTCTCCTCCCCGAATGGGCAGTTATGCCGAAAGTCAATTTGGATGTTCATATGATATTATTATATATTATTCAAATCGTTGGATAACGAGTAACAATATTTGCAGATCTTACTTTTATATAAAACATACATGGTAAAATTGATAATAATTTCATAAATAAACCAAAAATATTAGTTCATCTAACATATCCTTATGGATCCAGACGGTAATGATATCTGGCTAAGGGAGATTATATATATATATATATATATATATATGAACATGCAAAGATAGTTTGTCCAAGATTTGACCATAATGATCCAGGTAATGGAAGGATCTCTATCCCTTTTCATATAGAGATACTGTTATAGAGTTTCCCTTACGGAGCTCAGACCTTCCCGGTTCAAATCATTATAGCACAACCTTCCTTTGTTTCATACTGGAGACGTAACAGGATTACTATCTCTGAAGACCATATAGCAAGTAATCCCCTTAATGGATATAATCTCTTGCCTGGTTTACTAATCCTAAAAAATATTATAATTATTTTTTATTTTTAATTTATAGAAATTTTAAGGATTTTTTACTTATATGTTCTATTATATTTGAAGATATATATTGTCCTAAAAAAGGAACTTTTGTTTTTCTTAATTCTGCTTTCTTTGGTGATATATTTAATCCCTTTTCTTCTATTAATGTTATGAATTGGTTTAGATGATTTTCATGTTCTTCTTCATTATTATAGAATATTAATATATCATCAATATATACTATTGCAAAATCTTTTATTGAAATCAATAATTTTGACAATTCTTGAAATATACTTGGACTATTATGGAATCCCATAGATAATACATTACATTCATATAATGCTTCTAATGTACCAAAAGCTGTATATTTTTTTACATTTTTCTTCTAGTTTTATTTGAAAAAATCCTGACTTACAATCAAACTTACTAAATGTTATTTTTCCTCTCATTAGGTTGAATAATAAATCTATTTTGGGAATTGGATATCTATTTCTTATTGCTAAGTTATTTAATTTTCTTAATAATTTATTACCATTCTTTATTTTCCTTTTTTTTCTTCACTATGTTTTATAACTATCATAACTGGTGATGAATACTCTGATCTACTTTATCTTATTAGATTATATTTTTTTCATCTCATTTATATGCATAATAAATTTTTTTTATCTTGTTCTGTCGATGGGTATAGCTTACAATTTATTTCCTTATTATAATCTTTTAATTCTATTTTTGCAAAAGGTTTAGATTTTTCCCAAGGTATTAATGGATTTTCATTATTGTTATATAATAATCTTCGTTCAATTGTCCATACTTCTATTATTTTGAATGTTGCTAACATATGTTGAATTTCTACTGGTTTAATTAATTCCTTAATCTCTTAATTAATTAATTAAATCCCAATTTTCATTGCAAACCCTATATGACTATGTGATGTTAATGAGTATATGTCTATCTCATTAACACAACATTCCATTCAACTCACAAATTTCAAGTTCTAATATGATTAAACTCAAGTTCTACACTTAACCTAGCTCACTCAAGCATCAATCAAGTGAACTCAACAATCTCATTAGTGGCCAATAAATAAGAAGCATTAATCAAAGAGTAAGATCAACATAATCTAATCATTAATCATAAATATAAAGGGGAGGAAAGTACTTAATCAATACAAGAGTTCAAAATAATCCAGGAATCAAAACTTTAGCTACATATGTTCATAAAACCCATGAGAAAATGGGGATAAACCAGAAAAATAGTAGAACATAAGGAAAGAATAGAAGATGGAGAGGAAAAACTAAGAGATGAAGCTCAAATCTCTTCAAATCTTCAACTCTTAGCTCAATCTCCACCTTCAAGCACCAAACACTAGTAGAATAAGCCTCCAAAATTGCAATCAAAGTCCAGAATGACAGCCAAAGTCAAAGTGGAAGAATGTAAAGCCTTATTGCAACTGCTATCATAAAAACAGTTTCAATAATCATTGTTGGCTGCAGCCAAGGCTTGTCTTGGTTGCTGCCAAAAGCTCTTTGCCTCATCTTTGGTTGCGGCCAAGGGTTTTTTGCTTGTGTTTTTGGCTGAGCCCAAGAATTTTCTATCTTGTCTCTAGCTGAGGCTAGGAAATCCATTGGCTAAGGCCAACTTGAATCTATCTGAGGCCAGAAAATGCTTTGGCTAAGACCATGAGCACCTCTTCTTCTTGTCTCATCTTTTCTTATTTTGCCATGGTGTCTTGACTTTCTAAACTCCTTTCCAACTTCTTAGGCATTGATTTAAGCTTCAAATGGCTCCACATGTGGCTCAAATTATAACCTATCAAAACAAGAAAATCTAAAAAAACAAATTTGATAAAAATAGGGCAAAATGTTCACACTTAAATAAAAAATTCTATCACTTCAACCCAACACTACTACAGTTCTGAACCGTTATATATGCGAGCACTATATATGCTCTGTGCAAGATACATAACGGTTCTTAACAATAATATATTAAGGGCATATATAACGGTTATTTGTTAATAGTAGTAATGTATTGGCTTTATTTTATATTATATATAGTTATTTTTAATTATTTGTTTTTATTTAGTTTATTGTTAAGATTTATTATATAAAACACAATATAATCATTGATAATAACACGATAATAATATTAAATAAAAAAATTTATTTATAGTATTCAAAACTCAATACATTATCAAAAAAATCAATACATTATAGATAAATATCATACAATTTAAAATAAATTAATCACTTAAATACTCTAGAACATTATTTATAATTTTTTGAATTCTAAAAGAAAATCAATTAAGAAAATTCTATAATATTCTCCCATGCCTTTGTTATAGATTATCGATCACGTATCAGTACTCCAGAGTTCCAGTAACTGCAAAAGGGTAATATAAATGTAAAAATCAGAATATATATATATATATAGTAAAAATTGGCAAATATTAAAACTTAACAAATTTCGGAATTGATTTCAACATACTTGCTAAAGTTTAGGAACGTGAGAGGTGAACGCTCAAGTAGATCATGATTCAACAAGCTGCTAAAACTTAAGAGAAAAATTATATTGATTTTAGTCTATATAATCTAGTGTAATCAGAATTATTTTCATAACAACAAAACAATAATAAAAATTTGGCATTTTCCCTCATTGTTTTTTTGTTCTCTTTGCTTTTCTCTGGTGTTCTTCTCTGTTTTTATCGTCAAACCAACAACTATCATCAAAAACCAGATATCACTTTTTGTTTGTGATTCTTCTTCTAAGATAATTTGGCGACCTTGAGCCCCAACTAATGAGCTCTTGTTATATAAAATAATAAAATGAAACTAAAAATGTTAATTGAAAAAAAAAGAAAGCTTACATGAGGAAGAATCATGAGAGGAAAGAACTGCAGCTTGCAGAGTGAAGATCCCTGTTAGTGGTGGAGGATGGAACCTACAATGGCAAAGCAAAACCTATGGAAAGAAGAGTATAAGACTCACTAAGGAAGCTCAAAAACATTTAAAAAGGAGTTAGAAGAGTTGCATCAAATAAACTTTTTTTCAAAATACTGCTTCCTTATATTTGATATTTTTCAAAATCCTGCCTTTTTAGATGAAAGAATACTTAATGGTTCTTTTTGAAAAACTGTAACGTATTGTCCATAATATTAATTAATATATCAATAAAGAATATGTTAATGTATTGTTAAATTACTTAACAGTTCTTTGTGAAGAACCATAATGTATTATCCATAATATTAATTAATATATCAATAAATAATATATTAATATATTGTTAAATTACTTAACGGTTCTTTGTGAAGAATCGTAATATTTTGTTAAATAATTTTTTATATTATAGGATAATTAACAGTTCTTTATAAAGAACCATAATATATTGTCAAATAAATTTTTTTAGAATCTCACCTTTTTATATTAAGTAATACGTAATGGTTTTTTTTGGTAAAGAATTGTAATATATTGTTAAATAAATTTTTTATGGAATTCCACCTCCTTATATTTGACATTTTTCATAATGCTACCCTTTTTATATAAAACAGTTATCATTTTTAATCATTAAATAATCTTAAAGAATATATAACGATTCTTTGTGAAGAGCTGTCAAGTATTGTGAAATAATTTTTTTTAGAATCCTGTTGATGAACCCATGTCATGTGAGTTCATAAAATAAAACTATGTTTAAAAATGTAGCGTAGTAGCTCAACCTAGGTCGTTCTTGTGAGGAGATTAATTTCCAAGTTTCTAAATAGTAAAGTGATAAAAACCTTAAAGTTGTGAAAAATCATTTGGAGGAAATGCATTCTTAAACTAATGAAGTAATCTAAGCTAAAACAATATTTTTGTATTTTTTTCGGTCTTTAAAACAAAGAAGCAAAAGGAATTGAAATTAACACTAACAACAAGATAAATTCAATTAACTAATATAATGATAAAATGGGATTCCCTTGAGTTGAGATTTTAGTCTTCCTTGCTTGCTAATGATATGAATTCCATAATATGAGTCAAAAGGATGGAACTAAGCTACCACTAGCTCCATACTTGCAATAATCATTTAATTCATTCAACGGAAGCAATTAAATGAATACCACCAATTAATATTAACTCAAGGAGATGAATAATTAACTTCCAATTCTAAATTGTAATTACCATTACAACAATTCAAAATATTCAGTTTAATCATTTAAATCCACTTAACCAAGTTGAAATAAATAATTCAACCTACTCCTAATATGAATCATACAAAGCTTAATTAATCAACTCCTAGCTCAACCATCAAGTTTATTCACTTGGTATAGAACAATCTAAATCACAATTACATACTTAACCAAGCTACATAATTATGAACTAGAAAGAGAGCTTAAGGAATTCCATTGAAGTTTAGAAGCTTAAACCATTACCTAACTCAAGAAAATCACCAACACTTTAGCTACTCATGGAAGAAGAAGAAGGTGAAGCTTGATAGGAGGATGAGCAACCAGCCATGGAAATTGCAGCACCACATCTTTCTCCTTTTCTTTCCTTTAGTTCAGCGTTAATTATCTTCGGTGGTTTGCTTCCCTTCCTCTTCATCACACAGCAGCCACACACCCTTTTATTCAATTTGGTGCTTCCTCTTTACATAGCCGCTTTTCTCATTCCTTACTTCATTTGGTGCTGCACACCCCTCTCTATTCACGTGGTCCCCTTTTTTTTACGCACAGCTGCCAAACCCTCTCTTTCCAAGGCTCTCTTTTCTTTTATTCATTTCAAATCTATTCTCCCTTCTTTCTCAATTGGGTGTTCCACGCTGTTATCCCTCTCGGTCCACCTCTATCAATTCAATCAAGAACTCCTTTTCTCATTCAACTATTTCAGCCCATTTCTCAAATTGGTCCAGCTCATCTATTCGGTGTTTCATTTAATTCAATACAGCTCCTCCTTTAGTCAACTCGGTCAGCCCTCTTTTATATTGATTCGGTTCAGCTTTCCTCTTCAATTCAACAATTTTGGCTGCTTTCTTGTTCATTACTTCCTCTCTTCCCATTTCGGTCCAAGCCATCCTTTTTTTCTTCAATTGATTAATTTTGGTCCAGCAACTCCCCTAAAACAATTCCATTCGGTCAACAACTCTCCCTTTTGTATTTAATTGCTATTTTCAATCCAGTAGCCTCCTTTCTTCATTTCTTTCCTCATGGTCCAGCATCTTTGTTCCCTTATCCATCGGTCAGCCCTCCTTTTTCTTATTCAACAATTTCGGCTCATCTCTTCTCTAACTCTCCCTTTTATTTCGGTCCAATAGCTGCTTGTCCTTTCTTTATTATTCAATTATGCATTTTATCCATTTTGGTCCAGCAATTCTCAATTCTTGTGGTCCAATTACTCTTTCATTTCAGCAGACACTTGCCTTCTCATTTCATGTGGCCCCCCTCCTTCCAATTTCTTCAATTGTCTTTAGGTTAAAATGAGTTGTGCCTTGTTATCACCTACAAAATTAGATTCATAAAGGTAATATATTTTTCTCATAATTAAAGAATAATGGGAATAACAAATATTAATTAAAAATATAACAATTTAACCACTTTAATTCCCAAATTATTCTTGTTAGATCTCACATGTTTTGATGATAATAAAGAATGGTATGAAAAAGATTTGATAAACAAATAAGTTTGAACAAAGTAATAACAGGGCAAATAATCACTTGAAGTAATCACTGGAGTAATGAAGAAAGGCCAAGAGAAAAAGCTGAGAAACTTCATCACTGGTAAAATTCCTAAAGGGTTACTCGAGTAAGTACTCGAGTAATGAGACAAAAACTTGAAGTAACCAAAGTCGACCTTCAAGTAACCTGCCAATGTTACTCGAGTAACCAAGAGAACGACTTGCAGTTGCTCTCGGCCTGCCAACGTTACTCGAGTATGCATTCGAGTAACCAGGTAAATCACTTCCAGTTGCTCTCGGCCTGCCAATGTTACTCGAGTGAGTACTCGAGTAATCAGGTAAAAGACTTCCAGTTGCTCTCAGCCTGCCAATGTTACTCAAGTCTGTACTCGAGTCCCCTGCTTCAAGAAATATGTTGCTCTCGGCATTTTCAATCCTGCCAATGTTACTCGAGGAGTTACTCAAGTAACTCACTATGGTAAGCAAAACTTGAAGGTAATACTCGAATAACATGAAATGCTATTATCACTTCACTCGAGGCACTACTCAAGTATGTAGGTATTCAATTATTCTTTATCAAGTATTTGAACTAGATTACTCGAGTCAGTAATCGAGTAATCTTCAGAGTTATTTAAACAGCACTTGAAGTATATACCCGAGTAAGCTATACAGAAAATTGATGTTTACTCGAGTAAGTACTCGAGTAACAGGGTAAGAAAACTTGAAGTGCTCTCAGCCCTAAAATCCTACCAACATTATTGGAGTAAAGCATCAAGTAACCTAAAGTTTATTTGAGAGATTACTCGAGTAGCTACTCGAGTAACCCGTGAAGAAAATTGTACCATACTCGAGTAAGTACCCGAGTAAACAGGTATTTCTAAAGTTTGTAAATTTGTTTACTTCATGCACTACTCGAGTTATGTGATGTTCATTCATTAACTTGCTATCATTACTCTCACGATGATACTCGAGTAAGTACTCGAGTAAACTTAATGAATACTCGAGTAACTACTCGAGTATGCAAGTCCAGAAATTCGGAAATCATTCCAACGTTCATTGATTTGTTTCCTATGTGATTAACCCTTCATTGTATTAGTATTCTTAGCATATCCGCAGAAAAACAATGAAGAGATCTTACCAAATAAGGAAAGTCAAATGCAACTTTCAAATGCTACCTACCGCCACCTACCACAAATGAATATTTTTCAAATACTGGAAAAGTCAACAGTGGCTGCGCACACTCTAACGGGTGAGAAGAAAATGTTCCAACGGTCATTACCAACACATCTATATATATGGGAACATCCAAACAGAGAAAGATAATAAGAACACACACACGAACGCATTATCAAGTTCACGTTCAATACTCTGTTTTACATATACTTGTAATTCTGTACTTCAGTGATTCTTATTCACTCTATGAGAGAGATATTTCATTCAAACTCAATATTTGTTATTGAGGTAACTTAAGGTTGTGGAACCTTGAGTTGGGATTGGATTACAACTTATAAGGGGGAGCGAGTGTCCAAACGAAGGAACTTGCTTGTATTGAGGTGCCAAGAACCCACTGAATCTTGGAAATTATAGTGAAACTCTCAGAGATATTTTGAGGACTGGACGTAGGTCAAAGTGGTTGTGGCCGAACCAGTATAACTCCCGGTGTACACTTCGGTGATATTTCTCCTTACTCTTTACTTCATTATATTCACCGTCAAGTTTTTATATTTGCAACGAAATTTTAGTACCACCCAATTCACCCCCCTCTTGGGTTAAACGCTTGCTCTAACAATTCTTTCACTAAAATATCACATTAACACTTGATTATGCCCAAAATATTCAATTAAATCCCACAAAAGCCTAAGATTAATTAATAAAAATATATAAATATTGAGCTCTATCACATGTCTTCTTATATATGACTGTTTTCATTGATAAGTGTGATGTATTGTTAAAGAATACAATATGGTTCTTTGAAGAACTGTCAAGTATTGTTAAATAAAATTTTTTCAGAATCCTGTCTTTTGGACATCCTTAGAATACTAATAGATATTATATATTAGACTAATATTTCAACATATTATAGTTATCTTAAACATATGAATTTGAGATATTATTATATATAATTATATAAATATAACTTAACATATTGTATTTATCTTAGAAGTATAAATATGAGATATCGTTAGATATGATATATAGTAATATCTCACATTTATAATCATATTTTATAGTTAATTATTATAACCATTATGTGTTTGTTTTTATTGATATAATTTTAGAAGACACATCATTTTTGAGTGCTACCTAACGGTTGTTTTGGAAAAACCGTAATATGTATCACTAAATAAATAATAGTTATTAACTACAACTATTATTTTTGTATTTTCGTGAATTCTGCATATCAATACATGACGGTGCGCATATTTAACCATTATATTTTAGCATTATATATTCTTATGCAACTTCTGCCTTAATATACATGACGCTTATTCACTGTAATCATTATTTTTTAAACATTATCTAGGTTCGAATATGTAGTAGTGCAAGTATCAATTTTGCTCATCTTCCTATCACATGTATCACCAAATATGTATGAACTCACCAAAAAGTGCGAAAAATTATAGAAAAATGTGTTGAAATGACATGAATTTTATGAGGTTAACAGTTAGTATTAGAAATAATATGCAAAACCAATAAGGTGTTAGTTGAGGTGGTAAGGGACCTCACTCTCATAAGAAGGAGAACACAAGTTCGAATCTTAGGAAGTGCACTTATTAGGAGATGTGAGAACCCTTTATCCTCTAAGCCTCAAGGGGAAAATCTTGATCCAACAAAAAGAAGAAGAAATAATATGCAAAAGAAACAGGGATCACTAGACTATAGCTCCATCCATTTAAGAGTAAAAAACTGTAGCAATACAAGTGGTATGCGTTTGAATCTTATTCTTAGGGCTTGTTTGGTGTGAGGGGAGGAGAGGGAAAGTGGGCGGAGGGAAAAATTTTTTAAGTTGAATTTAAAAATATAAGAAAAGTGGGGTTAAAAGTTTTAAATCTGCTTTTCTTACTCTTTTTATCTTACATATTCTCTATATTAAAATTTTATAACTCCACTTCTCCAATTTTATTAAATCTAACTCATAAAAATTTTCCCTCCAAATTTCTCATACCAACAGACCCTTAGAGTTAGCTAGACTCAGCCCCCTTTTTTAATTTTAAATAAATTTATTTTTAAATAAATTATTAAATTTCATGATTAAAGTTTATAGTGTAAATTATGAAGCAAGTTTGATACTTTTTAAAAAATAAATTTTTTATTCAATATTATATTTTATATTCTTTATATGATGGAAATTAAAATTTAAATATTAAATTTGATAATATTTGTATTTTGTTATATTTTTTTTATTTATCTTCAAAAGAATTACAGTTTAAATATTAAATGTTGTATAAACTTATATTTATGATTTATAATATGAAGTGTTTTAAATTTGAATTTAATAATTTATTTTGACTTATTGGAGGTTATATTGATGATTGAATGACTAAAATTTGGGGTTTATGATAAAATGTGAATATTGAAAAATTTGGATGAAACTTTAAGTATTGGAAATTGGGTGTTTTTGAAGAAATAGTTATAGTTTAATGATTCTAATAGGTAAGAAAGAATAAACAGAAGGAATAAACAAAATTGGAATGATGATTTTGAAAAGTTGTTATTTATCTGATTTTTCTTCAGGATATAAAGTGAGTAAATTTTTGGGGATTTAAGGATGAATGGAAGAAATTATTGTTGTCAATAATTTCAATGAGTGAAATAAAGTTATTGGATGATAGAAATATGATTGAAATAGAGAATAGATAATAGAGAAATTGAGTTATGGTAGTAAATTGAGAAATTTGATAATTTATATTAAAGCAAACAATTTGAAGGTTATATGAAGATTTGAAATATAGTTTGATTTTTGAGTTGATATTGATAATATGATTATGGGACATGAGGTTTGGTAATTGGATTAGTTGAGTTGTTAGAGCTATTGTGACACCAATTTAGATGTTGAGTTGACTGGGAATGTTAAAAAATGAGAGTTAGGACTTCTAAAAGGACTTTAAGTCTCTAAATTATTTTTAATTGTAAACCTCTCAATTAGTTTGAATACTAAATTGTGGTTATAATTGATTGTTATAGGTTGATTTGTGACTTGTGGTTGATCTTGGAGATTGGATTCTTGTGGTAAAGTTAGTTGTGGTGAAAGGTAACCAAATTCCACTTATTATGTTTGTTGATATATTGCTTGCAAGTAATTGTGAAATAAATTGAGAATGACTAAGGTATATTGATATGGATAGGTTATTTTGATAAAATTTTCCTTGCGAAATTTTATAATTTGAATAGAGAAAAGAATAGTATGAGTTGAGATTTGAGATGCTATGATTTGCATATGAAAATGATTTGAATAGCATAGTATAAATATGGAATATTTGAGTAATTCCCGTTGATAATTATAGTAATAATTGCTATGTTGATTTGGATTGTGATGAGATGAAGTAGTTGATTCTACCACATGGTGTAGCCTTTATTGGTGCATGATAGTTGGCTTTTCTCTATCCTACTAGTTCAATGAAGGGATGCCCCATTGGTATATTTGAGTAATTCTTGTTGATAATTATATTAATAATTGCTATGTTGATTTGGATTATGATGAGATCAAGTAGTTGATTCTACCACATGGTGTAGCCTTTATTTATGCTATGTTGATTTGGATTGTGATGAGATCAAGTAGTTGATTCTACCACATGGTGTAGCCTTTAGTTAATAATTGCTATGTTGATTTGGATTGTGATGAGATCAAGTAGTTGATTCTACCACATGGTGTAGCCTTTATTTATGCATGATAGTTGGCTTTTCTCTATCCCACTTGTTCAATGAAGGGCTGCCCCACTAGTTCAATGAGGGGCCACGACACCCAACTAATCTTTGAGGGGAATAGACCCATGGTCCAAGCATGTGCTATGACGGTTTTGGCCAACTCTTATCGCTTAACCGGTGAGCTTATTGAGTGGCCAATAATATGGATTATAACTAAGCACATGGGTCTCATCAGCGAAAATAAGATAGTTCGGGAGATTGATGGGAGGGGAAACCTTGGGAATTATGATGTTATAAACTACTTATTCCTATATGCATATTGCTATTACTTCATTTGTTAACTATTCCACTTGGCACCTCTTAAGCTCATGCTAGTAGATATAATTATTGGAATAGTGGATTATTGAGACTTTCGTTTTACCTTGTTGCTTTTACCATTTTTAGGTTATAGTTCTTGTGCTAGTCAATTAGAGAAGGATCCAGAGGCTTGATTATTGTGATAATCTTTGTAAAGCCTCCTCCTTTTCATTTATGGGATGAATTGTTGTCTATTGTCACTCTAAGGTCATTCTAGATATTTTGATGTGATCTTATGGTTTGGATTATACTATTACTGACTGGAGTGTTAAAAGAAGGCTGAAGGCCTTTTGGATTACATGTGATTTCAAACTGTGGATCAACAAAGACTATTTGACTATTTAGTTGTTGAGTACTATGGTATTTGAGAAAGGTATTAAATGAGTATTTTTAGAAAAGAGCTATGGTATTTGGCTTGTGGTTGAATCTTCTGAGCTTCGAGAAGCTTAAGGCCCAAATGTTTATTAGAATGACTTTTATAATTGAGAGGTTTGTTTTAATAACCATGTTAGGGGGATTGTATAAGACCTCGTATACTACTTATTACCGATATTAATTAGAGTGCTTACACGCAGTTCGGTGAGCAATACAAAAATAGCATAAATATACTGATATATTGTTACAAGGTACTTGATTATATTATAGTTATTCCCCTTAGGGTTTGATAATATATATGCAAACTATCAAAAACATCACAAGTAAACTACTTATAACTAATAGCTTAGCTCTCGTAGCCCATACACCTCAGTTGGCTGGTTCTGTTGCCTTGCCCTTGGAGCCATTGGTTCCCGTTGGAATTTTTATTTATTGAAAAAAGGGTGAGATTTAAACGAATCTCAGTAGTAATATTCAATCAATCATATAAAATGAAAAAATTAAATATGCAATGCACCATATAGTGTAAAATGAAAATTCATACTATAACGTGTGTTCACACAATATTTAGGGCTAAATGACTGTTTAGAAGCCCTACTTGTCCATAAATGTACTGATAATTCATATAGTGTAAAATGAATTTTTATTTATTTTGACTTGCAGCGGAATATTAATGGGTGGTATGGTGGGCAACCTAGGAATAGCATAAATGTACTGATAATATGTGCATGATTACAGAAATTCCCCATAGGGGTTCGTACATGATAATTATCATCAATGTAGCCGCGTAGGGCTACTTGGGTGTCTAAACCCGTCCCATTGAAATGGAGACATCCTCCCGTCTTTGTTCCACCACTGCAATCCTCTCATGTAGTTCTCTTTTTTGACCTCTGCGTACCTTACATATACACCTGTCTAAAATGTTGGTAAGGGAGGGTGAGATTCAAGAGAATCTCAGTAAGAAACAATTACCATAATGTATGCAAGATATATGCTATACGTATGACATGTTAGTTTTAACTATATGCATGCCCCATAATGACATTTATGCATGTTAAATGTTTCATGCAACAAAACTATGTCCACAATATAAATAGAAACAATGCTTCGTTATTCAAATATGCTCAACACAATCAAGTAAAGAAATCACATACATCACTACATAAGTAGAGATATCAAATACATGCAAGTAAGGTAAGTCCCCTATCTCTGGTCTCTGAGTCCTTCTCTTATTCCTTAAATAGGATCCTCGAACTTCGTGTCGTAGCTTGGGCTATCAATCGGGTCCTATAAGTCCAAATGTACTATTTTAGACACTTCCATAATGCTTCTGGTGGTTGTATGAGTATATTGTGAAAATTTAGCAAAATAACCTTGGGGACCCGGCTCGGCCCTGCCGTACCTGGTCCAACTGTACTTTTCTCGAATTTTTAACATGGGCTATTCTGACATATTTTCACCCAAAGAATCCATTTCCAAACTCGGAATTACCAAACTCACTATCAAAAGACTAGAATGCCCTTGGCAGCTTCTATTTCAGGGTTTCAGGGGCGTTTTCATAATTATGCTTTTTCAAGCTTTTTCTGAAAAAGTGATCAATTGTAACCCCACCTAATTTTCCCTCTTGAACTCAATGGAATCATCAAAATATAAAAAATCCAGCCCTAACTCCCCCAAACAGCACTAGCTGAAATATGAAATTCTTAGAAGGAAATTGGGGTTTTTGAGTTTTGACTCTGCAAACTTGATCCTTTCTACTCTTGACCACCTTATTAACTATTTAATTCCGTTAAAACCACCATTTAGACTCAAATTTACCAGCATAACGTCTGGGACACAACCTCTCCCAAATTCAAACTCAGAGCAAATCAATCAGAGTTTCACCAATTAAACTACTCACAGCAACTAGAATAACTAAAGATTGAAGTTTACGAAGTCACCTTAGCTTTTGTCTGGCTTTTCCTTTCTTGGCTGAACCCTAGCCTCTAAAACAACCAAATTTGTGCTTCAAACACCTTCAATAACATAGAAGAGAAGCTTAGGAGAATGATTATACACGTTAGGTACAAAGTCACCGAAGAAATCGATCTACCTTGTGAGATTTTCCTCCTTCTCTCTCTAAAATTCTCTCAACTCTTTCTTTCTCTTTTTTGTGTTAAAATTGTCAGGAATGAACACAGGAGAAGGAAGGAAAAATGATTTATAATATGCTTGCTTATGTCATCCAATATGCCTGCTTATGTCATAATTCCTAATTTCCCAAAAATACCAAAGCTTTAGTTTTATGTATATATAAATGGGTTAAAAGCCCAATTAATATCCAACTAATCCTTCCCTCTTGGTCCATCCAAAATCATGTATAAGGGTCATTCAATCAATCCAAATGGCTTTTCCAATTTATCTCACAATTTCAAAGCTGTTTTTTATTCATTTTCAGATTTTTTTGGTAATTCTGGTAAATTTTCTGCCCAAACTTTGAAAAATCATAACTAAATTTGTAGACATCGTATTAGAGTGATTACAAAGGCTATAGAACCCTTATTGAGTCTAGTTTCAAGGAAAAATATATACCTTTACCAATTAGAAGCACAAAATTCCCAGAATTAAATTATTTGAATGTTGTTCCAAAAAATAAACAATTTTTCTGGGCTAATTTAGCAAATTCATAATTATTTGTATATAGCTTCAAATGATTCATATAACCTATCAAATTAAAACTTAGAATGTCTACTTTCACCTTTTAAAATTTCATAATTTTTAGTCATCATTTGCTTATCCAAAATCGCATGACAAACTCACTTCCTCACAAGGAGAAATGAAATAGCATGCACTTACAATTTTAATAAATTCCATTTTTGTACACAAATTTCCCCATACTCTTTAATTCACCATTTTATCCCATTAAATGTCTCATTACATAAAGGGAATATTGATGATAAAAATTGGGGTGTTACATTGACCACAGCTAGGTAATATGTCCCAAGTACATGTTCATATCACAAAATACAGTAACATATAACATATCAATATTCACATAGTGTATGAGAGATAAAATTACTACCTTAACCCCTTTTCATCTTGTGTGATGTTCCTCGAACTTCGTGCAACAGCTCAGGTATCAATTGGGTCTTAAAATTCCAAATGTACAAGAATTAGGTTAAAACCCATTCATGTACCACTTTAGATACTTCCATTGTGTTTTTTTGGTTATATGAGTATAAACTGCAAAATTACTAAAATGCCCCTGGGACCCGATCCCAGCCCCACCGTACTCGGTCTGACCGTACTTTTCCTGAAAATTTGACCCAGGCTATTCTGACATATCTTCACCCAATGAATCCATTTCTAGCCTCGATTTTCATAAAATCACTACCAAATGATAGTTTTACCATTGGCAGCCCTTAATGAGGGTTTCAGGGATGTTTTGATCATTTCACTTTCTAGGGCTTTTTTGAAAAAGTGTTCAACACTAACCTCACCTAAGTTTTCCTCCTGAACACAATGGAACCATCAATTTCATGAAAAACAAGCTCCTTCTGTAACCCCCTTCCCACCTGAGGCCGAGATTAAGTTGTTAAACCTATAATTAAATTGTAATTAGAGACCATAATCAAACTGAGACTTAATAAGATACTCATTTGCCCAATAATCGGTTTTGCAAAAACTTTTTCAAACATATTCACAATGGTCTCAAATTCCCAATATGAAATAATAATGGCCTGAACAGGTGGATTCCATTCACAAATATCAGAGTGCAAATAAGTTCCCGACTCACTCGGGTTCCATTCATATTAAAAGGGATTTACACAAGGCACAAAGCCTACAATTCATACCCTTTTACTTAGGGATTACACAAAATCTACTATATACAATGCCAAGAGATACAATGATAACCATAATCTCCAAAATATACTCCTAAACAGGAGTTCTAACTACTCTTCGTCGCCCGCTTGCCTCTCGATCCTTCAGCCCTGTCTAAAATGGTTAATTTTGGGAGAGTGAGATTCTAAAGAATCCCCGTAGTAACAAGACAATCATATAATGTACTACAATAATGCATGTAATCAAATCATCATCCACACAAGCAACTACAACGGCAGTTGCAGCGGCAATGGTTAGTATGACACATGTCATCCCTGACGATTGCTCATGCTGAATTGCTCACGTTGTATTGCATCACAACAATCAACACAGTATAATTCACCACAGCTGGGATCCATATAAAGCATATCATATTCACAAGCCACATAGGCAAGATACACACACACAGCCCACGGCTGGTTTTCACATACGCCGCCCCCACGGGTCGGATTCACAAAGATCCATGTCGATTACGACGGCAGTCCAACGGCCGACTAGAGATGACCACTGTCACTCCCTATACGGCTCACGCTGACCTGCTCGCGCCGTAATGGACCATGGCACACATTTCACAAGTTCAATGATAAGATATGCATACCAAAACATCATACAAGATATGAGAGAAAAGTCACTACCTGAGTTCTTCCGGACGTGTCCTAGCGCTGGTCTCTCCAGCGTCGGGCAAATATCAAATCCTATATTTATCATTAGGGACGAAGAGTTAATCTCTATTCCAAGACTTAATCCACTTTATCATACTTAATCGGTTATCATTATTGCTCTTTTGGAGTCACTAAATACTCCTAACAATAGCCTAAAAGGGTAGGAAGAACTATCCCAAAGATCCCCCTTTGGAAGCACAAAACTGAGATTTTTCACTGTTTCACTCGAGCACAGATGACCATGCTCGAGCACAAGTACGGACATTACTCGAGCACAAATGCTCTCACTCGAGCATTGGTACGAACAGCACTCGAGCACAAGAGAGTGAGAGACAGCGAGTGAGCACCCGAGAGCACAAGGAGGTTTTCAGAAGCAGGCTCACTCGAGCACAAATGCCCTCACTGAGCACAAGTACGGAATTCACCTCAAGCACAAGGAAGTGAGACAGAAAGCACACGCCCGAGAGCACCATCCCACACAGAAGCACAAGCTCACTCGAGCACACACGGCTCACTCGAGCACGGTGCCCATACCCGCGAGTGAGAAGGCACACCCGCGCACCTACTCGCGAGTGACAACCCGAGAAGCAAGCCCTTTGGTGCCAAATACACTCATCACTCGAGCACAAAATCCTCACTCGAGCACAAGGCTAAATGCCTCACTCGAGCACCCGCGAGAGAAGTCCAGGAAGTGAGGACCCGAGAGCACACAAAGCTCTCCAAGCACAAGATCACTCGAGCACAGCCATATGTGCTCAAGCACACACCTCACACCCGCGAGTGAGAAGGCACACTCGCGCACCTTACTCGCGAGTGGCAACCCGAGAGCACCACCCCTCACCTGAACTCCCACTATCACTCGAGCAGACCATGCTTGCTCGAGCATGTTCTTCCCTCACTCGAGCACAAAGCGATGTGCTCGAGCATTGCTCACAAAAACCCAGACCAACTCGAAGCACAAAAGGGAAGACTCACATATCACTCGAGCAGAGTTCATCCCTGTTCGGGTGAAACTCATCCCTCACTCGAGCAGACCCCTTCTGCTCGGGTGATGTTCATACTTCACTCGAGCACACCCCTGTCTGCTCGAGTGAATACCTCAGATAGCAGAAAACGCAGAAAACAGAGGCACTCTCCTTAACCTTTGCCCAATTGATTCCTATGGACACAAGACTTAACCCAAAGCCATTCCCATACAAAAACACCCAACAAACTCAATGGAATACTCAAAATCATCAAAATCCTACTCCATTCTCATACTTTGGGTTTTGGGCATTAAATTCAACAAGATACCACTTTCAACAAAACTTCATATTTCAACTTCTAATCAATCTATCTATCACATACTCATTCCAAAACACCATTCTCATGCCAAAAACATACCAAATGAACAGTGGCATCCAATTTTCGGATTCAAGCTAGATTTCCAGAATTTATAAACTATTCCAAATGGCATGAAACATAGGTAGATAGATTGGTTTCACTCACCTTATCAACTTCTCCAAAGAGAGTTTTTGATTCTCCACCTTCCAAATTTTCGTGTGATCACAAACCACACCAAATGGCCAACTACACACACCAAAATAAAGCTCATGATTCAAGGATCAACATTTAAGAAGGGAACTTGAGCAATGAAGATCATTTACTTACCCAAAATCCAAGCTTTTCCTTCTTCCTTTCTTCCTCTTCAATGGCCGAGAGAGAGAGAGAGATGAGATGGAGAGATGGAGTGAGAGAGAGGAGAGTAAAAAGTTAACTTTTGTCCTCTTGTGCCTTCATCCAATGGCCTCCACACTGCCACATGTCAACATCTCGATCATTCCCACAATAAGCTCACCCAAGCTTAATACACTAGATTCCGACCCACGGTCAAGGAAATCTCAACCCTTGATCTTAAATACCACACATATGCAATAATATTTCCAATTTCCACTAATTATGACATAAATTAATATAGTCATAAAATACTTAATAATTCCAATAAATTCATAATTATCATTAATAATCATGATTATCCCTTAATCAAAAATTGGGATATTACACCTTCCCCCTCTTCTTTACCTGGCTGAAACTTAGGGCATAAAAAGGGAAAATGCAGTTTTTGATTTTCGACTCCAAAAGCTTGCTCCTTTTTACTCTTAATCTCTTGATTAACCATTTAATCACATTATAAACATGGTTAGACTAAATTTGGGTAGCATAACAACAAGGGTTTGAGCTTCCAAAATTTTTCAAAAAATCAAGAAAATACACCACAACAAGCCAATAATTCCAACAACAACAACAATAACATTAAGAATTTGAGGTTTGTGAAGTTACCTATGGATTCCTTCTTCTTCTCTCTCCTGGGCAAAACCCTACACCTCCTCAAACCTTGATTTTTATTTGCTAAAAATACCAAATCATGGAGAAGGGAAACTTAGGGAAAGGTTACACAAATTGGAAGTCAAAACTTCAAGATAATCAAGCTTACCTTTGTGATTTTTGCCTCCTTCTCTCTAGAAACTCAAGAGCTCACTCTCCCCCCCTCTCTTGTGCTTGTTGACGGAAATGAGAAGGGAAGACGAAGGGAATAGCTTTTTTTTAAACATCATAATTTCCTTTGATTTATTTAATCACACAATTTTCCAAAATGTTGACTTTTATGGCATAACTTTGCTTAAGATTATCTACATGTAAATTTGTGTCATAAAGCCCATTACAATGTAACTAATAATTCCCTCTCTTTGGTCAGCCCCATTTCACGTCCCACACCCATATGAGAAGCCGAATAGGCTGATGTGAATTTATCTCAAAATTACCTCAATTGCCATCACAAATTTTCCATTTTCGGATTTGTGACAATTCTAGCAGATTTTCTACCCAAACTTTGAAAAATCACATCTTTATTTGTAGACATCCTATTGGAGTGATTCCAAAGGCTATACAACCCTTATTGAGTCTAGTTTCAAGAAAAAAATATAGCCTTTAGCCAAATAGAGCACAAATTTTCTAGAATTTAAGTTTTTGAACGTTGTTCCAGAAAATAGATAATTTTTCTGGACTAATTTCAAAAATTCATAACTTTTTGCATACAACTCCAAAAATTACCCACTACCTATCAAAGTAAAGCTTAGGGTGTCTACTTTTATCTTATAAAATTTCATAATTTTTTGTTATCATTTGGTCATCTAAATCACTTAACAAGCTCACTTCCTTATAGGAAATCTCACTTGCAGCGTAATCACATTCTCCAAAATTCACCATTTTATTTCATTGCATATTTCCAATAATTACAATACATATTGATCAATAAAATTTGGGGTGTTACAGATTACGCCCATATCTAACATGATTTAGTATTCAATCATTATAAAAAGATTTCATTTATCCATGATAACTTATAAACAATTAGTTGTACTGTTTTATATCAAGGATAAGTAATTCAAGTGTTTTTAATCCTTTTTAACTTCAAACAAGTTAGTTCAATTTTTTTATGATAGTTAACTTCAATTTGAAAAACGAATTTTTGTTACTAGTGTTTTATGAAGGAGTAGCAGTGTCGATGGCAGAAGAGAGGTCTTGTTCGATAATTTATAGGTAAAAGCTGCTTTATCTTCATTACCGAGTGTGAGAGAGAGAGAGGAGGGAGGGAGAGGGAGTGATGAAATGTAGGGGGTGTGGCTGAGGGTGAGGCAGGGCATTTTGGTCCTAAAAAGTTTTAATCCCAAGATTAGATCTCTAGTACCATAAGGGAGATGGGTTTCTAGCAATCCCATAGATGTGGTATTCTCAATCCCAATTCATCCCTAGTCCCTTATACCAAACATCAATAAATGGATAATACTATAGTGCCAAGCCCTCCAATATCATGTACCAAACATGGCCTATAAAACTTCATAAGGACTTCTTATAAATTATGTCATTCTGAAGGACATTTTAGAATTTACTTATTTCTAGTGGTATTTATGTCATACCCTTACCTTATTTTTACCATTCTTAGAGTATTTGCAGAAAATGATATGCAGTTCGGTGGGCAATACAGGAATAGCATAAATATACTGATATTATATGTAAGTTTATAAAAATTCCTTATAGGGGTTCGTACATGATAATTATAATTAATGTAGCCACACAGAGCTACTTGGGTGTCTAAACATGTCCTAGTGAAACACAGTCACCTTCCCGTCTTTGTTCCACCACGTCATTCACCTCGTACGATTCTCTTCTTTGTTCTCAGCATACCTTCTATCTTCACATGTCTAAATTGTTGGTAGGGGAGGGTAAGATTCAAAAGAATCTCAATAGGAAACAGGTACCATAATGCATGCATGAAGATGCTATGTGTGTGACATGTTAGCTTTAACTAGATGCATGCCCCATAATGACATTTTTGCATGCTCAATGTTTCATGCAATATAACTATGGCCACAGTATAAATAGAAACAAAGCTTTATTATCCAAATATGCTTTACAAAATCAAGTAAAGCAATCACATACATCACCACACAAGCAGAGATATCAAATACATGCAAATAAGCTAAGTTCCCTACCTTAAACCTTTTAATCCTCAAAGAGGCTCCTCGACCTTTGTGCCTTGATTTGCGTGCCAGCAACCCGGCTCTCAACTCGGTCCTAAAAGTCCAAATGTACAAGAACTAGGTTAATACCCATTCATGTACTATTTTAACCTCATTGTATTGGTTCTATTTTGGGCCATTTAGACAGCCATTGGAAGTCCAAACAAGTGCCCATGGGATTGGAAAAGTTAAACCAATAAAAAAGGTGAAAATGCTAAAATAGGGGTCTTAGCTGTGGCCAAAAGTAGCTCAGAAGGTTTTTGGTTGGGCAAAAAATCCTCTGGCTATGGCCAAAAATAGCTCAGAATCTTCTAGCTACGGCCAAGAAGCTGTCATGTTTCTTGGTTGAACTTCCAAAAATCATAACTAATTCTAAAAAAATCGAAATGGAGTGTTCCAAAATTCTATGGAAAGCTCTTTAAGTGTAGTTTCATGGAAAAATATGAAACACCACCATCTACAACTATAAAATTCCAGAATTTCATAAATTCCCATGTTGTTCTAGAATTAAGTCTAGAAATAGGGGACCACTTTGAAAATTCATAACTTTCAATCAACAAGTTAAAATTGCTTATAATACCTATCAAATTAAAGCCTAGGATGTCTAATTTAATCCTAAAAAGTTTCATGATATTTGAACTTGGTTTGGCTAACGAAATGTATGGCACAGTAACATTGCCTCACAGAAAATAACCAAACAGCATGCATTTGCACTTCAATAATTTCCATATTTGTGTACAAATTTCTAAAAATCATGAAAACCTATATTCCCACACAATTTTCTCTTCTAAATCCAATGGAACCCTCAAATTTTCAAAATTCGAACTCTATCTTGAGTGAATAGTAGCTGGACGAAATTAGGGTTTAGAAGAGAAAAATGTGTTTGCTTGATTTCTCTTGTTTAATCACTTCCTTTCCACTTCTAATCACATGATTAGCTATTTAAACACTAAATGAACATGATTTGTAGAATTTGGGTAGCATAACCTTTCTAGAGTTCATCATCCAAAACCACAAAACCCAGCCAAATCAACCAAACTCAACAACAACAACCACAACAACACCACATAACTTAAGAGAATCAAAGTTTTAGATGTTACCTTTAATTCTTGGACTTCCTCTCTCTAGAATGTCAATGTTTACTCTCTTCCTTCTTGTTTTTAGCTTGCTATAAGCCATGACCATGAAGAATAAGAGCTTAGAGGAGCTATTTTACAGTTAGGAGGCAAAATCACATGAAACTTCAAAGCTTATCTTGGATTTCTTCTTCTTTGAGTTCTCCTCTTCTCTCTATTTTTCTCCTACTCTCTCTCTCTATATAATGGCTGATGATGGCATGATATGAGATGGAAGATATGAAGGAAGCGTTCTTTTAAAAATATCCCACCTAACCCTTAATTAATAAATAGTAGTTTAATGAATTATGACATAAGCTTTTGTATTTTGAGCTTATCCCTTGTTAACTAAGTCATAATCTCCTAATGTCATTGAACAAACTCCCTCTTCCCTTTGGTTGGCCCAAAATGACGTCTAGGATCCCCTTTTTATGACCCAATTGGGCTTCTTTCATTAACCTTAACTACATGTACACAATATATCACATTTTGGTCCAATTTCAACATATGCTCATCTTTAACAATTTTACTTTAATCTTTTGCCTTAAGATGTTAACACTTGACATAATATAGAATTCAATTAATTATTTCCCTCCTATTTCCTTTATTTGGATGAAAATTATAAAGGAAAAAGGGAAATACTAATTGTTCCAACATTTTTTTTTTTCCAAATTCTCCTTTCTTTGGCCAAAATTCACAATCATATGTCTTTAAATATTTTCAATAATTACAATGCATTTTGGTGGATAAAATTTGGGGTGTTACAATTTACATATCATTTTAATCTTTGTCAACTTAATTTAAAATGTTAAACCCAATAAAGTTAGAAAATATCGATGAAATATTTATTTTATATTTAAAAATGAAAATTTTATTTCGATACATTACATCATATGTGTTTAGATGAATGCTCACAAAATAGTAGTTTCCACAATTTATTAGAGTCAATGTTTGAGTGTCATGTTGGTTGATTGAGAGGAGCTAATTCCTCACTCACATGGTCACGGCCGGGTTCAAATGACATTGAGAGAGATAAGAGAGAGCTAAGGGTATACAAACTAAAATTTGGCAAAAGCATGTTATTGTAACTTAATTTATATTTGGATTCGTTACCAAAAAATATTTATATTTGGATTTTCTAAAAAGTATATTTTTAAAAATTAAAATTTATTTGAATTATATAAATTGAAAGTATATTTGGATTTATAATGACTAAAAAAAGACATAAATTTTATGGTGCATATGTATATAATTTGATCTTTTCAGAAAATTAAAATATTAAAACTATAAATTTGGAATCAAAAGAATAAAAAATAATCAAAATTTTATTAAAATGAATTATTTGTAATTTTTTAAAAATTAAAAAAATTTATATATTCATATTATTTATGTAATTATATCTATTTAATATATATAAATTAAATACAGCAGCTTTTTACTGTTATGCAAAAACAAAACAATAACTTTTCATTAAAAAAGGGGAAATTTGGGAAAAAGTTCGCTATCAAAATTTTTTTATCATCTCTATACTTTAAACAAATTTTAGTTTTAAACTATAGTTAATGTTGATAAATTCAAACCAAATCTTTAGAAAATTATATGATTAACGTCTTAGACAGAATAAACTACATGAACGAAAAACCAAATTTGAAACTATGTGAGCCAAAATTATAATTCGATTAAATTATAAAGACTAACAACAATATTAACCCTTATTTTATTTTTACTAAATAAAAAGCAGCAACATTTTGATATCATGAAAGTAAAAAATATAGTAAAATTTAACAAACCAACCCGTTAAGCTCATAACCTCAAGTTACCTTAGGTTAGGTTCCTTCTGATTGAGAACAAGTCATCCAGATTTTGGCTTAATTAACTTGCCATTTTGGTTTGAGTCTTAATTCCATGATGATTTTTCTTAACTTTCTTAAATGTTAATTAGTAAATGGAATTTTTTGGAAATATTGGTGAAAATGGCCCATTGAAATCTCCTTAAATGACACGTGATTAATACCGTTATTCTCTTTTGTTGTTAGAAGGGTCTGCTACAATTATTCTTTGCGGATGCAACATTTTTTAACTATGTGCAAATATCCTTAAATATGTGTAAAATGAATTTAAATTAACCCATTTGAATATAAGGATCATATACAAAACTTGTTAAAAGTATAAGTTAAAAAAGAGGCAACTTAAATACATGATAGAAGTTAAAGAAATCGAATTTAAGTAGAAAATCAATTTTCAACAAAAATCTGATATTCAACGTTTAAATTCATACTCTATTTTATTACACCTAGTTGTTACACATGTTTAAAAAAGTTCCACGGGCTACACCCCTCAAATTAATAAAATCAACTTGAAAAGTAATAAAGAAGGCGGTGTAACCCCCTCACCGTAATTATACCCAGATTAGGAAATTTAAGTGAAATAGAGACGAATAAGACAAAAACAATGTTTATAATCCCTCATCATCAAGATGGGGTATCTCGAAAAACAATTCAAAACATAATTCATCTGGTCCCACATTCACTATCAGATACAATTACTTGTGCAGTGATATCACATTCATAAATATCAGAGTGCATAACTAAAATCTCGGCAACCTCGGGTTACTTGTATATATATACAATGGGTTTAGAGTATCCCAAAATGGGGATTACACATCCAAAATATTATTTACATCTCATATACATAGTAATCCCAAATCAAAAACAGATAACCAACTCCGAACCAAATGTCTCTAAGAGATCATAACCACTTCTGGTTGCCCGCTTCCCTTTTGAGCCACTCGCCCTGTCTGAATATTAGTCATTGGAAAGAGTGAGATTCTAAAGAATCCTAGTAGTAACAAATCACTCATACAATATATAAACACAAAGCATGTAAGTTCATCATGTTCAGCATCAACACTATGAGTTATGGCTCGCGCCACAACCGATAGCACTCATGGCTGTATCACAATGCATTATTCCCGTTTTCGCGGTAATCACTATGCCAGCTTTCGTTGTAATCTCAATGCCAGCTTTTACTGTAAACACTATGCAGCAGCATCTCAAGGCACAAGGTATCAAAAAGCAGCATCATCACAAGTCACAAAGTATCACAAAGCTCCACAAAGAGTTACAAGGCACAAGGCATCACAAAGCAGCAGCAACACAATGCATGATAGGCATATATACATACAATACATTTACACAAAGTATAAGAAAGGAATCACTACCTGTATCTTTCTTGACGTTCTTCGGCACAGATGGCTCACGAGTCTGACAGATGTCAAATCCTATAACCAAATTAGAGACAACCAATCAATCTCTTTTCCAAATTCATATTTCCATAATACTCTAAGTTGGTTATCATTTAGCACTCTTTAGGTGGCTATTAGAGGCCTAAACATATGCCTAAAAGGTTGGAAGAAACTACCCTGAAGACCCCTTTTTGGAAGCAGAACATTGATTTTTAGTTGGCTTACTCGAGTAAAGATGACATCACTCGAATGATAAGAGACTTGCACTCAAGTGAGAATGGCTCTCACTCGCGAGTGTTTAACAGTGAGCAACAACCATATCCAGAAAGTGCTCACAACACTCGAGCATAAGGGTTTGCACTCGGGTGATGACTCCAAATCCACTCGAGTCCCAGAAAGTGCAACACAAAGAGTGACAACCCGAGAGCACATGTAACATCATATGGGAAGGCTTACTCGAGCACTACCCTTGGTACTCGAGTGAGAAGGCTTCACTTGCGAGTGTCAGAACACACTCTTGAAACTTGACCAGCGAGTGAGGATCCGAGAGCAACCCTAATCATAAACTCACTCCATCACTCGAGTGATCCCTTACTCACTCGAGTGATCACCAACATCACTCGAGGGTTAAGAAGTGTACTCGAGCTTCCTTCATGCAAACCCAGGAAAAACACAAAGAGAAAGGGAAATACATGGAAGCACTCGAGTATAATCCTCCCTCACTCGAGTGATACTATCAGATTGCCCAGATCGTAGCAATTGACAAAAATTCCCATATTGGTTAAAATTGCTCCTAATGGTTCCCAAACTCCACGCAAGGCTCATACCTACTTAAAACTTGTTTAAGGAACACATTGGTAACTACCAAAACATCCAAAAACCATTATTAACCACAATCTATGCTCTTGGGTCTCTATGACACACACAACTCCAAATTCCAATCAACACACTTCCAAAACTCAAAACTATATCTAATACTCAAATCACTTCCCAATGAACTAATTCCAACATCATCCACTATGAAATTCATACATTCAAAAATGGACATAAACTAGGGCAAATTCTAGAATTTCTCAAACTTATCCTAAAATCACAATAAATACATCAAAAAGTATCAAATGCTTACCTCTTCACTTTGCCAAAACCAGAACTTTGATTCTCCAACTTTCAAATTACTCCAACACTCAAACCACTACCTTTCCAAATTTTGAAAATACTAAGATGAAGCTCTCAATGAAGTGTACAACATTAGAGAAGAGGTTTAGGGCATTAGAGATCAACTAAAACATCAAAATCTCACCTTTCTTCTTGATCACTGGAAAAATGGAGAAAGAGAGAAATGATGATGATGAGAGATGGTGAGAATGATGATGAAGTGTTTTCCTTTCTCTTCCCCCACACAAATCGCATAGGAGAGAAAAGAGAGAAAAAGTGAGTTTTTGTCTTTCGTGCCACATCCATTGGTCTACACAATGACACTTGTCAACATCTTGTTCATTCCCTCCATAAGCTCACATAAGCTTAAAGCATAGGATTCCGACCCATAGCCAATAGATCTCAACCCTTAATCTCTAATCACCAATGAGTTTCCTCTTTGGTAATTGACCAATTGGTCGATAAATTTCCAATTTTACCATTTTGCCCCTGGTTTTCACTATGATTAATAAATCATCACTATGAACATTTATATCAAATTCATACCACATTTCACCAAAAGTGTTTAATTACACTGATTACAATCAATTTTGAAGGTATTAGCCCTTAATCCCAAATTAGGTTATTACAGGCGGCCCCACTAAGAATGAGGTGGCTACAAGCAAACCGTTGGAGGAGTTTCTTGAGATTAAAAAATAAAATTGAGTGGAAAACGGATTCTAGGATTCCAACAAAAATTGAGTTTTGTTTCATCCATCATGGCGGAATTGGTCTCCAAATCTGTAAACAACAAAATTTCTGTAAGGTTGTTGCTTATATGGATTATCTTGAGATCTATCATCTGATAATGAAAGATGATGGCCATAATGACCTGTTGAGATCAGAGATCAATGTTGTAAGGGACTTACTTTATTCTGACTAGGATATTAAGCTTCGCTATGTGTCACAAAACATCATTAAGTGTGTTGACTTTTTAGCAAAGGATGTTCAATAGTTATATGTAAACTTGGTGATTTTACCAATGCCACATCTTGGATGCAATATCTATATGGCCTAGGATGTTCACCCATTGGCTTAATGTCAAGATTTGAATTTCCTTTGTAATCTCCAAGGTTTACTTGGCCACTGCATTACTTTTAAAAATATTGAGCAAAAAGGCAAAACATTAAGTGAAACAGTGAGTATTGCAGTGGAGAATAAAGGCGTGCTTGTTGTATCTTCGAGAATGAAGGAACCCGATAGATCTCAGCTTGTGGTTATGTCAAACATCCCGAGGCCTTTTGTCAAGTCAACAGTGTACAATCCCCTCTTTGGTGCTCATAAGACTGCCAAAACTTAGGCACAGATATCAAAGAGAGCATGATTGATGCTAAGCTATCAGTTTTTAGTTCCAGATATTTATTCTTAGGGTTAAAGGGCCCTGAAAGTTTTCTTAGCATTAGGTGTCTGGAAGTTTTGAAAAGGAAAAAACTGTCTAGAAAGTTTTAACAAAATGTGCTTCTCTCCTCTCTTGTGCGTCGACCAATCTCTACCTCAAACTCAGAAAATCAAACCCTCTGGAGCTAAAAGTCCAAGAACACCCAAGAAAAAACTCAAATCAAATCAGATCAAATAAGCAAAACCAAAAGATGGGATAGAAGGATAAAAAACAATTTAGTTTGGCTGAATGAAATACTCATTAACAGAAAAAGCAAACCAGAAACAAAGAAGAAAGAAGATATATCAAAGAACTAGAAACATATACCAACATCCAGAATAAGATCCTAAAAACTTCACATCTCGTGACCCTTTCTGAGGTTTTTTAACCATGAGTACTAACCAATCAGGATTAATTCCATAGCCACCAAGAGGCTCCTAAATAGGGTGTTGAATACCATCTTCATAGACAGCAAGAATATAGCGACAAAGGCAGGAACAAGCTCAAATTCTTCAGCTATAGCAAGACCCCAGGTATCAATGTCATGGCCTGTTGTATGAAGACATCTTTTCCAAGTCCAACTATCACATGCCAGGCAATACACACACTCAACAAGAGGCACGCCACACACAATAGACATTGCTTTTATATAATAAATAATTCATATCATAAAAAATTGGAGGGAAGAAGAGAGATGCAGTGACTTCTTTGTTAACATGCCATCAAAAAACTTTTTTCCTGCATCAGAACGTTATTTGGATTTTTGGTTAATCATTCGTCGAGTCATTTTGGAGTACGGTGGCATTAGGAGGAAAGCCCGATCCTGAGGCTGAGTTGTGGTGAGAGTGGTTTTGCTTCTTGCATCTAATAATTCACCATTATTGCTTCGTTCTATTCTTTCTAAAATACAAAGGAATGCCTCAAACAAGGACTTGGTTGATCTCAGATCTACAAGCAAGTAGAGGACAGATGCACTGTCTTGGAAGGAATTGAGGATATAGACCTGTTTGATTTTATTCTTTGTTTTTTGTAGTTAAAAAGTTTTATAAAACTGTTTTTAAAAACAAGTTTGAAAACAAAAAACAAAACAAACTTGTTTAGAAGATTGTTTTTTAAAACAAGTTTAAAAAAAAACTTACTTATATAATTGTTTCTTCAAACAAGTTTTAAAATAAAAGACAAAAAAATTTGCTTTTATTTATTTTGATCTTTTATATAATATATATTAACATTATTTTTTAAAATTACTTAATACGTTATTATATTAATAAACTAGCTAGTTTAATAAAAATCAAATAAAATCATTAATAAATAACAAAAAAATGATTTACTATTAACAAAATTAACATGTTAAAAACAAGACTATAATAAAAATGAAGGATACAAAAGAAAGATGACAATGTAGACTAATGATTTTATTTAACAATGTAGACTTCATATGATAGGTTTTGAGAACCTTTGATGTCAGATTGCAACTTAACAATGTAGACTTATGATTTTATTTAGTCTCAGAAGGAAATTTAAGGAAAAATAGTACATCATTATATAGGGCATCACAATTAATAGCTTTTTCTTTCTTTTATTGATAAGTGGTCATCAAATGAGAATCATTTCTAATATAAAATTGTTGGTTCTTTTGCAGCTTACACTCTTCCTTGAGACTTGAGAGAGAAGCTGAGGTAAAGGAGGACAAGGCTTAAAGAAGACAATAATTGTTAGCTATAACTGTGACAATAATTATGTTGTATTCCCCTGTAACTTTAATAAGAGCTTGCAGCTCTTCTATATCCATCGTTTACTATAATACAAGACATTTAATCTTTAATAGTCCAATCCTTATAAAACTAAAACAGGTAATTAGTTGAGATACCCATAAATAGTCTGAAACAACAAACCTCAATAATTAGAATTCTAGAAAGAACTTTCTTTTTGGAAGGACATACTGAAAGTTCTTCAAGGCATAGCAACTAAGATGTGATGGAAAGAAACTTAAGCCTAAATTTGGAAGTAACAACTTTGTCAAGAACAAACTGTATTCAGCTCTATACTCCAAAAGGGAAAAAAGGGATCTTCTTTAATGACTAGACACAACAATCGCTAGAGGTCTCTGTCTGTCCCACTGTTAATGTACGAGTACAGACATTCTGATCAAGAAGTAACCAAGGATAAGGAAAACTAAACCATACCTTTCTATTTCTAGGACTGACATGACCATAAGTGTTCAAGATGGGTGATTTTAACTTCTAACAACACATGACCATCCCTATCCTTTTAGATTATGCAGCAATAAGATGGTTTAAGAACTATTATTGTCCAGCAAAGTTTAACGGATATACCAAATATTTCCAGAGAGGCTCATCATTATTTATCAAAGCACAGAATAATGTTGTTTCAATGTTTGAGATGTTTGGCAGTACTGAAATACTCTCTGTACGAAACACAGGCTAAACATACATATTGGATGCCAGCAAGCTAAAAGCCCTAGTGAGCCATATGGGGTGGAATGAAATTTTGGGGGAATGATTAATGTTTAACATGCATGAATCTATTCGACAGAAGTAATTAATTACCAGGGCAGAAGTAATTATCAGGCAATTTCTTGACAGGAGTTTGCTAATTGTAAATATAGCTACATTGAGAAAAAAGAGAGGCATAAAAATTAGCCCATATAAACAAATAGTACTGCAATGAAAATGACGGAAAAGATGAGAGGAACACGCAATCACAACATATATAAGTATACTTAGAAGACGTGCATGAAAATCCTAAAAGTTGCAGAAGTAAGATGGAGGGCCGACCGCTTGTAACTTAGGTCAACTGAAAAATGAGAAAAGGGAAAACAAACCTAAGAATGACGGTGATGAAGATCCAAGGCAAGAGATAGAGAGGCCCAAAAGTGAAGACTAAGAAACCACAGCGGAAGGCAAGTGTAATGATGAGGGCGAGCCGATCGGAGGTTGAGAGCATCAAGGTGAAAGGTTGAAAGGAAAACCAAAAATAAAAAAAAGATAAAAATGGAAAACAACTTGAAATTGTTTTCTATTTTCTATTTTTAAAAACATGTTGTTGTTTTTTTGTTTTTTAGAATAGTTGGGTCAAAACAAGTTATCAAACAGGTTTTTTGTCTTTTTGTTTTAAAAACAAAAAAACTGTTCTGAAAGCAGGTAATCAAATAGGCCCATAGTTTGCATTTAAGCAAGAAAGTTCTCTCAAGCTGACATGGAAAAAGAAAGGTGAGATGGATGTCATATAACCATTGCCCCATTTTTAAAACTTCCCAGGTAACATTTCTCCCTCAAAAACTTCCAGACACCTAATGCTCCTTAGTGAAAACTTCTGAGGCATTTTTGTCCTTTATTCCTTATTCTTATATATGTTTATCATGAAGTGCATAGTATGGAATTGTAGGGGGACTAGTGTGAAACATTTCCCCTCTCTTATTTAGGATTTATCATGGTTTAATGATTTAGATTTCCTGGCTCTATTGGAAACTCATTTGAGTGGTTTGAAGGCTTAACATGTTGTATCTAGGTTGGGGTTTTCTCCATTTGAGATTATTAATGCATATGGCTTCATTACTGGAATTTGGTTTTTGTGGGAGCAAATAGTGAAGCATATTAATGTTATAAGCATCAACAATTTCTTCATATGTCAATTCAGGACTCTATTGGTAATAATTGGTTTATGACCATTGTTTACATGTCCCTTATTTTTTTTAACCAGAGAATTCTATGGGTTGAACTGGAAAAGCTAAAGACTATGATCTAGGAAGCTTGGGTTGTGATAGGTGACAAGAATGCTACTCTAACTTTGGAAGAGAGATTTTTGGTAGCTTGTTGTGGAACACTAATGGATAAAGATTTCTTGGAATGGGTTGAATGTTAGAGTGTTGTTGATCTTAAGCTTTCAGGTCCAAAATTTAGTTGGAATTCGAAGGCTTGCAGTGCCCACCTTGATAGAGCTTTTGGTTAATGATGCTTGGTTGGCGCAATTTCCATAATCTAAGTCTTACATTTGACCCAGTTGAAATCAGACCATATACCACTTATGTTAAATCTAGATGCTTTACGTGTAAGAGGTACGTAGTCCCTTTTGATTTCTTGCGTCTTGGGTGCTACACGATGAATATGGGGACTTTTGTCATGTGAAGTAGAGGAACGAAGGAGTTTGGTCGGATAATATTGCAAACTTTGCTTCGGTTGTTATCGACGGAATTAAGAAATATTCGGATTCACTGATTACATGAACAATAAAATTTTAAAACGGATGCATAGGATCTAGAGAGTGCTTGCATAGAATTGCCACCGTATTGATTTGTATATCCTTGAGAGAGAATTATGGAAGGAGTTGGAGTAAATTCTTATTCAAGATAACTTAATATGGGCACAAAAAGTGCTGAATGGAATGTCCTAGGGACAAGAATACTTGTTATTATCACCTCCGAGCAAATAGGCGTCAACATCACAACCGTATTGATGCTTTGAAGAATGAAGATGGTATTTGGATGTATGAAGAGTCTGAGATCAAGTCACAAGCTATGAAATTATTTGAGAATTTATTTATGGAGGAGAATTTGTCTCAGGATTATTTATTATGCTCTAATACTTATCCCAGTATTTGTGAAGATCAATTGGAGATGTATGGAAGGTTGGTTTCAGATGAAGAAATTAAGGTAGCATTGTTTGAGATGGGTGCTTTGTAGGCATCAGGCCCAGATAGTTTGAATGTTCTCTTCTTTCAAAGCCAATGATAGCATGTAGGACCTTTGGTTACCCCTTAGGTTAAACATCTTTTTAGCAACCCAAGGGATATTGCTAGTATCAACGATTCTCTTAGTATTGATTCTATAAAAGGAACCTTCTGAAACTTTTAGGGACCGTAGACCCATTAGTTTGTGCAATGTTGTTTATAAAGTGATTACAAAGATAGTGGCAAAGCGTATTTAAAAGTTTCTTACCTTAGATAATAAGCCCTTATCAATGTAGTTGTATACCGGGCCGGTTAAGCTCGGATAATGTCATTGTTGCCTAAGAAGTAATTCACTCCATGAGGGTTTAACGTAAGAAGACAAGCATTGTGGCAATTAAAATAGATTTGGAGAAAGCTTATGACATATTAAGATGGGATTTCTTACACATTGTGTTCGCCATTTAGCTTACTGCAAGCACACATGTTGCAAGTAATAGTATAGTGATAAAAAGAGTGTCGTTTAACAGGCACTATGACAAAAGTGAGCTAATTAATATAACCATGTTCTTAACTAAGTTGAATAAAATCATTTGAAATTGATGAAGTCAAATAAGGATTTTGATGGAAATAATAAAGTAAAGCAATGTCAATTGGAAAATTGGTTTTAACTTCAAGAGATTAAAGGCTTAGAATTACTTCTTCCTCATTTTATTTCATAGAACTATGCAATTATACCACTTATACTAATTGAATGAGTCTATATGCTAGTCAAATGTTCTAAAATCATCAACCAAGCTCTCTCAAGTCAAGATTGATTTTTAATCTCCATTAAAAATATTCAATCTCTTGTTTATAATTAATAAAAACTATCTTTCCAAAACAATCCTTCAATAGTCTATGCTAGGTTACTAGATATATCTCTATTCTAATAACAAACCATCTATTCAATCCATAAACTTTAAGTCTAACATGATTTTTTTCATGTTCTACAACCAAAATAGCTCTTTCAAGCATAATTCAATTAAACCAATCTAATCATGTAGTGATCAAGCACAAGATATCATTAAGCATAAAGAAAAATTAGCATATATTCTCAATAACTAGCAAAAGCAAGAAAATCTAGTAGTTCCAATCCATACAATGGGTAAAAGTAATCCTAACTAAGAGTTTTAGCTACTCATAATCAATACAAATAAAAAGTAAGCTTAAAATTCATGTTCATATCAGCAAAATGGGAAGAAAATGGAGAAAAGCCAGAAAAAAAGGGAAAAACCCTTGAATCTTTCCAAGAATCTCCTCCAAGAGCCCCAAAATGCTCCAAGAACCCTCTCCCAAATAGCCTCTCCTCGTGCACATCCTTTCTTGAGTCTAGAATGATGATTTTCAGTGCCTCCTCTTACGTTAAAATCCCTCAGATTTGTCCCTTTTGCAAAATGCACAACATCAGTTTTGCAACTTTACAGTGAAGTAGCAACGAACAAAGACAGAAAGGTCTATTTTTGGGGTGTTTTCACTTTTGCTTTACTGTATTTTGTTCTTCTTTTCTTTACTTCTAATGATCCCTGTAAACTTCTACATATTGTTGTCATCCTCCTACGAAGAGAAGGAGTTTATGAGGCCTCTCATTTCTTCAATTAAATAAAAAATTCTATGCATTTAGCTTAAAACTTGATAATTGCCAAAGCACTTTCATCACATCATATTTTTCTTTATATGTACAAATTTTATACACAATTTGAGTTCAAAACTAACAATTGTATAAGAAATATGTGATCAAACATAAAAATTTCTAGAGAACAAACACTCCCCCAAATTTAAGCTTTTGCTTGTCTTCAAGCAAATTCACACATTCAACATGAATTTTTCAATTGCTTATCTGATTTTTATGGGTATTGTCCTCAACATGCTTATACACTATAAAGGCAGACTTAGTAAATTCAATAGATATGCTTTGGCTAAGGTTTCAATGTGTTTGGATATGGTTTAGTATGCTCTATTTTTGCTATCATTATGCTCTATTTTCTGGTTCATTGTGCTGTGTTTCTACAATAGAAGAGATAAGGAATGAAGATGAGGGTGAAAGGTTCTGGCTACATAACCTGATGTGCATAGGAAAAAAATATGTTGTTAATAGAAGTAGTGATAGTTGTCAATTGAGTCTGTTGAACTTGTTAATGACAACTATAAGTCATATTTAAATGTTTTGCTTGTGGTGTAATGATGTTTGGAATGAGCTTGAAAAGTTTGCTATACTTTTTGGTACTTTGTACCATTTTCAGTAATTAGAAGTAGGATTTAATGAACAAGGTGTGAAAGATTTGTGGCTAGAAGTCCTGAAATGGTTAATGACAACTGTTTTGTATAGGTGGACAGCGGTGATGGCTACCACATCTGACAAGAATCTTCTAAGTTTCCTTCATATAGGGGGAAGGTTTGAAGTCAATGAAGATGATGATATAACATACGTTAGGGGAACGGTTAGATCTAGAAATTTGATTGTAAATCTGATTAGACAAAAATCTAGACTACTTGATTTTTTGCCACAGTTTGTGAATTTGTTGTTAGTTTCTTGTACATGCATATTCATATGAAAATTAAGGTTGCATGTTGTTAGATATGAATAGTTTTGATGATGTTAAATATAAATGTTAAATATGTTCAAAAAGTTTGTATAATATACTTATCTTCTACATTGACTAACTACTATATTTAATGTTGTATATCTTGTAGATTAGTCATAAACCAATTGGTGGGTTGATGTTATTTTGCTTATAATGCCTCATAAATGGAGAGTGATCATCAAGAAGAAAATCAAGAAGCAAGGGATTGAAGAAAGAAGGCATTGCAAGAACTAATGAAATATCAAGAATAAAGATTGGTCAAAGCAAAGAAAGAAGAAGATTGAAGGTATTCAAGAAGACATCTAAATGGGTTATAAAGAATGATCATCAATTCAAGAAGACATCTAGTTGGTTGATGAAGAATGATCATCAAGAGTAAAAACAAGAAGAAAGATTGAAGAAAGAAGAACTTGCAAGATCACAAGAAAATTTCAAGATCCAAGCTATTAGAAGTGATACCAGAGGTTTCTTTGATCATATGGAGGATGGAATGGGTCAATTCGAAGCCAAGATAACTTATATGGAAGTTATGGAACTTCCCCAAGGTGTTCCTTTGAGTTTTGACTCTCTGCTATGTTTTGGAAGGCATCAATCGAGTGGTTACTCGAGTGATGGGCATGATCACTCGAGTGACCACTCTAGTGGTCTATAATTTTATTGTGCTTTGTTTTTGTACGGCAGGATAAAAGTTTGGTATTTTGGGCATATCTCTCTAACTACACATTGGATTGAACTAAAACTAGTTGCATATGAAACTAGACTCCCAACACAAAAAAATACACACTAAGATCACATTCAAAGGAGTTTAGATGAGGGAGATATAATCTATTGAAGTTGACACATGAATCAGCATCTTTTACCAGAATAATTTCAGAATTTTGGATATAACTCCCAAACTACACATCGGATTGTGACAAAATTAGTGTCATATGAAAGTAGACTCAAAGAAATTTCCATGAACATATAATTTGCCATATTTTAGGTTATATACTAAGAGCTATGCCTTCTGGAAGTTGATGCTCGTGTTTTAGAGATTATCTAAAGACAGTAGAACTCTTTAGATCATAACTTTCTATATATAATGAGTTTAGATCTGATTCTTATTGCATTAGAATGTAGATGATGAGAGGTTTCTGATGATATATTATTTTCGATGTTTTGAATCAAAATGAAGAGATCACTTGAAGGGCTTACTTGAGTGATATGCAAAGTTATTAGAAACCTTACTTGAGGGACCACTCAGGTAATGTGTGAGAAAATATTCCAGTAAGCTCTCTGTCAAGAATTGCATGGGATTACTCGAAGGGATCACTCAAGTATCTACAGAGTTATTTGAGACATTACTTGAAGGGCCATTCTAGTAATCAGAAAAGAAATCATCCAGTAGCTCTCGGCTAAGAAATGAGTGAAATTACTTGAGGGAGCACTCAAGTAACATGAAATGAAAAGAAAGCATTACTCGAGGGATCACTAGAGTAATGAAGTTGGAAATGCTCTCAGCCAGATTTTGAATGAGATTACTCAAGGGATCACTCAAGTAATGAACAAGGCTTACTCGAGTGACCACTCGAATAATGCTTTCCCAGGAGAACAGAACAACATACTGAACTTTCAAAAATCATAGGATTAATTATGAAACTCACTCTTCTTACTTCCAATCATTCTTACACTTCATTGTATTAGTGTTTAATGTGTTTTTATAGGAATACAATGAAGAGATAATGTGAAGAGATAGAAGTTGATTTACGGAAGGAGCATCCAATGTTCTAACGGCTAGTTTTTCAAACTCAAAGCAAACGAACAAAAGAAGCAGCCACATTCTAACAGATATGTTGAAATGCTCAAACGGTCATCAATCTTCATCAACTATAAATACAAGAGATTCAAGCAAAGAACAACAACAACAACGAGAACACCACGACACAAACATGCTCATATCATAAGCTATCCATCTCGACCCAAACACTTCCCATTCTTATCTGTTTTTTATATTATGTGAATTTGAGAGAGTCATTAACTGTATGGTGCTTCAATATTCATCTATTCACTTCTGAGAGAGAAGATTGATTGTAATCTTTCATCATCAAAGTTCTATCCTTATGGGGTTTTTAAGGGGGAGTAACTCGGTTGTAATCTTACGGTGTTTAAGGGGGGGTAACTCTATGAAAGATTTGTAAGAGGCTTCACAAGTGCCCGACTAAACTTGTGAGTTGTAAATGTTGTTCTTATGCCTGGATTAAACAAGAAGATAGTGGATTTGAAAATCTCAGGAGGAGCCTAGGGACTGGACATAGGCCATCGCAGATTGGACCGAACTAGGATAAATCACAGTTTGCATACAATCTTCCTTAAACTCTTTTATTTCCAGCATATATTAACTGTTGATTTATGACTCATTACTTTTATATTTGTTGCTTCCACTAAGATGTGAAAAGATTTTTAAAGTTCTTAAATTTTTATCTTACATCAAATTTACCTCCCTCTTGGGTGTTAGACGGTTCTAACATTTGGTATCAGAGCTGGACTCTTGTTTAAAGGACTTAACCATTTCAAGAGTTTATAATGGCTGATTTTTGGTGTTATATGCTTTCCGAAGGTTTTGACTATACAATTCCACCTATTTTGAAAGATATTGATTTTTGGTTTTGGAAAGCTAGAACGACATCTTTTATAAAATGCTTTGATTATGATATGTGGGATGTTTTTACAAATTTATTTGATTTCAAATCGAGAAAGGATTGGACAGAAAGAGAAAAGAAAATGTATTTTGTTGAACATTAGAGCAATGAAAATTCTGTATAGTGCTTTAACCGAAAATTATTTTGAGAAAATTAAATTTTGCTTTACCACTAGGGATATTTGGGATACTCTTGATTCTATGTATACTTCTAATAAGTATGTTGAAGTTGAAAGTGTTGACAGTTCGTGTGAAACTATAAGCTACACATCTACTGTGCATGAACAATTGGCAGCTGATGATGATGAAGAAGAAATTATAGAATGCTTCCTTACAGTCAACGTGGATAGACAAGAAGAAGAGGATTCCCGACAAGAGCTCATTACGAATGAATTTGATGGATCATCCTCTAGAGCTCAAGATGCACATGTGGTAAATAATTTCAATTCTTCTAGAGTTATTTTAAAAACAGATTTTGAAAGTTTGCATAAAATTGCTTTTCAACCAATTATTGATTCTATTAAAAAAAGCAAAAAGTTTTTCAATCATGCTGGAAATTCATGTGGGAAGAAAGAACTTATGCAAACTGATCATTTGAGATCGTCTTTTCTTAATTGACACAATACTTGCATAGAATCTCATAATGCATATTATCATATTATTTGCAATTATTGTGGTAAATCAGGTCATATTTCTCACACATGCTATATTAGGAGAAATTCTAATGTGAGAAATAAATTTGTTTGGATTCCTAAAATGCAAGTGAGTTCAAATGCTAACGTTCAAGGAACCAAAGCAAAGTAGGTACCAAAATGTCCATCTGGTGTTTCATGTGTGCAGATTAATTCTAGAAAGAATGGACAAAAGGGTACTGAGAAAATAAAGAAGATTCCAAGAGTTTCTAATGCACCTAAATGGAGGTTCACATCAATTAGGAGAACTCTCGGATCACCCATTGCTGAAACTGCAAAGTTTAACCACAAAGAAAGACAATGGAGAAAAGAGGTACATTCCACCTCAAGAATGGACTACCATAGAGTACTGTTCAACTATCTTGAGGAGAACAGGAAAAGGAGGATCTCTCAAGCATCAAGGAAAAGACTCCTGGAGTCTATATATTTTTTAGAGAAGGTTGCCAGCACCCAAAGCAAGATATTCAAAGTATCAACATCATAGAAAGATCTAGTGGGTAAGCAAAAGCAATCCTTCAAGTATCTAAGGCAAAGTTTTGTAGGATAAGAAAAAGGCTTCTCAAGACTATAGCCACATGAAAACAAGTTCATATCTTGATGATGCCGAATTATGGAGTTTGGATTTTGGTGCTGTGTATGCAAAGGAGGAAAATCAACATTATTCCACCAAAACCAAGCAAGCTATCGCAATGACAAGAAGAATTACGGTGATATATAATCTTTACTCTATACTGTGCTTATATAAATTATTTATTTGGGTAATGAAGAACTTGTTTGTTATTGCATACCTTCAGCAATCAATCATTTATGGTTTTCAAAAATATTTTTAGATTGCTAAATGGACTGAAAGTGAAATTGTGCATAATCTTTCTATGTATTTGAGTGTTGAAATGCATATTTCAAAAATGTACTTATATTCCAATTCATCTTGTTCATAAAAATGCATACACATTATTTGAAAATTATTCAAATTTTGTTTGCATTTAAATCGGTTTCAAAATTAGAAGTTACTATTTATGTATACTGAAAGTCAGAAATGCTTCAGATCCATCCACTAGAGTTTTCCTCATCATTCACATATTGTCTTTAGATCTTAAACCCATTACTGCTTGAACTCCTCAATCTTTATTTTCTAACAAGTTAGATCTTATGTCTAACAAGTTAACTATCTATATGAGTTTCAAGTGTATTCCCTAGAAAATAATTCTATATGCGAAAGTCTTGTGCCTAATGCATAAATCTTTGGTTGGCCAAGTTATTCCAAGCATTATGAATGTTCATTAGTGCATTAAATCTTAATGCATTAACCATTATTGTGGAATAAATTACTTGAATGATATTCTTGTACTTTAGTCATTTGGACTAATGAGTATGTGCTTCATCACTCATAAATTCTTCAACTCATTTCGTTGCTCAAACACATTTACCATTGATAAAATCTATCTTTAAGTAAACAGTGTCATGTATTTGAATTCTTAAGTTGAATATTCATATCTTTCAAGACATAACTCTAAGTGTCAAGATAGTCTATGAATCAATAGCAAAGTCATGGTACTTGTATATGTCTATCAAGCTAATCCTTTTGGTTATCCATATAACTCTTACTCTTTGGAAAATTCTTCAACATGTTAACTTTGATGATTAATATGTTATCTTAGTTGTTCTCGAAAAGAGAAGCTTTCTGCTATATGTATATTTAAACTGTTGACTTCTACCATTTTCAACATGAACATTAATTATAAAAATATTTCAAAGATGAGTTTTGCATATATTCAAAATTTGAATTTTACAATGCATTGTTATGATTTGAAATTACTTCTGAGATTTGAAACAATTTGCATATTTCATTATCATTCTTGGAAAACTTGATTTCATTCATGATTTATCATTTCACAAAAAGTTGATGAAAACTTTTATAGATATATATACTAATCCTTTTTTATCCCACTTGCATACCTTGCATGAAAATTTTATCAATGACATATTTTTGATATAAAGTATATTAACAAATTGTCATTGATCATTGAAAATCATCATTATTCGTATTATTTATTCGTTACCCTTTATGATTCAATTGCTTATTTAATTAGGTAAAGTTATATTTTGGTCTTTGTTGATTATTATACTCTTTGCTCAAATATCATATGATTCAATTGTATAAGAGCATAAGAGTTATAATGTCTAATACTGTATAAACCCAAGAGAAAGTTGGGTCCCAAAGAGAATATACTTATACTTTTACAAGAGTTGATCAAAATACTCTACTTTCGGATACAAAGATCAGAGGCTAATAGAAGTGGCGTGATTGGTAGTATTGCAATGTGAGCAGAAGCTATATCTATGGTATCACTCAAGTAATCAATCGAGTGACACCCCATCATTACCAAGTAACTAGCTAGTGGTGTAGTCAGAGAAAGAAAAAGTGGAGGAAGATCTCTTAGTAGCCTCAACTGTGTTTAATTCAAGGTCAAGAACAAGTCTTGCAATTATGAGCCTTGGTTATTCCTTCATCTTCCCTACTACCAAAGGAAGTTAGACATCTCTACTGCGATATGGATCCTCCTGAGTTATGCTTTGAGGAAACATTATAGACAACAGTTAGAGATTAGAGTGTCACCATCTTAGCTTCAAAGATCAATAAGTGCTTGGGCTTCAACACTCTTCCACTAGACCTCTCAAGGAGTACAACGAGCCTAAGAAGTACAGAATCATCAAATCATGAGAGCTAATGAGGGTTCTCAACTTTAACCTTAGCTCTATGTGTGATCTCCATAGCATCATCTGATATACATACACTAGAGCTATGATGAACAAGGCCAATTCAATCACTTCACGATAAGAATTACCATAAAATGGCCTATATTATAAGCAAGGAGGAGAGGAATACTGGAAAGATCATGTCTGTCAGAGAACAAGAGGTATATATATACTTCCACAGGACTTACTCCAAGTAATCTGTAATTACTTCAAGTAGATCTTTAAGTAATTCGCAATTACTCCAAGTAAGTCTGAATCTCACTCCAAGTTAACACAAGAGGCGTAGAGGATGGGAGCTAATACTTCAAGGATAGATGAGATACAACACTTTGCTAAAGTTGGTCTCCATGGTCCTTCATTCTTTGGTCCATCTATCCCCTTTTACCGCCGGGAAGACACACAGTCTTCACCCGAACCGTTACTAGCGACTCAGGGACTATTGGTATGGAATACACATAGTTACACCCCACCCTCATCCCCTTTTACCGCCGGGAAGACACACAGTCTTCACCCGAACCATTGTTAGCGATTCAGGGACTATTGGCATGGTGGTGCATACATATAGCCTCGCGGCTCACAAATAGCCAATCCCCCGTAACTACCGCCCCAACGGAACGGTTCTCCGCCATAGGAATCACCCTATGCGGCCGCAGGTGAGAGACTCACAATGCACAATTGTAACAAGCTGGAACCAGGCCTCTTAATAATTCACCTTCAACATTGCAAATTCTTTTCACATACTGAGATCCTTCAAGACCCCTTTCACAACATAACTTGACCCCGAAGTTTTACCTCCTGAAGCCATAATTATCATATCATTCTCCCAGCTACTTGAGCTTCCGCTCAACACAATTCTCAAACATTTTACATTCATCACGCTTCCACTGCGCACTCTGAGGTCTTTCTCCTCATCTGTGCATTCACGATGTCAAGTTGATTTATTAGGAGTCCTATAGGAATCTCCTACATCATCTGACCACATTCAACATCTGTACCAAATTTTTGGCCTGATTCAACTCGAATCGTTGAAAGCCATAATCAACATAGCGTTAAGAGCCCATACTCCTAACGTCCTCATAGTTCTAATCTACGATTCAATATCACGGCAACTGCTCTCCACGGTTCATTATCAAGGCGGCTGTACTCTAGGGTTCATCGTCACAGTGGCTTCACTCTAGGGTTCATCGTCATAGTGGCTTCACTCTACGCTACTGCACTCGGTGCTTCACTCAGTCCATTGACTGGTCAGCCCCTCCGGTCAGAGTTTTCCGTAGGTAGCCCTTTCCAATCGGATCTCACCGTAGGTAGCCCTTTCCGATCGAATTTCACCGTAGATAGCCCTCTCCGATCAAAAGTCTCCGTAGATAGCGCTCTCCGATCCGAATCCTCCGTAGATTACTTTCTCTCTGTGCTGGATTAACATCCAACACTCTCAAAATACCTAAAACACATTTCAATTCACTTTCGGTACTATACCCTGGTACCACATACCATTGAGGTCAAATCCCAATGCTAAGAATCGATCCAGCTTTCGGGTCTAATCCTTAGATCATAACTCATCTATCGAATCTCAACCTTAGTTGAACTGAGAAATTACTTCCCTCATTTCCACGGAGCCTCATCCACTCCAGCATGAACTCAAATATCTCCGCCAGCCTAAGGCACACCGATCCCCTAGGTCTTAAGGCCTTTACATACACAAGATCAGTACGACATCACTACATGTAACATCATACCACCTAGGGTTTCTCACCCAACGTCTAGGTAGGAGCCATGATAAACCTAGAACCTCAATATCAAAACATCTAGGAAATCATTTTCCTCCACCTCTAGGTCTACACCTTAGATTTTCAGGTGAACCACACCGATTCACCACATCCACAACACGAATAATGTATACACACATGGCCCTTAAAATCATATATCCACACACAACAAGGACCCTAATGTGTATACCACTACCTCTGGTTTTACACCTCAAATTCTCAGACGAATCAATATATCTTTCAATTACACAATGATTCGCCACTCTAGACTAACCAACCATGTATACACATATTCCACAAATCTCTTATGTCCACAATAACAAACCACACATGTGTATACACAATCACCATCACAATACATCATCTACCACCAAGGTAGAGATCTAAGAGAGCTATCCTAGCAAATTCCTATACTTGCCAGGAACTACAGCTCTGATACCAAAAATGTAACCCCCTGCCGTAATGACATCCGGATTACGCAATTAAAGTGAAATAGAGACCAATATGACAAAACAACATTTATAAAACCCATCAACCCGACGGGGTTTTCACCAGTACATTTCAAAATCATTTCAAACCCGGTCTCACATTCACACTCCGAATATAATTACTATGCGAAGATAAATTACATTTATACAATTATCAGAGTACGCAATATAAATTCCCGACAAATTCCGGGATCATATCTTCGCTCAATAACTATAGGGCACATTAGCCCATACAACTCCACTAATAGGGATTACCCAACTTACTTGAATACATTCTCAAATACTGCTCCAATTGTACAAATACATAATCTCGATTACGCAATGATAACCAACTACTAAGCTTTCACCCAAAACGAGTCCTCTTCGTCCTTGGATGCTTGCTTCATCCACAATCTTCCTTCCCTGTCTAAAATGTTGATAGGGGAGGGTGAGATTCTGGGGAATCTCAGTAGGAAACAGATACCAATATGCATGCAAGATAAGTATTTAATGCATGACATGCTTGCATCACAATAACTCATGTTCACATAATGATGTATCCGCATGCTCAATGTTTCACAACATACTCATGGCCATAGCAAAACTAGAAACAGAGCTACAATCATTCATACATGTCTCACATAATCACGCAAAGCAATAACATGCATCAATACACAAATACCATTATCAATACATGCAGGAGAGGTAAGTTCCCTACACTCTTTCCACGTAAGCTCCAGCTCCGGCTGCTCACGTTCAGGACAATCATCAAATCCTATATTCAAAATCAAGGACATAGGATTAATCCCTTTTCCAATTCCTTAATCTTTAGACACCCAAGTTGGTTATCATTATTGCCCTTTAAGTACTCTCAAACACCTCAATCCATAGCTCTAAAGGGTTGGAAGACTATCCCCAAAGATCCCCTTTTGAACACTCAAACTTGATATTTTTCACTGCCTCACTCGAGCCCAGAATGGTCTCACTCGAGCACAAGTACGGACATCACTCGAGCACAAATGCTCTCACTCGAGCGTTGGTACGGACAGCACTCAAGCACAAGAGAAAGTGAGACAGCGAGTGATCACCCGAGAGCACAAAGAAACCTTCGAGAACTGGCTCACTCGAGCATGCTGAACCTCACTCGAGCACAAGGCCAAATGCCTCACTCGAGCACCCGCGAGAGAAATCCAGGAAGTGAGGACCCGAGAGCACACAACGCTCTCTTTGACCAGGATCACTCGAGCACAAACATTTGCACTCGAGCACACACCTCATACCCGCGAGTGAGAAGGCGCACTCGAGCACCTTACTCGCGAGTAACAACCCGAGAGCACCACTCTTCACCTGAGACACCAGCTCACTCGAGCATGACCCCCAGTGCTCGAGTGAAACGGCTATGCCCGCGAGTGTCAGAGCACACTCGTGGCAACCAGCCCGCGAGTGAAGACCAGAAAGCAGCCCTTCCCTCTGGACCCCCACTATCACTCGAGCACACACGGCTCACTCGAGCAACATTCATCCCTCACTCGAGCACACCCCTGTCTGCTCGAGTGAATCTATCAGATTCCAGAAAACGCAGCAACACTTACCACATTTCCTAACTCTTGCCCAATTGATCCAAATGGACCCAAAACTTCTACCAAAGCTACTCCCACACAAAATCACTCACTGAATTCAATGGAAACAATAGAATTACCAAAATCCCATTCCATTTACATGCTTTGGTCTAGGGCATCACAATCATCATTTTTCCAAAATCACTAACTTCAATCATTTCAATCCCCAATCAATCTATCTATTCCAAACTCACTCTAAGATACCATTTCTATAACCATAACATGCCAAACTACCCATTGACCCATATTTTTGAAATTAGGGCAATAATTCCAGAAATTCCAAACTTAATCATTTGGCATGAAACATAGATAGAAAGATTGGGTTCACTTACCTTGTCAACTTTCTCAAAGACCCTCTTTGATTCTCCAAACTTCATATTTTCGTGATCCTCAAATCACCACCAATGGAGAAGCTACAACCAACAAATTGAAGCTCTTAACTCAATGATCAACATTTATGAAAAGGATTTGAGCAAAGGAAGCCATTTTACTCACCTTTTCCCAAGCTTTTCCTTTCTCTTCTTCCTTCAACCATGCGCATAAGAGAGAGAAAACGAAAGAGAGAGAGAGAAGAGAGGAGATGGAGATGATAATGAAGTGTCCCACATCACTTATGCCTCATCCAAGGGTCCATACTTTGCCACTTGTCACCATCTCACTTCAACTCTCATGGGCTCACATGCACACACATACACATGATTATGCCCCTTGCCCAACTACACAATCAATCATAGCCATTGATCATTTTAATCACACATCTCATTTTCTCTTAGCTAGTAATTAATTTCTCTATTAATCACTAACTAATTCCCAACAATTTCACTCCTTCAATTTCCACTAATTATGGCTTATTAATTATTATTGCCATAAAACACATAATTATTCTCAATAATTATCATTAGTCCTTAATCAAAAATCGGCGTGTTACATCAATGTATGGACCTGGAGTTGTTAGTGGTGGCCCCTGGAGTTGTCAATGTATGCCTATGAAGTTGTTAATATATATGCAGTTATGATCACATTGGAAAATGATAGTTTATGTGCATATATTTATAGATTACTTAATGTGTTGATATTGAATATTAATTATGTGGTCATATTATATGACTTGTCACTAGTGCCTCTTTGACTTGTCAATGGAAGGGTTGAAGAGTTGCCTATGGAGGCTTAATGACTTGTCAGTGGAGGCTCTTTGACTTGTCAGTGGATGCCCATTGAGTTGTCAATGAAGACCCATGGAGTTGTCAGTGGAGGCTCTATGACTTGTTAACGGAAGCTCATTGACTTGTTAATAGAGGCCCATGGAGTTGTCAGTAGAGGCCAAATGACTTGTCAATGGAGGCTCTTACACTTGTCAATAGATGGCTATTGAGTTGACAATGGAGACCTTATGACTTGTCAATGGAGGCTCCTTGACTTGTCAATGAAAGGCTCCTTGACTTATCAGTAGAGGCTCCTTGAGTTGTCAATGGATGCCCATTGAGTTGTCAGTGGATGCCCACTGAGTTGTCAATGGATGCCCACTGAGTTGTCAATGGAGGTTTTTGGACTTGTCAATTGAGGCCCTTATAGTTGTCAGTTAAAGCCCATTGACTTGTCAATGACGGCTCCTCCACTTGTTAACGGATGCCCATTGACAACTACATTCTGGTCCAATAACTTGTCACTGGAGGCTTTTGGAGTTGTCAATAGAGTATCCTCGACTTGTCAATGGATTCTCTTGCAGTTAATAATGGAGTCAAACAATGTGCAAGGAAAAGCATCATATGTGCATTACATAACTTTAGCACTAACGTTAACTCATGGTCATTACAAAAAATGTGCAAGGAAAAACAATGTCACTGCACTTGATCATTACTAAAAAGTTAACCATAATTATAATGAATGTGCGCATGGTCATTACAATTCCCTAATATGCTGTCCATATAATCATATTTATAATGAGTGATTCCCCTTCCCCTTCCCCTCCTATTTCTCCTTCTTCTTGTCCTTTTGCTTCTCCTCCTTGTGGATGAAAAAATTTTCAGTGAATAAAGTATACCCATAAATGCTTGGTGTCTTTGGTCGTGTTGGGTTTTTTTTTCCTTGTTTGTCTTTGACAGATTTTCCTTTATCCATCTTGCTGCCCTATAAGAAAAAATTTCACCACTTTAGCATTGCATCCCAATCCAAGTAAGCCAGACATTCTTGAAAAAGGTGTCAAAATTAGCTTCAGAGGTTTGCAGAAGTTCAAGAGCAAAAGGTGTCAAAATTAGTTTAAGACCCTTAAAATTCTTGAAAAGAAAAACACATCTCTTCATGTCAGTTGGAAAAATCATTTTTAAATCAAAATCTGTTGTTGCCAGACCTTATAGTTGTCATTAACAAGTTCAGTAGACTCCATTGACAACTATCGCTGCTCCCAATAACAACACATTTTTGTCTTATGCACATCAGGTTATGTAGCCACAACCTTTCACCCTCATCTCTTCATTCCTTAGCTCTTACATTGCAGAAACACATCACAATGAACCAAAAAACAAAGCATAATGATAACAAAATAGAGTATACTAAACCATACCCAAACACATCGAAACCTTAGCCAAAGCATATCCATTATATTTACTAGGTTTGCCTTTATAGTTTACAAGCATGTTGAGGACAATACCCACAAAAATCAGATAGCTTTTTCCATTTATCAGGACCAAAACGAACGTCAATCAACAAAACCTTTAGTTGTAAAAAAATATTTAAATATGATATATAGTTGTCATTAACAAGTTCAACAACCTCCATTGACAACTATCGCTGCTCTCATTAATAACACCATTTTTCTATGCACATCAGGTTATATAGCCATACACCTTTCACCCTCATCTTCATTCCTTAGCTCTTCTATTACAGAAACACAACACAATGAACCAAAAAACAGAGCATAATGACAACAAAAATAGAGCATACTAAATCATACCCAAACACATTGAAATCACAGCCAAACCGTGAAACCATAGCAACCAGCGCTCCGGCCCACAGATGATTAGTCATATTTATAGTACCGGATCCCTTCATACAAACATCCTCCTTCTCTTTACATCCATCGGAACTGTTCGAAACTTCATCTTCATATTGGCCTAGAATTTCTTGCGATTCTGGAACATAGATCTGATCCCCTTCACTGCCATTTATCGACAATGTCAACAACAAAATCCACAACCAACCATCCCCGAAGCTCTTCTTTCTCGCCGGAAAATTTCAAAACTTAGCGTTCTTCTACATCCCCAGCTCCAAAGCTATTCCATACAGCATTTGACACCATTTTGCATCCCTTTCTCTATTTATCTGACAGGAGTGTTTATGACATTTCTCACCTACAATTTATTACAAAATAGTCCGTAGGATTTGACAGTAATTTTAGAATTTGCTTAGATCATTTTTTCCATATATTCTCTTTCATGGTGCTACTGTGTAATTCTCCAAAAAATTATTGGGCAAATACTCTGCATTTATTACAAGTTCAAATCCGCGTTCAAATCGGCCAATCCTCAAGTTTGACGGCGACGGCGAGTCGAAGCTGAAACTCTTCTCCCTCTGCAATAATCTTTCTACGGCGACTCGTGGTGGTTCTGCTTGTCTTCTTCCTCCTGTGCAACGACGTCTTTTCACAAAGTCCCACTCACTCCCACCCTGATTTTCTGATTTCTGAGTTCAACTCCCTCGTCCTTGTCGTGGTTTCTGAGTTCGCCATTCTGGTTTCCTCTCCCTCCTCTTACTCTCCGTTTTTTGATTTTTTCATTCACTGATTGTGAAGTGATTCCTTGTCAATGGTAAGTTAGTGACCTAAAAAAATTCTTTTCTGCCCGGCATAGGATTCCCAATCAAAGGAGAACTGACTCTGTGATTTTGAAACCCATCTTTATTAATTTGTTCCCGAGTATGTTTTTGGACTGATATGTATAGGTGTTGGTTGAACTAGTTGTGAGATTGTGTACATTGTATTTGAGGTTCCTCCCTTTTCCTTAGTTGTTTTTTCTGTTTGATCAGGGGTGAAATGAATTTGTATTTTCTACTCTAATATTCAGTGAAGATTTCTTTATGTATGGCGGCTTGTTGATATTCTCAATAGTTGGTTGATGTGAAATTGTGTTTCATTCATCGTATCCATTTGTCATGTGTTAATGCGTTATTAATTTTTTTATTTCTGGGCTTTTGGTTTCGGATTCTGTTCTGGTCTTATGTTTGCTCTCTAACTATTAAATCCTATTATATTAATGTTCTTCTAGCATGATTCAAGATGTGGATTAGACTTGTTTCTTTAGTTTCGTTCACAGGGAGGGACTATATTAAATGTTTGATCCGGCATTCCTTCGTGTTTTTTGTTTGTATAAAATGCTGGTATCTGAATTCCAAAATGGCTGCTAATTCATGATTTTCAACTGCATATATGACAGTTGTGCTGTTTATTTATTTATCTATTTATTTTGTCTTGAAGAAGTCACAGGTACCTCAAGTATGGTTAACAAGGCATATTTAAGTGACTTCTGCTTCATGTTGTTGGTTGTAGTAATGATGCATTTACAGCCATTCTATGCTGGTTGTTCTGTTGAAATTTGTCATCATACTTGGCGTTATGTGATAGCCATAATCATTATTTTTCGTTTAAGGTGCTGATTTTAGATTTTGAAAGACAGGACCTATGGTGTTAGTTGTTCGACAACTTGACATTAAATCCTGATTTTAGGTGTTGCAGTAGGATTTATAACTCAAGAATATGGTTTTACCTAGACTGCTAGACATTGTTTGTTGTCAAATTGTTGGTTGCTCTGTTGTGCTGATTTTCTGAATGCACATTATTCTTGCACTTCACAATGATCCCTTTAGCTTTTACCATGGTAATAACTAGAGGTTAGGACGCATTTGGTGGGTTTAAATGATGTTTACATAATGGTTTGCATGCTGAAATTGTAGGCATTTCATTTAATTTTTCGCTTACATTTGTGATAAATGCAAATATTTCTGAGTTTTAGTGATTAATCTTTAGGTTTTTGGGAGCTTTAATCAATTAATTGGGCATGACTTAGAATAATTGTGCAGTTTTGGTGACAAGGGTATTTTGGGAGTTTTAGTGATTAAAGTGTTATATTTTTATCAATATTTGTGACTTTTAAATATTTTCTATTTTGGAACATATGATCCTGCATTGTTTAATTATTATTTATAGGTGAAGTGACACAATTATCAAATTGGTCAAGGAGAGTAGAGAAGTGGCTCCATTTTGGAGATTAATCCAAGAGCTGAAATTGCAAGATGATTTGAGATTTGAGGAAGAGGGAAAAGATGGAATTTAATGGATCGCATTTGCATGTGCAGAATTTATTTTCTTTTCTTTTATTTTTGTTGGGACACAAATTGCCAAGTTGGCCACTAATTCCTTCTCCATTTAGTGGGCTAATACGTGTTATATTTGGGCTAGCTTAAGTCTAACTTTTGGGACACACATTAGTCACATCTGCACATTATTAGCTTAGGTTTGAGATTTATTGCTGTTGTAACCTGGATTTTATGAACATTGATTTGATGTTTCATTTGAAGAGAACAGTTCATCTGTGATAAGTGTGTGATTGTGCGGCTGATTGGCACATTTGGATTTGCTATTCTCTAATTTCAAAATTAATTTGGGTACATTTACTTGTTAGACATGATTGTGCATTGTAGATGTGATTAAACTGTGGTATCTTGCTTGGTGAATGCTTGCTGTCCAATTTTGCTATTCTTGTCTCAATTGAAATCAAGTGGTGCTTAAAGGTGTTTTGATGGCTGAAACAAATTCTTTGGTAGTAGGATAGTTTTAGGTTGTTATTGCACTTGAGTCTAAGTGATACCTTTGGTGTTTAAATTCTGACTTGATGATAAACAACTCTAACACTAAGAAAGCAAGGAAGGCACCAACCATCATCTCGAGGGGTTGCTCACTTATATCAATCACTACCATACTTAATTCATTCATTTAATCACTGAAAACCCATAAACAAGAAGCTTAGCTTTCCTTAGTGAACTTGTTAGTTTTAAGTAAATCTACATTCAATTGGGTAATTAAACTCCTTTGTTCAGATTTGATTAGGAGTGATCATGATTAGGTTCCCTAAAGTGATACAACCAAAGTTTGCCCCTATACTGCATAGTGGTAGCTTAGTTTAATGGGTGCATTATCAATATGATTCTTCTACTGTAATGGCCCTGAAAACGATACAGGAAAATTATTTAAAATATCATGAAATTACCATAACGCCCTTTTGTTTTTTCTTTTTTTTTGGAAGAACTTTCTTATCATATTTTTCCCTTATTTCGTGTCAAGTCAACTTCAAATGAAGAGAAGGATGAAGAAGTTTCACGAAGCTTAGAGAAATTGGTGGCATCCAAAATCCTTAGTGGTCTTCGGCTCTTTGCTGCTTCGATGTCTCCTCTGTCTCTCTTAAATCCATTGCTGGTGTGTGGAGAGTTTCATATCAGTGTTCTTCTTCAAGCTCTGTCATTCTCTTCATTTTCCCTGCCATCGTCGCCGTGTGGCTGTGTTTTCCTCCTTCTTCTGCTTTGTTTAGCACTGCTGCAACGAAATCCCTCTTTCCCCTTCCTAGTCCATTCTTCAAGTGCGTTGTGGTATAGTCTAGGGTGAGTGGCGATTTCCTTTTCCTCATTCTCTAAGACGTCCTTGTATGTATATAGAATCTTCAATCCCTTGTATTTTTTGGTACAGTTTCTTCCTTCTTCATTTTCGTTGCCTCGTTTGTCTTTGTATTGCCCATTGGTGTGAGTTATGTTTGAAATTTTTCTCTTCTCTGAATATAAGTGGCTGCCGTGTGAGTATGTATCAAGTTTCAATTGGTTTTTGTTGGTGTTTTGTTATAACATGATAAAAGCATGCTTAAGTTCTGGTTTCTTGAAATTAAATTTTTGTTTTGTTAAAATGAAAAAAAGCCAACAGAGTTGGGAGGCATAGCAAATTTATACACACACATGTATGCATATTGGTATTTGGAAAATTTGGGTACAGATTTGAAGAATGAGACGTTGATAACATCGTTAATTCTTACTGCACATAAGGTGTTTGTTACAATGTGTAGGAGGAAAATTTGATTGGAATGTTGTTGAAATTGCCATTTAGTTAAGGCTTGTGTTGTAAGGAAAAAAAAATGGACTTGACTGTTTGTTTTATTTTGATTATAAATTGGATTTGGGCTTGTGTTACAATGTGTATTCTGGATTGGTAGTTATGAATTGGGGTGTTTGTTGTATGGACTGATCTTGAGTGCCATCAAGGTATTTTGGATTTATTATGGTTTATGAATTGGGGTGTTTGTTGTATGGACTGATCTTGAGTGGCCTCAAGGTATTTTGGATTTATTATGCTTTAAATGTTGCTTGGAGAAAAATTTAGAAGCATGAAGATATTGGAATAAGGTTTGGTCAGATCATGTTTTTATAGTTCTATGTTTGAAATCCAAATGGGCTTATTTATTATAGATATATATATAAATATATATACGACACGGTGGTAAGGATTGAGCTATTGAATGGAATCTTGAGGCACGTCCAAGAAAGGAAAAGGGAATGGAATCTTGAGTTTCAAGTATAATTAATCTAGGTGTGTTTTAGCTCCTCTTTGCCCTACAGTTGAATCATTGTACTTGTTTACAATGAAGCATTATTTTGTAGCCAAAAAAAGAAAAAAGAGAAAAGAAAAAAAGAAAGGGATTCAAATCAGATGTGTTTATGCTTTCCATGCTACTGTTAATTGAGAATTTTTAATTTTAGTTATTTGATTTATTAGATATACTTTGATAGGATTTTTCCATTAGGTGGATTTAAAGAACAGATAACAGAAACATGAGAGTAAAAATCCTCTTTTAGCGATTTAAGATCTGCAATGCAACTTTAGAATTATCACTATATCTAAATCTTTTCAGGCCCTTTTCCCACTCAGCCGAGGTGAGGCACTCAGCTATCGGGTCAGTGAGTTTACTGTTTGCTGACTAACATATCATCCACCCTGGGGTATGTGCTCTCTTCTGATGCTTAACGCAGTTTACATCATTATATATATGTTTCAATCAGTGGTTAAGGCTGCATTTTCAAATTTTCAGTCATGTCATCAATGGAAGAAGGTTCCGACTCTTCACCTAAGCAGAAGTTATCCTGCACCAAGTGCTTTGATACTCTCTGGTTTTGCTACTGTAATGCCCAATCAAAAGAACATAAAATATTTATTCCAGTTCATGTTATGATTCTATGTCTAATAAAGCTTTAAATATTATATCTGCAGCCCCAGTCCATCAAATGCAACAATATTACAGACTTGGTGTGCTTGATAACTGTCATGAGAAATGGAGTGCTCTTGCTGACTGCTTGATGCTCAAGACCAAACGTGCTTCCGATGTCCAAGTTAGTTTTTGTTTTTTTTCTTTTCCCGAGTCTTGTTTAGCAGTTGATGTGTTTGCCATCATACAGACTCTTGTTGATAAGTGTCCAAGTCAACATAATCCTCCACTAGCAACTTATCAGATGTTAAAAAGGAGGAAAGAAGATGAGAGTGAGTCTGTTATGCAGTTTTTTAGGAAGGCTGAAGATTTGAATTTTGAATGAGGCTTTGTTTGGGTTGCTGGTCATTAAATTATTTACTTCAATGCTAGTCAGCTGGATAAGTGTGCCTTATGATTGTGGAAGAGTCCATCAATGTTCCATTCAGTTTATAATTAAAAGACTAACAAATCAAAATAAAACTCATTCAAATCTTCAGCTTTCCTAAAAACTGCATAACAGGCTTAATCTCATCTTCTTCTCTTTTTTGGCCTCTGAAAGTTACTAGTAGGGGATTAAGTTGACTTGGACTCTTACCATTGGTAAACTTGAGAAGAAAATGACCTTGTAAGAACTTAAACATAGTTCTGTTGTGGTTAAATGGTGATGTTCCCTTTAGAACTACGAAATGTAGCAGACCTTGGAATCAATATGCTTTAAACATAGCGCAATTGGTTAAACTTGATCTTTACTTACCCTGCTTATAACCTGGACCCTCTACACATCTGGGATATGTACTCATCCATTTGGACTGTTTAGACTTGATGTGGGTGATTTATATTTTTCTTTCTTGCCCCCCTATTTTTTATTTCTTTTATTTCCTTGAAGAGAGAAGAATGTAAAATGAATAACTTTTCAATTTCAATTTACAATAACCACCCTACAAAATTATTTGATTTTCTTTTTTTTCAAGTGAGGCTGATCTAATCAGAATTCAATGGTCTAGAAAAGATGTACACTTCCACAAAGTACAGAGGATCTGCACGATCTGCACTGCTTATAACTACATGTTGAAACTTAAATGAACTTCTTGTTAAACGCTTTCATGAACCTCCCCCTTTCACTTTGCAGTCTAGTAGGTTCGATAAACCATACTGACTTGGAGTAGATTTACTTATTTTTAACTAGTCTGTTCCCCTTCTCTGTTTATTCGTACACATACTTATTCTCCAACTTGATCAAGGGCCAGTTTGTTTTAAATTTAAAAAAAAAAAAAAAGTGATTTTAGTTCAGTTTAACACTTGAGTTGGGAGAACATCAACGTAATTAATCATGAAGCTCTTGTTGGAAAAAATCTATTTTAAGCATTTTTAGATAAGCTAGTCCAAATAGCTTATCAAAATAAGCTTTTTTCCAATGCATTCCTCATGTGTTTAGCTTAGATTGTCCCGACAACCCCCTCATGCTCTCAACAACTTTCTCATGTTTAGCCTAACTAAAATCACGTTTTTAGTTCCTTTGTCCAGCATATTATAACATGGCATAGGATATGTGTATAATTGCTCTTGGGTGCTTTGTCCAGTGTATTATAGAGTATGGTCTAATGGCCTGAAAACAGGAGATGGAGCTAAATAGCATTTTATGTGAAATCTCACATGACACTGTAATGGTAGAGCGCTAGAAATAGAATGTGTAAATCTCACATTAGCGGTGGATCTTACCTGAATGTTGGATTTTTAGGGCTTGTTTGGTCTGTTTAAAAAATAAAACAGAGAGAAAAATAAGAATAAAATAAATGTATTTATGGACGGCATAGTTAGTTAAACAGACAGTCTTTAACCCTATGAAAAGATGTAGACGGAGGTCAAGTAAAATCCGGGAGAATTAATGTATCTGAAAAGTTAACTGATGATAGATTTTTATAGTCATGTGATCTATGTTGATGATTGATTTTAGTGGGAGAAGGTTTGTATATATATAGATGGAAAATGTCACACATGCCCTTAAATAAAAATATGACAAAAAATTACTTCCTTTGGTCCTTAATATAAAATCTATTCATCTAATATGATTTGATCAAGGAAGTTAGTTAAGTTAATTAACCTAACTTATTTTATAGAACAACCCTAATTATCTTCCTTAAATCCCTTCATCTTTCTCTTACTTGATTATTGTTGAGGAAGCGTTAATAGGGGTAAATTATGAAAAGATTGACAAATATAAAAATGGGTCTTTCATACAGAATCAAGATTAACTCCTCCAATTAAGTCCTACAATGAGGACTGGAGGGAGTATAATTATTAGTAAATAATGGTAATAGGAGCAGAATAGACATTGCATATCTTATTTTTTGTAAATTCTTGCTGTCAAGTCGAACTCATGATGTGAAAGATGATCAGAGGATGCTCTCACCAACAAGCCACAAGCTCAATTGACATGGACTATTGCATCTCTGGTTTTTTACCTCAATGCATTGGAAAGGTATACCCTTTTCTTGGGGGCAACTAAACAGGGACTTCTGCTCGAGATACCGTCATAGTGTCATGTGATTATGTGAACCCCATGCATATGAGAGTGTCTTGTTCACATTACTTCATGTGGGTGTCTTGCTCATATATTCAAATAACAATTTGTTTTACTGTTTATAATTAGAATATTGGGAACAGTCTTTCCAACTCTGTTAATTTAATATGACGTGGAGATCAAGTGCAGGCATGTGCCATTAAAGATGAGAAGTCTAATTTCTGGTTCTGCTTTTCTTTTCCCTTGTCGCCCTCCTGGGTGATTTTAAAAAAAAAAATAATACTGTAAATTAACTAGGCCTCTTTTTTATGTTATTATTTTCTTATATTAATAATTGATAATAATTTCCTCCATTTGCAATATATACTGTATCAGACTTGTGTGGTTGAATCAACCTGTTATATCAATTTATCTTGTATTTGAAACCTGTGTGCAGGAAATTCTGGAAGCTCGTGAGAAGGAAAAGTCACACATCTGGCATTTTCGGTCAACAAAAGCATCTTCGGATAACTGGAGAAAACTTTATGGTCATTTAGACGAAGTTGATGCTGAAGAGTGATGGCACTTTGCTGAAGAGCAATTCACAAGCTGTAATAATTGGTTATACTATGACAATTAATTATCTGATCATTTTTTTCCGGAAAAATTTACATGCATTGATAAATTTTTTTTGTCGTGTTTTCTCATCAACACATTATGAATGTGTGATTTTTGAATAATATTATGATTAATCTAGTTTCTTCTCCACATAATGATATGATTTCTGTAACATAGCATTATATGATTATTTTTTTTCAAAAGAATTTTATTTTACATGGTATAGTCATGCAGAGTTTGACAGTTTCGTAAAATGGAAAAAATTAGACTTGACAAGCGTAGTGTTGCATTGGGCCTAAGCGTGGTGAGTTCACAATTTTTTTTTTTTTTTTTTTTTGCGTGTTGCAAATATTACAAACTAAAATAACGAAACCGGCATGAGTGTGAAAACCTAGAAGATGAAGAGGAAACTATCAGAATTGTAGAAATATTAAAGTCATTAAGGAAAACAAAATATCTTAATGAAGGATATTAGCTGATTCTTTGAAAGCTCCAGCAAGATGTAGAAAAAGCCTTTTTAAGTAGAAAACTTCCCAAGTATCGTTCCTTGATCGTAAAAAGAAAGTAGAATTTTTAATCCAATATAAACAAGCTCAAAAACAGATGAGACTACAATGAGGCTTTTGTGAAGAATCCTTTCTCCAAGCAATATTTTGAAGAGATTGACCTTGGAATAAATTGTCCTTCTGAATTTGTACTTTTGCAATATGATAGTCCGCCCTTCTTTGTTTAAGTTAAAATCCAAGGCAACAAAAAAATTTGCTGTCAAAACATTTGAATGAATTCCTAGTGTACAGTTGGCAAAAAAAAAAAAAAAAAAAAGAAGAAGAATTCCTAGTGTACAAGGTTGGAAGGCTAAGCAGACAGTGAGTGTTGCACTTCCTTGATGGTTGAGTGTGGTGATGAGATACTACCATGGTGAAATTGGTGTTCTGACATACCAAATGACCAAAGGTCACAAAATACTTTTATTTTTGGGGGACAAAAGTTTTGACGCTTGTAAGGTTTAGTTTTTATTATATTTTTTAGTTTTTTATTATTGAAATTTTAAAAACACTTTATTAAATCTTATTAATGTGAATAATCATATATTATTTTAACACATTAAATACATATAATTTGTTATTATTGAACGAATCAAGAATATTGTTAATAAATTAATATTTTTTACTTCATTGATAAATTGATAAAATTTTGATTAAAAATATAATGATATTCGCCCACAAAACGCAATTGTCCAGATGAAAAATTAAATAAAACACATGGAGTTGTCACCCAAATTTTAAGGGAAAAATTTTGAAATACTAGTTTGGGAGAATCCTAATAAAATCTAGTTGAAACACCTTTATAATCTAGATTAAGTCCTACATTTTTAACAAATCCTTAATTAAGAGGTCTTATTAAAGATTTCTGAATCTTATTAAAAGGCTATAATGCTCCTTTAATTAAAATGATGACTAAAATATTTACAATGCCGCCTCATCTATATTTTTAATTAATCGAAGTATAATAAATCATCTGATTTTAGTCTTAGCTGGTGCCCACTGCCTTTTCTCTTTTGGAAAAAATAGAAAAATATCCCCCACAATCGAAAATTTTTGAGAGAATTACACTGTAGTCCAATAGAAGGGAAAATACGAAGAAATGGTCCTGGGAAATCATGGAATTACTATCAAGTCCCATGGGACCATTTTGTAATAAATTGGAAATGGATAAAGTCCAAAATACCCCTATCAGATAAATAGAGAGAGGGATGGAAAAATGAAGGAAAGCTCATAAACGAACAGATATGGAAATGACGTAAGAAAGAGAATGAAGATCATCAATCAAGATTAAAGAGTAAGGTATGGAATTGATGCCAACACCTCTCTTTTCTTCATTATTCCATTTGATTTATGTTTTCTGTTGAGTGGGTAAATAAATTTTTAGGCTTTCTCATTTCATCTTTGTTTTGGCTTGAAAAATGAGAAAAGCTGTCTTTTTTTTGTATGGGTATTGTCCTCCATGTACTTGTAAACTATAAAGGTAGACTTAGGTAAATGTAATGGATATGCTTTGGCTTTGGGTTCAATGTGCTTGGGTATGGTTCAGTATGCTTTGTTTTCGCCGTAAGTATGCTCTGTTTTCTGGTTCATTTGTGCTGTATTTCTACAATAGAAGGTCTAAGAAATGAAGATGGGGTGAAAAGTTTGTGGCTATATAACCTGATGTGCGAAGGAAAAAATGTATTGTTAATAAGAGCAGTGACAGTTGTCAATGGAGGCTATTGAACTTGTTAATGACAACTATTTGTCGTATTTAAATGTTTTACTTGTGGTGTAATGATGTTTGGCAAGGGTTTGAATAGTTTGATATGTTTTTTGGTATTTTGTGCTATTTTTAGTCATTAGAAGTGGGATTTAATAAACATGATATGAAAGTTGTGTGGTTGGAAGTCCTGATTATATAGTTAGAATGTGTTGTTAATAGAGGCAGCAACAGTTGTTAATAAGGCTGTTGCAATTGTTAATGACAACTGTATTGTGCAGGTGGACAGCGGTAATGGCTAGCACATCTGGCAAGAATATACTATGTTTCCTTTATATAGGGGGAATGTTTGAAGTAAGTGGAGACAAAGATATAACATATGTTGGGCGAACGGTTAGATCTAGAAATCCGATTGTAAATCTGATTAGATAGAAATCCAGACTACTTGATTTTTGGCCACGGTCTGTGAATTTGTTGTTAGTTCCTTGTACATGCATTTTCAAATGTAAATGAAGGTTGCATTTAATATGGGTTTGTATCCCACTTTCATTTATGAAAAGTTGTAATCTGATGTAAATTCTATTATCAATGTATGAACTTGGGGTTATCAGTGAAGGCCCCTAGAGTTGTCAATGTACACTTATGAAGTTGTTAATATATATATATATATATGCAATTATAATCACATTGGAAAATTATAGTTTATGTGCATATATTTATAGATTACCTATATTATTGATATTCAATATTAATTAGGTGGTCATATTATATGTCTTTTCATTGGTGCCTTCTTGACTTGTCAATGGAAGGGTTGAAGAGTTGTCAATGGAAGCCCAAAGACTTGTTTGTAGAGACTCCTTGACTTGTTAACGGAAGCCCCCGAAGTTGTCAATAGAGGCTCCATGACTTGTCAATGGATGCCCATTGACTTGTCAATAGAAACCCATGGAGTTGTCAGTGGAGGCCATATGACTTGTTAACGGAGGCTCATTGACTTGTCAATGGATGCCCATTAAGTTATCAGCGGAGGTCATATGACTTGTTATCGGAGGCTCAGTGGAGGCCATATGCACTTAATCATTACAAAAAATAAACTATATTTACAATGAGTGTGCACATGGTCATTACAATCTCCTAATATGCTGTCTATACAATCATATTTACAATGAGTAATTCCCCTTCCCCTTCTGTTTCTCTGTCTTCTTTTCCTTCTGTTTTTCCTTCTCCTTCTTGTGGATGAAAAATTCTTCATTGAATAAAGTGTACCCAGAAAAGCTTAGTGCCCTTGGTTGTGATGGGTTTTTTCTTTCTTGTTTGTCTTTCACAAATTTTCCCTTGTCCATCTTACTTCCCTAGAAAAAAGAATTTTCACCACTTTAGCATTGCATCTCAATCCAAGTAAGCCAGAAATTCTTAACGTGTAGCAGAAAATGACCTCAGCAAATGAGAACCACTACCTCATTCATTCACAATAACATTGACAATATGCAACAAAATGTGCATGAGGCCAAAACATGTACAAGTTCGGAGAAAAAGCATGCATTAGAGTTTAAGCACATTCTGTCTTTGATATTTACATGCAGAAATGTAAATGGTCAAAATACCAACTGTTTTTTGTTTCAAAAGAGTTATTATAAATTAAAGTACATAAGAAGAGGCATTAGAAAGTGAAGGAAAAAATTATTGCAATTAAGCAGAGGCAAAAGCTATGCAGGCCAAGCGTATTGTAATATTGTTTACAAATTTAAACTACAATGAACATTTACAAAGTTAAACTATATATTACTGCTACTAGCCTATGAACCATCAAAGCATTCCAATATGCACCAAAATTATCTCTTCCCTAAAGATAAGCCCAATGAAAATTTTCTACGTAAATTACTTAAGTGCAAGACCAAATCGACCTACTAGTGTTACTCCTTCTTTAGAGAGTTTCTCCAAAACTTCACGGTCAATTAGTTTTAAGAAATGATAAATTTACATATGAAACATTTTGTCCAGGCTCCAGTTTCATATTGATTTCATTAGTTTAGTAATTAACTTTTACCATTTTTGAAATAGCATCATCAAATCATAAGTATCATAATTCTTAAAACAGTGATCCCTTCTAACTCTAATAATTCCATAACCTAGCATGGATAAATCTCATACAACCATTCCATGAGCACTCACGCACACATTTACATACATGTATGTGTATGTATAAAGTAACAACTGTAGTGACAATACCAATTTTGGAGAAAAATTCTATCCCTTCCATCCCCATTGACTCTACACAAACTCACATGACTACCATGAAACCTCTCCATTTCTCTTGGCTACAATTTGAAGACTATGGCAGATATATCACCATACACCAGCTACAGAAGGAACATAATATTAACTCAAAATATAATTTCATTACACTACAAATAAAACATTTAAATATGATAAATAGTTGTCATTAACAAGTTCAGCAGCCTCCATTGACAACTGTCATTGCTCCTATTAACAATACTTTTTTCCTTCGTATATCAAGTTATATAACCACAAACCTTTCACCCTCATCTTTATTCCTTAGTCCTTCTATTGCAAAAACACAGCACAAAAGAACCAAAAAACAGAGCATACTAATAGCAAAAACAGAGCATGTTAAACCATACCCAAGCACATTGAACTCAAAGCCAAAGCATATCCATTGCATTTACTTAGGTATGCCTTTATAGTTTACAAGCATATGGAGGACAATACCCACACAAAATAAATGACAGTTTTTCTCATTTTTCAGGCCAAAATGAAAACAAACCAAGAAAATCAAAAAATCTATTTACACACTCAACATAAAACATGAATCAAATGGAATAATGAAGACAAGGGAGGTGTTGACATCAATTCCATACCTTACTCTTCAATCTTGACTGATGATCTTCATTCTTCTTCTTGCGCCATTTCCAAATCTGTTCGTTTATGAGCTTTCCTTCATTTTTCCATCCCTTTCTCTACTTATCTGATAGAGGTACTTTGGACTTTAGCCATTTCCAATTTATTATAAAATGGTCCCATAGAACTTGATAGTAATTTCACGATTTTCCGAAACCATTTCTTCGTATTTTCCCTCCATGGGACTACAATGTAATTCTACCTAAATTTTTTTTGTCTCCCCCCGTCATCCCTAACCTTAGTTTGTTTCCTCCATGGCAGCCTGCTTCTCCTCCATCAAGCTTCCTCACCAAATCTAAACCTCATCTCTTCCATGGTCATCGCCGTTCTGCTTCTTCTCCTTCATCAAACTTCGCTGCAACACACAACACCTTCGAATTCAAGCCTCATCTCCACTGTAGCTGTCACCTTTTGAGCTTGTCTCCTCATCTCCTTTGCCGCAGCACGCTATTGTTGTTCGAGTTGGGATTTTGTGGTTTACGATTTTCAGATCTGAAATTAGATTTGGTTGCTGCTTCATGGACGAAGAGAATGGTGGAAGACATGATGGAAGGTGGAGAGGAAGAGGCTAACATGATGGTGGGGCAGTGTGGGCGGCATCCATTGAGGAGATGATGGCTATGGAGGATGCCGACCATGGAGAAGACGATGCCAACGGATTGCCGAAGGCCGATAAGTGTTTTTATTTTTCTAAAAAAAAATATGGGAAAATCATTTTTAGGTCCCAAATAAGTAATATATTATCATAAAGGTCAATATTTACAACTTTTTTGACATTGTTAATGAACCTCTTTTTCATTATGTGTAGCTAATGAACTCTTTAACATATAGTTTGATAAATCACACATGTCAGATTTTTTACTTTCGATTACCATAGTTTGATTTTCTTTTTGTAAAAATTCAATTCAAAAATAAATATTTTATTCTTAATATTAAACTAAAAATCATTTAAATGATATTAGGGTTAAACCTTCCTTTTTTTTCACTTGAATTATTCTTGATAATCCTCCTGAAACACACAAAAAAAAAAAATCTCTGATTCAAGCGAGTGATATTTTATTTTATTATATGTTAATGTTTATATATGCGTATATATATACTTATTGAAAAAAATAATTTATAATGCAATGAAACTCTTTTAATAGGAGAGAAGAAGGTGAAGAGGGCAATAAAATCATTTAATTCATATTTTGAAATCCTAAATCATGTCGATAACTTAATTAGGAATTTATTAAATTTAACAACTTGATTTAAAATTTTTCTATTTTAGGCAATTTTATATAGGATTTTTCCTATATTCTTTTACTAAGATTCAAAAATCCTTAATAAGGTCTTTTGGCCTAATTAAAGATTTATTCAAAGTGTAAGCCTAAATATTGATTTACATATTTCAATTATATTTTATTAGAATTCTCCCAGCTTTCAAGATAAGGGTGGTAGTCTTGAAATTGAAAAAACATAAAAAGCTAGGAAGTTGGAATGTGCATGAAATCCGTTCTTAACATACGGTTACCTAAATCTCGTTGAGCAAAATATATATATCTTAAATGTGTTTTAATTGTTCTTTCATCAATTGCATGCAAAAACATAGAAATGAGGAAAAATAAGAAAACAATGAAAATAAATAAAAGGAAATTATTTTAAAAAATTTACTATTTATAATTTATATTTACTCTATCATGGGGATCAAAATCCAAGAATGCAAATATTTTGTTTAAAACAATAATTCATTTATATTTTTGGAAACCTTTAAATACAGTTATTTATCCCTTAAGTCTGTCATCAGTTTGGCTTTTATCTTTCAAGTTTTGAGCAGTGGTAGGTTTTAGTTCTTTTAAAACATTGGTCTTTATAATTAAATAGAAACCTGAAACATTTTATCCTTTGAGTGACCACAACACATGGTTTAAAATTTGAGAAATTAAAATTAAAATGAGAGTAACTTTGAGAAACCAAAGATTATAATAACTTTACATTTTGCCTCATTATGTTTTGGCATCACTACGGGGCCTTTTTGACCCATGCGGTATCCAATTAATAAATTTTGAATAAAAAAACTATTTATACACTAGGGGGCAAAATACATTCGAAGATGAAAGATCTCACCACGTGGCCCTTGCTGGTAGAAAATTCTTAAGAGGAAAATAAAATACTTTTTTTTAATGGTTTGGTAAAAGAATGCAGAGAAAGAAAAGTAAGAACAGCTTGGATTTGTTCGGGCCCATGAAGTTGAAAAGCAGCACATGCTATATTCTATTAAATGAGAAAGGTTACATCCCCGCTAGCCTTTGGACTCGTGGGTTGTTAGTAACACCAGATGTCGGTGGATTAATCTAAAAGAAAACATGTTTTTCATGTCAGAATGGTTGTGTTTGTGTTATTTTGTCTGTTTGGTTTGCCAACTTGTTTCAATTTGGGCCTGTTTGGTATGTTAGTATTGATTTTGATGAAAATGGAGATGGAGATGGATATGCAAATGGAAATAAAATTTAAAAGTATGTTTGGTATATCATAGAAATGAGACTTAATTTGTACATCAAAAGTCCAAAATGCCCTCCTATTTTTTTTAAAAAAAATTCTTCACATATCAACCCTTCTTCATCTTCACCAAAACGGGCCCCATGTGGAGATTTGTAAATCTTCATATTCAGACTTCATGCAAGACTGAGTCGAAAAAGAAACGGACCTGCCCATCCACCCATCTTCATCACCACATCAACCCACTGTCTCCACCCAGAATCTCCAACTCAACCTTGCATCCGTCAGCCCCCTCCATCTGCACTATGCTGTCGCAAGTGGAGTGAGAAGCTTACCAGCAGAGGGACTTGAAGAGGGAGTTTAGATCCGGTGCCTCCGTCGAAGGGGATGAAGAAGGAGTAGATCTAGTGGCCACCGCCGTCGTTCACCTGGATCGGCGGAGGTATTTTCATTGCCAGCGGCGGGGTGAGACGACGTGAGTGTGGTGAGTCCAGGTGGTTGGCCGGTTGAGCATGGTGACTGAGAAGGGAGGGGTCGAGCTTGGTGACGAGAAGGGAGGGAGGGTAATGCGGGAAATGAGAACATGGATTTACAAATCACAGCTTTTTTGGTAGAACTCATTTTGATGGAATTGGGCTAATTGACATCCAATTCCATTTCCATCCTCCCCAATTCCATCATACCAAACAAGCATCTTCATAGAATTGACATCCAATTCCATTTCCATTCTCCCCAATTCCATCATACCAAACAAGCATCTTCATAGAATTGACATCCAATTCCATTTCCATTCTCCCCAATTCCATCATACCAAATGTACCCTTTAGGTTTTTTTTGGTTGTGTCTGTAGTTGTGGTTGTTTTGTTTTTTGTCTTTTTGCGGTTAAGGTCTAAGTTTATGTGCCTGTTTGGATTAGTGATGGAGATATAGTTTTTTTTTTTTTGCAATCTGACTTTTAGAAAAGTCAGGTAGGAAAAAAGTCAGATGGTAGATGTGATTTGTGTTTGGATTAGTGGTGGCAGAGGTGACTTTTTTTCTAACCTTAAACCTATTTGGATTAGTGTTTGAAAAACCCATTTAGATGAAAAATAACTGAAAAGGGCATGAATCTTATTGAATACTACACACACACACACATATATATATATATTATTTATATATATTGTGATAATTGAAGTGAAAAAAATAAATGAAATTTGATAAAATAAAAAAAATTCAATTATTATTAAAAAAAGAAAAATACACTAAAGCCACCTCAATTAAAAATGGGTCATGAACTCCAATTCTTTAGCAAAAACTGGCTATAGAACTTGCTAAAACGACATCCTTCCTATAATAGTTACTGCCACATTTTTTTTGTCATGATCTCTCTCAGCTTCTACGCGTCCAGTCGCCAAAAAGCTACTGAAAGAAGCTTCTCAAAGAAGCTACTTTTTTCTCTGAAGTCCATCCCATCTCAACGCTTTCCCAAACGCATCATTGTAGGTCAACTGGGCTTTTTTTTTTGGCTATTAACATCTTCCCAAACAGACCCTATGTTGTTATCCCCCCCAACCCCCCCCCCCCAAACAATGAATGTTATGATCTTTTTATCTTGTTGAAATAAATGGGGAGAATTGCTGATAAATAACTTATTAAAAATTTATTTGCCAAATGGGATTTGAGGGGAGATCTTTTGCATACAAGGGAAGATTATTCGAATACAAGGGAATGTCACATAGGGAAGATATATTGAATACATGTGAAGATTTTTTTTTTTTAACCAAAAGAGGAAGATTGTTGAATACAAGGGAAAATATTTTGTACATGGGGAATATTATTTGCACCTGAAGGTCTCATTTAGCAAAAAATTTTTTAATGAGGTATTTATGAACAATTTTCCCAAATAAATGAAGGAAGCTATTTAATCACAATTAGGCAGAACAAATGCAAGACAACGTGCGTGTTTGGTATCACGGCAGCTTAAAAAATAAGCCACTTATTACGCAAGCCGAGAAAAAACTCCTCTCACATACTTACCTCGTATACCGTGAATCACGAATTATAAGCACGTTTTAGACAAAAATAAGCTCTTCCAAACGCACACAACACCTGGCCGGTTAAGCCATATGCCAAATTGAATGCTGATGCACAATTTATGGGGTTGTGTTATCTCATTTTTCTTTTCAAAATCTTATATCCACAATTAGATGATAAAAATATATGGTTCATATATAATATTTTATAAAATTATTATTATAAACATAATTAAATAAATTTAAACCGTTAAAATCTAATACATATAATTCTTAAGTACAACACAGATAAAATAAAACAATTTTTATTTATAAAATATTATAATAGTTTTATAAAAAAATATTAAATTTAAATCATCCATCTTTTGTTAATGACGGAGGTGAGATAGTAAGGAAAAAAAAGAGAGGATTTGCGTCCCAATTCTTGAGTTAAGAGTCAATATGACAGGATTTGTTTTGTTAGCAAGTTGCTTATCAATTACTCCTTTGGTCTTATTCATCAGATGTAGAGAGAAGGAATTTTTTTGTCTTATTCACAAGTTATATCATTAAATTTTTCATATGAATATATAATTTTACTCTTCATATATTATTATTTTAACTTTGTTCTTATGGGTATAATGTTTATTAAATAGGAATAAATTCGGAAAGTTATTGAATTTTAAGGCATAATTAATGAAGTTTATTGTTTTTCTTTATCCATATGAAATATGATAGAAGTGACTTATAAATAGGATTAGATGAGTATTCCCTTTCAGTTTTGAATATATGAACTAGATGAGAAGTTTGCTTTGGCTTTAAATGTAAGACTTTAAACCAATTTTTTTTTTCATATATTGATAAATTTTTTCTCAAAATATCCCTATTGATTGCATGTATATATTAAACAAGCTTTCATAAATAATTAAATGGATATTTTAAAAAAACTAACACATTTGTTATAAATAACTAACTCAATTAATTTGCTTAATATCCATCACTCTGGTCCTTATTATAAGCTCATTTTAACTGATTCTAACATACCAAAAAATGACAATTAAGTAATTAAATATGTCTCAAATTGATAAAATTTTCCAAATTTACCCTTGTTAAACACACACACTCTCTCCTGCCATTTACAAATCATTCTTACATCTCTCTTCTCTTTTCTTTTTCCATCAAGAATTAATTATAAGAGTAAAATTAGAAAATATTCATAAAGAACTCTATAAGTGGACTTGTATTTAAGACAAAAAATTTCTTTCACAATGGACTTATAAGAAAGACCATCATAGTATAAAGGCTAAATTATACAAAACCCCTCTGAATTTTGAGTCAGTTACATATAACCCCCATGACATTTGAAAGTTTAAATTTAATCCCCATAACATTTCATTTTTTAACTATTAACCCTCTGCCGTTAAGTGATTATTATCTTTTTAACGGAAAATGTCACGTCATATTATGAAATGACACGTGACATCTTACATGGCATCCTATATAATATTAAAATACCCGTTTGTAATATTAAAACTAAACTTGTTACTTTTATCATTTTAATAAATTTACTAAGGTTTTTTTTACTAGCATTTGTCAATTAAATTAGTTTTCTGATATGGCAAAAACCGAAAAATTAGAAGAGTAATCTTTAAAAAATATAAAAATAAAAATTTCATCATTTGTATAATATTTACTTATTTTCTTGGGATAATTAACATTGATAGTATTAAAATATCATAATTTGTGTTAAATATATTATTAGGATGATTTATCATTGATAGTTTAACCATTATATTTGTGTTAGAGGAAAGTTTATGCCCGCATTAATTTTTTTATTAGTAATGCATATTTTTCATGAATCAAATGTTTGACAAGTATTTTTATATTTTTCTAAATATTATTCGTCTTGTTTTTGCCATATACAAAAGAACTAATAGTATTTTAATTGATAAATGATAGAAAAAATCTTAATAAATTTATGAAAATGATAAAAAGAAACTGCATGTGGTTTAATATTATAAATCAAAATTTTAGTAGAGTTAAATATAAATTTTGAAATATTAGGGGGTTATGGGGTTATTTGTAACTGATCAAAGTTCCGGAGGGTTCTTTTGCAATTGTTCAGAGTTCAGGGGGTTCTCTGTAATTGTTCAAAGTTTAGAGGGTTTTATAAAATTAGCAATTTCCACAAGATACCTTATAGGATGCCACGTGTCATCTCATAATCTGACGTAGCATTTTCTGTTAGAAACATAATCGTAACTTAACGGTAAGGGGTTAATAGTTAAAAAATGAAAGGTTATGGGAGTTAAATTTAAATTTTTTGAAATGTTCGGGAGGTTATATGCAACTGACCCAAAGTTCAAAGGGGTTTTGTATAATTTAGCCTAGTATAAAATACTCCCTCTTATCTATTAATATTATATAAGTTTTCTAAAAGAAAAATTTGGTCAAAAATTTAAGAGGTTGACAAGGTAATTAATGACTTTTTTCCACTTTTGCCTCTTGTAAGAGATAAAAAGAAGTGATAGATAAAAAAAAAATACGTATTTGAAAATCATAATATTTCTAGGCAAAAAAGGAAAATAAAAATAAAATCACAATATTTAATGAGGTAAAATATGTAAATTTTATTAATTTAAGAAATATTAAATGAAATAACTAACATTTCTTAATTCACGTAAACTACTCCTCTCATCCTATTTATAAAATATTTTCAACATTTTTCACATAGACTAATGAAAATCTTAAACTTCATTAACTTACTATAAAATTTAATAACTTTCCAACTTTGCCTCTACTTAATATACATAATATCACATAAAAATAAAATCAACACAATAATAAATGAATGATTAAATTATATACTTATTTCAAAAATTTAATGAGATACTTTATAAATAAGATAAAAAAAACTTTTCTCTATACTTCACAAATAGTACCAGAAAAGTAGATAATAACATTTTATATCTTGGAAGAGGGAGAGACAAAGAGGAGTTATGAAAAGAGACTATGGAACGACTTTCCACTTGTCCAATTGCCTCAAGGAGGCGGACAGGACAATCAACCTAACCTATGAGAGTTTGATGTCTTCCCGGATCATTCTGATCCTATTTATAAATTTTTTTTAATTAATTTTTATATATCAAGGAGAGTTAGTTAACTCATTAATTATGATTGGTTTCAAAAATCAACATGAATAAATTTCTTTTATTTATTATAATTAATAGGGGTACAAAAACAAAATGTATTTACTTCCTTGAAACTGAACTTATAAATAAGACCAAATTTTTTAATAAAAAATAATTTATAAATAGGATCAGAGTGGAGTGGTAGTTAATACCAACAACTTTATCCTCTGTATGTGTATTTTTCAATCACTCACAAAACACACCTAACACATTTAGATTCTCGCGTGTTTATAAAAGCCTATTTAGTATTATGAGACCCCTATATTATTTAGGGTGAATTTATAAATTTAGTAATGAATTTTTTTTTAATGTGTACCCAACACAATTAATTTTTGTTGGGTCTAAAGGTAGACCTAATCAATTTTTCAAGTAGCAGATATAGCAATGTCATTAACTCTAGTTAACTTCCGTTACTTTTGGTATTATGGGTTCTATCAGTTTTCTCACTCTATTATTTTAATAAATTTTTAGAAATGATGAATGTGCAAATTTAGCAACGAACAGTTTCCCAATATGTACCTAACACAATTAACTTTTGTTATGAGTTTAAAAGTAGGCATAATCAATTTTTTAGGTAGTAGTTGTAACAAGGCCATTAACTCCTTGATTTCTTTAAGGGTGAATGTGCAAATTTAGCAATGAACTACTCCCTCCGGTTTTATTTACAAGCAACTCTTCTTTCGATTGTGTAAAACGAATTGGTAGTTAGAAGCAATAAGTGTGTCAAAAATGCCATATTTTTTCCATATATGCCCTTATTCATGAAAAAAGTATAGGAGAGAGAATAGATAAAAAGTATGAGAGATAATGCGTATAAGATATGAGAGAGAATGAGTATTTAATAAGGGTAAAATAGAAAAAAAAAGCTTACATTTTCAGACAAAAAGTGAAAGTTACTTATAAAAGGGATAAGTCCTATAAGAGAGAAAATTGTTTATAATAGAACCAGAGGGAGTATTTCCCAATGTGCACCCAACACAATTAACTTTTATTGGGTTCAAAAGCAGACATAATCAATTCTTTAAGGAGTAGATATGGCAACACTGTTAACCCTGGTTAACTTTCCCTATTTTTTGTAATGTGGGTCCCACCAATTTTCTCACGCTCTATTATTTTAATATATTTATAGAAATATATGCCCTTTTTAATGGGAAAATATCACTTCGACCCTATGATGCAATTTTATTTCGTTTAATCCTCAAAAGATTATAAAATTTCATTGCACTCTTTGGGTCAAAATTAAATAAAGTTTTTTCAGTGAAAAGACAATAATGCCCTTTATTTTTTTTCATAATAGCATTTACAAAACAAATAAAGAGATTTAAAAAACTTCAAGAAGTTAAAAAAATTTCGTCATTCCCATATTTGTCTTGCAAATTTTTTTTTGAATCCTGGATTCTTTTAAATCCTTTTATTTATTTTATGAATTCCCTTATTTGTTTTGTAAATGCTCTTATGAAAAAATAAAGTAAGAGCATTATTTTCTTTTCACTACAAAACTTTAATTTCATTTTGATCTAAAGGATGTAGTAAAATTTTATAATCTTTTTTGGGGGGTGGGTGGGTGGGTTGTGTAACACCTCAAATTTTATTCCCCAATATGCTTTGTAAGTATTTGTGGCAATTAACAAAATGGAAGGGTGAATTTTGGAGGATGTGATTATATTGCTAGTGAAATTCCCTGTGATACAGTGAGTTTAACATGTGATTTTGAATGACCAAATGATGATAAAAAATTATGAAATTTTACAAGATAGAAGTAGACATCCTAAGCTTTAATTTGATTGGTTATATGAATCATTCAAAACTATATACAAAAAGTTATGAATTTTTTGAAGTTTGCCCAGAAAAACTGTTGATTTTCTAGAATAACTTTTAAAAACTTAAATTCTGGGAATTTTGTGCTACCAGTTGGCAAAAGGCTATATTTTTTGAAACTAGACTCAATAAGGGTTATATAGCCTTTGAAATCACTCCAATACGATGTTTATAAATTTAGTTATGATTTTTCAAATCTTGGGCATAAAATCTGCCAAAATTTCCAATTAATCCAAAAATTAAGGGAAAATTATGTCATAAAGTTGGGATATTATATAAAAATCATTTCCCTTCTTCTTCCACCATGAAAACCGACGTCCAAGCTGAAATAAGAGACAGAGTGAGTTTGTGAATTTGTAGAGAGAAAGAGGAGAAATTTCACCAGGTAAGCTTGATTTCTTCAGTAAATTAGCTCATAACTTGTGTAATCCTTCTCCTAAACTTCTCTTGTATGTGAATTAAGGTGTTTGTAAAGCAAAATTCAATTTTTGGAAGCTAGGGTTTTTGGCTAAAGGAGGAAAAGCCAGAGAGAAGCAAAGGTAACTTCTTGAATTTCAAATATTGGTTGGTCTGGCTGTTATGGATAATTTAATTGGTGAATTTCTGTTGGATTTGCTCTGATTGTAAAATTTGGGAAAGGGTGTGCCCTAGGCGTTATGCTGCCAAATTGAGTCTAAATGGTAGTTTTAACATAATTAAATAGTTAATAAAGTGATTAGAAGTAGAAAGGAGTAAGTCTGCGGAGTTAGAATTGAAAAACCCTAACTTTTTCTGGAGAATCTTAAGTTTCAGCCAGTGTTGGTTTAGGGGGTTGGAGTTGGATTTTTGATAATCCTATGATTCTATTGAGTTCAGGACGGAAAATTAGGTGGGGTAACAGTTGATCACGTTTCTAGGAAAGCTTTAAAAAGCATAATGACCAAAACACCCCTGAAACCCTGAAATAGGGGCTGACAAAGGCAATTTGGTCTTTTGGAAATGAATTTGGTAATTCTGAGTCCGAAAATGGGTTCTTTGAGCAACAATGTGTCAGGATAGCCCAGGTTAAAATTTTAAAAAAAGTACGGTCAGGTAGGCGGGGTTACCGGGGCCATTTTGGTAAATATTCACAATAGACTCTTATAACCACTAAGAATATATTGGAAGTGCCTAAAATAGTACATGAATAAGTTTTAACCTAATTTTTGTACATTTGACATTTTAGGACCAACTTGAGAGCCCAGTCGTTGACATGCTTTACGAGGCTTACATTTCGATGCGGAAAAGGGTTATGGTAGTAACTATTATTTGTCATACACTATGTGATTGTTAATATGTTGTATGTTGCTATATTTTGTGATATGGACACAGTGTTTATGGTATGTTACCTAGCTGTAGTTAGGTACCCAGCTGAGGTACGCCTAGGGTATTTTACCTAGCTAGGTTAGGGGCCCAACTGAGGTACACGTAGGGGATCTAAACAGCGATTTAGCCCTGAGGTTTGTGCACACACATGTTATGTTATAAATGTTCATTTTACATTATATGGTGTATTGCATATTTAATTTTTACATTTTATATGATTGATTGTGTGTTGTTACTGGGATTCCTTAGAATCTCCCCCTTTTTATAAACAAAAATGTCTCAGCGAGAGCTAGCGGCTTTAAAGGCAAGGTAGTAGATATGGGGAACTGACAGGAACGGATCCCGAGATGAAGACTGGTTAGATGTAGTATCTATTTTTGAATATTTTAGATAGTTTAAGACAATTTGTATGTATATTATGATCGAGGGGAAAACCGATAATGTAATCAAGCATATTATTTCAATAGTATCAGTATAGTTCTGCTATTCCTGTATTGCCCACCGAATTGCGCTCAAGTACTCGAATTAATATCAAATGGTAAGTGATATGTAAGATAGGGTCTTACATTTTGGTATCAGAGCCCAAGTGGTTCTGGCGGTATGGTAGTTTTGGCAATAAGATAGTGTACTGATATGGTATTGATTATATAATGACTAGACACACACATGGACGGGGGTATTAATAGAGCAAAACACCCTAGTCTGTGAACTAGCCTCTGAGGATTAACGAATATTCGAAGGGCAGCAAGCAATGCAATACCAGACGAAGAATGGTTTGAGGATATTGCGAAACCCGAGTAAGCAGGTATGACCAAGCCAGTGTGCAGATCACATACAGTATTTAGTTAGCCAGAGGTAGCTGGCACAATGTTTGAGACAAGGGTAGTCTCAGGGTATTGATAGTTAGGAGCATATAGAGCCAGTATCTGCATTTTGGCACGGGCACACAAAAGTTAAGCTTGCTCAACTCAGGAAAATCTTAGAATGGGTGACCCCCTAGGAAGTTAAGTTGGCCAGGTCATGAAGACATGAGGAATAGTAAATTGTCTTAAGGTTTCTCCATGACTAATGATCATCTTAATTAAACGATATGAAGAATGCTTAGAAGTATAGAGTGATGATATAAGTATTGAATTTAATAAAGAACATTTCTGTTGCAGTGGGTACTGCCCAGAAAGGTCCACTTGATTAGGTTATGGGAACTCTAGGTGTAACCTCCTCACGGTAATCACATCCGGTTTACGAAATTTAAGTGAAATAGAGACCAATAAGATGAAATAACAATTTATAGTCCCACATCCAAAAGATGGGGTATTTTAAAAATCAGTTCCAACACATGCTTATTGCTGGTTTCATATTCACGGGCGGATATAATTACTTGAGAAATCAGAGTATATATTAAATATCAATGTGCAGAAACCAAAATCCCGGCAAATCCCGGGTTCCTTACATATATAACTTGGGTTTACAAGTTCCCAATAATGGGGATTACATGACCAAAATATTCATTTACATCTTTTTCTGTCTACGCTTAGTAATCTCAAAACCAAAATAAGGATAACCAACTACCACTACGATCTCAGAGTGACCTAACTACTCCTGGTTGTCCGCTTTCCTTTCGAGCTACTCGCCCTGTCTGAAAAGGTTAGTCATTTGGAAAGAGTGAGATTCTAAAGAATCCCAGTAGTAACAACTTTTTCATACCACATGCAATCACATAATATGCAAACAAATCATCTCATATCAGCAACATAAATCACACTCCACCCTCATCCCCTTTTACCGCCGAGAAGGCACACCGTCCTAACCCGAACCATTGTTAGCGACTCAGGGACTATTGGCGTGGCAGTGCATACGAATAGCCTCGCGGCTCACATATAGCCTTTCGGCTTTCACAAATGGCCCGTCGGCCATCACAAATAGCCTTTCGGCCCACAATTAGCCTTTCGGTCCAAATAATCACATATACACACCCTAACCTCATCCCCTTTTTCCGTCGGGAAGGCACACAGCCCTTACCCGAACCGTTGTTAGCGACTCAGGGACTATTGGCATAGCGGTGCTTCCACAATTTTCACAAACTTGCAGCATACGAAATCTATTTTATCACAATGATATAGCACACATACAATGTATCACATAGGATATAAAGAAAGAGTCACTACCTGTATCTTTCCTGACTGGCTCCGGCACCGTGGCCTCACGAGGGCGAAAAATGTCAAATCCTATTCAAATTAGGGACAACCAATCAATCTCTTTTCCATATGTATAATTCAATAATACTCTAAGTTGGTTATCATTTAGAACTCTTTAGGTGGCTAAAATAGGCCTAAACATATGCCTAAAGGGTTGGAAGAAGCTACCCCAAAGACCCCTTACTCGCAGGCAAAACACTGATTTTCAGCCGGATCACTCGAGCATAGATGCTCTCACTCGAGCACAGGTACGGACATCACTCAAGCACAAGAGAGTGAGAGACAGCGAGTGAGCACCCGAGAGCACAAAGAAGTTTTCAGGAACCGGCTCACTCGAGCACGCTGAACTTCACTCGAGCACAAGGCCAAATGCCTCACTCGAGCACCTGCGAGTGAAGTCCAGGAAGTGAGGACCCGAGAGCACACAACGCTCTCCAAGACCAGGATCACTCGAGCACAGCCATATGCACTCGAGCATGATCACCCCATACCCGCGAGTGAGAAGGCACACTCGAGCACCTTACCCGGGAGTGACAACCCGAGAGCACCACCCATACTTGAGGCACAAGCTCACTCGAGCATGACCTCCAGTGCTCGGGTGAGACGGCTATGCTCATGAGTGTCAGAGCACACTCTTGCATCAGCCAGCGAGTGAAGACCCGAAAGCAACCCTTCACTCTGGACTCACACCTTCACTCGAGCAGACCCAAGCTTGGGACCTCCTGCCTTTATGTATAAATATATGTGTAAAGGCAGAGAAATTGTAATGACAGATTTTGTGTTCAATTAATCAATAGAGTATGGTTCATTCAGAGTATCTTTTGGGCCTTTGTGTGTGTGTGTGTGTGTTTCATCATGGTATCAGAGCCAGGTTTTATTTGCCCCTAAGGCTCTAATCTCACTATTCATGGCCTCTACTCACCTATGGTCTTTGGAAGCTTGCTCATAGGTTTCTAGTTCAATTTCCTTATCAATGGCAGATAGAAAAGACTTGCAAGAATCAGATAAATAATCAAAATCAACATAATTAAGAAAACCAGCATTACTATGTAAATCATTATCATGACTGTTTCGGGGTTCCTTACTAGAAGAAGGCAAATAATCACATTCATAATCCTTAGTCCATGTAGGGGCATGTCTACTCCTAAGAGGCCTATCAACTAGAGACCTGTTAGGATCTGAATTGTCATAAATGTGATCATTTACTTCTCTATGTGGGGAAGCAATTGTATCATGTTGATTCCTATGATTATACATGTATGTATTATTGTCAAATATGCCAAAGGGATGTACATTTTGATTAATAATGAATGGATAAGTGGCTTTTATCTTAACTACTCCCTCTTGATTCACAGCATCAATATTATGAAAAGGGAATTTGTTTTCAAAGAAAGTAGCATGCCTATTAACAATTAATGACTTGGATTTGAATATAATGCATGTCTCACATTTATCATTATCAAAATTACAATCACTAATTTTCAAATCATGTAAATGCTTTAAAACTTGTATAGGAGCATGTCCCAACCTAGAATGCATAGACATTCCTTCCTAATGTTTACAAATTCATGTTCTTTATTAGCAACATTTACATGATCAAATTTATTCTCTCTTTTCAGAAGGTACAGTCCTCTAATAAGCCTACCAGTCACTCAGATCATTCCATTGTACATGTCCTGCATAACACAAAAATAAGGCCAAAACAGAACTATATACATGCTGTTCAGGGTGAGTTTAGCTACAGAAATTAAATTATAACAAAATTCTTTGGCATACAACACATTTGTCAAAGTAATGGTATTAATGAGTTTTTTTAGTATCAACCGAGAGCACTTCAGGTTTGCTTATCTTGCTACTCGAGTACTTACTCAAGTAAACATAAATTTTCTGCATAGCTTACTCGGGTAGATACTTCAAGTGCTTTGTAAATAACTCTGCAGATTACTCGATTACTGACTCAAGTAATCCAGTTCAAATATTTGATAAAGGATAGTTGAATACCTGCATACTTAAGTAGTGCCTCGAGTGAAGTGATAATAGCATTTCAAGTTATTCGAGTATTACCTTCAAGTTTTGCTTACCTCAGTGGGTTACTCGAGTAGCTCCTCGAGTAACATTGGTAGGATTGAAAATGCCGAGAGGAACATATTTCTTGAAGCAGGGGACTTGAGTACAGACTCGAGTAACGTTGGCAAGCCGAGAGCAACTGGAAGTAATTTCACTAATTACTCGAGTACTCACTTGAGTAACATTGACACGTTACTTGAAGGTTGACTCTGATTACTTCAAGTTTCTGTCCCATTACTCGAGTTTTTACTCGAGTAACCCTTTAGAAATTTTTCCAGTGATGAAGTTTCTCAGCTTTTTCTCTTGGCCTTTCTTCATTACTCTAGTGCTTACTTCAAGTGATGATTTGCTCTGTTATTACTTTGTTCAAACTGATTTGTTTATCAAATCTTTTTCATACCATTCTTTGTTATCATCAAAACATGTGAGATCTAACATTCTCCCCCTTTTTGATGATAACAAAACTTGGTGATTTTGAATGAAGTTTTTGAAATTGAGTTCTCAAATAAACACTTCTTGAAATCAATTGTAATTTTAAGAACCTTTTTGAAATAACTTGATAAGTGTCAATTCAAAGTGTTTTGGAAAATTTTGAAAACATGACATATTCACCTTGCATACATAATAAACTCATTAGTCCCATAATGTATTATAACTTAAAAACTTAAATGGACTTGAATTGAAATTAAAACTTAAAAGAAACTTGCATTGAACTTAAAATTGCATTACAAGCATGAAAAGCTCCCTAAATCCCATGTACATCCATATTCCCAAAATGAAAGAAACTCAGTCAACCACAAAATAACTCAAGCTCTTCTCCCCCTTTTTGTCTTCATCAATCAAGTGGAGGACTTGAAGGCTTGACTGCAAATATGGGCTTGACAGGAAGGACCAAGAAGCCATCTGAACTAGAAGAATCAAAAGTGGAGCTAGAAGATTCTGGTTCAGGAAGATTAAGTGGAGGAATATGAATGTCATTTCTTGGAGGAACTGGAGGAGGCTGATAGACAACAATAGTAGTGGTCTCAACTGCTTCTGTGACATCTGCAGAATGATGACCAGAGGATGAGGGAGAGATTTCCTCTATATGAGTAGGGGAAGGAATAGGTGTAGGTTTGGGTTCAAGCTGAGCTATGGGTGGTGAATCCTCAATGGTAATGTGGATAGTCTCATTGGTTTCAGGATCATCCACTGAGCATAGGATATCTCTTGGAGGAATAGAGGGTCTTGGTTCAAGTAGACTAAAGATTGGAGGTTTGGGAAAGGATATCTCATGGATAGTTGGCTTAACCTCAGTATGATGAAGCTCAGAGGGGATGTTCTCTGGAGGGGAGAATGCCTCAGGTGCAGATGATGGACTAGCAGAAGGTCCAGGACCCATAGAGTCCAGTCTTGCTAGAATCAACTTCAGAGTGTCACCCTGGGCACACTGCTTAGCTAACAACTCTTCGTGCCTCTTGTCCATCCTCTCAACCAACTCAGTCATCTTGTCATTCATGTGAGTTATCAACTCAGCATTGGTGTTGGCGATGTCTACGTGAAATCCTCTTAGCATATTCTCCATGAAGTGTTAAAGAGTAGCATTGAGGAAAGAGGACCCTTACTTGTCTCAGTCTCTGGCTTCTTCTTCTTCTTAGGACTTGCCTCCAGAGGACCCTTGAGAGGAATCTCAATATTGAGCTTCCCAATATGATTTCTTCCAATTGGAGTGATCCTCTCAATGGGCTCTTTATTCTCCAAATACCATATCTTATTTTTCTTGAGGATAAGAGAAATAATCTGAGGATATGGCATAAGAGTAGTACCTTTCCCTTCTATTCTGTATCTCTTCATCTCAGAAAAGATGTATTCTCCCAAGTCTTTTTGTTCCTTCAGGAGTAGAGAAGCAAACCACCTATAGTCCCGGTCAGAGAAATGGGTATAGTTATTGGCTTTGTTTACAAGGGATCTAGAGTAAATATACCAAAGAACCCTGTGATGGTCACACATGTCACTCGGATTGAAGTTAAGAGGACCCACAAACTCACCAGGTCTAAGGACAGTGAAAATTTGGTTAGGTTCAAGCTTGGAATAGATGTCATCTGGAGAGTTTTCTATTCCTAACCAAACATTAATCCTAGAGGGTGAGATAAGAATTTTCTGGCCTCTAATTATTGTGGTCATTTCTTCCTCTGCAGAAGTCCTATTGGGTTCATCTAGGATTTCTAGGTTGCAGTAAAAATGAGTAACTACTTTTGTGCAAAAAGGGAGTCTAATTGACAGCCAAGGCATAAAAGGTTTAAGAAAGGGACTTAGGTTATACTTCAATACCTCCTGAAGTACCTTGAGATCCACACTATGAGTTTTGCAGACTTTTCTTCTTGAGAACTGTGTGAGATACTTCTGAGAATCCTCTAATTTGTTGACATTGAACCCCTTTGGAGGTTTAGTGATTTCCTCTTCTGGCAATTCTGACTTTTTGGAAGATTGGCCCTTCTCTAGTTGATCAAGAATTCCAGCCATTGCTTTAGCCACATTCACATCATACTTTGGCTTTTTGGAGGGTTTTGGAGTAAAAGAGGGAGTGGAGAATCTGAAGGTAAAGGAGAAGGAGACTTGGTACTTTTGCCTCTCCCAGTTGAGGTGCTCTTCTTTGATTGAGCCCTTGTGACCACTGGCTCTTTAATCACAACACCTTTCTCCTTTGGTTTTGGTTGAAGTTTCGGTTTGATTTTGGCTTTTGATCTAGGAATGAGTTTTCGTCTCTTTCTGGGAGGAGAAGAAAGAGGGTCAGAGAGTTATGGGGATCCAGAAGAATCTGTAGGAGTAAGGTTTTTGGTTCTAACCATTTTGATTCAGAGAAACTTGAAATCTCAGAAAAACAAAGTGAGAAGTCGCGAGTTAGGGCAAAGAGAATTTGAACAAAATAGGAAGTTTTTGGAGCTAAGATTTGGTGGGTTTTGATGGAAATCAAGTAAGGAAGAGATTGTGAAAACTTTTTGTGAGAGGACTGGGTGATTTACTCGAGGAGATTTTATGGAAATGACTGAGTTTGTGACAGATAAAGACCTAGAACCCAATGTTACTCGAGGCCTTACTCGAGTACATATCATGTTTACTCGAGTCCCTACTCGAGTGATCATATAGAAAATTCTAAAAATAATTCATTTAAGTTGCGTACCTGTCATGAATAATATTGTAATTATCCATGTGCATTCCCTTGATCATTTGATAGCCATTTAAGAACAGATTTGAGTTGATTCTCATCGAGTTTGTGTTCTGGACCTGCAGTTACTCGAGGCCTTACTCGAGTGAACTTCAAGTTTACTCGAGGCTTCCCTCGGGTAACCTGTCTTTTCTACTTTTGACTGTTCATTTCCCACCAAATGAACATTTGATTTAAATTCCAGGTGACTTGAGACTTTACTTCCAGTTTTGGAAGACCATTACTCAAGTACTCACTCGAGTAATGTGCTCTTTTACGTCAAGTTGTCCCTCGGGTAATGCTGCACTGTTAGACATTACTTGAACTTGGCACTCCAGTAATGGTGTCCTCTGATAACCTCTGTTTTTTATTTCTCAAAACATAGTTTCAATCTTCCTGCAAAACAAATTTCTACATACTCCGATGCTTAAGTTAGTAATCATCAAAACATTATCAAATAACATTATCTAACATTATGAGGAACCGAAATAACTTACAATTCATTGGGATTTACCATTCCCAATTCTCTTCTAATATATGGAAATTGATCTTTTGCAAGAGGTTTGTGAAGATATCAGCTAGTTGAAGATGAGTAGGAATGAATATCACTTTCACATCTTTCTTTTGGACATGATCTCTGATGAAGTGATGTCTGACATCAATATGCTTGATTCTTGAATGTTGAACTGGATTCTTTGCTAAGCTTATCGTACTGGTATTGTCACAATAGATTGGTATTTCTTTGAGATAAATACCAAGATCTTGTAGTTGTTGTTTTAACCATATCACTTGTGCACAACAACTCAAGACTGCAACATATTCGGCTTTCGTTGACGAAAGAGACACTGTATTTTGTTTCTTGCTGAACCATGATACAAGAGATCCTCCAAGAAATTGTCCTTATCCGCTGGTGCTCTTTCTGTCTGTCTTGTATCCTCCATGATCAGAATCTAAATATGCAACAAGATATTCACTTCTTCCTTTGGGATACCACAGACCCAATTCTGGTGTGTCAGCAAGGTATCTAAAGATTTGTTTGACAGCTTCGGCTTGTGATTCATTTGGTGCTGATTGATATCTTGCACATATGCCAACACTGAATTGGATGTCTGGTCTGCTTGCCGTGAGATAGAGTAATAATCCAATCATTTCTCTGTATTTTGTGATGTTGTAGTCTTTTCCTTTGACATCAGCATCAAGCAGTGTAGTTGAGCTCATAGGTGTGTCCGTCCCATTTGCTTCATCCATTCCATACTTCTTCAATAACTCTTTCAAGTACTTTGTTTGAGATATGAAGATTCCATTCTTTCTTTGTTTGATTTGCAAACCAAGAAAGAAATTCAATTCTCCCATCATTGACATCTCAAACTCTCCCTGCATTATCTTAGAAAATTCATTACACAGAGATTCATTAGTAGCACCAAAAACAATATCATCAACATATATTTGAACAATTAAAATATCATCACGTTTTCGTTTTATAAAAAGTGTTGTATCAACTTTTCCTCGTACAAAACCTTGATCAATAAGAAATTTACTGAGCCTTTCGTACCATGCTCTAGGAGCTTGTTTTAAACCATATAAAGCCTTTTTGAGTTTGAAAACATGGTCAGGTTTGGTTATATCTTCAAAACTTGGAGGTTGCTTTACATATACTTCTTCCATAATGTAGCCATTTAGATATGCATTCTTTACATCCATTTGATAGAGTTTGAATCCTTTAATGCATGCAAAGGCTAAGAGTACACGTATAGCTTCCAATCTAGCCACTGGAGCATACGTTTCCTCATAATCAATCCCTTCTTCCTGATTCTAGCCTTTGGCCACCAATCTTGCCTTGTTTCTGACAATAATTGCGGATTCATCAATTTGTTCTTAAATACCCATTTAGTGCCAATGATCGGATGATCCTTGGGTCAGGGTACCAAATCCCAAACTTGATTTCTTTCAAATTGATTTAGTTCTTCTTGCATTGCTATAACCCAATCATTGTCTAATAGGGCTTCATTAATTTTAGAAGGTTCAATCTCAAAAATGAATGCAGAAAAACTTACTTCATTGAAAATTCTATTTCTAGTTTTGATCCCTTCATTCACATCTCCTATGACTTGATCTAAGGGATGACTTTTATTGTATTTCCAGGCTCTAGGTTGTCCTAGTGATTGCTCTTCTTCCTTGGTTTCATCAACTTCTGGAATAAGAGATTTAGAAATAGATTGACCATTTTCTTGATTTAAAACAACTTCCTGTTCTTCATCAATGGTTTTGTTAGAGGATTCAAATTCATCAAATACAATATGATTGATTCTTCAACAACACATGTTCTTTTATTGAAAACTCTATATGCTTTACTTCGGTTAGAATATCCTAGGAAAATTCCTTCATCAGTTTTAGAATCAAATTTTCCTAAGTTATCTTTACCATTATTATGAATGAAACACTTACAACCGAAGATGTGTAAATGAGCAATGTTTGGCTTCCTTCCTTTGTACAGCTCGTATGGTGTTTTTCCAAGTTTTGTTCTAATATAGACTCTATTTGAAATATAGATCAGCCCAGAAAACTTGAGACACGTTCTTTTCATTTAACATTGCTCTAGCCATTTCAGTGAGCACTCTATTCTTACCTTCCACGACTCCATTTTGTTGAGGTGTCCTTGGAGCAGAGAAATTGTGATCAATGCCATTAGTATCACAATATTGTTCAAAGGCTTGATTTTCAAATTCTCCACCATGATCGGTCCTAATACCTGCAATGGACATACCTTTCTCATTTTGCACTTTCTTGGCAAAAACAATAAATTCTTCAAAGGTTTCATCTTTTGACGATAGAAAAATAACCCATGTAAATCTGGAGAAATCATCAACAATGACCAATGAATATAAGTTGCCACCAAGACTCTTTACTCTTGTTGGGCCAACTAAATCCATATGCAATAATTGTAGTGGTCTATTTGTTAAAATCTCATTTTTCAATTTGAAAGATGATTTATTTTGTATACCCTTTTGACATGCGTCACAAATCAAGTCATTTTTTAAATTTACTTTGGGTAATCCAAGAACTAAATCCTTTTTCAGTAGTTTGCCTAATTGATGCATATTGACATGAGCCAATCTCTTATGCCATAGCCAACTTTCATTGGCATTACTCAGAAAATAGTTTTCAGATTCATTTCTTCTAATATCTAGAGTATAACAATTACCTTCCCTTTTTGCCCTGAGCTTAGCCTTGATATTCTTCTTATCAAGTAGTAAGTCATTTTTGTTGATAATTAGACATTCCTTTGAGTCAAATATTACCCAGTTGTTTTGTCTGCACTTTGACTCACACTCAGCAAGTTATGGCATAATCCTTCGACATAGTATACGTCTTTGACTTGTATGCCTTTGTCATTTTTGATTTCACCAATTCCTGCTATCCTTCCAGTTTGATTTCCTCCAAATTTTACCTTTCCACCTTCTTTAGGTTGCAATTTGGTAAAACTTTCGAAATCACCGGTCATATGTCAATAGCATCCACTGTCTATGTACCACTTATTGTTTTTGGATGCTTTGAGACACGTCTACAATTAAATACGTTTAGTCTTAGGTACCCACTTTTTTTTGGGTCCCTTTGGGTTAGTACAGGAAATTTTCAAAACATATGATCCTTTAGGTACCCATTTGTAGGTTCCTATCGTTTCTTTCTTCTTATGAATGCATGAAGAGGTATAATGACCTTTTCTATTACAGTAGTTACAAAATGCAAAAGGATTTGATGTATGCACAGAATGCTGGAAATAATTCAAATATGACTTAACTCCTGCTTTCTTTCTACCTTTCCTTCTATCTGATTTTGGATCATATCCAATTCCAGATAGGTCATTTACAAATCGTTGAGCTTTTAAAATAACATTTAGCATCTCACTTCCTTGTGTAAATTTTTCAAGAGTTTTTGTGAGATAAGTGTTTTTCTTTTTCAAAGAAGAACAATTTTCACAATCCTTTTCTGAACTTTCTTTAAGTTCAATTTCAAGAACTTTGTTTTTCTTTTTGAAAACAACTAATTCTTTAACTACTTTGATAAACTCAAAATATAAAGCATTATATTCAGAAAGTAATTCATCATAGGTAAGATCAGAATCATTTACCTCTTCTTTTGTTTCTTCTTGAGCAACGAGACATATACTTGCTACTTCTTCTTCATCACTTTCTTCGTCAGAGGAACTATCACCCTATATAGCAGATACAAAGGCCTTCTTCTTGTTAAATAATTTTCCTTTTCTCTTTTATTTGCTCTTTTGATTCAGTTCTGGACATTCTGATTTGATATGTCCTGGTTTTCCACATTCGTAGCAAATGATATGATCTTTACTACTAGTTCCTCCTTTCTGAAAGTGTTTGAATCCTTGACCTTTCTTGTAGAACTTTCTGAATCATTTTATGATTAGGCCCATTTCATCATCGTCAAACTCCTCATCCTCATCTTGATTTTCTTCTTTTGCTTTTAGTGCTAGGCCTTTCTTTTTCTTTTCACCGATGTCATCTAGTTCCTGTTTGAACTTTAGTTTACTTTCATATTCAGAAAGGCTTCCAAATAGAGAAGCAACTGATCTCATTGATTCTCCTTTTGCTTCTTCTATCGCAGTGACTTTGGCCTCCCACTCTTTAAAAAGAATATTCAAAATCTTTCGTACTTGGGTATGTTGATCATAAACTTTCCCAAGTGTTGCAAGTTGATTAACAAGATGAGTATATCTAAGTTCAAATTTAGATATTGATTGACCTGATTTCATTTGAAATAGATCGAATTCAGTGACCAAGGTGTTGATCCGATTCTCCTTTATTCCTGAAGTTCCTTCATGAGTTATTTCCAAAGCTTCCCACATTTGCTTTGCTGTTGGAAGTGTGCAAATTCTGAAGTATTCACTTTGACTTAAAGCACTTTGTATCATCATAATTGCCTTGCTATTGAGAGTGATAAGTTTCTTGTCATCCTCATCATATTTTGCTGGCGTCTTGGGAATTTTCTGAGAATCTACAATCTTTGTAGGTTGATAGTTTCCACTTTCAATCACATCCCATAGCCCATATTCGATAGCCATCACGAATACTCTGAACTTTGCTTTCCAGAAAGAAAAGTGTTCGCCACTGAAACCTGGTGGTCTAGTGATGGATGCTCCGTTGGGAAGAATTCCTTCACCTATCTTGCCAGTGGATACTTCTTAGGTTGTTAAACCTTAACAAGAAGACCTACACTCTGATACCAAATGTTAGAGCAAGCGTTTCACCCAAGAGGGGGGTGAATTGGGTGATACTAAAAATTTCGTTGCAAATATGAAAATTTAACGGTGAATATAATGCAGTAAAGAGTAAGCAGAAATATCACCGAAGTGTACACCAGAAGTTATATTGGTTCGGCCACAACCACTTTGACCTATGTCCAGTCCTCAGAATATCTCTGAGAGTTTCACTATAACTTCCAAGATTCAGTGGGTTCTTGGCACCTCAGTACAAGCAAGTTCCTTCACCTGGACACTCGCTCCCCCTTACAAGTTGTAATCCAATCCCAACTCAAGGTTCCATAACCTTAAGTTACCTTAATAACAAATATTGAGTTTGAATGAAATATCTCTCTCACAGAGTGAATAAGAATCACTGAAGTACAGAATTACAAGTATATGTAAAACAGAGTATTGAACGTGAAATTGATAATGCGTTCGTGTGTGTGTTCTTGTTATTTCTCTATTTGGATGTTCCCATATACATAGATGTGTTGGTAATGATTGTTGGAACATTTTTTCTTCTTGCTCGTTAGAGTGTGTACAGCCACTGTTGACTTTCCAGTATTTGAAAAATATCCGTTTGCAGTAGGTGGCGGTAGGTGGCATTTGAACGTTGCATTTGACTTTCCTTATTTGGTAAGATCTCTTCATTGTTTATTTGCAGATAAGCTAAGAATACTAATACAATGAAGGGTTAATCATATAGGAAACAAAACAATGAACGTAGAAATGAATTCTAAATTTCTGGACTTGCATACTCGAGTAGTTACTCAAGTATTCATTAAATTTACTTGAGTATTTACTAGAGTATCATTGTGAAAGTAATGATAGCAAGTTAATAAATGAACATCACATAACTCGAGTAATGCATGAAGTAAACAAATTTACAAACCTTGGAAATACCTGTTTACTCAGGTACTTACTCGGGTATGGTACACTTTTCTTCATAGGTTACTCGAGTAATCTCTCAAATAAACTTTAGGTTACTCGATGCTTCACTCCAGTAATATTGGCAGGATTTCAGGGCCGAGAGCACTTCAGGTTTGCTTATCTTGTTACTCGAGTACTTACTAGAGTAAACATAAATTTTCTGTATAGCTTACTTGGGTAGATACTTCAAGTGCTTTGTAAATAATTCTGTAGATTACTCGATTACTGACTCGAGTAATCTAGTTCAAATATTTGATAAAGGATAGTTGAATACCTGCATACTTGAGTAGTGCCTCGAGTGAAGTGATAATAGCATTTCAAGTTATTCGAGTATTACCTTCAAGTTTTGCTTACCACAGTGGGTTACTCGAGTAGCTCCTCAAGTAACATTAGTAGGATTGAAAATGTCGAGAGGGACATATTTCTTGAAGCAGGGGACTTGAGTACAGACTCGAGTAACGTTGGTAGGCCGAGAGCAACTGGAAGTAATTTCCCTAATTACTTGAGTACTCACTCAAGTAACATTGGCACGTTACTTGAAGGTTGACTCTGATTACTTCAAGTTTCTGTCCCATTACTCGAGTTTTTACTCGAGTAACCCTTTAGAAATTTTGCTAGTGATGAAGTTTCTCAGCTTTTTCTCTTGGCCTTTCTTCATTACTCTAGTGCTTACTTCAAGTGATGATTTGCTCTGTTATTACTTTGTTCAAACTGATTTGTTTATCAAATCTTTTTCATACCATTCTTTGTTATCATCAAAACATGTGAGATCTAACAAGTTTAACTTCTCCTATATGTGTGATTCAAATTCTAGCCCCACTAGGCACTTTCACCCACTTAGGTTTACCTTTATGCAACTTGTAAGAATCTAAATATGTTAATTTACTAACTATATGACAACTAGCCCCAGGATTTAAAATTCATTCAGAGTTAAGGTATACAGTCAAACTTAGATTAGCAGCTTGCACACTCACAGTAGCCTCTGTGGGGTCTAAATCCCTTTTTAACATTTCCAGAATTTGCCTATACTGTGTAGGAGTGAAGAAAGAGCCTTGTGAGCTTATGGTTCCATGGTCAGTCCCTACTTTAGTAGCTGACTTATTGACAGGCGGATTGGCTTGGTTTGCTTGCTCCTCTTTCTCTTTAGTGAATCTGGAAGGCTGAGAACCTTAAGGAAAACCAATGAGTTGGTACCAAGTTTCCTTTTGATGGCCTTTCCTCCCACAATGAGCGCATGGTTCTTGGAAACGGTCTCTTCCATGACCTCGTCATCCTCTTGACATATTAGAGGCCATAATAGTACCATCAGTTGAGGAAATTTGTGATCTAAAGGAGATATTTTGTTGGGTTTCTTCTTGGACAATCATTGAGCAACCCTGATTGGATGTTGGTAGTGGGTTCATAAGGAGTATTTGACTGCGAACTTGGTGAAAACTTTCCTTTAACCCCATAAGGAACTGAAACAATCTCTTTTCTTGAATGGTTTTAGCATAGTCTTTTGAAGTGCTGCACTGACAGTTGGGAATGGGGACTAAGGCTGCATGTTTATCCCATAGCTCTTTAAGCTTAGTGTAGTATCCAGATACACTAAGAGTCCCTTGTGAGTAAATTGATCGATCGATATAAAGAAAAAGCTTTTGCACCATCCACAATATCAAACCTTTCTTTAAGATCTAGCCAGACAAGGTAGGAGTTTTTAGAAAATACCAAACCAATAGCAATATCCTTGTCTACCGAATTAATCAACCAAGATAAGGTAACACTGTTGCACCGGTCCCATTGACTCTGGAGATCAGATTTCTGAGCCTTACGGGTGCAAGAACCATCCACAAATCCAAATTTGTTCTTGGCATGGAGGGTTATTCTCATGGCTCTACTCCACGTAGGGTAATTCTGAGAGCCAACTAATGGCTGGGATACTAACGTAACTGCAGGGGTGTCATTAGGATGCAGGTACAGAGGGTGTTGGAAATCAAGACTTTGGGTTTGTGTTTCTACCATAACCGAAAAATGTGGAGAAAACAAGACGAACAATAGAAATTGACAGCATCTCCAAATAATAAAGATCACTGCATAGAGGATGCTGGAATATACAAAAGACTAGTGGGTAAGTTGCTGTATTTAACTTTGACAAGGCCTGATATCTCCTTTACTGTGCAGGTCTTAAGCCAATTTATGCAAGAACCTAAGGAGTCACATTTGAAAGCTGTGCTGAGGTTAGTCAAATACCTAAAGGACTCTCCAGGATGTGGGATATATATTTCAGTAAAGAGCTCTTTGAAGGTGGAATGCTATTGTGATTCTGATCATGGAGCTTGCGCTGACACTAAAAGATCAATGACAGGTTTTCTAGTGAAGTTAGGAGGCTCCTTGATATGTTGGAAGTCTAAGAAACAGACTATTATATCTATTTCTTTAGCAGAAGCCGAGTATAGAGCTTTAAGGATGGCTACAATAGAGTTGACATGGATAGTAGGGCTACTAAAAGAATTAAAAATTCCAAATGTGGAACCAGTTAAGATTTTCTATGATAACAAGTTTGCAATCCATATTGCTACGAATCCTATGTTTCACGAGCGTACAAAACACATAGAAATAGATTGCCATTTTGTAAGAGATAAGTTGTTGGCAGGCATGATTGATTTTAAACATGTAACATCTGGTGAACAGATTGCAGACTTGCTCATCAAAGCTTTGGGTGGTCCACAACATGAGTATCTCCTTGGCAAGTTAGGAACACGTGAATATAAAGTTCCTAACTTGAGGGGGAGTGTAGAATAAATTTATAGGGTATTTATATTTGTATTAGGGACTCTATTGTAATTTGTAGGTTAGTTAGATATTGAGTCCCAGCTTGGGACTTGCTGCCTCTGTGTATAAATATATGTGTAAAGGAAAAGAAATTGTAATGACAGATTTTGTATTCAATTAATCAATAGAGTATGGTTCATTCAGAGTATCTTTTGGGCCTCTATGTGTGTGTGTGTGTGTTTCATCAGAAGAATTGAGTGACCATTTGACGTCTCTCAACTCATAAGCTCTTGTATCGTTCAGAAGAAGGTGTATCACTCTATTAGTGGAGTTATCACACTCTACAGCCTCCCAAGTGCAGCAATCAGACAATGTAAGGTTACTCCAGGAAGGAAGAGAAGCGCCATTTGGGTAACCGAAAGCATCTTTTAGTTTCTAAAGAGATTCTTTCTCTTCTTTCAAGCAACCCACATAGTACTACAAAAAAATAGATTTTACGTCCCTAAAGGACGTCCTTTTTTGAAAAAGGGAAGTAAAAAATAAAGATAGTGGCATTTTTGTAATTATGGGCGAGAACTGAATAGTATTAGACATTCCCAATTTAAATAGGGACGTTTAAAGTGTAACTTTACAGACTTTAGATGCCCCTATTTGAATTGGGGATGTCTAAAGTAAATTTTTTAAGTAGCCCAGAAACTTCATCAGATCTAGCATATCTCTACCAACTGGAAGGTAATGGTATCAGCAGTAAAGTTAATTATGGCTTTTCTGTTTAGATCTAGCTCTTTTCGCTCCAACTCCTCTCGTTCCTCTCGCTCTTCTTCTTCTGCTCCTTCCTCTTCTGCTCAACAATCTGGTCTTATGAACAACAAAAGTTTTGGGAAATCTTCCCTCTAAAATAATATTTTCAACAATGAAATCCATTTTGAAGATATTAACCAAAAATTTAGTGATTGGACCATTCCAGTCATCAACCAAAATGATTTATACAAACCTGAGGATAAAATTTTTTTCAAAGCTTCTGATTACATAATTAGAACAGTTGAAGAAACAATTCCTCTAAAAGAAGAACCAACTGATATGTGTATCTTATCAGAAGAATCAATCTTAAAACATCAAAAGAGATTTAAATTTATTCACATTGGGTGGGTGTGTTCAGGTGGCTGTCATCCCTTTGGTAAAAGCTGGTCTTGATGTCTCGACATTAGTATGTGTTAGAGATGGTAGACATGAAATCTTTTCAAGATCACTTTTTGGAATGGTTGAAGCAGGTCTTAATGAAGGACCAATTTACTTCAATTGTTTCCCAAATTTAACAGCTTCATTACATGATGATCCTGTTATTGAATGTTTAAAATTAAGTTTGAAATTGCACGGATTCCACATGAAACCTGGAGTTTCACCTGTAGCCTTAGTTTACAGGATGCAATACAAAGTTATGAATTCGTCAACTTCAAATGTTAAAATGTTTCCTCAAGGAAAAGAAACATGTCTATTTCTAACAGATGCTACTAGAGCAAATGTTAATATTCCAAGACCAATAAAATGAGAAGACATCACTCTTCCAGATGACTGGGAAATGACTAAAATTGCTCCTGTCATACCAAAACCTGTAAATAATTCTTTTAATGTTACTCAAAATATTAATGGAGATGTTAGAATTACATTTGATAGATCCGGAAGATCTTTCTCCTGTGCTTCTAGAACTCCATCAATTGCAGAAAGCTTCAGGACTGCTCTAAACAGCCTTCTAGGCATTCTTGTAGTTCTTCTGTCAAAGATCAAATTATTTCACCCTCAGTAATGCAAGGTCTTAGTGAATCAGCCAGTGTTGTAAAACCTGTCTACCAAAGTTTAGACCAAAATACTGAAGATGAACCCAAACTTGCCAATCTCCAACATACTCTGACATGAACGTGATTGAGCAACAATTTGAATTAGATAAAGAACTCTTGAGAAAAGATTTCTATTCTAATGAAAACTCTGAAAGACGAAAATGGTTTTTCCAAAAATTTAAAACTGAAGGATTGCGAAAACCAATTCAAGAAATGTTTTACAAAATGCTTGAAAGGTATAAACTTCATATTCCTTTCTTTCTCTGGTTTGAAGCCTATGTGAAAGATGAGAATATAAAGGATTATCCTTTTGAACCATTTCAGGGAGTCAATGCTTCTTGGGTTTTGAAAAATGAAGAGAAAGTTGAATCCGAACTTCCTCCAAAATAGTCTTACTAGATTCCTGGTACAAAGATTGGTGATACAACTGTTATTGCCTCTCCTTTCAAAATAAAAGATCCTAAAATGGATTCAAATTCCAATGATATTAAAAATATTATTGAACAAAATAATTATACAAATTCTTATCTTCAAACTCTTGGAGAACATATTTTGAAAAAATCTGCTACTACTGAAACTAGTAAGACAATCTTACATAAACTAGTAAGACAATCTTACATAGCTCTACCAGTACACAGCCAATTTTCAAACCCTATACTATCCTTCCAAACACTGCAACCAGTATAAGGGAAGGAAATATTCAAGCAAGAATTGAACAAGAGTTAAAAAAGATAACCGTACAAGAGACACCTTCTCCTAAGTCTAAGGCTGCAGTTTCAAAACTAACAGTAAATGTTGTTGGCAATCAAACAAGTGAAAGTGAAGATTGTCCAAAAATTCATGAAATAAAACAAGAAGGTTGGAGAAATCCAACAAAATTATATTATCCGAGAGCCACTCCTCCGGATATAATGCTCGAAGAAAGGGATTCCGCTCTTTGAAAATTTAATGCAAACAACATCTATGTTTGGAACATAGATGGCCAATCTGAAACAAATATTTTGGAAATATGCCAAAAAATGACAATGGTTAGTAATGCCTATGCAATATATAATAATTGTCAAGAGGAAGACGTTATCCATATATTGATCTTTGGCTTTACTGGGCAACTCAGAGGTTGGTGGGATTTCCATCTCACAAATGAACAGAAAAATCAAATTTTACAAGCCATAAAAACTACTCAAGATGGCATAGTTCTCAGAGATAGTATTGGTGAACCAATGTCTGATGCTGTTAACTGTCTTATAGTTAACATTATAGCTCACTTTGTTGGTGATCCAACACTATGGAGGGACAAATCGGCAGATCATCTGTCAAATTTGAAATGTAAAACTCTATCCAATTTCAGATGGTATAGAGATAACTTCCTCCTGAGAGTTATGGCCAGAGAAGATGGAAATCATCCTATCTGGAAAGAAAAATTCCTTGCTGGTCTTCCTAGGTCTCTAGGAGATAAGATCAGAGAAAAAATTAGAAACCAAACTGGTGATGGTCAAATCCATTACGAAAATTTAACATATGGACAGTTAATTGCAATTATTCAAAAAACTGCTTTAAAAATTTGTCAAGAAGATAAATTCAACATCAACTTGCCAAAGAAAAAGCATCAAATCGGAAGGACTTAGGGACCTTCTGCAAACAATTTGGTTTTCCTGCTTGTAAAAAATCTAAAAAACCTAAACACAAGCACGAAGACAAAGAATACAAGGCTAAAAGATATTACAAAAAATATCGAAAACCTTGGAAGAAACCAAAAACAAACAAACCCAGAAATTTGAAAAATGAATTCAAATCAAAACCTCCTATGGATCTTCCCAAAGGAAAAATTGTTTGTTTTCAATGCGGTAAAGAAGGCCACATGGCAAAATATTGTAGGCTTAATAAAAGAATTAATGCCTTACAACTCGAAGAACCAGTTCTTCAACAATTAAACAATCTTTTGATTGAAGAAACATCTTCTGAAGAAGAATATGAGATGTCATCATCTGAAGGAGAAGTGAATGAACTTCAGGGCGAAGTAAATAAGCTTCAACTTGATGATATTTCATCTTCATCTGAAGAAGATGATTTTCAAATAAACTGTCTTGACAAGTTTGCAGAGAGATCAGAAAAGTCTGTTCTTAAAGACCCAATCAAGGAATCGGTCTTAACCGGTCTGGGGATAGACAGTTTACAAATAAATGTTATTGAAGAATATTTGGTTTTTGAAATAATTAACTCTCTTCCAACAAATGAAGAAAAGGTTAAATTTTTCAATAAACTAAGAGAAAGCACTGCTCCTTCTTCTTCTTCAAAACCAAACCAAAAATATTTGCAAAAGAATTTGCAAACAAAATATGATTTTTCTGAAATAATCAAAAGATTTCAGTCTAATCCAAAACCTGTTTCAATCTCTGACCTTCAGAATGAAATAAACAATTTAAAAGAAGAGATAAGAAACCTGAAGAATACTCAGGAATTCCATTCTCTTATTTTAAATCAAATTCAGGAAGAAAGTCTTGATAAAGGAAAGAAAGTCGAAGAAGTTAAAGCCTCATCACAAGATGATGAAACGCCTTCTGAGAATTTCTTAAACATTATATCAAGAATTTTAGTCCAGAAATGGCATGTGCCAGTTAAAATTATTGTTGCTAATACCTTCGTATTAGAAACAATAGCTTTATGGGATACTGGTGCAGCTTTAAGCTGTATCAGAGAAGGTCTAATTCCAACAAAATTCTTTCAAAAAACCACAGAAAGACTTTGTGGACCAAACAAATCTCCATTAAATGTCAACTATAAGCTTTCAAACGCAGTAGTTGAAAATAATGGTGTCAAAATGGAATAAGTTTTTATCCTAGCAAAAGTTCTATCTCAAGATGTAATTCTTGGGTCTCCTTTCATCAGTCGACTAAAACCATTTTTAACACGAGATGAAGGAATTGAATTTGATGTTATGGGTAAAAAGGTCTTCTTTGAACTTGTTGATCCAACTTATACAAAATTCATAAATCAAATTGAGTATAAGGAAAGTCAAATCAATTTTTTAAAAGAAGAAGTTTCTTACAAAATAATTGAAAACCAATTGGAGAAACCTTCTCTAAAACAAAAAATTCAAAATATTTTGAAAAATATTCAAGACACAATTTGTTCTGATTTTCCAAATGCTTTTTGGGAAAGAAAAAAAACACATAATTGATTTGCCTTATGAAAAGGATTTCAATGAAAGAGCAATTCCAACAAAAGCCTGTCCAATTCAAATGAACCAAGAACTCTTGGAACATTGCCAAAAGGAAATTTCTGATTTACTTGACAAAGGTTTAATCAGAAAGAGTCAAAGTCCTTGGTCTTGTGCGGCCTTTTATGTAAACAAAAATTCTGAGATTGAAAGAGGAACCCCAAGGCTTGTAATTAATTACAAACCCCTCAACCAAGCTCTCCAATGGATTAGGTATCCAATACCTAATAAAAAAGATCTTTTAAATCGCCTTCATCAGGCCAAAATATTTTCAAAGTTCGACATGAAATCTGGTTTTTGGCAAATCCAAATCTCAGAAAAGGATAGATATAAGACTGCATTCACAGTCCCATTTGGGCAATATGAATGGAATGTTATGCCTTTCGGGTTAAAAAATGCACCCTCAGAATTTCAAAAGGTTATGAATGAAATTTTCAATCCTTTTACAAAATTTATCATTGTCTACATTGATGATGTTTTAGTGTTCTCAGAATCGATTGATCAACACTTTAAACATGTCAAGATCTTTGTAGATGTTGCTAGGTTCAATGGCTTAGCAGTTTCAAAAACCAAAATTAGTCTTTTTCAGACAAAAATTCGTTTTCTTGGTCATCATATATACCAAGGAACTATCATTCCAATTGATCGTGCAATTCAGTTTGCCGATAAATTTCCAGATCAAATTCTGGATAAAACTCAACTCCAAAGATTCTTAGGTTGTTTGAATTACGTAGGTGATTTCATTCCTAACCTAAACAATATCATTAAGCCTCTCCATGAGCGTGTTTCAAAAATTCCTCCTCCTTGGACTGATGATCATACTAATGTGATTATCAAAATTAAATCCTTGGTCAAAAATCTCCCATGCTTGTATCTTCCGAATCCACAAGCATTCAAAATTGTTGAAACTGATGCCTCTGACATAGGTTATGGTGGCATTCTCAAACAAAAAATTGATGGTAAAGAGCATTGCATTGCATTTACTTCAAAACATTGGAATAGAGCTCAACAGAACTATTCCACAATTAAAAAGGAAATTTTAGCAATTGTTTTGTGCATAAACAAGTTTCAAAGTGATTTGCTAAATCAAAAATTTCTTATCAGGGTTGATTGCAAAGCTGCAAAAGATGTTTTGCAAAAAGATGTTAAAAACCTTGCATCAAAACAAATCTTTGCCCGTTGGCAAGCAATTTTAAGTGTCTTTGATTTTGAAATTGAATTTATCAAAGGTGCTTCAAATTCCCTACCAGACTTTCTAACTAGAGAGTTCTTACAGGCGAAATAAGGTGACCCAAATGAGTGATCGAGAAAAGAAAAAGAAGCAAAGGGCCAAAGCCTAAACAAAATAAGATCCAGAAAGGATCGCAAAAGAAGAAGCAGCCCAACTAAAGGCTGCAATCAAAATGTCAAAAGGGTCATTGACCCAAGGATCTTCGATCCACCAAAAGGGTTACCCTTCAAGGACCAAACCTATCCCAAAATCCTCCCCAAAAACTACTGGAACCATAATGGATCCTTCCTATTATGGGATTCCAATTGAAACTCTTTTAGCCTTACAGGCTAATCAAAATTTGGCCAAATTGCCAACCAAAACATGGGCTGATGTTACCGAAATGGAACATTCCAAAGCCTTAACCCCATTCACTTTGAATCCAGAGTCTCTCGCTTTGGCAATCCAAAAAACTTCCCAAACAATTTCAAAGGCTGGTTCAACCTCAAAAGAATTAGCCATCTATTCCCAACCGACACAAACTACTTTTGTGTTAAAACCAGAAAAAGTCCTAAGCCTTTTCCACACAGAACCAGGTTTCTGTGACAAAAATCCTGTCACTTTGGCAGCAAAAATTTATCCGAAAGGATTTCATTTTACTCCAAAATCTCTGGAGAAAACACAAAAATTTTATGAACTTATTCTTGTAGATACAGAATCTACAGAAATAAGACATTTAGTGGATAAAAATCATCCTGATGATAAAAGCATTCATGGTTATTCTACTTTCAGATTCAGGAAATTTTTATCACCAAAAGATTGGGGTCAAGACCTCAACAAAAGAAAAAAATTTTCAATAAAAAATGCAAATCCAATTGGTTTCACATACTGGGATTATTTGGATGCGTGGTGGTGTACCTTCTGGTACCAAAATCCAAGCTTTAGTCATACTTGGCTTTTTATGTTCTCGTATGACTTGGAAGTAAAATACCAATTTCCACTGTGGTTTAACCAATGGTGGGACTATTTTGGTCCTATTCAAGAAATTTTACCAACTACAGCGAAAATTGGGTTCGACTACTTCAAGAGTCGGATCAATCTTAGTGAAGATCCTTTCCCAGCAGATCTTCATTATTTTTCAAAATTTGGTTTAGCCTGGGTTTTCAAATGGAGCTACAATTATGGTCCTTCAAGGTTCCAAAAGTTGTTCCCAATATTGCAAAGAACCTCTTCTGTTAAATGGTGGGCAAGGTTCCCTCACATTAACAATGTGTCAGAAACGAACCTAAAGAAGTGGTTTAGAAGAAATCCAAAATCCCTAATGGCGGGGGATCACGAATCAGCCGTGTTCCTTAACCAGAAGGCAAAAATTACAGCATGTTTAGCCTCGGCAACTGACAAGCAAGCCCTAACTGAACAGCTGCACGAAATACTTGGGCTTCTCCAAACCCAAGAACAAAGATCCAGTCCATCGGCCCAATCCTCAGATGAATCAGATGCTGAAGACCCGGCCCGATACTTTGGACCCGAATTAGATGATGAAATCATTAGCCTCGGCGAAGATTGATTCTGAAGCAAAACTGTCGGCATATCCGCCCAAGACTTGCTGACTCAAAAGATTCTCTGCTTTTGTAAAAGTTGTACCTTTACTTTACTTTAGCAGACAAAATGATGTAACTTACTTTTACTTTAGGTAAAAGCAAAAGTAAAAGTACTTTTACCCGAGTAACATGTTTTCTACTCATGTTAAAGTAATTTTACCATGGTGCATAGTAACTGGTTTGGACGCTTATAAAAGGGCACTTCGCTTCAGTTGTTAGGCACCCCGAGTTGTGTTGACGACTCAATTCTCTCTCCCCTCCTCCTCTAAGGTTGATAAACCTTTGTGTGTTTTCTTGTTTTCCTGTAATTTCCTTTATGTTTGTATTGTTTTAATCTTCAATAATATATCAGTTTTATAAATCTTCATCTCTTTTATGCATACATTATCATTCTGCATCTAATAATTTAACGATTCCGATCGGTCTCTACTTCTCTCCCTTTCTGTCTCTTTAGTTTTTTCGATCATTACGTGGGATTAGTTGGTATCAGAGCGACTTCGGTTGTATAAATCCCACGTAATATTAAGCAGCTTTGAAAAAACTTTTTATCCAACTCCTCTCGTTCAAATAGGGATGTAGGGTGCTTTTTTTTTACTTTAGACATCCCTAATTCAAATAGGGATGTCTAAAGTCTGTAAAGTTACACTTTAAACGTCCCTTTATACATTGGGGAAGTCTAAAGTTTAATTTTTTTTAAATGAGGGAAAAGGTGTCTCTCATATATATTAGGGACATTATATGATGATACATCAGGGACGCCATTTTGGCATATATATATATATATATATGAGGGACACCAAAGGGTGTCCCTCATTTAAAAAAAATTTGACTTTAGATGTCCCCAATTTAAATTGGGGACATCTAAAGTCATAGATAAAATAAATAAAAAATAAAAAAAATAACTAGACAACTTTAGGTGTCCCTAAATTAAATTGAGGACGCCAAAAACAATTCAAAGTTTTACTACAGTCTTTATTTGTCAGTTTTATATTATTTTTACACTCATCTTTCTTTTTCCATCGCCGCAAGCATAAGAAGAGCCATTACCACCACGCCTTTTAACTCTTACTTCTTCTTTATATGCTCTTTTTACTCTTACTTCTTCCTTTCTCTCTATCTTTTTCACCTCCAAGTCTGTTATGCTTTTTTTTTTACCATTTTTTATTATTTTATACTCTTTCTCTTTTTTCTTTGGGTTTCCCTTCTATGTTATCTTTTAACTTGTATTGTTATGGCTTGTAGATCAAAACTCTGAAACATCTTTCATGGCCACATTCCAACTGAGAAAACAAAATTCATCTCTCCCTGTCACTCTTCTCTATTCATTATTACGAGAAAATGAATTTCAATAATAGAAGGAGATAAGTTTTTTGTAACTAATTCCTCTTATTGTTTTCATCTTCTGCCTATGGGATTTCAGCTTTAGAGTTATTATTGTGTAGATTTTGGATTTGGATTTCAGATACTAGATATGTAATTTTATTGACGGCGATATGTGATTTTTTATTTTAAATACTGTTTAGTCCAGATCTGTAATATAAATGATTATTTTTTAAAAAAAAGCACTTTAGATATCCCCATTTTAAATTCGGGGCGTCTAAAGTCCCGTCTAAAGTCTCACTTTAGACATTCCCAATTTAAAATGAGGACGTCTAAAGTGCTATACTGACACTTTAGACGTCCCTTTTTAAAATGAGGATGTTTAAAGTCTAAGCTTTAGATGTCCTTTTATTTACGGACATTATTGCCATTTTTTACTACGTCGCTCACATAGACGTCTCCTTATTTTCAGACGTTGAAAGGCCTAAAAAAGGGACGTTAAAAACATTTTTTGTAGTAGTGACACTTTCTCCATGAAACCCTAATAATATGTGTAACCCCCTCACCGTAATTACATCCGGATTACGAAATTTAAGTGAAATAGAGACCAATAAGATGAAATAACAATTTATAATCCCACATCCAAGAGATGGGGTATTTAAATTCCAGTTCTAAACCATACTTAATCCTGGTCTCACATTCACGTGTGGATATAATTACCAGAGCGATCAAATCACATAAACAATATCAGAGTACGGAAACCAAAATCCCGGCAAACCCCGGGTTACTTACATAAATAACTAGGGTTTAAGATTTCCCGACTATGGGGATTACATAACCAAAATAATCATTTACATCAATATACACTTAGCAATCCCAAATCCAAAACTAAGATAACCAACATCCACTAATCCTCAGAGTAGTCCTAACTACTCCTGGTTGTCCGCTTCCCTTTGGAGCCACTCGCCCTGTCTGAAAAGGTTAGTCATATGGAAGGGGTGAGATTCTAAAGAATCCCAGTAGTAACAACAATTTCATACCACATGCAATCATAGAATATGCACACAATTCATCTCATACAGCAACACAAGTCACTCCACCCTCATCCCCTTTTACCGCCGGGAAGGCATACGACCTTCACCCGAACCGTTGTTAACGACTCAGGGACTATTGGTGTGGCAGTGCATACAAATAGCCACACGGCTCAAATATAGCCTTTCGGCTTTCACAAATGGCCCGTCGGCCTTCACAAATAGCCTTTCGGCTCACAATTAGCCTTTCGGCCCACATATACACATATCACACCCTAACCTCATCCCCTTTTACCGCCGGGAAGGCATACGACCTTCACCCGAACCGTTGTTAGCGACTCAGGGACTATTGGTATAGCGGTGCTTCCACAGTTTTCACAAAACTTGCAGCATACGATATCCATTTCAGAACAATGACATAATATACATACAATGTATCACACAAGGTATAAAGAGAGAGTCACTACCTGTATCCTTCCTGACTGGCTCTGGCACCTTAGCCTTACGAGGACGACAGATGTCAAATCCTATATCAATTAGGGACAACCAATCAATCTCTTATCCATATTTATATTTCAATAATTCTCTAAGTTGGTTATCATTTAGGACTCTTTAGGTGACTATTAGAGGCCTAAACATATGCCTAAAGGGTTGGAAAACACTACCCAAAAGACCCCTTACCCGAAGGCAAAACACTCATTTTTGGTCATCTCACTCGAGCACAAGTACGGACATCACTCGAGCACAAGAGAGAGTGAGACTGCAAGTGAGCACCCGAGAGCACAAGGAAACCCTCGAGCACTGGCTCACTCGAGCACGCTGATCCTCACTCGAGCACAAGGCCAAATGCCTCACTCGAGCACCTGCGAGAGAAGCTCAGGAAGTGAGGACCCGAGAGCACACAACGTTCTCCAAGACCATGATCACTCGAGCACAACCACATGCACTCGAGCACACACCTCACACCCGCGAGTGAGGAAGGCACACTCGAGCACCTTACTAGCCAGTGAGAACCCGAAAGCACAACTCCCACCTGAAGCACAAGCTCACTCGAGCATGACCCCCAGTGCTCGAGTGAGAAGGCTATGCTCGCGAGTGTCAGAGCACACTCGTGGCATCCACCAGCAAGTGAAGACCCGAAAGAAACCCTTCACTCTGAACTCCCACTATCACTCGAGCAGACCATGCTCACTCGAGCATGTTCTTCGCTCACTCGAGCACAAAGCGATGTGCTCGAGCATTGCCCATAAAACCCAGGCGCACTCGAAGCAGAACAGGGAAAAACTCTCCCATCACTCGAGCATGATCATCCTGTGCTCGAGTGATGTTCATCAGAGACCCAGAAACGCAACTAAAAACCAGAAACACCAGATGGTCAAATTCACTCCCAAAGGTTCCCAAACTCTTCCCAATGCTCACACACACTAAGCACCAACTAGGGAACATATTGGCCTCTTCATAAACACTCTAACAACCAATTTGACCACAATCATTCATTAAGGTCTCAATGATACACATTCTCCAAATTTCCCTTAACACATTTCCATCATTCCAGATTATTTCCAATAATCAAATAACTCAACATTAACTCATTTCTAACATCAAACACAATGAAACTCCTAAAATCCACATTTGGTGCAAATTAGGGCAAATTTCCAGATTTTTCCCAACTTATCCACAATTCACAAACAATATATCAAAATGCTCAAAATACCTACCTCTTCTCTTTGCTCAATTCAGAACCTTGATTCCTCAACTTTCAATTTCGGCCAAAATCCCAATCAATACCATTCAAGGCTCTACAATCATCACAATGTAGCTCTCATTGAGATGAACAATATTAGAGAAGAGGATTGGAGTAAAGGAGAAGCATTTCTTACCAAAGATTAAAGCTTTTCCTTTCCCTCTCCAAGCTTGATTCAGCGAAAATGGAGGAATGGAAGAGAGAGAATATGGTAGAGGGAGAAGATGATGATGAAATGTCACTTCCTCCCCTAGCCCACACACCACCGAACAAAGAGAGAGAAGAGAGAGGAAAGTGGTATTTTGTCTCTTAGTGCCACATCCAAGGGCCTCCATTATGCCACTTGTCGCCATCTACACAATTCCCTCAATGAGCTTACCAAGTCACAAAACATAGGATTCCGACCCACGGTCAAGGAATCACAACCATTGATCTTATATATCACATGTATACATACAAAATTCACATTACATTAACTCCAAAAGTGTTTAATCAAGATAATTACAGTAATTATCAGAGTCATTAGCCCTAATCACAGATCGGGATATTACAATATGAATATGATTATGGCCATCAACCACCACACCATTGCTCTCACTGAATACCCCATTTTTCACTATTCTCCCTTATTTGCCAAATGCATATCTTCAGTTAAGTACTGTCCCTCTATATATAAAGCCAGCGATGAGATTTTTTTTTTGCCCCATTTTTCCCTCAAAGGAGGCTCAAGTTGGGCATTATGCATTTTCCAAAACAAAAATTGTCTTATGTGTGGAAAAAAGGAAGAGAGGCAAAATAGAAAGCTCCACTGCAAGCTGACAAAGAGTTAGGGCCCGTTTGATAGGGAACGTTTAGAATGCAAATAAAGGAAAAGAAAAGGGAAAATGATGAATTTATAAACCAAAAAAGAAAAGTAAAATCAAAGCACCCTTATTTTATTTGGGAAAAAATCAGACAAAAGATTGAGATTCCTTTTCTGACGAAATACACGATTATGTTGGACTTGGTCACTCATCGATTCATGATCTTAACAGTTGCTAACAATCTTCATCACACAAATTGGTATTCAAAATCTGTTCTTGTGAAATATGACATTTGGGCATATCAAAGGGAATCATAATTAAAAGCCAGACTATATGGTACGTATACAACTTGTGACGGTGGAGCGAGTAGAGTGTCTCTCTATTTTCCTTACCGTCCACTTTCTTCCATTTATTTATTTACATCGTTAGATCAATTCTGACAGTTGAGATTTAATATCCTACAAAAATATTATTATAATATTAAATAAAAAATATAAATTTAAATCATTAAAATTTAATCTAAATAGTTCATATTTTTATATTTTATTAAAGTATTCTATATATTCTTTTTTACTTTTGTTGGAAAATAGCCTAGTCCACCCTTGGTGGATTAGGCCTAAGTCCAATAAGATTGGGGTCAAAGTATAAATAATATAAATATTTGGGTAGATATATGTAATACTTTTCAAACCGTTATAAGTCATATTATTTAACCGATATATGACCCGTAGTATTGTTTCACCGATACAATATATCTCTCAAACGAAAGGAAATCTTGTCTCTCCAATGGAAGGATACATCAATAGAAAAGAAGGGGTGCATAGAACACTATAAATAGGCGTAAGAGATTCAATTGTAAGACACATGAAATAATATACAGAAACTCTATCATTTTAATTCTCTATTCTCTCTACTATATATCTCTCTTCTTCTTGCGATGAAAAACAGGCAATTTCCTTTTTCATTGGTTAATTTTTTATGTACCATATATGCTCTATGTCGTTTAGTCCCAAAAATCAGACAAAAGATTAAGATTCCTTTCCTGACTAAATACATGATTATGTTGGACTTGGTCACTCATCAATTCTTGATCTTGACAGTTGCTAACAATCTTCACCACACAAATTGATATTTAAAATCTGTGCTTGTGAAATATGACATTTCGACATATCAAAGAGAATCATAATCAAAAGCCAGACTGTATGGTACGTAGACGACTTGTGACGGTGGCTTAAGTAACTACACATACATACATACCTACATATATACATATTATAGCACAATTTAACCCACAACCCCCCCACGGGGCGCATATATTTATGCCTTATGGCGACTTGGGCTTCCAGTACATACTATAACCTTTTAAATTGGCTTTAGGTGACATGTTGGATGCCATCACATCTTCAGAATCTACCTGATCCCATCTTCCTATACATAGATCAGCTAAAAGTGTTCTTTAAAAATTTTGTAAGATTAAGAACCATGGTAACACACTTAGTGGACTAAAGCCCAAGCCTAACAGCATTGGTGTAACCCCCTCACCGTAATTACATCCGGATCACGAAATTTAAGTGAAATAGAGACCAATAGGATGAAATCACAATTTATAATCCCACATCCAAGAGATGGGGTATTTCAAAATCTTTTCAAAACATATATATATATATATGTAGTCTCACATTCACGCGCGGATATAATTATCAGAGAAATCAGAGTACATAATAAATATCAAAGTGCGGAAACCAAAATCCCGGCAAACCCCGGGTTACTTACATATATAACTTGGGTTCAAAGTTTCCCAACAAGGGGATTACACCACCAAAACATTCATTTACATTAGATGTACAACTTGCAATCCCAAATCCAAAACTATAATAACCAACTACCACTTAGATCTCGGAGTAAGCCTAACTACTCCTGGTTGTCCGCTTCCCTTTCGAACCACACGCCCTGTCTGAAAAGATTAATCATTTGGGAGGGTGAGATTCTAAAGAATCCCCGTAGTAACAACTATTTCATACCACATGCAATCATATAACATGCAAACACATCATCTCATATCAGCAGCAACACAAACTCACTCCACCCTCATCCCCTTTTACCGCCGGGAAAGCATACGACCTTTACCCGAACCGTTGTTAGCGACTCAGGGACTGTTGGCGTGGCAGTGCATACATATAGCCACACGGCTCACATATAGCCCTTCGGCTTTCACAATGGCCCGTCGGCCTTCAAAAATATCACACCCTAACCTCATCCCCTTTTACCGCCGGGAAGGCATACGACCTTCACCCGAACCGTTGTTAGCGACTCAGGGACTGTTGGCTTAGCGGTGCTACCACAATATCACATAACGCATATATGACACCCTAACCTCATCCCCTTTTACCGCCGGGAAGGCATACGACCTTCACCCGAACCGTTGTTAGCGACTCAGGGACTATTGGTTTAGCGGTGTTTCCACACAAAGTCTTCACAAAACTTGCAGCATACAAAATCCATTTAATCACAATGATATAGCACACATATCATACATCACATAAGGTATAAAGATAGAGTCACTACCTGTATCTTTCCTGACTGGCTCCGGCACCGTGGCCTCACGAGGGCGACAAATGTCAAATCCTATATCAATTAGGGACAACCAATCAATCTCTTTTCCATATGTATATTTCAATAATACTCTATGTTGGTTATCATTTAGGACTCTTTAGGTGACTAAAATAGGCCTAAACATATGCCTAAAGGGTTGGAAGAAACTACCCAAAAGACCCCTTACTCGAAGGCAAAACACTCATTTTTGGTCATCTCACTCGAGCACAAATGCTCTCACTCGAGCACAAGTACGGACATCACTCGAGCACAATAGCGAGTGAGACTGCGAGTGAGCACCCGAGAGCACAAGGAAACCCTCGAGCACTGGCTCACTCGAGCACGCTGACCCTCACTCGAGCACAAGGCCAAATGCCTCACTCGAGCACCCGCGAGAGAAATCCAGGAGGTGAGGACCCGAGAGCACCCAAAGCTCTCCAAGCACGGGATCACTCGAGCACAGCCATATGTGCTCGAGCACACACCTCACACCCGCGAGTGAGAAGGCACACTCGAGCACCTTACTCGCGAGTGAGAACCCGAAAGCACAACTCCCACTTGAAGCACACTCTCACTCGAGCATGACCCTCAGTGCTCGGGTGAAACGGCTATGCCCGCGAGTGACAGAGCTCACTCTTGGCATCAGCCCACGAGTGAAGACCCGAAAGCACACCCTTCACTCTGGACTTACACCCTCACTCGAGCAGGTTCCTCGCTCACTCGAGCACAAAGCGATGTGCTCGAGCAGCACTCGCAGAAAACCCAGGTGACTCGAAGCACAAAGGGAAAAACTTGCGCATCACTCGAGCACGTTCTTCCTCTGCTCGAGTGATGTGTATCAGAGACCAGAAATGCAGACAAAAACCAGAAACACCAGATGGTCAAATGCTCCCCCAAAGGTTCCCAAACTCTTCCCAATTGCTCATTCACTCTAAGCACTAACAAGGGAACACAATGGCAACTCCAAAAATACTCCAAAACCCAACTTGACCACAATCAAACACTAAGGTCTCTAAGATACACATTCTCCAAATCTCCCTTAACACATTTCCAACATTCCAGATTATTTCCAATAATCAAATAACTCATCATTAAACCATTTCCACTATCAAACACCTTAAAATCTACCTTTTCATCATTTGGCATAATTAGGTGAAATTTTCCAGATTTTACCAAACTTAGCCAAACATCATAAACAATATACCAAAATACTCTAAATGCCTACCTCTTCTCTTTGCTCAATTCAGAACCTTGATTCCTCAACTTTCAATTTCGGCCAAAATCCCAATCAACACCATTCAAGGCTCTACAATCATCACAATGTAGCTCTCATTGAGATGAACAATATTAGAGGAAAGGTTTTGAGCAAAAGAGGATCACAACTTACCAAGATTCAAGCTTTTCTTCTTCCTCTTCCCTTGCTTGCTTCAGCGAAATGGAGAGAGAGAGAGAAAGAGAAGAGATGAGAGAGATGGAGCAATGATGATGAAGCTATTCACACACTCCCTTGCCCATGCCTCCAACCGAATAGGAGAGAGAAAATGAGGGAAAAGTGATATTTGTCTTCTAGTGCTTCATCCTATGACTCACCCCATGCCACATGTCCACCTCTTAAGCACTCCATCAAAGAGCTCACACAACCGCAAAACATAGGATCCCGACCCATTATCAATGAATCTCAACCATTAATCTTAAATACCACAAGTGTTTATTCTCAAGATTCTCATTACATTAATCCCAAATATATTTAATCAAGATAATTACAATAATTATCGGAGCCGTTAGCCCTAATCACAAATCGGGATATTACAATTGGGGTCTAAATATAAATAATAGACAAGCTTGGGTCTATAAATGTAGTAGTCCCCAATTATTTATATTCGTAATGTTGAACCCATACAATGGGTCTGTCAAAGAAATGGTATTTTGGTTAGGGAAGGGGTATGTGGAATATACTATATAAGCATGAGAAGTTTCAGTTTCATGTAATGGGATCGAAATCCACATCGGGGCTCCAGTTTTGTCTGGTTACTTCAATAAATCAGTTAGATTCCAAATATGTCTGAAATCTTTCAATGGCTTTTTGAACACTGTACATCATGCGTGACATAGGGTATAAACGTTTAATCTGAAAAATTAGTAAGAGGTTAAAATTCCCTCCCCAAAATGCATGAAAGGATAAGCTCTTTTCTTTTTTTCATGATGCCGACGACAAGCTTTGTATTCTTATGTCATGACTAATGAAAATCAAAGCATGTGCCTTGACCGACCAATCTATCCAATATGTCTCACGTCCTGAATGGCTAAGTATCTATACACATTTACACTAATTTCTAACTAGGCCTATCAGCAAGAATGATATTTTCCATTAATTTTATAGAGACATGCTGAGAGATGAGTTTAACCTATAGTTTCCACGTTGAGTCATGATTGTGGCATACAAGTGATATAGTTGCGGATGAGCACAGAGGATGAAGTTTCAGTTGTGAACGAATACACCATATTCAGAGAAATTGATTACTCTTTCCTGTATTATAACTTACGGTTTTTTCTCTTTGAGTTCTCTTCCTCTCTATAGTGAATTTGTTGTGTAACAGGATTGGAATGAGTCAGTTAGATTCCAAATATGTTCAAAATCTTTCAGTGGTTTTTAAAGCACTGTACATCATGCGTGACATAGGGTTATAAACATTTAACCTAAAAAATTAGCAAGAGGTTAAAATTCCCTCCCCAAAATGCACGAAAGGATAGGCTCTATTTTTTTTTTTTTTACCCTTTAATATGATGCTGACGACAACCTTTGTGTTCATATATGATGACTAATGAAAATCAGAGCATGTGCCTTGACCGACCAATCTATCCAATATGTCTCACGTTTTGAATGGCTAAGTATCTGTACGCATTCACACTAATTTCTAACTGGGACTATCAGCAAGAATGATATTGCATCCACTAAATCCAACACTCAAAATTCATCTAACTCATTTGGAGGAGGAGAAAATGCCAGCCAAAAAAGTAAACCTTGAAAAAACAAATTCCGGAATTAAGTTTCAATAATTATCTAATAATTGAAGCCTTAGATTTATGGTATTTGTTATAATTATTTTTTTATGTGAATTACATTTTTGTTTTTAGGCTTGTCTATAGAATTTATATTGCATTATATAGTTTTTAGATATAATAATATCCAATAGGCTAGCTTTTGTGAAACAAAATAAAATATATATCTCTTTTTTTTAAAAAAAAATGCCCACTTTTTAGACCGGCTATGAAATTACTTGATCTAAAGAGTGAACATTTTTTTATTATGCATTGAAACTTTTTAAGACTGGTTGTTTAACCGGCCAGTCTAAAAAAGTAACTTTTAAGGCCAGTAGTTGGTTTGGTCTTAATAATGACAAACTTTTTAAACCGGTCGATACAAAATTGGATATAAACTTGGTTTGAAAAGCCTTTTTTCTAGTAGTGATTGTTAAATTTGCACTTTCACCCTTCTTTTAAATTCCTTTATTTGTCTTGTAAATGCTTTTATTTGTCTTATGAATACCCTTATTTGTCCTATGAATTCTCTTATTTCTATTTTGAATGGCCAAAATGTTTTTGTGAACTCCTTGGTTTTCATTGAATATTTGTATTTGTTTTGTAAATGTATTTATTTATCATATAAATACCTATATTTATCTTGTAAATGCTCTAATGAAAAAAAAAAATAAAGTAAGAACGTTATTGTCTTTTTACTTATAAAACTTAATTTCACTTTAACCTAAGGAGTGTAATGAAATTTCAAAATCTTTTGGGATTGACTGATATAAAATAGCTTCATAGGGTCTAAGTGATATTTTTCCATTAAAAAGGTACATATTTCTGAAAATATAGTGAAATAATACAGTGAGAATACTAGTGAGGCTCACAGTGTAAAAAGTAACGAAAGTTAAATAAGGTTAACGACACTACTATATCTATTACCTAAAAACTTCATTATGTCTACTTCAGACCTAACAAAATTGTGTTGGGTGTACATTGGGAAATAATTCATTGCTAAATTTGCATCTTCACCCTAATATTTATTAATTAAGTGTTATTTCTAGTCTTTAATATAAGTCTCAATTAACTGATTTTGAGAGATTATCAAAGCTAAACAATTTACTTAATTATTGTATATATTATGTGATCTCTCTATAATACTTATATATATCATTAGATTATATATATACATATATATATATATATATATATCAGTTTATAAATAACACAAATTAATTTTTAAAAAAAATTATAAATATGAATACTTTTAAACATTTTATTTAGCTTTTTTCATTTCAAAAAATTAGTTAAGTGAGTCTTGTATTAAGGACTGGATGTAGTATTGTTTCTACCATTATATGAGTAACTAACGGTTTTTTTAAAACATAAATTTTTTATTTTTCGTAGTATTATTTTTTTTAGGAAGCTGCCTAACCATTTATTTTTAAAGAAATTATTTATTTAGTATTTATAAAGAGCTTATTTTAGTTAGGATAAAAGCTTTCAACCTACATACCGAATTAAAGTCCTCGTAGTTTGTCAGCTATAAACGTTTAATTTCTGTAAAAAAAGATATTTATTTATTTCATTCATTTTCTTTTGAAAATTTTTAGTTTTAAATTTTTTTTTTTTTTTTTACATCTCTATAAAGTGTCTGTGATGACGACGAAGGATCTCATGCAGGGGCCCTTTGCTTCAAGATACGGGGAAGGGACTAGGGAGGACGGGAGGGAAGCCAACTCCGAAAACATCACATGCCAAACCATTAAATGAAGGAAGCTAAAGAATCACAATTAGGCATAGCTAAGGCCAACCAAATCAAGAAGTCTAAAAGCCTAAGTTTGTATATAAATCATTGAAGAGAACGAGGTAGAGAAATATAAAGAAGAAATAAGAATTAAGGAAATTCAGGATCTTTAAGAAATAATCTCAAAGATAATGAAATTATATAAATCTTGAGAAATGATGTTGTTTATTTATATATATTTACTTTTAATGTTATTTAATGTAAAGCCTAATTAACTAATTCGAGTATATTAACAATGTTTGTTAAATTAGTTAATAAGGTGGGCAAAAACTAGTTAATATAATAAAAATTGTTAATATGATTTTTTTTTAAATACCCTAATTATTTTCCCTTTCCTACTTTATTATTGTTAATAAAATATCAATATGGTTAATTTGGGAAAAATTGATTAACATGTAAAATATGTCTGACATGTAAGATCAATATCTATTCTCCAATTAGATCCTACATTAAGCACAAGAGGAGTATTATTTTCCTATCTCCTTTAATCACTTCTTGAATTATCTAAAAGATAATCCAAAATAATCCGACATATAGATACTTTTATTTCACTTAGAATCCCTCTAAAGATCTCTGACTCTTTATTATTATATTTCCCCCCATTTCTTTTATATTTTTATTTATTTTTAAATATGTCATTTTTTTATTGGAATTACTTGGACAAAATGCATTGTTCCCAATGATAGTAGTCATATTAAAAATCATTTAAACTATTAGAGCTTAATTCTAAATATTTGAGTTGCAAAGAGAAAATTTAAAAATGGATGGAACCTTAGGGGAAAACCCTGAATTTTCAGCTAATATTGAGGACAAAAATTGTCTTATCTTCCTGTGAATAAAAGAATATTAAAAATGCAAAAATTAATATTAAGTAATGGTAACATGAGAAGGACATTTTTTTAGTCTTTAGTCTGTACCTACCAAAGATGTGGCCAAGAGTCCGACTATATGTAATTTGATTTTTCTCTATAAAAAATTTTCTAAATATATATAGAGGTTAGATAACTAGTTTGCAGAGATCAAGAAAAAGTTAGTTATTTGAATAAAAATGTGTGTTGGCATCTTTAAAATATTATTTTTAATCATTTAATTTGCATTGAAAACTACTTCCTCGATAGAAAGCCTAATAAAATATGTGCAATCAGTTGTAAGAATTTAGAAAAAAATTATAAATTTGAAAAATAGAGTAAATTGATTGAGGTACAGTTGTACATCTAAAACAGAAACAAGCCCTTATACTTTCTTGATATTCCCTGTGGTCCTTAATATAGAACTTAATAAAGGAGTTGATGTTAGTTCTAAACGTAAAATTTAAGTCACGTTTTTACATATTTTTCTCAAATTAACTGTATTGATATTTTCTTAACAATAATCAAGTAGAAGGGGGAGGAATGGAATTAAGGAAGTTGATTATGATATTTTAGAAAAAAAATATTATATTAACTAGCTCAACTAATAATGTTAATCTACTCAAATTAATTAATTATGTCTTACATTAAAAATAATAACAGTATTTCTTTAATATTTTTCTAGCAAGTTGAGGTTATACTAAAGTCAACAAAAAGAGAATCTATACCCAACAAGTAGTGATGACATGAGTTCCTCTCTCTCTCTCTCTCTATAAAAAGGAAGCGACAGGCTTTGGTCTAGTCATGCCCACAAACAAAGTATGGCATTGTCATCTTCAATTAGGGTTTGGAATGTGTTGACTCTCATTGTAAGCCTTAGCTATGGCGTCTTTCCCATTGAAGCTTCTCACCATGAAACTCCTTCTTCTGTTTTCTCCATCAACCAACCTTATAGAACTGCCTTTCACTTTCAGCCTCACCACAATTGGATGAACGGTTCTTAGTTCTTACTTTCTAATTTTTGGGATAGAATTGTTTTGTCGCAAATTCATCACTTTTTTATTATTATTATTGAAGTGAATTGCTTATATATGAACTTATGCCTCATTCTTTTATATATCTTTCAAAATTTGTTTCTTTATCTGATTTTCTAACCATTGTTTCCTTTTGATTTTGTCCTTTGCTTGCAGATCCTAATGGTTAGTATTCTTCTAATCTCTCCTTATTAATTTGTTCCAACTAATATAATGTTTTCTTGCTTCTTTTCGACTTTGAATTTCACTTAATCTATCTTACTCTTAACTTGGTTCTATTATATTAATTAACTTCATTTTTTATAAAATGAAAAAATAAATAAATAAAAAATATTAATTTGTTGTTGTTGTTTTTCTTTTTTAAATTTTACGTCCTTAATCTATTTCTCCCTTATGCATGGATACAGTAAGTTCAAGAAAAATAGGAGGCCAACAGAATATATAGAAACTTTGCATCTTAATATTTACCTATAACAAGAAGACGATGGGATCCGGTTTCCCTCAATGTCGGGTTTTAATATTGATTTAATGTGGAATTAAAAATTTTTAATGCTCTCTCTATCTCTTACTTTCTTTAATACATCATTCACATTGACTTTTGTGCTGTGTGGATATAGGACCAATGAGATACAAGGGGTTATACCACATGTTCTACCAGTACAACCCAAAAGGAGCCACGTGGGGCAACATCGTGTGGGGCCACTCTGTATCACTTGACCTCGTGAATTGGGCCCCACTCCCACTTGCTCTATGGCCAACCAAATCTTATGACATCAATGGCTGTTGGTCAGGTTCTGCCACCCTACTCCATGGACACAAGCCAGCCTTGCTCTACACTGGCGTTGGCCCTAACCAAAACCAAACTCAAAACTTAGCTCTTCCTTTGAACCTCTCTGACCCTTTTCTTGTGCACTGGGTTAGGTCTCCACTTAACCCTCTTATTGCTCCAACTTCTGAGAATCATATCAATGCCACCTTTTTTAGGGACCCCACCACTGCTTGGCTTGGTCATGATGGTTTGTGGAGAATCCTAGTAGGTATGAAGCATGCAATGCACATTACATGGTTTTCTTCATTCATGAATTTGTCCATTGTGTGAGAGTGAGTGGCATGAAGAGATGTGACCTAAAATATGCTCAACCTTAGTTAAGAATGTGACATCATGTGAATTGTTAGGAGTAGAATTATAATTTATGAGAAGCTATTTTCAGGGTTTCATATTCTTGACCTGTACACTATGTAGAGAGAAACTGATCTGCTGGGTCCCTACCTAACAAGTTAAATGACTCTATCTCATATATGGATCCTCTCCTCATTCCCTTTCTCCTTTTCTTCTCCTCATCCCATCTGCACCTTTATATTAAAAATGGAATGGTTTAGATTTATCATTTTGAAAAATTATATTGTAATATTACATAAAACATAAAACAAAAAAATAAATGGTTACAATTTGATTTAAACAATTCACAGTTCTAAACTACCGGAAAATAAAAAAAAATGATAGTTTTATAAAATAATGAATATCAACCATTCATTTTTCAAACAAATGGTGAGAATGAGATGAGGAGAAGAAAAGGGGAAAAGGGGATGAGGAGAGACTCCAAATCCATTTATTTATCTAATATATTATGCGTTACTTTGTCGTCACAAAGCAAAGTATCGTGCTTGTCAAGTAGAGAATTGTAACCTGTTGATAGAAATGATAGAGTAAATTTCTTCGGGATATCTGTTATCTCCTTTATTCAATTAATCCAAAGTCAATCAAATTCTTTTCCTTTTGGTTGGCTTGTCTAATATGGCACTTGTGATCTTCTTAATATTATTAATATGGACTTTGATAAAGTGTATGTAATATTCCATTGTAGGGAGTCAAAGAAGGGACACAGGATTATCACTTCTATTCAAAAGCAAAGACTTTGTTCATTGGGTCAAAGCCAAACACCCACTTTACTCAGCCAAACACATTGGAATGTGGGAGTGTCCTGATTTCTTCCCAGTCTTCATTGATAGCACATTTGGTGCTGAAACTTCAACACTTCCTGATAAGCATTTTAAGCTCAGGCATGTCCTCAAGCTTAGCCTGAATGATCTTGACCAAGATTATTACCTAATCGGATCTTATAATGTAACCCGGGATAGCTTTATCCCGGATATGGGATTCGAGGACACGGAATTATCCTCAGTAATGAGATATGATTATGGCAAGTTTTATGCCTCAAAAACGTTCTATGATGATGCAAAGAAACGAAGGATTCTGTGGGGTTGGGTCAATGAATCTTCATTTCAAGAAGAATATAGTCAGGGGGGATGGTCTGGGATTCAGGTAACTTCATTTTTTTTTTCATATTTTAAAAATTACTCCTTTTTTATTCATTCAATAAAAAATAAAAAATAAATATGGCACAAGTATATATTGTGGCTTCCCTGAATTTATTATTCAAAAAACTTTAGTACAAATTATTTAACTTATCAAGGATATAATGTTTATCTTATTCATGGGAAATAGCTAGACTTCACATGAGTTAAGGAAATGTTATTTCTTTAGTAAAAGGCGAAAGAATAGTTCGCTCTGTGCCCCTTGCACGGCTCGGTAAGGAAATGTTATTTCTATCAAGGACAAAAAAAATATATTGCCAATTTTTCTCAAAGTTTTAAAATATTTTGACCATTTTATCCTTTCGTGATTTAAATCATTTTAATTTTTTTGAATAAGTATTGTTTTATATGAATAATTCAATGTCATTCTTATTTGAAATAACCTTTTATTTCATTTAAAATGCTACGCATAATTTTGAAAATTCAACTTAGGTACTTCCTCTGATCTTATGCATAAGAAACAAATAACTAACTTTTTTTTTAAAAAATTAATTGGTTGAAACTTGAAAGCATTTATTTTTCATAAATATGTCATATAGTGTAATTTTTTTAAGAAACATTTTAATTTTGAAATTTTGCAAAATATTTATGAGAAAAACCAATATATATTTAATTAACGACACGTGAAAAACTTTTTAAATAAATAAAGTAGACATGGGTTTATACCAGATAAAAAAGTAAATGTAGGTAATTAATCTTGGGAAAATCCCTCTAAAATACATTGGAAATAGGGAAACCTATTCAGTGCATTAAAATTGAAAAATCCGGATCAGTTTAGTGTCAGTATGGATGAACAGTGAATACAGCGCCAAAAGACGATTTTGCCCTTCAGCCCTTATTCTCGCCACTTTAGAAATAACAACACGCGGTTCTTAATTAACAACTCCGGATTCTTGATTAACAACTCCCCTTTCTTATTTCACAACTTCCTAATTAAAGTTTCAAGGCCAATAACAACACTTCTTTTTTTATTAACAACACGCGCTCTTAATTAACAACTCCGAATTCTTGATTAACAACTCCAGTTTCATCTTTTTACTTTCACAATAACAACACCGGTCTTGTTATTAACAACACCATATTCTACATTAACAATTCCCATTTCTTATTTCACAACTTCGTAATTTAAGTTTCAGGGCCAATAACAATACCTCTTTCTTTATTAACAATATCGTATTTTACATTAACAACACTATATTTTTGAAATGCGAATATGTGGAAGAATAAAGTGGAGTTGTTAATAACAAGACCGGTGTTGTTATTGTGAAAAAAAGAAGATGAAATTGGAGTTGTTAATCAAGAATCCGGAGTTGTTAATTAAGAACCACGTGTTGTTATTTCTGAAGTGGCGAAAATGAGAGCTGATGGGCAAAATCGTTTTTTGGCGCCGCCTACACTGTTCATCCATACTGACACTAGACTGATCCAGATTTTTCAATTTCAATGCACTGAATAGGGATTTTCCTATTTCCAATGTATTTTAGAAGGATTTTCCCATTAATCTTTTATACTATTTAGGAATGGAGGGAGTATCTTATTCAAGGACATTAATGGTATGAGGCGACTTTTAACTTTTTTCTCCTTCATTTATTGACTGATTAAAACCAAACATTCAATGCAAGAAAAGTGCTCTTTATACTCTCCTTCATTTACTAATACTCTGTCTTCTCCTTCATTTCATCCTACATACAAGACACACACTTTTAATCTTCTGGCAAACACACACACACACACACACAATCTGAAAATCATCTTTATATGTGTAACCCTCTCTATCCATGTCTCTACCATTTTCTTAGGAAACGACTCCATCTTACTGATTAGCTTGAAAATCAATCAATCAATCAATCAATTATAAGATAATCAATTTTTGAAAGTCATAGCGTTTGATTACAGGGAATTCCGAGGAGTATTTGGCTGGATGAATCAGGAAAGCAATTAGTACAATGGCCGATTGAAGAAATTGAGAAATTACGAAGCAGCAACCCTTTCAAATGGCATTCTAAGCTGCTTCAACCAGGTGCTCTTCTCCATCTTCCTGGGGTCAATGCAGCCCAGGTGAGTCACTTCAATTCAGCAAAATATATATACATGTGTGTGTAATAAAATAATTTGTGTGCTTCCCGTCTTGATAATTTATAAATAGGATAATAATTTTAAGAATTGTAAATATATATTAATTATGATAATAGTGCTTCGAGGCGTGAGATTCAATTTATCTAAACTGATGCGAGTATGGTATAATTTGTACAAAATAAAAGACTGTCGTGATTATAATTCATAATAGTAATAAAATAAAAATCAACAATCAATATATATGGGGCAAGATTTATAGGATTTTAGTTTTATAGATAAACTATATTGGCACTCTTTAGGGTTGCTCTAAAGTCTACTCCTCATAAGACTCAACTCACTCAATTTTTCGAAAGTCTTTTACTGTAATTAAAAACAATATATATAAAGTTTTATTATTTGTAAGTTTTAGTATGACTCACTTTAATTATTAGGCTCCACGCATGTGGCGATATTCCGACACAAGTTAGTTTGAACTGATATGAATGATGAAAATGAGTTCAACAAGAAAAAGCTATGAACCAAACAATGCATGAGTGTGACACGCAGTTATTATTTTATATATATGTGTGCGTGTGTGTGTGTGAGAGAGAGAGAGAGATGAAAAATATTGAAAGATTGGGCGTGCAGGCAGATGTAGAAGTGTCTTTCGAAGTGAAGGATTTAGCAGAAAAGGAAGAAGAATGGAAGCTAAGTAGTGGGAAAATGACAGATCCACAAATGATGTGTGGAGAAAAAGGAGGAATAGGACCATTTGGGTTGCTGGTTTTGGCATCAAAGGGATTACAAGAACATACTTCAGTGTTCTTCAGAGTCTTCAAACTCAAAAATGATAGCAATAACTCCACCAAGTTCGTGGTGGTCATGTGCAGTGACCAGTCTAGGTAGGTACCACTTACCCACTTCTTGTTGGGTTGAGGAGAGAGCTACTCCTCTGATCCTATTTATAAAATAGGTAGATAAAGAAGGCTTATGTTAGTCTTATTTATAAGCCACATTATTAAATTTTTTATAAATGTACAATTATGCTCATCATTTATTATTAAGTTGACTTTTTCTCATAGGATATATTGTATTCAAGCTAAAAAATGGCGTATATTATTTATTAAATAGGGATAAAATTGAAAAGTTGTTAAATTTTAAAGCAGAATAAATGTGGTTTAAAGTTTTTTTTGATATGTATGAAACATACAGGAAGTGACTTATAACTAGGATTAGAGGAGTACATACACTTACTTGCACATTCATAATTACATTGCTTTGTATTGAATCCATTGAATGAGATGATTTATGGGACAGGTCTTCGCTGAACCGTAAGAACGATTTGTCCTCTTATGGTGCTTTTCTTGATGTGGACCCTCTTCAACATAAGCTTTCACTACGCACTTTGGTAAGTTCCACTATGATCTTGTTTCTCATGCCTTGTACGCGCCATAGTCGTCCTATTATAAGAAGCCATTTACTTTGTTTATGGCATTTGTAGTTCAAGCCATTGATGAAATGAAGTGTGTAGAATTTAGGAGAATCATATTTACGTTTCAAAAGTCAACTTATAATAATAACAGCTACGTCGAAAAAACTTTTTGTTAAATGATGAGTTGCAAACATTTATTCATACAATTTTAAAATTTTTCCTGATATTAATAATTAGGGAGAATGACAAAAAAATATTCCTTAATATATGTGAATCCAAAATGGAGATCCTGAAATGGTCTAAATTGTAAAGTCTCTAAAGAGACTGGTTTGAGATTAACTTTTTGTGAAGTCAACAAAATGCCGTACTCATTCATAAAAACCATCAATGACAACTTTAGTTTGACAAATACTACCTCGAGTCATTAATATAAGAATTAGTTAAGGGTTGATTTTGATTTTAAATATAAGACTTCAATTCATATGTCTCCCAAGTTTATAATTTCTCTAAAGTATCCTTATTGATTGCATACATTAAGGAATTTTTATCAAATGGTAGTCATGATGAAAGATAGTACTTTAAGAAAACTAATTTATATTTTTTTTTTGCCAACAAAACTAATCTATATTTATTACAAATAACTAGGGCAACTAACTTCATTAATATACCTAAATTAGTCAACTAATTCTTATATTATTGACCGACGATAGTAATAATTGTGACTTTATGGAATGAAACAACTAAAGCAACGACAATTAATTCCACACAAATTTAGCTTGGCTCACAAATGGAATTTGTTGTAATCGCTTTAGTTGTTTTCGTCGTCATTCCATAAAGTCAAAGTTGCTATTTGTCAAAGTGAAGTTGTCTTATGGGCATTAAGGTAATTTCACAAAAAGAGTTAATCCCATACACTCCCTAGAGATTCACAATAATTAGACCGTTTAGGGGTCCTGATTTGGAATCAACATATGGCAGAGGGTTTTGTTTTTCATTTTAATTAAAAGGAATCTAAGTCACATATATTGTATGTTCGAGATACGCAGTTACTTTTTCTATAGAAAGAAGTTTGGATTGATGTTTGAAACTCAATTATATTTATATTTTCGTTACGTGTGTGCTTGTGTAGATTGATCACTCAGTGGTTGAAAGCTTTGGAGGAAAAGGAAAAGCGTGCATCACAGCAAGAGTGTATCCCACTTTGGCAATTAATGATGAAGCTCACTTGTTCGTTTTCAACAATGCATCTTCCAATCTCTTGCTCACTACACTCACTGCTTGGAGTATGAAGAAGGCACATGTCAATTCTATCAACATATGATTTGTGTCAACACTACTTAAATATTTTGAATTGGATTAATTAGTATTTGTAATTTCGATTTTATATATAGTGCCTATTACAATCGCACATTAATTCAAGAGATATTTCATTGCTATTGTTACTTACACACACACACACACACACACACACACACACTATTGGGTTTGATTATCTACATGATTAGTTTTGACGATGTAAAATAAAATATTAGTAAAAACAGTTTGCATGATTTATGTGTATTTATGTTCTTGATATTTTAAATCATGCTTAAAAGATTTAACTAACTACTAAATTTAATGTGCATATATATCATATATTTAAATCAAGAAATCATATAATGGAACAAGGATTTATGAAGAAGAAAAAGTGAAGTGTTGGAGAAAGAAGAATATTCAAAATTGAAAAACAAAATCAAAATTCAATTTCTTATTTGAATTTATAGTTATTTATGTGTAATTGATCAAAAATATTTTACAAACAATTGTAGAATAGTGTGATATGTCTTGAGTTTGAGGGGAGTGTAGATCGAGTTCGGCTTGATGGACTACAAAGTCATAAGAGACAAGTGAGCACATATCTAATTTGGGTTCAAAGGAATTGAGGTGCACCTTTACTAATAGCTTAAGCTTTTGACACAATAATCAGTGCTTTGTTCATAAAGTTTGGTAAGAAAAGTTTAAGTCTAATATCAGCTCAACATATCTCAAACTTGAGTCTTCAACTTGTCAACAATCGATCACGTTATTACTCTTTAATTTTTGTGCTGACAATTGTTTTGGTATACTTGAGTTTTGCCTTAGTAGAAAGTTGTTTTTTTTCTTTTAGTTCCTGTTGGAATATATTAATTTACCTTTAGTGGATTAGGACCCAAGCTCAATTCAAAAGGGGTTGTTATGGAGAGATATGAGTTCATAAAGAGAAATATCACTTTATAGTTTAATGGTTATGTCTATTATCATGTAACCATATGCTTAAGAGTTACATATATTCCTATATGACTATGCGTTCAATATATATATAGGATGTGTGATTGAGGGAGTAGACAATATGAATAACACACAGAATATTGCTTTTCTCCCTCTAAAAAGTTATCTCATAAGAATGTTCTATTCTCTTCCTCTTAATGTATTTGCTATGTAACGTGATAGGGGTCCACATCGATACTTCAGTTTCTTGTGGGTACTTCAGTGAGTAAATCAAATTCTAGTTACGCCCGAAATTCTTACATGGTATCAGGGCAAATGTTTTTTCTTGAGGCCTTTATGATATTATGTTCTCTAGAGAAACTGGTTTTTTTCTTGAGGTTAATTATATAGATTCCTTTCTTCCGCTTATACTGTACATGCGTGTGGGTTTTTTTCGTATTTAAAGCAACAAGTTATTGAGGCTTGTGAATATTTTATCCTTCCAAACTGTCTGAGTTTTTTTCTCTATGTTTCTTAGACCCACACGTTTCGAATGCATATATTGTCTCTCTTTTCTATGATTTTAGAGATGTGATTTGCTTCATAAATATATGCAAACCGTCTGTATTCACATAGACTCTCTTTCTAATTCGTTTAATATTCAATATGATCCTGGAATTGCTTGTTCATTTATTTATTTTTTTCGGTGAAATTGGTGAAATTATATACATTCGTCCTGTGAAAGATATTTGTATCTTCTTTAATGCTGTATACATTTAAACATATAAACATATTTAGGAAAACCTAGAAAGTAGGAAAAAAAACTAAGAACCACCATATGTGAAAACGTAACCGCCGATCTGATTTTCTTTTTGAGGATTGCGTCATGTGAAAAAGGTGTTTTTAGCCACAAAGTAAGTTTCATTGCGCAGATCTTGAAAAAATGAAGATATAGACACCAAGATCATAAAAAACTAACGTAAAAAATGCTGGATATGGAGGAACGAAGTACCAGGTCCGACAAACCCGACCAGAGGAATCAACCGGGTCAAAATGACTCGGCTGGAGGTAAAGGAAAGATAAAATGAGGAGTCATTTGGACCTTCAAATAAAAGACGCGCCGTTTAGTAAAAACGACAGCTACTCCTTCTTTACGTAAAACGGTGGGTTTTGCTTATTAAATAAAAAAAAAAAAATTGCAGAGGCTGTAGTTGGGCTCAACTTGGGGTTTAAAACAAGGAAGTAACTATGCTAACATTTTTTGGGTTTTAACATAAAAATTTTTTTTCTTTTGGGCCAAACCTTTAATTTTGGGCAAGACAAAAGATTTGTTCGAAATTTACCAGATCTTTTGTTTTTCCTTCTTCTAAGGGTGTGTGAAGGGTGTTTGAACTCCGATTAAGACACAATTTGTTTCTAAAAATCTCTGAATTCATTATCTATATTTTGAACATATAATTTTTATATTTTAAAATATTTTTGGATATTTTTTGGACATTTTCAATGCTATTTTAGTGATTCTTATGTATTTAAAAATTCTTTATTTTATTTTATTTGTGAAAAACATGAATCAAGAGAGCACTTTAAAAAGCACTGAAATAATTGTTTTTAAGAATTTTTTTGTTGAAATACTTATATTTAAATATGAACCTTTTAGTAGTGACTTTAAAAAAACAAAAAAGAAACAAGTTTTCAGTTAAAAATTCTAAATGTTGATCCAAACATAAACTACTTAGAGAAATGTGTGTCTCTAAGTAATGAATGAGATAGGAATTGACCCATTTGAGTATGAAATTTTATGTGACAATTTAGAAGGAAAAAATCTTAAAAAGGACCAATAGGAAAATAATCCAAACTCCAAAGTAAGGTTGATTAGTAACCCTAAAATAGAATGAGAGATCATTACTAGAAAAAAGGGCTTTATGATTGGTTGAAATTGGCTTTTTAGACTGGGTTTAGATTGCAATGGATATATAAAAAATTATAACTAATAACCATGAATCTAAGCCCTATGTTATGAGATGATTACTGAATCTTAATTCTGACATTTATTTTTTCATGGTTTATTTTTGTTTTTTTGCTTGCATATTCCTCATGTCCAAAGGACTTGGATGATTTTTTAGTGTTGGATTTAGTGTATGCTATTGACACATGATTCATATTGTGAGCATCTCTAAAGTTGAATGCTGCTACCTATCGATTGGCTGCTAGGTTACCATACACTTATGCATTTTGACTCTTCTGGACCTTAAATATGAAACATGCTTCTGCATTACCCTAGTCTTAGGTGATCAAGAAGAAGATTCTTATTTAATGAATCTGAGTAGAACAAAGTTAATATATAAGTATGAGAACTGGATTTTATATGTGTGAATAAGATCTCGTAGGGAGGTTTTTGGTGAGAAGGAAACCAAACTGAAGGCCAATAATAAGGAAGTAACCGATTAGGGGGAAATACTAGTAATGAGGTGAGGATTAATAACTCTCAATTGGAGGATGAAAAACATTGACTAGATGATCATCACTTGAAAGGATAAATTATTTAGACTAGGTGGTAATCAAATTCAATGAATTTTTCCTTTCAAGCATTCATCACTCAGCCTACAGTTTTCATTGTCTAATTTAGATGCTTAATCATCAATCCGCCACTAGTAACTTCAGCTAGTTGGGTAGCTATTTATTATTGGCCTTCACTTTGATTTCCATCTCAACCTAGACCTTATCACACGACCAAATTCAGCCACGTAAAATAGAATTCTCAAGTTTGTATATCAACCATGTTGGACTTAGCCTCATTAAATAAGATACTCTATCTTTATCGCCTAAAACTGAGGTAGACTAGAGCCATAATCTAAACTCTCAAAAGAGTCAAAATGCTTAAGGTTAGTAAACTTAGCTCACAATCCAAGGGTTGCAACAATCGACTATAAGGAAGTCCCACAATACGAACCAAGCATCAACAACACCCACATGTTGGGGGTTAGAATTACAATCAACACTCTCACATAACACTCAATAATGACCTAAGCCCTTTCAAGGAGGGGGCTTCCAAACAAAAAAACTGAAAAGAACAAAGGCATGGCAAACAAGATTCAATATAATTAACATACATGTATGCAAACTTTTGTCCACGGAATTCGTAATGATTGGATTTATGAAACTTGCCATTATGAGAATGATACAATGAAATTGTATTATTGTCATAATCACAAGTTTTGCAATCCCAACCACAATGAATTTCGTGGATAAAAGTTTGCACACACTAACTGTAACAACCACAAAGAATATGCAGCTATTAGAAAAATGTAAACTTTCATATATCACACCAAGAAACATACAAGAAGCACAAAAAGAATATTATATTTATACTTGTCGAAGGAAGGCTTTTTTCCATTTTCCAAGTCCTAGTGGAAGGGCTTCCATGTATTTGCAACCTCAAATTATGTTCGTCCGATCCCCTATTTTCAATTACAATAAGTTATATATTAGACCAGATTATTTAATGTTCTTCATATGTGTACAAAAACATAAGTGATATTTACAAAAGACCACTCAACTTAATGCTTTTTACATGTGTTCTAGCCTCTGTGCTATGTATGCAAATGTAATTGAGCTCGTCAATATGTTACTACATAACAAAATTGGTGCATATGTAATATGCTATATATGTTAATGAACTAAATTGCATTTGGAGCAAGCAGCAAATGAAATAATCTTCATAAACTCTTCGTACTCATGAAAACATGGTCTGTTTGGCACTTACCTACGATTTCCATTTCCATTGCAGGTTCAACCTTGTGATATATGTGGTGGTTAGAAGACACAATGTGTGTGTACTTTTTTAAGAGGATAAAAGGTGTAAGCATCAGTGTTTCAACAAAGAAATAAAAGGAGTGAGTATAAGGGTTTTGACAAATAAGGAAAAGGAGTATCAAGGGTTTTTGAAAGACAACGTAAGACAATGATTAAAACTTTTATGTAAGCAAAGATAATGAAAGAGAACACTAACAGAATGTGACAACAAAACATCTATCGAGGGTTTGTGAAAAGAAACAATTTTTACCTAACGTGAGAGCAAAACAACAATGACTAAGAGGAAGAGCCCAACGGCAAGGAATACTAAGCATCTTGATAGTGGAGAGAGATATATCATCACAGTTGGAGGCAATAGAGAGAGGAAGAGCATGTGTGGGGCATTGAGAAAGGCTAGAGATAAAGACTCAGTGCTAAAGTGAGTATTATACTTAGGGAAACACTTTCTAGACTGGTTCTCATTAATAACAAGTGTTCATAACCTTCTCTAGACCAAATCTCATTAAAGACCTATGTCAATATGTTAAAAACATTTTTAATTCATATTGACAGTGTCTTTCAAATCATCCCATCTAAAATGTAAATTTTAGAATAGAGTATAACATTTTAGAAACATACAAGAACTTTCGCCTTAAGGTTTTCATCAACATCAGATTAATAACATGAGATAGATGATGATCATTAACAAGAACTATTAAAAGCCATAAAACGCAAAAAAATTTTCATTAATCATTGCTTAAAGGAGGCAGTATACATGCATGAAATCAAAAATCACATCAAAATATTATATATATATATATGATAATGATGATGGGTCACAAAATAACAACTACATCAAAATATTACATCATTGGGGGTTCTTGAAACTTAGGCTTTCAGAAGATCATCATCATCATTTTTCCAGGAGACTCATTGAGCCTAGTCCAAACTATTGATGATGTCATTCAACACTGCTGCTAACTCCTCTTATCATTCAAAGTACTAATCTTGCCTTACCATGACCTTTAGAATGGTGCCTTGGAGGTGAAAGATGGCCTCAGAGGTAAAAGGGGCTATGAAGAGGAACTACCGGTAGTTGACGCCGGAGGAGGAGAGGGGGAACACTGCCTTTTTGTTCTTGCCATCAATGGGAAGTGTTGATGCTCAAACAAGAAAGATAGAAGTAGAAAGGAACTTTTGACTGTGAACTTAGGAACTAATTAAAGGTGCCTTCGTATTTAAACCGGCCGTATTTAAAAAGCAGTCTAAATAAGAATTATGAGACCAAATGCACATCTTATCCGGTGTAAATAAAAATGTAACATTAGAAATTAATAAATGACATTTAGATTATGAAAGACTTAAATGACGGTTTAGATTAACATATTTAAACCTTATTCTACTACAGCCGATCTGAATGTAATCAAAATTATATTATAATTTAATTTACTAATAAAGTATATATGTTCTATAGGAAAATTAACTTATCAACCCAGAGATAGACACAATTGTTAGGATCGGCAGGCACAACGGAAGAATTTAAAATTTTTTGCCAATCCCAATCGAGGATCTATCAATAGCGTAAAAAAGAAGTTAGGAAGAATAGTACCTTTTCGAATTTAGGGTTTTCGATCTCTAGAAGCCAACACCTTAGGTCCATTCCCTCTACCGGTATCCACGCAAATGCTCTCCAATACAGATCACGTGCTAGCACTTTCAATGTCTCATAGGGTTTTCCTTGCGGCTCTCAATTCTCATTCGTGTCTGAGCTTTTCTACTCTATCAATTTTATAACCCATGGGGCTATATTCGAATTTCAAAATTAATCTTTATTAATTTTGAAATTAATTAAAAATTAATTATCTTGATGAAATAATTAAATAAATTAAGTTTAAATTAAATATGACCAACAGTTTTAATTTAACCTATTTATTTAATCCAAATAAAGAGCCATTAGATTTAATTTATCTTCATAAATTAAATCTAAGATACTATATCTCTATCATGTTAGTTATTAAATATAATTTATTTTAATAAAATTAAATTTAAAACTAACACATGTATGTATTTCGAAAGTACATATACATATAATATTATTAATTTTATTTTCATTAATTTTATATTATATATATAAATATAAAATTCATCCACCTTAGATTAAACATTATCTCGTGTTGGGCCATTCTTCTGTGCGACCCTATAGGCCCATACGAAGTTGGCAGTGGGCCAATAACTATACTAACCTACAAGTCGCAAGCAGCCTTTAGCAAGACATTACAACTACCCAATTCATATGAGGATCGTGAACACGATGAAACCTGTCATACAACCATGTCGCGTCCCTTTTTGTCAAACGATATATTGGTCAAGGATGAGGCATAGATAATGTCATCCTCTTATTCCTGACCATTGCTTTCTTGATTCCTAAGTACTCTGACAATAGAAATGGAAAATCCTTTCCATCATAGTATGGCCATACATTTCTAAAACTCACTCATCGAGGGGCCCAGTAATATCTCTGTACTAATGTGAGGGACAAATTCTATCTTGATCATTCATATTTCTCTGCATGAAAAACCACCAAGCCCTATCGTAGCCTTTATCATCACCCGGTTAAAAGTGACTTTTGACTAGTTCAAAGTTTAACAACTCTCATGTAGGAATCCATAATGACCTCAGGTCAAAGGGCATTATGGCGTGATTGTACATTAGAAAAGCTTATGACTTGATCCATATAGCTTTCTCATAGTGGGTTGGTCCAGCACCTTGCACTCTTATAAGTGCCTATGACTTTGATTCGTATCTCCATATCTTATCAAAGTCATACTAGTCTTGTCTCATTCTGCTTTCGCATAGACGACCGACCAGGGATATTTTAGGACTATCTTTATGATTTATCTAAGGAAACAATTATCACAGCTAACATGCAAATAATATGATAACAGAATGCAGAAATTCATTAAATAATAATGTTAAAAGTAAAATGATTGGCTTTTAGGGCACAATTTCCAACAATAATAGTGGGACAAATATCAAGACAAAGATTATAAATAAAAATATGTTTTCATTATTAATAATATTTTTTATGCTGCCTTTTACATTGATCTAAAACACATTAATTTACATAATAAAAAAACCCTCAATCTTCCTCCTCATTACTAAAGGAAGAGCAGGAAGAAGGGGAAGGGAAAGATGGGTCATATGACAGATTGGACTCGACGTCATTGGCATCACATAGAAGGTTGAGCTTGGTATTGATAGTGCAGAGCATCAGCAAGAGTCTTTTAAGGCTTTTGTTGATACGTCCACCCTCGCATGGAGGTGCTATAGAAGCTATTTTGATGAAGGTGGTGGAGGAGGCAGTGGAGCTGAATCTAAAGAAATGAAAGCAATGAGGAGTTTAAATATGTAAGATAGATGAAGATTTCGAAGAGATGCATAGTTGGAAAGTTTACCTTGGAAGCTAAAGAAACTTTGAACATTGAACACCAAGTATAAAGAAACGATGGTATGTAAAAGGATATTTACATCGAATTTTTAATGTGCCCGAACTAACAAGAATTTAAATTTTTAAAATTTCTTAATATTTAATACTTATCGACACCGTATTACATTACAACCAGTTTAGAAAATATTATTTACACCGCTTGAAATCGCGACTGGTGTTAAATTGTATCAATATTTACAAAAATGCTACCGGTTATACTTTTTAAACCATCTTTGCCTATGAGTCTTTTAAGAGTGTCATATGCTTTATCTAAGTAGGAGTTCTTAGAAAATGAGACTTCTGAGATCATAATTGAGCATGTTAATTGAAGTATTTGTATGAAATTCTTGATAGATGATAGTAAGAATGTTGGAATCTGTATGATGGGAGGTATAAACGTATTCTCCTCTTCACAGGCGTAATAGTATTATTATTTTTCTAGTCTAAAATAATACAAGTATATGACATTGTATACTTCAGTGTGCTATATTATTGAAAGTTCTTAGAGTAAATCAATTATGAATGACCCTAAGCGTGTGATGATTTTAGTGACTAAGTCAAGAATGGAAACCAAGGACAAATTCAATAAACTTAATGGGGACAATTAAGATATCTGATATTGAAATGTCTCATACAGAAAGAAGTTCTTGTCAAGCCATTAACAAATGATCATGGTAATGCTAAAGTTGAGATTCAGCTTAGTATAGAAAATATTTTGAGACCTATATGGCTTGAAAAGGGAAACAACGTAGCATGAATTTCCTTATAAATTGATATGGTTGTGATTCAATATTCCTTTCAAGAAATTTCTTTGATATTTAGATAGGATGGTAAATTCTTTATACTTGATTACTTTACCATTTCTTTTGATTTAAGTATTGACTTTAATATATGTCTGATAGTCAAAGATGTATAAATTGGTTCTAGAAATTGTAGTGATTTTGTTTTTTGCTTGTGGTCCTATGAGTATGAGGTTAAGATACAGAGCTTGGTATATTATTACCCTTGTTGATGATTTCTCATGTTATGGTCATTACTAGAATTCACACAAATCTGAAGCTTGAGTGTTTTAGACGATATGTGAATGAAGTTTGAGAGCAATTGAATAGGAATTTTAAAGGTCCTACGAACTGATCGAGGTCGTGATTAGATATGACTAGTTCTAGTAAGCTCTGTGAAAATAAAAGGATAATTAGATAATTAACTACCCCAGACACTCGACCACCAAAAGAAGTTTATAAAGGTGTGATAAAACTCTATTAGACATGGTTAATTAGATAATTTACAATGTATGTGTACAAGAGTACACTTAAATGGCATTATGGGATAGAATATACTGGTGCATGGGCCTCACATGTGGCATATCTATATTTGGTGACGGTATGCTGAGTTTGTAGTCGGTCATGTAGAATGTATCAACACATGGACACATGGCGCCAAATTGAGTAGACTCTGAGTAACTTTAATAAAGTAACTTTAATAAAGTAACATCATGACTTACTTTTGTGTTGGTGCCATAAAAGGATGCCACATGTCCCTTCATTATGAGATATACTTTTTGAATTTTGTGTTGGCCCTCTTAAAAGGCACCAACTAGCACATTAGTCAAGAAAATCCACCAGTCACCGGTCTAGCTATGTACTTGACCTTCCCAAGCACTGAATATGGGAGTCAGGGGAATTCATTAACCTTTTTCTTCCCCTGACCAAAAGGTTTTTCAAGCATGAGAGAGAAGGAAAGAGGTAGAGCTTGGCCCATACTTGGGACATAACCATAAGACTTACACACATGTGATTATATATCCTACCACCTCTCTCACTTCTTAAATTCGTCCAAATAGGCCAAAATGGCTGAAGAATAGAGAAAAAATAGTGAGAAAATGAAAGAGGAGAGAAGGTGGAGAAACTTGAAGAACCAAAGTATTCTTGACCCGATTTCACCTCCGAAATCACTTTTCTAGCTCTCGGAGTCTTCTCTAATGTTGTTCCTCTCAGTGAGAGCAACATTTCTATAATTTTGAAATCTCAATCAGAGGACTCTGGAGCCATTTACCTAGGGGAAGTGCTGTCAGAATCATGAACCACTACTGTATTAAGTTGAGGTAAGCCTAGGCTGTGATTTGAACTTAATATCTTGAGATTTGAAAAAGTCTTCATTAAATTGTTGTGCTGCCCTACTTTTGGGCAAACCTAGAACCTTAGGAAGAAATATGATTTTGAGGATTAAGAATTATAGGTGATAGATGAACCCAGAGCAATAAAATTTCCCTCGACCACTAATTGGCAGCCTGGTATAGAGGAAGGGTAGAGTCGTATATCGGTGAATTGTTGATTATAGATTCCACTGCTAAAGGAAGGAGTAGAGCTGTATATAGAGAATGAAACAGAGTAGCAGTGATGTATACCTAGTTGAGAAGGGTATAAGCTCTAATGAACCAGATGCTGAATTGGCAAGTGACTTAGATTCTAGTGGAACTCCATGGTTAAGCGTGATTAGGCGAGAGTAATCCCAGGATGGGTGACCTCCTAGGAAGTTAGGTTGATAAAGTTATGGAGACTTGAGGAATATTGATTGAACTGATATTTCTCCATAACTAATGATAATCTTAGTTAGATGAATCATATTCAAAGGCATATAGGTATGATAGATAGTATTGAATTAGAAGAGGCCAGGAACTGGTACAAAGATACACAGTGTTTTGGGTCTTACCAAATATTGTAGGGGAGATATTCTGACTCTTGAGTCTCCTTGCTATTTGTAACACCCTGCCTTTAATCACGTAATTATAATTCGATATTTGGTAATTAAATTAGATTAGAGACCGTCGAATAGTTTAAAACTCATTTGAAATTCCCTTTAATAGTAGGGACGTTACGAAATTGTCAAAACTTCATTCCTCTTTCGGTCTCAAGTTCGATTATCGAATATAATCACCTGTGCAGTTTAACTACATTTACGTATGACAGAGTGTATAACCAAAATCCCGGCAAACCCCGGGTTCAACCATATATATATAGTTCCAAGTTCTGCTAAAGGGATTACAGGTTAAAGTATTTAAACTATTTACAACCCAACAATATACAGTAATCCCTATTCAAACAGTCTAACCAACATTTCCAAAATAAATGTCCCTACGAAACTTTACCCGCTCCGGGTCACGCGCTTTTCCTTGGAGCCACACGCCCTGTCTGAAATGTTAGTTCAAAGGAAAGAATGAGATTCAAAAGAATCCCAGTAGTAACTAAACATTTATACCACATATAAGCACACAGCATGTAAGCAAATCATCATACAGCAGCAGCAACCAATATCAAACACCACCCTCATCCCCTTTCTCTGCCGGGAAGGCACACTGCCCTAACCCGAACCGTTGTTAGCTACTCAGGGACTATTGGCACCACCCTCATCCCCTTTCTCCGCCGGGAAGGCACACTGCCCTAACCCGAACCGTTGTTAGCTACTCAGGGACTATTGGCGTGGCCGTGCATACATATAGCCTTATAGCTCATACAGCTAATCGGCTTTCACAAATGGCCCGTCGGCCTCACAATCAGCCTATCGGCCTCATGTCACATAATCACACCTTATCCTCATCCCCTTTCTCCGCCGGGAAGGCACACCGTCCTAACCCGAACCGTTGTTAGCTACTCAGGGACTATTGGACTGACGGTGCTAATACATATCCACATAAGTCGAAATATCCGAATTATCACAAATCACTGATCATACACACATACAATGCATCATAAATGGTACGAAAGAAAAGTCACTACCTCGCTCTTTCCTGAAGTTAACTGGCTCAGTGGGCTTCCGAGGACGGCAGATGTCAAATCCTATAATCAAATTAGGGACAATTGGTCAATCTCTTTTCCAAGTTCTTAATTCTATAATACTTTATGTTGGTTATTATTTGGACTCTTTAGATGGCCATTACATGCCTAACCATATGCCTAAGGGGTTGGGATAACTATCCCTAAAGATCCCTCTTTGGAAAGCTAAACTCTGATTTTTGGCCCTCTCACTCGAGCACAGAAGGCCGTGCTCGAGCACAGCCCTCGATCTCACTCGAGCACACCTGCGAGTGAGACAGGAAGTGCTTGCCCGAGAGCAACTCCCGCGACCAACCTACACTCTCACTCGAGCACAAGAGGCTGTGCTCGAGCAGAGACCTCACCAACACTCGAGCACCCACAGAAGTGTGACCCTGCGAGTGACAACCCGAGAGCATCTCTCAACCTCTTCCTCCACCTTCACTCGAGCACAAACACCTGTGCTCGAGCACTGACCCCCAGTGCTCGCGAGCACAACCAGCGAGTGTCTACCCGAGAGCAACCCAACTCCCAGGCAACAGATTCACTTGAGCACAAGTCCCAGTGCTCGAGTGATCCCCCAATGCTCGCGAGTGCCAGGCGCACTCTTAGCAATCACTCACGAGTGATACCCTGAGACACTCACCCGCAGCACCAAAAAGGCACCCTCACTCGAGCACAACATGCTCACTCGAGCACGTTCATCCTGTGCTCGAGTAAGTTCTTCCCTCACTCGAGAAATGACACCAGATACCCAAAACGCAGCAACTGAGTTGATTTACCAGAATTCACCAATTGCACTCCAATGGTTCTAAAACTTGTGTTAGAGCTCATTATCACTTATTTCAACACAAGGAACCCATTGGCAACCAAAAACAACTCAAATTCAACCCATTCAACACATTCTCTCTCTAAATCATCAAACCACTCAAAAACCCATTCTAACAAATTCCCTCATTCAACTTCAAATCAATTCCTAATCACTCTCAAATGTCAAAACTGACCAAATGAACAGTGACACTCTCACCAAAGTCTACCCTTCACTTAACATCATAATTAGGTCTAATTTCCAGAATTCTCATTGGTTAAGCAAACATCTTGACATATATATCAAAATGCATTACAAACCTACCTCTTCAACTTGCTGAAATCAGCACCTTGATTCCACCAACTTTCAGATTCATCCAACAATCAAACACCACCAATGGAAATTCTGAAATCATAGATATAATGCTCTTGACCTCTTGATCAACATTAATGAAGGGTAACTAAGCATATAAGATCATTTACTCACCTAGAATTCAAGCCCTTTCTTTCTCTTTCTTGCTTGCTTCAATGAAAATGGAGGGAATGGAGAGAGAAAGATGAGTTGGTGAAGATGATCATTCTTTCCTCACACATGCCCATAAACCGACTAGGGAGGGAGAGAGAAGAGTGTTTGAATATTTTGACTTATCCAATGGCTCTTATTTAGCCACTTGGCATCATCTCCTTCCTCTTACCTTGATCTCACCTATTCTCACATACACAAGATCCCAACCTTAGATCTTTCAATCCCAACCATTGATTAAGACTACTAAGAGGTTTTCTCATCCGTGGCTAACCAGACGGTTGGTAAATTTACCGTTTTACCCCTGATTAGTACAATACTCATTAAATCATCACTAATGATCTTTATATCATAACACACAACATATACTTCAGATATGCTTAATTAACATTAATTACATCATTTGAAGTTATTATCCCTTAGTTAAAATCCAGGATGTTACACTATTGATAAAGCTCATGTGAATAAAAGAATTTGATGTTATATGGGATGCTAAATGTGAGAGGAGCTTTATATAGCTAAGAAAGGGCTAACATTCACACTAGTGTTGATTATCCCTGATCCAAGTACAGTCGGTATGGTCTGCAATGATGCGACCATAGTGGTTTGCAATAATACAACCTGTGTGGTCTGCAAATAAAGTGACTGTATAGGTTGTAGTAGAATGAGTATACAAGATTGGGATATGCCCTAGTATAGTGAATAGAATGGTGGCAGATGCCTTACAACAGCTGAAGTCTTACGAGATAGAATACCCTACTCATGAATTAGAGCTGGCGGTGATTGTCTTGATTTAAAAGAATGATGATTTGAATATGCCTTTATGATATTGTAATTGAGGTAGAATTAGAACCTCGTGAACAATGCTGATGTTGATTATCCAAATGTATGAGGGTTAGAATAGGAATGATAAATCTTAACAATTCCTAGTATGCATGTTGGGTCTAATTAAGGCAACTTGATTTTTTGGCTCAGCTAATGTTGAGGTTCTAATAATGGTAATCGAATGAATAATGGCCTAAGAATAAAAAAAATAGTATAATTGATTCTTTAAACTTGAATGATTTGAGGTACTAGAATATGGTACATATATGTATGAGGTTTTTGGAGGTTACTAGCTGCTAATCTAGCACAGGGAAAGATCTTGATTATAGAATATTCTCATAGAAAGAATGAATGAGATTTTGTTCCATGATGGAACAGAGAGATAGAAAGAATGAAAAAAGTAATGAGTTATGGTCTCATAGTCGAGATAGAGAATAGAATGTACAAGTGGCTTACGGGTTCACTATATGATATGGGTAAATTACTCAGTATGGGAAGTTGAATTTACAAATATTCTTGGAGCTAGGCCAATATTGAAAGTCCATATAGAATAACCCTAGAAGAGATGCTAGAATTAAAGAAAGTAGATTGTGGAACTGCTAGAGAAGAGGGACCTTATAAGGCTTTGGGTTCCCGATATAATAGTACTTAGGTTAAGAGATGGCTAACTAGAGAGGGCTACCTATAGAGAGTTTTGACTAGAGGAGCTAACCAGCCAGGTGATTGAGTAAAGCACTGAGTGCAATACTGTAGCGTGGAGCCACCATGATGTCGAACCGTAGTATGAAGCCACCATGACGTTGAACCATAGAGTGGAGCTACTTGAGCGTCAACTCTGGAAAGTGATGCATTTTAACGAGTCCCTTACTGAATGAGTTTCCTTGAAAGAAGGGTTTAAGTGACCTAATAAATCTCCATGAGGTGCTCTAGTGCTGTTTGTAGAGAGAAAAGATGAGAAAGGGAATTAAGGAAGAACAAGCTCGATGGTATAAAAGAAAGCAACACTAGCTGTATATCTTATGTAATAGTTCTGCATGTATGTGTTTACCATCGAGTATATTTGTTTCATGAATATACAGTGGGCAGTAAGACCTGTTGGACTAGCGTATTCTTAAGCCATCAAACCTGATATACATTCATTGAGAAGCCTTAAGTCCTATTAGACTAGTATGTCCATAGGTTGGTAGACGCATTCAGATGCTATGAGAATGATATCGGGTGGAAGCCCAAACCAGGTGGAAAACCTGAGAATTGATACCGGGCTGTACTCGGAAGCAGGTTGTCAAACTTGATCTACCATCTGTATAAAATTAGACCAGTTAGGTCCTGTGAATGAATATGAATGCTGAACTAGACTGGTTAGGTCTTATGAATGAATAACCAGACTGGTTAGGTCTTGTAAATGAATGTAAATGCTTGAGAATGGATGGTTTGCTTTGCATGCTTCAGGAATACAACATAAGTATACGATTGGCTTGAGTGGTAAGAAGTAGAGCCTAGAATGAATTCAGAATACCTAATGGACTATATGTCCTGAGGTGTTAGTCTCGGTATGTGGTCAGTAAAAGTGATGGATTGTGTGTCCTGTGGACAGTATGTCCTGATGCCATAAGACATGATGGACTCGCATGTCTTTAGGCCGTCAGAATATTATGTGTTTGAGAATTGTGACGAGGGAAGGCTCAAGGTGGTAAGACTTGGTGTGTAAATTTGCATGGGATAGAGGCCCTAAATGATATGACCTACATTGCCTAGCCCTGTGATATTGGGTCAGTGTGTCTAGAATATGCCTTTAGGTTAGCAGAGCATTCAAACAGTACCAGGTTGTAGCCATAGTAGTAAGACCAAGCACTATGGGATAGAATGAGTCGTAAGGCCAGAATAAATAAGTCGAAAGGCCAGAATGAAATAAACTATAAGGCTGAATGTATCAGGTATATCTCGATAAGGCAGTGAGCCTTGTGTAACCAAATACTGTGGTAATAGACCAGTAGGCCTTGTAAGTGAATCTATGCTATATACTGTATACTAAATGATGAATGCTAAATACTATTGGAGATTTTAAGGATATGGTGATTGGTGTAGCATGCATAGTGAGCAAGCATAGAAAAGGGATAGACTGAGTATTTAGAAATGATTCCACAAGGTATAGTTGAATACTATATGATATACGAAATTTAGAGGATGAAATTTATTGAACGAGGGGAGAATTTTAATATCCTAAATTTTGAGCCTAGAGACTTGAGTATAAGCTTACATTAAGCAGAGTCTTAAGCCCATTTTAGGAAGAGTCCCAAGAATGATGAGAGATAGAATAACTCTTAGGGACTATATGAATTGGCCCTCTAGGTCGAGAGTGACCCTCTAGATTGTATAAGGGCTCGATATGAGGAAGTCATCAAATGGAATATACCGGTGCATGTGTACAAGAGTACACTTAAATGCCATTATGGGATGGCATGCACAAGAACACATGTGGCTCCATATGGGCCCCACATGTGGCATATCGATATTTGGTGACTGGTATGCTGAGAATGTAGTCAGTTAGGTAGAATATATCGGCACATAAACACGTGGCGCCAAACCGAGTAGACTCTACATAAAGTTACTTTAATAAAGTGGCTTTAATAAAGTAACATCATGACTTACTTTTGTGTCGATGCCAAAAGAGATATTCTCGTTGACTTTTGTGTTGGCCCTCTTAAAAGGTGCCATCTAGCACATTAGTTAGGGAAATCCACCGGTCTCTGGTCCAGTTTGACCTTCCCGAGCATTGAATGTGAGAGTTAAGGGAATTCATCAGGCTTTCCCTTCCTTTGACCAAAAGGTCAGTCAAGCATGAGAGAGAAGGAAAGAGGAAGAGCTTGGCGTATACAAGGGGCACATGGCACTATTAGACTTCAACATGTGATTAAATATCCTACCACCTCTCTTACTTCTTAAATTAGCCCAAAGAAGCCAAAATGGCACAAAAATAGGGAAAAATAGTGAGAAAATGAAAGAGGAGAGAAGGTGGAGAAACTTGAAGAACCAAAGTGTTCTTGAGCTGATTTCACCTATGAAATTACTTTTCTAGCTCTTGGAGTCTTCTCTAATGTTGTTCCTCTCAGTGAGAGCAATATTTCTATAGTTTCAAAATCTCGATCAGAGGAGTTTAGAGCCATTTACCTAGGGAAAGCTTTGGTAGAATCAAGAATCATCTATGGTATTGAGTTGAGGTATGCATAGGCTTTGATTTGAACTCAATATCTTGAGATTTGAATAAGTCTTCATTAGATTGTTATGCTACCCTATTTTTGGCCAGACCTATAACCCTAGGAAGAAATATGATTTTGATGATTTTGAGGTTTCCAATAGGTTCAGAATGAAAAATTGTGTGGGATAACGGTGAGGAACCGATTCTGAGAACACTAGAATAAAAAACTGAATTTTTGGCCTAAGAACCTTAAGTTTCGGCCAGATGCAAAATCATAGAGAAGGAATGTGAGTTTGGTGGTTTTGAGATTTAGAAATAGATTCTACACAAAAAATTATGGGAATAGGTTGTGAACATGATTTTAGAAGCGTTAAATAGAAAACCTTAAATTTGTAAGTGAAGTAGTGATGCCAAATTGCATTTTCTGGGAGACAGATTATTTGTGGAGTGTTTTGAATGTTCAAACATAATCCAGTGGTCATGATATTTTCCTTAGTTATAGTAGACATACTAAGCTTCAATTTGATATGTAATATGAGCCATTTGAGTTAGTACATTAGGAGATATGATTGGTTAAAGTTAGGCATTAAATCTAGAATGATTTAGGTGGCAGTAAGGATTGATTGAGGTTTCTGGAATTGTGTGGCTATAATTGGCAGTAGGAGATATTTTTCCCTTAAAGTAGACTTAAAGAGCTTTACATAGGACTTTGAACCGCCCTAATTGAAGATTCCTAGATAAAGTTATGAATTTTTAAATTAAGGTGATAAATTTGGTAGATTAGGGTAACCCATGAATTTATGGCACTTAAGGTAATTTGAGACAAGTATGGGTCCAAAGATAAGAGACATGTTCTAGAGGCTAATGTAGCCATATTGAATATTCATTTGTCATGGCTCTAATAATATGGTTATGTATCTAGGGCCATAAGATGTCAAGGAAGAGCAAATGGAAGCCTTTGCAAGAAACTACAATAGTTGGAAGAAAAGGAAACAAGAAAGGGACTTAAAGACAAAAGGTAGTAAACTTACCTAACTTGCTTGTATTTTATATGTATGCTTGCACATTGATATATGTGATTTCTTTGCTTGATTATATGATGCATATATGAATGATTAAAGCTCTGTTTCTATTTATACTATGGCCATGAGTATGTTGTATGAACCATTGAGCATGTAGATATGTTATTATGTGAGCATGAATTTATGTAAAGCAAGCATGTTATGCACTAAGCATTTATCTTGCATGCATAATTGGTATTGTTTGCTATTGAGATTCTCTCGAATCTCACCCTCTCTTACCTAACCATATAGGTTTATTAAGTACAGAAGAGGAATGTATTAGAGTTGTGCAATAGAAGATGTGATGGAAGATTGAAGATGAATGTGTGATAATATGTTATATGTATATTAGCATGTAATGTGATTGATTGTATAAACATATCAAGTTAAATGACATTGTTAAGTATGTTATTTATGGCATGTATGTTCGTATACAAAGAAGAATAAGTGCAAGAATCCATGTTTGAATAATTAAGAATGGGAAGTAATTCCAGATACTTGGTAAATTTAAGGTACATTGTTTTCTGAATGAATAGTGCTCTAAGAAAATAATTGTATAAATTTTTGGCTAGGAATTTTTATTAAAATTTTCCTAAGCCATAACAAGGTGCTGGCTCATGCTATAGTTAAACCTATGATGGCTCATGCTAAATTAAGGTGTTATAGTTAAACTTATGATGGCTCATGCTAACCCACAAAATGTGTAATATCCTAAATTTTGGGCCTAGGACTTTGAGGATAAGCCTATATTAGGCAGACTACTAAGCTTAGTTCGGGAAGAGTCCTAAGAATGTTAAGAGATAGAAAGACTTTAGGGGACTATATAATCCAGCCCTATCGGGTAGCGGGCCCAGTATGCGTAGGCAGTAAGACCAAAGTGTCAGTGAAAATGCTTAGAGGACACATATATTGTGCCATTGGGTTTGTAGAAAGATGCCACTAGCTATGTCATGAGGTATGAGACTGATTGGTTGAGCGAAATATGCCAGTATAGGTGTGCACATGTCATTTTCAAGGCAGACATGTGTACCCTATGATTCCAAAGTAGACATTGGTATGTTGCGCTGTGTGGAATATATACACATGCACTTTGACCTGACATCATTTGGCAAGCCTTGATATGTATGTCATGGTTATGAGTAGAATTCTGAGTATGCACCGATAAAGTAATTTTATTAAAGTAACTTTATTAAAGTAAGCAATGATGACTCATGATGGTATAACTTTTTATGTTGGCTAAGCAAAAAGATGACAAGTGTCCCTTAATCATTGCAAAGGACAATGACACTTTTGTATTGGAAGAGTAAGGAGTTGACAAGTGTCCCTCATCATTACACTCACCTTATGCCTTTTGTGTCGGCATTCTCAGAGAGCACTACCTAGCACCTGAGCAGGGAAAATTTACCGGTCTTCTGTTCAATTGCGTACTTGACTTGTTGAACACCAAACCCGAGAGTCTGGGGAAATTGTCAGGCCTTTCCTTCCCCTGACCAATCAGGGACGCCTAAGAGGAGAGAGAAGGAGGTGGGACCTACTTTATTAAAGCAAGTGACACGTGTAACTGAATCACTGGATCACCGGACAAATGGCACCACAAGGTTTTGACACATGGCGAACAATTCCAAGACTCCTTAAGGGCGATTAATTTCGTGCAAGCTCATCCAAAAGAAGGGAAAAATTTGAAAATTCATGAGAAATTGGAAAAGGAAAGAGAAAATGTGAATAGTAACTGTTCCTAAGCTCCATAGCTGATTTCACCTTTGAATCAGTTTTCTCTCAAAATACCCTTTACAAACCTCCTTCTACTTATCTCAAGCTTCATCTCTACAGCTTTAGATTTTTACTTAGAGGGGTTTGGTGCCATCTCATCGGCCAGAGTACTGCCAGATTTTTGAACTGATTGCAAAAACACATAGAGGTAAGTGTGGGCTTCATTTTGAATTGATTATTTTGTTGTTTGGATGAGTTTTCATGGGGGTGGGGTACTATTCATATTTTGGCCAAGGGATATTTTTGAGGTTTAATCATGTGTTTATGGTTAAATGATAATTTATGATGATTTTGGAAGTTTACGTTTAAAGCTGCCAGAATTCGTTTTTGGAGCAGTGAACCTGTAACATTTTTTTGATCAGTCAAGCTTAGTTCAAACGTAAAATTTTATAGGATTAAAGTAGATATCCTGAGCTTTACTTTGATAGGTAATATGAACCATTTGGACTATTATATTAAAAGTTATGATTTTTCAAAATTTGACCTTGAATTTGGAATAAAAATTATGGCAGTCTGTGTTTGACGAATTTCTGGAAAATATGTAGCTGTAATAAATGCTCTGTGATATGTTTCACTGAAAGAGGACTTTAATAGATTTTTATAGAACCTAGAACTAACCCATTTGGATTTTGGTAGAATTAATTATGAATTTTCAAAATTTGGTCTAGAAAACTGGCGAATTCTAGGGGTAGTGATAAATTAAGTGAGATACTATATTGATGTGCATTTAGAAGTGTAATGGCTATATTTTTTCTTGAAACTAGATTGATTAGGGGTCACATAGCTTTTGGAATAATCATAATTGGAGTTTCCTAGACAAAGTTATGAATTTTCAAAGATTATTGAAAATTCTAGCAGATTTTGGTAATTAGGCGAAAATAAGAAAGTAAGGGTAATTAGTAATTAATTTGAACTTCAATGGTTAAGTAAAGCCTATAAAATTAGTATGGGCCCATTAAATACCCATTCGGCCTAATGTGTTAACTTTAAGGTTAACCAACTAAGGTGTCTTGGGTTCTTAAAATTTCGGATAAATATAGGCCCAAAGAATAAAGACAAGTCTTAGAGGCTAAAGTAGCCTATTGGACATTTATTTGTCATGGCTCTAATAATATGACCATTTATCTAGGGCTATGAGATGAAAGGAAGAAGAATGGAAGAATTTCCAAATAACTTCAATGGTTGGAAGAAAATGTATAAGATGGGAGCTTGAAGACAGAAGGTAGTATAACTTTCCTGACTTGCATCTACTTGATAAGTATGCTTATGCATTGATGTGTTTAATTTCTTTGATGAATGGTTTGAAGCATGTGTAATGCCCTAAATTTTGATCAAGGGCTAATCATGTTTAATGAGAATAATTTGTGAATTTAAATTGGAATTATTATGGGTTTTGTGGCAATATTAATTAATATGCCATGATTAGTGGAAAATTGAAAGAATATAATTATTGGGCTAGTAGTTAGTGATTAAGAGAGAAATAACTAAGGAGAAATGAGATATGCAACTAAATGACTAATGAAGTGGTTAGAATAACTAATTAGTTACTTACTTTATGAGAACCAATGGGAGTGGGACAAGTGTCAAGAAGTGATGGTGGCAGAGTGGTTGGAAGAGTCAAATGGCAATTGTTTATTACTTTTCTCTCTCTTTCCTCCCTCTTTTTCGGTGGCAGTTAGTATGGGTGAGGAAGTGCACTCATTTCTTTCATCTTCTCCACTCTCATCTCTATCTCATTTCCCTCTCTCTATGCGACAGCCATTGGAGGCCAAAGAAGAGGTGAAAAGCTTGTGATAAAGGTAAGAAAATGAACTTTAATGCCAAAACTCCCTTCTATAAAGTTGTTCCTTGTGTTGAGAGCTTCAATTTTATGGTTTTATATTTGTCATTTAGTGTTGTTTGAGCTCTCAAGAAATTTTGAAGTTGGGAGAATCAAGGAACTCCTTTGGGTGAAACTAATTACAAACAAGGGTGAAACTAATTACACCATATCTCTTTAAGATCTAGGGTAAGTGGGAGATCATTAGGGTTACATTTTCATGAAGGAAAGCTACAATAGAATTGTGACATGAAAGAATTAAAAGTTACAACATTTGTTGTCAATTAGTTTCCAAACAATGGAGAAAGTAATTAAATCACATCTCTTTGAAACACAAGGACAAGGCAGTACAGAACAAGCTAACGATCCTCAAACATTCCTATAATTGGGAGCTTAGAATGATCAATAAAGAGATATATACAATATAAAGAAGAAACCCAAGAAGCTCTAGTGAAAAGGAGTAACTAAGAAAACCGTTGATGGCTATTCCAAAGGAGGATGATGAGTTACATTTTTTACAAGAGGTCATGTCAGGGAAGAACAAAATTAAGCAAATGAATGAAAAATGAGCATATTTAAGACTGAACCAAGTTTGAGAATTAGTTTATCTACCACCAGGTCTAAAGGCTATTGGGAACTAGTGAGTTCTCAAGTCTAAGAGAAAAAGAGGTGGATCAATTGGCATGCACAAGACTCATTTAGTTACAAAAGGGTATGCATAACAATATGGCATCCTTCTCTCTTGTTGTGCACTTAAATTAGACCTAATATGACAATAGCTAACCTTTTGGATTTTAGATTTACATTAAGCAGATGTAAAAATTATACTTTGAGCGGTAATCTAGATAAAGAAGTCTATATGCAGTGATTATTAAATTTCACTAAAAGTGGTATTTGAAGTTTCACATAGGGGTGACTTCATATGTTTTTTTGTAGAAGTCCTTTTATGGATTGATGTGATTGTCCAGATAATGATGTTTAATGCTTCGAAAGAGCGGTAATCGAGTGTGGTTTTTAAATGGCTGAAGAGAACCATTTATAAGTGTTTTATGATGTTGTTTCTTTAAGTGGATGATATACTATTTGCCATAAATAATTTGAATTTAGTAGCGCCTATTAAATAATTGCACTAATACATTTGGAAAAAAAATACATGGGTAAAATAGTTGGATTTGAGATCTAAAGAGATAGTTTAAGAAAAGTCCTCTCTGTTATAAGAGAAATACTTTAAGAAGATTCTTAAACATGGATACAATCCCATGGATACCCTAGTAATTCTTAGAGTGATTTTGAGGTTTGATAAGTTTCCCTAACTAAACCAATCAAGAAGAAAATGGAAAAGAATTTCCATATAAATATTGTTGATAGTGTAATATATGCAGTAATGTATACAAGACCAGTTTTATGTTCATGGTTGAACTTTTAAGATGGTACAAGTCCAACTATTGTGAAAGACATTAGATGGCTTTACAAAAGGGTCTTGAGATACTTGTAGAGTAATACAAGTGGCTACATGGCTAGTAATGTTCATGGAATATCTGTGATTTGAAAGTGAGGCCTCAAATTTGGTGTTAAAATAGTTTGAGTACACGTAGCCATTACCTAAACAAAAGAACCTAAGCATAATAGCTAGACTAAATGCAAAGATATAACTATATGAGAGTTTTAATAGCATGTAAAGTTGTATGAGAAACATGTCAAGTTCTTTTGCTTGCACAGGGTATGAAATAATAGATACTTCATTATGGCTTTAAATATATGTGAACAATGTCTAGTATGTCATACAGGTTGGTGAGGTAGGCTTTCTCACATGAGTGACCTCATTTGACACCCAAGAAGAGTGTACAAAGGTAAGACAATTGTGTTCATCAGTAAAGCAGCGAGATTGCTGATATGGTAGAGGAAAAATACAAACTGAATTTTTCCTCGACTTAAAGGTAGTAAGACGAGATGAGATCTATGATTGTAAATATGGATTGAATCATGGAAACCCACATCTATGATATATGTTACCAGAGAACAAATTCTTCAAAATTGAAGCCATGTAAGTGGAGGTGAAGAATTTGGTTTAGGTACTGAGAGTATTTAGACTTAAGCTTGTATGGTGTCGATGTTAAAATCAAAGTGACATATGCTCTTATAGTATAAGAGTAACATCATAACATGCGATTCATACTGCATGTGCTAAGAACCGTAATTGGGAAGCAAGTAAATGGATCCCTGCTTTATTGCTGTGTGAGTCCTAGAAAGGCTAACCTTTTCAAAGATGTCCTTTCAATTTTACATTATCATGGAAATATGTTTCAATATATGCTACTTTAGCATTTTGTCCTATGATCTTGATTGATGCGATATAATGGTATTATATTAGGAAAGTGCGTGGTTGATTTATATCAAAGTGATATATGGGCTAAATGATGATTATTACCTGAAATATACACACCTATGCTAGTGTCTGAGACTAGTCCCTTATGATATCATTTTTGTAATTTCACAAGTGTAGATAGTATACATACGAGAAGGCAATATGAGTTTTATACTAACTTAAGAGGGATTCGATTAGGCATGAGAAAAGTGTATTTTATTGGTAAATCTAGGATGTCCAGGCATTATATCAATATTGGGTTATCTTATGGCAATCTCAAAAAAAGGGATTTCTAGTACAACCATCCAAATGGAGACGCCATGCCTACATGGTCACGACAAAGTACCTAGTATGAAAGAAGTAAGAGAAGCAAAATTGACCCATAACATCTAACTCACCAAGTGTGAGTGGGAGATGTTGGAATATATTAGTCCACCCTTAGTGGATTAAGGCCCAAGCTCAATTCAAGAGGGGTTATTATGGAGAGACATGAGTTCATAAAGAGAAATATCACTTTATGGTTTAATGGTTATGTCTATTCTCATGTAACCGTAAGCTTAAGAGTTACATATATTCCTATGTGACTATGTGTACACTATATATAGGACGTAGGATTAAGAGAGTAGAAATATGAATAACACACTGCATATTGCTCTTCTCCCTCTAAAAATTCTCTCGTAAGAATATTCTCTTCTCTTCCTCTCTTTGGTGTATTTGTTGCATAATTTGATCGAGGTCCGCATCTGTACTTCAATTTCATGTAGGTACTATAGCAAGTAAATTAGATTATAGGTACACCCAAAATTCTCATAGTTTCTCTTACAAATGAGTTTGCTCTTTCAGTTGAAATTGATATGATCTCTTGTGACAACCCTCAAACTCAATTTTACATATCTTTGAAACTTGAATTTGTTGCTTCACTTTAGTAATTGCTTTTTTTTTAATATTTCAGCCTTGACCTTCTATCAATGTTTAAAACTGAAATTGATATGAAATTTGTTTCATATGAAAGTAGTCAGAGTAAGCTTTTCAAAGACACCTATATCAATTATGATGTTTCTTTTTATGAAAGGATATGAATTTTTGAAATATAACATTGAAAATTGAAAAACTATTAAAATTTTTGTTTGACCTTTGCTGAATCTTTTTATCATAAATTCCAAAGTGAAATGAATTTTAGAATGGGTCTTGTCTAATTTACCTCTCTAAACAATGTAACTTTACAATAATTGGGCCAAATAATGATTATATATGGTGAGATTTACTTTAGCTAATTGGGTTCACACATGCAATGTATTTTTAAGACAAGTCACTATTAACAAGTTCTACAAGACCCACAATAGATATTTAGCAGACAATTATAGTCATGCAATTGGTAGAGATAATGAGGGCTCTATGATAACAATTAATTTTTCATATTTTCCCAAGTTTCAAACCCTTTTCGTGGTATGTTGTAATATCCCAAAAAGTGATTAAGGGCTAATGACTTTAAAAGTGGATATAATTATTGTTGAATAAATACTTTTGGAGAATGTGTGATGGGAATTTGGATATTTTAATGATTCCAATGGCTTCCTTGTGAAAATTCATGTGGGGAGAGTGTTTATTGTGAAATTGGAACCATTGGGAATAATCGTGCAAAAGTTGAAAACTCTGTCCATTGAAACTCTGTACAGGGCAGCCAATTTGTATGGACGTTTTAAATAGGCAAATGGTCTCTAAAAATTCTGAAATTTTCCAGTATTAAAGTTCACATGTCAAACTTCAAAATGAACATATAATTTGTATCATTTTGATTTGTGACCTAAGATTTTTGGATTTTTGAAGTTTGCCCAGCGAAATTAATTATTTTCTGGAACAGTATGTAAAGATTGAAATTCTGGGAATTTTGTGGTGATTTTCAGTAATGGCCAATATTTTTCCTATGAAGAGGACTTAAATATCTTTCATTTGGCTTTGGAATCACCTCATTTCAATTTTTCTAGAATTAGTTATGATGTTTCAAAGTTTGGGCAGAAAATCTGCCAGAAAATCCGAAAATGGGAATTTTGACATCATCTCATTAAAAGATGATGTCAGCATGGATTATTAATCAAATTGCTCATCTTCTTCAGCCATTTCACGCCATTTCCAGCTGAAGATAGTGAGAGAAAGTTGAGAGCTCTTAGAGAGAGAAAGAGGAGAAATCTCGCAAGGTAAGCCGATTTCTCCGACGATCTAGCTCCTAACGCGTATAACCTTGTTCCTAAGCTTCTCTTCTATGTTATTTAAGGTGTTTGAGAAGACAATTTGGTGTTCAAGGGGCTAGGGTTTTCAGCCACTCTTGAGAAAAGCTAGAAGGAGCTTGAGGTAACTTCCAAACTTTCGTATATTGCTTATTCTGGTTGCTGTGGGCAATTTAATCGGTGAAATTTCGCCGGATTGCCATTGGTTTTAAAGTTTGGAAATGATGTGGCCTAGGGGTTATGCTGCCCAAATTGGGTCTTAATGTTAGTTGTAACCTAATGTAATGGTTAATAAAGTGGTTAGGAGTAGAAAGGAACGCGTTTACGGAGCCGAAATCGTAAAACCCCAATTTTTCCCGGAGAACATGTATATTTCGGCCAAGGCTGTAAATGGGTCTTAGAGTTGGATTTTCAATGATTTGATGATTCCATTGGATTCAGTGGGCGAAAATAGGTGGGGTTACAGTTGGGCACTTTTTCAAAAAAGGCCGAGAAAGCATAATTACGGAAACACCCCTAAAACCCTAAAAGTAGGGCTGCCAAGGGCAATTTCGTAATTTGACATTGAATTTGATAATTCTGAGTACGGAAATGGATTCCTTGGGCGGAAATATGTTAGGATAGCCCAGATTAGAATTTTGAGAAAAGTGCAACCGGTCCGGGTATGGCGGGCCCAGGCCGGGTCCCCGGGGGTATTTTTGTAAATTTTCATTATAGACTCATATAACCCTAAGTAACACTATGGAAGTGTCTAAATAGTGCATTTGGAATTGTAGGATTCGATATTTGCCGCCCTCGTGATCCAACTGCGCTGAAGGACGTCAGGAAAGGATCAGGTAGTGACTCTCTCTCTCTCTCTCTTATACTATGTGTAATGCTCTGTATGTGTGTGTTATCACTGTTCTGTGATGAATCTTTGATGTTGCTATGGTTACAGCTGGTGATAGCTGTCGTTTACAGCATAAGCTGTCGTTTACAGCGCAAGCTGTCGTTTACAGCATAAGCTGTCGTTATTGTGATTACAGCGTAAGCTGTCGTGATTATGATTACAGCGAGAGCTTTCGTATTGTGTATACAGCCGTGAGTGCTGTCGTTTGTGGTGAAAACCATGTATCTCTGAGATTGCTGCTGCTATTGCTGTTTGTGATTTATATACATGCTTGGTATTTATACATTGTATGAGTGGTTTGTTACTACTGAGATTCTCTCGAATCTCATTCCTTCCTATGACTAACCTTTCAGACAGGGCATGTGGCTCAAAGGAGAAGAGGCCGACCCGGAGCACTTAGGACCCTTAGGGGTATGTTGATTTTGGAAATGTTGGTTATTTCTTTTGAATTCGGGATTACTGTATAATCTGAAATATGAATAGTATATTCGATTTTGGATGTAATCCCCTAGTGGATACTTAAACCTCAGGTTATATATGTATAGAATCCGGGAGTTGCCGGGGAATTGGTTTTACACTCTGTCATACGTGAATGTAGATAAACTGCACAGGTGATTATATTCAAATTTTGAAATGGAGACCAGGAACAGGAAAGAGATTTTGAATGATTTTGTGAAAACCCTACCACAAAGTAGGAGATTGAAACAAGTTTAAGTTATCCGAAGGTCTCTAATCTACTTTAATTATTTAATATCGAATTATAATTACATGATTAAAGGCAGGGTGTTACATATGTAGTGTAAGTTACATAAAATTAAATGAAGTTTTCAAGCGATTGGTCCTTTAATTCAATCATTTTGAATTGCCTTTATTGACAAACAGATCGTAACAACCCTAATTTGCCTTATGGGTTCATATATTAAAGGTTCTTTACTAGTAGACTTGCAGTTGGAAGAAAATTTACACAACCATGAACCAAGAAAAATCATAGTCCATTCCAATGCCTGAGTGGTGTAACATCCTGGATTTTAATTAAGGGATTATAACTTCAAATGATGTAATTAATGTCAATTAAGCATATTTGAAGTATATGTTGTGTGTTATGATATAAAGACCATTAGTGATGATTTAATGAGTATTGTACTAATCAGGGGTAAAACGGTAAATTTACCAACCGTCTGGTTAGCCACGGATGAGAAAACCTCTTAGTAGTCTTAATCAATGGTTGGGATTGAAAGATCTAAGGTTGGGATCTTGTGTATGTGAGAATAGGTGAGATCAAGGTAAGAGGAAGGAGATGGTGACAAGTGTCCAAATGAGAGCCATTGGATGAGTCAACATATTCAAACTTTTTCTCTCTCCCTCTTAGTCGGCTGTGTGTGTGTGTTGAACCAAGAAGAAGTGATCATCATCATTCTCTCTCTCTTTTCTCCATTTTCGTTGAAGCAAGCAAGAAAGAGAAAGAAAGGGCTTGAATTCTAGGTGAGTAAATGATCTTATATGCTTAGTTACCCTTCATTGATATTGTTCAAAAGGGTAAGAGCTTTACTTCCATGTTTTCAGACTTTGGATTTGTGGTGTGTGGCAAATTGAGGGAATTTGAAAGTTGAGGAATCCAAGTTCTGAATTCAGCAAGTTGAAGAGGTAGGTTTGTAATGCATTTTGATATATATGTCAAGATGTTTGCTTAATCAATGAGAAATCTGGAAATTAGACCTAATTATGATGTTAAATGAGGGGTAGGCTTTGATGAGAGTGTCACTGTTCATTTGGTCAGTTTTGACACTTGGGAGTGATTAGAATTTGATTGGAAGTTGAATAAGGGAAGTTGTTAGAAGGAGGTTTTGAGTGGTTTGATGATTTAGAGTGAGAATGTGTTGATTGAGTTGAATGTGGGTTGTTTTTGGTTGCCAATGGGTTCCTTGTGTTGAAATGAGTGAGAATGAGTCTTGACACAAGTTTAAGAACCATTGGAGTTCATTTGGTGAAGTTTGGAAAAGTATACCAGTTGCTGCGTTCTGGTTTCTGGTGTGATTTCTCGAGTGAGAGAAGAACTCACTCGAGCACAGGATGAACGTGCTCGAGTGAGCATGTTTGTGCTCGAGTGAGGGTGCATAAATGCGCTGGGGGTGAGCGTTTCAGGTGTTCACTTGAGAGTGATTGCCAAGAGTGCGCCTGGCACTCGCGAGCATTGGGGGATCACTCGCGAGCACTGGGGTCGTGCTCGAGTGAATCTGTTGCCTGGGAGTTGGGGTGCTCTCGGGCAGACACTCGCTGCCTTGTGCTTGCGAGCACTGAGGGTCAGTGCTCGAGCACAGGCACTTGTGCTCGAGTGAAGGTGGAAGAAGATGTTGAGAGGTACTCTCGGGTTGTCACTCGTAGGCCTCACTTTTGTGGTGCTCGAGTGTGCTCGGGGTCTCTGCTCGAGCACAGCCTTTTGTGCTCGAGTGAGAGTGTGAAAATGTAGTGAAGTTTGCTCTCGGGCAAGCACTCGCGGGAGGTCACTCGCATGTGTGCTCGAGTGAGAGCGAGAGTCATGCTCGAGCACAGCCCCTTGTGCTCGAGTGAGGGGACCCAGAAATTAGTGTTTAGCTTTCCAAAGAGGGATCTTTAGGGATAGTTATCCCAACCCTTTAGGCATATGAATAGGCACTTAATGGCCATCTAAAGAGTCCAAATGAATACCAACTTAGAGTGTTATTGAAGTAAGAACTTGGAAAAGGAAATTAACCAAATGTCCCTATTTTGATTATAGGATTTGATATCTGCTATCCTCGTGAGCCCACTGTGCCCAGAGACATCAGGAAGGGATCAGGTAGTGACTTTTCTTTCGTACCATTTATGATGCATTGTATGTGTGTATGATCAGTGATTTGTGATGAATTCGGATATTTCGACTGACGCGAATATGTGGTAGTACCGTCAGTCCAATAGTCCCTGAGTAGCTAACAACGGTTCGGGTGAAGACTGTGTGTCTTCCCGGTGGAGAAAGGGGATGAGGATGAGGTGTGTTATATGTGATATGTGAGCCGAAAGGCTGATTTGTGAGCCGAAAGGCTGATTTATGAGCCGAAAGGCTATTTGTGAGGCCGACGGGCCATTTGTGAAGCCGGATAGCTTATGAGCTATAAGGCTATATGTATGCACGGCCACGCCAATAGTCCCTGAGTAGCTAACAACGGTTCGGGTGAAGACTGTGTGTCTTCCCGGCGGAGAAAGGGGATGAGGGTGGAGTGTGATATGTGTTGCTGCTGCGGTACATTGATTGCTTACATGCTATGTGCTTGTATGTGGTATAATTGCTTAGTTACTACTGGGATTCTTTTGAATCTCATTCTTTCCTTTGAACTAACCTTTCAGACAGGGCGACTGGCTCCAAGGAAAAGCGTGTGACCCGGAGCGGGTAGAGCTTCCTAGGGACATTAGTATGGCTTTTGTTGGTTAATCGTTTTAGATAGGGATTACTGTATTACATTTGGGATGTAATTAGTGTAAATATTTGGTTTGTAATCCCCTACATGGAATTTGAAACTATATATATGTAGTTGAACCCGAGGTTTGCCGGAATTTTGGTTATACACTCTGTCATACGTAAATGTAGTTAAACTGCACAGGTGATTATATTCGATAATCGAACTTGAGACCGAAAGAGGAATGAAGTTTTGAAAATTTCATAACGTCCCTACTATTAAAGGGAATTTCAAATGAGTTTTAAACTAATCGACGGTCTCTAATCTAATTTAATTACCAAACATCGAATTATAATTACGTGATTAAAGGCAGGGTGTTACATTTTGGTATCAGAGCTGTAGTTCCTGGCAAGGGTAGAGGTTGCTAGGATAGATCCCTTAGTTGGTTTAGGGATAAAAGATTGTTTGTGAATGATCGTTGTGTGTGCACATATATGTTTAAATGATTTGAATATAGACGAGTTTTATGACTATATGTGCATACTGTCTTTGCTGGATTAATGGGGTAAGCTATTTGTAGAATGAAGAAGACTAGTGGACGCCCCAAGGTTCCGCGTGTGGACCCTGTGGTGGAGGTTGATAATGAAAATCCACCGGATCCAATGCAAGAATTAATGGGTCTGATAAAGGACCAGCGGGACATGATCACTGAGCTGAGAGACGAGCTTAGAGCGGAGAAGGCAAAGAACAAGGAAGTTCCGGTTCAGTCCACACCGGAAGAAACTCAAGAAGGGACCCAACATGAGGACACTGCGGAGGGATCAGCACGGCCATCAGAATCCCCATCTCGTGTTATTCTGAATCAAGAGTCTCATGGGGGACTAGCTAGAGAGGATAGAGATCTTCAGTTCTGGGTTACAAGATTCTGCAAACATCTGCCTCCGGTGTTCAGAGGGAGGTTTGATCCACAAGTGGCAGAGGATTGGCTGAATCGTTTGGAGAAGATATTTGAGGTCCTCGGGTGTCCGGATGAAGTGAAGCCACGGTTGGCAGTTTATAAACTTGAGGGTGATGCGGATCGTTGGTGGCGGAATGTCGCCCTAGCATTGAAGAGCGGAAATGTGCCACTGACTTGGGAGGTGTTCTTACAAGAATTCAACGAGAAGTACTTTCCGAAGTCAGTTCAGCTTGAAAAGGAGACAGAATTCCTTAACATAAGACAAGGGGACACGGAGAGCTTTGATGACTACTTGTCCCGATTCATTCGCTTGTCCCGGTATTCCTCCTATCTCCGGTACAAGGATGATGGAGAATGGAGCTCAGACATGCTCATTCGTGGTCTGAGGCGAGAGTTGCGGAAGCGGTTGGTTACTCACCGATTTAAGAAGTTCAATAAGGCTGTGGAGCAATGTCGAATCACGGAAAACAACTTAAGAGAAGTGTATCCTGGCAGAGTTATTGGTCACCATAGTGAACCCAGTAAGGGTAATGCCTCTCAGAAGCGGAAAGGCCAAGGATCATCTTCATTCAAGAGCGGTGATAAAAAGCCCTATCAACCTAAAGGTCGTGAACCTCATAGATTTGTAACCGAGTGGAAATGTCGTCGCTGCAACAAATCACATTATGGCCAGAATTGTTAGGGAGAAATGATCTGTTTTAACTGCAAGCGACCAGGACATCTTTCTAGAGATTGTCAACAACCACGAGCGGAGCAAAGGCCGAAGACACAGGGCCGAGTGTTTGCAATGACCCATGAGGAGGCTCGTAGATCTCCTGAGTTGATACAAGGTAAAATCTCTCTAAATGGCTATCTATTACAAGCATTGTTCGACTCGGGTGCCAGTCATTCCTTTATTGCGTATGATTGTGTGAGACGCCTGGGTATGCATGTGCATAAGTTACCATTCGATTTGGTAGTATCGACTCCGATGGGTGTTAAAGCCTTGACCACAGAAGTTTGTCTGAATTGTGTCATAACTGTGGAAGGGCATCAGTCTGTTATAGACCTGATTTGTCTGCCGCTTTATCAATTGGAAGTCATTTTGGGTCTCAATTGGTTAACGGCAAACAACGTATTGCTTGATTGCGGGAACAAGAGGATAGTATATCCTGTTTCTCAGAGGGCTGAAGCTGTAGGTGCTAGTATGAATTTCCTTTCTACGGCTAAAGCTGAGAGATATATTGAAAAGGGTTGCCAAGGGTATATGGTATTCTTCTCCGTTCAGGGGGAAACTGGTGAAATGTTGAGTAATATACCCGCGGTAAATGAATTCCCTGAGGTGTTTCCGGACGACCTTAGCGGATTGCCTCCTGAGAGGGAAGTTCAATTTTCAATCGACATTGTGCCTGGAGCAGGTTCTATTTCGAAAGCCCCATATCGTATGGCCCCAAACGAGATGGCGGAACTAAAGAAACAAATAGAAGATTTGCTTGAGAAAGGGTTCATCAGACCCAGTGTGTCGCCTTGGGGAGCTCCAGTGTTATTCGTAAAGAAGAAAGATGGAAGCCTTCGGTTGTGTATCGATTATAGGGAATTGAACAAGGTTACTATCAAGAATAAGTACCCTCTTCCCCGAATCGATGACCTTTTAGATCAATTATCTGGATCGTGTGTATTTTCAAAGATTGATCTAAGGTCAGGGTATCATCAGCTGCGAGTGAAGGCAGAAGATGTTCCGAAGACTGCTTTTCGGACCAGATATGGTCACTATGAGTTCTTGGTGATGCCATTTGGGCTAACCAATGCACCTGCGGTTTTCATGGACTACATGAACCGTATCTTCCGACAATATCTGGATCAGTTTGTTGTTGTGTTTATCGATGACATTCTGATATATTCCAAGAGTATGGAAGAGCATGAGCATCATTTGAGAGTTGTATTGAATATTTTGCGTGAAAAGCAACTATATGCTAAATTGAGTAAGTGCGAGTTTTGGCTATCGGAAGTGAGATTCCTAGGCCATGTTATCTCGCAAGAAGGGGTCTCTGTGGATCCCAGTAAAGTGGAAGCAGTACTAGACTGGAAGAGGCCAGAATCTGTGGCAGAGGTACGCAGTTTTCTGGGTCTTGCCGGGTACTATCGGAGATTCATCCAGAATTTTTCCCGAACTGCGTTACCAATGACCAAGCTCACGAGAAAGGATCAGCCGTTTGTGTGGGACGATAAATGTGAAAAATGTTTTGTGGAGCTGAAGGAGAGGTTGACGTCGGCACCTGTGTTGATTTTGCCCGATCCCAGTACGACATATGTTGTGTACTCTGATGCCAGTGGGCAGGGATTAGGGTGTGTCCTTATGCAGCAGGGACGTGTGGTGGCCTACGCCTCTCGACAGCTCAGACCCCATGAATTGAACTATCCCACCCATGATCTGGAGCTTGCGGCCATTGTGTTTGCTTTGAAGATTTGGCGTCATTACCTGTATGGTGTGACTGTGGAACTGTACTGCGACCACAAGAGTCTCAAGTATCTTTATGATAAAAAAGAACTGAATATGAGATAGCGCCGTTGGATGGAATTGCTTAAGGACTACGATCTGGAGATTAAATATCATCCGGGTAAAGCCAATGTAGTCGCTGATGCTCTTAGTCAGAAAACTGTAATCGTTGCAGCTATGATGATACGAGAGAAGAAATTGATTGAAGATTTTCGTGACCTGAATTTGACAAACCAGATCATCTGTGCCAACTACACAGTTTCCCAAGAGGAAAATGATCTAATAGCTGAAATTGAAGAAGCTCAGAGGCAAGATGACTGGATACAGCGTAATCTGACTCGAATCGAACAGGGAGAAATTCCAGGCTATGACCGATCACCCCGTGGATTGGTTCGTTATCAGAAGAGAGTCTGTGTGCCACTTGAGGCAGAGTTGAGACAAAAGATTCTAGATGAGGCGCACAAGAGCCGGTATACTCTTCATCCTGGTATGACCAAGATGTACCATAACTTGAAATCTGTGTACTGGTGGCCGGGTTTGAAGAGTGATGTAACCAAATATGTGGCGAGATGTCTCACTTGTCAGAAAGTGAAAATTGAGCACCAAAGACCACCTGGTTTACTCCAGAATCCTGAGATTCCAGAATGGAAATGGGAAAGTGTGACCATGGACCTTGTGACGGGATTGCCCAAGATCAGGAATTACAATGCGATCTGGGTTATTGTGGATCGGTTAACGAAGTTAGCGCACTTCATACCAATCAATATCGGCTATTCTCCCGATAGACTAGCAGAGATATATATCAGTGAGATTGTGAAGCTCCATGGTACACCAAAGAATATCATTTCTGATCGAGATCCTCGATTTACTTCAAGATTCTGGAAAGCATTGCATAAAGCCTTGGGAACTTAATTGAGGTTGAGTACGGCTTATCATCCGCAAACGGATGGACAGTCAGAGAGGACAATTCAGACGCTGGAAGATATGCTACGGGCATGTGTTCTCGATTTCAAAGGGAATTGGGATCGTTTTCTTCCACTTGCGGAATTCGCTTACAACAATAGCTATCATGCGAGCATTCAGATGGCTCCGTATGAAGCGTTGTATGGAAGGAGGTGTCAATCGCCTTTGTGCTGGAACGAGCTATCTGAAAGAAAGCTTTATGGACCAGATTTGGTTGATCAAACCTCAGCACAGATTCAGATTATTCGAAAGAGGTTGCTTACAGCGCAGAGTCGACAGAAAAGCTACGCTGACAAGAGAAGAAGACCTCTAGAGTTTGAAGTTGGCGACCACGTGTTTTTGAGAGTATCCCCTGTTACGGGCATTGGACGGGCTATCAAGAGAAAAAAGCTAAGCCCAAGATATGTAGGTCCTTTTGAAATCCTTGAGAGGATTGGGCCTGTAGCTTACCGAGTAGCACTACCTCCGAGCTTGAGTAGACTCCACGACGTGTTTCACGTTTCCTAACTGAAGAAGTACCAACCAGATCCATCTCACATAGTTGAATATGAGGAAGTTGAGCTACAAGATAATCTCACATATGCAGTGGAGCCAGAACAAGTCATTGACCGAGAGGAGCGACGGCTCCGACACCGAAGCATTCCATATGTGAAGGTGGTCTGGAAGGGAATGACTCCGAGAGAAGCGACTTGGGAAGCGGAGGAAGATATACGAAGAAGATATCCGGAGTTTATGGCTCAAGTAGTGTAACAATTTCGAGGACGAAATTAAATTTTCGGGGGGAGAATTGTAACATCCTGGATTTTAATTAAGGGATTATAACTTCAAATGATGTAATTAATGTCAATTAAGCATATTTGAAGTATATATTGTGTGTTATGATATAAAGACCATTAGTGATGATTTAATGAGTATTGTACTAATCAGGGGTAAAACGGTAAATTTACCAACCGTCTGGTTAGCCACGGATGAGAAAACCTCTTAGTAGTCTTAATCAATGGTTGGGATTGAAAGATCTAAGGTTGGGATCTTGTGTATGTGAGAATAGGTGAGATCAAGGTAAGAGGAAGGAGATGGTGACAAGTGTCCAAATGAGAGCCATTGGATGAGTCAATATATTCAAACTTTTTCTCTCTCCCTCTTAGTCAGCTGTGTGTGTGTGTTGAACCAAGAAGAAGTGATCATCATCATTCTCTCTCTCTTTTCTCCATTTTCGTTGAAGCAAGCAAGAAAGAGAAAGAAAGGGCTTGAATTCTAGGTGAGTAAATGATCTTATATGCTTAGTTACCCTTCATTGATATTGTTCAAAAGGGTAAGAGCTTTACTTCCATGTTTTCAGACTTTGGATTTGTGGTGTGTGGCAAATTGAGGGAATTTGAAAGTTGAGGAATCCAAGTTCTGAATTCAGCAAGTTGAAGAGGTAGGTTTGTAATGCATTTTGATATATATGTCAAGATGTTTGCTTAATCAATGAGAAATCTGGAAATTAGACCTAATTATGATGTTAAATGAGGGGTAGGCTTTGATGAGAGTGTCACTGTTCATTTGGTCAGTTTTGACACTTGGGAGTGATTAGAATTTGATTGGAAGTTGAATAAGGGAAGTTGTTAGAAAGAGGTTTTGAGTGGTTTGATGATTTAGAGTGAGAATGTGTTGATTGAGTTGAATGTGGGTTGTTTTTGGTTGCCAATGGGTTCCTTGTGTTGAAATGAGTGAGAATGAGTCTTGACACAAGTTTAAGAACCATTGGAGTTCATTTGGTGAAGTTTGGAAAAGTATACCAGTTGCTGCGTTCTGGTTTCTGGTGTGATTTCTCGAGTGAGAGAAGAACTCACTCGAGCACAGGATGAACGTGCTCGAGTGAGCATGTTTGTGCTCGAGTGAGGGTGCATAAATGCGCTGGGGGTGAGCGTTTCAGGTGTTCACTTGAGAGTGATTGCCAAGAGTGCGCCTGGCACTCGCGAGCATTGGGGGATCACTCGCGAGCACTGGGGTCGTGCTCGAGTGAATCTGTTGCCTGGGAGTTGGGGTGCTCTCGGGCAGACACTCGCTGCCTTGTGCTTGCGAGCACTGAGGGTCAGTGCTCGAGCACAGGCACTTGTGCTCGAGTGAAGGTGGAAGAAGATGTTGAGAGGTACTCTCGGGTTGTCACTCGCAGGCCTCACTTTTGTGGTGCTCGAGTGTGCTCGGGGTCTCTGCTCGAGCACAGCCTTTTGTGCTCGAGTGAGAGTGTGAAAATGTAGTGAAGTTTGCTCTCGGGCAAGCACTCGCGGGAGGTCACTCGCATGTGTGCTCGAGTGAGAGCGAGAGTCATGCTCGAGCACAGCCCCTTGTGCTCGAGTGAGGGGACCCAGAAATTAGTGTTTAGCTTTCCAAAGAGGGATCTTTAGGGATAGTTATCCCAACCCTTTAGGCATATGAATAGGCACTTAATGGCCATCTAAAGAGTCCAAATGAATACCAACTTAGAGTGTTATTGAAGTAAGAACTTGGAAAAGGAAATTAACCAAATGTCCCTATTTTGATTATAGGATTTGATATCTGCTATCCTCGTGAGCCCACTGTGCCCAGAGACATCAGGAAGGGATCAGGTAGTGACTTTTCTTTCGTACCATTTATGATGCATTATATGTGTGTATGATCAGTGATTTGTGATGAATTCGGATATTTCGACTGACGCGAATATGTGGTAGCACCGTCAGTCCAATAGTCCCTGAGTAGCTAACAACGGTTCGGGTGAAGACTGTGTGTCTTCCCGGCGGAGAAAGGGGATGAGGATGAGGTGTGTTATATGTGATATGTGAGCCGAAAGGCTGATTTGTGAGCCGAAAGGCTGATTTGTGAGCCGAAAGGCTATTTGTGAGGCCGACGGGCCATTTGTGAAGCCGGATAGCTTATGAGCTATAAGGCTATATGTATGCACTGCCACGCCAATAGTCCCTGAGTAGCTAACAACGGTTCGGGTGAAGACTGTGTGTCTTCCCGGCGGAGAAAGGGGATGAGGGTGGAGTGTGATATGTGTTGCTGCTGCGGTACATTGATTGCTTACATGCTATGTGCTTGTATGTGGTATAATTGCTTAGTTACTACTGGGATTCTTTTGAATCTCATTCTTTCCTTTGAACTAACCTTTCAGACAGGGCGACTGGCTCCAAGGAAAAGCGTGTGACCCGGAGCGGGTAGAGCTTCCTAGGGACATTAGTATGGCTTTTGTTGGCTAATCGTTTTGGATAGGGATTACTGTATTACATTTGGGATGTAATTAGTGTAAATATTTGGTTTGTAATCCCCTACATGGAATTTGAAACTATATATATGTAGTTGAACCCGAGGTTTGCCGGAATTTTGGTTATACACTCTGTCATACGTAAATGTAGTTAAACTGCACAGGTGATTATATTCGATAATCGAACTTGAGACCGAAAGAGGAATAAAGTTTTGAAAATTTCATAACGTCCCTACTATTAAAGGGAATTTCAAATGAGTTTTAAACTAATCGACGGTCTCTAATCTAATTTAATTACCAAACATCGAATTATAATTACGTGATTAAAGGCAAGGTGTTACAAGTGGGATGTGCAACGTTCAATGAAGTAGATGATCACCACAACTTATGGGTGATATATTTTGAGGTCATAGTCCATTCCAATGCCTGTATGGAGTCATAGCTAGATGACCTTAAATGTAGTTCTTGCAGATGCAAATGTATATCCATACTTCATTGTATTTTTCTTCATAGTGATGTTACTTTATATATCTCTTAACACTTTTTGTACAGTTGGCTAAGGTTATTACGTCTTGGCAGTTGTTCATCATCAAGATATGATTCATAGGTTATGTGTTGTGTAACCCCTGCCTAAATTAGTGTAATTATAATTCGATATCACTTAATTAAATTGGTTTAGAGACCGTTGAATAGTTCAAAACTCATTTAAAACTCCATTTTATAGTAGGAAATTTACAAAATTTTCAAAACTTCTTTCCTATTCTGGTCTCAAGTTCAATTATCGAATATAATCACCTGTGCAGTTAATTTACATTCATTCATATCAGAATATCTAATAGCAATCCCGGCAACCCCCGGGTTCCATTCATTCACTAGAAGGTTTACAATTCCCATATAGGGGATTACACAACTGTATTCAACTACCAATTACAACCTAAACATAATTTACAAATTCCTTGTCCAACAGGTTTAACCAACACATCCAAAAAATAAATGTCCCTACAGTTTTCTAACCGCTCCGGGTCGTACGCTTCTCCTTAGAGCCACTCGCCTTGTCTGAAAGGTTAGTTAAAGGAAAGAATGAGATTCAAGAGAATCCCAGTAGTAACAAAACATTTATACCACACTTAAGCACATAGCATGTAAGCAAATCATCATACAGCAGTAGCAGCACAAATCACCCTCCACCCTCATCCCCTTTCTCCGCCGGGATGGCTCACTGTCCTAACCCGAACTGTTGTTAGCTACTCAGGGACTATTGACGTGGCAGTATCCTTATAGCTCATATAGCTATTTGGCTTTCACAAGTGGCTCGTCGGCCTTTACAAATAGCCTTTCGGCTCACATAATCACATATATCACACCTCATCCTCATCCCCTTTCTCCGCCGGGAAGGCACACCGTCCTAACCCGAACCGTTGTTTACTACTCAGGGACTATTGGCATGACGGTGTTTACACATATTCACAATGTCGCAGCATACGAATTTATCACAAAGCAATGATATAACATACATATAATGTATCACATATGGTACAAAGGAAAAGTCACTACCTTGTTCTTTACTGACGTCCTTTGGCACAGTGGGCTCGCGGGTACGATAAATGTCAAAGCCTATAAACAAAATCAAGAATGGTGGATTAATTTCCCTCCCCCAATTCTTACTTTCAAACACTTAAAATAGGTTCCACATGAGTCCCTTAAATGGTTATAACTAGCTCAAAGAGAACCTAAAAGGATTGGAAAGTACTAGGTTGGAAATTGCTTTGCAAAGTCTTAAAATGCTGAAAATTGGGTTTTGGCTGTAGCCAGGAATTCTCTGGCTGCGGCCAAAAATAGCACAGAAGTATTTTGGCTGCAGCCAAGAATTCTCTGGCTACGGCCAAAACGTGCACAGAAAGTTTTGCGCTGCAGCCAAGAATTTCTGGCTACTGCCAAAACGTGCACAGAAAGTTTTGCGCTGCAGTCAAGAATTTCTGGCTGCAGCCAAGGGAACTTTGAAAAATCATAACTAATTCTAGAAAAATCAAAATGAGATAATTCCAAAGCCAAATGAAAGCTATTTAAGTCCTATTCCTAGGAAAAATATTGGCCATTACTGTAAATCACCACAGAAGTACAGAATTACACGAAATTCACCACCACTCCAAAACAGATTCCAGTTTTAATCCCAAACTTTGGACAGTCATTGCTCTTAGCTAAAAAAACGAAATGACACAAAATTTATGTTCATTTTGAAGCTTGGAATGTGAAATTTAAATCTGGAAAGTTTCAAAATTTTTAGACACCATTTTCCTATTCAAAACATCCAGACAACCTGACTGCCCAGAATAAACTTTCAATGAACAACATTTCAATTTTGCACCAATGCTTCCAATGGTTCCCAAATTCATATCAAATACCATTCCCACATAAATTTGCACAAGGAATCCATTGAAATCATCAAAACAACCCAATTCAACCTCCATTGACATGTTACACAATGACCACCACATGTCTTACCAAGAACTCAATCAAACCACCATATTGCAAACCAATCCAAACCAAGATTCCAAATCAATTTCAAATGCTCAAGGACACACCATGACACCAATTTCACACTAAACACTAACCAATACACACACTTTGAAATTAAACCAAAATCAGGGCAAAAATTCAAAATCCTCAAGGCTAAACCAATGACCACAATAAATATGTCAAAAGGTTCCAAAGGCTTACCTTAACTTCTTCCCAAGACTAATTCTTGATTTCCACCACTTCCAAATTTTCTCAAGCTTTCAATCACCACCAATCAAAAATCTAAAACCATAGGAATAATGCTCTCAACACCTAGAACAATGTTAATAAAGAGTATTTGAGCATTCATGGTCATTTGGAGCACTAACCTTAGGTTTTTCTCTTTCTCTTTCCTTCTATAGCTGAACGAAAATAGAGGAGAGGAGAGATGAGATGATTTGGTGAAGATGATGATCTAATTTGGCCCTTCAATTGGTTATTAGGCGTCCTAAATGAGAGAGGGAAGAGAAAAGCAAATTTTGACACTTTGAACTTAATTTATGGTTCACATGAAGCCAAGTGTCAAGATCTTGTTCCTCCTCCCAACTCCTTCCATGTTCATGCAAGCATTGGATCACTCTCTCATAATCTCTTGATATGTAATCCCAACCATTGATCTACAATTTACCAATGAGTTGCCTCTTCGGTAACTAACCAATTGGTAAATGAATTTCCAATTTTGCCCCTGATTATCATAACCTTTACCAAATCACCATTAAACATGAATATAAGCTTAAACATTGCTTACCACACATTCACAATGAGTTTAGCAACAATTACATCCTTAAGATCATAATTAGCCCTTAATCACAAGTTGGGGCATTACATGTTGCACTCATGGCTAGTTTTACTTTCATTTTCTGTCGATTCACTATCGAGCAAAAGCTAATATAATCAATCCTGATATGAAGGTTGTGATGGATCCTTTTACTCAGCTTGAGTTGTTGGCTAACATCATAAAAACCCTGCCTTTAATTTTTCACCTCTGAACATCTTAGTTGCAACAACTTAAAGGGAACCTTGCCTTATCAGTATAGAATATTACATGGCAATTAAAGCTCTAAATGTTTATCAATGCTTATTTTCAATTTACTAATACTCAATTTATTTTCCTAAAGATGCAGTTGGACTTTTCTCAGGTGTGTTTGGAATGACTGATGTTCAAGTAGATCATGGAATTGTGTATCAGTTTAACTTTGAGATCATGAACGAATGGTTTGGTTTATAGACCATTTCCTTTGTTGATGTGTATTTTTTGTTTTAGTAATTGCATCTAATGTTAATTTTTAATTTCAAGATGCAAAAAATTAAAGAGAACCATGACCAATTAGCAAAGGGTTGTGTTTGAAAAAATCATGTGTATCATCTTCTAAATTAAAGCGGGAGGATTTTTCTTTGTTTATGGTTTTGGAGGAACTGGTAAATTGTACATATGAAACGCATTAACTGTAGCTGTATGAGCTAATAGAGGCATAATTGTTAACGTGGCATCCAGTGGAATATTGGCGACTTTATTACCATCTAGAAGGATTGCGTATTCTAGATTATGTATTCCAATCAATGTGAACAAGGATTCAATTTGTGGAATTACTCATAATTCAACCTTGGCTAATTTGATAAAAGCTACCGATCTTATTATTTGGGATGAGGTGACAACAGTCAAGCGATATTGTATCAAGGCATTTGACCATACATTAAGAGATTTAATAAAGTATAATCTCATTTTTGGCAGCAAATGTAATGTCCCAAAATATGTATAAGGGCTTAATGATTCCAAAAGATGATGTAACGAATGTTAGATAAACACTTTCGGGGAATAAAGTGTGAATTATGACCCGAATTAGCAGTATAAAGTGCCTAAATCTAGTATTTAAGTTTAATTATGGTAACAAAGTCTAAATTGGGATAAAAGTGAAGGGAAGAGTGTATGGCAAGAGAAAAAGGAATTAAATAATACACTAAGTGGCAATCTAATTAAACTTGCCATAGTTAGGGGAAAATGGGAAGAAAGAAATTTATCAGCCAATTAATCAGCAATTTCCTCTCCTCTTGGAAGAAGAAATTGACCATCAACTAAAAGAGTAAGAGGTGTCACTAAATGGCTAATGGAATTAGTTAGAGTAACCAAATAGTTACTTGCTTTTGATGGAGCCATAGGATGATGACAGTTGACACCACATGAATTAAGCAATGAAACTTTGAAAAGTTAAATAATTAATTTTCAAACTCTCCTTCTCTCCTCTCAATTTTGGTTAAGGCATGAAGGGGTGCTGAAGATATGGTTATTTTATCACTTCACTCTCTCTCTCCAAGCTCTCAAAGTCGGCTAGCACAAGGAGGAGGAAAGAAAAAGGAGATCTAGTTAAGGTGAGCTCTTCTAATTGGATTTTGACCTTGTAGATCACCTTTAAAGCTACAAACCTCTTCCTTAACCTTGTTCCTCTTAATGAGAGCTTTATTTCTATGGTTTTAGTTTTTCAAGAGGAGGTGTTTTGTGTGTTCCAAGAAGAGCTAGAGGTTGAGAATTAAAGAGCAAACTAGAGGAAGTGCTAGAGGTGTGTAAGAGCAATCCTTTAATGTATATATTATGATGATTGCCTGAGAACTTTGGCTTGTGTAATTTTGCCCTATTTTTAAGTATATTAGGGTTTGAAGCTTCATGGTGTTTTGTTGGTAATAATTGTGTCTTGTGTTGTGGTTTGGACATATGAAACTAGTTTTGGAATTGAATGGAAAGTTTGGTAATTTTGGGATTTTGCGTGTAATTTTTGCCCAAAATAGGACATTTTAAAGAAGTGTGAATTGATTTGTTTTGAGGTTTCCATTGAGTTCTACATGAAAAATGTGTAGGGTGTAGCCCTGGTTATGAATTTTGGACCAATGGAAACATAGGTTGAAAATTGGAAGTTTTGCTAATGAAAATTCAACGCAGGGAAGCCAGTTTGCATGGTGTTTTGAAATAAGCAAATAATGTCTAAAAATTATGAAACTTTCCATTTGAATAGAAGATGTGTCAAGCTTTAAAATGATATAAAATGGGTATTATTTGGATGTATGTACTGAAAGTTATGCATTTCCAAAGTTTGAGGTTGAAACTGGAATTTATTCTAGAACAGTATGGGAATTTATGAAATTTTGTATTTCTGTGGTACAAGTGGTAGTAGTTAATATATTTTCTGTATAGAGGACTTAAAAAGCTTTAAGTAGGACTTGAAACCACTCTATTTCGATTTTTGTAGATTAAGTTATGATTTTTGGAAGTTCAGCCAAGAAACAGGATGTTCTCTTGGCCACAGCTAGAGGATTCTTGGCTGCAGCCAAAAAGCTTCTGACCTATTTTTGGTTGCAGTTAGAAGATTTTTGGCCGCAGCCAAAAAGTTTCTAACCTATTTTTGGCCACAGCCAAAGAATTTCTTAGCCGCGGCCAATACCCAATTTCAGCACTTTGAATTTTTGAAAGGTTGTTTCTGGTCTAGCTCTCCCTAACCCTCTTGGGCTTTTGTTTGAGCTACTAAAAGCTACCTAAAGGACTTACATGGTAACCAACCCCAAGTATTTTGGAGTTATTAAAAAATTGAAATAGGTAATAACTTATCATCTTTATTTCTTATGTATAGGATTTGATATTTTCCTTGAGCATAAGAAATCAGTGCCCGAACAAGGTAGTGAATGTCAAGAATTGTTATGAATGTTACGAATATCAAGAATTGTTACAAAAGTCAAGCATGTCAAGAATGAATGATTGCTATAGATGCTGCTATATGATGATTGCTTACATGCACTGTGAAATTGTATGTCATATAAGTGAATTGTTACTACTGAGATTCTTATGAATGTCACTCTTTTCATTGACTAACCTACAACTAGGGCAAGTAGCTTAAAGGACAAGCAGGTAAACATGGGCGGCTAGTGTCTGCTGATAGAAGATTAGGGTTTTATTAGTTTTCAAATTTTTGGAAAAATGTATATGATGTACTTGATGTATATGTAAGTACACTGTAAGACTAGTCCACCTAGTAAAGGTAGACGTATCGAATATTTTTATGTCACCCGGTAACGTAACTAAGAATGGGTGATCATGCCCTATAGACCCTATTAGTCAATGAATATAACATGAAAGTCCGTTGACAAATTTTGTTAAGTACTCTGATATTAATGAATGGAACCAAATTGAACAAGCTGAATAGTTTTGAAAAGTGGAAATGAGACCTTATCAAACGTGTTTTGAAAGGTTTCTGAAAACCTATTTTATTATAGGATTGAACTTTTTCTTGAAGTACGGACCCCAAGTGAGCTGTAAAGTATTCTCTGGTCTCCAGTTTGACTTTACGACACGTTTTCAAACTGTTTTCAAGGTTTTTAAGTAAGGGGGTTATAGCAAATGTATTGTAAAGGGAGGTGACTTCAGACAGATATTACTAGTGATCCCTAAGGGTGGTAGAGTTGAAGTTGTTGATGAGGCAACAAACATATCCCATCTTTGGAAAGAGTGTAAATTAATTCATCTAATTAAAAATACGAGATTACAATCATCAAGTGTTCTTGCAGAGCAGGAGAAAATTAGAACTTTCTTAGAGTGGTTGTTACAAGTATGAGATGAAACATTGGACCCCTACAAGATGGTGTCACAGACATTGAAATACCAACTGAATTATTGCTACATGATGAGGTTGACCCTGTGAAATCCATCATAGATTCAATATACACAAGCTATTTAAAGTGTATTGAGGAAGAGAATTACCTCAACAGTAGGACAATTTAACTCCTACAACAGATAATATGGACAGATTGAATGAGTACATATGTTCTTTGCTATCAGGTGATGCAATATAATATTTCAGTTCAGATTTCTTCAGCCACACATATAATGCAAATATGAGCTTAGAAGATCTGTACAATACTAAATTTATAAATTCAATTAATGTTAGATGTTATTAGTTTTGATGATGTCAAATATATATGTGAAATGTTAAGAGCAAAAAGTTTATATAATGTATTTATTTTATACTTTGACTAACTGCTGTGTTTAATGTGAAATATCTTATAGATTAGTCAAAGCAAAGATTAGAAGCTATCAAGTTGAATTATGGAGGAAGATTGTGAAGATATTAAAGAATGAAATTATCAAATATGCGAAAATGAAGTCAAGAAAAAGAAGAAGAGATTGAATTGATAAGAGGGAGAAGAAGAAAGAAATGGAAGACATTAGTAAAGAAAGCAAGGATTGTGGAGAATAATCATAAAGAAGGAAAGAAAAACTTATAAGATCTAATGGGAATATGAAGATTTAAGTTATTAGAAGTGATACTGGAGGTCTCTATAGTAAAATGGAAGTTGGACTGACTTAATCGGAAGTTAAAAGTTCCTGGCTCTTTCAAAATATTGGGTTTTATTCGAATAGAAGTTGTATTCAAATAAAAGGAGTTCTATTCAAATAAGGACTTCTATTCGAATAATAGCTCTTCTATTCGTATAGAAGCTGTAATATCCCAATTTGGGATTAAGGGCTAATGACTTTGAGATTAATTATAAGTGTGTAATTAAGCACTTTTGGAATTGATGTAATGTAAGTTTGATAAAAATGTGTTGTATTTAAGATCAAGGGTTGAGATTCATTGCACATGGGTTGGAATCCTATGCTTTGCAATTGTGTGAGCTCATGGTAGGAGTGAATAAGATGATGACAAGTGGCATTGTGTAGACCATTGGATGAGGCATAAGAGACAAAACATCACTTTTCTCTCATTCTCTCTCTATTATTCGGTTGGGTATGGGCAAGGAAGGAAGAATTGCACTTCATCATCATCATTTGCTTCATCTCAAATCCTCTTCTCTAATGTTGTGCATCTCATTGAGAGCTTCAACTTGGTGATTTTAGAATCTTGAAAGGTGGTGGTTTGCGAGTTGGATGAAATTGAAAGTTTGAGAATCAAGATTTTGGATTTGCAAAGTCAAAAGTTAAGCCTTTAGTGAGTTTTGATATATTGTTTGTAAATGTTAAATTTTGGATATGTAATCCCCATTTTGGGAACTTTGAACCCATTATATATATGTAAGTAACCCAGGGTTTTACCGAGTTTTTAGTTCCGCACTTTGATATTTATTATGTGATTTGAATTCTCAAGTAATTATATTCGCAAAAGTGGATATGAGACCCGGATGAATTATGTTTTGAACTGATTTTTGAAATACCCCATTTTCATAATGAGGGTTTATAAACGTTGAATTTGTCTTAGTGGTCTCTAATTCACTTAAATTTTGTAATCCGAATGTAATTACGGTGAGGGGGTTACAGAAGCAATATTATTCAAATAATGCAACAGCTCTGTTTCGTTCAGCATGTGCAAGGTTCAGTAATTTAGTCATATCTTGCAAACCATAACTCTGATTAAGTTGAAACTTGTTTCATATGAAACTAGACTTCTAATGTGGCACATAGACATCAAGATCAATGTAAAAGGAGTTCAAATAAAAGATATACGAATTTTGAAAGATGACACTCATTATCAGTATTGTATTTCATAACAGGTTTACTATTTTGAAAATATCTCTCAAACCACAAATATGATTGAGGTGAAACCTGATTCATATGAAACTAGACTGGAAAAGAGACATCCAGACACTAAGATCAAGTTAAAAGGTGTAACATTCCAAATTTTATTCACCAAAATTCCTTGTTCCTTGTGGCATTAAAAGGAATAAATGAAGAATTATAAAGTACATGGAATGGCCAAATAGTGCAATTAGTGGTCAAACATATGATTAAGTACACAAATTGTAAAAGTTGGAATTTGCTGCCAGCGTGTTCTCCTGCATAGCAGTTGGGTTGTGTGATGGTTTTGGATAACCAAATGATATCCAAAGACTATGAAATGTTCCAAAATAAAAATATACTTATCAAGCTTTAATTTGATAGGTCATATAAGTTATTTGGAGCTGTACATAAAAAACTATGTATTTCTTGAAGTTAGCCCAGTAAAATTGCAGAGTTTATGTGGCAGCGTCCAAAAAACAACAATTCTGGGAATTGTGAGCTCCTAGTTAGCTAAAGGCTATATTTTTTCTTAAAGATAGACTTAATAAGGGTAACATAGCCTTTAGAACCACACCAATTGGACATTTATACAAATAGTTATGAATTTTTAAATTTTGGTAAAACTTCTGCCAACTTTTAGTCTGTGTTAAATTGAAAAGGTAATGGCAAAAATGTCTAGGCAAAATAGTCATTTGGCTAAATTTAATCCAAAGCCCATAATTTTCCCTTTCTTATATGCTTTTGGACGTCCAAAAGAGAAGCAAGAAGGGAAATGGATATTTGAAATACTCATGCCAAAAGTTGAAGTATTTTACACTAAGCAAACATGAGGTTGTAAAAAATAGAGGCTAAACATAAAGGAAGCAAGAAGAGAACCTTAGTCAACATTTTTCCTTCCATCTAGTGATGTATTTTCATATGAAAAGAGGAAGGAAAGAGAAAATCAGCATTTGACCATAAATTAAAGTAAAAGATGAAGGGTTAATCATGGCCAGGTAAATTACTCATATGAGATTAAGTCTTTAAAATAATATTATAATAAAGCATGAAGAGATAATTGATGAAGCTTTTATCCCTTTACCTTTTCATTTTTTATTAGCTGCTAGGAAATAGAGAGAGAGAGAGAGAGAGAGAGCTTCAAGAAAAACCCAAGATCAAGATAACAAGAAGAAGTTCAAGAGGCAAAATCCAAGGTAAGTAGGCTTGGATTTAAGTGTTCTTGACTTCTAATGCATGTAGAACCTCTTCCAACCTTTCATTCTTCTTAGTAATCATTTTTGCAAGCAAAATCTCAAAGGAAGAGAGAATGAACAGTAACATCCTAGAGAGAGAAAGTGAACAATCAAGAGATAACCCTTAAAACTTTGATTCTCTTGAGTTATATGATGATGTTGTGGTTGTTGCTGTTGACTTTGGCTTGGTTTTGTGATTTTGGGATGGTGAACCCCAAAATGTTATGCTACCAGGAATTTCCTCAAATCATGCTTATTTAGTTTTAAGTAGCTAATCATGAGATTAGAAATGGAAAGGAAGTGATTAAACAAGAGAAATCCAGGAAACACATTTTCTCTCATAAGCACCCTAATTTCGTCTAGGTACTAATCAGGGGGGAGGAGTTGGAATTTTGTAATGTTAATGGTTCCATTGGATTTAGAAGGAAAAACTGTGAGGGAATCAAGGTGTTCATGATTTTTGAAAATTTGTATACAAATATGGAATTTATTGAAATTGTAAGTGTATGCTGTTTGATTGCCTCTAGTGAGGCAGTGTTGTTTTTCAATGCATTTTTTTAGACAAATCTAGTCCAAATGTAATAAACCTTTATAGGATTAAAGTATACATATATAGCTTTAATTTTATATGTGGTGCATAAATTTTGGACTTGTATACTAAGAGATATGAATTTTTAAAGGGATACCCTTTTTCTGGACTTGATTCTGGAATAGTGTGAGAATTTATGAACTTCTATAATTTTAAGGTTGTAGATAGTAGTGGTTAATATTTCACATGTATAGAGGGCTTAAAAAGCTTTCCATAGAACTTTGAACCACTTTATTTGGATTTTTGTAGATTTAGTTATGATTTTTGGAAGTTGAGCTAAGAACAAAGGATTTCTTGGTTGCGGCCTAAAAGTTTCTGACCTCTCTTGGCAGTGGCCAAAGGATTTTTTGGCTAGAGCCAAGACCCCCATTTCAGCATTTCACATTTTTGAAAGGTGTTGATTGGTTTAGCTTTCTTAACCCCATAGGCACTTGTTTGGACTTCCAATGGCTGCTTAAATAGCCTAAAAGATAACTAACAAATGTGTTTAGAACAATACATGAATAAGTAATAACTCAATTATTGTACATTTAGAAATTTTAGGACATATCAATAGCTCGAACTGGAACCATAGTTTAGGATGGATAGTCAATTTCACTGAAAAAGGACTCAGGTAGTAGCACTCTCTTTCATATTGTAACACCCATGTTTTGAAAGCATATAGATGGCATAAGTGTAGTGATATTTTTAAAAAGGAGACCAGTAATCTTTTGTAAACAGTGGAAGTCCCAACTTCAAGCAAAGTGTGGAGCTGCATTTGAATGGGTTTTCAAAAATCATTTTCAGATTGGGTCTCAAATTATTTTATGATTTATTTTAAGCCATCCGTTTTAGGTTCATTTCTTCATATCAGAGTGTTTACTAATAAGTTCTCTGCTGAAACCCAAGCTACTATGTTTAATTAACAGCCCTAGGTGGACGGCTGTCTACTACTGGTATGAATGTCGATGAACTTTTGCTTATATACAGGCGCTTACATACATGTCAGTATGAGACTGACCACACTTAAATACAAATTACATACAATCTCCAAAATAGATAACTAATAGAAAATTAAATTCAAAGTCCTTTACTTCATTCGCCCATGTTTACCTTCTTGCCTGAGGAACTACTTGCCCGAGCTGAAAATTTGTTTTGGAAAAATAGGGTGAGATTCAATGAATCTCAATAATAACATATATCACTCATAAAATGCACATATATCATGCCATGTCAACCAAAGTTACAGTACAATAACATATTCAACATTCAGAGATAAATTCACAATATGCAGAAAGCATAAAGTTACCAATTCAAGGACAACCGTCCCTTGCCACAGCGCTGGGAAATTCTACTGGGCCTTAGCCCTTATCATCTGAATGTTTTAAATTCACAATGGTACAAACATGCATATAACATATCACATAGTATGTGAGGGATAAGTTACTACTTGACAATTTTTCCAAATCTTGATCTTCATTGATGTGCTTTGAACGTCTTGGGCAAGTGTCAAGTCCTATAAATTATAATTTACGGGCAATGAGTTATTTCTTAGTCCAACTCTTCATAAATTATTCTCTTATGTTGGTTACCATTAGGGTCACTACATTAGGCCCAATATGAAGCTAATGAGCTCAAGCTACTCCAAATGCTTAACTTAACTCTTAAATGTCCAATTTTATTACAAAAACACTTTGCTTTGAATTTTCGCACATTTACCAAAAGCTGGCAGATTTTTCATTGAATTTTGAAAAATCATAACTAATTCTAGAAAAATTGAATTTGGGTGATCCAAAATTTTATATAACCCTTATTAAGTCTATTTTAAGGGAAAAATACTTTCAGTAGCCGTATGACTGCGCACACTTCCCAGTTTTTCTTTTTCTCCCTGCTGCCAGAAAATCTGATCAGTTTTAATGGTCTACTTCAAACATTCATAACTCCTAGTATACCTATCAAAATCCTTCATAATACCTATCAAATCAAAGGTCTATAAGTGTACTTTAATTCTGGGAAATCTCATAATCAACAGATGAATTTTTCATAGTGAAAGTTTCGCCACAACAAAACTGCCAGACAAAAACGCACCCTGGCAACTTTGTTGCACAAGCAGACTTAATTTCCAATTTTTGAATCTTTAAACCAGTCTATCAAAAATTATAACCAGAGCCTATTCCCACACAATTTTTCGTGTAGAATCCAATGGAAAGCTCAAAAATATGAAAATCAAATTATTTCTACCTGATTTAGTCCCCCAACCGAAATCTGCCTCCCAAAACAACAAAAATTCCACTTTGTGATTTTAACAACCAACAAGTCTAATATTTCTCCAAACATCATATATCACCTTATATATGATTAAAACATCTTCCTTCTTCAAAAACACCCCTTGAATGAAATACATGGGTGGTTCAAGAGCTAATAAAAACTCATTGAAATCACAAAGTATTTGGTTCAAAAGAAAGCCTACGCTTACCTCTTTGTGTTTCTACAAGTGGTTTGGTATTCCGGCGGTACTCCAGTAGACTAATTGGCACAGAACACCTCAGATGAGAAATCTAAGACCATAGAATTGAAGCTTATAGTGAGTAGAGGAAGTTTCCTGAAGGACTTACAGGACAATAACGGTGATTCAGGGTTGAAATCGGCTCCGGTAGAGGAAGTTTCCTGAAGGACTCATTATTCACTCCTCCTTCTCTCTTCTTGTGTTCTTAAGCTTAAGAAATTTGATTCCTCTTTCTCTTTCCATGCTTGCACGAAATTTTGACATTTAATTAGGCATGGATGGTTGTGATTTAATCACATAAAATGATCTCATCTCATCTTGCCACATGTCACAAGTTTAAGCCTTAAGAGTGCCATGTGTCATGCAACTATTGGTCTTCCACTTTTCTCTTTCTTCGGTGGGTCATAAATGGTCAGGGGAAGGGGAGGCCTGACAATTTCCCCAGACTCCTAGGTTCGGTGCTCAACTCGTAAAGTAAGCGACTCGGCCGGAGACCGGTGAATTCCCCGGACTCAGATGCTAGATGGCGTACTCTGGAGATGACAACACGAAAGGCTTAAAGTGGGTGTAATGATGTGTAATGATGAGGGACACATGTCACCCCCTCATTTGGCCAACGCAAAAACATGTTTTTACTTTATAATAATTTCGTTACACTTGTCATTTCCTTATTTGGCCAACACGAAAGATGTGTCATCATGAGTCATAATGAGTTGTCATTACATACTTTACTGAAGTTCTTTTTAATAAAGTTGCTCCATCGGTGCATTACCAAGAATTCCATGTGGGACCCATGTGGGACCGTGGCACACATATCGAGGTATATCACGAAATGCCCAAATTCCTCCGATCTCGCAACTGACACCCCTGAACCTTGCAGCTATAGACGAATTTTGCTCCGACTTCTAACACTTGTATTGTTACAATATTGGCTTCTCGATTTATGTGAATGGCACAATTGACATCTGGGAATTCTGAAAGTAACTCTACCTTTAATTGTAAATATCGATATTTATTTTATTCAACTATTTCCATATTTACACATTTTTAGTATTGCAAAATTTGGTATATTACACATATACTATGTAATTGTCTATATGCTTTGTGTATGCCATCTTCTGTAATATGAACACTGTAGTACCAAGTAGGGCATTGTGCGAGTAGGCACATTTCTAGAGGTTTACAGATAGTGGGGAAGTAGCACTGACTCATGTGTACATGTCGTATTGTTTGTGTTATGTTGCATTACATGATGTATGACATATTTAGTTGTTGCATTTTATATGATTGGTTGTATGCTACTACTGAGATTCATTTGAATCTCACCCTTTTTCAAATATTCAAATACATTCCAGCTGAAGATAGTGGCTTTTAGGACAAGTCTGTGGCTACCAGCCAATAGAGTTCTGGTGCACATGGAGACTGTTGTTGGTTATCTAGCTTGTAATTTAGTTTTTTTTGAAAACTCTATACATTTGTATATATATTTCAAACCCTATGGGGAAATTCCTGTATTGTAAACAAGTATGTAATGTTAGTATGTTTTCACTATTTCTGTATGCCTTACGAAATTGTGCGCTTATTACTCTGCATATATAGAAATGTTAAGGGGTTTGACAAAAGGGGTTCAGATGAAAGTGATATGAATTTTAAAAGTTGGTGCTTGAAATCAACATCCTATTCCAGACTAGTCCATATAAATTGGATTATGACTTTTGGGATATAAAGTATTTATGATTGATTCTAGTTGCTGTGTAAAGTAGACTTAAAGAACTTTTTGGGGATAATTTATGTTTGCCAAATTTGGAATTATATCTAAAGAGTTATTCTCATTAGAATCAAAGGTTTATTCAAATGGAGGCTTATGTATTTGAACAAACTTATTTTGTATCAAAGATGCATTATTCGAATAGAGCAAGTTGTATTCGAATAAAATCACCTATTTTGTGTAGGAAGCTATTAGAATAAGGGACTAACTATTCGAATAACATCATGAGTTTTCTAAAGAAGCTTATTAGAACAAATGATTGATTTTTCTAATACACTTCAAGTTTTGAAATGTTATTCAAATAGAGGCTGATGTATTCGAATAAACATACTCATTATCAAAAAAGCCTATTAGAATACAAGTTGTTCTATTTGAATAAGATCATTTGTTTTTTGAACAGACTATTCGAATAAATACATGGCTATTCAAATACAAAGATATTATTTGAATATGATTATTCATGAATCAAAGAAGCTATTCGAATAAGAAAAAGCTTATCACAATAAGGCCAAGTTATTTTCACGGACTGTTATTCGAATACATAAAAGATTATTCAAATAAAGGATAAGCTATTCAAATACAAAGGATGTTTTTCAAATATATGTCAATAGATACTGAGTCCTTCTATTCAAATACAACAGAGGTTATCCGAATAACTGATTTTCCAGAAAACAGAGCATCACCTCGTAACTTCTGAAAATCATTGGAATGATTCTATAATTCATTCTTCTTGCTTCTAATCACTCTAACTCTTCATTATATTAGTGATTAAACTTTTTTCAAGTGATCAAACAAGGATTAATGCTTAAATTGGAAAAAGGACTTTTTCGTCAGAAACTTCCAATAGCTATTTCGGCTACTTTGACAGTCATATTTTGTAAGCCATAATGGGCAGAAGAAAAGCCTAACGGTCATCAATCTTCATCAACTATAAATAGAAGTGCATTCAAGATGAACGGACATGAGAGCTTATGTCTATAATGCTAATATGCTGTTACTCTGAATCTTACTCGATTAAAGCTCTATAATCATATTCCCGCTATGTACTTTAGTGTTAATTGTAACACCTACCTTACATACCCCTTTATTACATACACAGAAGCATTTCTATATAATTCTTATTGGTGATTATTATTCATGTTTGGCTGTTAAGCCATTATTCTTACCAAGTATCAGATTTGGTTCTATTTCGCAGCTCTTACTTTTAGTTTCGGTGATCCTGATTATCGATTAATTCTTATACGTGTCTATTCTTACTATTCATACTCTTCATACAAATATCCATATCGTGTAAATAATTTGCATACAATAAATGATGACACATTCTTTCTTCCAAGTTCTTGTTGTATTCTTTCCTTTTGGAATGTCTTCAGCATTCTTTTCTTTCGTACTCCTATACCTATATGGTTGGTGGGGAAGGATGAGATTCGGAGGAATCTTAGTAATAAACATTACAAATAATGCATGTAAGATGAATGCTAGTGCATGATATGGTTGCCTTACTTAGGCTCATGTTCACATAATGATATTCTGCATGCTCAATGTTTCTTGCAACATACGTATGGCCATAGCAACAACCGAAATAGAGCTTCATTCATTCATACATGCTTCACATAATCAAGGAAAGTAATATGGCAAATCAATACATAGCATAAATGTAACCCCCTGCTTTTAAACACGTAATTATAATTCGATAATGCATATTTAAATCCGATTAGAGACCATTGGATGCTTTAACCTCGTTTTAAACTTTCAGTCTCACAGTAAAATTTTAGCAAAACTTTCAAAACTCTTTTTTCCATCCTGGTCTCAATTTCAATATTCGAATATAATTACCTGTGCAGTTAATATACATTCAATCAGATCAGAGTGTATAACCAAATCCCCGGCAACTCTCAGGTTCTATACATATAACCTGAGGTTTATAAGTATCCACTAGGGGATTACACAACCAAAATCGAATATAATATTCCTAATTCTAAATATACAGTAATCCCGAGTTTAAAGTAGATAACCAACATCTCAAAAATCCTTAGTATCACTAAAGATCCTAAGTGCTTCGGGTTGGCCGCTTCTCCTTTGAGCCATATGCCCTGTCTGAAATGTTAGTCAAAGGAAAGAATGAGATTCGAGCGAATCCCAGTAGTAACAAACCACTCACACAATGCATAACACAAAGCATGTATATAAATCACAACCAGCAATAGCAGTAGCAATCTCAAAGATACATGGTTTTCACCACAAACGACAGCACTCACGGCTGTATGCACAATACGATAGCTCTCGCTGTAATAATAATCACGACAGCTTACGCTGTAATCACAATAACGACAGCTTACGCTGTAAACGACAGCTTGCGCTGTAAACGACAGCTTGCGCTATAAATGACAACTATCACCAGCTGTAATCGTAGCAGCATCAAAGAATCATCACGTAATAGTGATAACACACACATACAGAGCATTATACATAGTATAAGAGAGAGAGTCACTACCTGATCCTTTCCCGACGTTTCTAGGCACTGAGGGCTCACGAGGACGACAAATATCAAATCCTGTAAACCAAATTACGGGCAACCTGTCAATCTCTTTCCCAAGTTCTTTTCTCTATAATACTTTAAGTTGGTTATCATTTGAACTCTTTAGATGACTATTCTAGGTCTAAACATATGCCTAGAGGGTTGGGAAAGACTATACCCAAAACCACCTTTCAAAAGTGCAAAACATAGATTTTTGGGGGTGGGCCGCGTCCCAAAAATCCATAGGCTGCGGCCTAAAACTGTCCAGAGACGCTCAGAAACATTTGGGCTGCGGCCCAAAATCCACGGGCTGCGGCCCAAAAAAATCCAGTTTCTGGCTAAACTTCCAAAAATCATAACTAATTCAGGAAAAATCAAAATAAGGTGATTCCAAAGCCAAATGAAAGCTATTTAAGTCCTCTTTCAAGGAAAAATATTGGCCATAACTAGAAATCACCACAAAAGTCCAGATTTACCAAAAACCTAACATTGTACCAAAACAGGGTCCAGCTTTGATGCCAAACTTTGGACAGTTCAAACTCCCAGCTCAAAAAGCGAAATGACACAAAATATATCTCCATTTTGAAGTTTGAGATGTGAAATTTAAGACTGGAAAGTTTCATAATTTTTCAACATCATTTGCCCAGTCAAAACGTCCACACCATCTGACTGTCCAGAACAGACTCACATTGGACAGATTTTCCAGATTTTGCCAATTGGTTTCCAATGGTCCCTAATTTCAAATCACATACTATTTTCACACAATTTGGCTCAAGGAACACATTGGAGCCATCAAAATGACCATATTCAACTCCCATTGACACATTGCTCAACAACTACAACATGTCTCACAATGTCACAACAAAGTTCACACATTGCCAAACTTTCCAATCCAAGTTCCCAAATCAATTCCAATGGCCAAAATGTTCAACAAAAGATCAAATTCTACACAACACATAAGCCAATTTATTCCATTCAAAAATTGCACAAAATCAGGGCAAATTAAATTCATAAATTCTCAATACTCAACCAATGATTACAACAACTATACCAAAATGCTTCTAATTCTTACCTCTTCTTCTTCCTAAAGCCAATTCTTCACTTCTCCAACTTCCAAATTTCCACAACGTCTCAAACTTCACCAACCAAAATTCTGAAACCATAGAAATATAGCCCTCAACCTCATGAACAACATTAATGAAAGACACTTGAGCATTTGAAGGCATTAACTTACCAAAAACTCAAGCTTTTCTCCTTCTCTTTCCTTAGCTTGTTCAGCAAAAAAAAAATGGAGGAGGATGAGAGAGAAATGAGATATTGAAGATGATGATTCATTTCCATTCTTTCTATGTACTTAACCGACTTTGGAGGAAGAGAGAATGAGTTTGAAAACTTTGACCTCATTAATGGTCCATATCTTGACACTTGGCACCATCTTATTCTCCCTTCTATGATTCCATAAACATTTGCATGCACAAGATTCCACCTCTTGGTCTTTCAATCTTAGCCATTAATCTTGATTACTAAGGAGTGTTCTCAATGGTATCTAACCAGTTGGTCGGTAAATTTACTGTTTTGCCCCTGATTATCACAATGCACAATATATGCTTCAAAATGCTCAATTAATATTAATTACATTACTTTGAAGTTGCTAATCCTTGGTCACAATCCAGGATATTACAATAAACATCACATACATCCAAGTAAATAATTTCACTACCTTGTAGACAAAGTCCTTCTTCTTATCCCCTTTTCTTCCAACCATTAAAACTTCTTGGAAATTTTTCCATGCTTCTTCTTTCTTGGCTTCTCTTGGCCTTAGATATATAATCATAGAATTAGTGCCATGATAAAAAAATCCCCAATGGACTACTTTAGCCTCATGAACTTTCTTTCACCTTTGGAGTTCACACAAATTACATCTGGCCCATTCTTTCTTAAATTCACATTGTAGCCAAAAGCTGCCAGCATTTTGACTAAACTTTAAAAATTCATAACTAATTCTATATAACTCAAATTGGGGTGGTTCAAATTCTTACATAAAACTATTTGATTTTAATTTAAAGATAAAATATTACTCTAAGCCAATTCTAGCTACAGAAATCCAGAATCACGATCATAGCCACACTGGTCCAGGATTCTGTCCAGATTCTATACCTAACTTCAAATATTCATAATTCTTAATGTACTAATCCAAATGGCACAAAGGACCTATCAAATTAAAGCTTGATAAGTATACTTTCACATTAAAAAGTTTCATGGTCATTGGACAACATTCTATTACCCAAAACATAATTCATTCCAGCTGCCACGTAGGAAACCCTAATTGGCAGCATTATTCTAACTTTTAAATTTCAATTATATTCCTTTTAAAATTTCACCAACCACTTATTCCCACACAATTTTTCCCAAGGAACACATTAGAGACATCAAAATTGGAAAAATCATTCTCCTCCTACCTACCCTGTTTAGACCTAAATTAGGGTTTCAAACGAACAATTCACAAATTCTCAATTTGTCTACCAAACTAGGTTCATATGCTTCCCAAACATCATATAATTACATGTATATAAAAAAAGCTTCATGAACTCTAGAAAATCCTAAATAATTGAAACTAGGCCAAAAATTCCACCAAACAATACATTACATAGCTTAAAATAAAGCTCTTTCTTACCTCTTGATCTCTCTTGAGCTCCTTTATTGATTCTCCAATTTTGGCTCTTACAAGATAACTCAAAACACCTCCCCTTGAAATTCTAAAACCATAGAAATGAAGCTCTCATCAAGGGGAATAATGTTCATGAAGAGCTTTTGAGCCATAGATATGGTTAAGAAGGTGAAAATCAAGCTAGAAGAGCATACATTGTTTATGTCGTCTTCTTTTTCTCTTTCCTTTGTGTTTGGGCGAATTTTTCATGTGAGAAAGGAGAGTGAAAATGTTCATATTTTTCTCTTACTTTGACGCATAATACTTGGCTGAAAATGGCCTAAACGAAAAGCAAATCATGTGGCTCCAATTTACTCTTCTTAGACAAGCTAATTCCATTTACCATGTATGGTAAATTCTTATGGTAAATGTGTTCACTTTCTTTTTCCTCTTTCCTCCTTGGGTTCGATGAAATTAGGCTACCAAATGGAAGAGAAATTGTTGATTAATTGCCTCTATTTGCCTTGCCATTGGTTCATAATTTTTCAAATTGAAACTTTGGCCTCTTTTACCAAAATTCTTCTTCCTTCTTTTACCCCTCTTTTGGACGTTTTTTGTGACAAAAAAGGGAGAGATAATTTGGCCTTTATTCTCATAATTTCTTCACACTTTTGAAGGGCAAATCTTAGCCCTTTATGTTGTCTTCCAATTTTTAACCTCAAGATCAAGTGGCAATTGTCTCTTTTGTCCTTGATTATGACAATATTAATTCTTGTGCCATTAATTCTTTCAATTCTCTTTATTAATTCTTTCTAGACACCTTTTCCCCTTTTCCTTTGGATCCAGCTTGATACATCCTAAAGGACTTGGGTATTTTCTTTTGACTAATTTGTACTGAAATTTATACTTTATTCCATGAACGTTTTTTTATTAGTTATTCAATTTCTTATTCATTCTTGTGACTCTTACTAAAATAAGCTTGGTAGTTTACTTTATTCAATCTTATTCTCTAGCCTTTAGTAGAAAAATTTGGGGTATTACATTAATCATTATCTACTTCATATAAAGAGATCGAGGTAATCGTTTATTGTAATCATTCTATATTTTAAGATTTGCTCAAGATTGGGGAATCTTGAGTGAAAAACAGATTATATCCTAACAGTGTGTGAGGGGGAGTCCTTGTGTCAGTACAAGATTTGCAAAGGCTTCATAAGTACCTGGATTAAACTTATGGGATTGTATTGGTGCTCAAATAACCTGTTAAACTAGAGGGAGATAGTGCATTGAAATCTCAGGAGGTGTCTGGGAACTGGAAGTAGGTTATTGTGGATTGGACCGAACCAGGATAAATCACAGTTTGTATCTTCTCTTCCCTAAACTCTTATATTTCTAGCATATATGATTTCAATAACTGATTATGGTTTTATATTTCAATAATTACATACTTATTGATTTCATAAGATGCAAAAAGAATTTCAAAATTGTTAGGTTTTTATAATATACCCAATTCACCCCCTTCTTGGGTGTCAGCCGACTCTAATATTTGGTATTAGAACTGGACTCTTGCTTAAAGGACTTAATTGTCTCAAGAGTTATCAATGATTAATTTTAGGTATTACTCGCTTTCAAAAGGTTTTGATTATACAATATCACCTTGTTTAAAAGATATCGATTTTTGGTTTTGGAAAGTTGGAATGACATCATTTGTAAAATCCTTCGATTTTGACTAAAAAAGATGGAATGTCTTTACAAATGATTTTGATTTCAAACCAAGAAAGGATTGGACTGAAAAAGAAAAGAAAATGTTTTTGTTGAACATTAGAGCAATGAAAATTCTATATAGTGCTTTGACCGAACATGATTTTGAGAAAATCAGATTTTGCTCTAATGCCAAAGATATTTGGGACACTCTTGATTCTATTTATGCTTCTAACAACTATGATGAAGTTAAAAGTGTTGACAGTTTATCATAAACTATAAGTTGTATATCTACAATTGATGAATAATTGGAAGTTGAGAATGAAGAAAGAGAAATTATAAAAAACTTTTATAATCTAGTCAACATAGAAGAACAAGAGGAAGATGATTCTCAAGAAGAGCTTATCATGGATGAATATGATGAATCACTCTCAAGAGCTCAAGATGCACATGTAGTAAACAATTCTAATTCTTCTTGTGTTATTTGGAAAAATGGTTTTCAAAGGTTGCATAAAATTGTTTTTAACTAATTATTGATTCAATTCTAAAAATCAAAAATATGTTTGATCATGCTGGAAAATATATTAGGAGAAAGAATATTCAAATAAGTTTACTTGAGTTATTATCATGACCAACACAATACTTGCATGAAATCTCATAATGTATATCATTATATTACTTGAATTATTGTGGAAAATCTGGTCATATTTTTCACACATGCTATATTATAAGAAATTCTAATGTGAAAAATAAATTTGGTTGGGTTCCTAAGAGGCAAGTGAGTTCAAATGATAACGATTAAAGACCCAAAGAAAAGTGGGTACCAAAATGTCCATCTGGTGTTTCATGTGCGTAGATTGATTCTAGAAAGAATGGATATAAGGGTACAGAGAAAATGAAGAAGATTCCAAGAGTTCCTAATACACTTGAAAGGAGAATCACATCAATTAGGAGAACTCTCGGATCACCCATTGCTGGAACTGCAAAGTCTAATCATAAAGAAAGGCAATAGAGAATAGGAGTATGTTCCATCTCAGAAATGAACTATCATAAGGTTCCAATCAACTACCTTGAGGAGAACAAGAGATGTAAGACCTCTCAAGATTCAAGTAAAAGACTTTTAGATCTACATCATATGAGAGAGTATTGCATGCACCCAAAGCTAGGAATTCAGAAGTTGAACATAACAGAAAAAGGCATTGGGTAAGAAAATGCAATGCTCCAAGTACCTAAAGTAAAGGTATACAACGGTAAAACCTCCTGCACTATTATTTTTAGTATTTATTGAGGTTTATATCTTATTACCCTAAGAATGAACATCGCAAACTTTCTTGGAAATATGGTTTCCACATCCCTTAGAAACCTCATTTTGTAAATTTATTTACAAAGGGATGCAATGATCAAAAGTTTAGTTCTTTATGCATACATGCATATTTCAAAAATATCCCTTGTTATGCATGAAGTCATTGATTGATTTATTGTGCTCAAATTGATCTAATTTGATTATCCTTAGAGCATGTGAATTTTGTTTTGATTCCTACAAGCTAATAATTAATGGATCCAAGCAAGGTTGGATACCAAGGAAGAAAGATTTATACAGTTTTGTAGGGTTAGAAATTAAAGCTCCTTAAGACTATGGCTGCATAGGACAAATTCATATCTTTATGAAGCTGAATTTTGGTGCTGAATTTGCAAAGAAAAGAAAATCAACATTAACCCACTAAGGTCAAGTGAGCTATTACAAGGATAAGAGGAATTATGATGATATCTAATCCTTACCCTATACTGTGCTTATATGAATTATTTATTTTGGATAATGAATGTTTGTCCATTATCACATTCTTTTAGTAATCAATCTTTGATGATCATCAAATTATTTCAGATTGCTAAATGAACCAAAAGTGAAATTGTGCATAGTTTTTCTATCAATTCATATTTTGAAATGCACAAGCCAAAAAATATGCTTTGGTTTCAATTCATCTTGTTTTATAAAAGTGCATACACATGTTTTGAAAAGTATTCATATTTTGTTTGCATTCAAACCAGTTTTAAAATTGGAAGTTAATATTTTTGCGTACTGAATGGCAGAAATGCTTCAAATTCATCCACCAGAGTTTTCCCTATCATTGATATATTGATCATTGATTTTAAATGTGCTATCTTATGCTTGAACTCCTTGTTCTTTACTCTTTAAATGAGTTAGACCTCATATCTAACAAGTTGATTCTCTATATGAGTTTCAAGTCTATAGCCTAGAAAAGAATTCAATTCATGAAAAGCCTTGTTCCTAATGCATAAATTCTTATTTGTTGAGTTATTCCAAACATCATGAATGTTCATTAATGCATTAACCATTATAGAGGAATAACTTACTAAGATAATATTCTAGAGAACTCTAGTCATTTGGACTAATGAATACGTGCTTCCTTTGTATTCGATTTTTTGCTCAAATACAATAACAATTGATATCATCTATCTCTGAGTAACTAGCATCTTGTACTTGAATGCTCCTATTCTTCAAAGACACAACTCTAAGAGTTAAGATTATCTCTTAGTCAATAGCGAAGTCATTGTGTTCTTTTGTACGTGCTTCCTTTGGCTAATGCTTCACCCTTATGACTTTTGCTCTTAGAAAACCTCTTCAACATGTTAACTTTAATGTTCCATATGTTCTCTAAAGCTAAAGCACTCTGATATATATATATAGATATATTAACCTATTGACTTCCACCAAGTTTAGTATGAGCATTGATTTTAAACATGTTTCAAAAATGAGTTTTGCATATATTCAAAATCTCAATTTTACAATGCATTGTCATGATTTGAAACAATTTGCAAACTTGATTCAATTCATGATTTATCATTTCATACAAATTGGTCATTATGGATGGATTCTCTACTCTCTTTGATCCAACTTACATGGATTGCATGAAAATATTTTCAATGACATATTATCCATATAAAGTGTATTGACAAACTGTCATTGATAATTGAAAAGCATTATTCTGGTATCATTTGTTTGTTACCCTTCATGATAAATAACTATAATTAATTGGGTAAAATTAACTTTGATATTTTATTACACTCTTATTCAAATATCATAGGTTTAATTATATAAGAGCAAAATAGTTCACTGCTACAGAATATAGATTTTACGTCGCCAAAGGATGTCCCTTTTTAATAAAGGGAAGTAAAAAATAAAGGTGGTGGCATTTTTATAATTATGGGTGAGAACTGAATAGCTTTAGACATTTTCAATTTAAATAGGGACGTCTAAAGTATGACTTTACAGACTTTAGACATCCCTATATACATTGGCGACGTCTAAAGTTTTTTTAAATTGTTTTTTAAATTAGGGACAACCTTTGGTGTCCCTAATATATATAAGGGACGCCAAAGGGTCCCTGATGTATTATCAGGGATGCCATTTTGGCGTCTCTAATATTTTTTGGTGTCCTTCATGTATCATCGGGGATGCCAAAAGGTATCCCTCATTTTTTTAAACAAAATTTGATCACTTTAGATGTCCCCAATTCAATTGGGGACGTCTAAAGTAAAAAAAAACTGGACAACTTTGGGCATCCCTAAATTAAATTAGGGACGTCAAAAACAATTCAAATTTTTACTGACAGTCTTTATTTGTAAGTTTTATACTATTTTTACACTCATCTTTCTCTTTCCATCACCGCAAACACAAGAAGAGCCACTACCACCACTCCTTTTAACTCTTGCTTCTTCTTCTTTATATGCTCTTTTTACTCTTGCTTCTTCCTTTCTCTCCCTCTTTTTCACCTCCAAATCTACTATGCTCTCTTACCAATTTTTATTTTTTTATCATCTTTCTCTTTTTTCTTTGGGTTTCCGTTCTATTTTATCTTCTAACTCGTGTTGTTATGGCTTGTAGATCAGGACTCTGAAACATGCTTCATGGCCACGTTCCTGCTGAGAAAACGAGGTTCATCTCTCTCTGTCGCTCTTCTCTATTCATTATTACAAGAAAATGAATTTCAATAATAGAAGGAGATAAGTTTTTTGCAACTAATTTCTCTTATTGTTTTCATCTTCTACCTATGAGATTTCAACTTTGGAGTTATTTTTGTATAGATTTTGGATTTGGATTTTAGATACTAGATCTGTACTTTTATTGACGATGATATATAATTTTTGATTTTAAATACTGTTTAGTCCAGATTTGTAATATAAATGTTTTTTTTAAAAAAAAGCACTTTAGACATCCCCATTTTAAAATGGGGATGTCTAAAGTGTCAATGTAGCACTTTAGAAGTCCTTTTTTAAAATAGGGACATCTAAAGTCCATATTTTAGACATCCTTTTATCTACGGACGTTATTGCCATTTTTTACTACATCGCTCATATAGACGTCCCCTTGTTTTCAGATGTTAAAAGGCCTAAAAAAGGACGTTAAAAACTTTTTTTGTAGTAGTGGTTGTAATGTCTAATATTGAGTGGACCCAAGAGAAGTTGGGTACCAAAGAACATATATTTATACTTTTGTAGGATTGTCCATAAACAAGGATGCTTTGAGAAAAGAAGTGTTATTCAAATACTCACCACCGTAGTTGAATGCTCAGAGAATTTTTTTAAAGGATTTTATTCGAATACAAACTGTTTATTCAAAAAATAAGTATTATTATCTCAACCTGTTTGTTGACAACTATTCGAATACAAAAGAAAGGTTTTGCAAGATCTTTATCCGAATAAATAGCAAACTATTCGAATAGTAGAAAGCTTTCAGAAAACTATTTAAATAACGGATTCAATATTCGAATACAAAAGAGACTTTATGCAAGAACACTATTCGAATAAAACAAGCCTATTCGAATAATAGAATGGTTTCACAAAACATTCAAAAACCTGGTTGAATAACCAAGACACTATTCGAATAGAGAAATGACTTTTGCAAAGAAAACTATTTGAATAGCAAACAAACTATTTGAATATAAATTTTTTTAAGAAACCTATTCGAATAACATTCAACTATTCGAATAACAGAAGTCTTCTTACAAGGGTTCAAAATTTCTTCCTTGAAATGCTATTCGAATACATTAAAAATTATCTGAATAGAAGTAATGCTTTTTTGAGAAAAACTACTTGAATACATTAAGAACTATTCAAATAATAGTTGTCTTAAAGGATGTATTCGAATATAGAAACCTATATTCAAATAAACTCAATTAACATTTCAAGAAGTCTATTCGAATAATCAGTAAACTATTCAAATAAATATTTTTCCAAAGAAAAAGTTACAAAGGTTGTATTTGAATAAAGAAATCCCTATTTGAATAGATTATACTGTTTTGATACTTTACTTATGTATACAGGAAAGGAAGTCTATTCGAATGCAAGACTAGCTATTTGAATAAAATGGAAAGCCAAAAACAAGAACTATTTGAATAATGGTATCAATATTCGAATAGAACAAGCAGTTGTACAAGGAAACTAAAAAAAACTATTTGAATAGAGGAACTTGTATTCAAATAACAAAGCCGTTAAATCAAAGAAGATCATTTGAATATGCTATCAACTATTAGAATATATGAGGAAACAGGGGTCAAAACTATTCAAATACGCTGGAGCCTCTCTGAATACAGAATCCCTCAGTCTTGATCACATCACCAGATAGTGAGCAGCTATTGATGCCTCAATAGACTTTAGAGGATTATGACTCGAGTAATTATGACATTACTTTAGTGGGGCATTGTATTATTGCTCAATTCAAATTCTCTAAGTTGCATTACTTGGGTGAACACTTGAGTAATGGTCGAGTAAGATAACTAAAGTAACCACTCAAATGGTATTGGGTTATAACCTTAAAATCCTTGAATAGCATCGCCATTTTCAAAACTTGATTTCTCTACAAATCTTCAGACTTGCATAAAAGTTTTCAATGTCTTTTTCAAATCCAAGAGAGTTATTAATTGTATTCCTCATAACAATTTTTTTAAGCCATAAATTGATTAAGAGGAACCTTCACATTTACATGTGTTGTACATCTTGAAAGCTTATCTCCTTTATTAGAAGAAAATCCTTGTAACATACTCATCTGTATTGTGTAATATCCCAGAAAGTGGTTAAGGGCTAATGATTTCAAAAGTGGATATAATTATTGTCGAATAAACACTTTTGGAGAATGTGTGATGGGAATTTGGTGGTTTTAGTGATTTCAATGGTTTCCTTGTGAAAAATTATGTGGGAATAGGTTTGATTGTTGATTTTGGAGCCATTAGACACACTGGTTGAAAATTTGAAAAACTGTTAAATGTAATTCTGTGTAAGGCAGTCGGTTTGTATGGACATTTTGAATAGGCAAATGGTGTCTAAAAATTCTGAAACTTTCCAGTCTTAAATCTCACTTGTCAAGCTTCAAAATGGACATATAATTTGTGTCATTTCGATTTGTGAGCTAAGAGTTATGAATTTTTAAAGTTTGTCCAGCGAAATTGATTATTTTTTGGAACAGCAGGCAAGATTAAAATTCTGGGAATTTTGTGATTCCAGATAGAAAAATTCTATATTTTTCATTAATAGTAGACTCAATAAGGGTTCTATAGGCTTTGGAATCACAACATTTTAATTTTTCTGGAATTAGTTATGATTTTTCAAAATTTGGGCAGAAATCTGCCATAATTTCTGAAAAATCCAAAATTGTTGGAAATTAATTTAATAATTAAATATCATATAATATATTATATAAAAATTATCCTTCACCTTCCTTAAGCCATATCAGACACACATAACAGCTGAAACAGAGAGAGAATAGTTGAGAGAGTTTAGAGATAGAAGGAGAAGAGAACTCGCAGAGTAAACCGATTTCTCAGACGATCTAGTTCCTAACGCGTATAACTCCGATCCTAAGCTATTCCTTTATGTTCTTTAAGGTTTGGAAGCTCCTCTTTTGGTGTTAGAAATAGCTAGGGTTCAGCCAAGTCAAGGGAAAGCTAGTGGGAGCTTGAGGTAACTTCCAAACTCTTGTATATTGACTATTTTGGCTGCTGTGGACAATTTAATCTGTGAAATTTCGCCGGATTGTCTTTGTGCGTAAAAATGGAAAATGGGTTGTGGGGGCTGTTATGCTGCCCTAATTGGTACTAAATGTTAGTTGTAACCTAATGGAATAGTCAATAAAGTGGTTAGGAGTAGAAAGGAACGTGTTTACGCAGCCGAAATCACAGAACCCCGATTTTTCTCGGAGAACTCATAAATTTTGGCCAGCTCTAGAAATGGGTCTTAGAGTTGGATTTTCAATGATTTGATGGTTCCATTGGGTTCAGGAGTGAAAATTAGGTGGGGTTACAGTTGGTCACTATTTTGTAAAAGGCCGAAAAAGCATAATTATGAAAATGCCCCTGAAACCTTTAAAGCGGGTTGTCAAGGGTATTTTCATAATTTGACAATGAATTTGGTGATTTTGTGTCCAAAAATGGATTCCTTGGATGAAAATATGTCAGAATAGCCTATGTCAAAATTTTGGGAAACGTACAGCCAGATCGGGTACGACGAGGCCGGGCCGGGGTTCAGGGGCATTGTGGTAAATTTTCACCATAGGCTAATGTAATCACAAAAAACACTATGGAAGAGTCTAAAATGATACTTGGATAGGTTATGACCTATTTCCTGAACATTTAATATTTTAGGACCAAGTCAGAACTAGAAACGGCACATTTTACGAGGCACACTAAAAGGTGGTCTTTGAGAAAGTACTTCCCAACCCTTTAGGCATGTGTCTAGACTTCTAGTAGCCACCTAAAGAGTCCAAGTGATAACCAACTTTAAGTATTCTGAAGGTGAGAATTTGGAATAGAGAATAACCTGTCGTCCTTGACTTTGGTTTATAGGGTTCGACATTTGTCCTAATCGCAAGCAGCCTATACCAGCGCATGTTAGGAAAGAACAAGGTAGTGACTCTTCTCTTACGCTATGTGTAAATGTATTGTATGTGTGTGTATAATTGTTTTGTGATGATATATGATGTTGTTGCCTATACAGCTGGTGATAGCTGTCGTTATCCAGCGTGTGCTGGTGTTATATAGCGAGAGCTGTTGTTATCCAGCATAAGCTGGCGTTATACAGCTAAAGCTGTCATTATTCAACGTGAGCTGGTGTTATACAGTGAAAGCTATCGTGATTATATATACAGCCATGAGTGATGTCGTTGTGATTAAAGCCAGTAACATTGTGTTGCTGTTGTTATTGCTGTTAATGATTGCTTACATGCTATATGTTTATATATTGTATAAGTGATTTATTACTACTGGGATTCTTTTGAATCTTATTCTTTCCACTGACTAACATTCCAGACAAAGCAAGTGGCTCTAAGGAGAGCGAATGACCAGGAGCGGTTAGGACTTTGTAGGGATGTTATTTTGGATTGTTGGTTATCTCTTTTGGAAATGGATTACAGTAAATAGTTTTTGGGATGTAAATATTATGTTTGATTTTGATCATGTAATTCCCTAGTTGGAACTTATAACCCTTAGTTTATACATGTGTGAAACCCAGGAGTTGCCGGGAATTTGGCTATACACTCTGATATGTATAAATGTGATTTAACTGTACAGGTAATTATATTCGATATTTGAACTTGAGACCAGAATAGGGATGAAGTTTTGAAAAAATTTGTGAAAACCCTACCACAGGGTGGGAGTTTTAAATTATCTGACGATCACCAAACCATTTAATTACGCATTCTCAAATTATAATTACTGTAATAAAGGAAGGGGTTACATATTCACTATGTCTTGATTAGCTTTGATGATGAGTTACTCTTATATTGTTCCTTTCATGATCTTAATTTTAACATATCATATGGAAAGGAACCTTTTGTTACTTGATTGAACTAACAATTCTATTTGCAAGAAAGATTTAAATGTGATGGGAGAATTTTTTTGTGCAATAATGTTCCTCAACGTACTACAAGAAGAAACTATCAACCTTGAGGGGAAAGATGATTTAATGCTAAATCAAAGAAAATATATTGGCTATAACACTCAAAGCAATAAGAGGCATAGATCAGGATGATTTTGGTAGCATCCAAATGAGTTATGATCAGAGACTAAACTTATTCAGATATCACCTAGCTACCTCATATCCCTTGAGTACTAACCATATTCATTCAATTGAGACCTACTTGAGAAGCTAGTACTTTAGTTCCCTTCCACATCTCAGAAGCTATTCCTGAGCCTTCTATTGATCACACTTCGCAATATACCATTGAGCCAGCCACACTCCACTCCTATGAACCTGATCTATCAGTGTTGTGTATTGAAAGTACGGTGAACACAACATCATCTAACACAACAAGAAAAGAAGGCAATAGACTTCATGGATCAATCATCAACTTACTGAATACAAATGAGCATTTCTAAACCTTCTCTCTTTATACCTTGAGAATTATCAACATACCCTTGATTTCAATTTACTTTGATTATGAAAGTTTTTCTTGAAAACCTTTCCAAAAGTTTCAAATTTGTTTTCATGAAAATCTTCTTTAATATGCATCACATTAAAAATGAAAATACCTTCAAATAGAGGGAGAGAAAATTGTTTTCTTGAACACCTTTCACATTCATTTCTACTTTGTTTTCATATTTGTCTCTCTACAAGCATTTCTTCTATATCCTTTAAACTTTTTGCTGATGTCAAATAGTGGGAGAGATATTGTATGAAAAATATGTTGCATGTAATATGTTGTGTCAAACCCCTTAACATTTTGATATTGGCCGAATAAATAATGCAGAGTTCGATAGGCAAATAGAAATAGCATTAATATACTGACACTAGTACTTGTATTACATTACAGAAAATCCCTATAGGGTTTGAAAACTATATATAGTATCCTCAAAAATTAACTACACTAGGATACTAATGTAAGCTCCTGAATCTTCACAGGGACCTTCAATCACCTGCATTGGCATTTTTGCCCTTTGAGCCACTAGCTTTATCTGGAAATATTTTAATTTTGAAAAGGGTGAGATTCAAAAGAATCTCAGTAGTAACATACAACCAATCATATAACATGAGAAAATTAAATATGTCATTCTGTATATCATGCAACGTATTAACAACACAAACAATATCACGACATGTATACATGAGTCAGGGCTATTTCCCCACTATCTGCACACCTCGGTCGGATTCTTACTCAATAACCAGGAAAAGTGCCTACTCGCACAAATTGCCCTACTTGGCAAAACAGTGTTAATTAATTATATCACAGAAGATGACATATAAAGAGATATAAAACATTCACATAATTTATGAAAGATAGAGTTACTATCTTAAATCCTTTTTTAAGGCGTAAATAGGTCCTTATATCAAATCGGGCTCGGGGTGGTGGTTTTATCCTAAAATTCAAAATTTGCAATAAATGAGCCATTACTTATTCAAATATCATTTTAAACACATTGTGTTGGTTATCTTAGCTAAACACTGTGAAAATGACCAAAATACCCCTAGGGATCCAGTCCAATTATATTTTCCAAAAATTATGACCCGGGCCATTCTTATATATTTTCGCCCAAGGAATCCATTATTGACCTTAGTTTTGACAAATTCACTGCCAAATTATAGGAATGCCCTTGGCAGCCCCTATTTAGGGTTTTTAAGGGTGATTTTGTCATTTCACCTTCTGATGCTTTTCTCACTTCACCTTCTACATATTCCCTACACAATTTTCACTGGCAACATTTTCAGCCAACTTTGAATATTTATATCTATTTTTGTAGACATCTAATTGAGGTGATTCTAAAGGCCACTTAACCCTTAATGAGTCTAGTGTTAAGGAAAAGTATATCATTTAGTCAGTTGAAAGCTAAACATTCCCAGAATTTCATTTTTTGGATGTTGTTCCAGAAAGTAACCTGTTTCACCGGGTAAACTTTTGAAATGTATACCTCTTAATATGTAGGTCTAAATGATACATTTGACCTATCAAATTAAAGCTTAAAATGTCTACTTTTAACTTGTAAAACTTCATAATTTTTGGACATCATTTGATCATCCAAAATCATATGACAAACTCACTGCCTCACATAAACTTGTCACTAGCAGTATAGTCATTTTCTCTAAAAGTTACCCTTTATTCTATTTGTTGAATAAATACATTGGATCTTTGGTGTATGAATTTTGGGATATTCTTTGCAAAAAAAAATAATTTTGGGATATTACAGCTCTCCCCCCTTAATAAAATTTCGTCTTTGAAATTTGTTACACATATTGATTCATAAATCGCAGGTACCACTAGTGCATGTCTTCTTCTGCTTCCTATGTAACTTCTCTAGGAGATAATCCCTTCTAGGCAACTTTGATGAATGAGATACTCCTGTGTCTCAGCTATTTCTCCTGCCGATGAATGATCCAGTCAAGTCTAACTTCATATGTCAAATAATCACGCATATCTAAATCTTCATATTCACTGATATGTTCGAGATCAGGTTGATATTTCTTTAACTGTGGCACGTGGAAAACATCATGTAATCTACTCAGATTTAGGGGTAAAGCGAACCGGTATGCTATTGGCCCAATCTTCGATAAGATCTCAAACGGACCAATATACCTAAGGCTTAACTTCTTCACTTTCAATGCCCTACTAATCCCTGTGAAAGGCGAAACCTTCATAAACACATGATTGAGTGATAAAGATTATTGTAGGCAAACTCTGCAAGTAGAAGGAACTAGTCCCAACTGCCTTTGAAATCTAGGACATATGCACTCAACATATCCTCTAGTATTTGAATAGTTCATTCCATCTGCCCATCTGTTTGGGGATGATATACTGTGCTGAACCTGAGCTTAGTACCCAAAGCCTCATGCAATGCCTTCCAGAAATTGGAAGTAACGTAAGGATCTCTATCTAATACAATACTCTTTGGTGTACCGTGCAACCTCACAATCTCCTTGATATAAATTTTTGCAAGCTTATCAAGAGAATGATGAATGCTGATTGGTAGCAAATAGGTAGTCTTTATGAATAGATCAACAATCACCCATATCGCATTATGGTTTTTGATGTTAGGCAATCCTATCACGAAATCCCGCCATAATACTTTCCAATTTCCACTCAAGAATCTCAGGATTCTGAAGAAGTCTTGATGGTCACTGATGCTCAATTTTCGCCTTTTAGCATGTAAGACAATGAGCAATAAACTGCGTCACGTCTCTCTTCATGCTCGGCCACCAATATGTGGACCTCAAGTCCTGATACATCTTGACCGCTTCTGGATGCAGATTGTGTATTTACTCTTGTAAGCCTTCTCTTGGAATTGTCGCTTCAACTATATCTACAGTGGCATATATAATCACTTCTTGTATCTAACTAATCTACTTGGTGACAAATCATATTCCTGAGTTTAACCTTTCTAAATCATCCTCTGATAGACTGTGCTAGTCTATCCTACAATTGATCTTTCTCAATTGTATGCCTCACTAATATTGTTACTGTTGATTGAAATTTGCTTAGATAGAATGAGATCTCTGAAATCCTTGATCAACTAGTACTCATGTATTATCAGGGCTGCAACTTGCACTGTTTTACAGTTCAAAGCGTCTGCAACTATATTAGCCTTCCTTAGATAGTATTTGATCTCCAAGTCATAATCTTTTAGCAACTCTATCCACCGTGTTGTCTCATATTCAGCTCTTTCTGATCATACAGATATTTCAAGCTCTTGTGATCACAGTACAGCTTTATGGTTGCACCATATAAATAATGTCTCCAAATTTTAAAGAAAATATAATAGCCACCAACTTAAGATCATAAGTGGGATAATTCAATTCATGAGGCTCCAGCTAACGAGATGCATGTGCCACACTCGGCCATATTGCATCAAAACACATCTCAATCTATGCCTACTAGTATCTGTATAAAAAACAAAAGTAAACTATGGATCTGGGATCATCAACATTGGTGCTGTTTTACTCTCTATTTTTGCCCCATGAAGGTCCTTTCACAACTATCATCCCACACAAAATATTGATTTTTCTATTAAAGGCAATGCTATTCTGGAGAAATTCTGTATAAAATGCAGATTAGTAAGACCCAAAAAACTACGTATCTTTAGTACAGTCTCTGGCCTCTTCCAATTTAGTACTTCTTCTACTTTCTCACTCGCGGGTGCTGAGGTATCACTCAGGTGCAAGTACTCTCCACTCGAGTACACTTGCTCTTCAATGCACTGGCTGACTCTCAGGCAAACACTTCTTATGCCTCACTCGGTTGGACTCGAGTGCAGTTCTCACTTTGAGTTTATCTTGCTCTCGGGTAAACACTTCTTGTGCCACACTTGATAGGACTTAGGTGAACTTGAGGTCATCACTCAAGTAGTGATTCTGTGCTCGAGTGTAATGATGAAATCCTATCTCTGACATTGTTGTTTGCCAAGCACTTGCACTAGTATGCCTTTATGCTCGAGTACAAATTATATCATCACTCGAGTGCTGTGTCCATCACTTGAGTTGTCCTGGTATTTTTAGCTAGAGTCTGCTTCTGTCAAACACTTTTAGTTCAACACTTGCTTGTGCTCGAGTGCAAAAGTGATTATTGCTTGAGTGCTAGCTCCATCACTCAAGTGCATCAGTTAAAATCACAGCAATGACCTCTAATCTTAGTTATATGCATTTGGTCATTTTTTCAACCATTGTTTAAACTTGTAAAACATAAGTTTCTTCTCATAACACACAATAATCTTTTGTTGTCATTAAAACTTGGAATCTAACATTCTCCCCTTTTTTGATGATGATAAAACCTTTGTAATGGATTTTAAAAACTTGATTGAAGTGAAAATTTTTGAAAACACTTTCAAAATTTTCAAATGCATACTCACTAAAGTTTAGACTCATTTTTCAGAGTTTTGCACTTAACCTTATAAGTTTCATGCAATACTTCCAATAGACACTTAGGGTGTGTTTGGTTTGAGGGGAGGGGAGGGGAGGGAGGGAATGAGAGGGTGGGTAAATTACCTTTTTGGGTTGAAAGAATTTAAATTTTGGGCGGGAACTCAAAATTTAAAAAGAATGAGAAAGTAAATTTTGGGCGGGAAACCAAAATTTAAAAAAATGAGAGGGTAAATTTTAAGTTTCTTTTGTCTAAAATAGTAATTTTTCCCCCTCCCCTCCCCTCCCTCCCCTACCCTCCCCTCAAACCAAACACACCCTTAAAAGTAAGATAAGTTATAGTACCATAACACTTGAACAGAAAACTTAAAAAATCATGAATATGAGCATATTTTGATTAATGAACTTGCAGAGTACAATGGTAATTTTTAATCAACATCTCGATGAAGATTCAAATACATCCAAGTCAGAAAGAAAAGGAAAAGCTCAAAATAACATTAAACCACACAATACATTGAAACTACCCAATACTCCCCCTTAAACCAAAATACTCCCACATCATACTAGAATAGCTCAAAACCATCATATATCCTTCTCCCCTATTTTGTCAGTAGCAGAAGGGGGCTGAGGGAAAGTAAGATCAAATGGTGGGGTATATATTACCATGGTGGAGGGTGGGTCAAATGGCTCAGGCACAAAAGGTGGAGATGATGGCTGAGGAGCAGTAGCTGCAGGTGTTGAGGAAGATGGTCGGTCATAAGTGACCTCAACCTAGGAATGACGGTCAGTGAAAAGTACATGTATATGAGGCTGGGAAGGTGAAGCCATAGTAGGAGTAGACTCTGGAGGTACCTCAGTAGAAGCAATCGGAATATGAGTACACAAGTAGATATCCATGTCAGATATTCTTTGAGACTGATCTTCTTATGCCTTGAACATCATGTCAAAATTTTCATTAGCCTTGTCCATCAACCTTGAGACTTGAGTTTCCAGCTTGTCTACCAATTTTTTAAATTTGCTCAACAATTCCTTTTTCAGGCCTGTCACAACTTGATTGACCACTTCAGCCAGATAACTTGGTAGAGAAGCATTTAGAAAAGATGGGGGTGGAATTAGGCTGGGTGCAGAAGATTGAGCCTCATCCCCCTTGATGGAGTGGCTTCTCTCTGAGATGTAGCCCTGGTTTGGCTCACTGGGAGATTGATACCCATATGTATCAATTGTATCTTACCAAACCTCAGAATGATTACCCTCTCAATTCCTTCCAAATACCACACTTTGTTGTGCTTTAGGATGAGAGACAAGTTGTGGATATGGAATTGTGGTGGATCTCGATGAAGAAAATCTGAATCTTCTCATCTCACCAAAGATAAGCTCCCCCACATTTCTTCGTTGACCAGCTAGGAAGGAGGCCAATAGATAGTAGTTTCTCTGAGCAAAATGGATGTAGTGTTTGGATTTATTGATAATGCTATGGGTGTTTATGTAATGAAGGGCACAAATAGAGTCAGGTATGTCAATAAGCTTAAAGTTAAGAGGCCTATAGGATCATTTAGTCTTAATTGCCAGAAGGATTCATTAGCAGAGAGTGTAAGAGGATCGAAAGGGGGTGCAACATAACCAAGGATATCATTTATGATAGTTGAATATTCAATAATATGTTGACCTCTAATAGTGGTAGACATTGCTTCCTCTATCAACTCTTCAGCCCTAGAATTTATGTTATAGACTTTCATGTTGTAGTAAAAGTGTAATACCCTGAATTTTGAGACTCGAGGCTAGAGAATAAGCCTGAAATAAGTGGATTGCTAAGCCCCAGTTTAGCAAGATCCTAAATTTTGATTAAGTGTTAATGACTCCAAAAGTGGATGTGGTTTTTGATAAATAACCCTTTTGGAGAATATGATATGATTTGGGATTCAAATGTGATTCGTATGTGTTGTGATCAGTGTCGAAACCCTGTATTTAAGTTTAATTATGGATTAACCTCTAAATTGACTTAAAATAGAGGGAAGGCGTATATTGTGGATAAATGGAAATATGTGAAATGTTGGTGGTGATTCAGTGAGAATTATTGTAATCAGGGGCAAAACGGTAAAGTTACGAACTAATTGGTTAGTTACCGAAGAGGAAACCCATTGGTAACTTTAAGATCAATAGTTGAGATTGATTTGTGTAGAGATCAAGGGTCGGAATCAAGTGTATGTGTGTTTATGTAAACTCATGTGAGATGGAATAGGAGGATGACAAGTGGCAACTCTTGAGCCTTAGATCTTGGTCAAATGTTCAAAGTGTTTTCCTCTTCCCTCTTCTTTGTTTTAAGTCTGCCATGAGTGTATTAAGGGGCCAAAATCTGATTCCTTTTCATCTCATCTCTCTCTCTTCCAAGCCTCCATTTTCATCCAAAGCAAGGATGGAAAGATAAAGTTCAAGGTGAGTTTTTGTCTTGGTAGATGTCTTCTTTAGCTCAAATACCCTTCTATAATATTGTTCATAGTGATGAGAGCTTCATCTCTATGATTTTAGATTTTTGAAAGGTGTTTGAGAGCTTGAAGAATTTGGAGAGTTGAGGAATCTAAGAATTGGCATTGGGAAGAGGAAGAGGTGAGTATTTGTAACATTTTGATCTAAGTTTTGTGATTTGTGGATGAGTTTTGTGAATTTTGAGTTTTGCCCTGATTTTATGTGATTTTGAAATGGAGGAATTGCATTGTGTAGTGTGTTGCAAATGGTCTTTTATTAAGTTTTATGACCATTGGTATTTGTTTGGAACTTTGGTTGGAAAGGATTGCAATGTGGTGCATTGTATTTTGACATTGTGTCACATGTTGTGGCTATGGTATAACATGTCAATATGATTTGAATTTGGTTGTTTTGGTGATTCTAATGGATTCCTTGCGAAATTTTGTGTGGGTATGATGTTTGATGTGAAAATGAAACCATTGGAAGCAAATGTGCAAAATTTGAAAATCTGTCAATTGGAAATCTGTTTTGGGCAGTTTGCTCGTGTGGACGTTTTGACTAGGTAACTGATTTCATAAAATTATGAAACTTTCCAGTCTTAAATTTAACATCCCAAGCTTCAAAAGGACATATAATTTGTGCCATTTCGTTTTGGGAACTGGGAGATATGACTGTCCAAAGTTTGAGGTCGAAAATGAACAATGTTTTAGGATAGTCTTGAGTTTTGGGGAATTCTGTATTTTTGTGGTGATTTCTAGTAATGGCTAATATTTTTCCTGTGTATAGGACTTGAATAGCTTTCATTTGGCTTTAGAATCACCTCATTTCGATTTTTATGGAATTAGTTATGAGTTTTGGAAGTTCAGCCAAGAAATAGAATTTTCTTGGCCACAGCCCAAATGTTTTTGAGCAGTTTTTGGCCGCGGCCAGTAGATTTGTGGGCCGAGGCCAACCCCCAAAAATCATCATTTTGGACTTTTAAAATGTGATCTTTGGTCAAGTGTTTCCCAAGCCTTTGGGCATATGTTTAGACTTTGATTAGCCACCTAAAGGTCATGAATGGTAACCAACTTTAAGTGATATGAAAGTAAGGTTTTGGAATAGAGAATAACCTTATGTCCTTGCTTTGGTTATAGGGTTGATATTCACCCTGGTTGTGGTTCAGTATTCGTTCTGATCACGAGTAAGGGAACTGGAGTATACGTGGAAAGAGTATAGGGAACTTACCTCTCTTGTATGCTTTGATATTTGTGTTTGTGTATTGATGCATGTATTGCTTTGCTTGATTATGTGAAACATGTATGAATGATTATAGCTCTGTTTCTAGTTATGCTATGGCCATGAGTATGTTGTTGAAACATTGATCACGCAAATATGTCATTGTGTGAGCATGAGTTGTGTATTGCAAGCATGTCATGCATTAAACACTTATCTTACATGCATATTGGTATTTGTTTCCTACTGAGATTTTCTAGAATCTCACCCTCCCTTACCAACATTTTAGACAGGGTAGGTGGACTGAGGATGGAGCAAGCGGGCAAAGTCGACGAGGACTCCTTCGGGTTATAGATTTTGGTAGTTGGTTATCATAGTTAGGAATATTATGTATATTCGGATTCAGATTTGGATATTTACGGGTTGAAATGTGTTTGGATATGATAATTGTAGATGTATTTAAGAAGGTTTGTGTAATCCCTATGTGAAAATTATAATGGGCAATTGTGCCCTGTGTATATTTAGTAAAGATATAAACCCGAGAGTTGCTGGGATGATATTGTTGTATACTCTGATATTTGTATAAATGTGATATTCAGTGTGATATAATTGTATTCGAAATTGAATGAGATCAAGTAAATTAGATTTTGAAAGTTATTTGTGAAAACCCTATCATGAAAATGGGATCTTAAAATAGTTTTGTTTATTATTGGTCTTTATTTCATTTTGATCGCGTATTTTGGATATAATTACGGAAGGGGGTTACAAAAAGGTTCTCACAATAGTAGGTGAATAATGAAGATGCACATTCAGCCAGGGATCATAAAATCCAAGGAAAGGATGAAAATCCAAACTACAACTTTTCTTAATATAATCTAAGTCTACTTAAACTATAAGGCAGAAGTTTTTATGAGCAAACTCAGAATCATATTCCTTCTGTTCTAATGGCTTCAGTTCCTTAACATTGAAGCCTTCTATAGGATTTGTAATGTGTTCTTCCTCTGGAGCCTATGAAGTAGAAGGTACTCCTGAAGCAGCTGCACTGACCTGGCCAACATGATGAGAGCCGGAGGAACCGGCTTGGGAGGCAATCTTACTAACCAAGGCATCAAGCTTGGACTTTTACATTGCTTCTCGGAGTTGCATATTGAATGAGTCATTAGAGGAGGAAGATTGTTGTGGTTGCTCTGTGTCCTTCTTCTTTCCTCTTCCCTGTACTTCTTTTGATTGAGAACGAGTAACTACAGGTTCTTTGAAGACCACTCCTTTTGGTTTCTTTGGAGGAGGTTGATCCTTCTTAGCCAACTTAGGCTTAGGATGAATCTTCTTAGCTGGTGTTCTTTTTTTGGTGATCTTGGGCTTTAGAGGTGGTGTTGGAGTAGAGGATAATTAAGAAGTTGGAGATGGAGATGAATGAGTTGCTATTGGAGAATCTGAAGCACTAGTAATGGAATGAATAGGTGAAGGCGTTGGAGATTTTTGGGAAACTTAAGGAAGCTTTGTTCTAGCCATGATTCAGAATTGAATCGAAGAATAGGGAAGATTTTGATTGCTTTTCTGGAATACTCTTCGGTTAGGGCACAAGAAAAGAAAATGATGAAAAATATGACCTTTTAGTGAAGATTGAAAAGTTGCAACTCAAATTTGAGTAGACTCGAGGTGTTTAATTAGTGGGAAATGAACGGAGATGAAGAGTTTTGGCTGTCGAGTGAAGAGACGCTTTGACTAAGAAGAGGAAGTACGACGGTATGAGCTATCACATATCTGATATAAGTCGCAACACTTAGTAACAACCCAAGTACTCGAGTTACACAATTTGGTGCTCGAGTGACAAATAAAGAAATCTCATAAAGCATGTAAAAGCATACTTGATTTTAGTGTATCTTGTTATATTTTCCATCTTTGTACTCAAATCCTCTAAGATCATTTGAGTAACCATACTTTGGACTAGTATTTGCATATATCTTTCTCTTCTACTCGAGTGCTCTTGCTTTACTTCAGTTGTATTCATACTGTGTTCTAGTTATGTTCTTCCCTCACTCGAGTGAGGTCTGACACTTTTGGTATGCTCGAGTGAGTTCTAAGAGTTCTTACATACTTTGTTAATCCCTGTTTTACATAGCTAGAAGCAGAGTATATGATATAGTTCTACACTTGAGAATCCATCTCTAACTCAAGTGATAAGATGCCTTGCACTCGAGTGAGCCAACCAGCACTCGAGTAACAGTCCTGCGAAAGCAATATCTATATACTTTGATGCCTAAGTCAATATGATTATCATCAAAACTTATATTAAACATAGTAATTAACAAGAAAAACTTACAACTCATTGGGATTAACCATTCCCAATTCTCTTCATATATATAAGAATTGATCTTTAGTTATCGGCTTTGTGAATATGTCAGCAAGTTGAAGATGCGTTAGAATGAATTCTACTTTGACATCCTTCTTTTATACGTGATCTCGAATGAAGTGATGTCAGATATCTATGTGTTTGGTTCTTGAATATTGCACAGGATTCTTGGCCAAACTAATAGTGCTAGTGTTGTCACAGTAAATTGGTATCTCCTTTAAGTATATCCCCAAATCTTGAAGTTGTTGCTTCAACCATAGTACTTGAGAACAATAGCTTGCTACAGCTATATATTCACCTTCATTGGAAGATAACGACACTGTGTTCTGCTTCTTGCTGAACCATTAAACTAGAGAGCCTCCAAAGAATTGACATTGTCTACTGGTATTTTTTCTGTCAGTCTTATATCCTCCATTATCTGAATCTGAATAGGCCATTAAATATTTATTTCCTCTTTTTGGATACCATAGGCCAAGTTCTGTAGTGTCTCTTAGGTATTTAAAGATTCTTTTTACAGTTTCTACATGTGATACCTTATGAGTATATTGATACCTTGCACACATTCCAATGCTAAATTGTATATCCGACCTACTTGATGTTAGATAGAGTAATGAATCAATCATTCCTCTATATTTGGTAATGTTGAAGTCAAGACCTTTTACGTCAACACCCAACAACTTTGTAGAACTTATGGGAGTATTAGCTCCATTAGCATTATCTATTGTGTACTTCTTCAACAACTTTTTAAAATATTTTTTTTGGGATATAAATATCCCATTCTTCCTTTGCTTGATTTGAAGTCTAAGAAAGAAGTTTAATTCTCCCATCATGGACATGTCAAACTCTCCATACATAATCTTGGAAAATTCTTGACAAAGAGATTAGTTAGTAGCACCGAAAATAATATCATCAACATAAATTTGAACAATTAGTAGATCATTTTTGTTATGTTTGATAAAAAGAGTTGTATATACTTTTCTTCTAACAAAGTTTTGATCAAGAAGAAACTTGCTTATCCTTTTATATCGAGCTCTGGGTGCTTGTTTTAAACCATACAAAGCTTTCTTAAGTTTGAAAACATGATCAGGCTTTGTTTCATCTTCAAAACCAGGAGGTTATTCTACTTATACTTCCTCCATAATATAACCATTTAGAAAAGCACTTTTCACATCCATTTGATAAATTTAAAAACCTTTAATGCAAGCTAAGGCTAAGAGTACTCGTATTGCTTCTAATCTTGCCACTGGATCATATATTTCCTCATAATCAATACCTTCTTCTTGATTAGAGCCTTTGGCAACCAACCTTTCCTTGTTTCCTACAATGATTGCTGATTCATCAAGTTTATTTTTAAAAACCCACTTGGTTCCTATAACCGAGTGATCTTTAGGTCGATGTACCAAATCCCAAACTTGATTCCTTTGAAATTGATTTAATTCTTCTTGCATAGCAATCACCCAATCATTATCAGATAATGCTTTTTCAATATCAGAAATAAAAGTAGAAAAAGTTACCTCATTAAGAATTCTATTTCTGGTTTTGATACCTTCATGAATATCTCCAATTATTTGATCGATTGGATGATCTTTAATATGTTTCCGTGCTTTTGGTTGAGCATGATTATCGACACCTTCTTTATTTTTAAGATCATTTGTGTCAAAATGATTATAATTTGAAATAGTTTTGTTTTTTTTATCAAATCCATTTCTTCTTAATCAAAATGCTTTATCTGAGAATCAATTCATCAAATAGAACATGAATGGATTCTTCAACAGTACATGTTCTTTTATTAAAAACTCTATATGCGTTACTTCTATCAAAATATCCTAGAAATAAACCTTCATCAGAATTTGAATCAAATTTACCCAAGTTTTCTTTATCGTTGTTGTGAATGAAGCACTTGTATCTGAAAATATGTAGATGAGCAAGATTTGGCTTTCTCCCTTTGTAGAGTTCATATGGTATCTTTCCAAGTGACTTGCGAATATATGCTCGATTTGAAATATAGCATGCAATACTCATTGCATCCGCCTATAATACTTGTGACATTTCTTTTTCATTGAGTATTACTCCTGCTATTTCTGTGAGGAATCTACTCTTCTTTTCTACTACTCCATTTTGTTGAGGCATTTTAGGTACAGAGAAGTTGTAATCTATTCCTTTGTTGTTGCAGAAATCTTCAAATAGTTGATTATCAAATTCTCCTTCATGGCCTGTCCTGATAGAGACAATAGAAATACATTTCTCATTTTGGACCTTCTTAGCAAACATAATAAATTTGACAAATGTTTCATCTTTTGAAGTAATAAATATAGTCCATGTAAATCTTGTAAAATCATTAACAATTACTAAAGTATACAAATTTCCTCCAAAACGTTTTACTCTTGCTGGACCTGCCAAATCCATATGAAGTAATTGTAAAGGCTTGGAAGTGGAAATCTCATACTTTGTTTTGAACAAAGATTTAGTTTGTTTGCCTTTTTGACATGCCTTACAAATCATGTCATCTTTGAATGTAAGTTTAGGAAGACCAACAACTAAATATTTTCTAATCAATTTGTCGAGTTGGTTCATAATAACATGAGCCAGACGCTTATGCCATAACCAACTCTCCTCTGATTTGCTAAGAAAACAATTTTCAGAAGAATTTGAATTTAAATCAATAGTATAACAGTTACCGTCCCATTGAGCTCGGATCTTTGCCTTGATGGATTCTTTGTTAAGCGATAGATCCTTCTTATTTACTATCAAGCATTCTTCTGAATTAAAGATCACCCAGTTATCTCAGTCAGTGCTTTGACTCATACTCAAGAGGTTGTGGCATAATCCTTCAATGTAATATACATGTACATCATTGATTTGAACACCATCAAATTTTCCCACTTCACCAATTCCAGCAATACGTCCAGATTGGTTACCTCCAAAGTTACCTTTCCTCCTTCTCTAGTTTTTAGCATAGTGAACTTATTTCTATAATGACCCAATTTGAGATTAAGGGCTAATGACTCTAATTTTGATTGTAATTAGTGTAATTAAATACTTTTGAATAAATGGGAAGTCAATTTGATATAAATGTTCATAGTGATGATTTAATGATCATAGTGAAACCAGGGCCTAAATGGTAAAACTGTAAATTTACCAACCAATTGGGCAGTTACCAAAGAGGAAACTCATTGGTGATTAGAGATCAAGGGTTGAGATCTATTAGCTATGGGTCGGAATCCTATGCTTTACATTGGTGTGAGCTTATGGAAGGAGTGAGCAAGATCATGACAAGTGTCATGTTGTGGACCATTGGATGTGGCACAAAAGACAAAAAATTACTTTTTCTCTCTCTTTTCTCTCCTATTCGGTGGAGGGCATGGATCAAGGGAAAATAGGTACACAATCATCATCTTCCTCCAATGTCATATTCTCTCTCCTTCTTCTCCATTTTTGTTCGGTGATCAAGGTAGAAAGAAGAAAAGAAAAGCTTGATCTATGGTGAGTAATGGTTCTCCTTTGCTCAAATCCTCTTCATTAAATTTGTTCGTAGTGTTAAGAGCTCCATTTTAGTGTTTTCAGAATTTGGAAAGGTGGTGGTTTGAGTGTTGGGGTAATTTGAAAGTTGGAGAATCAAAGTTCTAGTTTTGGTAAAGTGAAGAGGTAATCATTTGAGGCTTTTTGAGATATTTATTGTGATTTTTGGATAAGTTTGAGAAATTCTGGAATTTGCCCTGGTTTATGTCCATTTTTGAATGTATGAATTTCATAGTGGATGATGTTGGAATTAGTTCATTGTGAAGTTATTTGAATGTTGGTTATAGTTTTGAAGTTTGGAAGTGTATTGATTAGAATTAGGTATTGTGTGTCATAGAGACCCAAGGGCATAGATTATGGTTGAAATGGTTTTTGGATGTTTTGGAGGTTACCAATGTGTTCCTTAAACAATTTTAAGTGGTTATGAGCATTGTATGAAGTTTGGGAACTATTGGGATTAATTTTGACTAATCTAGGAATTTCTATCATTTGCTGTGATTTGGGCAATATAATAGCATCACTCGAGTGAGGGAAGATCACACTCGAGTACTGTATGTATTTTCCCTTTCTGCTTTGTGTTTTGCCTCAGTTTTTATGAGTAAAGCCCGAGTGCACTTCCTTCACCTCGAGTGGTGTTGGTGATCACTCAAGTGAGCATAGGATCACTCGAGTGATGGTGTAAATTCTTGGTTAGGGTTGCTCTCGGGTTGTCACTAGCTGGCTATGTTCAAGAGTGTGTTCTGACACTCGCAAGCGCAGGCTCCTCACTCGAGTGCCAAGGGTGGTGCTAGAGTGAGCTTGTCCCTCTGATGTTGCATGTGCTCTCGGGTTGTCACTTCTTGTGTTGCACTTTCGGGGACTTGAGTGATTTTGGAGTCATCACCTGAGTGTATAGCCTTATGCTCGAGTGTGGTGAGCACTTTCTGGCCGTGATGGTTGCTCACTGTCAAACACTCATGAGTGAGAGCTAGTCTCACTCGAGTATGAGTCTTTCATCACTCGAGTGAGCCGGCCAAAAATCAATGTTTTGCCTTCCGAAAAGGGGTCTTCAGGGTAGTTTCTTTTAACCCTTTAGGCATATGTTTAGGCATCTAATAGTCACCTAAAGAGTCTTAAATGATAACCAACTTAGAGTATTATGGAAATATCACTTTGGAAAAGAGATTGATCGGTTGTCCCTAATTTGGTTATAGGATTTGACATTTGTCAGACTCGTGAGTCCATTGTGCTGAAGAACGTCAGGAAAGATACAGGTAGTGACTCCTTTCTTATACTTTGTGTAAATGTACTGTATGTATGCCTGTCATGCATTGTGTTGTTGTTGCTGCTGCATTGTAATGCATTGAGACGCTTTGTGGAGCTTTGTGAATCTTTGTGCTTTATGATGCTGCTGCTTTGTGATACCTTGTGCCTTGGGATGCTGCTGCATAATGATTATCGTGAAAGCGGGCATAGTGTTTACAGCGAAAGCGGGCATTGAGATTACAATGAAAGCTGGCATAGTGTTTACCACAAAAGCAGGTATTGAGCATTGTGATACAGCCATAAGTGTTGTCGTTGTGGCGTGAGCCATGACTCATAGTGTTATTGCTGAATATGATGAACTTACATTCTTTATGTTTATATATTGTATGAGTGATTTGTCACTACTTGGATTCTTTAGAATTTCACTCTTTCTAATGACTAACATTTCAGACAGGGCAAGTGGCTCAAAAGGGAAGCGGACAACCAGGAGTGATTAGGATTTCTTAGAGATATTTGGTTGGGAGTTGGTTATCTGTATTTAGGTTTGGGGCTACAGTTTGTATATGAGATGTGAATATGATTTTGGATATATAATCCCTATTTTGGGAACTTTCAACCTATTATATATATATGCAAGTACCGCGGGGTTGATGGGATTTTGGTTATACACTTTGATATTAATCAATGTTTTTTATTTTCTCAAGTAATTATATTCGAATGTGAATGTGAGACTAGATTAACTATGTTTTTGAACTATTTTTTTGGGTTACCCCATCTCTTAGATAAGGGACTATAAATGATGTTTTCGTCTTATTGGTCTCTATTTCACTTAAATTTTATAAACCAGATGTAATTACGATGAAGGGGTTATAATTTCTGTCACTAGTCATGTGTCTCTAGCATCCACTATCAATGTACCACTTGTTTGCTCGTGATGCTTTGAGACATACCTAGAGTAATGTGATCAAGTTTTAGGTACCCACACTTTCTTGGGTCCTTTGTGGTTAGTATGCATTACCTTTGGTACATGCGTCCCTTTAACAACCCATTTGTACGTACCAATGACCTGTCCTTTTCTAACATAACATGATGAAGTATAATGTCATTTCCTATTACAATAACTACATGATGCAAATGGATTTGATGTATGCATATAATTCTTAAAATATTTGAGATAAGTCCTACTACCATTTTTCTTATTTCCTCTATTTTTATCCTGATCATATTTATATCCAATTCTAGATTTATCAAAGGAAACTTTTTGAGATTTTAGAATGCCTTCAAGAGTTTCACTTTCTTTAAAAAATCTTTCCACATTTTTTGTTAAAGAGTTTAGAATCACTTTATTTAAGAGTTTCACTTATTTTCTTATCTTTTTCTTCATATAATGCATATGATGATATGACTGTATTTTCTAACTCTTTTACTTTCTTCTTATGACTAACATTTCTTTAGCTACTTTTATGAATTCAGTATGCAATGCAATATATTTAAATAACAACTTATCATAAGTAGGTTCAGAGTCACTTACCTCGAAATCCGATTCTTCTTCTTTGGCTACCAAGCATAGATTTGCAACTTCGTCATTGTTACTTTCTTCATCCGATGAGCTATCACCCCATATAGATGATATGTATGCTTTCTTCTTCTGCTTCTTCTTGTCTTTTTTTTGAAGCATTCAGATTTGATGTGTCCAGGCTTTCCACATTCATCGCATACTATCTATTCCTCCTTGTTTTCTTTCTTGCTTGATCCACTTTAATAATTCTTGAAATTCTTTTGGCCTCTTTTATAAAACTTCTTGAATTTCCTTACGATCATTCCCATATCATCATTATTAAGGGCACTTCATTTTCTGAAAACTCATCTTCTTTGATGGCTTTAAGTGAAACTCCTCTTTTCTTTTTATCATCGAACTCTTCTAGTTCCTTCTTGAACCTCAACTTTCCTTCATACTCAGAAAGACTACCAAAGAGAGCAGCTACGGATCTCATTGACTCTCCTTTAGCTTCTTCGATAGTTGTTACCTTTGCTTCCCATTCTTTCATAAGAATGTTAAGAATCTTTCTTACCTGGGAATTTTGGTCAAATGATTTCCTAAGTGCTAATAGTTGATTAACAAGATGAGTATATCTGGGTTCGAATTCTAAGATTCTTTCTCTAGGTTTCATCCGAAATAGATCATACTCTATAATTAGAGTATTCACTCTATTTTCTTTGATTTTGAATGTACCTTCTTGAGCGATCTCAAGAGCATCCCACATATCTTTGGTTGTTGGTAATGTGCAGATTTAGAAATATTCCTTTTGACTGAAGGCACTTTGTATCATTAAAATAGCTTTACTATTTAATGTTACTAACCTCTTGTCATCTTCATCAAACTCCTCTAGGCTCTTTTTAATGACTCTATCTTCGATTTTCTTCATTTGAACATAGTCACCATCTTGTATCACATTCCATAGACCATATTCATTAGCCATCATGAACACTCTGAACTTAACTTTCCAAAATGAAAAATGTTCTCCAGAAAAACCAGGAGGCCTAGTGATAGAAGCTTCGTCTGGAAGGATGTTCTCACCCATTATTGCCATTTACTGGATCCTTCTCAAGCTGTTAGGCTCTTCAGAGAAGACCTTGCTCTGATACCAAATGAAAGAGGCAAGTTTCTTCCAAGAGGGGGGTGAATTGGGTGATGTGATACATTTTTCAGTTAATACGGTGATATGACAATAACTGTAGATAGAGTAGAGTTGAGAAGATGAGCACATAGAGAGTTATACTAGTTCAGCCTAAAACCCAAGCCTACGTCAAGTCCTCAAAGATCAAGACCTTCTGAGATTTTTACTATACTTTCAAGATTCAATGGGCTCTCGGAACACTGCAAAATAACAATCATCCTTTAATGGACTACGAGCAGAAATATTCTAACACTTAGAAATTTCTCTCCCCCTTATGACAAGTCTTACATGCAGAAAAACAAACCTATGACCTTTTTCTCTTGGTTACGTATATAAGTCTTATGAGCAGCAATGTTCTCTCATGCTTACACCACTGTAAGTCTTACGAGTAGCAACGTTCTCTACTACTTGTACCTTGTAAGTCTTATGAGAAGAAAGTCTTACTAGGAATTCTCTCAATTGTTTATCTCATAAGGATATCTACCCTCTCAAGGTCCCTGTACCTTGAGATCAAATGAAAATAGAATTTAAGGTCTATACAGACTCTCTCATAAAGCAAATATGATAAACATTAAAGTACAATATGAATACAGAGAAAATATGAATAACAAAGACTCGTGAATTTGCTTGTGTGAATTCTTGTTCTTAGTTGTTGTTAATGGTCTTTGAAGCTCTACATTTATATCAGTTCATTTTGCCGATTGAATAATATTCATTGCGGAATGGAGCATTTTACTGTGGAACAGCATGTCTACGTTTGAAATCTTTGAACGAGATATCGTGGTAGGTACGTGCTTGGTCGATCGTAATAATTCTGTCTACCGTTATTTGACTTCCTTTATGCCTTTCTAATTCAAACAATCATACTCCTATTTCATACTTGAAATATATGTTAAATGATGTTAAATAATAATAACAAGTGAAAATAGAATGAATAAATAATATTAAACCATGTTCGGATTGCTCACTATAAGTCTGTTTGCGTTAGGCTTCTAACAGAGTTTCACTCGAGTGCACTTTGGTCTCACTCGAGTGCATCTTCATATTTGCACTTCTGCTTCTATTTTTGTGTTACACTTCCATGTGATTTTGAGGGAGTGCATTTTCACACTTGTGAGTGATGTGGGCCCTCACTCAAGCACATATCCTCTCACTCGAGTGCCTCTGTATTTAATACTATGAACCCACGTCTCTGGATAACACTCGCACCCTAATTTTTAAGAGTGTGATTTTGAACTTGCAGGTGATGTGGGCCCTCACTCGAGTACACTTACTCTCACTCGAGTGCACAGTATATTCTTGCATAAGATACTCTTTTGCTTAGCACTTGCATCATAAATGGAGAGAGTTAGATTTCTCACTCGCCGGTGCTGAGGTATCACTCGGGTACAAGTATTCTCCACTTTAGTACACTTGCTCTTCAATACAGTGGCTGACTTTTGGGCAAACACTTCTTATGCCTTACTCGCTTGGACTCGAGTGCAGTTCTTAATTTGAGTTTATCTTGCTCTCGGGTAAACAGTTCTTGTGCCACACTTGATAGGACTAGGGTGAACTTGTGGCATCAGTCGAGTAGTGAATCTATACTCGAGTGTAATAATGAAATCCTATCGCTGACATTGCTCTCTGCCAAACACTTGCACTCAAGTTGTCTTAGTGTTTTCAGCTAGAGTCTACTTCTGTCAAACACTTTCAGTTCAATACTTGGTTGTGCTCGAATGTAAAAGTGATTATTGCTCCAGTGCCAACTCCATCACTTGAGTACATCAGTTAAAATCACAGCAATGACCTCTGATCTTAGTGATATGCATTTGGTAATTTTTTCAACCATTGTCTAAACTTGCAAACATAAATTTCTTATCATAACACACAATAATCTTTTGTTATCATCAAAAGTTGGAATCTAACAACTTTTCCCTCAACATATGTAGTACTGTTCTCACATGTTGCTCATGCTCTATTCTTCTCCGTGAGTATAACAAAATATCATCAATAAAATGAATTGGTCTAGATACCGAAAAAACATCTATTCATGTATTCCTTGAATGCAACAGGTGGATTTGTCAGCTTAAATGGCATTAAAAGAAATTCAGAATGGCCATACTTGGTACAAAAAGCAATTTTTGGTACATCTTCCGCTTTAACCTTGAGATGGTGATACCCTGATCTCAGGTCAATCTTTAAAAATATATAGGAACTAGATAATTGCTCAAGTAAATCATCTATAAAGTGGGTATTTGTTCTTAACGGTCACCTTGTTCAACTCCCTATAATCAATACAAAGTTGTAGACTTCCATCTTTCTTTTTAACAAAGAGCACTGAAGCACCCCATGGTGCTACACTGGGTCGAATAAACCCTTTTTCTAATATTTCTTCAATTTGCTTCTTTAACTAAGCCAGCTCACTTAGAGCCATTCTGTATAGGGCTTTACATATTAGTCCTACTCTAGGCCTAAGATCAATTACAAGCTTCACTTCCTTATCAGAGGGTAATCTGCTGATATCCTCCTGAAACACGTTAGGAAACTCATTTACCATATGAATACTCTCCAATGTTGTTCTAGCCTCAAATTACATGGAGAAAAACATGAGGTACCCTTGACAAAATTCATGTAAGCATCTCTTGGCCTCAGCTGCAGAGAGAAAATTAAGATTTATTTCTGTACCAGTGTGCAGTTATGAATTAGGATATATATGCCTTTTGTTTCTATAGTCGAAAAATACATTATTAGCCATCAACCAGTCAATACCGAGGATTGCCTCTAAGCCTTACAATTGTAGATAGGTAAGATCCACGGTTGATTCATAACCCTCAGCATTTACTACACAATTCAAACAGACATAGGCCATGACAACTCTAACACTCGTGGGTATAGATATGACCAGGTCATATGAGAATTGTATACTCTCAAGTCTAGCCATCTCACAGAATTGTATGCAATAAATGAATGACTAGTGCCTAAATCATACATAACCTATAGGGAAACTGTAGCTTGTATAAGTTCAAGAGACTTCCTAGCTTCGTCCTGCGTTATAGTATAGACCCTGCCTGGAACTCTGCCTCATCTCCTTTGGTTAGTGCTTCTACGAAAAATCTCAAGCAAAATTCCCTGGTTTATGGCATACATAACAAGTAACCTATCTAACTGGATCCGGCCTCAATAGAGCACCATTGCAAGTTCTGCCGGGTGAAATGGATTTTGACAATGCCTGCAGGTTTTACTTCCTAAAAAACTCTAGCCTCCACGGCCTCTAGCCTAGTTTGGCCTTTTATTGTCCCCTCTAGATTGTCCACTTTGATCCTTATGTTTATGGGATGAATCCCCACTACCAGAAACACTCTTGCTATTGTTGGTTTTAGCATAATGCAAGGTCAACAAGTTATTTTCGGTGATACAGCATTCTTCAATTGCTTTGTGAATCAGTGAAAGTTTTGGAAACAAGTTTTTCTTCCAGCTCAGCCTTTAGCCCTTATATCATCATATTAGAACTCCACTCTTTATCATCCTGATATTTAAGGTACGTAGAATATTGAGACAGCCGGATGTAATGAGCCAAGTAGTCATCGAAGCTCTGTCTGTCTTGCTGCTGTATATTAAGGAATACTTTTTCCTTTTCCAACTAGGTAGGACAAAGAAAATATTTCTCATCGAATTTTTCTTGGAATAGTTCCCATGTCATTGGAATATTCCTCCCTTGAAGAATTAGTTCGATATTCTTCCACCAACTATCTGGATCGCCTTCGAGCTTACAAATTGCGAGCCAGACTTTAATTTCATCAGGGCATAATAGAATGTTGAAAATTTTCTCTAATCGGGATAAGTAGTCTTTGGCTAGCTAAGGATCAAATTTTCCTTGAAAGACAAGAGTTGTTGTTTACTAAACCTTCATATCCATATTTTTATATTAGCCTCAGGTCAGGCAAAAGATCTTCGAGTTGAGGTCCCTCAAGCAGATTATCTTCACTGTCTCCCCTCACCAGCTCTTCCAGGTGATCTTGCCTTTGCTGCACTTCTCGTAGTTCTTTCCTGATCTAATTCATTATGGCTTGTTGATGTGTCAATATACTTAGAATCTACTGTTGTATTAGGTCAGGTCTAGCACTTGGTTCGTTATCATTGTTTCCATGTCTACCCCCAGCTCTACCTCCATCTCGGCCTCTACCACCTCTTCCTATTCATGTCATCTTTATAATTCACTATAGGGAAATAGGAAGGAGGTAAATTCCATGTAATTATAAGGGCATTTTTGTCATTTCATAATATTTTGGGTACATGAATATGTCAGATATAACATACAACAGATATTTACAGTAGTTAAGGAAAACTAAAGACATCACACAACATAAAACTACTGTATATCACGTGTTTGTCCTTTTACATCATACAACATAATTTACATATAGCTTCCTAAGGGGTCACCTATCCTAGAATTTCCCTGGGTTAAGCATGCTTAACTCTGTTGTTCCCCTCCAAAATCACAACTACTAGCTATCTTTGCTCTAGATCACTGATACTATATGACTATCCTTATGTCAAAAAGCTATGCCGCCTGACTCCCGACATCAAAATACTACATCTACTATGCAAATTAGAATTCATACGTGTACCTCTGTACATATTGGTTCCTGTGCTCCATGATCTCTATGAAGTAGTCATTCAGTCCCTTTTCCACTATTTTGTTCATCTTTTTATTCTAGAATGCCATACGGGGAAAGAAATATATAGTCATCTCAATCCATATATCATCGGTATATCCCAATCCCTAATAGGCCTGCTCCAAGTAAGACTATCTACATCATATAAATTTGCAATGTACTACTTATACTGGGTGGGGTAATCCGCAAGTGCTCTCTAATGTGATCCCATAATGTTGGGTAAGACACAGATTATAATGCACCTTTACCAAATCAGCTTTGGAACCCTCAGCTTTACTCAGACCCATCAACTCCCCATCCGACTATGTATGATCTGTGTCTCCCTCAAATAATCTGATAGGTCAAGGCTCTGGCCCATAAACTGGGGTATACACACCTTCTTTTGAGGAGTCCGTAGCATCCTTTCACCTCCCGGTAGGCGATACTGTATAAACTGGGGCTCCTAGGGTTCTGGTTAACCCTTGTTAATCGAAGGCAGCGACCCTTCACAACGCATCACCAACTCCTGTTGCCTTTGCCTCTCTTGTTCCGTCTCTCTCACCATCTACGCGTATCCTGTTGTTGGCGCCGATCTAAATCCCAATGTCTCTGACCATCTTGCTGTCTACGTTCCCTACGCATGTTTCCTATCACAATGTAAACAAGACCATATCAGTATACTATTTTGATAATGCAAGAACCGCTTTTAACTCTGATATCAAAAATGTCAAACCCCTTAACATTTTGATATTGGAAGAGTAAATAACGCTAAGTTTGATAGGCAAATAGAAATAGCATTAATATACTGACATTAGTACTTGTATTACATTACAAAAAATCCCTATAGGGTTTGAAAAATATATACAGTATCCTCAAAAATTAACTACACTAGGATACCAACGTAAGCTCCTAAATCTTCACAAGGACCCTCAATCACTAGCATTTACGTTTTTGCCCTTTGAGCCACTAGCTTTAGCTAGAAATATTTTAATTTTGAAAAGGGTAAGATTCAAAAGAATCTCAGTAGTAACATACAACCAATCATATAACATGCGAAAATTAAATATATCATGCTCTATGTTATGCAACGTATTAACAACACACACAATATCACGCCATGTATACATGAGTTGGGGCCATTTCCGCACTATCCGTACACCTCAGTTGGATTCTTACTAAACAACCAAGTAAAAGTGCCTACTCGCATAAATTGCCCTACTCGGCAAAATAGTGTTCATTAATTATATCACAGAAGATGACATACATAAACATATAAAATATTCACATAATTTATTAAAGATAGAGTTACTAACTTAAATCCCTTTTTAAGGTGCAAATAGGTCCTTATATCAGATTGGGTTCAGGCTGGCGGTCTAGTCCTAAAATTCTAAATTTTCATTAAATGAGTCATTACTTACTCAAATATTATTCTAAACACATTTTGTTGGTTATCTTAGCTGAACACTGTGAAATGACCAAAATACCGCTAGAGACTCGGTCCAAATCCATTTATACCCGGTCCAACTATATTTTTTCAAAAATTATGACTCAGGCTATTCTTACATATTTTCACCCAATGAATCCATTTTTGCCATTGGTTTTGTCAAATTCACTACCAAATTACAGAAATGCCCTTGTCTATTTAGGGTTTTTAAGGGTAATTTTGTCATTTCACATTCTAATATTTTTTTCACTTCATGTTCTACATATACCCTACACAATTTTCCCTTCTAAACACAATGGAACTATCAAATTGATGAAATTCTAGCTCCTTCCCATAGAAAAAAGTGTTGACTGAAAGTTTATGAAGTAAAGGAAAATTGTGATTTTCTTTGTTTAACCTCTTAATCTTCTTCCTTTTCACTCTTAATTGTCACACCCCAAATTTATTCACCAATATGCATTGTAATTATTTGAAATATTCAATGGAATGAAATGGTGAATATTCATGAACTTGGAATTAAGGAAGCTAGTAAATTTCCATTTTCATGAGAATTTGGGCTAGAACAAGTTATGGAATTGATTTTTCGGTGTTTTAAAAATCCCAATATTAAAGCCCAAAATGGAAGAATAGTAAAGCATAATATTTGGCCAACAATAAGGTTAATTTTGGTCATGGATGAAGAAAAAGGGATAAATCCAAAAATATAATGGCAAAATCATAAATTTGCCAATAATTATTTTCCAATTAATTAAGGAAGATAAAGGGGAAATATATATTTGGAACATTTTTGGTCAACTAAATCAAGGTTTAAAAAGTTAAAGTGGACTCGTGCATAAATAAATAAAGAGATTATGGAGAATATTGGAACAAATATTATCTCCCTTATTCTTTGTGAATTTCGCCCAAATAAAGGAAATGGAAGGGGAAATAATTATTTGAATCCTAAATATGACGAGTGTCATTATTCTAAGACAAGGGATTAAATTATCATTGTTAAAGTTGGAGCACATGCTTAATTACATTAAAATACTATTAATTTGTGCATATCGTTGGCTTAATGTAATGAGGCCCAATTGGGTCATAAAAGGGGGACCCTAGGCGTCATTTTGGGATAACCAAAGGGAAGGAGGATTAGTCCAATTTCAATTGGTGCTTATGACACAAGTTATGGAGGGATAGGGCCAAAGTACAAATGTGATGTCATAAATTAAATAAGCTAACATTTATTAAATAAGGAAAAGATGTAAGATATTTTAGAGGTTGCCTTCATCTTTCCTTTGCCAGTTTCATGCCTAAGAACAACAAAGAGAGAGAGTGAAAGCTTAGGAAAATCTAGAGAGAAGAAGGAGAAATCCCAAGGTAAGGCTTTATGAATTCAAGTTTTATGGCTTTGAACTTGTGTAATCTCCTCTCTAATCTCTTATTCTCCATGAAACCCATTATGTAGCAAGCAAAATCTCAAGGTTAAGGAGAGTGAGGGAGGTCAGTTTTGAAAGAGAAAGTGAAGCAACCCAAGGTAACATCAAGAACATCAAATCTCTTAGTTTGTTGTTGTTGTTATTGTTGTTCTTGGTTTGGTTGGTGATTTATTGTATATTTTGTAAATTTGGAAAGTATAATCCCTAAGGGATTATGCTACCTAAATTTCCCTAAATCTTTTTTGGTATGTGTTTAGATGGTTTAACCAGTCATTAGGAGTGAAAAGGAGTAAGCTTTAGATGTTGGATTTCAAAAATCACATTTTTCCTTCCTTTAGTATAAGTTTTGGCCAAGAGGAGTTAGAGAGGTTAGGGATGGAATTTTAGTAATCTAATGATTCCATGTTGTTCAGGAGGGAAAATTGCGTAAGGCTGATGTTGAATACTTTGTGAGAAAAGCCCTATAAAGTAAAATTTTGAAAATACCACTAAAATCTTAAATATGGGCTGTCAAGGGCAAAACTGCCATTTGACAGTGATTTTACAAAAATTGAGTTAAAAAATAGATTCCATATGTAAGACTATATAGGAATAGCCCAAGTCAAAATTTATGAAAAAGTACGGTCATACCGAGTAAAAAGGGGCCTGGACTGTCCCCAGGGGTATTTTTGTATTTTTGCAGTTTTAGACTAATATAACCAATAAAAGTATATTGGAAGAGTCTAAAGTGATACATGAATGAGTTTTAGCCTAATTCTCATAAATTTGGATTTTTAGGAGTCTATTGAGTCGGAACCGGACCAAATTAGGATCGTTTTGTGTTACAAAAAGGGACCCAAGGTAGTAACTTTATCTCTTATGTACAATGTAAATGTTGATATGTTGTATGTTGTTATATTCTATGATATGAACATGGTGCCTGGGGCACATTACCAAGCTGTGGTCTGGGACCCAACTGAGTTACATGGACAAGTAAGGGACTCAAACAGTCTTTTGGCCCTGAGCATTGTGCACATATACGATATAGTATGGATTTTCATTTTACGTTATATGGTGCATTACATATTTAATTTTTGCATTTTATATGATTAGTTGTATGTTACTATTGAGATTCTTTGACATTAAATTAACATTCCAGCAGAAGCTAGTGGCTCTAAAGGCAAAATAGTGAATACTGGTAGTTGGGGTGTGTGGATCCCGAGATAGGAGTTGTTAGGTTATATTAGTTTAATTTTAATTTTTTGGACAATTTTTATATATATTTTTTCAAACCCTGCGAGAGACTCATGTATATAAACAAGTACTTTTTATCAGTATATTTGTACTATTTCTGTATGCTTGTGGAACTATGCCTTTAACATTCTACGCATATCAAAATGTTAAGGGGTTTGACATTTTTAGTATCAAAAGTAAAAGTGGTTCTGACATTCTCATAATAGGATACTAATATGGTCTTGTTTTCCTGGTGACAAGAAATCATGACCAACGGAAGTGAGCGTGGTAAAGGATCATTGGCATCCGTGAACCAGAGTCCACCAGAGCAGCAGATTCTGGAGGGACAACAGTACATCGACTACTATACTCTAGGAGGTCTTTGTATGACACAGACAGCCAGGAAGAGTGTACCAGCGCTACTAGTATATGATCTTAAGCTGAGACTAGCATCGCCATTCGGGTTACTGTTTAGGGAGTCAGGGCATCCATTGACGGATGAGTCAAAGGAGGATCCAACGAGCTTGATGAATCCTGAGCTGAGATTGTGCATGTACCATATGACCTGCAGCTAGACCTGGAGTTGCGGGAGTACATCTGGGGCATATATCGCTAGTCATTGCGAGCTCATACCACTCCTATTGGCCGGTATCCTTTTCCTTTTGACCTATATCCAAAATATGATCATAAAAATCAAAGAAATATTTTTCCTTTCATTTTCAACCCATATGGATGAAAATGAGTGTGTGTACTGAAGAAAATAATTTTCTTTGGCTTAATATGGAAAATTACCATTTTGCCTATACATTTTGTGATTTTCGTCCAAAACTAGCGACATTTTCACCCAACTTTGAAACATTTATATCTATTTTTGTAGACATCCAATTGATTTGATTCCAAAGGCCACTTAACCCTTACTAAGTCTAGTGTTAAGGAAAAATATATCCTATAGCTAATTGAAAGCTAAACATTCCCAGAATTTCAATCTCTAGATGCTGTTCCAAAAAGTAACCAATTTTGCTGGGTAAACTTCAGAAATTTATAACTCTCAGTGTACATGTCTAAATGATGATTTTGACCTATGAAATTAAAGCTTAGAATATCTACTTTTATCCTGTAAAATTTCATAATCTTTAGACATCATTTGTCCATCTAAAAGCACGTGATAAACTTACTGCTTCACAAAAAATTGCCACTGGTAGCATAGTCATTTTCTCTAAAAGTCACCCTTTATTCCCTTTGTTGGAAAAACACATATTGGATCTTTGGTGTATGAATTTTGGGATATTACATGTTTTATATTAACATATATTTTTCTTAAAGATTTGTCATCATCAAAAAAGGGGAGAATGTTAGATGTGATTAGTTTTGATGATGTCAAATATAGATGTGAAATGTTAAGAGCAAAAAGTTAATATAATGTATTTATTTTATACTTTAACTAACTACTATGTATAATGTGAAATATTTTGTAGATTAGTCAAAGAAAAGATTATAGGCCATCAAGTTGAATTATGGATGAAGATTGAGAAGATATTGAAGAATGAAACTATCAAATATGCGAAAATGAAGTCAAGAAAACAAAGAAGAGATTGAATTGATAAGAGGGAGTAGAAGAAAGAAATGGAAGACATTAGTAAAGAAAGCAAGGATTGTCAAGAATAATCATAAAGAAGGAAAGATGAAATTAAAGAATGAAGAACTTACAAGATATAATGAGAATATCAAGATTCAAGCTCTTAGAAGTGATATTAGAGGTCTATATGGTCATATAGAAGTTGAAATGATTTAATCAGAAGTTAAAGGTGCCTGGGTCTTTCAAAATATTGGATTTTATTCGAATAGAAGAAGTTGTATTCAAATAAAAGTTCTATTTGAATGAGAAGACTTCTATTCGAATAACAACTATTCTATTCGAATAATGCAACGAGCTCTGTTTCATTCAGCATGCGTGACATTCAATAATTTGGTCATATCTCTTAAACCATAACTCTGATTAAGCCGAAACTTATTTCATATGAAACTAGACTTCTTATGCGGCATATAGACACTAAGATCAAGGTAAAAGGAGTTCAGATGAAAGAGATATGAATTTTGAAAGATGACACTTATTATCAGTGTTGTATTTCATAACAGGTATTCAATATTTTAAACATATCTCTCAAACCACAAATCCAAATGAGGTGGAACGTAATTCATAGGAAACTAGACTAGAAAAGTGATACACAGACACCAAGATCAAGTTGAAAGGGGTTCAGATAAAAGTGATATGAATTTTGAAATTTGGTGCTCAAAATCAACTTCATGTTCTAGACTAGTCGATACAAATTGGATCATGACTTTTGGAATACAAAGTATTTGTAATTGATTCCAGTTGCTGTGCAAAGTAGACTTAAAAAGCTTTTTGGAGATAGGTTATTTGCCAAATTTGGAATTATATCCAAAGAGTTATTCCCGTTAGAATCAGAGGTTTATTCAAATAGAGGCTTACGCATTCAAACAAACATATTCAGTATCAAAGATGCATTATTCGAATAGAGTAAGTGTAGGAAGCTATTCGAATAAGGGACTAACCTTTTGAATAACATCATGTGTTTTTTGAAGAAGCCTATTCAAATAAGGGACTAACTATTCTAATAAAATTCAAGTTTTGAAAGGTTATTCGAATAGAGGCTGATGTATTCGAATAAACATACTCACTATTAAAAAAGCCTATTAGAATACAAGTTGTTCTATTCGAATAAGATTACTTGTTTTTTGAAGAAACTATTCGAATAAATACAAGGCTATTCAAATACAAAGATATAAAGGAAAGCCTATTCGAATATGATTATTCATGAATGAAAGAAGTTATTCAAATAAGAAAAATCTTATCAGAATAAGGCCAAGTTATTTTCACAGACTGCTATTCAAATAAAGAAAAAAATTATTTGAATAAAGGACAAGCCATTCGAATACAAAGCATGTTATTCGAATATACGTCAATAGAAACTGAGTCCTTCTATTCAAATACAATAGAGGTTATCCCAATAACTAATTTTCTAGAAAATAGAGCATTACCTCGTAACTTCTGAAAATCATTGGAATGATTATGTAATTCATTCTTCTTACTTCTAATCACTCTAACTCTTCATTATATTAGTGATTAAACTTTTTTCAAGTGATCAAACAAGGATTAATGCACAAATTGGGAAAAGGACATTTTCATCAAAAACTTGCAATGACTATTTCAACTACTTCAAGGGCCATATTTTGTAAGCCACAACGGGAAGAAGAAAAGCTCAACGGCCACCAATCTTTATCAACTATAAATAGAAGTGCATTCAAGATGAACGAACATGAGAGCCCATGCCTATAATGCTGATATACTATTACTTTGAATCTTACTTGACCAAAGTTTTATAATCATACTCCCACTATGTACTTCAAAGTTAATCATTATCTACTTCATATAGAGAGAAGAAATCATTCATTGTAATCATTTTATATTTGTGAGAGTTGATCAAGATTGAGGAACCTTGAGTGGGAAACAAATTGTATCCTTAAAGTATGTAGGAGGAGTGTAATACCTTGAATTTTGAGACTCGTGGCTAGAGAATAAGCCTGAAATAAGTGGATTCCTAAGCCTCGGTTTAGCAAGATCCCAAATGTGGATTAATGGATAATGACTATAAAAGTGGATGTGATTAGTGATAAATAAACCCTTTTAGAGAATATGATGTGATTTGGGATTCGAATGTGATTCGTATGTGTTGTGAGCGGCGTTGAAACCCTGTATTTAAGTTCAATTATGAATTAACCTCTAAATTGACTTAAAATAGGGGGAGGGCGCATATTTTGGTGAAAAGGAAAGATATTAAGTGTTTGGTGGTGATTCAGTGAGAATTACTGTAATCAGGGCAAAATAGTAAAGTTATCGACAAATTGGTCAGTTACCGAAGAGGAAGCTCATTGGTAACTCAAAGATCAATGGTTGTGATTAATTTGTGATAGATCAAAAGGGGTGGAATCATGTGTATGTGTGTGTATGTGAGCTCATGGAAGATGGAATATGATGTTGACACTTGGCAGGTTTTGGACCCTTGGATCTTGGTCAAATGGTCAACACATTCCCTCTCTCCTCTCCTCTCTATTTGGACGTTTTTGGGCCTCCTTTGCTTCAAAAATCTGATGCTTCTTCATCATCCTCTCATCTCTCTCCTCTCCTCCATTTTCGTTGAGCTTAAGGAGGAAGAGAAAGAAGAAAGCTCATGGAAAGTGCCTTATTTGACCTTGTATGCTCAAATACCCTTCTTTAAGCTTCTTCATAGTGATGAGATCTTTATTGCCATGGTTTTAGATTTGTGAAATAAGGTGTTTGAGAGCTTGAAGAATTTGGAAGGTTGATGAATCAAGCAATTGGTTTGGGAAAGAGGAAGAGATGAGTATTTGAAGCCTTTTGATCTAAGTTTTGTGGTTATTGAATGAGTATTGTGAATTTTGGAATTTTCCCTGATTTGTGTGTGATTTTGGAAATGATGAATTGGATTGTGTATTGAGGTGGTTTTGATGTCATATTGTGTCTTGGTATTATTGGAATTGATTTGGAATGTGAAACGGAAAGTTTGGGAATTCTATCCAGTGTGAATTCTATCTGAGTAGTCTGTTCGTGTGGACATTTTGACTGGGCAAATGATTTCAAAAAATTATGAAACTTTCCAGTCTTAAATTTCACATCCCAAGCTTCAAAATGGATATATAGTTTGTGCCATTTCGTTTTGGGAACTGGGAGATATTACTGTCCAAAGTTTGAGGTCGAAAATGGACTTTGTTTTGGGGCAGTAGTGGATTTTTTGGAATTCTGTGTTTTTTTAGTGATTTCCAATAATGGACCATATTTTTCCTGTGTAGAGGACCTGGATAGCTTTCATTTGGCTTTGGAATAACCTCATTTTGATTTTTGTGGAATTAGTTATGATTTTTAGAAGTTTAGCCAAGAAACAGGATTTTCTTGGCCACGGCCCAAATGTTTCTGAGCTATTTTTGGTTGCGGCCAGTGGATTTGTGGGCCGCGGCCAACCCCCAAAAATGACATTTTGGACTTTTAAAAGGTGATCTTTGGTCAAGTGTTTCCCAAGCCTTTAGGTATGTGTTTAGGCTTTGATTAGCCACCTAAAGGTCATGAATGGTACCCAACTTTAAGTGTAATGAAAGTAAAGATTTGGAATAGAGAATAAACCTATGCCCTTGCTTTGGTTATAGGGTTGATATTTGTTTTGATCATGAGTAAGCGGGTCTGGAGCATACGTGAAAAGAGTGTAGGGAACTTACCTCTCCTGCATGCTCTGATATTTGTGTTAGTGTATTGATGCATGTTATTACTTTGCTTGATTATGTGATATATGTATGAATGATTTGAAGCTATGTTTCAATTTATGCTATGGCCATGAGTATGTTGTCCGGAGCATTGAGCTTACAGATTTGTCATTGTGTGAACATGAATTATGTGATACAAGCATATCATGCATTAAACACATATCTTGCATGCATATTGGTAACTATTTTCTCAACTGAGATTCTCTCTAATCTTACCCTCCTCTACCAACATTTTAGACAGGGTAGGTAGATCGAGGATGGAGCAAGCAACCAAGGGCAATGAAGACTCCTTCGGGTTGTCATTCTGATAGTTGGTTATCATAGTTGGGAGTATTGTTTATTGGATATTTGTATATGTGGATGAGGATTTAACTATGTGTATTTGAGATGAGATTTGAGTAATCCTCATATGAGGGCTTGTAGGGGTGAATATGCCCTGTAAGGCTTTGAGTTAATGTATAGAACCCGGGATTGCCGGGATTATTGTTGTGTACTCTGATTTGTTATAAATGTGATATTCCCCGTAGTAATTGTATTTGAAATGTGAATATGATACCAGGTTATTGGGATTTCGAAATGCATTTGTGAAAACTCTATCGTGAAGATAGGATTTTAAAATAGTTTTGTTTATTATTGGTCTCTATTTCACTTTAATCACATATTTTGGATATAATTACGGAAAGGGGTTACAAGGAGTCCTTGCATCAATACAATAATTATAAAGGCTTCACAAGTGCCTGGATTAAACTTTTGGAATTGTAGAGGTTCTCAAGTATCCTGTTAAACTTGAGGGAGATAGTGGATTGAAATCTCAAGAAGAGCCTGGGGACTGGATGTAGGCCATCGTAGATTGGACCAAACCAGGATAAATCACAGTTTGCATTTTCTCTTCCCTAAACTCTTATATTTCTAGCATATATATAACTAATTATGGTTTTATATTTCATTACTTACATACTTATTGATTTCATAAGATGCAAAAAGAATTTCAAAGTTGTTAAGTTTTATAATACACCTAATTCATCCCCTCTTCTTGGGTGTCAGCCGGTTCTAACAATTGCATGTTTAGCGATTCCATATCATAGAGTGATCCTTAAAGTTAGGGTACCAATTATGTTAAATAGGAACATTGACCAAGTATCTGGTTTGTGCAAGGGTACTAGGTTACAAGTAAGATATCTAGGCAAAAACTTCATAAAGGCCAAGGCGTTGAATGAAATTAGTGTATGTGAGGAAATTTTAATCCACAAAATGGATATGAATCCTTCTGAATCAAAATTACCTTTCAACATGATAAAGAGGCAATTCCCAATCATCATTTTGTTTGTGATGACGATAAACAAAAGCAAAGGACAATCCATGATGAATGTTGGCCTCTACCTTTCAAGCCCAGTTTTCTCACATTATCAATTATATGTAGTACTATCAAGGGTAAATAGTTTCAACAGGTTGAAAATTGCTGATTTTAGATAAGGATAAGAAATGTAAAAATAAGACTACAAATGTGGTGTATAGTGTAATGCCCCAAAATACGTAATGAATGTGGATGAACTCTTTCAGGAAATAAAGTGTCACTTATGACCCGAAATGGCAGTAGTCAGTGCCCAAGCCCAGTATTTAAAGCTTAATTATGGTGTCAAAGCTTAAATTGAATTAAAATGAAGGGGAGGGCACATGACATGTGAAATAGAATCAAAAGGTATGTTAAGTGGTAATCCTGTGGGAATTGCCATAGTCGGGAAGAAAGAAATTTCCTGGCCAATTAGTCAGTAACTGAAGAGGAAATTGGCTATCAACTAAAAGAGTAAGAGTGATGACTAAATGGTTAATGGAGTTAGTTAGTGTAACTAATTAATTACATGCATGAGGGAGAAGTTTTAAGATTTTGACACATAGCACCAATGGATGAAGAGTCAAAAAGTTCAAACATTGAATTCTCTTTTCCTCTCTCTTCTCATTTCGGTCAAGAGCATGGAGGGGGTTAAAGATGATCATTTCATCACACTTTTCTCTCTCTTGTCAAGCTCCCAAGGTCAACCATAAAGGTGGAGGAAAGAGAAAGAAGAAGTTCAAGGTGAAGGTGAGATTTTGACCTAGTAAATGACTCCTTTCACTCAAAACCTTTTCTCTAAACTTGTTCCTCTTGATGAGAGCTTCATTCCTATGGTTTTAGATTTCCAAGAGGAGGTGTTTTGTGTACTCAAGTAAAGCTAGTGGTTGGAGGATCAAAGAACCAACTAAAGGAAGTGATAGAGGTGAGTTAGAGCAACTCTCTGATATATACGTTGTAGCCATTGGTTGAGTACTTTGGCTTATAGAATTTACCCTAATTTTCATGTATATTGGGGTGTAGTGAGTTCATGATGTTGTGATTGTAGAAATGGTGCCTTGTGGTGTCCTTTGGATGTGTGGAATTGATTGAAAGCTTGAATGTGAAATTTGGTCATTGTGGGGTTTTGTGTTGAGTTTGTTGCTCAAAATAGAATGTGTGAAAGGAGCGAAAATTTGGTTGATTTGATGTTTCCATTGGATTTCATGTGACAAATTGTGTGGGAAGTAGTCTTGGTTGTGAATTATGAACCACTAGAAGCATTGGTTGAAAATTGGAAATTCTGTCAAGTGTAAACTCTGTACAAGGTAGTCGTTTTGCATGGCTGTTTTAAATGAGTAAATGGTGTCAAAAATTCTAAAACTTTTCAGTCTATAATATTAGACATGCCAAGTTTTAATTTGATACATTATGGGAGTCATTTTGATGTGTGTGTTGGAAGTTGTGTATTTCTAAAGTTTGAGGTTGAAACTGGAAGCTAATCTGAAGCAGTATGGAATTTCGTGTAATTCTGTGTTTTTGTGATTGTAAATAGTAGTGGTTCTTATTTTTCCTGTATATAGAACTTAAATAGCTTTCCATAGAACTTGCAATCACCTTATTTTGATTTTTATAGAATTAGTTATGATTTTTGGAAGTTTAGTCAAGAAACAGGATTTTCCTTGGCCACAGCCAGGGGATTTTTGGCCGCGGCCAACCCCTAATTTCAGCATTTTGGACTTTTAAATGGTGGTTTTGGTCTAGCTATTCCCAAACCCTTTAGCCTTTTGTTTGAGCTTCCAGTAGCCACCTAAAGGTCTCAAATGATAACCAACCCTAAGTGTTTTGTAGTTGTTTGAAAAGTGGAAATAGTGAATAACTCATCGTCCTTGATTATGATTTATAGGACTTGATATTCGCCCTGAGCATGAGAAATCGGTGCCTGAGCATGAACAGAAAGAACAAGATAGTGACTCTTTCTCTTATATCATGTATAATACTTGTATGTTTATGATTATCATTGAATTGTGCAGAACGTGGAAGCTAAATTGTGAAGAAAGTGGTAGCTAAATACAGCAAAAGCTATTGTGACAATCATCACGCATCATTGTGATTACAGCAAAGGCTGTCGTTTGTGACCGAAGTCACACATCATTATGATTACAGTGAAGACTGTCATTTTGTGACGCAAGTCACACATCAATATGGTAACTGAATACAACGAAAGCTATTATGACAATCATCGCACATCAATATGTATAGCTGAATATAGTGAAAAAGCTGTTGTGACAATCGTCATGCATCAATATGGAAGCTGCTAAGGCTACTGTTGTAAATTGCCGCTGAGAATATTATTGTGTGTTATCGTTTTGTGATTATTGTTTACATGCTTTGTTTATTATATATCATATGATTGAAAGTGTTGCTATTGAGATTCCTATAAATTTCACTCTTTCCACTACTAACATACAGCTAGGGTAGGCAGATTAAAGGAGAAGCAGGTATACAAGGAGGGCTAGAGTTTGTGGCTAGGATATTTGTTTTGTGTTGGTTATCAAATGTTTAGATGGTTGTATGTGTAAATGTAGACCAATGTAGTATATTTGTGTAATTTTCTGTAATCCCCTGTTCAAAATGGGCAAATATGCCTTATAGGTTCCTATAGTTAAAGGTTGAATCCCGAGTGTCATTGGGAATTTTGTTGAGTACTCTGATATGAATGAATGGAATGGTATCGAATAGGTCAGATAGTTTTGAAATGTGGGCATGAGACTTGATTAAAACATATTGTAAAAAGTTTTGGAAAAATCCTCTTTATCACAGGTCCAAATCCTATTTTGAAGTTGGGATTGTGAATGATTTTTAAATTGTTCTTTGGTCTCTCACTTGCTTTATGACACGTTTTCGTACCATATTATCGGCTGTGAAAGTAGGGGTTACATATAGGGAAGTGTTTCAGAACCTAATGATGGAATGAGAAGTATTTGTTATGTTCTAAGTTGACAAATATAAGTTGATAAATGTTTATTTTTGTGTTAAAAAAATCTTTTCATGGAAGTGTTATGTCGTTTTATTATGCTTGCGTAGAACACATTTTGTTTTTGGAATAAATAAACTCATGCAAGGCACGGGGTATTTTGTCTTATTGCATTAGAAACTAGACTTAGGATCTTTTTCAAAAATGGATCATTTGTTCAATTTGGAATTAAATTGAGATAGTTATGTCCGTTGGAAATTTATATTTGAATTTTCTTACAGTTGCTACTTGAAGTGCTAATTAAACTCGATTTTAACTAATTACAAACTGGAGTTTAACAATAGTGATTCAAAAACCTACTTCAAATAATTGCAAGGATCTTTGAGAGAAAAATAAGGACCTTGGTTCACCTTCTAATCCATGTGGTAAAAACACTTGTTTATCAAAATTAGCCGAGAAATTTGTACAATTTTTTTAAAATTTCTAACACAAATTTGAAAAATCATATTTTACTATTTATATGCCCACAAATTGTGAATTAGGACTCGTTGTAAAGCTTTAGATGTGACTATAACACTACAAGATTTCAGGATTTAATTCATACATTTGCATTGTCAGACATCACTCCCAAAATCACGGCTTGTAAATGAAAATTCAATCAGCTATTCATCTACTACATGCATTTTAGTTATGCTTTTGACATATACTCCCTCCGATACTTAATATAAGATATATTTATCTAATTTAATTAGATTAAAGAAATTTGTTATGTTAGTTAATATGACATGTATTTTCTAAAATACCTTATTTATACATCTTCCTTAACTCACTTATTTCATCTCCTCCTTGATCTATTAAGGTAGAATCAATGAAGGATAAATTAGAAAATGACTGACAAATATAAAAATTATGTTTTATATTTAAGACTAAGATCAACTCCCAAATGTGGCTTATTGTAAGGACTCGAGGAGTAACATTTACCTTGACTTGTGCTTGGTTCTCATACTCATACTTATGGAGGTTAGTTACATTCCATCACATAAAATTAACTGATGAAACTTAACTAAACACATTTACAAACAGCCCCAAATAGTTAACAAGAAACCAAAATAATAATAACTGCACTAATTCATGCATTACATAGGCATTTTAGCATGTATGTGAGGCCCTAATTTAATTATTTATACATGATTAATGATGGATTAAGAGTAATTGCATGAATTAGTGATAAAAAGGGTAAATATTCCATATTTTGTGATTATCGAAATACAAGGCATTATAAATTTATAGTGATGGGTTGAATTGCATCGCAGGATATTTTGGAAATTTTGGACGAATTTTGGAAATAACACTTGAGGACCCAAAATATTGTACTCAAGGACCAAAGAAATGCGAGAATAGTGCCAACGTCCTTCGCCATGGCAAACGATACAATTAATAATAAAATATCCGATCCTAAATATAAGATCTAATTGATTTTTTTGTAATGATTAAGAAAACTAATTAAATTACTTTAAAGTACTTATATTTATCATTTTTTCTTCAAAATAAATTGTCCGACTTATAAACTGACATATAATTTAATCATACATAATATATGATATGATTAAGTAACTTATTTAACTTCCTTAATCTCTCCAAAAAAAATTAAATAGGTCTTATATTTAAAATTGGAAGTAATAATAGTTACTATATGATGAATTGATAGTTAATAATACAATTGCTATTTGTAGTTGTATTATTAACGTTCAATTCATCATATATATACGTTAATAATTCATCATGATAGCAGAGGGTTTATTTCTTACATCTACCCTTACAAATAACTTGTAAACTGATCTTCCAAATTATTGTAATTGCAGAAATAAGGTTATATACTTCTCCCTACTAATTTATCAATAGATGATCAATTATGCTGCACAAGTGGACCACATAGAAAAGGTTCCCTTATACCTAGATTTTTCATGTCCGGTACCATCCTAGATAGATTATTGTGAGCCTCAGTGGAGACAGACAAGGAGTAAACTCTATTAGTTGTATAGGAATGTGACCTGTCAATTTGTTGTGTATATTATTAGTATTTGTAAGAGTCAAGTAGTTCAGATGTGTCTTTTAGAAAATGAACTAACTGAAGCATGTACAAAGGATAAAATAATTAATACCCTAATGGAGGTTTTAAAACTCTAGTATCCACATCCAAACTGAGAGTTAGTGTCTAGTTGTAACCGCGCGCTTACTCAATTTCAAAGTAATACGATCAATAAAATATAATATAACAGATCATTTTACAACCTTAAAACCTCGAAGTGGACTGTGTGGAAATCTTGATATCCCTTGAAATACTGCGGAGTTTACTCTAGTAATGAGTAGTGAAAACTAAATGAGATATATTTCAATATTGTAATTGTAGAGTTCATTCATTCTCACTTGAAAGTTACATGATTATATTCTTAGGAACTAGAGTTTTTTTTTTTCCCTTTTTAACTTCTACCCATATAAATATATAACATACTAATTTTCTTTCAAACCTGTAATTGTGAAAGTAACAGTTGAAATAAAGAAACACGATGACACCAAGGAAAGTGGTCCTAAATGCTCCTGCAAAACTCTATAAGAAATCATCTCGAAAATCATCTGCATCCAAATGATAAGGTTGCTTGTTTTTACCTGCTATTGATTTATTAAAAGATGGGCAATTTTGCTGCAGAGGTAGACTACACAGAAAAGGATTCCCTTCATAACTACTTGATCCAAAAGTTGAAAATTGATTTTTCATGTCGGTGTCATTCCAAATAGATTATTATACGCCACAACAAAAACAAAAAAGGATAGTACAATTGAGTTGGTTGCGCAGAAAGATGAATTACACATACTATACAAGAAGAAGATGAATTACAAAGGTCAGCATTCAATATGCTGCTGAATAGTATGGAAACGTTGGCCATTTTGTCCGTTATTCATTTCTGTTCCTATGAATTTTTTTGTCAATATAATGCTTCTTCCTTTAACACCCATATAGTCTAGCCACAATGACACAATTATCAGGGGTTTGTTGGTCCTGAGGGACAGAGGAGGCTAGGTTAGCCAAAAGATGATTATCGGTTACTTATCAAATTGAGTAAGTACATTAAATTTAATAGAATTATTTTCCTGTATCTAGACTAATACCAATTTTTGTTTTTAGACTAATACCAATCCAACCCATTTCATGAATAAAATGGGACCAATTAACCAACCAACAAAACTACTTGTGAGAAATAAGAATTGGTTGTTGCATTGAAACATATAAATGTTGACTAATCTGACTAACATTAGATGGAGATTGTCCCTCGAGTGCAAAGGAAGAAGGGAGCTTGACTGCAAGACCCACCTATCGATATTTTGACTCCCTTTCACAAAAAAAATGAATTGATGTATCTTTTTATTGGATTTTTATCCATCAGGACTAATGGGGCTCGAACCCGCAGCTTCTGCCTTGACAAGGCGGTGCTCTAACCAATTGAACTACAATCCCAAGAAAGAAGTGTACATCATGCACATTCTTACGATTCATTCAAACCTTTTTCTATTATAATTTTATATTATAATTGTCTTGTTCTAACTGGCATGGCAAAGGCGGGACTAAAATATTGATATATATTGAGATTTTTACTTATATTGATATACACTTTATTAGCGAGATCTACATAGATTAGTAATATGTTTGTTATTTCCAAATATTTGAGAATCACCGTCAATATCTCGGTGTAGATCCGGGATACTCCTTTGTTCCACAATCCAGGGCTATTTAAACTAACTAATTAAGAATTCTTAGATGTACTAGTACTAGCAAGTGCATCTTTATGCAGTCATCAATTCTCTCAAGAGGCCACAATTACTACGAGTAAACATATTAATGATGAGGAGGCATTTTTGCTATGCTACTAATACTTTACTAAAATTCATTTTTTTAACTTGATCAGTCAATTTTCTAGAAAATCAGTATCCAATTTCAATTTAAAAAGACTTTATTTATTTTGAGAACATGAAAAGATGGATTTCGAAGCTAAAAAATGAAATTTTTATTCGACGCAATTCTAACTTATGCAAACAATTATAAATAGGAAAAAAATGTATTGGAATAAAAGAAAGTAGTAAAAAGCTCCTCAATGATCTTACAAATTCATTGATGAAGTGGCATACTTGGAAAGCAATGGTAAAAGAGAAGATTACGAGATTTGTTCAAGAGAAACCAAACGTGTAGTAATTTATATTGGTAACTCAGAGAATGCCGATGTTTATATGGATCCAATGGATACTAATAATTCTGATGAAAAACAAGAGTTTTCTTTAATATATTATTGATAACAATTGGATTTTAGCTACATAATCAAAGGATTTAGATGCACTTAAAGATGTAAAATTGTTAATTGGAAAATCCTTCAAGCAACTCCACATTCTCCTCTTTTTTTAGACAAAATTGACGATTAAATCCTCTTTCTTTTCTTTTGAGATTTTTGAGCCAATGAAAATCTTTTTTCTAAATTGGATGTGGAAAAATAAAAATACAGAATGAAAAATTAGTATTGAAAAATCTTTTTTAATTCAATACAAGTACTCCACTTTGTGTCAAAAAATTAGCTCTTATGAATCTAATTCATAGAAATTCCATCCAGTAAAATGGAAGAATTATAAATCTCCAAAATAATAGATAGAAATATTGCAACTAGGCGTGCTCTAATCATCTGAGCGATAGGCCCCACCCTGTGGAAACTCCACAATGGAAGTTATTTTTTTAATTAGCTTTGGCATAAATTTGTCAAACGGTCCATAACTATATAACAAAAAAGGGGATAGAAATAGAATTTAGTGAGAAATTAATGTCACCAATTCTCTCCTTTCTTGTAGTATGCATATCCCTTTTTCAAGTTTTATCATGCAGGCGACAAACTTACTATATCAAAATAACTATTTTGATATTTATTGAACCATTCATCGTATAGTTAGGTTGCGTTATATGTGTTTAAGAAATTCTTTTACAACATAGCGTGTAGCTAAATAATAATATAAATATTCAAGCACATTTTCTGCAGATCAGATTAGAAAAACTAAACCGTCCAACTTCATTATTGTAATTTCAGAGTTCACCATCAGTTTATTCAGTTACATGATCCTAATCTAATGCAATAAAGGTCCTTTCAAATGGCCAGTAATAGCAAAAGTAAAAGTTGAAATAAAGGAAGATGATGACCCTAATAAAAGTGACAACAAATGATCCCGCAAAACTTCATGTGAAGTGGTCTCAATATGGTTGTACGTTGGTTTGCAACCGCAAGTGCATGGGTCGCGTCAAGTAATAAAGTGATAAGTCAAGTATCGTGTCAAACCCCTTAACATTTCAATATTCACAGAGTAATAAGTGCACAGTTCCGTAAGCATAAAGAAATAGCAAAAACATACTGATCACAGGTGCTTGTTCACAATACAAGAAAATCCCCAAAGGGTTTGAAAAATATGCACAAAGTCTGCAAAATAAATTAAAACTACATCTATGATAACCAACAACAGCTTCTGATTGCACCAGGATGCTTACTCTCTAGTGGCTATTGCCTTACCCTTCAAGCCGCTAGCCTCAAGTATAAGGTTTTTCAGTTTGAAAAGGGTGAAATTCGAGGGAATATCAGTAGTAACAGACATTTCAAACATATAGAATGTAATAATAAATATGCAATGCACCACTACTATAAAAGAGGGATTTAACGGCACCCATTTTTTGGCGTTTCTTCAAAGAAGCACCGTAGATAATATTTTTTTAAAAAAAAAAAGTTCAGAAGCTATGGTGCTTCCTAATATAAGCGCCAAAACTTAGTGTTAGGCTTGTGCAGCACTTTCCTAGACAAGCACCATATAAAATATTTATTTAAAAAAAAATGAAAGCCCAAGCTATGACGCTTCTCAAAATATCGCCATAGTTGGGTTAATTTTTTAGCATTTTTTTAATTTGAGAAAAACTTATCCGACGCTTAAAAATAAAGTGTCAAATAAGAGTGACACTACTACAAAATAACAATTTAGTGGTGCCCCTCCTATGGCCCTTCTTTAAAGAAGTGACATAGCAAACTAGTTTTTTTTTTGGCTAACCAACCTTGGTCGGCGCTTTCACCAAAAAGCACTAGAGGGGCCAAGGCCCATCTTGTTCTTTTTTTTTTTGGGTTCTGCCCGTAGCTATTTCAATTTTTTTTTGGGTTTTATACGCCTCCTCCGGCGCTTGCTGGGGCAATCGCTGACCAAGGCGGAGCCGTATTGGCCGACACTTGCTCAACCAAGCGCCAGAGGAGGCAAAAGCTTTATTTTTTTTTTATTTCTGCCTAGTAGCTTTTTTTTTTTGGGTTTTATGTGCCTTCTCCGGCACTTGCTCCACTAAGCGTCGGAGGAGGCAAAAGATTTTTATTTATTTATTTATTTTTTATTTCTTCCCAGTAGCTATTTCCTTTTCTTTTTCTTTTCTTTTTTTTTGGTTTTGGGTGCCTCCTCCAACAAGCAGAAAAAAAGTCATTCCTAAACATGGAGTAAAAAATAATTGTAGTAACTAGCTGGAGTCAAAATTAATTAAAAAACAAAGATTTTCTAAAGATTTAAAGGAAGAAAAATAATTTAAGTCAAGTTCCTTGTTTCATCATATCAAGTCCTCTAAAACCATGTGTCCTATTTATTTCAGCTAGATTTATAGTGAAATTATAATATTTCTAAAATATGACACATGTATCATATTAATTTTTAAGTTTACAAATATAATTTTATTAGTTGTTACTTATTTAATTTACTCGATGTCTTTCATATTTAATTTTTTTTAAAAAAATTCTACTGGAAGGGTCTCCACGCATATATCAATATGCCTCAAATGGCACTTGCTCCAATAAGTGGCATAGGAGGCATTTAAGCCTCCAATGACGCTTGCTCCAACAAATGCCATTGGAGGTATATTAAATATACCTCCAATGGCATTTGCTGGATAGAGGCTTAAATGCCTCCTATGGCGCTTGCTCCAGCAAGTATGGCGCTTGCTCCAGCAAGTGCCATTAGAGGTATATTGATATATGCCTCCAATGGCACTTGCCGGAGAAAACGCCATTGGAGGCAATAAACCCACCAAAAACTTTATTTTTTAAGGTTTTTAATTTTTTTCCCTTAAATTATGAAGCTAATACCTTTCCAAGGCTTTCAATTTTTTTTTCTCTTTAAATTGAAAAGTTATGACGCTTTGTGTCAAAGTGTCATAGCTTCTACCACTTGTATGACAAGGTGATATATAATTTTCACAGCCCGTGATTTTCGTTTTCATTTTTATCTTCCTGCTTTCCCTTTAGCTCTCTCATTTCTCAAAACTCCGTTGCAATACAAAACTTCCTCTCCTACCTTCTTTTTTTTCCTTCTTATCTCGGCTTCCTTCAGAAGCTCCCTAGCGTTCACTACTACAAAAAACCAAATCTGTGGCGCTTATAATTGCATTAGCTGTGGCGCTTCCGAAATGCCACCTATCTTAACGCTACTAAAAAAAGCTGTGGCGCTTGGAAGCGCCACAGATTTTTTTTTTTTTTTTATTAAAAATAACTTCCTGTGGCGCCTGGCCAGCCAGGCGCCACAGGAAGCCTACCTCCTGTGGCGCCTGGGCTGCCAGGCACCACAGGAGGCTTAGCTCCTGTGGCGCCTGGCCGGCCAGGCGCCACAGGAGCCTTAGGCCCTGTGGCACCTGGCCCTCCAGGCGCCACAGCATCATTAAACCTCCTGTGGCGCCTGGCTGGCCAGGCGCCACAGTAGGTATTGTTTTTTTTTTTATTTCCGTTCTGATTTTTTTTAGTATATTTTGTCCTCGTATATTTTTGGGTTTTTCGTATTGGTTTTTTTTTTAGCATATTTTTTCCTCATGCATATATAATTATCCCATGCATATATAATTACAGTCTGCAAGGTTTAATAAGAACAATAATAGATAACTTTAAAATGATACCAACAAATGATTGATTAGCTAAAGTAGTAATGAAAATTGTTATACAATATACTGTAAACCTAGCTGAATGAAATATAATACAACAAATTCAACTTGAACAAACATGCATGACACAACAATTATATTGGCAATTAGAAACAACAACAAAAAAAACCAGCTAGGTTGATCTTCATTAACCTGATGGTCTGTCAAAGCGTCACAACGTTGATCTTCATAATACTACAGATAAATACAATCAGACACAAGTTAGAACGAATTAAAATCAGTAAAACATAACTGTCAGGCACTAATTCAATTTCATTACAACACAATATGAAGTGCAACTAAATGACTTACTTTTTGAGGAATAAATGGTTGATCATGCATAATAACATCCTTCATAAATTTCATGATATAGTACCCACAATCATTGTCATTAGGTTGGAAAGGGCACTGCAATAATATAATGCAATATTTAACTCTGTTCTTGAATAAAAAGTGTTTAATAACAAAGTCTAAGTAAATTAAAGTCAAATATCAATACCTGTATCTTCTTCCAAGGATAGCTAAGGCGGGGGTCAGTAGCTTTAGAATAGTTTAACCCGACAGATGACCGATACGCAGTCAATGCGCTAATAAAAGAAACAGAAAGTTATTACTTTTGGCTATTCAATCATGTTCGCAAATATTTATTTATAGGCACATATACTTACCTACTGATCAATAGCAACATATCAAAACGGTCTTGTGGAAGACCATTTTTCAGAGGATCCACATAATAAATGCGAGGGCCTGAAGGTTCCACTGGATTGATAACGATCAATATCCAATGGCGCCTAAAATATGTTTTAAAATTATTTTTTGAACAATCATGTTATGATAGAAGTTAAACAATAAAAAGAAAAATTGTACCAATAATAACTTACCCCGTATTATACGGCACTAAAAATAATGTATTTGCTGTCGCTTTCTTGCTAAAGTAATCTTTCAGCTCATTAGACTGCGCAGTCACATCCATTTTACCCTCATGATGACCAACGAGAAAAGGGTTGACAAATGCGAATTGGACCCTGTGTGTATCCATGAAAACGTCCTGGTCTAAATGCCTGGTATAAAACATACAGTGTCATGAGAAACAAAAGAAATGGAACGAGATATATTAATAACAGTGATAAACAATAATAGTGAAGTACCTTATCCAGATGTTGATAGCCGAAGCACTAACCCAATCACGAGCACATATTTCCTGCACGACCTCGGCAGTAATATAATCAACTAGACCACCAACATTGTAGATATGTCTTGGAATACGTAATGACACTACCCCCTCACCGATCAATTGTGGTGCAATCAATATTAATTGATCGAGATATGAGGTATGTCTTCTTCTGCTCTGATGGCTGGCCGATGCTTTTGACTTGGGTTGTGTTGTTGAAGACTTTGAAATCTTACCCTGCGCAAATCAGAAAATTAAATCACAATTCGAGATGAAAGTTTGAAGGAAAAGTGCAGGGAATTTTGAATGAACGACCTTTCCACATGGCTCGATAAGACCTATTGGCCAAGCAACATAGCCACCTACAACATCTGCCACCTTATTTTGCTCATCCTGAGACGGGATCGGTAAGATGGCGTCTTCGTTCGTGCAGACGTCAACCCTAACCCGGAGTGTGTTATCAGGCAACGGTGAATTGTGCAGTACGTCCTCACCAGTGTTGTAGGCAACACCCACTGCAACCGCATGCTTGGATGCTTGCTCGACATATAGCTTGCATTGAAATTCGCCCTACGGAAAAGAGAGTTAATATGTTAAATTCGCTTAATTATAATTTAACATAAAGTTAAGTAGACAAGAAATTAATTACCGAATGAAAAGGGACTTTAGGCATGGAATTGCAGCTATCTCTGAAACTTGGGCTATCACAGAACGGAACATTTGGTGTTGGCCTACCCTGGACCAACTGTTGTATTTGCGTTGTTAACAACGCATTCTGGTCTTGCAGCAAACGCATTTGTTCGGTGAATTGTTCTTCTCGTTGTTCCTTGTAGCGCATTTGTTGTTGAAGTTCTTGCATTTGATGCTTAAAGCTAGACATCTCGTCACGTAGGTGGGAAACATCACTTCTACTCGAGCGCTTCTGACGTCCGAAGTATGCTGATGGGGTGACTGCAAAACCAGTACCCCGAACACGACCATCATACTCGGGTACTGGTAACGCTCTGCTCAATAAATCGTCCCGACCAACATAGGTCGCCAACGCAGGATCCTCCTGTGTCATTTGTCGCTTCCCCAAAAAGAATTACAATGAAAATTAGTTATTATAAATGAAGTTCATTTAAGTAAAGCCAATTATTTATTGAACGCATAATATAATTGAATACTTACACAATATTCGGCTACTCTTCTTGCTTCCTCACTACGAATTTCACCTTTCTTATTTGTGACACCCTTAACCCACACCTCATGTCATGGAACCTGTGTAATATCTGAGCCTGATTCTTGTATCTGCACATCGAAGTTAGTCGAATTTAAATGATATTCATACAATTTTTATTATGAATGAAATAATCATCAGTTCGTACCATTTGTTGTTGTAAATTTCCGTATGAAACAGGTCCTTGTGTGTATCGGTATGGCATGTTGGTCGCGTTAGCTCGATTCTTCTCGCTCAACTCCTAGTTAGATCAAAATGATTCATATAAATATATAAATGTTACTTACAAATACGTACATTACACGTAATAGGGAAAAATAAACAAATCCCCTTACCATTATTTTCTTACCTCTACAAAATATATAGCACTAACACAAATATATATTAAATACGTGAAATAATGTTAAATAAATGATTTTGATTTTTGGAAAACAAATAATTTGAAGCAGTTTTAAAAGAAATAACAGTATTATTAAAAGTTAATTTGATTATCTAATTTCAAATCACTTGTATATTAATTACTGTCGTTCAAATTTATGGTTATATATAACATTTAATTCAATTCTTTCATTATTCTTGTAACTTGTTGCATTAATTTCTTAGAACTAGTGAGCTTGTAACTTTTTGAATTAATTCTTTAGAACTAGTGAGAGCTAAAACATAGTACACACGCCTACAATAGGGATCGGATAAGTCTCTAGTAATGGGAATATATATGTACACACACGCCTACAAACAACACACACGCACATTTGTACATTATATATATATATATATAGGTGTTAAATGAAATCATTTGCATCTTTTTCGATTCTTCCTTTTTTTTTTATGACAATAATTGCTAAAGTTGAAAGTGACATTTTGTTGTTATTCTCTTGCATAAAGTTGAACCAATTTAGAAGCAACATTTCCTATACGTATTGCAAATCACCTTTTCAATTATTGTCTACAATTTAGAAGCAAAATTATTCTCTTGCATATGCCAACAAATGACTTATCCTTTACCAAAAGCAACATTTCCTATACGGTGCAAAAGTAAATTTAACTATTTAAGGGTAAAATTTAAAAGCTCACATAGTGCAATTACTATGGAGGTGAACTATACTTTTTTTTTAAAAATAAAATATTATCAACATTAATTCATACAATTTTAGGTTCAGCGCAGCTCATTAAAAACAAATAAGTTATGGTACTAATCATTTTTATAACTCTACGATGACTTTATTAATATATCTCCATCATAATAAGTCTAACGCTAGAGGAATCATGAAAATTATATTAACTTTCACAGTTTCACTTGAAAAAAAAATTAATAAAAACAAAACGCAAGTTGAACTTACAGGTTGATCAGTACAGTGGAGTGGGGGACCACGTAATTGCCGTTGGTGACGCAATCTTCAGTGAGGGAAGGAAGATATTTGAGCTACCAAATGAAGTGGGGACCAAAAACTTGTAGACAATACAAAGAAAAGGGAATAAAAGGGACAGGAGTGGGGTTGGCAGTTGGGATAAAACAAAGACGTGTGCTCGTGTGAATGTCGTTTTAAGAAGTGAAGATAAGAAAATGGAAGGAAGGGGAGAGCACGCAGATACTAAAAGTGAGAATGAGAGAGTGAATGATTAAAGATATGAGAAAAAGGTAAAGAGAGGTAGGTGGTGTCGGCACGCGGGAAATGAAAAGAGAATGGGGGGAGAGAGGCGGGAAACATTAAGGATAAGGGGGTGGGGCGGGGTGGGTTCTAATTGGCTGGGAAGGGATAGAAAATCCTAAATTTTGTTTTTTTTTTAAAAACAGGTCAGGGGTGGCGCCTGACCAGACAGGCGCCACCCCTGAACAAATTTTTTTTTTTTTTGTTAAAAAAGGTAAGGCACCCGTGACAACAATTTTTTTTTTTTTTTTGAAAGATCAGGGGTGGCGCCTGACCAGATAGGCGCAACCCCTGAACAAAGTTTTTTTTTTTTAAAAAAAAAGCATCAGGGGTTTCGCCTGGCCAGGAAGGCGCCACCCCTGACAATTTTTTTTTTTTTTGTTAAAAAAGGTCAGGCACCCGTGACAACAAAATTTTTTTTTTTTATTTGAAAGATCAGGGGTGGCGCCTGACCAGATAGGCGCCACCCCTGAACAAATTTTTTTTTTTTTTTAAAAATCATCAGGGGTGGCGCCTGACTAGGCAGGCGCCACCCCTGATCCAGCACCTGGTGTGGCGCCTGGAGGGCCAGGCGCCACAGCTGGTTAAGTGTGGCGCCTGGCCAGCTAGGCGCCACACTTAACCATACCAGCTGTGGCGCCTACCCTTTCAAGCGCCACAACTGGTAGAAAAAGAAAATCATAAAACTTTAAAAAAATAATAAATGAGCAGCTGTGGCACTTCATTAAGGAAGGGCCACAATATGTGCGCCACCTTTCAACCTTTTTGTAGTAGTGGTTTAAGTGTTTTTTTGTCAACATTTGGTTCATTTTTTTAAGTTAAAATCTGTCATGAATCTCACATGTATATATGCTCATAACTTTGTTTCCAGGTATTTATTTGAAGCTTCAACTCTGTCTTCTTGAATTTCCTATATATTGTAATAACTTTTTTTAAATTTTATGCTTACAAATATAATAATACTTAGTTCAATCCTCCGTAGAAGTAATGTGTATGGCTCAAGTTTAAGCAACTTAAATGCTAGAGTTTTTTTATGCTTGATACATGAAGACGCAATATTAGAAAAGATACATGCTTTGTTATTTTATTTTGCTGTGGATTATATTATAAATTGTTGTGGATTTTGAATTTTAAACTGAGGTTTACATTAAAAAAATAAAATAATTATGATTTTTTTAAAAAAGACTTCCTATGACGCTTTCCTGATAAAGCGCCATAGCTTTATACTTAAAAAATTTAAATAATCATGTTATGGCGCTTCCATATATTCAAGAAGCGCTGTAGCTTGTTTTAATGACACTGGAAGCTACGGCGCTTCCCAAGCGCCATAGTGTTCTTTGAATTAAGCGCTACAACTTGTGTTTTTTGTAGTAGTGTGAGAATAAGTCAAAAAAATATTATTATTCATAATCTCGTATTATAGTTAGTAAAAGAAAAGTCACATGTTTCATTCTTGAGTTCCCAAAAAAAAATTCCCTTGGCCGGCGCTTGATTATGAATGAAGTGCTGGCTAAAACTGACCTTAGGCGGTGCTCTGTAATCAAGCGCCGCGGAAGGTCAAATATGCCTTAGCTGGTGCTCTATAATAGAGCGTCAGGTAAGGCACTCATGGTCGCCTTGAATATTTAAGGCAACCTTTAATTATACAAGGCACCAGATGCCTTGGGCACCACATGGTGCTTTGGATATTTTAAGGCACCATGTGGTACCTTGAATATATTTAAGGTGTTTGTTTTTTCAAAAAAAATTTAGGAAGTTAAGGCGCTTTGACAAAAAATGGTTTAGTTTCTTTATAACCTGCTATTTAAATTTTACCCCGCTGTTTTCATTTTCATTTTCATCTTCCGATGTTCTCTCTAGCTCCTCCATTTTCCATAACTCTGTTGTGGTACAAAGCTTCCTCTCTCATATTTTTTTTCTTGTCTCAGCCTCTTTCAAAATCTCCTTAGCGTGTAAGTGTTTTTACCCCCAATATTTGGTTCAGTTTTTCTTTTCTAGTTAAAATTTGTCATGATCATATATGTGCTCTCATAATTTTTTTAGGTATTTATTTGAAGTGTCAACTCTGTCTTCTTGAACTTCCTATATATTGTAAGTTTTTTAATTTTTGATCTTACAAATATAATAATACTTAGTTTAATTCGTTCTATGTATGATTTTTATGCAGTATTATGAAGATCAACATTGTGCCCAATTGACTAACGAACAAGTGGATGAAATCATTGAAGAATAGTATAAATATATGGTCAGCCAATTAGTTAATATTTAAGTACATACGTACGTTAGGTTGTTTCTTTGCCTATTCTTGTGTTGTTTATTCTCTTAAAATTAGTTGTATAATTACATTAATTGTAATTACATATATCTAGTACTGATTTTATGAATTAGTTATGTGTTATTTCATTCTGATTTAATTTACTTTTTTTTTCTATTCGTATTGTAAATTGCTGTGGATTTTAATTGGCTGAGTTTAAGGAAACAATTATATAAAATAATAAAAAAATTCTTACATATTACGATGCTTCTGGGAAGAAGTACTGTAGGAGGGTATATACCTCCTACGGTGCTTCTCAAAAGTGTTGTAGGAGGTATATACCCTCCTACAGCACTTCTCCCCAGAAGAACCATAGGAGGCCTTTAAAAAAACACACAAGCTGCGGTGCTTTCAAAAATTCAAGCGCTATAGCTTACTTTTACGGCACTGAAAGCTATGGCGCTTGGGAAGGGCCATAATATTAATAAAAATAAGCGTCGTTTATTATATTTTTTGTAGTAGTGCATCATGTTATGTAAGATGTGAACTCGCGTTGTTCACATGCTGTTAAAGGCAAACGATTGTTTGCAACCCTGGCTTAACTCGTTTCTTTGGTCAAACAACTGTTTAGACCCTGGCTTATTCATGTGCACCATCACTGGATCCCCAATCATAGCTAGGCTAATGTGCCCTAGGAACTGTCTTGTTATCGTAGATGGCATACACAAACATACAACTAATTACATAGTATATGAAAGAAAATGCTACTACCTGACTCCTTTTTCAGTTCCTCGGTCTGTCCTAAACTCTTGTTCTAACTCGGGCTATTTTCAATACCTATAAAATTAAAGTTACAAGTAACTGGTTATACTTGAACTATTACTACATGTAATCACAGTTCCAGCAATTTCTCCATAGTATGATTCTGCACAGTGCAATTTCACTGTTTCTAGAAAAGTTGGCAGATTTTCAGTCAAATTTGAAAATTCATAATTAATTCTAGGAAAATTTAAAATGACTGATTCCAAAGCCTATGTGAAGATCTTTAAATTTAATTTTGTATAAAAATATTTAAGGCTAACCACTACAACCATAGCATTCCCAGAATTACCATTATTGAATGCTGCCATAGAAACTTGCCATTTTTACTTGGTTAACTTAAAAAATGCATAACTCTTTGTGAGCAGCTCTAAATGACTTATATGACCTATTAATTTAAAGCTTGATAAGCCTACTTTCATTTTAAAAATTTTTATAGGCATTAGACATCATTTGCCCATTTAAAAATGTCATGCAATTAGACTGCCTCACAGGAAAACACACTAACAATGCACCTTGTAACTTTGTAGATTTTGTTCCAACTTAATCATGGTGTGTGTGTGTGACCATTAATTGCCTTGTTCTGACATTTAATGTGCTCTTTAATTCACCATTTTATTCCCTTAAATGCCACAATTACATACAAGGGATATTGGTGAAATAAAAAAAAGTAGGATTGTACAAATTGTCCCATAAGAATTTGTTTAACAAATTAATCAATAAATGAGCTTAATGAATTCGATAAAGTTGAGCTAAAACACGTATAATTTTGATATAGAAAGAGAATCTTGGAAACTATTTTTTAAGATTAAAATTCATAAAGGTAAATGATTCTTTGATTTCAAGGATTTAATGGAACTTAGGATTATTTATCCCCCTTGTATTTCAAAAGTACTTAATCAAATCCCCACAATATTTACTTCTTAATGAAAGATTATGTTGACCAAGAATACTAAATTACCTATAAGTGCTATCTCAAGTCTTCAAATAGGTACTTAGTTTGATTAATTCATTAATCTCTTAATTAGCTAATTAAACCCCAATTTTCATTGCAAATCCTATATGGTTATGTGATGTTAATGAGCATATCTCTACCTCAGCTCATTCACAAAACTGTCCATTTGATTCCCAAATTTCAAGTTCACACTCAATTAAACTCAAGTTCTATACTCAATCTAACCTTCTTAAGCATCAATCAAGTGAACCCAACAATCTCATTTGTGGCCAATCAATAAGAAGCATTAAGCAAAAAGTGAAATCAACATAATCTAATCATTAATCACAAATATAAAGGGAAAATGCGTACGTAATCCATAAAAGGTTCTAAACAATCCAAAGAGTGAAGAGTCTAGCTACACATAATCATTGAACAGCTACAACTTTACAGAATAATTACAGCCATATCAAGAATTTAGCAAAGAAAGGGAAGAAGAATGAGAAAATCCAAAGATTGGAGCATCAAATCTTTTTTGGACTTCAACCTCAAGCTCCATATTCTTCAAAAAGCCAAAACCCTAGCACCCAAAGCTCCAAAGAACGCCTAAAAATTGCCGAATAACCTATTTTCATCCTAACACTTCCTTAAAAACCCTCCACATGCATTTCATCAAGTAAAATGCATGGTTGTACTGTTTGTTGTATACTTCGGCATATTATCGTATACTGAAGCATTTGACACAATAAGCTCAAATCCTCATTGGCTTCAGCCAAGGGTCGAGTGTTAAAGCTTATGACACAATAAGTTTAGATATTATTTGCTTCAGCACACATGTCATTTCCTGAAGCACATCACACAGTGAGTTTATATCTCCATTAGCTTCAACTAAAGTGATGTTGGCTGAAGCATATGACACAATAAGTTTCTTCCTTATCAAGTCTTGTTTGCTTTAGCACATGTGTTGTAACCCCCTTCGATAATCAGGCCGGGATTAGTGTTTAATCACATTTAATAATTGAATGAGAAATCCGGAACAATTAAAAACTTTTTGCGGAAACTGTACAAATGGATCTCCATTCATTTCATTCATTAAAACAAATGGCCTGTTTGGTCTGTTACATATACAATATCAGAGTATCAGCACAATTCCCAACGTTCACCCGGGATAATAACATTTAATCCAAAATATTGTTCAGGGCATCATCGCCCACCTCAGTATTCATACCGGGGATTACACAAAACTATAGTACTATGATCTATTTAATATATTTACTTTGATCCAAAATGATAACCAATTCGATATAAAACCAAAATATCTAACTAAGACTACCGCTGGCAACCCTAATCGCCCTTATCCACTTGCTTGCTTTTCGATCCACTTGCCCTGTCTAAAAATGTTATTTGGAAAGAATGAGATTCTAGAGAATCCTAGTGCAACAGTTTATTTATATGATGCATATATACAAGCAAGTTACATATATCACAATGCAGCAATCAATATTCGAGACTGGGCTTTCGCCACGTTCCCTTCACTATATACAAGGTTGGGCTTACACCACGCCCCCTTCACTTTATCTATATTCGAGTTCGGGCTTTCGCCACGTCCCCTTCACTTTCACTGTATTCAATGACTAATGCAAACAAGCGATGCAATATGTAACCCCCTTCAATAATCAGGCTGAGATTAGTGTTTAATCACATTTAATAATCGAATGAGAAATCTGGAACAATTAAAAAATTTTTAAAACACCTGTACAAATGGATCTCCATTCATTTCATTCATTAAAACAAATAGCATGTTTGGCCTGTTACATATACAATATCAGAGTAAGCACAATTCCCGACATTCATCTAGGATAATAACATTAATCTAAAGGTTTATACAGGGCATCATTGCCCATCTCAGTATCCATACCGAGGATTACCCAAAACTATACCACTACAATTCTATTCAATATATATACATTTATCCAAAATGATAACCAGTTCAATTTAAAACCAAAATATATAGCTAAGACTGCCGTTGGCAGTCCTAATCGTCCTTTGGCACTTGCTTGCTTTTCGATCCACTTGCCCTGTCTAAAAATGTTATTTGGAAAGAATGAGATTCTAGAGAATCCCAGTAGCAACAGTTTATTTATATGATGCATATATACAAAGCAAGTCACATATATCACAATGCAGCAATCAATATTTGAGACCGGGCTTTCGCCACGTTCCCTTCACTATATACGAGGTCGGGCTTCCGCCACGTCCCCTTCACTTTATCTGTATTTGAGTCCAGGCTTTCGCCACATCCCCTTCACTTTCACTATAATCGAGTCCGGGCTTTAGCCATGTCCTCTTCACTTTCACTGTATTCAATGACTAATGCAAACAAGCAATGCAATACACATGATATAGGATAAAGTGTCACTACCTTGGTCTTTCCACTCTTAAGCAGGCATGGGCCTTCTATGCTCCGGGAAAATATCAAATCCTAAAGTCATAATTAAGGACGAAGCATTATTCTCTATTCCAATACTCAATTGACTCTTCAACACTTAAATTTGGTTATCAATAATGACCCTTAAGAAGCCACAAATGCCTCTAATAAAACCCCTAAAAGGTTGGGAAACAATAGGTTGAAGATCTCTTTTCAAAAACTCAAAGTGTTGGAACACAGGGGTTGGCCACGGCCAGCCCTTCCTCGGGCCGCGGCCAAAATATGGTTAGAAGATCGCTGGCCGCGGCCAGCCACCCATGGGCCGCGGCCAGAATCAAGGCAAAAAGGTTTGGGCCGCGGCCAAGCAATTTCCTGATTCTTGGCTGAACTTCAAAAAATCATATCTAATTGTAGAAAAATCAAAACGGAGTGATTCCAAAGCCAAATGAAAGGTATTTAAGTCCTATTTCAAGGAAAAATATGGGTCATAACTTCAAATCATCACAAAAATACAGAATCACCCAAAACTTAACACTACTCCAGAACAGAGTTCTGTTTCCATCCCCAAACTTTGGACAATCATATCTCCCAGAATGCTAAACGAAATGACACAAAATATATGTCCATTTTGAAGCTTGGGATGTGAAATTTATGACTGGAAAGTTTCACAATTTTCTGAAATCATTTGGTTATTCAAAACGTCCACACAAAGAGACTGCCCAGACAGAGTTCACATTGACAGCATTTTCCAACTTTTCTACCAAAGTGTCCAATGACTCCAAAATCATTAACCAAACATATTCCCATACAATTTTCCACAAGGAACACAATGGTAATCTCAAAATGACCAAAATCCCAACCTATCACCATGCCCTATTTTGACCAATACACAAAACCAAACACAAAGTTCCCAAACTTTACTTTTAATGATTCAAACCAATCCATTTGTCCAAAAGACATCACAATATACCATTTACATGATCACAACATGCCAAACTCACTAAGACCCTAATTTTCAAAAATAGGGCAGAAAATTCCAGAAAAATCAATGCTCAACCAACAACCACAATCTATATATCAAAAGGGAGTTAACACTCACCTCTTTCACTTTGCCAAAGAGATTTCTTGATTCTTCAACTTTCACAATCTCTTGAGGTCACAAACTAACACCAATGAACACATTACAACCATCAAAATGAAGCTCTTCATTCAAGGATCAATATTAGAGAAGGAAATTTGAGCATTTGGAGACATTTCCCTTACCTTTTTGCAAGCTTTTCCCCCCTTATTTCTGCAACAATGGCGCCAAGAGAGAGGAGAAGAGAGAGAACGAGAGAGATGAGAGTGAGGAGGAGTGAAGAAAGAGAGAAAATGATGATACACTACTCCCCCATGCCTTTTCAGCATCCAAGAGGGAAGAAGAAAGAGAAAATATATTTTACAATTGCCTTTGACATTTTTCATCTCCCTCCCCACATGTGAGCTTGCCATATGTGCACTCCTCATTGGCTCTCACTCACTAAGTCACCAATTAAACTCTCTAATCCTTCCATTAGCCATTTGATCACACTTCTCATTTTTCTTTTAGTTAGTAATTAATTTCCCCATTAATCACCAACTTAAGGCCAATAATCTCATACTATAAATTTTCCATCAATTATGACATATTAGATAATATTGTCACCAATACATATTAATTCCACTTTAATCCGATTATCCTCAATAATTATCATTAGGCCTTAATCAAAAATTGGGGCGTTACATAATACACATGATATAGGATAAAGTGTCACTACCTTGATCTTTCCGTTCTTAAGCAGGCACAGGCCTTCTACACTCCGGGCAAATATCAAATCCTAAAGTCGTAATTAAGGACAAAACATTATTCTCTATTCCAATACTCAATTGACTCTTCAACACTTAGATTTGGTTATCAATAATAACCCTTAAGAAGCTATAAATTCCTCTAATAAAACCCCTAAAAGGTTGGGAAACAATAGGTTGAAGATTTCTTTTCAAAAACTCAAAGTATTGGAACACAGGGGTTGGCCGCGGCCAGCCCTTCCTTGGGTCGCGGCCAAAATATGGTCAGAAGGCCACTGGCCGCGGCCAGCCACCCATGGGCCGTGGCCAAAATCAGGGCAGAAAGGTTTGGGCCACGGCCATCCACCTTGGGCCGCGGCCAAGAAATTCCCTGATTCATGGCTAAACTTCCAAAATTCATAACTAATGCTAGAAAAATCAAAACGAGGTGATTCTAAAGCCAAATGAAAGGTATTTAAGTCCTTTTTCAAGGTAAAATATGGCTCATTACTTCAAATCATCACACAAATACAGAATCACCATAAACTCAACACTACTCCAAAACAGAGTTCTGTTTTTGCCCCAAACTTTGAAAAAACATAACTCTCAGTTAACAAAACGAAATGACACAAATTATGTGTCCATTTTAAAACTTGGGATATGATCTTTAAGACTGGAAAGTTTCAGAATTTTCCAACACCATTTGGTTATTCAAAACGCTCGTGCAAACTGACTGCCCAGACAGAGTTCACACAAGACAAATTTTCCAACTTTTCTATCAATTATAACATATAAATTAATATTGTCACCAATATACATTAATTTCACTTTAATCCGATACTTGTCTTCAATAATTATCATTAGGCCCTTAATCAAAAATTGGGGCGTTACAATTCTCTCCCCGTTCAATAAATTTCATCCTCAAAATTTGATACTCCACTTAGGACATAAACTCTGGACGCCTCTTCATGACGGCTTCCGTTCCTTGATTTGCTTCTCTTTAAAGGTAATCCTTCAAAACCACTCATATCAACAATACAATGTAGGTCTGATTCACTCAAGAATCTCAACAGATCAATCCTCCATGGTTCAATTTCTTTCTCTCAATCACTTTATCATTTCTTGTACTCGGAGACACCCTCACGAACGTGTGATCTCCGATTTCAATCCTTAGAGGTCTTCACTTCACTCGATTACTATGATACGAACTATACTCATTTATTACGGCTTTAAGCCTCTTCAACCATAGTCATATAGTCAATTTCCCCTTCTGGGGATCACTCAAAGTACCACAGGTTCACTGCGCACAATTATCAGCTTTCACTGTCATCGCATCTCTCAGCTTTTATTGTTTTCCACTATGCTTTCGCTTACATTATATTTAATTTCCCAATATTACCCTCACCCGTACACCCACCAATGACTCCACTAGTGGGTAACCGAGACCTTTGGATTTCAATAATAATATCGAGCCTCTCCGGATCTTAATCTCTTCTATCTGAAGTACCCTTCTATCATAGTTTACCCTACCTACACTCTACCCGTATACCCCCTCTGAGGGCTCGGCCGATGGCAGTGCGCTTGGTGTGGCGAAGGCTTCCATTATCACACCCCACCCGTATCCCTCAATAGGGTCAGCCAGTGGCAGTGCCCACCCTGCCTACACCCCACCCGTATCCCTCAGTAGGGTCAGCCAGTAGCGGTGTGCTTGGCATGGTTACATATACACATTACCTTACGACATTGACATTCACAATGTTATATCAAAGGCCGATGGTAGAGATGACCAATGTCAAACCCCACAACAGCTCACATCGAATTTCACATGCTATAAGTCACACTGTCTTGAGCTTCTATTTATTATAGTTCTCAAACACGTCACATTTATTTCGTTTGGGCTTCTATCTCTTTATCTATGCTTTAGCAATGTTAAGTTGATTTAATAGGAGGCCTATAGGAATCTCCCAATATCACTAACAATATTTACAATCTCTATTTATTGGTGCTAGACCTTAGTCCAATTCAACTTAATCCTTCCAAACCGTATGACTTCTTATCTCAAGAAAACCCATTCATTGTGGGATTCAATACAATGCACCATCACTAAGAGCCAACATTTCTATAACGCTAGTCTATGAGTCAACATCATAGCGACTGCAGTCCACGGTTCATCGTCAAGGTGGCTGCACTCTATGGTTTGTCGTCACGGCAATTCCACACTAGGGTTTGTCGTCACGGTGGCTCCACACTACGGTATCGTACTCTCCGTAGGTAGCCCTTTGTGATCAGACTTCCCATAGGTAGCTTTCTCCGATCAGAACTCTCCGTACATTGTAACCCTCTTGTTTTTCTTTTTTCTTCATTCCTTTTTCCAATCATTTGAAACTTCCCATACTACCATATTCCACAACCCAATCAATTATCATCTATCTCAAAGTAAGGGAATTATGGTTTTCACATTTGCTAAGGTAGGTCGGTGTTAGGTTTTCCAAAGAGAATCTTTAATGGGTTAAGGGTTCAAAAGGGTATAACATTAATTGGGAAAGCTTGAAAGGCTCAAATGCATTTTATGAAGCGCCCAAATCATTTTTCCAAATCTCCTGAAATAAATCAAAAGCTTTAAAGAATTCCAAAGATCATTCTGAATTTAAAAATTTGAAACAAAGTCATATAACTCAAATTGTTATAAAGCCCTTCAACAAGAACATCCAAAATAAAGTCAACTCCAATAATACTTAATCTGCTTAAAAATTCCTGCAAAACATGAATTATAACTGCAATACACTCATCAATGCACATCAATCAAAATTTCCTATTCAACATAAAAGATTGAGTAGTAGTTTATATCATTGGATCATCCAAACATTCTTTGACAAATAACCTAAAAATGTTTGTAAATTTGCAAATATTCCAACAATTCTCTTAAAAAAACCTTGTCAAAATTTTTATAAGCACTCAATTTCTTTTAAAAATTTCAAAATTTTAGTTTCAACAGTTTCAAAATTGAAGCGCTATCACCCCTAAACTTAAAATTTACAATGTCCTCATTGTCAACTAAAAGGATGGGAGAGAAAATAGCCAGCACCTATACAACACCATATTCAAAACATTTACACCATTCATTATTAACAAAAATTAGGCCCTTAGTAGCCTAACTAAGGCCTGAAAATGAGGTTATCACTAGCCATCAGTAGCTATGAAATTAACAATCACAGTAAGCAATTCATCAGACAAATACAATTATATGAATCACTCAAGCTAGCTATTAGCAACAAGGAAAATCATGTTCACATGTAAACAAGAGTGTCACAAAGCACTGGCCATAAGTAGCCAGCAACAAGCAACATTTATTAAGTGTCCTATAGCAGCATTCACATTTATATGCCAAATTTCAAAATATACCAATCCAAAATAGACACCAAGAATATGCACATTAAGCACAAGCTATCAATAAATCAATCATAAGTCTAACTGGAGGTCAAGCAAAAGATAGAAGCAGTAGTTATTAGTGCTATAATAGTCCTAAAAGAACACAAAACACACCGATACAAAAAATCAACAATAATGAAATCAAACACAAAGAAACAAACTTGACTGAAACTATCCTAAAAGAAAGGAAAAATGCCCCTAAACTTTAATTCTAACTAATTCCAAAGCTTTCAAATAGAATTCCAAGCTTAAACCTATCCTCACTACCCTATGATATCACAGAGCACTACAATACAGACAGGACAATTCAATTCCAAGTTCCAAGTGTATCGCAATTAAAGTCAATGCAGGAGAACTCATGCACTAAATATATACCTAGGTTAAGTGCAATTATGCTCAACAATTGGTTCATAATTAGTGCAATGTAGCAAGAGTGAGGGAAATTTCCCAAAATGAGTTAAGAATTGCAATCTGTTTTGGTATTTACTCAAGTGCAACAATAAGAATCCAGCAAGCAAGCATTTCTAAAATTATCATATCAACTTAATTTGATAGACTCAAACCAGATTTTGGCCTAGATAGTAAAGTACACTCAAATTCGGTAAAATGCTTAGTAAACTAAATGCAGGATTCAGTTCCCTTCTCCAAATTCCAAGATCACAAACACTCAGTCAAGAATGCAACAAACACCCAAGAAAGATATGCATAAGATTATGAATGATTTTCAAAATTGTTCTTTACACTCAACATTCTCTCCATTTTTCAAAATCAATCTCTGAATGCCAAACTTAGTTTCAAAGTAAGAATATGCACATTTCATATCAATGACAAATGTAATCAATAGAAAATGTGAGCTAGTATGTCAAGGTGTGGATCAAAAAAATCTTCAAGAATTAATATCTTTCATTCAACCACATCAGATTTCAAAATATTTCATCATGTACTCCTTAACTACTTTAGAGATGGAAACTTATGCTAAAACATCTAATGGACCAGCTGTACAAGCAATTTCTAACCAAATCTGAATTGTAAATCTAGACAACCAGATCACAGTACAGAGTTATGCAGAACTCACTCTTAGATTACTTGAAATTTCTAATCAATGTGCATGAATCACTCCCACGGATTCTTCTTATTGTAGCTCTAATTATATCTCTGAAACTACCTAATGCCAAAATAAAAAGAGGGAAAGATGCAAACTTACCACAATAAAGGAAAAACAATCTTATCAGAGAACAAAGCACATCAAAATGGTCAAGTAAAACAGAGATGCCTTGAGATCGAGCTTCGCTGGAAGACGTCCGTTGCAAAAGGAATTGGAGAACAAATTATGAGAACCCACTTTAAAGGAATCAGTGATGGACAAGAAAATAGGAATGGTAAGAGATTGAAGTAGAGACTAAGAAGGAGATGGAGGGAGTTTCAAAGATAACGTTGCCGAAGTAGAGCTCCGACGAGTAGGAGAAACGGATATGGCTGGTGGTGGTTGAGGGTTCCGTCAAAGATGAATAGGAAGACGGTGACAGATGATAGATGCTGTAGTGATGTAGTAGGTGAGTGTGATGGGTCTAGGGTTTTTGAAGTAGAGTTGAGAATGAGGCTGTTGATGATTTGGAAGAAGATCAAATGAGCAAAGTAGAGAAGATTAGTTCTTAAGTGAAGAAGGGAAATTACAAATTGACTTTTGAGATTTGAAATTGGGATTGAATATGGTATCTAAAGTAGGCCAAGTTAAAAGGATATAATATGAATGAGATAGAAGAGAAAAGGGTAAATCAGGAAGACAATATTTAGGATTTTCTGATTTTCTGATTTTTTTAAATTTTTTAATTAATTAATTAATCCATTCTTTTTAATTTTTTTATTTTTAAAAATATATATATCAAATTATTAAACTTGGATTTCAAATTTGTTTTCTTTTTTCTTTTTCTTTTTTTTTTTTGACAAACATGCAAGGTGAGAAACACAAAGATATATTGGCTTCGACATACACCTTACATGCCAAAGCCATTAACATAGAGAGCTAAAATTTTGAAAGGGAGAATGAGTTTCGACCAAAATCATGTGTGCTGAAGCCAATGACATAGAGAGCAAAACTTCTAAATGAGGAAAAATACGCTTCAGCCAACAAATTTTTTGCTGAAGCACATTACACAATAAGCAAAAAATTTTCAAAAAAAACACTAGATTGGTTTCAGCATAGAACTTGTTAGCTGAAGCCAACTTTTGACAGATTCACAGACAACAAAATAGATATCACAACCATATCCAAAGCTGATTCCAACACCATCAAACAAGTATCATGCATCCATTCAAACACTAAAATCAGCTCAGTATATCTACAGCCAATACAACAGAGAAAATGCATCATGAATATGAGGATAATGATAACTTTCGCTATATCACATAACTTTCAACACATTAAATACCAATACCATATGTTCATGTTATCCATAATTCAAATGAGAGTTAGAATCAATCACATTCTCAAGGTAGCCTTAGTACTACCCAATATTGAATAATAATCATATATGCACTCTAAAATCTTATATATAAACTCGTCGTCAAGTGAACTTCCTTGAAATGCATTTCTCATATCCTTCCAACAACCTCATACTTTATCTTAAAGAATCCCTCCTTGCATTACTTTACTCATTCCTCATTGGGGTATCTCTCCTTTCTACAAAACACAAAGATCAAACATAAAACTACTAAAAATACACCAAAAACCCTAAAAATGAAAAGATTAAGTTTAGAACTTAGGTTGCCTCCCAAGAAGCATTTTGTTTATAGTCTTTAGCTCGACTCTTCATATCCTCAAGTTATATCATCGATAGGTAAGGTGAAAACTTAATGGTTCACCTTTCCATCACAGTTGTGCTTTGATTTATGGCCACTAGCTTAAGATCCCTTACCATCAAAGCTTCTTCGGTAATTGGGTAATTGAAAGCTTCCTTCAGTCTCAGAAGAGCTTCTCTCTTTTCTTTCAAGCAAACCTCACTTTCTCCATAAAACCCTAATAATATGAATATGATTATGGCCATCACCCACCACACCATTTCTCTCACTGAATGCCCCAATTTTCACTATGCTTCCTTATTTGCCAAATGCATGTCTTCAGTTAAGTGTTGTCCCTCTATATATAAAGCTAGCGTTGAGATTTTTTTGCCATGTTTTGCCCTTAAAGACAGCTCAAGATAGGCACTATGCATGTTCCAAAACACAAATTGTCTTATGTGTGGAAAAAAAGGAAGAGAGGCAAAATAGAGAGCACCACTTCATATAGCTGACAAAGAGTTAGGCCCATTTGATAGGGAACATTTAGGATGCAAATAAAGGAAAACAAAAAGAAAAATGATGAATTTATAGACCCAAAAAAAACTCAAAATACCCTTATTTTAGTTGCAAAAAAATCATTCCCTCAACTTACTCTACCATGAATACCGAAAACCAGAGCAATAATCTTTCCTATACCATCTACTTCGAGTCTATGCCATAATCATTTTCTTTTGCATTGCTAATCATGACTTTACCTTTCACTTCCCCTCTCACCGCCATGAGTCTAGTCATGCTTGTGGTGTTTGAGCTCATGATGACCTCGATAAAGAAGGGTTATTTGGAAATTTCAAACATAGGAAAGTTAGACCCTCCCTATAACAGAAGGAAGAAATTATCCCACGTTTAAAGGAAAATCTCATGATGTAAGAAATTGGTTTTTTGGAAAGCAGGTGTTACCAAACGTACTTTGTGATGAAAATCAGGCAATTTCCTTTTTTGTTGGTTAATTTTTTATGTACTGTATATGCTCAATGTCGTTTAGTCTGAAAAAATAGAGAAAAAAATTAAGATTCCTTTCCTGACGAAAAACACGATTAGGTTGGACTTGGTCACTCATTAATTCATGACCTTGGCAGTTGCTAACAATCTTCACCACACAAATTGGTATTCAAAATATGTGCTTGTGAAATATGACATTTCGTCATATCAAAGGGAATCATAATCAAATGCATGACTGTATTGTATGTTGACGACTTGTGACGGTGGCTCAAGTAACTACATATACATACTTACCTACATATATACATATTATAGCACAATTTTACCCCCCGGCATGTATATTCATTCCTTATGGCGACTTGGGCTTCCAATACATATTGTAACCTTTTGAATATGAATACCTTTGTTTGGGCATTCCTTTGTTTGATGAATTGGCTTTAGGTGACATGTTGGATGCCATAACATTTTCAGTTGTGAATGAATACAACACATTCAGAGAAATTGATTACTCTTTCCTGCATTATAACTCATGCTTTTTTCTCTCTGAGTTCTCTTAGTCTCTATGGTGAATTTGTTGTGTAATGGGATCAAAATCCATATTGGAGCTCTAGTTTCGTGTGGTTACTTTAATAAGTCAATTAGATTCCAAATATGTCAGAAATCTTTTAGTGGTTTTTTAAGTACTGTACATCATGCGTGACATAGAGTTATAAACGTTTAATTTGAAAAATTAACAAGAGGTTAAAATTCCCTCCTCAAAATGCACGAAAGGATAAGCTCTTATTTTTATCCTAACAAAAACCTTTGTATTCTTATTTAATGACCAATGAAAATCAAAGCATGTGCCTTGACCAACCAATCTATCCAATATGTCTTGCATCCTAAATGGCTAAGTATTTGTACCCATCCACACAAATTTCTGTTAGAACTAGTTGACACCCAAGAGAGGAGTGTATTGGGTGTAAGATAAAACTTAAGAACTTCAAAAATCTTTTCGCATCTTAGTGAAAGCAATAAATATGAAAGTAATAAATCATAAATAAATAGTCAATTATTTAAATAATATAGCTAGAAATATAAGAGTTTAGGGAAGAGAATATGAAAACTATGCTTTATCCTAGTTCAGTCCAATCCATGATGACCTAAGTCTAATCCCTAGGCTCTACCTGAGATTTTCAATCCACTATCTTCTTGTTTAATCCGGGCACATGAAAAGCCTTTGTGTAATGACCCAAAAATGGGATTAAGGGCTAATGACTTCAAAAGTGGATGTAATTATTGTTAATCAAACACTTTTGAAGAATATGATGTGAGATTTGATCTGAATATGTCCTAATTAATGCCTAAACCTTGTATTTAAGTTCAATGATGGATTAACATCTAAATTGAATTAAATAAGAGGGAGGGTGCATGGTAAGATGAAATAGAATGATAAAATGTGCTTAGTGGTGATTCAAGTGGAATTTCCATAATCAGGGGCAGAATGGGAAAACGTAAAGTTATCGATAAATTGGTCAGTTATCAAAGAGGAAACTCCTTGGTAGTTTAAGGATCAATGGCTAGGATTAAGCGATTAATAGGGTGGAATCATGTGCTTTGAGTTCATGTGTTTCCATGTAATAAGACATAAGATCTTGACAAGTGGTACTATGTGGACTATGGGATTAAGGTCAACTTTTCAAACTCTTTTCCTCTCTCCTCTCTCCCTCCAAGTTGGTTGTGAGCATGGGAATAAGGAAACAATTCTGATCATCATCTTCATCTAATTTCTATCTCTTTAGCCTCCATTTTCAGTGGGATTCAATGTAGAAAGAGAAAGTGAAAGGTAAGATTTTGATGTTATTATGGTTCTCAAATGCTTAAATGCTCTTCTTTAATATTGACCACCTTGATGAGAGCTTCATCTTGATGGTTTTAGATTTTTGAAAGAAGCTATTTTAGAGCTTGAATAAATTTGAGAGTTGAGGAATCAAGGATCTAATCTCGGCAAGTTTAAGAGGTGAGCATTTGCAGTATTTTTGCATATATGTTGTGATTTCTGGTTAAGTTTTAATATTTATGGAATTTTTCTTGTTTTAATTGTGATTTTGGAATACATGAGTTGTATGATGTTTTATGGTAGAATTGGTGTTATGTGGTGCTATTTGCATGTTGAAATTGGTTTGGAACATTGGAAGAGGAATTGGGGGAAATTGAGTAATATGGGTTATATGGTGACCCAAAACAAAACTTGTTGTTAGAGTGGGATTTTGGGTGTTATGAGGTTTCCAATGGATTCTTTGGGTGAACGTAGGTGGGATTAGACTTATACAGGAATTTTAGAACCATTGTAAAACATTTGGTAAAAATTGGAAGTTGCTATCAGTTGCTGTGTTTTGGCTTCTGATAAGCCTCACTCGAGTGCAGCATCTTGTTTTCCCTTTTCCTTCAGTTTGTGGTCACACTTCCAAGCCATAATACAAGAGTGCACATTTTTACTTGCGAGTGTTATGAGTCATCACTCGAGTGAACTTTGTCTCACTCAAGTGCAAAAGCATTTTGTATTATGAGGCTGCGTCTCAGGTTGTCACTCACAGACCACTTTTCAAGAGTATGTGCTAGTACCCACAAGTGTTGAGCCATCACTCGAGTGCTAGAGATAGTGCTTAAGTGCACTTCTCATTCTAGGGTTTCGGTTGCTCTCGGGTAGTCACTTCTTGTGCCTCACTCTGTTGGACTCAGGTGAGCATGAGGGCATCACTTGAGTGTGGGGTCAAGACTCGAGTGATGTGATCATTTTCTATCTCAGTGGTTGCTCTTGGCCAAGCACTCGCACGAGTGAGCCAACCTCACTCGAGTGCAAACCATTTCATTACTCGAGTGCATCATCTATCACTAAAGTGCAAGAGCTAAAAATCAGTCTTTACTCTTCTGAAAAAGGGATCTTCGGTGTAGTGTTCCCAACCCTTTAGGCATATGTCTAGGCTTCTAGTAGCCACCTAAAGAGTTCAAATGATAACCAACTCTAATTGTTATGAAGATAAGAATTTGGAAGAGAGAATAACCTATTATCCTTGATTTGGTTTATAGGCTTTGATATTTACCCTGCTTGAGAACAGACTGTGCCAGAGCACGTTCGGAAAGAACAAGGTAGTAACTCTTTCTCTTATACTATATATGATATATTGTATGTGTGTTATATCATTGGTTTGTGATGATTTCGAATGCTATAAAACCTGTGGATTTGTGAAAGCCAAAAGGCTATTTGTGAAAGCCGAAAAGCTATTTCTGGGTCGAAAGGCTATTTGTGAAGCCAAAATGATATGTGGGCTGTAAGGCTATGTGTATACACTGCCACGCCAATAGTCCCTGAGTCGCTAACAACGGTTCGGGTAAGGACTGCGTGCCTTCCTGACAGTAAAAGGGGATGAGGGTAGGGTATAATATGTATTACTGCTGCAGCTTGGTGATTTACTTGCATGCTGTGTGCTCATGTGTGGTATAAGTGATTTGTTACTACTGGGATTCTCTTGAATCTCATTCTTTCCTTTGACTAACCTTCAGACAGGGCAAGCGGTTCTAAGGGGAAGGAGACGACCAAGGGCGGATAGGGCTCCTTAGGGAAATTTTTATTTTAGTTGTTGGTTATCTATTTTAGATTGGGGATTACTGTATATTGTTGGGATGTAAATATTATTTTGGATACAGATGTGTAATCCCCTAAAAGGGAATGTTTGAACCCTTGGTATATATATATGAAACTTGGGGGTTGTTGGGATTTTTATTGTACACTCTGATATATTAATGTGATTTAACTGCGCAGGGTAATTATATTCGAATTGTGAAATTTGAGACTAGGGTAAGGCAAAAATTTTGAATGAATTTGTGAAAACCCTACCATAAGGAAGGGATTGAAAGTGAATTTTAATTATCCGTGGTCTCTAATTCATTTTAATTATGCCTCTTTGAATCATAATTATGGTTTATCAGGCAGGGGGTTATACTTTACAATCCCACAAGTTTAGTCGAGCACCTGTGAAGCCTTTTACAATTCCCTCATTGAGCTACTCCCCCTTACACACCATAAAGATACAACCGAGTTACTCCCCCGTACACATCATAATGATCCCACCTTGATGATGAAGGATTACAATCAATCTTTTCTGTCAGAAGTGAACAAGATGAATACTGAAGTACAATAAAAATAATTTCTCTCTTTAAGGTAAATGTTATCAAAGCTAGAGAAATATAGAATATTCGGGTTGAAGTGGATGATTTATGATTTTAGCAATTTGCCGTAGTTGCTCCTCTTTTCTTTATTGACTTTGAATGCTCTTTTATTTATAGTTAATGAAGATTGATGACCATTGAGCTTTTTCTTCTTCCCATTAAGGCTTTCAAAATATGACTGTCAAAATAGCCGTTTGAAGTTTCTAACGAAAAAGTCCTTTTTCTAATTTGTGTGTTAATCCTTGTTTAATCACCTGAAAAATGCTTAATTACTAATATAATGAAGTGTTAGATTGATTAGAAGCAAGAAGAATGAGTTACACAATCATTCCAATGATTTTCAGAAGTTACAAAGCGTTGCTCTATTTTCACTACTACAAAAAACACAAACTGTGGCGCTTAATTTAAAGAACACTATGGTGATTGGGAAGCGTCATAGCTTCCAACACCATTAAAACAAGCTATGGCACTTCTTGAATATATGGAAGCATCATAGCTTCATTGTTTAATTTTTTTAAAATATAAATTTATGGCGCTTTAACGAGGAAGTGCCATAAGAAGTTGGCACTTCCTATGACGCTTCTCCAGGGAAGTACAATTGGAAGTCATTCCAAGATAGGGGAGCAGCCCTAAAGGTGGATCTAACTAAAAGAAAGGGAGGAGCATGTGAAAAAGGGAAGAAGATAAACTTCTTAAGGCATAATTAAAACTTTAAATAATGCATGAGAGGGGATGCTCTAAAATGAACTGATGGACATATGAATAAAAAGGCGGTAGAACCAGCCAAGATCAGTTCATAATATTTGTCTCCATAGTTCATCAGAGAAGAGAAGGATATGATGCAAAGAAATGAAAACTGAAAAACTGAATAATTTTATTGAAAATAAAACATAAGCACTTACAGAAGGAAGTGGAAGGATAGAAGGAAGGAAGAAGAAGGAGGTAACTACATCTAGACTCTCAGAGTCTCTCTCTAACCGAACCTACCTCTAAAGTAAGACTAAATTTGTTAAAATAAATAGATGAGTTACTGTTTAAATAGTGTTTGACCATTGACCTGTTAGAGACTGGCACTGTTTGAATAGTTCTGGTTAATACTATTTGCACAGAACTACCAACACTACAGTGATACTAGACATGTGTGATGCTACAGTACAAGTTTGCACAATTACAACAAAAACTTAATAATACTAAGTCTTCAGAGGTTTAATCTTCATCCAAATCTACAACAAATTCTTCTTCGTCATCCTCTTGATTATCTGAGGCTGCTGAAGAAATTGGTTGACTTTTTGAATCTGTTTGATCTTACTGTTGTAGGATTTGTAGCATTGAGTTAAGTTGGTTTATAAGATTAGTCTTGTCTGCGGTTGCTACTAGAATAGACTGGATTCTTGATCTCTGATTTAGGAATTTGCTTTGTTCCATCATATAGAGGTGTTAAAAACCATTTCTTAATGTACTGCTTTACATCAACCCTACTAATGTAAAATTTTGCCCACCACCTTATAGAACGAAATCTCTGTAATGTCGGTAGGAGTGTTGACCCTTGTTTTGTTGGGAAAAATCTATAATTCCAGACAAAAATCCAAAATACAAATAGTTTTCAAAAATAGTGAAGATCAATCGGAAAAAGATCCTCACCAATATTGAATTTTTGTTTGAATAACTCGAAGGCTTTTAAAACCTTTGGCGGTAGAATTTCTAGTACAAGGACCAAAAACTCCCTACTAGTGGATAAACCACTGATGGAAATTATACTTGGATTTTGTTCTGAAATAAATAAACGAAGTATGTTGAAAAAGTTCATTTTGATCCCAAAAGACATAAGACCATGCATCTACATAATCCTAGAGTTGTATCCTTTGTGTTCATATTTTATTTCCCACAATTTTGGTTTTAATAAATCTTGTCCCCACTGGGAAGTGGTAAGAACTTTCCAAATCTGGAGAGAAGAATAAGTAATCATAAGTCCAGTCTTTTTGTCCATTTTTCTTTTAATTTTAATTGACTCAAAATGAACCAAAATTAGCTAATAATATTCCTGCATTTTTCTCAAATATGTAGGCCTAAAATGAAATCCTTGAGGGAAGACATTTAAGGCTACTTGATTGGGATTTTGGTGGAAAAATTCTGGTTCTACCTGGAGAATATGTTTTGCATAAGCCTCTTTATGAAAATAAGGCGTATGCATGTTTGGTTATGTTTGGGTTTGACTGACAATTGCTTTAGATGAAGAAGCTACAGTTGTCAGTTGTTTTTGAGTTGGAGGAGTAGAGGGTTTTGGCCAAACTTGTAACCGAGAAGGTGCCTAGTTCATCCTATCGTACTCCTATTTGGTGATATCTTGAGAAACTAGCACTAGGGCTTTGTTTTTCCTTTTTTTGAATACTTGTTCCTAAGTTTGATCTGGGAGCTACCTCTGGGCGTATGCTTGAGCATGAGACTCTTGGGTTTTTTTTAGAACCCGCTTGTATTTGAGGTTTCTGGATTGATGATTCACATGGAGTGGATGACTCCATTTGGGATTGATTCTTCTGATGTTGGGATCTTTGAGTTTTGGGATCCAAATTATTGCAGAAGTTACTGTATGACTGCCTCCAGTTGTTCACTAGAGACTATTTGACTTTGGGCATCTTGCATGACTCCCTTGAGTTTTTTACTCTATTTATCATCAGGATCTTTCTTTTTCCTGGGCATTTTAGTTGGGTTTGTTGGTTTTACTAAGATCTACTACCTACCTTGTAAAAACTCTTGGGTAAGAAAGTCTGGTAAGGAGTTTGAAGTGCCTTTGATAAATCAATGTCAAAATAAAAAAGAACTTAAAATGGCTTGCCATTTGGCAAAAATTTGTTTAGATGCAAGGTTTTTAACATCCTTTTGCAAAACATCTTTTGCTGATTTATAATCAATACGAACTAAGAACCTTTGGTTTAAAAGATTAGATCGAAATTTTGAAATACATAAAACAATTGCCAAAATTCCTTTTTTAATTGTGGAATAATTTACTTTACAGTATTCCAATGTTTAGACCTGAAAGATACTATTTTCTCTTTACTGCCTATTCGCTGTTTGAGAATGCCACCATAACCAATATCAAAGGCATTAGTTTCAACAATTTTGTAAGTAGAGGGGTCAGGAAGGCTAAGACAAGGAAGCTCTTTAACCTGTGATTTGATCTGCTTAATAATGTTTGAATGAGTATCTGTCTATGGAGAAGGATTCATTTTGAGACTCTGGTGAAGCAGTTTAATGAAATTGCTAAGATGAGGAATAAATTCAGCAACGTAGTTTAAACATTCCAAAAATCATTGAAGTTGATTTTTATCAATGATTTGATTGGGAAATTTATCAACAAATTGAATTTCACAGCCAATTGGTGTTATGGATCCCTAGTAAATCCAATGACCAAAAAACCTAACCTTAGTTTGGAAAAGGCTAATTTTAGGTTTAGAAAATGCTAAACCATTTGTTTTTGCAATTTTAATGAAATGATAAACATGTTTAAAATGTTGATCTATAGAATGAGAATAGATCAAAAAATCCTCAATGAAAAAAATAATGAATTAACTATAATTATTAAATATCTCATTCATGAACCTCTGGAATTCAGAAGGAGCATTTTGTAAACCAAAAGGCATAACATTCCACTCATACTAGCCAAAAGATACAGTAAAAGTAGTTTTATACCTATCGTTTTCAGAAATTTGAATCTGCCAAAATTCAGATTTCATATTGAATATTGGAAAGATTTTTGCAGAATACAAACGTTTTAGTATATCAAATTTGTTTGAAATTGTATACCTAATCCATTTTAACTCTTCGTTTAAAGGTTTCTAATTGATTACAAGTCTAGGATCTCCACGTTCTATTTCTACATTTTTATTTACATAAAAAGCAGCACAAGAACAAGGGTTTCTTGATTTGCAAATCAATTTTTTGTCAGAAGTTATTGAATATCCTTTTTGCAGGTCTCAAGAAGTTGTGTAGTAATTTGAATTGGTAGTGCCTTAGTTGGTATTTGTTTTTTAGAAAAACTTGTTTCATAAGGCAAGTCAACCATATGTTTTTTGCGATTCCAAAACATATTTGGTAAATCCAAGCAAATTGTTTGATGGATTTTTTTCAAGACAGGTTTGAATCTCTTGTTTGATTTTTGTTTTACACAATTGCGTTTAAATATGTTTAAAAGAAATATCTTCCTTTAAAAATTAATTTGTTTTTTTTTTAAGAAAGAATATTTAATTCTTTAATTTTGGGTTTTTGAGTAAAAGGAAACAAAATTGTTTTACCCAGATGTTGTTTTGAAATCCCATTTTCATCAGTCATATATGGGAATAAATGTCTTGCAAATGGCGCCCCAAGAATGATTTAGGTTCCCATACCTTTAACTAATATAAATGGAGTTTGAATCTTTAAACCTTCATTTTCAACAACAACATTTGAAACTTTGTATTTGATGTCTAGACGTGAGCCATTAATGCCATTAAACCTTTTGGTTGTTTTTTCAAAATATTTTGTAGGAATGATTCCATCTCTAAAACAATTAGAATCAGCTCTTGTGTCAAACAAGACATTTGTTCCAAAACACAATCATTATTAATAATGATTTTTGCATGTACATAAAACTTTTGAATTGATATTTTTGAAATCAAGTTTAAAAATGGTTCAGAAAGATTATCTTCTTCCTCAACAGATGGTGTATTTTATTGCCCTGCAATTTGGGTTTCAAGTTGTATATCTTGAATTTGGGATATAGCAGTTGTATGGGTTTCTTGTTGTAGTTTGATAAATTGAATTTTAGTTTTGAGGTCATTTACCTCGTATTGAAGGTCTTGGATGGTTTTTTGTTTAACAAAGTGCTTGAACTTGTTTAAAACATATGTTAAATCATATTTGTTTAAAAGAACATAAGGTTTAGAGTTTGAAGAACCTGGAGTTTGATTGAGAATTTCTCTTAGTTTGAACAAATATTCTCCTTTATCGGAATCTGAAAGTTTACTAATGATATCAACAAGTAAATCTTGTTCTTTTGTGATAACATTAATTTCTGAAGAAGAGTTTTCTGGAAGATCTTCATTTTGAACTTGATTAAGATCTTCAGAAGAACTAGATTCAGATTTAGAAGTTTCAATCAGAAGATTGTTTATTTACTTAAGAAGAGTTTCTTCAATACTCTCAATATTCTTTAATTTTTGAGTCAAATGACAATATTTGGAAATATAACATGGTCTGCCACATTCAAAATAAGTAACCTTTATTTGTTTAGGAAAATCAACCTTTAATTTGGATTGAAATTCTTGTTTAAGCCTACAGGGAGGTGTGTTGGGTTTATGTCTTTGGTAGGCATGTTTTTTCTTTTTGTGGTAAGGTTTTCGATGAGGGCTAGATTGTTTGCAAGGAGGAAAGCCAAATTGTTCACAAAAAGTTAGCAGTTCTTTCCAACTTGCAGCATTTTCTTTTGCAAGTTGATGTTGAATTTTATCATCTTGACAAATTTTAAGAGCAATTTTTTGGACATATGAGATTAATTGACCATATGTCAAGTGCTCATAAGGGATGTTGCCATCATTTTAGTTATTGTTCTATCGGAATACACAACAAGTTGTTCTCTGTAATGCGGTACTCCTCCACTGCCTTGTTGAACTTTGTATAGTGTTTGGAATCCAGCTTCTCTTTCAACTCTGGTTTCAATCCTTGCACCATCATGTCAGAGCTCCACTCCTCATCATCCTGATACCTCAGGTTCGAAGAATATCAAGACAACTAGATGAAATAAACCAGATACTCATCAAAGCTCTCCTTACTCTCCTGGCTTGCTCTAACTCAATGTTGTTTTCACTTTATTAGGATATGATAGATCCCATTTCGTGAGACAAAATGTCTTAGCACCACTCATAGGTACTTCTCATGTTCTCTCTACTCCTTGAGTAGATCAAAATATAAATACTAAGTCTATCAATAAACAATCATCTATCAGCTGGGGATTAAACGTTCCTCAGAAAATAGGGGTGTCAACCTCTATCAACAACAACCCCCTGTTGACTGAACTGTGTTGCTCACATTTGCAAATTGTGTCCCTTAGGAGTAGGTTTAAATAGAGGTTCCTGTTCATGTTCATAAACTGTTTGGGTTCATTTTCTTATTCACTACTAAGCTAGAACCTCAACATCATACATATTTGAAATCACTTGCTTTAGTTATACCCTATAGGCATATTAAGAATCAGAATAAATGCGCTTATTATAACCTCCACAGTATTCGGGTAATATCCTCAAAACACTACTAAAGGTTCAACCTTATCCACAAGGTTCATAAGGTTCAACTTTCTTCATGAAACAGAACCATAGTGTAACCTGATTCACATTTTGAGCTAAGCACTATTTTAGCTTAGATTTGATTCAAACCTATCCTCAACCTTCAGTATCATTATATCAAATCCTCTAGGATTGATATACAGCATAATCACTGCTCTTCTGCCTCAATTTTTCTCATAAAGGATTCAAGATTCTAATAATTAAATAATTCTCTTAATACCTTGAATCACCTTAAATCATTGCTCAAATATCATAGAGTATCATTCTAGGTAAAGAAGCAATATATAATATTCTTTCATTGCTCCTTAATCTCATGATCATGCCCAATTACCATTGGAGCATTCTTAACTATAGTCTATGCCTCAAAGGACTCCAAGCCATTCCAGCGTTCTTATGAACCTAAGGCTTAACATTGAGTATTGGATTACAATCCAACTCTTAATTTCATAGTGGATCTATAACCTCAAAATTAATTAAGTCAAAGATCATTCTACCTCAATCATACCTAACATACTCACCAAAAATCATCATATAGTACTGTATGTCATAACTAACTAATATTATCACTTAGCATAAAGAAACTTCAAAACAACCACTAAGCCTCAAGTTTCCATAACCTCATTAAATGAACCTTTCTGGGTAGTACTCACTACAACAGAAAATGTTCCAAATTAAAATCAATACTTACATCATCATCATCTCCATGCTTCTAAGCATACTTGAAATCATCTAACTAAGATGATTATTAGCTATGGAGAACTCTTAACGCTATCACTATTTCTCAAGTCTCTATAACCCTACCAACTTAACTTCCTAGGGGGTCACCTATCCCAAGATTTCTCTGGGTTGAGCATACTTAACTTTTGTATATCCTTGCCAAAATGCAGATACCGACTCTATCTGCTTTTGACCATCGGTACCCTGTGACTACCCTTGTCATAGAGCCATATCGACTATCTCCGGCTGACTAAATACTGAGTGTGGTCTGTACACTCACCTTAGTCGTACCCACTTCCTCAGTTTCACAATATCCTTAGATCATCCTCAGTCCGGTATTACACTACTTGCTGCCCTTCTAGTATTCACTGATTTCTTAAAGCAAGTTCATATACTAGGGTGTTTCACTCCTCTGATGCCCCTTTCTATGCATATTTCCTGTCCAGTATAATCAAGACCATATCAGTATATTATTCTATTGCCCAACCACTTGGTCTGATAACTAAATATACCAGAATTTTCATCAAGCTTTGAAAATTCATAACTTTATTTACAAATGTCTAATTGCTGTGGTTCCAAAAGTTATGTGACCACTATTAAGTCTATTTGTAAGGAAAAATATTTCCTTTAACCAATTATGTGCACATAATTCCAGTATCAACATTGTTTGCACACTGCCACCATAACGTTCCAGTTTTCTAAGTAGAAGTACAATAAATCATAACTCTTAACATGCTAATCCAAATGGGAAAAATTACATATTAATTTAAAGTTTGATATATCTACTTTTATACTGGAAAGTCTCATAATCATTGGTCAACATTCAATTATTCAAAACCTCAATACAAGCCATCTGCCACACAGAAACATCAATTAGCAGCAAATTTCACATTTTAAGAATTTTGTTCTAATGATCCAAAATTAATAACCAGGGGCTATTCTACACACAGTTTTTCATGTAGAACACAATGGAACCATCCAAAACAAAAAATTCTAGCTCTGACCCTTACTTCCACGTCTGACTGAAACTTAATGAAATGTAGGGAAAATTGCGATTTCATGATTACACTTAATTAAAATCTTCCTTTCCACTTGTAATCACATGATTAACCACTTAAACACGTATTAATCATGATTAGTGGAAATTTAGGCAATATAACCCTTTAGGGTTTCATCATTCCAATCTAGAAAACCATAAAAACAAAGCCAACAAATCCAATCAAACAACCCCAACAATCAACAATCACTAAGATATGTCTAGTTCTTAAGCTCACCTTGATATCTTTGTCTTTCTCTCTCTAAACTGGCTCCTCTCTCCTCTTCTTGCTCTTTGTTTTTGCTTGCTACAAGTTTTATTCAAGATAGCATAGATATTAGGAGAGGTTTACCATGAAATAGAAGATAAGAACAAGCAAAAACCACCATCAACTTACATTGTTCTTTGCTTGAACCTCTCTTTCTTCCTACTTGCTCTTTGTTTTCTCAAACAACTCTCTCTCTTTATTTGTGAAGTTGACCAAAAATATGCCTAAGGAAAGAGATGATGTGCACTTAAAATATCACAATTCCACCTCCTTTGAAATATAATATTTTATTGCCTTTTATCACATCCCAATTTATTAAGCTTTATCCCTTTATAATTTGATCATAAATGGCTTCTCTTTCCTCTCCCCTTCTTGACGTAAATAGGCTATTAAAGGGAGTCAAATAAGTCTCTTGAAACTAATGTGTAATGACCATGTAATAGCTCTTTAATTACAAATTGCTTTTGACTTTTCAAACTTCACTTTTGTTTTGCTTGGCTAAAATACTTAAACTTATGGCATTTGTATTTCAATCATTAATTCCCTTTTCCTCTTGCCCAAAAGTGACGAAAATGGAGCTCTTGAAATAACCAATGACTTATTGAATCAGTTTCTTTTATCTCTTTGCAATTAAGAATTTAATGGCCATTTATTACAAATTTTACTTTTGACTTTTCCAACTTAATTTACTTGGCCAAAATTGTTCCAACTCTTATCATATCTTATTACAAATACTCATTGCCCTTGCCTCTTCCATCTTTTTGGACATCCCACCTCTTGAAAAAGGGAAAATATTGGCCTTTTAATTTATATTAGCCAAATGAGTATCTTGCCCATACATTTGTGTGATTTCTGTATTAAATCATGGCTGCTTCCTTTTTCTCTATCTTTAGCCAAAACGTGACCTATATATTGGGCCAATATTTATGCTCTTTCATGCTGCAATTTGGACCTCCTTGTTAGACCTTTAAGGGACTAAAAGTTGCTCCTTTGTGGCAACTTAATTATATTGCATGTGGTCACTAAGTGCATTGTTTTGTAACTTTATGTGCACCATAATTCACCTTTTTATTCTATTAAATGTCTCAGTACATACAAGGAATATTGGTGATTAAAATTAGAATGTTACAGTGAGCATCATATATAGTCTCCCCTTTGTCCCATAACTTCTTCAAGTCTTTAATTAGTGGAGTAAGGTGTACATCAATTTCATTTCCTCGTGGCCTTGGCCTTGAGATTAGAATTGACAGCATCATGTACTTCTATTTCGACAAAAGCTATGGAGGGTGGCCATATATTAACAACATAACCGACTATGTATTGTGGGTACTGGTCAGCATCCTAAATGGATTCATCCTATCAGTAGCCAATGTTAGGTAGAGGTTTCTTATTTCTTCAGCAAATTCTTGATAATCAAAGTCAAACTTACTCCATTTTGCAGAGTCTACAAGATGCTGAAGTATGCCGTATTGAATCCTTTAACCTTATGCCACCTTAAATTTTTTTCATCAATTGCATTGCTATACAAGGGTCTAAATCTAGGTATAATTGGAAAATACCATAAGGCCTTCTTTAGACTCTTCCCATTCGCTTGGTAGTGTGAGGCAGAACACAAAGGAAACTCAATTAATGATTCATATTCTTCTCTAAACAGAATACAATCATTAAGGCAAGCATGTATCTTTTTATAACTCAATTCAATTATGCGCATCACTTGTTTCACATCATAAGTTTTAGTTGGCATATCATTTTAGTTGGCATATCATTTCCTAGTGGTAGCATTATTCTCCAAAGCGCAAGCAATTCTATGAAGCTTGAGTCACTTAACCCATACTTTGCTTTCTAGTTGTACAAGTTCAACACTACAGATAATAATGTGAACTTAGTACAATTCTCATACAAAGGATTCTCTATATTTCTTTTCATCCTTTCAAATTTTTCTGGGCATTCTCTGGATTCCACTTCATTTGCATCGTCTATATCTTAAAGATGATTAGCCTCAAATATACTTGTGTCAAAGTTAGGTGATTCACACCTTTCTAAATTTAACCAACATCCATCTCATCGTCCACATCCTTCTCCCCATGTTTTGTCTAACAAGTATAAGTATAATCAATTCTTTACATCACTAAGTGTAACTCATAAGTGTCTGGATATACATGCTTCACAACTCCATACTTGATGCAGGGCAAAATAATGAAACTGTGATTGTCAACATTATTATGAATTGTAAACCTTTGATAGACAATTACCAGTCATCCATTCTTTATTTGCATTCTCCATCTAGAGCATATACAAAGAGCATATACAAAAAACAATCTTTACATACTCTTTACCCAAATCAATACTAATAAATAACAACTTTAGTAACAACAAACACTTAAAATAAATGGAAAAATCCTATACACATACAAAATAACTCAAAAAAACAAACTTTACATACTCTTTACGCAAATCAATATCCAAAAAGTGAGCTGAAAAACCACTATAGTATAGAAACTCAACTGAACTCACCTTAAGCAAGAAGAAAAGATCTTAAACATTGAACCCACGAATAGTAGAAGGAGAAGCCAACTCAAAAGCCACTTGTAAGAGCACCCCTGAACCCAGAAAACTCTGGAACCCACCAAACCCATGAATGGTGAACAATAAAGGAGAGCTATGGTAGAAGAGAAGTTAGCAAAATGACCAAGGGAGTGACGGAGGAGAGCAAAATGGTGGTGGAAAAGCTAGAATGGCCTTAAGAGGTGTAGAAGTGAGCTCTCTATAACTTTATAAGTTTCAAATGTTGAACAAAAGTAGGTCTGGGAGGTGTTTTTAAAAATGTATACCTAACGATTGTTACTAAAATCCCGTTAAATATATTATATATTATGGTTCTTTTTGAACATCCATCAAATATACATCACCTATATTTGACGGTTTTTCACAAATAACCATCAGATAAAAATACCATTTTTTTCTAAAAAAGAACCAAACTAATATATAATGGTTGGACTATAAAATTGTTAAATATGTTCTCATATACTTAACAATTGTTTTAAGAAACCATTATATATGTGATTCCTGAAACTCCGCCTTTGCATATTTAATAGTTTCGTTAAAATTGTTAAGTATGGAGCGTCATATATATTTCGACGCTATAAAAGCTCAGCGCAGATACATTATGATTCCGAACCATTATTTATTCCAGAACTATTAAATAACCGCCATATGTCACGATTTATATAATAGTGAATTATGTTGTACAAGTGGACTGCATGGAAAAGTTCCCTTCATAACTACTTGATTCAAATGTTGAAAATTGATCTTTTCTTTATGTCAGGTGTCATTACAGATAGATTATTATAAGCCACATAAAGGATAGATAGGGAGTACATTAGTTGCAAAGGAATGTAGCTCATGAATTTGTTATGTGAAAGATCAAGGCTTTCTATCTACTTAAGGTTGTAAAAGGTTTTGGGAATACGCCTTTCAAATTTGACAAATTTAATGTATGAATAGTGCTTAAGTATCCATTTTGTGAAGGGATTTCACCTATCAATTGATCTTCTGAGAAATCCAAACCAGAAATGAAATTTAAAATACTTCCTTTGTAAGATTCAATAAGAAGGCATCTTCCATATAATAACCCTACTAATTTTAACTCAATAGATGAGAAATTATGATGTACAAGTAGACTATATAGAAAAGGGTTTCCTTTATAACTACTTTATTTTTCATGTTAGGTACTATCCTATATAGATTATTGTGAGGTCCAGAGAACATAGACAAGCAGTATAACTTTGTTAGTTGTATAGAAATGTGGCCTGTCAAATTTGTTCTGTATATTAGGATTTGAAAGAGTTAAATAGTTAAGATGTATATGTACTTACTGAAACATGTACAAAGGATAAAATAATACCCTAATGGAGATTTTTGAACTCTAATATCTACATCCAAATTGATAGTTGATGTCTAGTAGTAACTACTTACTCAATTTCTAAGTAATACAATCAATATGTAAGGATAATTTCTTCTCTAATCAATATCAATGTATTAAAACAAAACAGAACATTTTATAGCCTTAAAACCTCTAAGTGGACTATGTAGCAATCTTGATATACCTTGTTATGTTGGGGAGGTTACTTTATTAATGAGTAGTGAAACTAAATTAGATATATTTCAATATTGTAATTGTAGAGTTCAACCCCACATCATAGTTATTACACTATCATAATCTCATGAACTAGAGTTTTTCTTTCTTATTTCTACCCATACAAATAATGTACTAATTTTATTTCAAACTTGTAATTGTGAAAGTAATAATTGAAATAAAGAAAGATGATGACACCAATGAAAGTGATCCCAAATGCTCTAGTAAAACTCCATAAGAAGGCGTCTCAAAAATTATCTGCTTCCAAATGATAAGGTTGCTTGTTTTCCCCCGCTATTGATTTATTAAAAGAGGGGCAATTTTGCAGCAGAGTTAGACCACAGAGAAAAGGATTCCCTTCATAGCTACTTGATCCAAAAGTTGAAAATTGATTTTTCATGTCAAGTGTCATCCCAAATAGATTATTATAAGCCACAGAAAAGACATCCATGGAGTATAACTGAGTTAGTTGGTAGGAATGTGGCCAATCAATTTGTTGTGTGAAAGATCTAGGCTTTCTATATGCTTAAAAATGGTTTCTAGAATAGGCCTTTTCAAAAGATTGTTTGACAAATTTAAAGTATGAATAGTGCTTAGGTATCCAATTTGAAGGAATTTCACCTGTAAATTTATTGTTTGAGAAATCCAAACCAGACATGAAATTTAAAATGTTTCTTTCATAAGATTCATGTCTTCTTTTTGTTGTGAAATCTACTTCTTGACAACAATATAATGTAACATCTACTTTGTTTCCTTCCCTTGTAATAATTTCACCAGTTGAAATGTCAAGTGAATAGTAGTGCAAGGCTGTTATAGTCCAGGACAAACTAAACTTTCATATCTTAGAGTCACAGACTGTATCCTTCTTTCCAAATTTGTTGTTATCTAAGCAATGTGGTATCATTCTAGAAAGCTTATTTTGAGAAAGATCTAATATGCTCATTGTAACACCCGCCCCTAGACCCCTTTTTACAGTACTACGGAAGCATTACCAGCTTTGGGAAAAACATTACTTAAGCCCCCAAACCTAGACGTAATCTTTAATTCATGGGGGTCATTATTCATTAGTTACCAGACTTCTTAATTTTATTTATGGGGTTACTAACTTTTCTCATTCTTTATTATCAGAGTTATCTTTATTTATTTCTATGCTCATTCTTGGTCCATTCACTTACATATATATATACAGATAGTATAGCCATACAAGGCTACCAAAGTGTATACATTTAGTACATAAACTGTACATATGAACACAGTAGACCCATCCCTGTCTTTGTTCCACCTCTGTGTTTTTCTCGTGCAGTTCTCTTTGTTGTTCTCAGCATACCTCTTGTGTTTGCCTGTCTAAATGATTGGTTAGGTAAGGGTGAGATTTGGTGGAATTTCAGTAGTAACTAGTAACATAATGCATATATGATATATGCTAAGTGTATGACATGTTAGCCTTAACTAGATGCATGCCACATAATGACATTTTTGCCTGCTCAATGTTTCATGTAACATACTCATGGCCATGACATAAACAGAAACAGAGCTTCATCATTCATATATGCTCATCAAAATCAAGTAAAGCAATCACATAAATCATTACACATTGATAGAGCTTAATATTTATATATTTTTATTAATTAATCTTAGGCTTTTATGGGACTTAATTGAATATTTTGGGCATAATCCAAGTGTTAATGTGAAATTTTAATGAAATGATAATTTGGGAATTATAGTGGTTAAATTGTTATATTTTTAATTAATATTTGTTATTCCCATTATTCCTTAATTGTGAGCAAAAGATATTACCTTTTTGAATTTAATTTTGTAGGTGATGATATGGCACAACATTTGTCAAGGTCAAAGTGCTACACTTAAGATTTGAGAGGAGTTCTACCGATCTATCTTTCCAGATGGAAGGATCTCCAACAAATGTTTAATAATTGTTCAACCTTTTTTAATAAATCAGATTTTGTTTTAGCTTGAATTTCTGATTTAAGTCTCGGGTTGATTTGAAAAGGTTTGAAAAGTGGTGTTTCAACCCTAGTTTTGACTTTGTTTAAAGAAATAGGTGTTTAAACAAAATAATCACCCAATACCTGAAGATATTGGTTAGTGTAATTGTTTTCTTCAACTATATTTCTAATATTCCTTGCATCAATAGGATTTTCAAGATTTTTGTATTTAAATGGTGCAGCCAGAATGGGGTGACCTTTGTCATCCATCATATATGGGATCTGCATAGTTTTTGCTGGAAGAAACTCAGAAGAAATAGTTTGTCCTTCAGAAGATTTCCATTCTCTTTTTGTCATAGATAGTTTGCAAGAAAGGATATTCCAAGTTTTGTCTTCATCCTTTTCATAACTTGTTTAAGGGATATTTGAAGAATTGTCAACTCCTTGAATTGAATCGTTTGTGGTTAGTTGTAGAGGTAGTATAGTTGGTGGTGCTGTCATATAAATAACATACAGTACTTTTGGTAAAGTTTATGGTAATGAAGAATAAGAATATCTTGAGGACTCTTATCTAGCAGATCTATAGTCTTCATATAATGAAAGCTTAATTCTAGTAGTACGAGTGTAAGATATTCTTGGTCTATCAAAAAATAATTTGACAGTCCCATCTGATGCTTGAATGATTTATCTTATCTTAGACATAGGTTTAGGAATAGGCTGTGTGGCCTTGTTCATTATCCAGTCATCTGGTAAGACAACATCTTGCCACGTAATTGTTTTTGGAATCATCAAATTTGCTTTGGCATGGTTTGTTAAAAGAATATTGTTTGGCCATTGTCTGGAGGGATTTATATCATTGAAATTGATAAGTTTAGGACCTTATATTGTATCCTATATATTAGGGCAGCATGTATAGATCCTAGTTTAATATTTAAACCGTTTAATTTGATTTTACATTTAATGGCTTCAAGGACATGTTCATCCTTTAAATCTACCATCCTATATGGAAAGCAGTTAAAGTAAACAGGTCCATCATGAAGTCCAAACTTTGCTACTGCAAAAAGAGAATCATCAAAGGCATAATGTCTAGTATCAGTAAGACATACCAGACCATAAATGTTTAAACCTTTTGGTATAAGAGGTTTGAGGGCAACTTGAACACATCTGACATGTAAGAAGTTATAATCTTTGTGATGTTTATAAATTGATTTACGTGAAAGAAGGACAAAGTCTTCTTTCTAGGGTTGGACAGGAATTGATTCCTCAACTGTTCTAATTATGATCAGATTTGGAGTACCATTTCTTGTCTTGAGTTTGATAAAACATGTTTGTTGCAGTTGGAGGTAAAGTCCAATCATCGATTTTCTGGTTTATATTTTCAAAAGAAATTTCTTCTTTGAAAATCCATTTGGAAGTTACTAAATTTGATCCCTTATTGTTTAGCATAGAGTTTAATGGAGTAGAAGAAGAACTACTACTACCGCGTTTGGATGAAAAGGAACAAAGAAGAAAATACATAATTTAAATGGCAGAAATGAAAAGAGCTGAATAAAAATATGGAATATAAAAGGAAAAATGAAAGGAATTGAAAAGAAAGGCTAAATACAAGCCAAATCAAAATCAAATCTCCCTTGACTTAGTATCTTTACCTTTTGGATCCATAGTGATATAATAATTAAAAACGTATCAATCAAGCAAAGAAAGAGGAAGATTGAAAATTGAAGATAGTCAAGAAAATAAAGAAGCTATCTTGATGGGTTATGGAGAAGGATCATCAAGAAGAAAATCAAGAAGCAAGAGATTGAAGAAAGAAGAAATTGCAAGATCAAATGAGAATATCAAGATTCAAGCTCTTAGAAGTGTTACTAGAGGTTTTTATGATCAAATGGTAGTTGGAATATGTAAATATGAAGCGAAGAACTCAAGTTTTAGTATAAAACTCAAGTTATGGTCTATAGAAAGGTAATAACTCAACTTATAGTCTAAGAGAACTTGAGTTTTAGTATAAAACTTGAGTGATGAAGTGCTCTGTTGTTCTCTGTTTTCGTTTAGCTTGATAGAGATTCGGTATTTTGGACATATCTCTCAAACCACATGTCCAATTGAGCTCAAACTTGTTTCATATGAAACGAGACTTCCAATGCATCACATAGACACCAAGATCAAGAGCAAAGGAGTTCATATGAAAGAGATATGAGTTTTGAAAGATGACACACAATCACCGTTGTATTCAAAAATAAGTTCAGTATTTTGGACATATCTCTCAAACTACACATTTGTTTGAGCTAAAACTTGTTTCATATAGAACTAAACTTCCAATGTATCCCATAGACACCAAGATTAAGCTCAAAGGAGTTCTGATGAAAGTGATATGAGCTTTGGAAGATGACAATCAAATCACCACTATATTCAAAAGCAGGTTCGCTATTTTGGACATAACTCTCAAACTACACGTCCGATTGAGATGAAACCTATGAAACTAGACTTATAGAGATTTCTATGGATAGGTTATGTGTTATATTTGGAGTTGTATTCAAAGCTTTATGCCTTCTAGAAGTTGGCGCTCGAAATTTAAGTTTTAAACAGAAGCTGCTCAGAAACTGGAACTTACTGAAGAACTCGAGTTTTGGAGCAAAACTCGAGTTATGCTCTTAAGAGAACTCAAGTTGGCAAAATAACTCTTACAAGTTTTATCCAGAGGCTAAGTAAGAAACAAAAGCTGTCTAAAGAACTTGAGTTCTGGTACAAAACTCGAGTTTGGCAAGTAAACTCTTGCAAGTGCTGTCCAAAAGCAAAACCAGAAGCTGAAACACTCTGATGCACTCAAATTTTAGAGAACTTGAGTTTTGTATGCTGTAGAACTTCACGTTTTATTAAAAGAACTCGAGTTGGTACGTAATATTGGAATCGGTAGGTACAACAGAAGAATTTAAAAAAAATTGCCAATTCGTTTAAACAGAGTTTGAAAGAATCATACCTTTTTGATTTAGCGTTTTTCGATCTCTAGGAGCCAACACCTCAGGTTCGGTCCCTCTACCGGTATCCACACGAATACTCTCTAACACATACTATGTGCTAGCACCTCCAATGTCTCCTAGGATTTCCCTTGTGGCTCTAAAAACTCATCAGTGTGTGAGTTTTTCTGCTCTATCAATTTTATAACCCATGGGGCTATATTCGAATTTCAAAATTAATCTTTATTATTATCAAAATTAATTAACAATTAATTATCTTGATGAGCTAATTAAATAGATTCATTTTAAATTAAATGTATCCAATAATTTTAATTTAACCTATTTATTTAATCTAAATAAAGAGCCATTAGATTTAATTTATCTTCAAAAATTAAATCTGAGACACTATATATCTATCATGTTAGTTATTAAATCTAATTTACCTTATTAAAATTAAATTTAAAACTAATACAATATAATAATATCATACACACACACACACACACATATAAATATGTATTTCGAAAATACATATATATATATATAATATTATTAATTTTATTTGCACGAATTTTATATTATATAAATATAAATATAAATATAAAATTTGTCCACCCTAGATTAAACATTATCTCATGTTAGGCCATTCTTGTGTGCAACCCTATAGGCCCATACGAAGTTGGCAGTGGGCCAATAACTGTACTAATCCACAAGTCACAAGCGGCCTCTAGCAAGATATTACGACTACCCAATTCATATGAGGATCATTAACACGATGCAACCTGTCATACAACCATGTCGCGTTCCTTTTGTCACACGATATATCGGTCAAAGATGAGGCATGGATAATGTCATCCTCTTGTTCCTGACCATTTTTTTCTTGATTCCTGAGTAGTTTGACAATAGAAATGGAAACTCCTTTCCATCGTAGTATGGCCATACATTTCTCAGACTCACTTATCGAGGGGCCCAGTAATATCTCTCCACTAATGTGAGGGAAAAATTCCATCTTGATTATTCATATTCCTCTGCATGAAAAACCACAAGTCCAATCGTAGCCTTTATCATCACCTGGTCAAAAGTGACTTTTGACTAGTTTAAAGCTTCGCAACGCTTACGTAGGAATCCATGATGACCTCAGGTCAAAGGCATTGTGACATAGTTGTACATGAGAAAAGCTTATGACTTGATCCATATAGCTTTCTCATAGTGGGTCGGTCCAGCACCTTGTGCTCTTACAAGTGCCTAAGACTTTGATTCGTATCTCTATATCTTATCAAAGTCATACTGGTCTTGTTTTATCTCTGCTCCCGTATAAACGATGGACCAGGAACATTTTAAGACAATCTTTATGATTTATCCAAGGATACAATTATCATAGTTAACATGTAAATAATATGATAACAGAATGGAGAAATTCATTAAATAATAATGTTTAAAGTATAATGATTGGCCCTTAGGGTATAATTTCCAACATCTTCCCACTTGCCCTAGGTACAATCATTAATTTCCCTAATTCCTATTGTTCTAACATGACGCTCATGCTTTACTTGTGCAAGTGGCTTAGTTAGAGGATCAGCAACATTATTTTCTCCTGCTACTTTGCATATTTTTATGTCACCTTTATCATTGATTTATCTAATAAGATGAAATTTCCTGAGTACATGCTTGGTCCTTTGATGTGACCTAGGCTCCTTGGCCTGTGCAATAGCACCACTATTATCATAGAATTAATTTATTGGATTTGAGATGGTAGGCACCACCCCTAGTTTAGTAATGAACTTTATGATCCAAACAGTTTCTTGGAGCTCTGCTTTTGCTATATACTCAACTTCTGGTACAGAATCTGCTATAGTGCTCTACTTGGAGTTCTTCCAGCTTACTACTCCACCATTCAGGAGGAATATGTATCCAGATTGTGATCTAAGGTCATCTTGGTCAGTTTGAAAACTTGTGTCTTTATAACTCGTTACATAAAGATCATCATCTAATCCACCATAGACCAAAAATAAGTCCTTAGTCCTTCTTAAGTACTTTAGGATATTATTGACGGCAGTCCAATGACCCTCACTAGGATCTTGTTGATATCTGCTGGTTATACTTAAGGCAAATAAGACATCTGGTTGAGTACGTAACATGGCATACATGATGGATCTAATTGCCGAGGATATGGAACCTTACTCATGCGATCTCGGTGATCAGGAGTACTAGGACACAGATCCTTGCTAAGATAGATGCCATGAGACATGGGCATGTAACCCCTTTTTGAATCTTGCATATTGAACCTATGCAGTATCTTATCTATGTATGTGCTCTGACTTAGGCCTATTAGTCTTTTGGATCTATCTCTATAGATCCTAATTCCTAGGATGTATGTGGCTTCACCTAAGTCTTTCATCAAGAAAGACTTTCCTAACCAAGTCTTGACACTTTGCAAGGTAGGAATGTCGTTCCCAATAAGAAGGATGTCATCTACATACAAAATGATGACTCTAGCTCTGAGATGCTTGCTTCAATCTATAAATGGATCTTTGAAGCTTGCAAACTTTACGAGAGTCCTCTGGGTCTACAAAACCTTCAAGTTGTGTCATGTACACATCCTCAAGGAATTTTCCATTCAAGAAGGCTATTTTGATGTCCATATACGATATTTCATAGTCATAATATGCTGCAATGGCAAGAAGGATTCTGATTGATTTGGCCATTGCAACTAGGAAAAAATTTTCATCATAGTCTATACCATGAGTTTGAGTGAATCCTTTTGCAACCAGTTGTGCCTTGAAGACATTTACATTGCTATCCATGTCAGTTTTCTCCTTGAAAACTTATTTGTACCCGATGGTTTTTACACCTTCAGGTGGATCGACTAAGGTCTATACCTAATTGTCATACATATATTGCATTTCATACTTCATGGCATTTAGCCATTTCTCAGAGTTTAGTCCCACCATGGCTTCTTAATAAGTGGTTGGCTCATTTTGCTCAATAAGCAACATATCACAGCTTCCAATAATTAGAAATCCATATCTAAGGCTGATGTCGTATCCTACCAGATCTTTATGGACCTTGTGTTTCTTGAGGAGGCTCAGCAACTTGTTATGAGTCTTCTCTAATTTCCATCTGTGGTTCAGTACTCTCTTGTGACTCTCAAACTTCTTCGAGATGTACCTTACTCCCATTGGTTGTTTTAGAAATAAACTCTCTTTCTAGAAACTGACCATTTTGAATAACAAACATTTTATTATCAGTAGAATTATAGACATAGTATCCTTTCATTTCTTTACGATACCCCACGAAAAGGCATGCTAATTTATTTGAGGCTTATTGCTTAATGTAACATCCCAAATTTTATATTCACCAAAAATATATTGAAATTATTCGAGTAATTCAATAAAATGGTGAATATTCATGGAAATTAGATCTTGTGAATTTTGAAATATTCATATTCATAAGGAAATGGGCAAATAAATTCAAGAATTTAATATTCTTGGAGGAATAAATTGAGATTTGTGGAATAAAGTAAAAGCCCATATTTTTCTTTTATTGGTGGATATTTAGTAGAAGGGAAATATTTACTTGGAAGATAAATATGCCAAGTGGCATCATTTAAAGCCAAGAGATTAAATTATAATGGATAAAGTTGGAGCACATGTTTAAATTGCAATAAAATATATTATGTTGACCAAAGGAATGAGATAATTGTAGAAAACCCAATTGTTAATTGAAGGGAATTGGTTCAATTACAATGAGACTTATGACACAAGTTTGGAGTAAATAAGCACAAGTTGGAAGTGGATAAGGCCAAGTACACTCATGATCACAAAGGATGGCATAAAGTGGAGGGAGTATGGCCTAAAGCAAGTCATCATGAAGGGAGGTAAGGTGTTCATGAAAGGTGGAAAGATCTCAACCATTGATGAGATCAAGGGCTAAGATGAAATATTAAGAGAAATTAGGTGAGATATTTATGAAGCAAGGCTTCATCTTTCTCTTACCTTCATTTTCATCACTTGCAACAAAGATAGAGAGAGAGAGGGAGAGCTTGGGAAAATCTAGAGAGAAGGAGGAGAAATCTTAAGGTAAGATCTTGTGGATTCAAGTTTTAAGGCTTCCAATTTGTATAATCTCCTCTCTAATCTCTTCTTCTCCATGAAAGACTATGTTTAGCAAGCAAATCTTGAGCTCAAAGAGAAAGAGAGAGGAGGACTTCTAGAGAAAAGAAAAGAACTCAAGAAGGTAACTTCACAAATCCTAAGATTATGTTAGATGTGGTTGTTGTTGATGATTATTGTTGGATTTGGTTATTTTGTTGAGTTTGTAAATTTGGAAAGTGCTAATCCTAAGGGGTTATGCTGCCCAAATTTCTTTAAATCATGATTAAGAAGTGTTTAAATAAGTTAATCAAGGATTAGAAATGGAAAAGTACAAGTTTTGGGAGCTAAAACACAAAACCCCATTTTTCCATTTTTCCTTCAATATTTCGGCCAAGACAAGATCTGGTAGTAGGAGTTGGATTTTCATGAAATAAATGGTTCCATTGGACTCAATGGGCAAAAATAGGTGGGGTTACAGTTGGACATTTTTTCGGTAGAGGCCGAAAAAGCATAATTACGAAAACGCCACTGAAATCCCTAAATAGGGGCTGTCAAGGGTATTTTCGTAATTTGACAGTGAATTTGGTAATTTCGAGCCCGGAAATGGATTCCTTGGGCGAAAATAAGTCAGAATAGCCTTAGTCAAAATTTTGGGAAAACGTGCCATCGGGCCTAGTACGGCGGGGCCGGGCCGGGTTCCCGGGGGCATTTTTGTAAATTTTCATCATAGACTAATATAACCACAATAAACACTATGGAAGAGTCTAAAATGATACTTGGATAGGTTATGACCTATATCTGGTACATTTAATATTTTAGGACCGATTTGGAGGCCGGATACGACACGTTCTTCGAGGCACATTTAAAAGAGGATTATAAAGCTTTGAGGTAGGGACACTATCCTTCATACACTATGCCATAAGTTATGTGATTGTGTGGATGCCATTGTTTTGTAAATGCACTTAATTAATAACATGATTTGCCTAGAGAGAGGCTGTTAGTGCCAGAGGTGCACTTATACTGGGAGTTGGCAGAAGTCCAACCGGTGTAGATTGTGGGGCTGGGCCCTACTCATGTATACATGACTATGATGTGTTTATATTGTTCATTAATTTGTGCATACCTTGGCGCATGACATATTTACTTTTCGCATTTTCTATGAACGATATTATGTCTCTACGGGGATTCTTCGGAATCTCACCCTATTTTTAAACAAATACCTCAGTGGGTACCGGTGGGCCAAAGGGCAAAGACGTTGACGCCGAAGAGTGAGTGGCACGTGTCTCAAGGCGAGGAGATGAACATGGTTATGCCTTAGTCTATGCCTTAATATTTTGGATAATTTGTAAATATTAAACTTCCGCTGTATTTTCTGCTTCCGTCGACGAACAATATCGGAATTGTAAACGAATGACGTTGGGATTGTAAACGAATATTTTTATCAGTATAATTGTACTTTTCTGTATGCCCATTGAATTCCGTCTTTATTACTCTTCGATTATCGAAATGGAAACGGGTGTTGACACTTAACATATACCTCACATCCCCAGATCTTGAGAAAAGATAAACTTGGTTTCTTTCCAGTCTATATCTCATATGGTGTCTTTTCAATTGCCTTAGCTGGAACACGATTTAGTGTGAACGTAGTTGTCTCTAGGGCATGTCCCCAAAAGGACAGTGGAAGATCTGTTTGACTCATCATAGATTGAACCATATCTAATAGTGTTTGATTCCTCCATTCAGAAATGTCATTACATAATGGTGTTCCTGGAGGAGTCAATTGTGAGATTATCCCACAATTCTTAAGATGGTCAATAAGCTCTTGGCTTAAATATTCACCACCTCGATCAGATCAAAGTGCTTTAATTGTTTTGCCAAGTTGGTTTTGTACTTCATTTTGGAATATTTTGAATATTTCAAAAGATTTAGATTTATTTTTTATTAGATAGATATAGCCATATCTACTAAAGTCATCTATAAATGTAATTAAGTACATATAACCACGTCTAGCAGCTGTATTTAATGGTCAATATACATTTGTATGTATGAGGCCTAATAATTCAGTAGCTCTCTCACTATGCCCAGTAAAAGGTGTCTTTCTTATCTTTCCTATTGAGAACGATTTGCATGTATCTTATGATTCAAAATCAAATGAGTTAAGAAATTCATCTTGATGGAGTTTAGAAATGCATTTCTCATTTATATGGCCTAGACGACAATGCCATAGGTAGGTCAAATTCAAATCATTTGATTTTATCCTTTAGTAGTTATGTTATAGATATTGCCATTATTCTGATATTACAAATTTAATATATATAATGATCAACATGCAAATTACTATCAGCATAGAAAATGACATTACGATAAATAGAACATTAACCATTCCTAGTAATGGAAGTATAACCTTCCTTATCTAAATAAGCAAGAGAAATAATGTTACTACTCAAAGAAGGAACATAATAGCAATTGTTTAAAATTAACAAAAGCCCACTGGGCAGAACTAATACATAAATGCCTACGGCTAAAGTAGCAACTCTTGCTCTTTTTCCAACTCGTAGGTCTACCTCGCCCTTCTTTAGCTTTCTACTATCCTTTAAACCCTGCACATTTATACAAACGTGAGAACCACATGTATTATCTAATACCCATGTAGAAAAAGTAGAAAAATGAATGTCTATAACATAAATACCTGAAACGATAGCCTCACTATCCTTCTTGTTCTTTTCCAGATCTTTGAGGTAGAGTTTGCAATTCCTCTTCTAATAATGGGGTTCATTGCATAAGTAGTAGACTCTTTCCTTTGGAGGCTTTGTCTTCTTGGGTGCAGGCTTGGTTTCAAGCTTGTCTGACTCTTTGGTCTTACCACCTGAGCTATTACCCTTCCATTTCTTTTTCATACCCTTTCCTTTTTGAACCATCAAAACAGTATTGGGCTTTTTCTTAATGCTCTGCTCAGCAATTTTGAGCATCCCACGTAGCTTAGAAATTGATTTCTCCATGTTGTTCATATTGTAGTTCATAACAAACTAGTCATAATTCTCCAGGAGTGAATTAGGATAAATCTGTAGCTAACTCCTGGCTCATGGTAAATCCAAGCCTCTCAAAGTGATCAATATAGCATTTCATTTTTAACACATAAGCGCTAACTAATGCACCTTCAGCCATCTTACAAGAATGTAAGGCCTTTGTAGTCTCATGCCTTTCTTGCCTTGCCTACTGCTGGAACATTTCCTTGCGATGCATAATCATCTCATGAGCCTCCATAAGTTCTAGATCTCTTTAGAGCTCTCGAACCATAGTGGCAAGCATAAGGCAACCTACATCCATAGAGTCATCCTTATGCTTCATGTAAGCATCTATTTGAGCTCTTAGAGCACTAGTTGTAGGCTCTTCAGGAATGGGTTGATCTAGGACATAAGCCTTTCTTTCCTACTTGAGAACAATTCTCAAGTTCCTGAACCAGTTAAGAAAGTTTGTCCCACTGAGTTTATCCTTCTCAAGGACCGATCGCAATGATAGTATAGCAGTATTACTAGTCGACATGATTCTACAATTAAAATATGTAAAGTTTAGTTAGTAATCTTCCACTAAATTAACAACCTTAATATAATAATTAGTGGGCTAAGATCTATATTTGGCTTAAACTTAAGTCTGCTTTGGAATGACGCTTAAATTCAAGTTATTTAGCTAGGTAACCTATTTACCAATTACATCACATATAACTCTTAGATGTTTATGGGATTTGATTATCATATGATCCGGCATGTTTAATCCCATCTAATTCCTTGAGATCCAAAACCGTTTTGTTAATCTCAATTAAGTCAAAACAACAATGAATGTTGTGAGTAGCACCATTACTCACGCTTGTCACATCAAGATAACTTAAATGCATCCACTTTAGGGGTTTCCATAATTGAGCGATCTAGGTTTTGACAAGTATTCATTAATTGACAGCATTATGACTTAAAATTTGATTTGGAAGGCTTAATTAATTAGTTTTGTTTATATGAATGCAATCGTGGTTGCATCTCATACAGATAACTACATGTAAATGTAAAAGTAGGCATGCGATGATCTAATCAAAAGCATAATTTAAATGTGACACAACATGGCTTACCTAACCTAAAATCCTCCTAAGCCAATGAGAGGAATTCTCTAAATAAGAAAAGAAATACATTGAGAGAAACCTCGTTTAAACATTCAAGGGGAGTGAGATGAGAAGAGAATGTATATTGAGAGTATTTAGAGGAAGGCATGGCACGTAGGCCGTATTTAAATATTACAACCCTTTGTAAAAATCTAAAGCCATGTTGTTTTCTATACCTAAACAAGTATGAAGAATAAACCACAACAAGTAAGAATTCATACAATATGAAAAGCATTAAATGTCGTGATTGTGTTATATTGCGCTATAAACACACTACTATAGAATATAGATTTTACGTCCCTAAAGGACGTCCCTTTTGAAAAAAGGGAAGTAAAAAACAAAGGCTATGGTATTTTTGTAATTATGGGTGAGAACTGAATTACTTTAGACGTTCCCAATTCAAATAGAGACGTCTAAAGTGTGTAAAGTCACACTTTAGACATTCCTATATACATTGGGGATATCTAAAGTTTTTTAAAAAATTTTTTTAATGAGGGACCCCTTTGGCGTCCCTCATATATATTAGGATTAGGGACGCCAAAATAGTGTCCCTGATGTATCATCAGGGACACCTTTTGGTGTCCCTATTTATATGAGGGATGTCAAAGGGTGTTCCTCAGTTTGAAAAAAAATAAAAATAAAAATAAAAATTTGACTTTAGTCGTCCCCAATTTAAATTGGGGACATCTAAAGTCACGTCTAAAGTGAAAAAAAAATAAAAAAAAATAACTGAACAACTTTAGGTGTCCCTAAATTAAATTGGAGACGCCAAAAACAATTCAAATTTTTACTGACAGTCTTTATTTATCAGTTTTATACTACTTTTACACTCATCTTTCTCTTTCCATCACTGCACACACAAGAAGAGCCAATGCCACCACGCCTTTTAACTCTTGCTTCTTCTTTATATACTCTTTTTACTCTTACTTCTTCCTTTCTCTCTCTTTTTTTCACCTCCAGATCTGTTATGCTTGCTTACCATTTTTTATTATTTTATCCTCTGTCTCTTTTTTCTTTGGGTTTCCCTTCTATGTTATCTTCTAACTCGTGTTGTTATGGCTTTTAGATCAAGACTCTGAAACATGCTTTATAGCCACGTTCTAGCTGAGAAAACGAGGGTCATATCTCCTTGTCACTCTTCTTTATTCATTAGTATGAGAAAATGAATTTCAATAATAGAAGGAGATAAGTGTTTTGCAACTAATTCCTCTTGTTGTTTTCATCTTTGCCTATGAGATTTCAACTTTAGAGTTATTATTGTGTAGATTTCGGATTTGGATTTCAGATACTAGATCTATAATTTTATTGACGAAGATCTATGATTTCTGATTTTAAATACTGTTTACTCCAGATCTATAATATAAACGATTTTTTTCTTAAAAGAAGAACTTTAGACATCCCCAATTTAAAATGGGGACATCTAAAGTGCTACACTGACACTTTAGACGTCCCCACTTTAAAATGGGGACGTCTAAAGTGGGGACTTTAGACGTCCCCATTGTAAAGTGGGGACGTGTAAAGTGTCAGTATAGCACTTTAGACGTCCCTTTTTAAAATAGGGACGTCTAAAGTCCAGGCCTTAGACGTCCTTTTATGTACGGACGTTATTACCATTTTTTACTATGTCGCTCACATAGATGTCCCCTTGTTTTCAGACGTTAAAAGGCCTAAAAAGTGATGTTAAAAACATTTTTTGTAATAATGATAGGTAGTCACGGCAGTTTTTAAAATAAATATTTAGATAAAATATTTGAAAATTTAAAACATTTAAAAATTTCTAGCCCAGTTTTTAAAATATTGGTTTTAGTCCAGTTCAAAAGGATTTTGGCCTAGTTTCAAAAAATGGCCCAGAACAATTCTGATCCGAATTGTCTTCCCCACAGTTTCAAATCTCTACAACCTGAATAGAGATCCGAACTTAGACCCGATTCAACCAGCCGCGACCTTCAACCAATTCGAAACCAAGAATGACGAATTCCAATTTCGGATCCAATCAAAAACAGAAATCGTGACACCAGCAACAAATCGCATAGGTTCGACTTTCTTAAAACCGAAACAAATTTCAATATCACATACAATTCGACTTTCTTAAAATTGAAAACTAAATTAGATACATATTTGATCGTCTTTTTATAAGCATACATATATATCCCATATATATCACATGTATAAGAACATAAACTCAATTTAAACACACAATTGACCTGGCTCTTGCCATTATTGGAATTGGCAAGCACATCGGAAGAATTTAAAAACAAAATTGTCAATCCCAATCAAGGATCTATCAATGGCATTTAAACAGAGTTAGAAAGAATCGTACATTTTCGATATATGGTTTTTCGATCTCTAGGAGCCAACACCTCAAGTTCGATCCCTTTATCGGTATCCACACGAATGCTCTCCAACACAGACTATGTGCTAGCTGCTCCAATGTCTCCTAGGGTTTCCCTTGGGGCTCTAAAAAATCATCTGTGTCTAAGTTTTTCTACTCTATCAATTTTACAACCCATGGGGCTATATTCGAATTTCAAAATTAATCTTTATTAATTCTGAAATTAATTAACAATTAATTATCACTACTACAAAAAAGGGATTTAGTGGCGTAATTCTTATGGCAGTTTTTTCAAAAAGCGCCAAAGATAATTATTTATTTTTTAAAATAAAGGTTATTTTAAAGCTTTGGCGCTTATAATTATAAGCGTCATAATAGACGTTAACTTTATATGACGCTTTCCTGAATAAGCGTCAAATATTGTCATCAATATTTTAAAAAAAACAATAAGAAGCTTTGGCGTTTTATGTGGAAGCACCAAAGCTTCTTATATTTTTCAAAAAACAAAAAAGGAAAATATAATAGGAAGCTTTGGCGCTTCCTTAAAAAGCACCAAAGCATCCTATAGTTTTAAAAATATATATACATATAATATGAAATTTAATATATTATTTCTTCTTTCTATTTAATCTTCCTACGGCCTTACACATATGTTTGACAAAAGAAGTTTAATTTCTTTCTGACTATTGTATTTGCATTATGCATTTTTAAAAAAAAAATTAAACCAATTTTTTTTTAATTTGGGTCATAACATTTATTATTGGTAAAGGTTTAATAGTTACAGTCAATGTAACACTATATGATATATTTGCCATACTTTTTGTTCTTTTTTTTATAGATCCAATATTATATGCTTAAATATATTATTGTCACTAGTATTAACTTGCACTTATAATGAAGCGTAAAACTGAGTGAGCTCCATGAAGTTTATCAATTTTTTTTGTAAAAAGGCCACATTCCAAAAGAAAAAACTAAAAAAAATATATTATAATAGGAAGCTTTGGCGTTTCCTAAGGAAGCGCCAAAGCTTCTTATGTATTTTTAATTTTTTATAAAAGGCCACATACAAAAAAAACTAAAATAAAAAAAGAAATATTATAATAGGAAGCTTTGGCGCTTCCTAAGGAAACGCCAAACCTTCTTATAGGAAGCTTTGGCACTTCCTAAAGAAGCGCCCAAGCTTCCTATGTATTTTTTTTAAAAAAAGGTTCAGTCAGCTTCTTCGATTGTGTGTGTGTCTAGCTATAAAGTAAATTTAAATTAAGTGTTTTTTTTCACTTGGGTCATTATATTATTATACATTTATCATTGTTAAAGGTTTAATAGGTACAATCAACGTAAAGTTATATGATATGTTTGTCATACTTTTTGCTCTTTCTTTTTATAGATCCAAATTATCTGCTTGAATATATTGTTGTCACTAGTATTAACTTACACTTATAATGAAGCGTAAAACTGAGTGAGCTCCATGAAGTTCATCAATTTTTTTTATAATGAAGCATAAAAGTAGTATATACTTGACCATTGTTAGAAAAAGAATCAACACATAAAATATAGTTAAACTAACCAATTACATAAACACAGTGCCAAAACTTCATATTGAAAAAATAAAAAATAAAAAACACAATAGAAGCTTTGGCGCTTCCTAAAGAAGCGCCAAAGCTTCCATGTTTTTTTAAAATTTTATTTTGAAAATGGGAAGCAATGACATTCTTTTATGAAACGCCAAAGCTTCTCCTGTTTACAAAATTTAAAAACCCCGCCATTATCGCTCTCCCGCTTGTTACTTCCCATAACTTCGATCCATTACTCTCTCACTTTATTGGTCTACTAGCTTTTCTTATTCGTTATCCCCACTCCTTCCTCTCTTTGATGGCAGCAAGTAGAAGTAGGAGATCCCTAGCTTGTAAGCATTGTTTTTTAAACATTTGATCCATGTTTTCTTTTCTTTTTCTTTTTGGTTAAAATTTGCAATGACTCTTATATGTTTGCTCATATTTTTTATTTTTTAAATATTGATTTGAAGTTTCAACTTTGTCAGCTTAAACTTCCTATATATTGTTAGTTTTTTAATTTTTAAACTTACAAATTAATAATATTGTAGTAATTTTGTTGTAATACAAATCATTGTAGTTAATGTTTTGTATTTTTTACCATTGTATTGTGATTTGTTTGTTTTATCAAGAAAATAAAATAATTAAAAAAATGATCATCATCGTTTTATATTGTAATTTACCTACTAGATGAAATGTATAGTCATTTACTTGCTAAAAAATTATATATGATTATCAGGCATTTATTTTTACATTACACTGTATAGAAAAAGAAATATTTAAAAAAATTATTTAATTGGTGAAAATTGATAGAATGGAAATATTGGTCTTAAGTTGGTGATTAATTGGAAAATTAATTGCTAACTAAGAGGAAATAAGAAGTCTAATTAAAATGGCTAATGGATGGGTTAGAGTAGCTAATTGGTGACTAAGTGCGTGAGAACTAATAGGAAAATGACATGTGGCATCTTGGTGTGATGGGTGGAATGAAGAAAAGTCAAATGCATATTTTAATCAATTTCTCTCTCCTCTCTCTCCCATTGTTTCAGCTGACAAGGAGGCATGAGGAATAGGGTGATCATTTCACTTCTTCTCCAAGTTCACACTCCTCTCTTCTCTCTCCAAATTCGTTCACCATTGTTGAAGAAGAAAGAGAAAGGAAAAGCTTCACTTTAAGGTAAGAAAATGATCTCCATTGCTCAAACTTCCTTCTTTAAAATTATTCCTTGAGCGATGAGCTACATTTCTATGGTTGTAGTTTGTCCATTGGTATTGGTTTGTGATCTCAAGGAATTGTGAAAGTTTGAGAATCAACAAGTTTCTTTGAGGAAGTTATTAAGGTGAGTTAAAGAGACCTATCTAAGTTTTGTGCCATTGGAATTTGTTTTGAATTTCTGGGATTTATAGGCCATTTTTGAAAAATGATGATCATTGGTCATTTGTTATGTTATTGGTATGGAAATGGTATATTTGGAATGTATATGGATAGATAGGATTGATTGTAGAGTGAATGATTGAGTTTGGAAATATTGGAAAGTTAGTGTTTATTGTTACCCAAGACCAAAGCATGATAATGGAGTAGGAATTTAGTTATTTTGATGTTTCCATTGTGTTCCTTGTGGAAAATTTTGTGGTTGTAGTGTTGAATATGAATTTTGAACCATTGGGAACTTAGTTTTAAAAGTGGCAAGTCTTGGTTAGTGAAAAACTCTATTCTGGCATTGGATTTGCATGGATGTTTTAAAATAGCAAATGGCGTTGAAAAATTATGAAACTTTCTAGTCTTAAAGTTCACTTGCCAAGCTTCAAAATGGACACATATTTCATGTCATTTCGATTTGTGAGCTAGGAGTTATGATTGTCCAAAGTTTGATGTTAAATCTGGGAACAATTCTGGAGCAGTGTGGACATTTCTTAAATTCTGTATTTGTGTGGTGATTTCTGATAATGGTCCATATTTTTCTAGTAAAGAGAACTTAAATAGCTTTCAATGGGCTTTGGGATCACCTCATTTCAATTTTTCTAGAATTAGTTATGATTTTTTGAAGTTCAGCCAAGTAACAGAATTTTCCTGGCCGCAGCCAGAAAATTCTTCGCTGCAGCCAAAAACCTTCTGTGCTGTTTCTGGCCGTAGCCAGAAAATTCTTGGCTGCATCCAAAAACTTTCTGTGCTGTTTCTGGCCACAGCCAGAGGTTTCTTGGCTACAGCCAACTTTTGTTTCAGCACTGTGTGATTTTGAAAAGTTGTTTCTAACCTAGTACTTCCCAATCCTTGTAGGCTATTGTTAGACACTTTCTTAGCTACTTAAGGGACTTTAATGGTAACCAAAACTAAGTGTTTCTTAGCTACTTAATTATGACTATAGGGTTTGATATTTGCCTGGAACGTAGAAGGCCTACGCCTAAACAAGGACGGAAAGAACAAGGTAGTGACACTTTATCCTATATCATGTATATTGCATTGCTTGTTTGCATTAGTCATTGAATACAGTGAGGGGACATGGCAAAAGCCCGGCCTTGAATACCGATACAATGAAGGGAACGTGGCGTAAGCCCGATCTTGAATACAGATAAAGTTGATAGGACGTGGTGAAAACCCGGCCTTGAATATAGATACAGTGAGGGGATGTGGCGAAAGCCCGGCCTTGTATACAATGAAGGGGACATGGAAGTGTGCCTAGCCTCAAATATTGATTGCTGTATTGTGATATATGTTACCTGCTTTGTATATATGCATCATATTTGTAAACTGTTGCTACTGTGATTCTCTAGAATCTCATTCTTTCCAAACATTTTTAGACAGGGCAAGTGGATCGAAGAACAAGCAAGTGGATAAGGGGGATTAGGACTGCCGGTGGTAGTCTTAGTTAGATATTTTGGTTTTACAGTGAACTGGTTATCATTTTGGATAAATGTACATATTGAATAGCTTATAGTATTATAGTTTTGTGTAATCCCCAGTGTGGATATTAAGATGGGCAATGATGCCCTAAACAATATTTTGGACTAATGTTATTATCCCAGGTGAACGTCAGGAATTATGCTTATACTCTGATATTATACATGTGGCAAACCGAACAGGCCTATTGATTTTATGAATGAAATGAATGGAGATCTATTTGTAAATATGCTTTAAAAGTTTTTAATTACCTCGGATCTCTTATTCAATTATTAAATGCGTTTAAATGCTTAATCTCGGCCTATGGTGGGATGGGGGTTACAAGAATGGTATCTTGGAATGAACTTAGGATAAATAGATTGATTGGTGATTGAAATGTGATGTTTGGATGAGATTGGTATTTTGTCGATTTTGTTGCCTAAAACCCAAAGCATGATAATGGAGTAGGATTTTGATAATTTTGATGTTTCCATTGAATTCCTTGGGTGTTTTTGTGTGGCTTTGGTTTGGTATTTGGGTCCATTGGAATCACTTGGGCAATTGTTGGGAAATGTTGTTAACCTTCTGCGTTTTCTGGTTTCTAATAAAATCACTCAAGTGAGAGTGAGTTCACTCGACTGAGGGAAGAACATCACTCGAGTGAGGATGGGATCACTCGAGTGTATTAGTGTATTTTCCCTTCTGGCCTTTGGTTTTCATGTGGCACTTCCGCGTGAGAGGCAAGAGTGTTGCCTTACTTGCAAGTGCTGTGGGTTCTCACTCGAGTGAGCCTCCTCTCACTCGAGTGTGGGTGTATTTGTCAGATGATCTATCGTCTTAGGTTGTCACTCGCGTTCAAAATTCAAGAGTGTACTTTAACACTTGCGAGTGTTAAGTTCTCACTCGAGTGAGGTCTTCTTCACTCGAGTGATCCTCTTCTTTAAAAATTCTTGTGCTCTCGGGTCCTCACTTTCTATCCTCACTTTCTAGCACTTGAGGTGCTGTCCTACCATCACTCAAGTGAGGCCTTCTTCACTCGAGTGTCCGTACCAACACTCGAGTGAGACCATTTTCACTCGAGGTGTAGCAGTGAAAAATCAGTTTTTGTGCTTCCAAAAGGGGATCTTTAGGATAGTTCTTCCAACTCCTTAGAGCTATTGTTAGAGGTATTCTTAAGTACTAAAAGAGCAATAATGATAACCAATTAAGTGTTAAGAAGCTATTAAGAATTGGAATAGAGAAATAACTCTTTGTCACTTATTATAATTATAGGATACGATATTTGCCCTACGCGGAAGCAACCAGTGCCAGAGCGTGCACGGAAGGATCAAGGTAGTGACTCTTCTCTCATATTGTGTATGATGTTTTGGTATGCATAACTTATCATTGAACTTTGTGAACTGTGTGCCATGGTCCATTATGGCGTGAGCACTTCAGTGTGAGCCGTATAAGGATTGACACTGGTTATCTTTAGGTCGGCCGTTGAATTGCTATGGTAATCAATATGGATCTTTGTGAATCCGACCCGTGGGGTAGTGTTTATGAATCCAGCCATGGGCTCTGTTTGTACCTTGCCTGTATGGCTTGCATTATGAAATGTTTTATATGAATCCCAGCTGTGATAAAATATATTATGTGGATTGTTGTGATGCAATGCAGCATGAGCAATTCAGTGTGAGCAATCGTAAGGGATGACATGTGCCATACTAATCATTGCCGTTGTAGTTGCAATTGCCGTTGTAGTTGCTTTGTGTGGATGATGATTTGATTTCATGCCTTATTGTTGTGCATACTATGATTGATTTGACACTACGGGGATTCCTTAGAATCTCACTCTCCCAAGATTAAACATTTTAGATAGGGCTGAAGGATCAAAAGGCAAGCGGGTGATGAAGAGCGGGTAGAGCTCCGTGTTGGGAGTTCCTTTTTGGTTAATGGTTATCATTGTATATCATTTGGATATTTTTGGTAGAAACAATTGTACATATTGGATTTTGTGTAATCCCCCAAGTAAAGGGTATGAATTATGGGCTTTGTGCCTTTGTGTAAACCCTTATTTAATGAATGGAACCTGAGTGAGTCAGAAATTTACTTTGCACTCTGATATTTGTAAATGGAATCCACCTGTACAGGCCATTATTGTTTTGTATTGTGGATATGAGACCATTGTGAATAAGTTTTGAAAAAGTTTTTGCAAATCCGATTTTTGGGTAAAAGATTACCTCAATAAATCCCAATTTGAAATATGGTCTCTAATTCCAACTTAATTATGTGTTTAAGAACTTAATCTTGGCCTAAGGTGGGAAAGGGGTTACACCTAAAACTTTGATTCGTATCTCAATATCTTTTCAAAGTCATACTGGTCTTGTTTCATCTATGCTCCTGCATAGACGACCGACCAAGGACATTTTAGGATAATATTTATGATTTATCCAATGATACAATTATCATAGTTAATATACAAATAATATGATAACAGAATAGAGAAATTCATTAAATAATAATGTTTAAAGTACAATGATTGGCCCTTAGGGCGCAATTTCAAACACATAACATTTCAAGTTGGTACTATAGCACTTCAAGTTGTGCCTGAAATCTTTAAGTTGACTCTCGCAAGTTAGAGAAACAAATGCTGGAACTTCAAAATTCATGCAGGGAACTCGAGTTAGACCTTAGAACTTGAGTTTTGGCCAAAAATTCTCTAAACACTCTTAAGTCACTTGAAAGTTATCACACACTTCCAGTGATGTTTTTCCAGGAAAATAGAGCAATGCTTCATAGCTTCTGAAAATCAATGGAATGATTGTGTAACTCATACCTCTTAATTCTATTCACTATAACACTTTATTGTATTAGTGTTTAATGTATTTCTCCAGGAATAAATTGAAGAGATGATGTGAAGAGACAAAAAGTGACTTTACGGAGTGTAAGGAGCGTCTAATGTAACGGCTAGTTATTCAAACACCATAATGGTCAAGACTAGCAATGGGACTCAATAGATAGGTTGAAATACTCACAACGGTTATATGCTACTCAACAATAAATACATGAGATTCAAGCAGAGAAAGCAAGAAACTACGATAAAATGATAAAATCATGAATCGTCTACCTCAACCCAAATACTCTCTGCTTATCTACCTTCGGTATCATTTACCTTAGAGAGAGATTATTTGTATTATACTTCAATGATTATCATATCCACTCTGTGAGAGAGTCTATAAACACTTTCATTTGTATTTCTAAATTGATCTCAAGGTAGAGCAACCTTGAGAGGACTGATTTCTTTACGGGGGAAGCTATAGAGAAAATTCTGGGTAAGACTTTCTACTCGTAAGATTTATAAGGTGAAAACAGTAGAGAATGTTGCTGCTCATAAGACTTACAGGGGAGTAACCAGGAGAGAACATTATTGCTCGTAAGAATTGCATGGGTAAGCGGGAGAGAAAGGTCTTCGGAATTGTTCTTCTCGTAAGACTTGCCGTAAGGGGGAGAATCTCAGTAAGAGATTTGTAAAAGGCTTCACAAGTGCCTGGCTAAACTTGTGGGATTGTATAGGCTTCTCTTGTGCCCAAATTAAACAAGAGGATAGTGGATTGAAAATCTCATGAGGAGCTTGGGGACTGGATATATGTCATTGTGGATTAGACCAAACTAGGATAAATCACAGTTTGCATATTCTCCTCCCTAAGCTATTATATTTCCAACATATATTCTTTAATCTAACTGTTGATTTATGATTTATTACTTTCATACTTACTACTTTTACTAAGATACGAAAGGTTTTTCAAAGTTTTTAAGTTTTTATCTTACACCCAATTCACCCCCCCTTTTAGGTGTTAGCCGATTCTAACACTTATGTCTAGTATGTATCTAATTTAAGACATATTATATGTCTTTCACAATGCATGCTCTGTTTTTCAATTGCACGAACAAGAACAAAAAATAGACATGCAACCTCAAGTTTAGACTTAAAGCCTCCAGAAATTTTGACTCTACATACTCCTATATGCCTGCTCTATTTCGATTACCACTTCGCAGAACCAAAGGAACCGCAAAAACTCACTCAAAATTGACATGCAAGCTTATCACTCAAGCTCTCAAGATGACATAAACGTTTTCCTCAAAGACACCCAATTTCAACAACCAATTTCACTCAAATAACACCGCTGAATCATATGAACGAAGTGGGGAAAGGGTGAAGGAGACTCACCTTAATCTAGATGGAGCTTTGCATGCGAGTTTTTTGCTCTTCTTCCTCTCCTTCCAGTGACCTCCTTCCGGTTTCTCTCTCTCTCTCTCTCGGCTTCCCTCTTTCTCCAGCTCTCTCTCTCTCTCTCTCTTAATTTCTTTATTTATGAATGTGCGTGTGTGTCAAATGAGAGAGCTAATGGCTGAGTTGTTTAAGTTAGGTTGTGTGTGTAGGTGGCGGTATTAGAGTGTGAGTGGTGTGAGTATGCCATGTGTCCGTGTGTGTTGTGAGAGAGAGAGGGAGTGTTTTTTTATCCTATTAGTCTCACACACAAGGGTTTAAATTTCCTCATTTGTCTAATTTAAAATCCCTTAAATGTCTTGGGTTCCATAATTTGGCTTAACTTTAGCCCAATTTCAATTTTCGGGGCCATATAGTAAAGTTACTAATTTTTCCATTTTCTTAAATCGGTATTGGCTCACCATATAATTTTCATAAATTAATCCTTAATGTTTTATAAGGATTTTCTTTATTAATTAGCTTCTTCAAGCCTTAAAATAATTTCCTGAAAATTTTCAAACTAAATTATGATATCTAACTATTTTTCCTCAAATTTTCGGGAAATTAGATCTTTATATCCCAAAATTAATTTTAACATCATTTAATTTTCATTTTGGGAAACTTAAGCCTTTTACTAAATTTTGAGATGTTACAGTACTTAGGGGCCATTGGCTCCTCATCGTGCTAAATCCCTTTGTGCAAAGGATTTGGTTCTTTGATTCGGTTCATGGAGATGCAAAAAACCAACCACAGATGGTTGAGGTCTTCAATAAGTAAGTTGATGAATTTAAATTTGGTATTTTAATTTCATATTGTCCTATCAAAGTTTATTATAAATTTGGTGCTTGATTTTCTTTTGTGACCTTGTCAGAGTTGTTTACTATTATGCCACAGAAGAAGGCCTCAGCTGCCCCGCATTACACGGCAAAGGCGTTGCATCTGCTTACAAATGGAAGAGAGTAGCGGTAATTCACCAATACTTACCATTTTGTGTTAGAGTTAGATTTTTGTGTTAGACTATATTTCATATGTTTTTTTAATACTATCTACGGCAACTTGATAAGAGCCCTTATTGTGGGTACTGTGTCATGAAATTCATGAAAGACATAGTCACCCACAATCCTGGCGTAATTAATACTAAGGTATGTGTGTGTATGTATATATATGTATATGTATATGTGTGTGTGTGTACTATGTATGCATGTATGTGTATTTAAGTTAAATTAAAAGTCAAATCACATATATTAATATACTTGTTTTTGCGTGCAATACTTTGAGGATAGTTGTTGTGAGTAATATTCACCCTAACAAATTGAAAAAGTTATAGAAGAGTTGGCAATGACTGTTTATAGGAAGAGGGTTGTTGTGAATCACTAAGATAGCTAGCTAGTTGGTTTTGGATTTTGTTTTAGTTTATGTTTTGCTTTTAGTTTAGACCTTTGTTTTGGTTTCTGTTCTACTTTTATTTAGCTATGATCTGTTTTCATTAGTTTAGATCTGTTTTCATTTCTATATGGTTTTTGTTTTTGTTTTGATTACTAGAATGGACCTCTATTACGGTTTCTGTATATGTATAGGTAGTATTTGTATATGAAATGCATGGGGGTTATAAAAAATGAACCCCAATTTTTTTAAAAAATAATTGTAACCAATACTTCATGGTTATACACTAATAACCGTAATATATTGAAATATATATAATGGTTGTTTTAAACCACCATTAACTATATGCACATATTTAATGGTTATTTATTAACAACCGTCAAATAAACACCTTACGAATGATTAAAACTAAACTTATATATGGTATAATCTTTAACATTTTTTAATAAATAACCATTGAATATTGTTTGGTATATTTAATATCTGTTGACAAAAATATGTCAAATATATAACCCTATAAATAATGGTGGTATCTAAAAAAACCGTGAAATATATAGCCCTATATTTAATGGTTAAAGACAGGTAAATATAGGTAAAAATAATATTCAAATCTGCAGCAGTGTCGATGTTTGACAGAGCCCAGAATTCCTGGGTAGGAGTTAATTCAACCATGTTTGATTTGTTTATTGTTTGCCTTTTGCTTCGGATTTGAATCATTGTCAAACCAGTGTTTTTGAAACCGGACCGGACCAGACGGTCCGGCCAGTTTGACCGCTGCTCGGAGAATAAGGCGGTCCGAGTTAGGCATGGAAACCGTCTTTTATGTTTAACCGTTTTAGGCCGGTATAAATCCGTCATTGGACCGGAAACCGTAGTTAATCCGGGAGCCGGAGCGGTCTTTAAGTAACCATCCGGCCTAAAGCTCATGTAGAAGCTGAAAAAATGATAACGAGTGGTCGCCGGAGTCGAAGAAGAAGGTGATGAGGGAGGAAGAAAATTGTTTCCAATGAAGAAAGAAAATTATTATTTTATTCATGTATACTGTAGCATGTGTACTAAGTTTGCGTGTTTTAAAATCTTCCACCTTTTCATACATTGAAAAGCATGTCCTGATGTGATTTGCAGCAGAGTCTTCTTGGCTAAAAAGTTTTAACAGCATTTTTTTGACCTTTATTATATATTTTTGTGTGCATGGGAAAATGAGATGGAGATGCCATATGTGGCATATATATTTTTCCACAAGTTTTTTTAAATTATTTTGTTAAAGTCTAGCTAACTATATACCACGTTGTGACTATGGCAAAAAAATATTATATATACCACGTTGTGACATTAATTACCAGTAGTACGTACATTCTTACTCCATATTTCTCTTTTAATCTTGAAAATTCTGTGCATCAAATGTATTCTCAATTAATTTCTGGGTGATATAATGGTATTATTAAATTTACACAAATTCTTAATAAAATAGGTGTGTGTGCATAAGTATATAATATATAAAATTTATTGAAAATCATACGAGTCATAATTAAACTGTAGTATCATTATTCAACGTTTTAAACTCTTAACTATTTCTTTTATAATTTATTAGTATATCATTTATATTCTAAAATATATCATCAAATACTCAATTGTTTTAATGACATCTCTCTCTCTTACTTATTTTACATATGTTATTGCTATGATTACAATTTTTAACCATTTTAATTTTATTTAAATTTATTACTGTAAACTAGTTTAAAAAATATTGTTAGAGTTTTATTTTTTTTATTGGGTTATTTTGAACAATTTTGTTGTGCTAAAACTTGGTATTTGAGACAGATGTTGTTACTTATTACATGTGAGTTTATTTATATTTACTTTTAATATTATGTAAAAATTAAATATTTATTCCTTATATTTGTAGTATTATATATGTATATAATTTTTTTATTTATTATGTTACCGGTTCGACCACCGTTTCGACCCGTCCGACCGGATGAACCGTGACCTACTAATCTTTTCGGTTCAACATCCAGTCCGGCTTTTAAAACATTGTGTCAAACACCGTTCCCATCACGCCACTTCGCTCTCCTTTTTTTTTTTTTTTCCAAGTATCCACTCTCAACTCTCAAGGTCATTGTGATTTGTTTATTATTATGCCTTTCTTTCAATTTTTCCTCATATCTGTATCCGATCTATTAGTGTTATATATATGTGTGTGTGTGTAACTTCTGCAGATCTTTTTTTACAAGGAAGAAGTGGCGTGCCTTTAATAAAATTTCCTCTATTTACAAAACGGTTTTCTAATGAGAAGGTGGTTGTGTAGTTGTTGGAAATATGTGAAGGTGAGGGTTGAGAATGCTGTGCATTTTGGGAAAGAAGACGAGTACAGCGGGGTTCAAGCGGAGAGGCGGATGAAAGGCAAAAAAAAAATTAAAACAAAATAAGTGCCCACGACTGCATTTCAAAGATGAGGACCGGATCATGTACTCTCTCCTCCAGGTCTCATTTGCTTCTCAACACCGCCAGACTTTGTTCAGCAGCTAATTCTTCGGGACAGGGAGGATCATGTGCAGGAACCTCCTTGATTTTTTTTCTGCGTCTTTTAAGTGTTTTTTGATGTTGTTTCATTTGTATTATCAAAAAAAAAAGAAAGAAAGAAAGATGAGGAGGGATGCTCAGATGCTATCAGCATGGCATGCGGACTCGGTTTGGTCATGTTCTCTGAGAGAGAAGTTGAAGTGCAGGTTACTGGTGAAGCAACTGAAGGGCAATGGTGTCTTTTTGTCAAGATTTCCTAATCTCAGATTCACCCAGTTATACTGACATGGGATTTTGTATATTGGAATCACTGATTTGTGCTTTTGTCATTTCTAAAGTATTTTTCTAGGGTTCTCCCTACTAGTTTTGAAATATTTGATAATCATTGTATTGTTTGTGATCATCAAGCATTAATAATTTAATCATGTGACATAATCGTTCCCTTCTTTTATGCCTCTTCTTGATATTTCATAAATTACCTGAATTTATAGATGAAGAATGAAAAGAAGATTGTGACTTGGCGAGGAAATGTTGGTAAATAGTAATATCTTATCTAATAAGAAAGATGAAGGTTATATAAGCTTGTGACAATAGCTTTAGCTATTTTGGTGATATGGGCAACTCCATTTCAAAAGCCTAGCTGCACATTAATTAATTACAAATGCTTAAAAATAATAAATAATCAGCTTATCTTAGTATTTCACCGCTTCCTGCTTGTGCCACAATCCTATTTCTTAAGAATTTGTGATATGATCGAACAAAAGCAGCTCAACTCCTGGAGGGTCTTGAGTCAATATAAAAAAATTTTTGGTGGTTTTATGTTTCTTTGGATAAATGCTGTAGGTAGTTGCTGAACATTTATCTGTTGAAGTAGAAAAAATGAAAGATATGTTCCCATTGATGACAATATTTTTAGTCTAATTTTCTGCAAAGAGAAACTATGAAATTGTGGATGAAAAGAGAAGCAGATGGGACCTTGATGATTTTGTGAATGGGAGTTTGGTTACTATTTCCATTCTAACTTTTAACAATTTTATTGGTTACCATCTCCTTAAGCCCATTATCATAGTCACTTTATATATTATTATGCACAAATAGATATTGCAATTGAATATGCTTCCATTCTTACAGTTAATAGTTGATTTTAGCGTCAATAGTCTTCAATTTATTGTGACTCACCATTGTTTTTACTGGAATCTGCAGAAAGGTTTCATGAAAGTAGCAAAATTATTGACAAACCAACATGACAGTAATAAGAATCCATTTTTTTAAGATACTAAAAATATGTTAGCACTAACCAATACAATCAACAAGAGAGATAGTAGAATTTTTTTAAGAAAAAAGCAAATAAGTCTCATATATATATATATATATATAGTTTAATTTCATCTTAGCTTAACATCCATCACCATACTCTAATTTATAGTGCATCCGGAATTCTAAACCATAAATAATATTATTAGGGTGTTGGATGTAACTGGAAAATAATATCTTAGGGTGTTGGATTGATAAGTATATATTTTATAATTAAATAAGTGTAGATTCTAGATATATTTGATTTCATTTATTATTTTTTATACTTTTTTAATTAACTTTTATATATTTTTCTATCATTTAATAAATTAGAGGATAAAAGGACATTTTAATATAAAATCTACTCATACCCTAATTTATTTTGTAGGAGATATTATAAGATTCAAGTAAGAACAAAATATCAATATAATATAACTATATTATATGATAATCAATAATAATAAAAAAAAAAAGAGATCAAACAATATATCATGATAAAGACGCATGCATAGAGGCAATATTTACGTATATATATGCTAGGCTAGCAAGAGGGAGGAGTGTTTTATTTTCCTGATTCATGACTACAAGGCAAGAGCTTTAGTGGAAGAAGATTAAAGTTTGGATATGTAAAAGAGCGATAACACGGATAAAAATTCGGCATTGAGTTTTTATTTCTCCTTTCCTTTATCTTCTTTATTTTGTGTTTTTATTTTATCTTTGGTTAGCTATTATTTTGGTCATAACAATGTTTAGTTTATATAGCTAAACCATTAGTTTGGGATTGTTTAGTTTGATTTTGAATTATTGGAAGATAATTTTTTCTGTTAATTGCTTTAATATTATATTTGTTGATTTAATTGTGTGCTTGATTATCCTGAAACAAGAGACATCTGATTGTGATTATTTTGGTAATCTAAAGGCGCCTAGACATAGGAAATTTAGACTAGACCTTCAATTGAATCGTGTAGGATTAGGTTTTCGGATTTAATTTGCTTGTAGGATAGACATATATATACCTAATGGCCCTACATAGTCTCATTAGGCTTGCACTTAAATTAATTCAATTTAGTACTAATCACCTAAGACATTAGAGATTGACATAATACCTTTTAGTGGATCGAAAGACATTCTTAGGTAAATAAGAGTCCTAGACTAGCAATTATAACTTTAAATGCAATTAATGGGAGAAATTAGATATTAAGAAGTAATCAAGGCTATAATAATCCAAGTCACCGCTTAAGATCTAGAATCACCCTTAGCCTAAAACGTAGTTAGATTTTAGTTTCTTTCTTTTTAGTTAGTTTTTATTCATATCTTGATTTAAATTGTGTTCATTTAACTTAAGCAAAAATATAAATTCATTGCTTAATTACATTGTTAGTACCAAGTCCTCGTGAGAACGATATCTTACTAACTCTTGAGTACTTGATACGGCCCATGCACTTGCAAAGTCTTAGGCTCTATATTTTGCCCCTATCAAGTTTTTAGCGGCATTGCCTGAGACTTGTGTGCCACAATTGTCTTGGTTGGAATTGATTGAGCATTAGTAGTTTAAGTTTGAGCTGTAAATATCTTGTCTCTTTTCTTTTTTAGTGATAATAAAAAATGGATTTCACATGGCAACTAATTGGTCTTAATATTGAGAAAAAGATGAATTCCTTGTCTTCAACAAAAGATAAACTGATTGCTTGTATAAATTCTTTGAATGAATATAGGCAATATAAAAGGAGCATAAATGATATTTATATTCCATATATTGATTCTTCTCAATGTGTTTACATGTCTTGTGCACTTATTGTGGAGGGAGTCATTTATATGAGCATTGTCCATATAGTACATCAACTAGTGATTACATGGGAGATGATTTTATTAGGAACCGAACTTGTTTTGGACCATTCATTTTGTCCTAGTCAAAGTTTTGGGATCCACTTGTTAAGTATTGTTCTAATGAAATTACCCCTCCTTTCTACTCTTATCCACATATTGAAGAACGTAACACACCATTGAGTATAAGAAAAAATCTAATTTAGAAAGATTATTTGAGAAGTATGTGGAAGCATCAAAGAGATTTAGTAGAGAGCAAAAAGCACTTGTCACTAGAGTTGAGTCAATTGTCCAAAATATTGGGGTATATGTTAATCAAATTGTTTCAGCCCTTGAAACTATAAGGCAAGATAATTCCTTAAACATGATGACCACTTCTTGTGCTAATATTGATTATTGTGAGAAAGTTGAAGATGTGGAATTGCATATGGATAATGTAGAAGGTGACTCTGAGCTTGAAATTGATGTAGATGAGAACATTGGGTAGAGGTTCCAGTTGTGGAGCCTAAGGTTTGTGATTTTGATGATCAAATTGATAGGGATGTCACAATAGTTGTCATGCATGATTATTCTATGGATGTTTTCACTCTTCCTAATGAGAATCAAGCGGATTTTGTTGGATGCTCTAAATTTTTGAAAATGCCTATATCTATTTGCAATTATGTGCATGTTGTGCCTTCTTTGAATTTAGTGAATGCTTGTACTTTGAAATTGTTTATTATTGAGGAAGTACAAGTAATTAACATGAATGAGCATCTTTTTTGTTTGAAATCTTGTTGCTACAAAAGAAATGAAGACAAGGTGATTATAGTGTTTGATACGTATGATTAGATGATCTGTTGAGAAGTTTGGCAGAAGACTTTAAATTTAGTGCTTATTGGAAGGCAACCAAATATAATAAATTCTACTTTCGATTATTATTCTTTTTCTTTTTCTTTTTGCTATCTCTTAGCCTCAAATTTCTCACTAACACCCCTTTCAAGTTTCATTATAGGAAAGTTAGAGCGGCATTGAAGGTATTAGAGGAAGAATTTCATATATAAGAGTCAGAGACTTAAACTAGGGGAGTACTAGTTTCTTTCCCTCTTTATTGATTTTTGCAACATTGAGGATATTGTTTGATTTAAGTGTGGGGGAGAGATATGATTTTTTGTGTGCATGTCCTTTAATGCAATTGGAAATTTTTTTTTTTGCAAGATTTTCATAATTGAAATTTTTGCATTGATTATGATTGAACTTAACTTTGAGCCTTTCCCATAGAAAATGTTTTTTGAAAAAAATTAAAATAGAAGAGAATGTTTCAATTAAACCTCTAAACCTTGATCTTTTAACTAAATCTGAATATGGACTATAAGATTAGGATTAGTTTGTAATATGACCAACACATTATTAGTTTATGAATATTTTGCCTCTTAATTTCTTTAGAAATTTGATGATGACCCTTTTTTGCTAAGCAAAGCTTCTATTTAGGGAAATGACTGGGGTGGAAAAAAAGGGGAAAAAAAGAAGAAAAGAAAAAGAAAAAGAGAATAAGAAGCACAACTCTAATGGCTTCTCTAGACCTAACTTAGTAACTGGGGGCACTTCATTATCAATGTTGGCACTTGCATCAAACGGTAAAGTCAAAGAGGGCTGAGTTAGGCTAAAAGCCTCTTAAGGTATCTATTGGAGTAACTAAGTAACCGGTGCTGCATCACCCATATGTAGGGTCGCGTTAAAAGGGGACCTACAACAGCTTAAGATGAAAAAAATAAAAAAAAAAAGAAGGAAGAAAAAAAAATAATGAATCAATTTTCTACTTGAGGATTCTTATTAAATTAAGCTTGGTTAAGTGGAACATTTGAGTTTTTCTAGAGGAGTTAAGTAACTTAATATTCCTTTATTAATCTTACTGTTATACTTATTACTTGCTGATCCTTTGATTATAGAGATGTTAATGGATTATTACAATTGTTTAAGACTATTGGCTTAGTGATCCATTCTTATAAGACATTAAATTAAATAAAATTTGACAGCATGATCTAAATGTGGTGGTGTACTGCTCTCTATTTGGGAATTTCATAAGCAATGTCCTTCCTGCTTGAATAATGAAATTTTCTTCATTTTCTTGAGGACAAGCAAATATTTAAGTGTGAGGGAGATAGGTATATATTTTATAATTAAATAAGTGTAAACTCTGGATATATTTGATTAAATTTATCATTTTTTATACTTATTTAATTGTCTTTTATATATTTTTCTATCATTTAATTAATTAGAGGATAAAAGGATATTTTAATATAAAATCTACTTATATCCTAATTTATTTTATAGGAGATATTATAAGATTCAAGTGAGAACAACATATCGATATAATATATCTATATTATATGATAATCAATAATAATTTTAAAAAAAGAGAGATACACCAAGACATCGTGATAATTAAAGACACACGCAGGGAGTGTAACCCCTCTGCCATAATTATATCCGAAATACGCAATTAAAGTGAAATAGATACCAATAATAAACAAACAACATTTACTAACCCATCACATGACGGAGTTTTCACTATTACCTTTCGAAATCATTTATAAACTTGGTCTCATAATCACTTTTTGAATACAATTACTACGCGGAATATCACATTCATAACAAATCAGAGTACACAACAATAATCCCGGCAATCCCGGGTTCCATACATTAACTCAAAGCCTTATAGGGCATATTCGCCCCTACAAGCCCTCATATGGGGATTACACAAAGTCTTCTCAAATACACATCTCAAATACATTCCAACCCATGCATATCGAAATCTAAATCCAAATATGCATCATACTCCCAACTATGATAACCAACCCCCATATCAAATACTGAAGAAGCCCATGTCGCCCTTGGATGCTTACTCCCTCCTCGAGCCTTTTGCCCTGTCTACATGATTAGTAGGGGAGGGTGAGATTCGAGAGAATCTCAGTAGGATAACAATATCAATATACATGTACGATAAATGTTTAATGCATGACATGCTTGCATCACACAACTCATGATAACACAATGACAATTTGCAAGCTCAATGCTTCGAACAATATACCTATGGCCATAGCATAAATTGAAACATAGCTTCAAATTACACATAATTATGCAAAGCTAAGACATGCACCAACACACTAACAAATATATCAAATACAAGCAGAAGAGATATGTTCCCTACACTCTTTCCACGTAAGCTCCAGCTCCGGCTGCTCACGATCAGGGCGAACACCAAAATCCTACAACCAAACAAGGACATAGGGTTAATCCCTTTTCCAATTCCTTAACTCTCAAACACTTAAGTTGGTTATCATTCACGACCTTTAGGTGGCTAATCAAAGCCCAAACATATGCCTAAAGACTTGAGAAACACTTGACCAAAGATCACCTTTTAAAAGTCCAAAATGCTGATTTTTAGGGGTTGGCTGCAGCCAAGAATCCTCTGGTTGCAGCCAGAACACGCACAGAAGGTTTCTGGTTGCAGCCAAGAATTTCTGGCTGCGGCCAAAACGTGCACAAAAGGTTTCTAGCTGCAGCCAAGAATTTCTGGCTGCGGCCAAGACGTGCACAGAAACTTTTGCGCTGCAGCCAGGATTTTCTGCTGCAGCCAAGGCAACTTAGGAAATTCATAACTAATTCTAAAAAAATCGAAATGAGGTGATCCCAAAGCTAAATGAAAGCTATTCAAGTCCTATTCACAGGAAAAATATTGGCCATTACTGGAAATCACCACATAAATCCAGATTTACAAAAAATCCAACATTGCTCCAAAACAGAATCCAGTTTCAACCTCAAACTTTGGACAAACATAAATCCCAGTTCACAAAATGAAATGGCACCAATTATATGTCCATTTTAAAGCTTAAGATGTGAAATTTAAGACTGGAAAGTTTCAGAATTTTAGACATCATTTGCCCATTCAAAACGCTCACACAAACTGACTACCCAGAATAGAGATTCAAAAGACAGAATTCCAGATTTTGACAATTGCTTCCAATGGTTCCCATTTTCATACCAAACCTCATTCCCACACAAATTTTCACAAGAAAACCATTCGAAACACAAAAACAACCAAATTCACATCATATTGACATGTTTCACAATGAATTGCAACATGTCACACAATATCACATTTCAACTCAACATTGCACAACTTTCCATCTCAAGTTCCCAAATCAATTCCAATGACCAAATTACACAAAAAAACACCATTTTCAACACAAAACACATGAAAATTCATGCATTTCACAATTCCACCAAAATCAGGGCAAAAACCAAAATTCACAATACTCATCCACAATTCACAAAACTTAGATCAAAAGGCTCCAAATACTCACCTCTTCCTCTTTTCCAAACCAATTCGTTGATTCTTCATCTTTCCAAATTTCCTCAAGCCATCAAACATCTCCTTTCAAAAATCTAAAACCATAGAGATGAAGCTCTCATCACTATGAATAAGATTATAGAAGGACATTAGAGCATTAGAGGACATTAAGCCAACCAAAAACTCACCTTTTGATTTCTCTTTCTTCCCTTAAGCATGGCGCCATGGAGAATGAAGGAGAGAGAGCATGAGATCAGTTTTGGCTCCCAATTAGCCCACTTAACCGACCTAAAAGGGAAGAGAGGAGAGAGGGAAGAGTTTGACATCTTGACCCAATCCAAAGGTCCACATTTTGCCACTTGTCTCAATCTCACCACATCTCCTATGAGCTCACATGCACACAAGCACATGGGATTCCCCCCTTTGATCTATCACACAAATCAATCCTAACCATTGATCTTTAAGTTACCAATGAGTTTCCTCTTCAGTAACTGACCAATTGGTCGGTAACTTTACCGTTTTGCCCCTATTTGTGGCAATTCCCTTGGAATCACCATCAAACACTTCATATCATTTCATTTATCACCAAAACATGCCTTCCCTCTATTCTAAGTCAATTTGGATGTTAATCCACAATTGAACTCAAATATAGGGTTTCGACATTGCTCACAGCGTCTACGAATCATAGTTCACATCATATTCCCCAAAAGGGTTCATTTATCACTAATGACATCCACTTTTAGAGTCATTGACCCTTAATCACAATTTGGGATTTTGCTAAACCGGGGCTTAGCAATCCACTAATCTTAGGCTTATTCTCTAGCCTCAAGTCTCAAAATTCAGGGTATTACAGGGAGGCAATATTTACTTGTATATATGCTAGGCTAACAAGAGGGAGGAGTGTTCTATTTTCTTGATTGGTGACGGCAAGGCAAGAGCTTTAGTGGAAGAAGATTAAAGTTTGGAGATGTAGAAGAGTGACAGCACGAAAAACTATTTGGCATTGAGTTTTTGTTTCTCCTTTCCTTTATCTTTTTATTTTGTCTTTGGTTAGCTATTATTTTGGTCATGACAATGTTTAGTTTATGTAGCTAAACTGTTAGTCATGGATTATTTAGTTTGATTTTGAATTAGTAGACGATAATTTTTTTTACTTGCTTTAATGTTATATTTGTTGATTTAATTGTGTGCTTAATTATTTTGAAACAGGAGACATCTGATTGTGATTATGTTGGTATTCTAAAGGAGCCTAGACATAGAAAATTTAGATGAGACCTTCAATTGAATCATGTAGGATTAGGTTTTCGGATTTAATTTGCTTATAGGATAGACATGTACTTACCGGCCCTACTTAGTATCATTAGACTTGCACTTAAATTAATCTAGTTAAGTACTATCACCTAAGACATTAGGGATTAACATAATACCTTTTAGTGGATTGAACGATACTCTTAGGTAAATAAGAATCCTAGACTAGCAATTATAACTTTAAATGCAATTAATGGGGGAAATTAGACAATAAGAAGTGATCAAGGTTATAATAATCCAAGTTACCGCTTAAGATCAAGAATCACCCTTAGCCTAAAACGTAGTTAGATTTTACTTTCATTTTTTAGTTAGTTTTTATTCATATCTTGATTTAAATTGTGTTCATTCAACTTAAACAAAAGTGTAAAGTCATTGTTCAACTGCATTGTTGATACTAAATCCTCATGGGAATGATATCTTACTCACTTTTTATTACTTGATACTGCCCGTACACTTGCGAAGTCTTAGGCTCTATATTTTGCCCTTATCCTGGATGCAGTATGAGTAAGATTAGGTTGTTAGATGCTATTGAGAAATAACATCAGGGTACTGGATCCTACTTTACCCTTTATCTCATATACGGTAGCAACCATTTCCATATGATCTGTTACTCCCACAGTACATCAACATCCTAACATGCATAGTAATCCCACTGCATTTTATGACAAGCCATATAAGAAAGGCCAACAAGATGTATTTAGCAACTAGTGCAAACAAGGATAGCCAAGTCCAATCTACTACGCTGAGCATTTTATTAGTTGAATGCCATGGTTTGTCTAGGGTCATCATATACAAGGCACTAAAATACGCCCATCCCATTTTCTGAGAAAGTGATACACATGCCTATAGATAACACCCACATCACAACCTTATTCTTTAGAGGAAGTCCACTTATAAGCAACATCATTATCCCCATAGAAGTAACGAAAGCTGCCGAGTTGTGCATTATGAAGAACCGAAAGTGATCTGGATCGTTAGAAGCAATCATGGCTTTGCCAGGACATGCATAATCTTCCTCCATCTCTAAGCAATCCAAGGGTGAAGAAGAAGTAGTGTTGGGATTGTTTCAAGCGCCGTTTGAATAATTAGATATACTTTGTCGAATGAAGCCACCGAGAGGGTTGATGACACATTGAATAATTAGATATGATCTCACACGAATTGGTCAAACGAGTGAAAACTAGAAAAGCGAACAAGTCAAGACGGATTGATATTTAGTCAACAAGAAAGATTTACTCTTAGATCATGAGATGTGCTAGTGTATGTGGTTTACCCCTTACTAGTTGTATGTGTAGCTTGTAAGTGCGGATACTATGTGCATGGAAGGCAATCTGAGTATTAAGCTCCAAAATGACATCTTTGACCTTGACCACTTTGCAAAAATTGTGCCACATTATCACCTACAAAATTATATTCACAAAGGTAATATTTTTTACTCACATTTAAGAAATAATGGGAATAATAAATATTAATTAACAATATAACAATTTAACCACTATAATTCCTAAATTATCCTTTAACTAAAATCTCACGTTAACACTTGATTATGTCCAAAATATTCAATTAAGTCCCACAAAAGCCTAAGATTAATTAATAAAAATATATAAATATTGTGCTTTATCATATGTGCTAGTGTTTGTGGTTAATCCTCTGACTAGTTCTATGTGTAGTTTGTAAATGTGGATACTATGTGCATCGAAGGCAATATGAGTATTAACTTGAGAGGGATTAGATATGTTGTGAGTGATGTGTGTGGGAGAATCTGGGGCATCTGAATCAACAAATAGATAGCTTATAAATACATATATAAAGGATGTCTTTAGATGTTGATATGATATGAAGAATTTTTAGTATCACAAGCACCAAATTTTGGAGGTGTTTTTGTGTGGTCAAGGTAGACGCCAAGTATGAAACAAGAAAGAGTAATAGATACATGATGGGAGGCCCATCAAGTGCAAGTAGGAGATGTTGGACTTAAGGTTCAGGCACACCCTTGATGGCCCAGACAATTTGATTAGGAAATAAGCAGCCTTATCAAATAAGAAACAAATTAGCATTAGTTATGGATTTGTTAATTGATAAGCAAGTAATTGTAGATTAAGAAATTAATTAATAATTAATTTTCTAATTATTAATTAGAAGGTAAATAGGAGTGCACATAACTTTCCTAATAATTAGTGGTCTTTCTAGACCTCTATAAATAGTATGTGTCTCTTTCAATTGAAGAGCACCCCTACCATTAAACTATCTGACAATCTCTCTTTTTCTTTACCATCTTTCTTATTCTAGTGATTTGCTGTGCAAATCTTGTTTAAGCTCTAGTAGTAATAATTGCATGAGCATTGTTATACTTGAGTAATGGAGTATTGGAGCTTTGACCCGAATTCGAATGTGGGTTTGCCCCAGTACGTAAGTTTCTTTTCTCTCCTAATTTTCCTTCAGTGCATGAAAAGAGAAGTAGATGGGACCTTGACGATTTTGTGAATGGATGACTGATCACAATTTCCTTTCTAGCTTTTAACAATTTTATTGGTTTTTATTTTTTCTCATCATAGATTGTTACGCACAAATAGATATTTCAATTGAATATGCTTCCATTCTTACTGTTAATAGTTGACTTTTGGCGTCACTTCTCTTCAACTTATTGTGACTCACCACTTTTTTTGCTGGAATCTGCAGAAAGGTTTCATGAAAGTAGAAAAATTATGGACTGACCAACATGATAATAATAAGAATCCATTTGTTAAGATACTAAAATATATATGTTTGCTCTAACCAACGCAATTTAACATTAATAAAGTTGATAGAGGATGATGGACGTCCCTTTCTCGTTTACTTTCTCTCCTAATCCCACGTCTTCACTATTTCACGCGTCAACCAAATCTCACCATCGATATGAATATGAAGTTTACCACAAACAAGTATTGTTATCAATCAATAACGGAGATGGTGGAAACTTTTTAAGAAAAAGAAACAAATAAGTCTCATACTTACATACATATACATATACATATATATAGTTCAATTTCATCTTAGCATAAAGTAAGATCCAGTATCATAATCTTATTTATAGTACATCCGGCATTCTAACCTATAAATAATATTATTAAGCTGCTGGATATAACTGAAAAATAACATCATGGGTGTTGGATGCACTATGAAAAAGATTAGGTTGCTAGATGCTACTGAAAAATAACATCATGGTGTTGGATGCTACTTTATCCTTTATCTCATATATGGCAACAACCATTTCCATATGATCTGCTCCTCCCACAATACATCAGCATCCTAACACGCTTAGTAATCCCACTGCATTTCTTGACAAGCAAAATAAGAAAGGCTAACAAGATGTATCCAGCAACTAGTGCAAACAAGGATAGCCAAGTCCAATCCACTATACTGAGCATTTTATTAGTTGCATGCCACAGTTTGTCTGGGGTCATCATATATAAGGCACTAAAGTACGCCCATCCCATTTCTGAGAGAGTGATACACATGCCTATAGATAACACCCACATCACAACCTTATTCTTTAGAGGAAGTCCACTTATAAGCAACATCGTTATCCCCATAGAAATAACGAAAGCTACCGAGTTGTGCATTATGAAGGACCGAAAGTGATCTGGATCGCTAGAAGCAAGCATAGCTTTGCCGGGACATGCATAATCATCCTCCATCTCCATGGAATCTAAGGGTGAAGAAGTCATGTTGGGATTGTTTCGAGCGCCGTTTGAATAATTAGATATACTTTGTTGAATGAAGCCGCCGGGAGGGTTGATGACACATTGGAACGTCATGGTTGAGATGACGGTTGCCACCAGACTCAGATTCCCCCTCATCTCTTCCAACTTTTCTCCATTATGCTTAAACCATTTTCCCATGTACTTCACCATGTTTCTCCAATTGTACCACTTTTTCTTTAGAGGTTTCACTGCTCCCTCCTCAACAGCATCACTAGTTGTTGCTGCTGCTTGGGGAATTATATTTGTTTCTTCTTTCTTGTCACTTTTGAAGCTATTCATCACTATGACATGTATCTCACGACTCTTCAAGTCGTTTGGAATCCCATCATCAACAATGTCAGTGGCTGTAAAACCCAACTTATTCTTCAAAATTGATGCATCTCGTATTTTAGGAATCGATACCAGATACCTTACAGTCTGATGACCACCAACAAACAAGACGTGTAAATTTGCAAGAAACGTGCTGGCATTCATAAAGAGGCCAATAGAATAAATACATAATCCGGAAATTTAGATTTGCTGAGCTTGAAGTTAATTTCATAATTTTGCCTAAAAATTACTCCCTTGGTTCCTTTGTATAAGAAACAACTACCACAAATACCTTATTCCACTTTATAAGAAACATTTTAATAATGCCTAAAATTTTTCCTATTAGTTTCTTATTTTGCCCTCATTTAATTACTCATTTTAATATCAATGCATTATTATCACAGCCTCCAAAGCATCAATTATCTTTATTATAATATTTTTCTTATTCTCTCTCTTTCACAATCCTCTTGATAATAATAATTTTCTTATTCTCTCTCTGATTCCCTCTTCCCCATAAATGAGGATACTTTTGAGAAAAAACATTATGACTTTTACATATTTATTATCTTGAACCAAATTTTTTGATATATATTATATTTGGTTAAGTTTTTCTTATAAAAAGGAACAAAGGAAATATAATATATTGATCTTTGGTCATAATTTTAATTCCTCTGCAACAGCTATTTTCTTAACCAACCCTTCACTACTTATTCGTTGACCTATTGCAATATTCCTATGTACTGATGTTAGTTAATTAAGTAATTAATGTTATGCCTAACTAAATTAACTATGCTCGGGCAAAAAAAATTAAATTAACTATGCATATGGATTTAAGGCTGTCAAACCCATAGATGTGTGTGCGTTTGGTGGGGTGCAGGAAGTGATTTTTAATTTTACGTATCTAGAGAGATGTAAATTAAAATTTACTTCTTAAAAGAAAGTAAAAGTACCTCAACTTGCTTGAACATGATAGCCAAGTGGAAAATGGTGTTACCATCCAACTCTCTCCAATTGAATAGCTCATCACAAATCTCAAAGTTTGAATCCACCAAAGCTTTGAGGATTTTCAAGTGGTTATATGTCACGCACAAGTGCAAAACAGTCTTGCCTTTGTGAAGGATCTTCAAAGACTCAGGCTTTGCCCTAATAAGCTCTGTCACAACCTCTAGTCTTCCTCGTATTACAGCCACATGCAACGGGATTCTGTCTTCTTGATCAGAAACCAAGCAAGCCTGATCATAAGCTTCCAAAAGCTCCTTCACAATGTGGATGTGGCCTTCTGCTGAAGCTACGTGGAGGGCTGTGCTTCGGAAGGAGTCTAACTCAAGGGCAAGTTTAGGTTTATGAGCAAGAAGGGCTTTTGTGAATTCGAGATGGCCAATTGTGGCTGATATGTGCAAAGGTGTGTCCATGAAAGTAGGTCTCGAGTTAATTCTGTGAAGAACAAGAGGTTGTTGCTGAATCAGTGTCCTCAAAGTTGAAATACACCCTTTGTGGGATGCTTCATAAAGAACTCTGATCATATTCTCTTCTTCATGATGATGATGAGAATTCTCCATTTCCATGAGCTTATTTGTTTCTTGTGCCAAAGGATGGTGCATTTCCTTCCTTCCTAGTGTTAAAAAGAAACTACAAAACGAGTGGCCAAACAACTGTTAAAATTAATTAATCCTGAGACAAGACAGAAAGCGACGTGTAAACCAGAGTTTGGGAAGGTAAACGGATGCTTTAGAAAAATTTGGTTCCTACGCGCTGTTAATCTTTTGAAGTTTTTGTCTTCTTCGTCTTATCAGAGTTACCTTATTAGCTACCTAGTAATGCACGAGTCATTTTTCTATTCCCATGCTTCTTCGTGTTATAATTACATTGACATATTCACCTTGCTAGGTGTTGATGTAATTTTTGAGCACTTTATGAGCGGAATCCCAAAGTTTGTTAGTTTGCTAACTGCTAATTATGTGTGGAAGGCACTATAGCAGGCCCTACTGTTATCTTAGAAGCAATAAACTTTCTAAACTTACATGTATCTAGATAATTAAGAATTACTCAAGAATGCTGAGAGAAATTTTTTCCCCTATGGAATTTGTCTTTTTAATATATTTTTTTTATTTGATGCGTGAGAATACACATGAAAAGAAAATTTTCCCTTCGATTTTGGAGATTTTCCTTCTCCCATTAATTTATCCGTGTGAAGATTTCTGTTTAGGTGTGGTCATAACTTTCATAGAAACTCAATTAAAGGGAGGGAAAGATCAATGATTGGGAAATTGAGGAAAAGGATAACGAGCTAAAGTGGGTAATGGATATATATCTCCTCTCCCTGTTCTCTCTCCTCTTTTTTTCCTTTATCTTAATTGAATAAAAATTTAATCGTCCAAATTCAACCTTTTATAAAAGTATTAGTATAACTTCAAAAAAAGCATACATAAATTTAAGGTTTAATACAATCTTTGATCCCTCAAGTTTGTTCTTATTTTGATTTTGGTTCTTCGATTTTCAAACCATAGGTTTTGATCCTTAAGTTTCAATTTGTTTAAAATATTTGTCTCTACAATCTAAAAAAGGGAGAATGTCATTTGGGTCCCAACCAAGAGAAATGATATTAAAAAATTCTCATTGACAATTTATGAGACTTGTCAATATATTATTTCTCTTGATTGGGACCTAAATGATATTCTCCATAAAAAATACCTTAACCATTTTGCCCCTTGGGGGATCAAAATCCATGGTTTGGAATGTAAGGAACGAAAACTAAAATAAAGACAAACTTAAGAGATTTAAAATTGTATTAACACTAAATTTAAACTAAAGTATATGTTTGGTCCGTTAAGTTTATATCAAATTTCAGTTTAGTCCATTAAATTTATCAAATGTTTTTTTGGTTTCTTAAACTTAACACCATTAGCCTTATTTAATAGAAAATAATGACTCAACAAATTTAAATGATGAATCTACAATCACATGATGACAAAACATACTTACAATCATTTATGTTATCTTATATTAAAATAAACAAGCAGCTTAACATATTTATTTTAGAGTGAAGGTGCAAAAATACCCATATATATATCCCTTATGTGCGTCTGGCACTATATACAATCCTTAGGTGCAAAAATACCTATAATTTTTAAAGTTGAGGATAAAAATACCAACTCCGTTAATGAAAGCAAACATTTTTTAATTTTTGGTTTCGTGGGCCCTACTTTATTATTTTTTAAATAATTATTTTAAGGGCGAAGGTCTAAACTTACCCATCTATATATCACACATATGCGTCTGGCACCATATCAATCCTTAGAGTGCAAAAATACCTATGATCATTAAAAAAAGGGGAACAAATTAAAAAAAGCCAGCCACGTTAATGGAGGCAAATGTCTATTAACATCTTGTTTTGTGTGTCCCACTTTAACAATTTTTAAATAATTATTTAAAAACTCTTACCCTCCTCTCTCCCCCCTCTAAACCAAAGCCTCACCTTCACACCGATAATGACTCTCTCTGATCACTCACATGGTCATCTCCTTTGTGCTACCTGCTCCCTCCAAATGCCCTTCCATAGTCCATCATTGGAACTTTTCTCTTCATTAACGGAGCCAAAAATTAATGAATGTGTACCTTCATTAATGAAGCTGGTATTTTGTCTCATTTTTTAATAATCAAGGTATTTTTGTACCAAAGATTGTATCTGATGCCAGACGCACATACGTGATATGTAGATAGGTATTTTTGCACCTTCCCCCTTAAAATAATTATTTAAAAATTATTAAAATGGGGCTCACAAAACCATAAATCAATGGATGTTTGCCTTCATTAACGGAGTTGACATTTTTGTCCCCTTCTTTAATGATCATAGGTAGTTTTGCACCTAAGGATTGTATATGGTGCCAGACGCACATAAGAGACATGTAGATGGATAATTTTTGCACCTTCATCCTTTATTTTAAAGTTTAATAATTTAATATAATTACTTTTATATTTTAAAATTAAAATAAACATACATATCACTATATTTATTTTAATTTTATTATTTTAATATAAATATTTTATATTTTCAAATTAAAATAAACTTTTTGAAGAACAAGTGTATTTTAATTTTGTATTATAAAAGTGACTATAAATATGTTTTGTCAACAATTAATTGTAGAGTTACAATTTAAATTTGCTAAGTTAGTATTTTCCATCCAAGGACCAAATATGCACTTTATAAACTTAAGGGACTAAATTGAAACTTAATATAAATTTAAGGAACCAAATGTATACTCTTGTCATAAATTTAAACAGTTAAAATTTGATATGAATAGTTCACAACTGTGGTAAAAAGATGTTGGAAAGAATATACTTTAAAATTTTAGTTTACACTCCCTCTGGTCTTTTTTATAAGAAACAACTACCAAAATCACACGGTTCAAAGTATTAGTTAAAAGCAATAAATGTGTAAACTTTGTACCTTTCTTTCCAATAATACCCATGTTTAGAAAGAATGCACATGAGAGATAAAAGGTGAAAATTTATTGTAGAGCGATAATTAGTGACATATATTTAATGAGGGTAAAAATGGAAAAACTAGTTCTGAATTTCAAACAAAAAGGATTTGTTCTTTATATTAAAGACCATCTCTATCAGAGAGAATGTTCCTTATAAAAAGGATTGAAGAGAGTAATACTTCAAAGACAAAATTGCGCCAAAAATATATTTGAAGGTATTGGATACAGTTAGAAAAGACTTCAGGGTATTGGGTGAATCACAAAATACTTTAGGATACTAGATCCATTTGAAAAAAAAAAAATTAGGGTGTTAGATGCACCTTAACCTTAAATTAATTTCACAAAGTCTAAATATGAAGTTTCATCTACAGTTAATTAAGTATTGGTTTTGTTTTGATTTATTTTGGCCTCTATGGATCAACCCCTCTCGAGTGCTCCACTTCATAACTGACAGACTTGTAGTTTAGTCTAAAATATTAGAAATTGATGAAAATTTTTCCTTGCCCCAAAATTCACTATTGCGATTCACGATCGCGTTATACAGTTGCTTATTAACAATGTCAAACAATAAGCTTTATATTCAAAATCAGAACATTTGCTTTTGACATTTCGGCACAATTCAAACAAATTATGCCCCATCAAAGGGAATCTGAATAAAATTGAGTAAACTATACGCCTAAACTCTAAAGTTTTCTATACGTTTATCTTATAGAAAATAATAAAAAAATAAAGACGCGTTGAAACCACTTCGAATAACATTATCTCCACTCATTTTTCGGTCTTGCTCATTGCTTTTAGACTCTGTTTATTTTTTTATTTTTTATTTTAATCCTGGGTCATGTCTCAAAAGTTGTTGTAAGGTGAATTTAAACCTTTCTGTTGTTCAGTCCAATAAAAAAAAAACACCTTTCTGTTGTCATTTATTGTTGTTATTCAACTGTGTAAATGTTTCAAGACATGAATGAATTACAATATTTCTTGAAGAGAGGTCTCATCATTTTATATTCCCGACAATTTCTTAGTCCTTAGTGTTTTTTATTCCCGACAATTTCTTAGTGTATGACTTTTGGTATGTTTATGCACAAAATTTTTTTATGAATTTTTATGTGAATTGCCATGTTTAGTATACTAAAAAGTTACATCCCTTAATTTAATTTAAGTTCGTTATTTCAACATGAAAAATTTTGTTAATTTGCTATTTCCAAGTCACTATAACTATAACTCTTAATCTTAATTATTTTAGATAAATTCCAAAATTTAACATCATGCAATCATTAATTAAAATCATATCCTGTTTACCTAATTGAAGCAGCCCGAATGGATTTCATTATAATAATAATAATAAAAAAGTCTCAGTAACAAGTAAGAAGTATAGATTTATTGTCATTTTTTGCACAAGGACTTATTATTACATGCTCCTTAAATGTTATCAGACCTTTTGGTGATTAAATCTTTTCTAGAAACTTTCACTACTATATATTGGGGCATATATAACGTTGAAAATATATAATGGTCATAATGAATAAATGTCATGTATGTCAAGGCGAGGGTCATGTAAGAATATATAACACATAAAAGTAGAGGTTAATTATGCGTACTATCATGTATTATAAGGCAGAATTCGCGAAAACACAAAAATAATTAGGTTAATTAATAACCATAATTTATTTAGTGACAAAATGACAGTTCCTTCAAAGCAACTGTCATATAACACTTACAAATAATTTGTCTTACAACCTCTTATGTGAGTGAAGACAAAACATAACAGTCTTCAGAAGCAACCATCATTTAATACTTTAATAACCCTTCATAACATCGTTGAATCTTCATAAGTCATAATCCTTTGTAACATTTGTTAATCCTCTATTTAAAGTCACATATTTCTTGTGATTCTTACTACTTCTCTTTATCGTCTTTCTCCTTCTCTCTTTCATCATGTTAAGATCCCAAGAAGCTCCTCTACCGCCGCCACCCCCTCCTCCACCACCACTTGCTCCTCCTCCTCCACCTCCTCCTAAATTGGAGGCTCTGATACAAATGTTGGCAACCCTTGACCGACACACAAGGCGTCTCGCGGCATACGCCAACATGATGAATAGGAAATTGAACCTCATACTTCATCACAATGACGTTAAATATGACTTACAGTTAAACCCTTCATCTCCTTCCTCTAATGATGAGAATGAGGAGGAGGAGGAGGAGGAGGAGGACAATAGTGGTGTGGTGATTGAACACCATTATTTTAAAATATAAAAAAAGTGTTAACAAAAAAAATTAATAACTCACGGTTATTAATTAAAAATTGTAAACACCAACATACGTAACAGTTCTAACCTAATAAAATTTAATTAAATCTTTCAAAATCTTTCCTCTTCCCCGCTCTGACTCTAAGTGCCTCCTCATTAGGAGAATCAGGTAGCCTTTCATTACATCCCGTTCAACTTCCAAAGCTACAATGATGATTTTTTCATGTCCCTTGCAGATGTCTATTTAATAAACCTTCTTAACATCATTTAATACTTAAATAACCTTTCATAACATCGTTGAATCTTCATAAGTCATAATCCTTTGTAACATCTTTTAATCCTCTATTTAATGTGACATATTCTCTGTGATTGTTACTACTTCTCTTTATCGTCTTTCTCCTTCTCTCTTTCATCATGTTAAGATCCCAAGGAGCTCCTCTACCGCCGCCACCCCCTCCTCCACCACCACTTGCTCCTCCTCCTCCTAAATTGGAGGCTCTGATACGAATGTTGGCAACCCTTGACCGACACACAAGGCGTCTCGCGGCATACGCCAACAAGATGAATAGGAAGTTGAACCTCATACTTCATCACAATGACGTTAAATATGACTTACAGTCAAACCCTTCATCTCCTTCCTCTAACGATGAGAATGAGGAGGAAGAGGAGGAGGAGGAGGATAAGAGGAGGAGGACAATAGTGGTGTAGTGATTGAACACCACTATTTTAAAATATAAAAAAATTGTTAACAAAAAAAATTAATAACTCACGGTTATTAATTAAAAATTGTAAACACCAACATACTTAACAATTCTAACTTAATAAACGTTAATTAAATCTTTCAAAATCTTTCGTCTTCCCCATTCTGAATCTAAGTGCCTCCTCGTTAGGAGAATCAGGTTGCCTTTCATTACATCCCATTCAACTTCCAAAGCTACAATGATTATTTTTTCTTGTCCCTTCTAGATGTCTATTTAATAACCCTTCATAACATCATTTAATACTTTAATAACCCTTCATAACATCGTTATATCTTCATAAGTCATAATCCTTTGTAACATCTGTTAATCCTCTATTTAAAGTCACATATTCCTTGTGATTCTTACTACTTCTCTTTATCGTCTTTCTCCTTCTCTCTTTCAACATGTTAAGATCCCAAGGAGCTCCTCTACCGCCGCCACCCCCTCCTCCACCACCACTTGCTCCTCCTCTTCCTAAATTGAGGCTCTGATACAAATGTTGGCAACCCTTGACTGACACACAAGGCGTCTCGCGGCATACGCCAACAAGATGAATAGGAAGTTGAACCTCATACTTCATCACAATGATGTTAAATATGACTTACTGTCAAACCCTTCATCTCCTTCCTCTAACGATGAGAATGAGGAGGAAGAGGAGGAGGAGGAGGATCAAAGGAGGACAATAGTGGTGTGGAGATTGAACACCACCATTTTAAAATATAAAAAAATTGTTAACAAAAAAACTTTAATAACTCATGGTTATTAATTAAAAATTGTAAACACCAACATACTTAACAGTTCTAACTTAATAAACGTTAATTAAATCTTTCAAAATCTTTCGTCTTCCCCATTCTGACTCTAAGTGCCTCCTCGTTAGGAGAATCAAGTAGCCTTTCATTACATCCCGTTCAATGTCTAAAGCTACAATGATGATTTTTTCATGTCCCTTCCAGATGTCTATTTAATAACCCTTCATAACATCATTTAATACTTTAATAACCCTTCATAACATTATTGAATCTTCATAAGTCATAATCCTTTGTAACATCTGTTAATCCTCTATTTGAAGTCACATATTCCTTGTGATTCTTACTACTTCTCTTTATCGTCTTTCTGCTTCTCTCTTTTATCATGTTAAGATCCCAATGAGCTCCTCTACCGCCGCCACCCCTTCCTCCACCACCACTTGCTCCTCCTCCTCCACCCCCTCCTAAATTGGAGGCTCTGATACAAATGTTGGCAACCCTTGACCGACACATAAGGCATCTCGCGGCATACGCCAATAAGATGAATAGGACGTTGAACCTCATACTTCATCACAATGACGTTAAATATGAATTACAGTCAAACCCTTAATCTCCTTCCTCTAATGATTAGAATGAGGAGGAAGAGGATGAGGATAAGGACAATAGTGGTGTGGTGATTGAACCCCACTATTTTAAAATATAAAAAAATTGTTTACAAAAAACACTTAATAACTCACGGTTATTAATTAAAAATTGTAAACACCAACATGCTTAACAGTTCTAACTTAATAAACATTAATTAAATCTTTCAAAATCTTTCCTCTTCCCCGCTCTGACTCTAAGTGCCTCCTCGTTAGGAGAATCAGGTAGCCTTTCATTACATCCCGTTCAGCTTCCAAAGCTACAATGATGATTTTTTCATGTCCCTTCCAGATGTCTATTTAAACTCCTTATTGTCGTTTGTTTTTCCTATATTTTCTTCATCATCCTCCGCTTTGTTCTCTCAATTGCCAAGATGAAATGCCTATGCGGAAGACTTGCTATAAAAGTCTTCCCATCATCCTCTGCCTCTTTCTCCTCCTCTACAACCTCCACCTCTTGCTTCTCCTTCCCAACATCCCCCTTCACCTCCACATCCTATGCTTCCTCAACTAGAGGCAATGTCGCAGCATACAAAACAGACTGACCATGCTGTGGGATGCTTTTTGAATACCTCTCCAATATGTAGGAAGCTCAATCTCATACTTGATAAGTATGGGATTGGGCATGATCCTAACAATGATCCTGGCTAGTCCTTTGGTGACAGGTAGCTTAGTGATCTCATCAGTTCATTAAGCTAGTCACCACTATTAAGTTTGTTCTTGTATTTTAATTTTAAATACATTATGAAAAAAGAACATATCTAACGGTTCTTACTAAAAAACTATCATGACATAAAATAAATAATGGTTATTAAACTATTCTTTCCAAACTACTGTTATGAATTCAAAAATAAATAACAACTCTCTTGAAACAACTATCATGTAACTCATGGCACGGAAAAAAGAATAATGGTTTTCATAAACTTCTAATTAACTCAATATAATTACTTTTCTTGTGTTTATTGTAGAGAGCATAATTTGTATGAGCATTGTCTATATAGCACTATTAGTCATTATTGTTAGAGCAAGCGTTTCACCCAAGGGGGGGTGAATTGGGTGACCTTAAAATTTCGTCAGAAATATAAAACTTTAACAGTGGAATTAAAACAGAAAAGAGTAAGGAGAAATATCAACGAAGTGTACACCAGGATTTATACTGGTTCGGCCACAACCACTTTGACCTAGGTCCAGTCCTCAGAGCTTCTCTGAGAGTTTCACTATAACTTCCAAGATTCAGTGGGTTCTTAGCACCTCAGTACAAGCAAGTTCCTACACCTGGATACTCGCTCCCCCTTACAAGTTGTAATTCAATCCCAACTCAAGGTTCCACAACCTTAAGTTACCTCAATAACAAATATTGAGTTTGAATGAAATATCTCTCTCACAGAGTAAATAAGAATCACTGAAGCATAGAATAACAAGTACAATGAAAAACAGAGTAATGAACTTGATGATACGTTCGTAAGTGTGTTCTTGTGTATCTCTCTGTTCAGATGTTCCCATATATATAAATACGTTGGTAATGATTGGTGGAACACATTTCTTCATGTCTGTTGGAGCGTGCGCAACCACTATTGACTTTTCCAGTTTTTGGAAAACATACGTTGCGGTAGGTGACGGTCAGTGACATTTGAGCGTTGCTTTTGACTTTCCTTATTTGGTAAGATCTCTTCATTGTTTATCTGTTGAAATGCTAAGAATACTAATATAATGAAAATTTAATCAAATAGGAAACAAAACAATAACCGTTGGAATGATTTCAAACTTTCTGGGTTTTCTTACCCGAGTAGCTACTCGAGTATCACATGAAGTTTACTCGAGTATCATCGGGAAATCTTAAATTAACTTCAAGTCAATGAACAAATACAAAGTTACTCGGGTAGTGCATGGAGTAAACTAAATTTCAAACCTTCAGAAATAGCTATTTACTCGGGTACCTACTCGAGTAATGCACTCATAACTTTATGAGTTACTCGGGTACCAACTCAAGTAAACCTTCAACTAAACTTTTGGTTACTCGATGCTCTACTCTAGTAATGTTGGCAAGATTTCAAGGCCGAGAGCACTTACCTCGTTACTCAGGTACCGACTCGAGTAATGCCCTCATTTCTGTATAGGTTACTCGGGTACCACCTTCAAGTTTTTACTTACTTCAGTTCGTTACTCGAGTAGCTCCTCGAGTAACATTGGCAGTAGTACAAAGTGCCGAGAGCTCCACATTTTCAGAAACAGAGGTACTCGAGTACTTACTCGAGTATCATTGGCAACCTGAAGGCAACTGGAAGTTTTCACATGGTTACTCGAGGAGCTCCTCGAGTAACATTGGCAGGCTGAGAGCAACTAAAAGTTTTTACTTGGTTACTCAAGTAGTTCCTCGAGTAACATTGGCAGGCCGAGAGCAACTTGAAAATACTTACACTATTACTCGAGTACTTACTCGAGTAACATTAGCAGATTACTGGAAGGTGCTTCTGGTTACTTCAAGTTTTGGCTCATTACTCGAGTACCTCCTCGAGTAATGCCTTAGAAAAACTGCTTCTGATCAAGTTTCTCAGCTTTTTCTCTTCGTCTTTCTTCATTACTCCAATGCTAACTTCAAGTGATGCTTATCCCTGTTATTCCTTTGTTTAAACTTGTTTATTAATCATTTCCTTTTCAAACCATTCTTTTGTTATCATCAAAACATGAGATCTAACAATTATGTGAGGGAAATTTCACTAAGAACCAAACTTGTTTTGATCATTCTTCTTGTCTTAGTGAAAGTTTTGAGCAACATGAGTCTTGGGATCCACATTTAAGCCATTATTTAAAATTGATTACCCATCTTTCCACCCTTATCCATATGTTGAAGAAAACACCTTTAAGTATAAAAAAAATTTTCATTTAGAAAGATTATTTAGGGAGTATGTGTAATCATCAGAGAGATTTAGTACAGAGTAAAGGGAATTTGCCACTAGAGTTGAGTCAAGGGTCCAAAATATTAAATGTGAGTGAGTCAAATTGTTCCATCTCTTGAGAATATGAATCAAGCTAATTCTTTAAGGATGATGACCACTTCTTGTGTTGGTGATAAATATTGTGAGGAAGTTGAGGATGTGTAATAGCATGAGACTATAGATAATGTGGAAAATTAATGTGAGCCTGAAACTAATTTGGGAGAGTAGTGAGTTTCCAATTGAGGTTCCAGTTGTAGAGCTCAATCTATGTGACTTTGATGTTGAAATTGATGTGGATGTCCTAAAAGCTATTACTTATAACTCTCTTACTGACTCTTTGACTCTTACTGAAGAATGTCAAGTGGATTTTGTGAGATGCTCTAATTTTTGGAAGCTCCTAAATCTATTTGCAAAGATGTACTTGTTGTGCTTTATTTGAATTCAGTGAATGCTTGTAGTTTGAGATTGTCTATGATTGAAGAAGTACAAGTAATTTACTTGAATGATCATTTTTTGTGTCTAAAACCTTGTTGCTTGAAAAGAAATGAAGACAAGGTAATCATGGTGTTTGATACTTATGATTAGTGGTTTGTTTTGAGAAGTTTAGCTTAAAACTATAAACTTAGCGCTTCTTAAGAGGCAACTCAAGTTTTGGGTTTTATGCTTTATTTTGAGTTTATAGGACTTCTGTAACCCCAGATCAAGAGCAATTGAAAGTACAAGTCAAGGACACAAGTGGGAGCTTCCTTCTACTGTTCTTTGATTTGTTTCATTTGATTGTTGATAATAAATTGCTTAGAGATGAGTGCTAGTTAAAGCTGAATTGCATGTGATTGATTGATATTTGATAATGTTTGAAATTTGTGTCATATCTACATTTGGATATGGATATGGTTACTCCTTAACTTTCTATTACTTATTGTTACATGTTCACATTAAGGACAATATGATATTTAAGTGTAGGGGTGAGAGTATGTACCATTGATTTTGCATGACTTGCTCTCAAGTATTTTATTTTTAAAATAGTTTAACCATTTGAAAACTTTCTTGTTTTTGAACAAAATATTGTTTTTTTGAAACATTTTCAACAAAATTTGTTTTCTTTATGGAAGTTGGATTTTACTTGTGAACATCATCAATGTTTGGATGATTTGAACTTGAAAAGGATTGAGTTCTATTAGAATTATGTTCTATTTTCTTGGAATGTTAGTAAATAAGCAAAAAATATTTTGGCATAGATAATTGACTTTAGGATGTCAAAAACTGATAAGAAACTTGAGCCTAAATATTCAATTTCTTTTAAAAGGGAGTACACTGATTGTGAATTCATCTCTAGAACTTGTCTTGAATCTCTTTTGAAGCTTAAAATCCTTTTGCATGCACAAAGATGATTTGGGCATTCATTTCATAACTAGTCAGCCAAATGTCCTTCCTTATACCTCATTTGAGCCTAAATTTTTTTGAAAGAAAATTGCATAGAGTAAATAGTCCTATGTTTGAGATATGTAATATGTATACCTTCTTCTTCCCATTCATTCATTACTTTTGTAAGTGCTAAGTGAAACAATTTAAAAAAAGAGTGAGGAGTTAGAAATTCAACTTTATAGGAGTGTTTGTGTAGATATAGCAAAAAGAAAAGTGAATTAGAAATATATATATATATATATGTATAGATAAACAAAGAAAGAAAAATTGTTGGGGTGAAAAGAATAAAGGTTGTTTATAGTGTAAGCGAGTTTGTTTTCTCTAAGTCACTACAACAAAATTGCTCATTTGAAGAGTTAAAATGATATATATATTTGTAGTGGTTTTAACTGTTACAAACACCAATGGTAGCAATTTGATAAACCCCTACAAAATATAATGTTACAAGCGTTTTTGTAGCAATTATCTAGAACCTATACTCATGTCACAATAACCGCTACTGTATTTGTAGAGGTTGCTTCTACCTGCTACAACTCGCGTATGTAGATTATACATTATAAGAGCATCTTGTAGCGGTTAAGAAACTGCTACACATGTTATTTCAATATCGGGTATTATAAATTTTTGAAACTTTTTTGTAGCGGTTTTTCAATCTCTACAAATGCTTGCACCAAATTTTTAGCCAAAATGTGGGTGTGGTGGGACATGAAAATTGAAAAGTTTGCTCCAACATTTGCAATTGTTGACCAACTGATACAAATTAATTTCAGAAAATTTTAATTATGGTGCTAAAAGTTTGTAGCAGTTCGAGAACAACTACTAATATTTTTCTTAATTTTAATTTAACTTTGCAGCGGATTTTCAACTGCTAAAAAATATTTTAGAAATTTAAAAAAAAAATCCTCAATAATATTTTCAATCTATTGTTCCTATAGTATTTTGAATATTTTATCATTTAGGTAAGAATTTAAATAATAGTAATTATTATTTTAGGAGAAGATTAAATCAAGTTAGATAAGTATGAATATTATGTATGTTTAATATTGATGTTGTTTGGTTATGGAAGGAATGTTGAAAAAGTAATAGAAGGAACCTTCAATATTTATAGAAGGAAGAAAATAAAGAAGCAAAATAACTATAAGTATTATATGAAGAAGGAAAATAAAATGAAAGATTTGAGAAAACAATTTACCGTCTTTTGCTGAGCTCTTCAACAATAGTCAAGAAAAAAAAAGAGAGACGAGAGGGGTGGGAAGAAATGGAAAAATGTAAGCAATGAGGTGTGGTGGGGATATTTATAGAGATTATTGTGATGTTTGTAGTGGTTGAGGTAACAATATTTGTAGCAGTGTTTTGGTATTTTGTAGCAGCTTAGGAACCGCTACAAATATTAAGGGAAATTTTTTTAAAAAAAATATAAATTGAGCTTTACAAGAACAAAATTTATATTTTTTTAATCATTCTTTGTTGACATCCCTGCAAAAAATATGTGGAGAAAATGTTAGTGTTGAGTGTATTATTTTGTACAAAAATTATATTTAGATTAAGTAATAATAAAGTGTAACTTGTAAAACACACTAACTATAGGTCAATTGTCATCACCTTCGAGGAAAAAGTTTTAGATAGCGGCATGCTAGAATGGCTCACTCTCGTAGGCGATGTTATCACCACCACCCATATCGTAAAGGTCTCAAAACTTTAAGTGAACCACCATATTCTAATCGTTGTTCTTCTCATCCTCGACATAATAAACCTGGTTTGCCTCTGAGGCTAGAATATATGGCTCATCATCTTCAGATTGACCTATGTGAATTGGCTAGGAGAAATTTACCGATGTGATGCCTAATTTGTCAGCTTTGAGTCCCGAGGAAGTTGTCATATTTTCCTACTAACACTTGAAGAGCATCAAGGTGAAATGGCCTTGGTTCCCACTAACGCTTGAAGAGCATCAAGGTGAAATGGCCTTGGTGATTTAGTTCGATGACATCAACAAGCTTTCCATAACAAGGGACACCTCCAAATTGCATATTGCCATCACTGCTGCTCGCATAACTCCTTATCCCAAAGGTGCCATAAACACCCAAGTTTTGAGTTATCAATCCTTAATCTCGTGAAATAATGCAAAAATTGAAACCATTGACATTGCATGCTATGAACCTTGTTACATGGTCAAGTGGGCCAATTGCAAGAGCTCTAAAATCTAGTGAGTGTGGGTTATGGTCGTTTAGTATTCAGTATGAAAGCCAACTTGAGAATTTTTTGTGGACATTTTTATCAATTTCGGGGGATGTTTGTGTGCGTACAGATCCTGAGTTCACACTTCACATGACTTCTGAATTTCCTGCAATTAACACTACAAAACAAATATCATTTAGTAGTGGTTAAAAATGTGTATTTGTAGCGGTTTTAACCACTACAAACACCATTAGTAGCTATTGTAGAAGCCGCTACAAAATCCACTATTGCAAATGAATTTGTATCAGTTATACTAAAATGCTACTCATGTCAACAAACTACCACTAATTTTGTAACAATTAAAATAAATCGCTAGAAAAGGCCCATGTTGATAACACATTATTTGTGTATATTGTAACGGTTAAAAAACCACCACAAATGTTGTCATCAAACCCGGAAATGAAAAATGTAAAATGAAAAATTGGCTCCAATTTTGTAACGGTTCCAAAACTGCTACAAATAAATTTGAATTTCAAAAAAATTGGCACCTAAAATTTCTAGCCATTACAAAACCGCTACAAATAAATGAAATTTCAAAACTAGTACCAAAAAATTGAATCCAATTTGTGTTTTTAATTTGTAGCAGTTCTGAAACTACTATAAATTATTGAGAAAATTTGAAAACAATATATACACTAATATGAGTCCATTATATTGTGTTAAAAAGTTTATTATTGCATCAAATTAAATAATAGTAATTATCATTTGAGAAGAATGATTAAAATTATGTAATATTAAAAATATGTAAATAATAAGGACTTGTTATATTGTTTACTAGAGGCTGATCATTATGAATTGAATATTGAATATGTTAGATCCCAAGTTTTGATGATAACAAAAGTCAATTGTGTACAAATCATGTTTTATAAGTTTAAGAAATGTTTACAAAGTTACCAAATGCATATAGCAATGTTTGTTGTGTCTGCTGTCAAAATGAACTAGTGTGCTTGAGCATGAGTCTAGCACTCGAGCATGGAACCCTTCTGTGCTCGAGCAGATGCGAGTGATAGCCAGAAAGTGTTTGCTCGAGAAGCATGCTATTGTTATTTTTACTGATTCACTCGAGCACTGGAGATAGCACTCGAGCAGAGGAGCCTTTCTCACTCGAGCACATGCGAGTGAGAGACTGCGAGTGCTTAGCCGAGAGCAAGTTTTGTCATTCTTCCTTGATGCACTCGAGCAGAGAAATCAATGCTCGAGCATGAGTGACCGGTACTCAAGCACTAGCGAGTGAAGGTATGCGAGTGCTTGGCCGAGAGTCATGAAGATCAGAGAAGCACAAGTATGCTCGAGTGAAACATCAGCACTTGAGAGTGAAAAATCTATCCCTCTTAAATTCTGATGCGAGTGTTGGTATTCAGGGTATATTACTTGAGAATATTCTTCTCACTCGAGCAGGAGTATGTGTGCTTGAGTGAGGGCCCACATCACCTGCGAGTGTTAAATCTCACTCTTGCCAAAATGGTATGCGAGTGCTATCCAGAAAAGAAACTCCCAGTACAAAATGCAAGGCCACTCGAGCAGAAGGAGTTGTGCTCGAGTGAGGCCCCATATCACTCGCAAGTAAGAATTTTGTCTCTCTGAAATTCTATGTGAGCACAAACTTAAAACTGAAGATCAAGGAGTAAATTTGCAATATCACTTGAGTGAGCCCATCCATGCTCGAGTGATACTCTGCTAGATCACCAAATACACCAAGTCTCACAACGTTCAATCCAAATATGGTTTGATGTTATTTATTTATCTTATCATTACTTATTATCATTATTTAACATCATTTTGAATGTATTATAAGTGTGATACAGGAGGATGAACGTTTAAAATAAACTGACACAAAGAAAGTCAAACAACGGCAGACAACATCATTACAAGCACGCACGTACCTACCACATTCAGAATATTCAAACATGAGCGTGTCATTCCAGAGAAGCAAGCCCCGCTCCTCAACGATCATTACTCAAACCAGCAAAAACTGAACATCTATAAATACACAGATTCAGAGATCGTCAAGAACAACGAAGCACAAGAATTCACAAGCATATACATGAGTCTCTGCTATTCATAATTTTCTCAGTATACTTATTGACCTTCAGTGTTCATTTATTTTCTCTGTAAGAGAGTCTTCATACAATTCAAATTCTATTTTAATTTAATCTCAAGGTATTGGGACCTTGAGAGGGTAGATTTCCTTACGAGAGAAGTAATTGAGAGAATTCCTTGTTAAACCTTCCACTCATAAGACTTATAAGATATAAGCAGAAGAGAATGTTGCTGCTCGTAAGACTTACAGTGGTATAAGCAGGAGAGAACGTTGCTGCTCATAAGTCTTGTATACATAAGCAAGTGAGAAAGGTCATAGGTTGTTTTTCTGCACGTAAGACTTGTCGTAGGGGAGAGAGAAATTTCTTAGTGAGAGAATATGTCTGCTCGTAGTCCTTTCAAGGACAATTGTTGTTTTGTGGCATTCTGAGAGCCCATTGAATCTTAGAAGAATGTGAAAATCTCAGTAGGTCTTGATCTCTGAGGACTGGACGTAAGCCTGGTTGTTAGGCCGAACCAGTATAACTCTCTGTGTTCTAACCTTCTCAACCCTACTCTATCTACTCTATTTTTCATATCACCACATCACGCGAACAATTTATAACGTCACCCAATTCACCCCCTCTTGGGTGAAGCTTGCCTCTTTCATTTGGTATCAGAGCAAGGTCTTCTCCGAAGAGCCTAACAGCTTGAGAAGGATTTGATAAATGGCAACAATGGGTGAAAACATTCTTCCAGACGGAGCTTCAATCACTAAACCTCCTGGTTTTGCTGGAGAACATTTCTCATTCTAGAAAGCTAAATTCAGAGTGTTCGTGATGGCTAATGAGTTCGTCTTGTGGAATGTAATACAAGATGGTGACTATGTTCCAATGAAGAAAATCGAAGATAGAGCCGTTAAGAAGAGCCCAAAAGAGTTTGATGAGAATGATAAAAGGTTAGTAACATTAAATAGTAAAGCTATTTTAATGATACAGAGTGCTCTTAGTCAAAAAGAATATTTTCGAATATGTACTCTACCAACTGCCAAAGATATATGGGATGCTCTTGAAATTGCTCATGAAGGTACATCCAGAATCAAAGAAAATAGAGTCAATACTCTAATTACAGAATATGATCTATTTCGTATGAAACCTGGAGAAGGTATATAAGAATTCGAACTCAGGTATACTCATCTTGTTAATCAATTATCTGCTCTTGGAAAATTGTTTGATCAAAATTCCCAGGTAAGAAAGATTCTTAATATTCTTACGAAAGAATAGGAAGCGAATGTGACAGCTATTAAAGAAGCTAAAGGAGAATCTATGAGATCCGTAGCTGCTCTCTTTGGGAGTCTTTCTGAGTATGAAGGAAAGTTGAGATTCAAAAAGGAACTTGAAGAGTTCGATGATAAAAAGAAAAAGGGAATTGCACTTAAAGCTATCAAGGAAGAAGAAGAATCTTCCGAGAATGAAGATGTCCCTAATGATGATGAAATGGGAATGATCGTGAGAAAATTCAAGAGATTCTTAGAAGAGGTCAAAAGAACTTCAAAAATTATCAAGGTGGACCAAGCAAGAAAGAAAATAAAGAACAACAGATAGTATGTTATGAATGTGGGAAACCTGGACACATCAAATCCGAATGCTTCAAAAACAAAGACAAAAAGAAGCAGAAAAGGAAAGCATATATATCATCTATATGGGGTGATAGTTCGTCAGACGAAGAAAGTGACAATGACGAAGTAGCAAATCTATGCTTGGTAGCCAAGGAAGAAGAATCAGATTCTGAGGTAAGTGATTCTGAACCTACTTATGATGAATTGTTATCTGAATATAATGCATTGCATACAGAATTCATCAAAGTAGCTAAAGAAATGGTTAGCTATAAGAAGAAAGTAAAAGAATTAGAAAGTACTGTCATATCATCATGTGAAATATGTAAGGAGAAAGATAAGAAAATAAGTGATTTAACAAAAATTGTTGAAAAATTTACTAAGGGAAGTGAAACTCTTAAGGTTATTTTAAATTCTCAGAAAGTTTCATTTGATAAATCTGGAATTGGATATAAATCTGCTCATGATATGAATAAAGGATATAAGAAGAATAGTAGTAGAACATATCTTAAATATTTCAGGAATTCTGTGCATAAATCAAATCCCTTTGTATCATGTAGTTATTGTAATAGGAAAGGACATTATACTTCATCATGTTATTTCAAAAAGGGACAAGTTATTGGAACATATAAATGGGTTCCGAAAGGGACACATACATCACATACTAACCACAAAGGACCCAAGAAAGTATGGGTACCTAAAACGTGATCACCTTATTCTAGGTATGTCTCAAAGTATCTCGAGCGAATAAATGGTATATTGATAGTGGATGTTCGAGACACATGACTAGTGACAAAAATAAGTTCACCATGCTGGAAACCAGAGAAGGAGGAAAGGTAACATTTGGAGGTAATCAATATGGACGTATTGCTGGAATTGGTGAAGTGGGAAAATCCGATAGTGTTCAAATCAACGAAGTATATTTTGTTGAGGGATTATGCCACAACCTCCTGAGTGTAAGTCAAAGCACTGACAAAGATAACTGGGTGATTTTTGACTCAAAAGAGTGCTTGATAGTAAACAAGAAAGATCTACCACTAAACAAAGAATCTATCAAGGCAAAGATTCGAGCTCAAAGGGACGGTAATTGTTATACTATTGATTTAAATTCAAATTCTTCTGAAAATTGTTTTCTTAGTCGATAGAGGAAAGTTGGTTATGGCATAAGCAGTTGGCTCATGTCAATATGAATCAACTTGACAAACTGATTAGAAAAGATTTAGTTGTTGGTTTTCCTAAACTCAAATTCAAAGATAATATGATTTGTGAAGCATGTCAAAAAGGCAAACAAACTAAATCCTCTTTTAAAACAAAGTATGAGATTTCTACTTCTAAACCTTTACAATTACTTCATATGGATTTAGTAGGACCAGCAAGAGTAAAAAGTTTTGGAGGAAATTTATATACTTTAGTAATTGTCGATGATTTTACAAGATTTTCATGGACTATATTTATTTCTTCAAAAGATGAAACATTTGCTGAATTTATTTTGTTTGCTAAAAAGGTTCAAAATGACAAAGGTATTTCTATTGTTTCTATTAGGACAGACCATGGAGGAGAATTTGATAATCAACTATTTGAAGACTACTGCAACAATGAAGGAATAGATCATAACTTCTCCACTCCTAGAACACCTCAACAAAATGGAGTAGTGGAAAGAAAGAACAGAGTCCTTACAGAAATGGCGAGAGCAATACTTAATGAAAAAGAAATGTCACAAGTGTTCTGGGCAGATGCAATGAGTACTGCATGCTACATCTCAAATCGAGCATATATTCGCAAATCACTTGGAAAGACGCCATATCAACTCTACAAGGGAAGAAAGCCAAATCTTGCTCATCTACATATCTTCGGGTGTAAGTGTTTCATTCACAACAACGGTAAAGAAAACTTAGGTAAATTTGATTCAAAGTCTGATGAAGGTTTTTTTCTAGGATATTCTAATAGAAGTAAAGCTTATAGAGTTTTCAATAAAAGAACATGTACAGTTGAAGAATCTATTCATGTTGTGTTTAATGAACTTGAATCACAGACAAAACATATTGATGAAGAAGAAATGGATTTAATCAAGAAAAACAAATCTATTTCAAAACAAGATGACTTTGAAACAAATGATTTTCAAAATTTAGTAGATGTCGATGATCATGCTCAACCAAAAGCATGGAGACATATGAAAGATAATCCAATTGATCAAGTTATAGGAGATATTCATGAAGGTGTCAAAACCATAAATAGAATCCTCAATGAGGTAACTTTCTCTTCTTTTATTTCTGAAATTGAACCTTCTAATATAGAAGAAGCTTTATCTGATAATGATTGGGTGATTGCTGTGCAAGAAGAACTAAATCAATTTCAAAGAAATCAAGTTTGGGATTTGGTTCCTCGACCTAAAGATCATACGGTTATAGGGACCAAATGGGTTTTCAAAAACAAACTTGATGAATCAGCAATCATTGTGAGAAACAAAGAAAGATTGGTAGCCAAAGGCTATCATCAAGAAGAAGGTATTGATTATGAGGAAACATATGCTCCAGTGGCAAGATTGGAAGCAATACGAGTACTTCTAGCCTTTGCTTGCATTAAAGGTTTTAAACTTTATCAAATGGATGTGAAAAGTGCCTTTCTAAATGGTTATATTATGGAAGAAGTATATGTAGAACAGCCTCCTGGTTTTGAAGATGAGACAAAGCCTGATCATGTTTTCAAACTTAAGAAAGCATTATATGGTTTGAAACAAGCACCTAGAGCTTGGTATGAAAGACTAAGCAAATTTCTTCTTGATCAAAGTTTTGTCAAAGGTAAAGTAGATACAACTCTTTTCATCAAACATAACAAAAATGATATTCTAATTGTTCAAATTTATGTTGATGATATTATTTTCGGTGCTACTAACAAATCTATGTGTCAAGAATTCTCTAAGATTATGCAGGGAGAGTTTGAAATGTCCATGATGGGAGAATTGAACTTCTTTCTTGGACTTCAAATCAAACAAAAGAAGAATGATATATTTGTATCTCAAACAAAGTATTTGAAAGAGTTTTTGAAGAAATATGGATTAGATAATGCTAATGGAGCTGATACTCCAATGAGTTCTACAACATTGTTGGATGCTGATGTAAAAGGTCCTAGCTTCAACATCACTAAGTATAGAGGAATGATTGGTTCATTACTCTATCTTACAGCAAGCAAGCCAGATATTCAGTTCAGCGTGGGAATGTGTGCAAGGTATCAATCCGCTCCTAAGGTATCACATGCAGAGACAGTAAAAAGAATCTTCAAATATCTAGGAGACACTTCAGAACTTGGTCTTTGGTATCCGTGAAGAGGGAACGAGTATTTAATGGCATATTCAGATTCAGATCATGCAGGATATAAAACTGACAGAAAGAGTACCAGTGGTCAATGTCAATTTCTTGAGGCTCTCTAGTATCATGTTCAGCAAGAAGCAGAACACAGTTTCATTATCCTCGACTGAAGCTGAATATATAGCTGTAGCAAGTTGCTGTTCTCAAGTATTAAGGTTGAAACAACAACTTCAAGATTTGGGGATATACTTAAATGAGATTCCAATTTATTGTGACAACACTGGCACTATAAGCTTGGCCAAGAATCATGTACAACATTCAAGGACCAAACACAGAGACATTCGACATCACTTCATTCGAGATCACGTTCAAAAGAAGGATGTCAAAGTGGAATTCATACCAACTCATCTTCAACATGAGGATATTTTCACAAAGCCAATAGCAAAAGATCATTCCCTATATATTCGAAGAGAATTGGGAATGGTTACTCCCAATGAGTTGTAAGTTTTCTTGTTAAATATCTTAATTAAATGTGTTTTTGATGATAACCATACTAACTTTAGCATCGGAGCATTAAAAATCATTTTGTAGGTCTGTCACTCGAGCACAGAGGGTATCACTCGAGTGACAAGCTACATCACTCGAGCACGTTAGCTCTGCTCGAGCACAGCACCATTAAAAATACTCTGTTTCTTGATATGTAAAACAGAGGTTAATAGAGGAGATAAGAATACTATGAGATTATCTCAAAAGCAATAGTGAAAATTGAGCTCACTCGAGCATGAAGGACTCTCACTCGAGCATGATATGAACATGCTTGAGGTGAAGAGTGTATGCTCGAGTAAAAAGAAAGAGTTTCTTTCCAGAAGCTATCCAAAGCATGATTACTCAAATGATTTTGGAGGATTTGAGTACAAAGATGCAAAATATGGCAAGAAATCCATAATCCAGGTACGCTTTTACATGTTTTATTAAAATTTCCAGTTTATCACTCGAGCACATAAAGAACACACTCGAGCACAGTATGAACATCACTCGAGCACTAGGGTTTATGCTCGAGCATTGCTACTTATATCAGATACGCGATAGCTCAGATCGTCGCACTTCCTGCTCTCACTCGAGGAGTCTCATCACTCGAAGGTCACAACTCTTCACCTTCAACCGTTTCTCTTCAATCAATCGCGTCCATTTGCCTCAAATCACCGTTACAACTCTCCAATCTTCTATAAAAGGTGATTTTTATCCTCTGCATTTCTCATTCGGTGCCCTAATCTGTATTGCTTTTCTCTATTCTCAAAATTCTGTGAGTCTTGCCTCTTTCTTTCTTGTTTCATAATGGCAAGAACTAAAATGCCCTCCATTTCTCAGAGATCTCACTCCCTCTCCTACTCATTCCATTGCTAGTGCCTCTGCAACCCCAGAACCAACTCCTCCATCTCCTAAAATGACTTCCTCACCTTCACCTCCTCCTAAACCCAAAACCAAAAAGAGGACTCCAGCTAAGAAACCTCACCCTAAGCCTCAAATAGCAAAGAAGGTTCAACCTCCTCAAAAGAAACCAAAGGGTGTGGTGTTTAAGGAACCTATAGTTACCCGGTCTCAATCCAAAGAGGTTCAAGGAAGAGGAAAGAAAAAGGAAACTGAGCAACCACAACAATTATCTTCTTCCTCTGATGATTCATTCAACAGACAACTCCAGGAAGTAATGGAGAAATCCAAACTTGATAAGATAGTTGGAAAGATTGCTTCTCAAGTGGGTGTTTCAAGTTCACACCATGTTGGGCAATCCAGTGCCATTGCTTCAGGAGCACCTTCTGCCTCACAAGCACCAGTGGAAGATCACATTACTAGTCCTCCTGAGGGATTCATAGTTGAGGAACTAAAGGCATTATCTTATAAGGTATTTGATGATGAGTTTATTCATAGGCATTTCTGTCCAGTTGTATATGTGGATTTAGATTATTTGAAGAAGAATTTCCATTTGGATTTATATCCTTATCTTCAATACTATGCTCCCTGGCTAAATATCCATATGCCATATTCACCCACTATCGTGAAAACCTTTTATTGCAACATGAAGACCCATAACATTATGTCTAGGTCAGGTGAATTGATTGAGGAAGCAGTGTCTACTACTGTTAGAGGCAAATTCATTATGATATCTGCTAAGATCATAAATGACTTACTTGGATATGTTGCACCTCCCCCTGATCCACCTTCTTTCTCTACCAATGAAGTCTTCCAGATTTTGAGACCAAAAGACCCAATAGGTCCTCTCAATTTTAAACCTATTGATATGCCTGACTCTCACAGAATCCTTCACTATATATATTCCCGGAGCATAGTCAATAAGTCTAAAAACTTTACCCATTTTGCTTAAAAGGACTAATATCTATTGGCCTCTTTCCTAGCCGGGCAACAAAGGAATGTGGGGGAGATTATCTTCAATGAGATGAGAAGATTTCGATTTTCTTCATCAAAATCCGCAACCATACCATATCCTCAGCTTGTATCCTTCATCCTAATGAAAAACAAGGTATAGTATTTGGAAGGAACTGAGAGGGTACTCATTTCAAGGTTTGGTAAGACTTAGTTAACTCATATGCGTATCAATCTTCCGGTGAGTCAAACCAAAGCCACATCTCAGAGGGAAGCCACTTCATCAAGAGGTAATGAGGCCTAATCATCTGCTCAAGGTCCTATTCCTCCTTCTTTCCTTAATGCTTCTCTTTCCAACCATTTGACTGAAGCAATCAATCAATCAGTATCCAGTCTGAAGAAGGAATTAGTGACTGAGTATGAGAAACTTGTGGAAAAGATGGAGTCACAGGTCATTAAGTTGGTGGATAAGGCCAATACCAACTTTGACCTGATGTTCAAGACTCAGGATGAGATGTCACAGAGAATAACTGATATGGAGACCTTCTTACGTTCTCACTTCCCATCTGCATCTTCAGAAGTGCCTCCTGAGACTACTCCTACCTCACCTCCTCTTCCACAGACACATGTTCTCTTCAACGATCGAGACTCTAATGTTGATATCACCTATGATTGGTCGCCTTCACTACCTCCCTCAACCTTTGTACCACAGCCATCATCTCCACCTATTGTGCCTATTGACCCTTCCACTGCCATGGTACCCTTTGTCCCATCCTCTGATATTACTTTTCCTCAGCCCCCTTCTAATGTTGACAAAACGGGGGAGAAGGATGTGTGATGGTTTATGAGTTAAGCTATCATGGGATGTATTGGGTGTTTGGGTAGGTTTTCTGTATGGGGTAGGTTTTGATGTTATCATGGTTGAATACGGGGGGTTTATGGGTAGTTCATGATTTTTTTGTTATTATGTTATCAAGTTTATCAAGTTTATTAATCAAGTTTATTGTTAATAACTATTTCTATGATTTAAGTTTTTCTGTTTAAGAATTTGATTTATACTATGCTTATCTTGGTTGTTAAGTGTCCAGAGGAAGTATTGCAGGGAAACATGAACTTGAACCTAAAACTTGATATGCATTTGGAAACATTGATATTGTACTTCAAATTTTTTTTTCATCTTAATCAATTTTTCTTGACCTCCATCACAAAGGTTTTGTCAACATCAAAAAGGGGAGGAATGTTAGATCCCAAGTTTTGATGATAACAAAAGTCAATTGTGTACAAATCATGTTTTTATAAGTTTAAGAAATGTTTACAAAGTTACCAAATGCATATAGCAATGTTTTGTGGTGTCTGCTGTCAAAATGAACTGGTATGCTCGAGCATGAGTCTAGCACTCGAGCATGGACCCTTTCTGTGCTCGAGCAGATACGAGTGATAGCCAGAAAGTGTTTGCCCGAGAAGCATGCTACTGTTAGTTTTACTGATTCACTCGAGCACTGGAGATAGCACTCAAGCAGAAGAGCCTTTCTCACTCGAGCACATGCGAGTGAGAGACTGCAGTGCTTGGCCGAGAGCAAGTTTTGTCATTCTTCCTTGATGCACTCGAGCAGAGAAATCAATGCTCGAGCATGAGTGACCTGTACTCAAGCACTAGCGAGTGAAGGTATGCGAGTGCTTGGCCGAGAGTCATGAAGATCAGAGAAGCACAAGTATGCTCGAGCATAGCTTCATATGCTCGAGTGACACATCAGCATTCGTGAGTGAAAAATCTATCCCTCTCAAATTCTGATGTGAGTATTGGTGTTAAGGGTATATTACTTGAGAATATTCTTCTCACTCGAGTAAGAGTATGTGTGCTCGAGTGAGGGCCCACATCACCTATGAGTGTAAAATCTCACTTTTGCCAAAATGGTATGTGAGTGCTGTCCAGAGAAGAAACTCCTAGTACAAAATGCAAGGCCACTTGAGCAGAAGGAGTTGTGCTCAAGTGAGGCCCCACATCACTCGTGAGTGAGAATTTTGTCTCTCTAAAATTCTATGCGAGCACAAACTTAAAACTGAAGATCAAGGAGTAAATTTGCAATATCACTCGAGTGAACCCATCCATACTCGAGTAATACTCTGCCAGATCACCAAATACACCAAGTCTAACAACGTTCAATCCGAATATGGTTTAATGTTATTTATTTATCTTATCATTACTTATTATCATTATTTAATATCATTTTGAATGTATTATAAGTGTGATATAGGAGGATGAACGTTTAAAATAAATTGACACGAAGAAAGTCAAACAACGGCAGACAATATCATTACAAGCACGCACGTACCTACAAATTCAGAATATTCAAACATGCGCGTGTCATTCCACAGAAGCAAGCCCCGCTGCTCAACGATCATTACTCAAACGGGCAAAAACTGAACATCTATAAATACATAGATTCAGAGATCGTCAAGAACAACGAAGCACAAGAATTCACAAGCATATACATGAGTCTCTACTATTCATAATTTTCTCTGTATACTTATTGACCTTCAGTGTTCATTTATTTGCTCTGTAAGAGAGTTTTCATACAATTCAAATTCTATTTTCATTTAATCTCAAGGTATTGGGACCTTGAGAGGGTAGATTTCCTTACGAGAGAAGTAGTTGAGAGAATTCCTTGTTAAACCTTCCACTCATAAGACTTATAAGATACAAGTAGAAGAGAACGTTGCTACTCGTAAGACTTATAGTAGTGTAAGCAGGAGAGAACGTTGCTGCTCATAAGTCTTGTATACATAAGCAAGTGAGAAAGGTCATAGGTTGTTTTTCTGCACGTAAGACTTGTCGTAGGGGGGTGAGAAATTTCTTAGTGAGAGAATATTTCTGCTCATAGTCATTTCAAGGACAATTGTTGTTTTGTGGCATTCTGAGAGCCCATTGAATCTTGGAAGAATAGTGAAAATCTCAATAGGTCTTGATCTCTGAGGACTGGACGTAGGCCTGGTTGTTAGGCCGAACCAGTATAACTCTCTGTGTTCTAATCTTCTCAACCCTACTCTATCTACTCTATTTTTCATATCACCACATCAAGCGAAAAATTTATAATGTCACCCAATTCACCCCCCCTCTTCGGTGAAGCTTGCCTCTTTCAGAATATGTTGAGGAAAAGTGGTTAAATTCCTGGAGAAAAGGGAAAAATATTTAAAAATCAATATTATAAGAAGGAAAAAAATATAAAATAAGAGAATTAAAATAAATTTTACCTTATTCAATGACCTTATACAACTCTTGAAAAAAAAATCTCAGATGAGAGAAAACAAGAGAGAAGTGGGGTGGAAAGAATTAGAGTAGTGTTTGAAATAAGGTGTGGTGGAAGTATTTATAGGGATCTACATAACGCTTGTAGCGGTTTATGTGACATTATTTGTGGTGGTTTCTTTGTAGCAGTTTATCATGTTGTAGTAGTTTTTTATGCTTTATAGTGGTTTGGTCTTAGTTTTTTTAATATGAATTAAGATTTACAAGAACAAAAGAAAAAAAAATTTTAATCGTTCTTCCTCACCATCCCTACAAAAATTTTATCGAGAAAATGTTAGTGCGGTATTGTTTTGTAGAAAAATTAAATTTAAATGATGTGAACTTATAAAAATACACTGAACTATAAGTAAATTGTCATCACAGTCAAGGAAGAAGTTTTCAAAATTGACGGTCTAGAATGGCTCATTCTCATAGGTGATGTTATCCCCATCACTCATGTCAAAAAGTTCTTGAGGCTTTAAGTGAACCACCATGTTCCAATCCCTATGCCTCTCATCCTCGACATATACTGCTGATCAACTTCAGATTGACCAGTATGAATTGGTCGGAAAAAATTCACTGATGTGATGCCTAAGTCATTAGTTGTGAGTCACTGGGAAGTAGTGGTATTTACCCACAAATACTTGAACAGAGTCACGGTGACACAACCTTAGTAATTTAGTTTGTCAACATCAAGAAGAATTCCATAGTAAGGGACAACTATGAATTGTATGTTGGCATTATTGCTACTCGCATAACACCTTATCCCAAAGTGCCATAAACAACTAAATTTTGAGTTTGCAATCCTTGATCTCATGAAATCCTGCAAAACTTGAAACCATTGATATTGTATGTTGTAAACCTTTTTGCATGGTTAAGAGGGCCAATTGCGAGAGCTCTGAAATATGGTGAGTGTGGGTTGTGGTCATTTAGTATTCTACGCAAACTCTAACATACCAATTTTTATTCACTAAAAATCCATGTATATTTGTGACATTAAAAGGAATAAAATGGTGAATTTTAACGCCCTTGTATTGGCAAAATATTGAAAATAGCGGTTACATGAAGTTGGGCTAAGTGGAGACATAAAAGTTTAATTTTTGTCTCTTTAAAGGGCTACAAAATTAACCCAAATTGGAGCATGAAATAGCACAATTTTTGGCCCAATTTGTAGCGTGATTTTTTGCCAAAAGAGAAGGGAAGAAGGAAAACACAATTAAATACAACAATTGGTAAATATGTAAGGGCAAATTTGTCTTTTGGCAATAAAACAAGAAGCCCTTATTTCTTGCTAATTAAGAGGCCAATTTTGGCCAACAACAGAAAGCAAGAGAAAAAAATAAAATTTGGACACAAATCATGGGAAGTGGAAACATTATTAGCCAAGTGAAAAAGGAAGAAGCTAGAAAGTCAATAATCATATGTTAATTAGCAATAAAATGATGTTAATTAAGGAGGTAGAAGAGGATATTTTTTTGAGCTCTTATCCCTTTCCCAAAGGTCATTTTCAGTCAAGTTAAGAGCAAAGAGAGAGAGAGAGTCTTGAAAACACACTATTGCAAGAGAGAATGAGAAAGTGTACAAGAAGCAAAATCAAGGTGAGTTGAAGGTAAATTCATGTGTTTATGCCTTAAAATTCATGAAAACACACTATTGCAGCTGATGTTTGCTCAATTTCATAGTGAACGCTAAGGGACATGAATCAACAGTGGATCTAATTTGTTCACCATTACATAGAATAGAGTTAATTCTCAGTATTGACTGGCTGACAGCAAACAATATGTTGCTAGTCTGTGAAAGCAAAAAGGTTATTTATCCTAATATGCAATCCAATGCCAACTTAGAAATCAACCTTAATTTTCTCTCAGCAGATAAGACTAAGAGATGTTTGCATAAAGGTTATTAAGGGTATATAGTATTCTTCTCAATGCAGATAGAGGCTGGAATAGCACTTGAGGATATCCCTTTGGTAAACAAGTTTCCTTATGTGTTTCTGGAGGATATATGAGGACTACCCCTGGATAGAAAAGTGGAGTTTGCAATTGAAACTAAGCCTGGAGTGGGACCAATATCTAAAGCCCCATACAGGATGGCTTCAAATAAGATAGTATAATTGAAAAAGCATATTGAGGAGCTATTAGAAAAAGGGTTTGTTTTACCCAGTGTCTCGCTATGGGGAGCTCCAATACTCTTTGTCAAGAAGAAAAATAGAAGCCTGGGACTCTGTATTGATTACAGGGAATTAAACAAGGTGACCGTTAAGAATAAATGCCCACTTCCTAGAATTAACGATCTACTTGAACAGCTATCTAGTTCCTATGTTCTCTCAAAAATTGATTTTAGATTAGGGTATCACTAACTCAGAGTAAAAGTGGAAGATGTACCAAAGACAACTTTCAGAACCAGATATTGCTATTATGAGTTTCTAGTAATGCCATTTAGGCTTACCAATACACCTTTAGTATTTATGGACTACATGAATTGAATTTTCCGTCTGTGTCTAGACCAATTTATAGTAGTTTTCATTGATGATATTTTAGTGTATTCACAGAGTAGAACAGAGTATGAAAAACATTTGAGAACAGTGTTGAACATATTAAGAGATAAGCAACTCTACACCAAACTAAGCAAGTGTGAGTTTTGGCTTTCAAAAGTTAAATTTCTGGGCCATGTAGTCTCACAAGAAGGGGTCTCAGTAGATCTTAGCAAGGATGAAGCAATATTAAACTAGATCTTAGCAAGGAGGAAGCAATACTGGTTATTACAGGCGATTCATACATAATTCTCCAGAATTGCTTTGCCTTTGGTAAAGTTAACATGGGAAATTCAACCTTTTATGTGGGACGATAGTTATGAAAGGAGCTTCACAGAGCTGAAGGAAAGATTAATAACAATACCAGTATTAACAATCCCAGATCCACAATTGATCTATGTGGTCTACAGTGATGTAAGCAAGCATGGATTGGGATGTGTCTTGATGTAATAGGGCAGAGCAATAGCATATGCCTCTCATCAGCTAAACCCTTATAAACAAAACTATGCTACTCATGATCCTGAGTTAGTAGCAGTTGTATTTGCATTGAAAATCTGTAGACACTATCTCTATAGGACAATCATAGAGCTGTACTACAACCACCAGAGCTAAAAGTATTTGTATGATAAGAAAAAACTGGGCATGAGATAGCGTAAATGGATGGAGATACTTAAAGATTACAACTTGGAGATCAAATACCATCCTGGAAAGGCTAATGTTGTTGTAGATGCATTGAGATACAAGATAGTGTAGGTGGCAAGCTTAATGATTCATAAGCAAAGACTGATTAAAGATTTCAGAGATCTCAATTTATCTAATTATGATTTGTGGCAACAATGTTAGTCAGGAAGAAAATGATCTAAGAACAACAATCAAAGAAGCTCAGATGTAGTATAGAAGAGCATAGTCTATCTGGACATAATTGAACGGGGAGAAACTCAAGAATATGACTTGTCACTGAGTTGCCTAGTCAGACACAGAAAGCGGATAAATGTTCCATCACAAACAGAACTAAAATAGAAAATCCTGGATAAAGCACATAAGAGTAAGTATACTCTACACCCGGAGCAACTAAAATGTGTCATGACTTGAAGTCTATGTAATAGTGGCCAAGGATGAAAAGAAATGTGACAAAGTTTATTGCTCATTGTCTCATTTGTCAGAAGGTGAAAGTCGAGCATCAATAACCGTCAGGACTCTTGCAGAACCCTGAAATTCTTGAGTGAGAATTGGAGAGCATCACTGTGAATTTCATGATAGGATTAGCCAAAATCAGAAAATCATGATGCAATATGGGTAATTGTTGACCAATTCACAAAAACAGCCCATTTCCTACTAATGAGATTGTACGATTACATGGTGAACCAAAGAACATAATTTCTAACAGAGATCCTTGATTCACTTCCAATTTTTAGAAGGCAGTACATGAGGCTTTGGGTACCAAGCTCAGATTTAGTAGGACCTATCATCCTTAGACAAATGGACAAACAGAAAGAATGATACAGATGTTAGAGGATATGTTAAGGATGTGCGTACTAGATTTTAAAGGAAGCTGGGTTTGATTCCTTCCACTTGTAGAGTTTGCATATAACAACAGTTATCATTTGAGCATTCAAATGGCTCCATATGAAGTATTGTATGGAAGGAAGTGTCCATCGGCCTTGTGTTAGGCAAAGCTATTTGAGAGGCAGATATATGGGCTGGATATAGTTAACCAGATAACAGAACAGATCAAATTGATAAAGTAGAGATTGTTAGCTGCTCAGTGTAGGTAGAAGAGCTATACTAACAAGAGGCAGAAACCTCTAGAGTTCAAAGTCGGAGATCATCTATTCATAAAAGTCTCACCTGTCACTAGTATTAGTAAGGCATTAAAGGTAGAGAAGCTAAGCCTAAGGTATATTGGTCCATTTGAAATATTATTGAGAATTGGGCTAGTAGTATGCCTGATAGCTTTACCCCTGAATTTGAGAAGATTATATGATGTCTTCCATGTCTCACAGTTAAAGAAGTATCAACCCAACCCAGAGCATGTAATTGAAAATGAAGATGTTGATATGCAGGAAGATTTTACACATGAGGCTGGACCTAACCAAATCATTGATTAGCAAGAGAAATAACTTAGGCACAGGAGTATCCCGTTCATAAAAGTAGTATGGAAGGGTTTATCTCTTAGAGAAGCTACCTAGGAAACAATGGAAGATATGTAAAAGTGTTACCTGAAATTCATGAATGTGTACATATAGCGAATTTTGGGGATGAAATTTATTAAGGGGGGAGAGATGTAATATCCCAATTTTTATTCACCAATATTCGTTGTATGTTTGTGACATTAAAAGGAATAAAATGGTGAATTTTGTTTTGTATTGGCGAAATATTGAAAATAGGGGTTACATGAAGATAGGCTAAATTAAGACATAAATGTTTAATTTTTGTCTCATTAAAGGGCTACAAAATTAACCCTAATTGGAGCATGGGAAAGCACAATTTTTGGCCCAATTTATAGTGTGATTTTCAGCATAAAATGAGAAAGGAAGAAGGAAGACACAATTAAATACAACAATTGGCAAACATGTAAGGGCAAATTGGTCTTTCGGCCATAAAGAACGAAGCTCTTATTTTTTGCTAATTAAGAGGCCAATTTTGGCCAATAACAGAAGGCAAGAGGAAAAAATAAAACTTGGACACAAATCATGACAAGTGGAAGCATTATTAGCCAAGTGAGAAAGGAAGAAGCCAAAAAGTCAATAATAACATATTAATTAGCAATAAAATGATGTTAATTAAGGAGGTGGAAGAGAAATTTTTTGAGAGCTCGTATCCCTTTCCCAAAGGCCATTTTCTACTAAGTTACGAGAAAAGAGAGAGAAAGAGTCTTGAAAACACACTATTGCAAGAGAGAAGGAGCAAGTGTACAAGAAGCAAAATCAAGGTGAGTTGAAGGTAAATTCATGTGTTTATGCCTTCAGATTCATGGAAACTCTCTCTAATCTCTATGCCTTCTTGAAACACACATGTAACAAGCACAAAATCAAGAGCAAGAAGGAAGAGGAGGGATGGTTTTAGTGAGAGAAAGAAGAGAAATCAAAGGTAAACTCATGAACCTTGATTTTCATGTTGATTTAAGATTTGCTTATTGTTGTTGTGGTTGATTTATGGCTTTGTGTTGTTTGAATTTGTGATTTAGGATGCTCAAACCCTAAGGGGAGGTGCTACCCAAAATTTAATTAAACATGTTTAAAAAGTGTTTAAGTGGTTAAACAAGTGATTAGAAGTGAAAGGAAGAAGTTTGTTGAATGGAATCATGAAAATTGCATTGTTCCAAAAATTTTTAAAAGTTTTGTCCAGTAGCTATTTTGGGGGATAGAGCTGGAATTTTGTGTTTTTGATGACTCCATTGTGTTCAAAATGAAGAATTGTGCAGGAAACATGTAAAGTATCAAGTATAAAGGCCTTAGGATGTGAAATGACAATTTTACACCTAAAACCCCAACTTAGGGGATGGTTAGGGCATTTTCATCATTTGAGTGTGAATTTGTAAATCTGACGTCAAAAATGAATTCTACAACTGAAATTGTGTAGGAATAGCCTCATTCATAATTTTTGAAAAAGTATAGTTAGACCGGGTATTAAGGGACTTAGATTAGGTCCCTAGGGCTATTTTGGTCGTTTTGCAGTTTTAAGCAAATATAACCAAACTACATGAGTTTGAAATAATACATGAATGAGTAATAATAGATCTATTGTAAATTTGGAATTTTAGGACTTGTTAGTTGACCAAGCTGGAACAAGGTTTAGTAGACAGCGGAAGGGATTTTCAGGTAGTAACTCTCTCTTTCATATACTATGTGATTGTTTATATGCTTTATATGTAACAAGAGTTGTAGACTCAAACTAGTTTTGGTGTGGGAAAAAGCACAAGTATGACCCAGTGGGAAAAGCACAAGTACCATCAGGCCCAGTAGGACCCTACTAGGGCAGTGAGACAAGTCTGGCAGATAGTTATCTATGCCATAACAGTACACCAAGTAGGGTCATACAGTCATATGATCCCGAACAGTTCATATAGCAAGGCCAGTAAAGGCACAAATAGTCATTTTTACATGAACGCAGAGCAAATAGACAGGTCTACAATATTATAATTCTATTACTTATATGGTGCATTGCTTGTTTATTTATCATATTTTATATAATTAATTGTATGTTACTACTGAGATTCGTTCGAATATCACCCTTTTCCCAAAATTTAAAATTTATTCAGCTGAAGGGAGCAACCCTAAGGGCAAAGCTGTGGATACCAGCAACTGAGGGTTTTGATACATATCAAGCTACTGTTGGTTATATGTAGCTTTATTTTGTTTTTTGGCCTCTGTAAATATTTTGGGTAAACCTTATGGAATTCCCTGTATATGTAATCAAGTATATTGTATCAGTATACTTATGCTATTTCAGTATGCCCATTGAACTGTGCGTTGTCACTCTATTAATTATCAAAATGTTATGAGGGTGTGACACAATGTAGCTTGGGAATTCTTTATGGACATTTTGCCAACTTTGAAGAATGTTTGTGTTCAGATCCTAAGTTGATGCTTCATATGACTTCTGAATTCCCTGCAATTAATCATGGGAAAACAACCATAAAATGTAAGTATAGATATAGAATAACATATAAGTGTACAATTCTTACTGAAGGAAAGGTTTAACTTGAGTGCAATTAATTAAGATATGTCTATGTGCTTGTAACTTCTCAGTTGCCGTTAATTTAAAGTTTACAATTACTCCAACAAGAGCGATTAACAACTCCCCTGATGTTGGTGTAGGTTCAGAACAATCGTCTACACGAGGTGGTTGGTTGAAAGCCATCTCAGTATCATTAAAGTACCTTTAACAGAAATACAGGACCTCATCCCCTATATAACCTTCAGCTATAGAACTTTCTAGTCATGCCTTATTCCTTTTGTAAGATTTTAATTTCCCAAGAAACCTACAAAGTAAAGAAGAAAAAATGATACTCAATGCTGAAAAAGGAAACTAGCAAACATAAGAATTAATAATGATGCACATATGTAAAATGGGTACCTCTCAATAGGATGCATCCATCAATATTAAACTAGGCCAGCAAGCTTTGTTTTATGAACAAGGTGGACTATAAGGTGAACCATCACAGTGAAAAAGGATGAAGGAAAGATCATCTTCAAATGACAAAGCGTAATAATGATTTTGGATTGCAGCTGATTGAGCTCCTTAACGATCAAAACCTTGGAACACAACTTTCAAAAGAAAGAATAAACCTCTACCAAAATAATGGACATATAAGGAGAAAGTGCATTCTTTATGGCTAGTGGAAGCAATTATTGCATAAGAACATGTGAGTTATTACTCTTCAGGCTAGCAACCTTTCGATCTTGCATGTCAATACATCGTGAAATGTTGCTTGAATACCCATAATGAACTTTTATTTTCTTCAACATCTAAGGAAGACTTCTTTGTTCAGTTTTGTGAGGGTGAACTTTGTCAATTGAAATTTGTCATGCCCATCTGGCCATACGTTTGCACGAACTCCCATGGCACGTAAATATTTTCTCGCTTGACGATGATCTTGTGATTTGCTAGGTTCGTTAAGCAGCGTATATAGCATATTGTCACACACATCTTTTTCAATGTACATGACATAAAGACTGTGGCAAAGTAAATTAGATTTTCAATATGGAAGAGTGAAGAAAATGCATATCTTTCTCCATTACTGAGGCATAAAAGCAGAAGTCCTACTCATCTTTCACCTTACTTTTGCTACATCATTACTTTTTTTGAACTCGAACTCAACATCCTTAAACTGCTGTAAGATATATGCACTAGATAAAATCTGAGTTAGTCATCTTTTTTGTTGGTTTCTCATTGAAACGATTCTATTGCAATCTAAACTTGTGCTTTCCATCGAGAAACCTCTTATGCCCCATTAAGCACCACTTTCGGCTGTGAGGAAGGCACACTTTGTTAAAGTCAAAATTGCAAGCTAGGCACGCTAACCTAGTATGTACATTCCACTTGGATAATGTTTCCAGGCCAAAAAAGTCACTAATCGTCCACATCAAGGTTGCATGCAAGTTCAAAAATGTCTTCTCGTATGCATCATATATCTCAATGCTGACATTCCACAAGTCAAGCAATTCTACAATAAGTGGTTGGAGATACACATCGATGTCATTAGCCGGTGCCTTTCTACCTAGAATAATTATAGACAAAATGAAAGAGCTTTGTTTTATACACATCTAGGGGATAAGTTATAGGGAACTAAGACTACTGGCCAAATACTGTAACTTGTCCTAAGATTCCTAAATGGATTAAAACCGTCAGTCTCTAAAGCAAGCCAAATATTTCTGGGGTTAGCAGTGAAAGATATAATGTCTTTGTCAAAGAATTTCTAGGCTTCTGCATCCTCAAGATGTCTTAATTTACCATCTTCATTCTTATCAACCTCATATCACCTTATATGCTCCTCTGTTTTAAACGATATAAACAATCTTTGTAACCACGGCTTAAAAGGAAAGTACCTGAGAATCTTTATAGGTTTGTTCTTCTACTTTTTCCCCTTCCGAATTGTCTTGTACCTCAAGATGGGACATCGCTTACAAGTTTCCTTGCTAGTATCATCTCCCCAAAACAACATACAATCGTTAGGGCATGCATCGATTTTTTGGTAGTTCAAGCCCAATTTGTTAATAATATTCTTGGCCTCGTAGAATGTTGTGGGAATCTCTACATTGGGGAACAAATCTTGTAATAATTCCAGCAACATCAACATACCCTTATATGTTATTCCACACAAGCACTTAATATGATAAAACTTAATTAAGAAAGATAATTTAGAGTATTTTCGACAACCTTGATATGAAGGTCAATTTGCTTAATTCATTAGGCTGAAAAAATCCTGAGATACTTTATTCTTCAATAACACAAGGTTTGAACCCTACACTTCTTCATTAAAGTTGCCATCTTGAAAACCAAATGCAACACACATAGCCTTATTAATAGGATCCTCTTCATCTACTTGAACTCATACTTGTGAACTTCAAGGAAGAGGATCATCATATATTATACCGGCCTTCTAACCATGAACTCCCCAGAATATATAGTCTTTCGGGAAAGGCTTCACAAGCACATGTTCTTTAACAACTTGTCGTGTATGCCACTTCTTGAACTTGCATTTCTGACATGGATATACAATCTTGCCATTACAACTAGTGTGAGTGTATGTAAAATCCAAGAAGTTGTTTAAATAGTACAAATAAGCTGAGAATTGCATGCCAACTTGATCCATGACTTATCCATTTCTAGTGAAAAAATTTGACACAAAAGATGAGTGAAGGAAGAATGATGAGTGCCTGAAAGCTTAAATTCAAATTTTTCAATGTTCAAACATTTGTAGCAGTTAAAGACTGCTACATTAACTACTACTTGATGAACCCATGTCGTGTGAATTCTCAAAATAAATTAGTTTTGAAAATATAGCATAGTAGCTCAACCTAGGTTGTTCTTGTAAGGAGATTAATTTTCAAGTTTTTAAATAGTAAAGTGATAAATATTTTAAAGTTGTGAGAAATCATTTTGAGAAATTTTTTATAAAACTAATGAAATAATCTAATCTAATTCAATACTTTTTTATTTTTCGGTTTTCAAGACAAAGAAGCAAATATAATTGAAATTAACAAAAACAACAAGATAAATTCAATGAACTAGTATAATGATGAAATAAGATTCCCTTGGGTTGAGGTTTTAGTCTTCCTTGCTTGCTAACGATAAGAATTCAATATTATGAGTCAATAGGATGGACTTAAACTACCACTAGATCCATACTTGCAATACTCATTTAATTCATTCTACCGAAGCAATTAAATGAATACCACCAAATAATTGTGACTCAAGGAGATGAATAATTAACTTCTAATTCTAAATTGTAATTACCATTACAAAAATTCAAAGTACTCATTTTAGTCATTTAAAATCCACTCAATTGAATTGGAATAAACAACTGAACCTACTCCTAATATGAATCATACAAAGCTTAATTAATCAACTCCTAGCTCAACTACCAAGTTTACTCACTTGGCATAGAACAATCTAAATCACAACCACATACTTAACCAAGCCATATAATTATGAACTAGAAAGAGAGTTTAAAGGAATTCTATTAAAGTTTAGAAGCTCAAACTATTACCCAACTCAAGAAAATCACCAAAACTTAGCTACTCATGGAAGAGGAAGATGAAGCTTGATGAATGAGGAAGAGATTAGCCATGGAGAACAAAGGAAAAGCACCAATTAGATCTTTAATTAAAGCGCCGAACAGCTCTTCCTTACTTCAATAATCCATTCGGTCTTTCCCTACTTCAATAATCCATTCAATCAGCTCTATGCAACAAATAAGCTCTTGCTTTTCTTCAATAAGCACCAAAATTATCCTCCTCTGCTCCCTCGAATGACCCCATAATTTAATAAAGTGGTTCAGCTTTCTCCTCTTCAATCTTCATTTCACTCCCCTTTTTCCTTCACATAGCTACCTCCCTTCTTCCTTTTCACGTGGTCCCCTCTCCTTTTAACTGGTCCAACTTTTTTTAGTCAATCTCTTCTCTCCAATTTCTTCATAACCGCCTTTCCCTTCTTTCTTTCATTCTTCCTTTTTTTGGCCCAGCATCTCTCTTCTCTTTTTTATTCCATTCTCTAATTTGAGTCCACCTCATCAATATTTCCTTCTTCAAATCGGTCCAGCCCATCTTTTCTCAATTATTCCCATTCGTTCCCTCTTTCATTTCCTTCAATTATTTCAGCTGCTCTCTAATTCCTCTACACAGCTGCCTCTCACAAAATAGACAATGCTCCCCACTTTACCTTTACTTCTTCAATCGTCTTTAAGTTAAAAAGTGAGTTAAGGTATGTTTGGATAAGAGTTAAAAATTTGTTTAGGCATTAGGCACAAAATTGCAATCACCAAACAAGGCCCTTACTCATTTAATCTCCTCTTAGAAAAAATGTGAAAATAAATTTTGCACTTGTGATGTTCACTCTTGTCCTTCATTAAGCTCCAAAATAACATCTTTGACCTTAACTACTTTACAAAAATTTTGCCACATCATCACCTACAAAATTAGATTCACAAAGCTAATATCTTTTGCTTACAATTAAGAAATAATGGGAATAAAAAATATTAATTACAAATATAATAATTTAACCACTATAATTCCTAAATTATCCTTTCACTAAAATCTCATATTGACACTTGATTATGCCCAAAATATTCAATTAAGTCCGAAAAAAGCTTAAGATTAATTACTAAAAATATATAAAATATTGAGCTCATCAATTCCCCCACACTTAAGCTTTTGCACTCTTGAGCAAAACATTAAACTCAACACTAGGAAAAGAGGGATGAAAGTTGAAGAATAGGTAAGATCAAGCTTCAAGAATCACACTTAGGCAAGTAATGAGGTATCCACCTATCCAAATTCAATGAACATATCAAAAATTGAAGTAGCAAGAGTGATGCAAGGTTTAATTACAATGAGCTTACTTGGAAACCTTAACTAGGATAAGTGTTTGCACTCTTCTCTCATATAAGGTAGTTTTTTTTTCACTCACATCCACTTTAAGCACACTCTACCATAGGCATGTAATATTTATAGGCTATCTACTAATTGTAACAATGGCATAAATAAATCCAAAGTACTTTGTAGGGTTGTAATGTTGAATAGGCCAAATAATGGAAAATTAGAGCAGGTTACCATGCATGCATCAAATTCAATTAGCATAACCAATAACACTAATCACAATAGTGTAACTTTCTTTTGCCAAAATTTTCCATTTCAACTCATCAATACATTTTTTTTATTTATATGAAGTGCCATTTATTTATTTATTCTTTTGGTCCTCTCTTTTGTTTTTTTTCTTTTTTATTTTTGCTTTTGTTTGTCTTCTTCTTCTTCTTCTTCTTCTTCTTCTTGTATATTCACATGGCATTTATCATCATATTTACAAGAGCAACATTTATATTTCCTCATCATAGTGCTAACGGAATTTGATGGAAACTGCAAGCATGGCATTTGTATAATAAAAATCAAAATGAAATGAAGGGCTCAAAGGGGTAAACAATAGTGAACAATGATTGCTTTGTGTTTAGGTTAGAAGGCTTAGAAATGAATGCCAATGTCATCTCTATCCATACCATTGCAAAATGTAAGCTCAAGCAAGAAACAAAATAGGTTCTAGAGAGCAATAATCTAAGTGGATAAATCACACAATGAAATGAATAATTAGGCCCAAAACACCTTCCAACTAAGCTTTTTGTTCCTTAACAAACTCATCAAAATTAAGCCATGCATTATTAAAACACTTGAATTTTTTGGCAATTTACTAATTTAAAGCAAGTTTCAACCATGAATCTAACTATGAATAATTGAAATACATGATCATGATTAGAGAACTAAAAAATCTCAATGAATTGGAACAAAAACAACAAAGGACAAAAGTAGTAGACAGAGCATATGAAGTCAAATTGAAATCCACCATGAGAATAAACACACTCCCCTACACTCAATCCTTACATTACCCTCAATGTAATTCACAAAAACAAAGCACCTAAATGCACTTATCTCTTGGGTGAAGTGAATGTTTGAAGTCTAATCCAAGATTGAATCACAACACATTATCGTCATAGGGAGAGAGAAAGACAAGACATAATTGAAAATAGTTCTTAGAGATTAGCCACAAGGATAGGGAGAAAAGGGTAATGGAGGATAAGGCTAAGCACAAGAGTATGATTCAAAATGGAGTTTATTCAATTGAAAATTGCAATCTATAGCTACTTGAAAAATAAGACACACATGCTACCTTTTACTACTGGTAGTCTCCCCCCCATACTTGTTCAATAGCATACGATCAATTAAATTTAGAACAAGATAAGGAAGGAGACAATCTTATAATCATGGTGGCTTGTAACTAGATAGAAAAATCAAAAGAAAGCTCAGTATTTTACTCCTCAATAGTTTAGGCCCAAGTAGGAGTAGAGGTTCCCAAATCCAAAGATAATAGGAATGAGGGCAACCACCAAGAGAATTAGCCTACAAATAATTAACCAAAACAATAGTTGTACCTACTCCAAAGATGCCACATGAATCAAAATAATTAAATCCATTGCTAGTATTAGGACCAATGAAATGGCATAATAGTGTATGTAATGTGAGAAGACTAGAGGCGGGTGTATTTGATTACAAGTGCTTGTCACAACCAATAAAGTCAACTAGTGGCATACAGCAAGCAACACTAGGTGTTAAAGAATCAATTTAGATTTTAGTAATGGTAGTGTCATATTCAAGCATTGCTCTATCATCTATAGCACAATCCAAGTCAATAAAATCACTAACAACATCAAATCCTAATATATCAGGAGGTAAATTAGACCATAGGATTGGAAATAGGAGTCATGAATATTCTTCAATAGTCACTAGGTAAATCAAAAGCACTATTAGTTGAAATAATGGGTACATATTTGTCATCATAAAAATTGTGCACATTAAACTCTTGTAAACAAAGATTGACCTTAGAATTAGTAATCAATTTTGATTTAACATCTTTATCTTCACTCTTGTATGAAGTGGAAAGCATAGAATCCAATAAAAAATTGAAGTGTATCAAATCACCTTTACAAGTTAGAGAGGAAGAAGAAAGAGAATTACTCATATAATTATCACCCAAGGATTCCAAACTTTCAAAGCAATCATTTTTCTTTTCTAAATTTGGTGGCAAATCACAATATAGCACTTATTGGAAAGATTCATCAACATGCAAAATGTTATTAGTTAAAACTTCAGAATATGTGTTACCAACAAGGCTACAAGGGACTAATCCAATGGAAATTTTATGCATTTGGCATTCTAGACCATAACTATTCTCACTCATATCATGAACACTAGCATCCATGCAAGATTTGACATTTTCACAATGCTCATGCTTACAATCATCAACATATGTAATCAAATCACATTACTAGAATTAATGGATTAAGCAATTACATGTTCAAGCATTAGAGGGGATTCAAAAATTATTTCCTCATCCACCTCATTATCACTCAAATCATTGATTACTTTATCTATTAAAGTAGTAGGAGAGTCAACTTTTATAAGGATATGATTGTAACCAAAGGCTAAGAAAGACGGTTCATTGATTTTTTGTACTTGCTTCACTTCTTGTGCTTGGATGGATGCATTTGGTTGAATAATTAAAGGTTGAGAACTCTCCACATGCGAAGTAGCATAAGCTCTTGATTTTAGGTTCCTTGTTTCTCCTTATGTAAGTCTTGAAGCCAATGGGTTCCAACTTCACCTCCCATTTTTACCCATAACATGTGATTATAATATGCCTTGAAGAATTCATCAATATCTTTCAATTGCTCTTCTCTCTCTTTAGAGCTATCAATTGTTCCTTAATACATAAGTAATTGAAGGTATTGCTCTTGGAGTGTCTCATATTTTCTTGTTAAGGTACTTGTTAGGGAATCTATGTTGTGGGGTGAGAAGAGGGTATCCAATCCACTAGGTTGTGAGTCATAAAGTGGAGGTGGAGGTTTAAGGTAGGATAGGAGGGAAGGTTTACAAAGTGGTGGGTGAAATGATTGGAATAGGGGTTGGTGTGTTCAGTAAGAGGGTAGATGGTGTAAAGGAGATGGTTTATATGGTGGCCTTTGTGATAAAGGGATAGGGTCAATATTTAGATTGTATAGTAGGAAACAAAAAGTCATGTTGTGGCCTATATGGGGATTGTATGGATAATGAAGGGACATGGAAGGGTTGGTGTGGTGGAAAAGATTGTTGGTGATGGGGTTTATGATATAGGTTGTGGAAGGATGATCATATTCTTGACTATTAAAACTTCTCTCTTGACTCTCCAACCAGGCATGAAGAAGTTGTAACTGATGCCGTATGACTTCAAAGCTTTGTGAAAGAGGATCTTTCATTCCAGTAGTATTACCAAGAGCTTCCTAAAGAGGAAGAATGCAAAGTTGCTCACCACAAACCTAGAGTAAACTACACAATGACCACTAGGAATATAATAGCAAAGCAACAAAATGCAAATTTCTTTTTGTGTGTTTTTTTAGAGAATTTTATATGCAAATGGAATGCAAAACAACTATGAACATGAAAAATGACCTAAACCACTACCAAATACTCCAACAATTAACAATTACCTAAGACAAACTCAAAAACACACTAACAAACAAGAAAAATTAAAGAAAATAAAAAAAAATAAACCTAATCAAAACACTAGAAAAATTCCAAAAAAGAAATAAAATTCAGAAAAGTATAGCAAACCTTTGAATTTGGCTAAACTCCAGTAGACCTAATAGCTATAGCTATTAGTCTTGTTTAGAATGCTGAAAAACTTTGGCATGTCAAATTTCAGAATTTTCTAGGCCAAAATATTTCAATTCTAGCAAGACAGTGCTATGCAAAGCTCAGATTTCAGCCAACATTCAAATGAGCGCCACACGATCTTTACCAAACTAAGACACACTATGACAACTGAAAAGAACACTTAACTACTTAAAACCTTGGCAATCATCCTCCCCAGCAATATTACCATTGAAAAATGCATGTCGTGTGAGTTCTCTAAATAAACTAGGTTTGAAAATGTAATGTAGTAGCTCAACCTAGGTTGTTCTTGTGAGGAGATTAATTTCTAAGTTTTTAAATAGTAAAATGATAAATACCTTAAAGTTGTGAGAAATCATTTTGAGAAATTGTTTATAAAACTAATGAAGTAATCTAATATAATTCAATATTTTGTATTTTTCAGTTTTCAAGACAAAGAAGCAAATGGAATCGAAATTAACAATAACAGCAAGATAAATTCAATGAACTAGTATAATGATTAAACGAGATTCTGTTGAGCTGAGGTTTTAGTCTTCCTTGCTTGCTAATGACAAGAATTCAATATGATTCAAGAGGATGGACTTAAGCTACCACTATATCCATACTTACAATACTCATTTAATTCATTCTATCAAAGCAATTAAATGAATACCACAAAACAATTGTGACTCAAGGAGATGAATAATTAACTTCCAATTCTAAATTGTAATTTCCATTGCAAAAATTCAAAGTAGTTAGTTTAATCATTTAAAATCCAATCAACCGAGTTGGAATAAACAACTAAACCTGCTCCTAATATGAATCATACAAAGCTTAATTAATCAACTCCTAGCTCAACCACCAAGTTTATTCACTTGGCATAGAACAATCTAGATTACAACCACATACTTAACCAAGCTATATAATTATGAACTAGAAAGAGAGTTTAAAGGAATTACATTGAAGTTTAGAAGCTTAAACCATTACCCAACTCAAGGAAATCACCAAAAATTAGCTACTCATTGAAGAGGAAGATAAAGCTTGATGAATGAAGAAGAGATTAGCCATGGAGAACAAAGGAAAAGCACTGAACAGCTCTTTAATTAAAGCACTGAACAACTTTTCCATACTTCAATAATCCATTTGGTCAGGTCTATGTAACAAATCAACTCTTGCTTTTCTTCAATAAGCACCAAAAACCTTTCCTCTACTCTATCGAATGACCCTACACTTTAATAAAATAGTTCAACTCTCTCCTCTTTAATCTTCATTTCGCTCTCCTCTTTCCTTCACACAACCGCTTCCCTTCTTCCTTTTCACGTAGTCCCCTCTCCTTTTGATCGGTTTAAATTTATTTTTTAATTGTTTCTTCTCTCCAATTTCTTCACAACCGCCTTTCCCTTCTTTCTTTTATTCTTCCCTTTTTTCGGTCCAGCAGCTCTCTTTTCTTTTCCATTCCATTCTCCAATTTCGGTCCACCTCATTAATCTTTCCTTCTTCAAATCGGCCCAGCCCATCTCTTCTCAATTATTCTCATTCGCTCCTTCCTTCATTTCCTTCAATTATTTTGGTTGCTCTCTAATTCCTCTACACAACCGCCTCTCACCAAATAGACAATGGTCCCCACTTTTCCTTTGCTTCTTCAATTGTCTTTAGGTTAAAGAGTGAGTTAATATATGTTTGTATGAGAGGTAAAAATCTGTTTTCGCATTAAGCACAAAATTGCAACCACCAAGTAAGGCTTTTACTCATTTAACCTCTTCTTAGAAAAAATGTGAAAATAAATTCTACACTAGTGATGTTCCACTCTTGTCCTTCATTAAGCTCCAAAATAACATCTTTGACCTTGACCACTTCACAAAATTTGTGACACATCATCACTGATGGACCCATGTCGTGTGAGTTCACAAAATAAAACTAGGTCTGAAAATGTAGCGTAATAGCTCAACCTATGTCGTTCTTATGAGGAGATTAATTTTCAAGTTTCTAAGTAGTAAAGTGATAAAAACCTTAAAGTTGTGAGGAATCATTTTGGAAAATTCCTTTTTAAACTAATGAAATAATCTAATCTAATTCAATATTTTTCTATTTTTTGGTTTTCAAGACAAAGAAGCAAATGGAATTGAAATTAACAATAAAAAAAGTAAATTTAATAAAATAGAATAATAATGAAATGGGATTCCCTTGAGTTGAGATTTTAGTCTTCCTTGCTTGCTAATGATATGCATTACTACATAATATACTTATAAAGACCCTAAAGGACGTCCCTTTTTAAAAAAGGGACGTCCAAAATATGGTCAGGTTCAAATTTTAGAGATTGGCGCGTCTGATTACCTTTAAACGTCATAAAAAAAAGCCTTTAGACGTCCCCAAAGGGGCTAGGGACGTCTAAAGATACCTTTAGACGTCCCCAGCACAGCTGGGGACGTTGTAGAGCCTCACGTGCACCAGATATGACGTGACCGGTGCATGTGAGGATGTCAGAGAGCTCTTCCTACTCCCCTGCCATCTATATTTCCTCCTCCCAACTTTACTCAATCACTCATTCACTCCCATCTCCGTGAGACTCCGTCCCCATCTGCTGCAGTTTTTTCGTTGTTTCTCCTTTCCCATTCCACTCCCCTGCTACATCTCCTCCCAAATTCATCACTCCATCCCCATTGATTGGTCTCCTCTCCCTTTCTTGGTTTTTTAATCTCTTTCTCCAAAGCTTCCTCACTTCCGTCACCAGGCCACCTTCTTTGCTCCCCTGCTGCAGTTTTTGAGATTCTTGGTTTGTAGATTCTCCACCACCGTCAGCCTCCTCCAAAGCTTCACCACTTTTCAGGTTAGCATTTTCGCTTTGAATAAGATGACATGGCGTTTTATTATTCTTTTTATTATTAGTTTTGTATGAATTGAATAAGTGTTTAATTTTTTATATTTTTAGTATAGTATATTTTTAGTATTAGTTAGAGGTTTATTTTATTACTCTGTTTATGCGTTTTGATTAGGTTGATGATGGTAACTATTAGTTTTGGCACATGATAATGCTTTTAATTAGTAGGGAAAGGAAAAGAAATGAGAAGAATAAAGAATAAAAAGAAAGTAAAAAATACAAAAAAAAATTATCTTATAGACACACAATATTTTTTTTTTGCCATAAGACACACACATTAATATATATATTTAGTGCTAGAATTAGGCAATCTTATTGTAACTTAGTGTACGTAGGCATTAATATAAGAAATTCGCATACTTGCATTTTTTTTTACAATTTTTCATTAAATTCACGTACTTGATTTAATAATTTGGTTGCTAAAATATAAGTGTATTATGTTTGTGCTTGGTGCTAGAAGCTAAAGTTTTGTTTCATTTAAATTAAGCTGAGATGGTTTGTTATTTTGATTTTGGGATGTCTCAATTTTAAGGGGAAATGCTGTCAAAATTTTGAAAAACAAAATAGTAAATGGCATTCCTAGTGTTGACAATTATTATTAACTTGAGTGTAAATGGGAATGTCGTAGGTGGTAATAAAATGGATCATAGTTGGATGAATGCTTTGAGAACAAGTAAAGAATATGAGAATGGGGTTGAGGAGTTTATTGAATATGCTAGAAGGAATGCTCCAGCCAGAAATGGCATGTATTTTTGTCCTTGTGTCAATTGTTTAAATGAGAGAAGACGGGATGTTGAAGTTATAAGGGATCACCTACTTTGTGATGGAATAAATCTTTGATATATAAGGTGGATATGGCATGGTGAGGAAGTAACTGATTGTCCATCGTACAACAAGGAAGCTGTGGATGTCATAGATGAAGATACAATGGAGAGAATGATTCATGATGTTGACGTAGAATCCTTTGCGCAGTCGCATGAATATGACAGCCTGCGGAGTGATGCAGAGACACCGTTGTACCCAGGGAGTAAATACACACGGCTGACAGGAACATTACATTTGGTGAACTTAAAAGCAACTTGTGGGTGGACCAATAGTAGTTTCACATTGCTGCTTGAACTGTTGTGTGATATGTTTCCAGACGATAATGTGCTTCCAAATCGTATGTATGAGGTAAAAAAAATCCTATCTACAATGGGTATGGAGTATAAAAAGCTTCACGCTTGCCCTAATGACTGTGTACTGTACAGAAATGAGTATGAAGGTCTGAGTGAGTGCCCTAAGTGTCAAACTACATGATACAAAGTGAGGAAAAATGGTGGTTGTGGTGATGCGACAACTAAAAGGCAACCTGTAAAGGTTCTGTGGTATCTTCCAATAATACCACGCTTTAAGCGTTTGTTTGGGACTGCAAAAAAAGCGAAGAAGTTGAGATGACATTCGGATGATAGAATATCCGACGGAAAATATCTTCGGCACTCGGCTGACTCTCCACAGTGGAAGAAAATAGATGAAATGTTCCCTGAATTTGGCAGTGACCCGAGAAACCTTCGGCTTGGGCTTTGTACAGATGGCATCAATCCGTATGGAACTCTTAATAGCACACATAGTGCGTGGCCAGTACTCCTTGTAATATACAACTTGCCTCCCTGGCTTTGTATGAAATACAAGAATGTGATGCTTTCTATGATGATTTCTGGGCCAAAACAGCCAGGAAACGATATCAATGTCTACCTGGCGCCTTTGATTGAGGACTTGAAGAAGTTGTGGGTGGAAGGCGTAGATGTGTTTGATGCATATAAGAATGAGTCCTTCAAGCTACGTGCAATGATTTTCACCATGATAAATGACTTCCCTGCATACGGGAACCTCTCAGGGTACAGTGTGAAGGGGCATAAATCATGTCCGATCTGTGAAGCAGACACTTACTTCCACCAACTTAAACATGGAAGAAAAATGGTCTACCTTGGTCACAGGAGGTTCCTTCCTAGGTTCCACCCATATTGTAGGTTAAGAAAGCGTTTTAACGGCTTGCCGGAGCATGGAATGGCTCCAAAGGCACTAACCGGAGAGGAAGTTTACAGTCGGGTTGAACGTATCAATGTCTTACTCGATAAGAATTAGAAGACTTTGGGTGAGAAGAACATATGGAAGAAGAGATCAATTTTCTTTGATCTTCCATATTGGCGTAGTCTTGACGTGAGACACAGTATTGATGTAATGCACGTGGAGAAAAACGTTTGTGATAGCCTTGTCAGTACGCTTTTGCACATTCCAGGGAAGACCAAGGATGGGATTAGTGCGAGACCAGACCTTGTTGATATGGGAATAAGAGAATGGTTACATCCACAGCTAAGAGATGATGGTAGGAGGGCATACATGGAGCCAGCAGCGCATACACTATCAAAAGCAGAGAAACGAAGTTTGTGTGGGTGTTTGCATGAAATTAAGGTACCACAAGGATATTCTTCGAATGTGAGAAGGTATGTTTCAATGGATGATTTGAAGTTAGTGGGAATGAAGTCCCATTATTATCATGTGTTGATGCAACAACTGTTACCAGTAGCTATTAGAGGTATTATGAAAGATGAAGTTTGACGTACTATGACAAGATTGTGTGTTTTCTTTAATGCTATTTGTAACAAAGTCATTGACATTGAAAAGCTGGATGAACTGGAAGCTGAGGGTTATATCATATTGTCCCAATTAGATATGCACTTTCCTCCTTCTTTTTTTGATATAATGGTCCATTTGATAGTTCATTTGGTAAGGGAGGTAAGGCTCTGCGGTCCAGTTTACCTTAGGTGGATGTACCCTTTCGAGCGATACATGAAGATCTTAAAAGGGTACTCTAAAAATCCCTATCGACCAGAAGCCTCAATAGTTGAAAGGTATGTTGTTGAAGAGGCTATGAACTTCTGAAGCGATTATCTATCAGGGAAGAAGGAATAATCTCGGCATGAAGAGGGGAGGAGCAAGGGAACACGAGGACTGAAAGTGAAGACTATGCCTCGTGAAGAGGTGTTGCAAGCATACCTTTATATCCTGAATAACATGGCAAAAGTGCAACCGTGCATAGAGGAACACAGAAAGAGATTGAAGAAAGAGAATTCGAGGAAGAATGACATGCAGATTACTATTGAGTAAAACAAGACATTCATTCAATGGTTTGAGGAAAAGGTTTTGCATGAGACCGGTGTGTCTGGGATAATAGAGTGGCTAGCCTGGGGGCCTTCATTTCAGATCATTACTTGGAGCGGTTATGATATAAACGGGTATTCTTTCTACACAAAAGACCAAGATGACAGGAGTACCATGCAAAATAGTGGGGTGATGGTAGAAGCTGAAGCCATGCACTTTTCTAGTTTGAAAGACAAAAACCCCATATTAGTATCCATGGCCTATTATGGAGTGATAGAAGAAATATGGGAAATCACTTACAACAAGTTCAAAGTTGCTTTATTCAAATGTAAGTGGGTTAGTAATAATGCTGTGGTAATAGATCAACAATTTGGATTTGTCTCAGTTGATCTTGAAAGAGTAGGTTATAGGGATGAGCCCTTCATTCTAGCAAGCCAGGCGAAACAAGTGTTTTATGTCACAGATCCCGCAAATAAAAAAATGTCCATTGTACTTCAGAGTAAAAAACAGAAGCATGGTGATCCGACCTTCAACCTTGACAACACACCACCTTTCACAATTAATCCACCTACAACAAGTGAAGTAGAATTGGTAGATGATGAAGAATATGCTGTGAGAAATGATCATGGTGAAGGAATATGGGAAACAATCTAGAGTAAGAGCTTAACTTAGAAAATAGTAATGTATGCTGTTTGTTTTATTACGTCTCAGTTTATTCATTTACTTACAATTTATTCACCTATCTGACAATGATTTTTGTGCTTACAGGAATATGGACAATTCTGGTGACTCTCAAAGTGATAGGGACAATGAAATGAATAGGCCTGAATGTGATGCGATACGTGAACCGGTTGCGAGACGAAGGGTTAGAGGCAGTACAAAAATGCCTGCATTGGTAGCACGTCATAACCATCAACAGGAGAGGTTGCATATTGACTTTGATGAAAATATGAAACCAATTGGTCCGGAGGAAGACCATTTCATTAGCTACGTAGGTTTTTTGGCTGGAAGCAAAGTTCGCATTACCTATGCTAATTAGAAGTTGGTTCCACCAAAAACCAAAGACTTGATTTGGCAACAACTTTTGGTATATAAGTTTCAATACATCTGCATTATATTTTTATTCCTATCGCTTCAAATATAATTAACGTATGTTTTTACCTTGCAGCAAACCTATGATGTCCCTGACACCGCAGAGATGTACAAGGAGTGGATGACGGAGGTTCGTCTACGATGGAAAGATTTCAAGAACAGCCTCACACGAGATTTCATTCGAGGGGACTTGAGGGGTCAGGATCCGTGTCATGAGTATCCATTTTTGTCTCCAGAGGACTGGAGGTTGTTTATGGCATCACGAGAAGATCCAAACTTTTTGGTAAGATTTCTGTAATCATAGTGTTTTATTTGAATATAGTTGATATTATTGATTCGGTATTCGTTGTTTTCCTTTAAAAGGCATTAAGTGTAGCAAATGCAGAGAGGCAAGCAGCTAATAACTATCAACATTGCATGTCTCATGGTGGTTATTGGAAGCTTCAGCGACAGATGATGGCAGAAGAGTTGGAGAAATTGAAGGAAGCAGCCACATCAGATCCTACCGTTGTGGTCCAACCCCCGTCACCTACACCACGTCACAAAAAATGGAAAGCAGGGAGGCTTAAGGGTGGGAAGTACGTAAATCCGACTGTTGCTGAGGTTACCGCAAGAATTGTAAGTAGTTAGAGCATAATTACAAACTTATTTTTTCATATTGGGAGTGCTTACGATAACTTTTATGCTGCAGGATGAACTGGAAGATCATAGTAGCCAAGGTTCGTTCACTCCAAGTGGACGGATGGACATCTTGTCAACGGTGATTGGGAAGCCAGATCACCCTGGTCATGTTCGAGGGGAGGCAGTGGGAGTTCGTGTCACGAAGTATTTTGGCCGAGCCTCACATCCTTATTCGGCACAAGCTGAACCCAGTAGGGAGCTTGTGGCCAAGATTCGTTAGGAAGTCTCACAAGAGCTTGAGGCCAACCTTCGTGACAAGTTCTGACAAGAGCTGTTGCCAGAGCTACGTCTTAAGCTTATGCCTGAGATACGAGTTGAAATGCAGAAGATGTTTGAGTCACAGATGGCAACTACCGAGCGTAGAACCCATTCATCACTGGCCTTCCATAGCACTAAAGGAAGTTACAACCCGGAGGAGGAACCACTTGGCGACCCTTCTCCCACTCCAGCATAGGGAGAACCTGCCATCCTCTCTTTGGATGCCCCAGTGCTGCGTGTAGTTGCAGATGCTCTCGTTCACACACAAGCTACCACCCACCATCATCAGCAAATTCCACAGCATTTGCGTAGGGTGACTGTGACATGTGTTCGAGAGGGGGAAGAAGGTACAGCCATCCCTATTCCTGATGACGAGGTTGCCATGATAGCTCAGGCGAGAGGATCTTTCATCCTTTGGCCTGTACATCTTATTGGCTTGTTACCACCAATACCTCCAATGGTATAGAACTACCTCACTTTTACTTGAGATGTGTTGACATCTTACTAACAGTATGTGTTTTTATGTTCTAAAAGAACGAGCAGGAAGCAGAGAAATGGCCCTTCTTAGCACGACTGCAGCATATCTATAAAGGCATTCGCCAGATTGATTTACATATGCCTCCAGGGATTGTAGGCCAGGAAACAGAGTATCACTTCATAATTGATAAACAAGATCTTAAACAATTCATGAAGTTCGAGGAGCTAGATGTTGGATGGGACAAAATTGCAATCCTGTAAGTTTTTTATTTCCCATTTTTTGATTCATTTAGTTAAGTTGATTTTAACTAGCTAATACATTCATCATTTTAATTCTATTATAGCTCCTTCCGTCGTATATGCGTTGACTCTCAGAAAGTTGATTTATATGGATTCTTGTCTCCTGTACATACGACAAGGGTTAGGAATACATTGAAAAGAAGGACGAACTATGTAGGCTTCGCATTGGCAGAGGATGAGTATCGTTGTTATCTAGCACCGATTGTTCAAGGGTACGTATTTTAATTTTGTGTATTTGAGATTATTAATAAATAATTGCCTTCCCATCTAACTTCTTTTTAATCTGTATATGTTGTGATAGTTATCACTGGAGTTTGTGTGTTGTCTGTCCTTGGTCGCAGGTTGTTTACTGGTTTGATTCCTTAAATAGAAGACCAGACAAAGAAACTAAAAGCGTCTTCAACCAGTAAGTTATTTTTTTGTATTTCATTGCTTCTTGATTCTTGACTTAATGAATTATTCTAATTTATTTTGATTTTCATTTTAATGATAGGGCATGCACGACGTATCGAGCGCTTGGCGGGCCACGCGAATGTAGAGGTGGCAAAGATCCGAGATGGTTGCTTCCAAAGGTACATAGTATCAGATCAAGTTCTTTTGATTGACGGTCATTTTAGATATGCCTTTATTGATTTTAACCATTTGCTTTTGATTTATAGTATCCTCGACAACCTGGTGGCTGGGAATGTGGATATTATGTCTTGCTTTATATGTTTAACATCATTCAGAGTGGCATTACGACAGATTTTGAACAACTAATCGCTTCTTCATTCTCAGAGGATAATATTCTTGGTGTTGTGATTCAATGGCAATTCATTCACTTCATTCATTATTTCATCTAAGCTTATTTTCTAATTTACAGATTTTTGACAATGAAGATTCCTACTCATATGAAGACTTAAATATGATTAGAGACTTTTTGGCTGGACATCTTCTTTAACGTATACCAGAAGAGTAAAGTCTTTAGTAGTTTGTGTAGGACATACTTTTGTGGTAGTACATATAATTAGCGTTATTGTTGTTGGATATAGATTGGATTTTTAGTCTTGGTTATTGTACAAACTGGGGACTTGGATATAGATTGCTGTGTAGTTTGTGTGGCCTGAAAGTTTGTATGGCATGTAGTATACTTGGATATAGATTGTTGTGCAGTTTGTGTGGCATCTAGACGTAGTAGCCTTAGGTTGATCACTGTGTTTGTTGTTGTTTCCATTCTGCTGAACTGCTATTGTTTTATTCTGTTGTTGGAATCCTATTTCTGTAGTTTACATTTTCTAGACAGTGCAATATATAAAAAGTCCATTTTTTTAAAAAAAACTTTCAACGTCCTTAATAAAAAAGGGACGTGGAAAGTCTGCTGGCGACACTTTAGACGTCCCCAGTGAACTGGGGATGTCTAAAGTCTGCCTTCAACGTCCCCTGTATTACAGACGTTAATGACGTTTTTTTCTACGACCCTCACATAGACGTCCCTCTGTTTTCAGACGTTAAAAGGCCAAAAAAAGGGACGTTAAAACTCTTTTTTCTAGTAGTGATGAATTCCATAATATGAGTCAAGAGGATGGAACTAAGCTACCACTAGCTTCATACTTGCAATAATCATTTAATTCATTCTACCAAAGCAATTAAATGAATACCACCAAATAATTAACTTCCAATTCTAAATTGTAATTTTCATTACAACAAATCAAAATATTTAGTTTAATCATTTAATTCCACTCAATCGAGTCAGAATAAACAATTCAACCTACTCCTAATATGAATCATACAAAGCTTAATTAATCAACTTCTAGCTCAACCACTAAGTTTATTCACTTGGCATAGAACAATCTAGATCACAACCATATACTTAACCAAGTCATACAATTATGAACTAGAAAGAGAGCTTAAAGGAATTCCATTGAAGTTTAGAAGCTCAAACCATTACCTAACTCAAGGAAATCACCAAAGTTTAGCTACTCATGGAAGAGGGGGAAGAAAATAAAGCTTGAAGAATGTTGAAGATATGAGCCATAGAGAATTGCAGCACCGAATAGCAGCTTGCACCTCCTCTTTTCTCCCTTTCTTTCGGTTACAATGCTCCTCTTTTTACCTTCTATTTTTCTTTTGTCTCGTGTAGCTTCCCTTCTCTTTTGTTAGTAGCTGCCAAACCCTTTTTATTCCATTCGGTGTTGCCTCCCTTTTCAATTTGTGTGCTTCCTCTTTTCTTCATTTCTTCCTTCACGGTCCAGCTTCTTTAATTTGGCCCACTCTCCTTTTCATTTCAATTCCCATCTTTATTCCACAATTTTGGCTACTTCACCAAATCTTCACAGCTTCAATTCCCTTCCTACAATTAATCCTATGCTTATGTTAGCCCCTTCTTTTTCAATTATTCAATGTTGTTCTCTCCAATTCACACTATTCTGTTCACTCCTTCTCTTCTTCATTCAACTATTTCGGTCCAACCTTTTCCTCTTAATTGGTCCAGCTGCCTTCTTCTTTCTTCTTCGGTCAACACCCTCCTTTCCTTTCTTATTCCCTTTTCACATTCGGTGCTCTCTTTATTTAGTCCAGCTGCTACCTCCTCTTTCTTCAATTAATCCAATTACGGTTCAGCTATCCCAATCCTTCAATTCGGTCCACTTGTGCTTGTTATTTATTTTGGTCCAGCTCCCTTGCTCATGATTCAGCCGTCACCTCCTCTCTTTTCAATTGTCTTTAGGTTAAAATGAGTTAAAGATATGTTTGGATAAGAGATAAAAATCTGTTTTGGCATTAGACACAAAATTGCAACCACCAAACAAGGCCCTTACTCATTTAACATTCTCTTAGAAAAAATGTGAAAATAAATTATGCACTTGTGATGTTCCACTTTTGTCCTCCATTAAGCTCTAAAATAACATCTTTAACCTTGCCCACTTAATTTGTGCCACATCATCACCTACAAAAATAGATTCACAAAGGTAATATCTTTTGTTCACAATTAAAGAAATAATGGGAATAAAAAATATTAATTAAAAATATAACAATTTAACCACTTTAATTCCAAACTTATTCTTTCACTAAAATCTCACATTAACACTTGATTATGCCCAAAATATTCAATCAAGTCCCACAAAAGCCTAAGATTAATTAATAAAAATATATAAATATTGAGCTTTATCAATCACCTGTAAAATTAGATTCACAAAGGTAATATCTTTTGCTCACAATTAAGAATTAATGGGAATAACTAATATTAATTAAAAATATAACAATTTAACCACTATAATTCCAAAATTATCCTTTCACTAAAATCTCACATTTAATACTTGATTATGCCTAAATTATTCAATTAAGTCCTATAAAAGCTTAAGATTAATTACTAAAAATATATAAATATTGAGCTCTATCACTACTAAGTGTAAGATTTTGAACTGCTAAGTATATAAATATTAATGCAACAAAAATGGCTACAAAATAGTGAAGATTTTGAAATGGCCCAATGGTCATGCACCTTTGTACTAGTTCTTCTAGAACAAATCACTATAAAAATGCATGACTATTGGCACCATTGTGAAATTCAAATTTCAAAAGGTTCGCTATTTGTAGCGGTTAATATGAATAAACCGCTACAAATAGTGAATTTTTTGAAATGGTTCAATGATCATGCACCTTTATAGCAGTTCTTCTATGAAAAACTGCTACAAAAATGCATTACCGTTGGTGCCATTGTGAATTTCAAATTTGAAAATGTTAACTATTTGTAGCAGTTAACATGAAAAAATTGCTACAAATTTTAATTACGACTAGTAGCGGTTACTTCAATTAAATTGCTACAAATATTCATCACTGTTGGCAGGACAGGACATGTTCAAAATGTGAATTGGTGACGGTTTGTAATGGTTAGTATGAATGAACTACTACAAATGGTGTTGTAGCGGTTTATTGGTAAAATTTATTTTTTTTTCAAGTTGTTTATTTATTTATTTTCCAATTTTGTTTATTCACATCTAATCAAAGGATTTTATCTCTTTATTTGTCTAAACATTTATAGTGGTTTTCATTTTAATTCTTTTAAATTTTAATCATTTGAAAATTAATAATTTCATATATGAAAACTATAATAATTAATTATAATATAACTAAGTAACTAAACTCAAATAAATAATTAAAATATCACTGACATTAAAAAGTCTAACATTCTGTACAATGCACAAAGAATAACTAACTAAACTAATAGTCAGGAGCCTGATCATCAGGCCCTCTTTTAGGGGCAAGAGGAGGAAGAGGAGAAGTAGGATGAAGCTGACTGGAGTCAATAGCATCATCATTGGTGGAAGGAGGAGAAGGCAGCTGGACAACGTACCTGGGGATGGGGGACCTATGGATACCCCGTGTCGAGAAACAACTGGCTCTATGAACTGGACAACATGTAAATCATGATGTCCTGCTATTAGGTTTTCTGCGCGTAGAAGTAGTTGGCCTGCACCTAAATCTGCCTGGCAACCTTTTCATGTGATGTCCTAAACAACCTCCTCACTTGGCATTCTGAAGCTAGAGGTCCGTGCTCTAGAGGTGCCAGCCTTAGAGGTGCCACTCCACACATAGACCATACTAGGTCTGGCACCTAACCCCATATCCCTGACGCATCCACGGTGCTCAATTGGTCTCAGACAAGCTTTCAATGGCGTAGTAGGATCCACAGACCCCTATGACTTCTAGGTTTGGGTCTCTCATAGCTCAGCCTGAGACTGTTGAATACACTCCTGTAATTTTATGAAAACAAGTTGTTGTTGTTATTATTATTAAAACTAAATTAAGTGTTATAAACTATAACATCCCAAATTTTGATCACCAAAATTCCTTGTATATTGCTACAATAAATGGAATAAAATGGTGAATCGTGGTGCACATGGAATGACAAAATACTAGAAGTATTGACTACAAGAAATTTTGGCCAAAATAAGACATAAAGGTCCAATTTTTGTCTTCTTAAAAGCTTATTCTTGTAGACCAAATTGAAGAAAGGAAGAGCAAAATTTTTGGCCCAATTTAATATGAAAATTTTGGCTAAAAAAATAGGGAAAGAAGGAAGAAAACATTGCAAGCAAAAATTAAAGAAATATAAGGGCAAAATGGTCATTTAGCTAATAAATCAAGAAGCCTCTTACTTCTTCATAATTATGGAACTAAGTGGAATCTCATGGAATCAAGTGAAAATACATGAGATCAAAAGGAAAAAAAGAAAGAGAGAAAGAAAGAAAGAATTAAAAAAATTGAGATCATGTCATAAAATTTTAATAAATTAATATTATTCTAAAGAGGTGGAAGGAACTTCGTGAAGAAGCCATCTAACTCCTCTAAAGGGGCCAAATTTTGGCTAAGAGAGGAAAATAAGAAGGAAAATGGATTTTTGGACATAAATAATGCCATATGGAAGCCTTATTAGCCAAGTGGAAAAAAGAAGGAAAAAAAATTGTGACGTGCAAAAATTTTAAGAAAAAAATATTATTTTGAGGAGGTGGAAAATGGTACTTCAAAAAGCCATTTAGCACTTCCAAAGCCCAATATTTTCTGCTAGCAAGAGAAAGAAGAGAGATAGGGAACAAGTTGGAAGGAGGCAAGAGCAAGGAGAAAGAACAAGAGATCAAGAAGCAAATCAAGGTAAGTTTGGGTGCAAATTTCACTTGTTCTTGTCTTTAATACCTCTTCTAATCTTCATATCCCTCTTGAAATCATTCAAAGCAAGAGGAAAATCAAGAGGAACAAGAAGGAGAAGGCATGGTTTCAAGAGGAAGAAGAAAGAATCAAAAGGTAAATCATAAAATCTTTTCTTACTCGATGATTCAAGCTTGTTGTTGGTGTTTTTGGTTGATAAGTTGGTTTGGTTGTCATGATTTTGTGATTTGGGAAGCATTAACCCTAAGATTAGATGTTATCTAATTATTGATTAATACACTGGGAAGTGTAATTAAAGGGTTTAAGAAGTGATTTGAGATGAAAAGAAGGTGTTATGTTGATTGAAAGCATGAAATTTCATTTTTCCTAAATTTTTATGATTTTCGGCTAAGGCCAGTTTCACTTTGTGTAGGTTGGAATTTGATGATTCCATTGTGTTTAGAATGAAAAATTGTGTAGGAAACATGTGAAAAATGGAGTACGGAGGCTTTAAGGTGTGAAATGACAATTTTATCCTTTAAACCCTAACTTTGTGGCTGTCAAGGGTATTCTAGGAATTGGAGTGTGATTTTGGCAAAATAGAGGTAAAAAACAGATTCTACACATGAAATTGTGTAGGTATAGCCCACGTCATAGTTTTTGGTACAGTACAATTATACTGGGTATAAAGGGACTTAGACCGGATTTCTAAGGGCATTTTGGTAATTATTCATTTTTGGTAAAGATAACCAACTATATGAATTTAGGAATAAGACATGAATGAGTAATAACTCATTTATTATAAATATAGAACTTTAGGATTTTACATTCACCCAAGCTAGACAAAAGATAGTGGACCGTGTAGCTATACACTAGAAAGGACTTCAAATAGTAACTCTATCTTTCATATGCTATGTGATTGTTTATATACTTTGTGTTGCCATGTTCTGTGATAAGAATTGAGCTTTGTGTTGCCATGTTCTCTGATATGAATTGTTACAAAACCTAGCTGTGGTGCAGGAAAAGCACAAGTACCATCAGGCCAAGTAGGACCCAGCTGAGGTAGTAAGACAAATACGGACAGACAATCATCTGCTCTTGAACATTACAGCAAGTAATGGTCAAACAGTCATTTGATCCTGAACAGTGTACAAAGTGTGACTAGTAGAGACAAACAGTCATTTGATCCTGAATGCCGAATAGACAGACAAATTTGTAGTTCATTTATTCTATTACATTATATGGTGCATTGCATATTTATCATATTTTATACGATTGATTGTGTGTTACTACTGAGTTTCATATGAATCTTACATTTTTTCATAAATTTAAATTTATTCAGTTGGAAGAAGCAGCTTAAAGGGCAAAGATGTAGATGCCAACAACTAAGAGTTTTGATCCAATGCAAGCTATGATGTTGGTTATCTGTAGCTTTTTATATTATCTTTTGGGATTTGTAAATATTCGTACAAACCCTATGGGGATTCCTGTAATGTAATGACGTACGTTATGTTAGTATGTATATGGTAGTTCTATTTGCCCGTTGAAGTATGCGTCGTTACTATGATAAATGTTGAAATATTAAGGGGTTTGTGTTACGAGTGTAAATGGTCTATTAGAAAGTGCAAGTATACACTGTCGTCAACAAGTAATATAGAAGTAGTAAAGTATCATTCCCTCGACGATTGATCACTAAGTACCAAAATGAGTAATTTTAACTATATTTAGTCGATCGATTAGTTGGTGATTGAGAGTACAAAATAAAAGATAAGTAAATATGAATGCAAATGATATAAAACAACTATTGAGAAAAAGCCTTAGGGGTCATATTTCACTTAACAAATTCTGGATTGAATCACTTATCTATTCTAGCTTAATTTATTCCACATGATTGATAGTCGAGTTTCCCTAATTTAATTACTAGCCTCTTCCAAGGTCAAGTAATTCTATAATTAATTGCTAATCCAATATATTTCTATATGAATTTAAGTAATTAATTATGCATTAAAATTTATGGAACTCTATAAGACTACACAATTCATATGAATATATTCCTATTTCATATGCAAGTTAAGGTTTTAATTATAGGGTTTACACACATGTATCTCCTTCTAGTCTCAACATATATATTGAAATCATTCAAAAGATAGCTAATCAAATGAAAGCATTAAGAATAATAATTAAAACTCAATCATGAAGAAAAAAATTAAATCTAGATTTAATAAGTTAAGATTCAATCCGTTATTAGTAAGCTACGTCATCACCCTAAGAAAATGAAAATTTAGCTCATGATGAAATAACAAACAAAACCAAAATAAATTGACATTATATAAAACTAGAATGAAATCCACATAAATACTGCATAAAACTTGAATATTAAATTCTCAAACATAAATATACAACCAAAAGATGCATGAAAAATAGAAAAATCTAGCTGTCCCTTTAGGAGGTAAAACCTTCCATGTAGGTGGCATGCAAAAAGTAATACAATCCTAAGCCTTCCAAGATGAAGACATACAAAAAGTAATACAATACATAAAATTAACTCTAAGATGGTGTATGTGGAGAGGAGAGGAAAGTAATGGATATGAAATGGTTGTAAGTGAAGAAGAGAGAAGAATAATGGATATGAATTGGTGTGTGAAATGTGAAGGAGATGGTGGCTATATATAGGGAAGAATAGAGTAAGGTAGATGAAGTAGTTGTTGAAATGTGGTAGGTGAAGTAGTAGATAGAATGTGGCAGATGAAGTAGTAGGTGAAAACGAAGATGAAGTGGTAGATAAAGTAGTAGGTGAAAACGAAGATGAAGTGGTAGATGAAATGGTTGGTGGAATGGTAGATGATTCTCGCTTTCAACTTCCAAGCAAAATTTGAAACCCTTGGAGATAGAACTGGATTTTGGTCTCAACATCAAAGTTGTAGAGCTCTTTCTTAGCTTTTTAGACATGTAAAGAACGCCCCAATCTGACATCTAGAGCTCTAGAGATTGCCTGAAAACTGAAAGAGGGTCTAATTTAGTATTTTTCAAGAAATTTTATTTTATGCCAAGATTATTATCTATTTATTAATTACACCCAAATTTAATAAATTGAGCTCAAATATCATCCATAAAAGCATCATATAAGGGACAATAAATATAGAAATATTTTACTTATCAGTTTGACATTTTTTGTATCTGATCAAGTGGTTCTGGTCGTAGCAGAATAGTATATTGATATAGTCTTGATTACATGGTAGTAGGAAATATGCAAGAAAGGAGGCACTAAAGGAGTAGGTTGCTACCATCCTTGAATTTGCCTCAAGAGAATCAGTAAATACCTGAAGCCCAACAAGGATTACGATGCCGGATTGAGGGTGATGCCAGGATGTTATGAACCCTGAGAAAACGGGTACGACCAAGGCCAGTATATGGGCCTCATCCTAGATCGGCGTCACTAATGAGCTCATCAGTAGGGGATATCAAGCAATCGTAAACTAATGAGTTAGAATCGGATCCAGACTTTGTTACCAGTTTCAAAGCCAGAACTGTGCACGTGCTATATAACCTATAACCGGATCGAGAGTTATAGGTGTTAGTGCAAGCATTTCACTCAAGAAGGGGGTGAATTGGGTGATACCAGAAATTTCGTTGCGTATAAGAAAATTGACAAAATATTTAAAGCAGTTGAGAACAAGGAGAAATATCATCGAAGTGTACACCGAGAGTTATACTGGTTCGGCCACAACCACTTTGACCTACGTCTAGCCCTCAGAGCGTCTTAGAGAGTTTTACTATATTTTCTAAGATTTAGTGGGTTCTTGGTACCTCAGTACATAGCAAGTTCCTTCACCTGGACACTCGCTCCCCCTTACACGTTGTAATCAAATCCCCAACTCAAGGTTCCACAACCTTAAGTTATCTCAATAACAAATTTTGAGTTTGTAATGAAAAACTCTCTCACAGAGCAAATATATAATCACTAAAGTACAATAAATGAGTATAAGAAAACAAAGCATTAAGAGTATGTTGATCAGTGTATTCTCAGTTCTTGTGTCTTGTTTTCTTCACCTTGAATGCTCCATATATATAGATAATTTATAATGTCCGTTGGAAGCAATTCAAACATATTTGTTAGAGTCGCGCAGTAATGGTTGACCATTCTTCAAATTTGAAAACTATCTGTTTGCGGTAGGTAAACGTTCAGACTTTTATTTGACTTTCACTTCTAGCATAATCTTTCATTGTTTCTCTACAAATGTACTTAGAATACTAGTGTAATGAAGAGTTAATCATATAGAAAACAATTTAATAGACATTCGATTAAAAACATAATTTCTGGACTTCATTACTCGACTGATCATGTTTGTTACTCGAGTAGTCCCTCGAGTAAACCTACAAAAAATATGGCATTGGATAACTCAACATATTTCATAAGATATTACTCGGGTAAGACATATAGTGAGATAGATCACAAACCTTGAAAATACTTGATTACTCAAGTGGCTACTCAAGTGGCCGTATCTTTCCTTCACAAGTTACTCGGGTGCTGACTTTGGTAATCTGATTACTCGAGTGGTTACTGAGTAGCCATGTGTTTTCTTCAGAAGTTATATGAGTGCTCCCTCGAGTAAAGTTCAAATAAGTTTGCAGATTACTCGATTATTCCCTCGAGTAATATCATTCAAATCTTGGCTGAGAGTTTGCTTACCTGGTTACTCAAGTGATCCTTCGAGTAATGGATCAAATAACTCTACGGATTATCGAGTGGTCCTCAAGTAATACCTTTTTCTCACATGGTTACTCGAGTAATATGTTGCATTTCTTGGCCGAGAGCTACTTGAAGATTTTTTACGTGATTACTTGAGTGGCTACTCGAGTGATGCCTTTGCAAATCATGTTACTAGAGTAGCTACTCGAGTAATGGTCCATATAACTTTGCAGATTACTCGAGTGGTCCCTCGAGTAACATCTTCCAAATTTTGGCAGTGCTTCCCTGGATGAAATTCTCTGTGACTACTCGAGTGGCTACTCGAGTAAGCCTTCACAAAATTTTTTTATTACTCCAATGCTTACTTTAAGTAATGCTTTGCAACTTTGTTCAAATGCATTTGTTTGTTATCAAATCCTTTCATACCATTGATCCAATCTTTGTTATCATCAAAACATATGGGACTAACAATAGGAGTACATCAAAGGCATATAACTATATGCTTTCCATGATTAGGACACCCTAGTAGGTTAGTATAAAGCATACCTAGATTAAGTAGACAGATTATACTGGGGTTAAGGATATTTTGATTTGGAGATTCCAGATGATGTTTAGATTCGCACGATGCTATACTTCTTTCCAAATATCGTATTCTGGGAACGGAAGAAGAATGAGGTTATAGAGTAAGGTCCAAATGACAATTTCATGGCTTTTATGGAGCATATGACAAGATACATAAGGGATTACATGTATCAGTACTTATATATGATCATTACCGAGCATCTAGTTTTCTGGAGATAGTAGGCAAGATAATAGGATGTTGATAGCCATAGGGTACCGATGTCCTAAAGCAGTGGAAGCCGGTACCAACATTTTTGTAGAGATACATTAGGGTTAAGCATGCTCGGCCTAAGGAAATATTATGATGGGTGACCCCTGGGAAGTCATATGTACATGTTATATAGTGGGCTATAGACTGTTTGTTGTTAAAAGCTTTCCCAAACTGCTATAAATGTCTATTGTGAAATACCAGTGTGCTAACCTTTGTGAAATGACAAATATGCCCTTATAATCATGTGTAATTTACCTCTTCCTTATTTTAATATAGTGAAACATAAAGATGGTAAGAACAAGAGGTAGAGGTGCTGGGCAAGATCAAGAAGCTAGACCTGACTGAATGTAGTAAATATTGGGCATGCTAACTGAATAGCCTACAATGATAAATGATCACAGGGATAAGTTGCATAAAGTACAACAAAAATAAAATGTAGATAGGGAGAGGCAAAATAATCCTGGTGGACAGGAAATATACCTATACAACCTGACGAACCTAAACAGGAGCCTCTTCCTAGACCTAGCTTGAGGGTGACAGTTTGCAAACATGGGTGATATGGTTCATTCAATAGTAACCCCTTGTATTCTGAGGAAAATTTGGTCCCTAACTAGTAGAGGACTAGTTATCCTGGCTAGAGAAAATTTTCAAAATTATAGTATGACTGAACAACATCAAAGTTCAGTTGGCAATTTACCAATTAAAAGGGGATACGGACAGGTGGTAGAAGAACACTAAAATAATCCTGCAGGAACAGAATATTCTTGTAACAACATCAAAGTTCAGTTGGCAATTTACCAATTAGAAAGGGATATGGACAGGTGGTGGAAGAGCATTGAAATGATCCTACAGGCACAAAATATTCTTGTGACATAGAATTTGTTCCAAAAAATTCAATGAGAAATATTTTCCCTAATTAGTCATAATGGAAAAGGAAACAGAGTTCCTATCGATACGCCAAGGCGAGAAAGAAAGTTTTGACAAGTACTTGGCTTGATTCATCCTATAGTCGTAATACTCTTCTTACCTAAGGTATCGTGATGATGGGGAATAGAGATCAGATATGATGATTTGGGGATTGAGACCAGAGTTGAAAGAAAAGCTAATCTCTAAATAATTTACAGAATTTAACAAAGTGGTAGAAGAGAACCGGATCATAGAAAACAACTTTTTGAATCTGTACACTAACAGAAATGGAATAGTAATAGTGTATCTGGTAGCGGGAATTCTTCCAAAAAACGCAAGAATCAGGAAGTTCCCTCTAGGTGGAATAATAAAAAGTTGTATCAGTTTGATACCTGCAACAATCAAACATTCCCCTAGAATAGAACTTGTTGGCACTATGGCCAGCCACATGATGGTGGACCAAGCACATTTAAGCAGTAAATTTGTTATAACAGCCGGAAGCTAGGTCATATTGTCAAAGATTGCCCATAAGAGCTGAGAGGGCCTAGACCCCGGAAACAAGGCAGAATATTCACCATGACTTATAAGAAGGAACAAGAGTCACCTGAGAAGACCCCAGGTACAATCTAACTTAATAATTATGTTTTGTAGGCATTAATTGGTACTTGGGCTAGCCTTACCTATATTGTATTTGATTGTGTGAAACACGTAGGGCTAAACATACATGAATTGCCTTATAATCTGATTATGTTCATATATATGGGTGTGAAAACTCCCTGAGAGCAATTGTTTGGATTGTATGATATGTGTAAGGAATAAAACCCTGTAGTAAGTTTACTTTATGAGCTATGTGAGCCATTCCATAAACTCAAGGCTGTAATAGGAGTTGATTGGTTAAAATCAAAGCATGTATTGCTATACTATGAAAATAAGAGAATTATATATATCCTACTCCGTTAAGTGATTTGAGTTTTCTCTCAATAGCTTAAGCTAAGAAATGTTACATAAGGAATGCAAAGGGTATTTTGTTATCCTTAGTATCGGCTGAAGCTGAGACGACAATTGAAAATATACCCATGACTATTGAATCCCCTATTGTCGTGTTTAAAGGCATAGGTAGATTATTTGAATAGAATTGTTGACTATAGTTAAACCAGCTTGTGATAGACTTCGTATTGATGTTCTGATCTACTCGAGAAGTAGAGAATAATGTGAGAAGAACCTATGGGTAATGCTAAGAGTCAAGTGTAACCTTTAGCTTTCAGAGATTAACTTACTGAGTGGTGATTTCTCATAAAATGGGGTCTAATAGATCCTAGTAAGTGGAAGTAGTATTAAGCTGAAAGAGACCAGGAACTGTCATAGAAGTACCAGTTTTTTGGGTCCAGTCAAGTGCTATAAGAGGTTCCTATGGAACCCCTTTCAAATCATCTTCGTATTGTTGAAGCTTTTATAAGAGGATAAATCATCTAAGTGGGATAGTTGATCTATGTGAACTTCTGAGAGCTATAGGAGAGGTTAGCATTCACACTAGTATTGATCATCCTAAATCCTAATATAACTTGTGTAGTCTACAATGATACAACCTGTGTGGTATGCAATGATAGGACCTATATGGTCTGCAATGATGTGACCTATGTGGTCTGTAATAAGGCCACCTGTATGGTGTGTATTGATATAACCTATGTGGTCTATAGTTATATGACCTGTATGGTCTGTAGCAAGGCAACCTGTATGGTGAAATGATCTGTGTGGTCTGCAATGATAAAACCTATGTGGTCTATAATGTTATGATCTATGTGGTCTATAGTGAAATATGCAGGTAGAGATTGGGATCAGCCCTTGTGTAACAGGGCATAATAGTGGTGAATGCCTCTCCACAACTGAAGCCTCACAAAATGAATTATCCCACTCATGATGTAGAGCTAGCCGTGATTGACCTTCATTTAAAAATATGGTGAATTTGAATATTACCTTATAATATTGATGTTTGTAAGGTGATTTTTTTGCATGCTTCGTGACTATTACATGAGTATATTGAGTAGCAAGAGATGAAGCCTAGAATATAGCTAAAGTAACTAGCGGACTGTATATCCTGAGGCTGTAAATCCTACTATGAATTTAGTATAGATGTTGGACTGAGTATCTTAAGGCCATAAGACCTGTTGGACTAGTGTGTCCTTGGGCAAGCAAATTGTTAAGCAATAAGAGTTGCACAGAGCAGAGACTAGAGGCAGTAAGACCTAATGTGTATGTTTGCATGGGGGCAGTAACCCTGGGTAGTAAGACCTGATGAAGACTTGATGAGTACTTTATGCTGTATTGCACTGTGTGCCCCATGAATTTAAATGAATTGAATGTTCTGAATGCTTATCAGATGAGCAGTAAGATCTAATAGGCAATCTATGTTGTCATGGGTTGTGTGTCCCATGAGTACTAAACAGACAAAATGTGTGAGAGTTGAATAGGCTAAATGTGTTAAATGCCTATCAAATAATTTGTGATACATGCTCATAAGATAGGGATAAACTGTATATTAAATAGTGATTCCCCGAGGATAATCAATTCTATGTGATATTCAAAATTTCGAGCATGAACTTTTATTGACCGGGGAAGAGCTATAACAGCCCAAATTTTGATCACCAAAATGCCTTGTATATTTGCTATAATAAATGGAATAAAATGGTGAATTGTGGTGCACTTGCAATGACAAAATACTAGAAGTAGTGACTGCACGAAATTTTGACCAAAATAAGACATAAAGGTCCAATTTTTGTCTTCTTAAAAGCCTACTCTTATAGCCCAAAATGAAGAAAGGAAGAGAACAATTATTGGCCTAATTTAATATGAAAATTTCAGTCAAAACAAAAAGGGAAACCAGGAAGACAACATTGCATGCAAATATTGAAGAAATGTAAGGGCAAAATGGTCATTTGGCTAATAAATCAAGAAGCCTTTTACTTCTTTATAATTATGGAACTAAGTAGAAGCTTATAGAACTAAGTGGAAGCTCATGGAATCAAGTGGAAATACATGAGAAAAAATGGGGAAAAATGAAAGAAAAAATAAAAAAACTGAGATCACGTGATGAAATTTTAATAAATTAATATTATTTTAAGGAAGTGAAAGGAGCTTCTTGAAGAAGCCATTTAACTCCTTCAAAGGGGCTAAATTTTGGCCAAGAGAGGAAAGAAGAAGGAAAATGAATTTTTGGACATAAATAATGCCATGTGGAAGCCTTATTAGCGAAATGCAAAAGGAAGGAATAAAAAATTGTGACATGTGCAAACATTTTAAGAAAAAAATGTTATTTTGAGGAGGTGGAAAATGCTACTTCAAGAAGCCATTTAGCACTTCCAAAGGCCAATACTTTCTGTCAACAAGAGAAAGAAGAGAGAGAGAGAGAATGTAATACCTCGACTTTTGAGACTTGAGCTTAAAGAATAAGCCTGAGATTAGTGGATTGCTAAGCCTCGGTTTAGCAAGATCCCAAATTGTGATTAAGGGTTAATGACTCCAAAAGTGGATGTGGTTAGTGATAAATAACCCTTTTGGAGAATATGATGTGATTTGGCACTCGAATATGATTCGTGTGTGTTGTGAGCAGCGCTGAAACCTTGTATTTGAGTTCAATTGTGGATTAACATCCAAATTGACTTAGAATAGAGGGAAGAATTGAATGGGGTATTGTGTTGGAAATGGTGTCATAGTGTGTTTTGATGTCATTGAAATTGGTTTGGAATTTTGGAATGGAAAAGTTGCAATGTTAGGTTTTGAAATGTGAAGTGTGTTGACATGTTGAGATTGTTGTGAAAACATGTCAATGAGATGTGAATTTGATTGATTTGGTGTTTCCAATGGATTCCTTGTAAAAATTTATGCAGGAATGATGTTTAGTATGAAAATGGGACCATTGGAAGCAAAGATGCAAAATCTGAAATTCTGTGCAGTGAAACTCTATTCTGGACAGTCAGTTTGTTTAAGCGTTTTGAATACCCCAATGGTGTCTAAAAATTCTGAAACTTTTCAATCTTAAAGCTCACATCCCAAGCTTCAAAATGGATATATAATTTGTGCCATTTCGTTTTGGGAACTAGGAGATATGACTGTCAAAAATTTGAGGTCGAAAATGGACTCTGTTTTGGGGCAGTGATGAAATTTGTGTAATTCTAGAATTGTGTGGTGATTTCTAGTAATGGAAAACATTTTTCTAGTAAAGAGGACTCAAATATTTTTATTTTTCTTTAGAATCACCTCATTTCTATTTTTCTAGAATTAGTTATGATTTTTCAAAGATTGGGTAGAAAATCTGCCAGAAAATCCGAAAATGTCAATTTTGGAATTATGACATCATCAAAATTAAAGATGACATAACATAAATGTTATAAAGTCATCATCCTCTTCCTCCATCAGCCAAAAACTGTGCAGCACCATAGAGAAAGAGAGAGAGGGAGTTTTAGAGAGAGAAGAGGAAAAAAACTCGTGAGGTAGGTCGATTTCTTCGGTGAATTTGTACCTAATGCGTATAATCCTTCTCCTAAGCTTCTCTTCTATATTATGTAAGGTATTTGAAGCACAAATCTTGGTGTTTTTAAGTTAGGGTTTTCAGCCACAAGAAGGAAAAGCCAGAAGGAAGAAGAGGTAACTTCCTAAACTTCGTATATTGACTATTCTGGCTGCTGTGGACAATTTAATCGGTGAAATTTCGCCGGATTGTCTTTGTTTGTAAAATTTGGAAATGTTGTGTTAGTAGTGTTATGCTGCCAAAATTTGTACTAAATGGTAGTTGTAACCTAATGGAATAGTTAATGAAGTGGTTAAGAGTATAAATGAACGCATTTACGGAGCCGAAACCGAAAAACCCCAATTTTTCTCGGGGAATTGAGAATTTCGGCCAAGCCTAGTTTGGAGGGATTAGAGATGGATTTTCAATGATTTGATTATTCCATTGGGTTCAGGAGCGAAAATTAGGTGGGGTTACAATTGGTCACTTTTTCAGAAAAGGCCAAAAAAGCATAATTACGAAAACGCCCCTGAAACCCTTAAAGTGGGGTTTCCAAGGGTAAATTTGTAAATTGACATTGAATTTGATAATTCTAAGTCCGGAAATGGATTCCTTGGCCCAAAATATGTCAGAATAGCCCATGGAAAAATTTCAAGAAAAGTACAACCGGAGCGAGTACGGCGGCGCCAGGCGGGGTCCCCGGGGGTATTTTAGTAAATTTTCAATTTAGCATCATATAACCCCCAGAAACACTATGAAAGTGTCTAAATAGTACATTTGACATTGTAGGATCAAATGTGAAGCCCTGAGTTGCTGGCACACAAATCGAGGGGAAAAACTGGAGGTAGGAAACTTATCTCTACTGCATGCTCTGATAAATGTATTAATGTGTTGATGCATGTTATTGCTTTGCTTGATTATGTGGAACATGTATGAATGATTTGAAGCTATGTTTCAATATATCCTATAGCCATTGTATGTGTGCATGAGTTATGTGATGCAAGCAAGTCATGCATTAAACACTTATCTTGCCTGCATATTGGTAATGTTTCCCTACTGAGATTCTCTTGAATCTCACCCTCCCCTACCAACAATTTAGACAGGGCAAGTGGCTCGTAGAGGGAGCAGCTAGGACTCCTTCGCGATGAAAGTTGGTTGTTGGTTACCAATGAGTTGTGAAGACTATATATGATTCGGTTGAATATATGGTTATGAATTTGAGATGAGATTGTGTAATCCCCATTTGACGAATTGTAATAGGCAATTGTGCCCTGTGTATCTTTAGCGAAGGTATGTACCCAGGATTTCTGAGATGATTATGTTGTGCACTCTGATATTTTTATGAATGTGATTTATCTTCGCATAGTAAGTGTATTCAAAATGTGAATACGAGACCAAGTTAATTAGATTTTAAAAGGTATTTTTGAAAACCCTATCTTAAGGATGGAATTTTAAATGAGTTTTGATTATTATTGGTCTCTATTTCATTTTAATCGCGTATTTTGGATATAATTACGGAGGGGTTTACAGAGAACAAGTTGGAAGGAGGCAAGAGCAAGGAGAACGAATAAGAGATCAAGAAGCAAATGAAGGTAAGTTTAGGTGAAAATTTCACTTGTTCTTGTCTTCAATACCTCTTCTAATATTCATATCCCTCTTGAAATCATTCAAAGCAAGAGGAAAATCAAGAGGAACAGGAAGGAGAAGGCATGGTTTCAAGAGGAAGAAGAAAGAATCAAGAGGTAAATCATAAAATCTTTTCTTACTTGATGATTCAAGCTTGTTGTTGGTGGTTTTGGTTGATAGGTTGATTTGGATGTCATCATTTTGTGATTTGGGAAGCATATGCCCTAAGGGGAGATGCTGTCGAATTGTTGATTAATCATATAGGAAGTGTAATTAAAGGGTTTAAGTTATTTGAGATGAAAAGGTGTTATGTTGATTGAAAGTATGAAATACGATTTTCCCTAACTTTTTATGATTTTTTGGCTAGGGGCAATTGTTTGGACTAGAATTTGATGTATTTTATGATTCAATTGGGTTTAGAATGAAAATTTGTGTAGGAAACATGTGAAAAATGGAGTATGGAGGCTTTAGGGTGTGAAATGACAAATTTACCCTTAAAACCCTAACTTTATGGCTACCAAGGGTATTCTAGGAAGTGGAGTGTTATTTTGGCAAAACTAACGTAAAAAATGGATTCTACACACAAAATTGTATAGGAATAACCAGGTCATAATTTTTGGTAAAGTACAATTATACCGGGTATAAAAGGACTTAGATCGGATTTCTAAAGGCATTTTAGTAATTATGCATTTTTGGTAGAGATAACCAACTATATCAATTTAGGAATAAGACATTAATAAGTCATAACTTATTTTATATAAATATGGAATTTTAGGATTTGACATTCACCCGAGCCAGACAAAACTTAGTGGACCGTGTAGCTATACACTGGAAAGGACTTCAAATAGTAACTCTATCTTTCATATGCTATGTGATTTTTTATATGCTTTGTGTTGCCATGTTCTGTGATATGAATTGTTACAAAACCTAGTTGTGGTGTGGGAAAAGCATAAGTACCATCAGGCCAAGTAGGACCCAGTTGAGGTAACGAGACCAGTATAGATAGACAGCCTTCTGCTTTGGAAAATTATACAAGTAAGGGTCAAATAGTCATTTGATCCTAAGTAGTGTACATATTGTGGCCAGTTGGGACAAACAGTCATTTGATCATGAACGCCGAACAAACAAACAAATTTGCAGTTCCTTTATTCTGTTACATTATATGGTGCATTGCATGTTTACTTATCACATTTTATATGATTGATTGTGTGTTACTACAAAGATTCATGTAAATGTCACACCTTTCCATAAATTTAAATTTATTCAACTGGAAGAAGCAGCTTAAAGGATAAGGATGTAGATACTGGTAATTGAGATTTTTGGTCCTATACAAGCTATGAAGTTGGTCATCTGTAGCTTTTTATATTATCTTTTAGGATTTGTAAATATTCATACAAACCCTATGGGGATTTTTGTAATGCAATCAAGTACTTTATATCAGTATGTACATGCTATTGTTTTTTTTGCCCACTGAACTACATGTCGTTACTCTGATAAATGTCAAAATATTAAGGAGTTTGACATAAACATTAAAGAAAACAATAATCAATTTTCTATAATTGCCTCCTTTGCCTGCTGAGACGTCGGAGTCCTGTCCCAATGTACTGGAGAAAACTTGCCTAGTCACTAGGTAGGACGCAGTCTGGGATGTCCTCGATCAGCTGCTACAGAGGAATCATCCCATCCTTATTTATAAGAGACATTTCCTCATGCTCTTCCAATTGACTCCCATCTTCATCAGCATGTACCTCTTTCTGTTGTCCCGAATGGCAAACCTATCCTGTAATATAATAAAAAATAATTAAATACGATTATTTACAAATCAGAAAAATTAATAAATAATAATTAAATATAATTAATTAGAAATTAAATCATTTAATATAATTAAATACAATTAATTACCTTCACCGCCTCGTCCTACACCAGATCCTTCGATCCTTTCGGAACATTCTTCCACATCCTGAAGTGAATGGGGAACTGCATCCAACTCTAGCCTAGCTCTTTGTTATGAGTGTAAATGATCAATTAAATAGTGCAAGTGTGCACTGTCATAATCAAGTAATACAGAAGTAAGTAGAGTATCGTTCGTATGAGTATTGATCACTAAGTACCAAAATGGGTAATTTTAACTCTATATAATCAATCGAGTAGTTGGTGATTGAGAGAACAAAATAAAATGATTAAATATGATTACAAATAATATTAAAGTAAATATGAGAAAAAGCCCTAGGGTCAGATTTCACTTAACAAATTTTGGATTTTAAATCACTTACCTATTCTAACCCAATTTATTCCACATGATTGATAGTCGAGTTTCCCTAATTTAATTACTAGCCTCTTCCAAGGTCAACCAATTCCTATAATTAATTGCTAATCAAATATATTTCTATATAAATTTAAGCAATTAATTATGCATTAAGCTTTATAGAATTCAGTAAGACTAAACAACTCATATGAATATACTCCTATTTCATATACAAGTCATGGTTTTAATTATAGGATCTACACACATGCATCTCCTTCTTGTCTCAACATGCATATTGAAATCATTCAAAAGATGACCAATCAATCAAAAACATTAAGAATAATAATTAAAACTCAATCATGAAGGAGAAATGAAAACTAGATTTAATAAGTTAAGATTCAATCCGTTATTAGTAAACTATGTCATCACCCTAAGAAAAGAGAAATTTAGCTCATTATGAAATTAAAAAAAAATAAAAATAAATTAATATTACATAAAACTAGAATGAAAACCTTATAAATACTGCATAAAACTTGAATATTAAATTCAAAAAACATAAATATGCAACCAAAAGTTGCATGAAAAATGGAGAAATCTAGCCGTCTATTTAGGAGGTTAAACGTTCTATATAGGTGGGATGCAAAAAGTAATACAATCCTAAGCCGTCCATTTATGAGATAAACTCTTCCATGTAGGTGGCATCACAAAAAGTAATACAATGCATGAAATTAAATCTAGAAAATAACACATTTTTTACAGAACTGTCAGAGCAAGACCTATAATTGTTAAAGAATGAAGCCTCAACATCTCTTCCCTTTTTTCCTTTTATGCTTGGCCTTGCTCTCTATTTATAGGGAAAAAAAGTGCATTGCTATGGTGCAAAAAATGCATTGTTATAGTGAAAAGTGTGTTGCTACAGTGAACTGTGTCTGGAACAATGATTTCAAACAGTAAATCGTGTCTTGAACAATGAAAAACATGTTTGCTACAGTGCTTTCCATCCACTATAGTGAAAATGTTGCTATAGTAACTTCCGTATTTTTTATTTTTATATTTTTTTATTATTTTAAAAAAAATTATTTATTCCAAAAAAACATTATGTATTTATCATCTACACCCAAATTTATTATATTAAACTCAAATATTGTCCACAAAATCATTATATAAGGGAAAATAAATATGCAAATATTTTACTTATCACTTATTCAGGTAGCGGTTGAATAGGTGACCCCCCATTGTTGATAGGCTAGTCCATGGCCTCATTCCATTGAACTATAACTCGTAGTATCTGGTCCAGGCTGTTCAGATTGTTCACGTGTAGCCTCCTCATGGAAGTGTTCCCCTACTCATTTGCACAATTTACCATATACGTTAGTTAAATTTAAATTCACATTTAATAGGTTGAATTTAAATATTTAATTTATTAAATAAAAATTTACATTTTACCTTAGACTTGCACCTCAAACCCAGTTGACAAGGAAGACAACCGTCATGGGTTGTTTAGTCCTACGCCTCCTCCTCATCCAAGAACCACTCCATGTTACTAATCAGAATCTAGAAGTTGAACTCCTTGTTCTTGTTGTAGTCGATCAAACTCCTTGTTTAGTCGATCAAACTTCTTGTTTAGTCCTACGCCTCCTCCTCATCCAGGAACCACTCCATGTCACTGATCGGAATCTAGAAGTTGAACTTATTGTTCTTGTTGTAGTCGATCAAACTCATATCCACTCCTTCTCACTAAACAACAGAAGGTATATGTGGTGCGGTCACCTTCTGTTGGGCTGTCTGTTGCGGCTATGGTGGGGCCAACTCCTATGGCTACTATGGGGCCATCTGCTGTGGCATGGTCGCCCTCCCTTCACGTTGCCCCCTCCTCTACTACTTCCACCCCGCAAAAGTAGTCTAGGGGGAAGGCTTGGCCTTCTTCCCCTTCCCCTTATCTTTCCCTAAAGCTATATGAACTACAAAATATAAAAAAATAAAAAATAAATAATCACATTTATATATAAAATAATAATAATAAGTGAAAAGAAAATATGTAACTTTCATACCTCAAGTATGAACAATGTGAAATACTATAGCAAAACTCCCTAAGAGACGTCAAAAAGCTCAGATCTAAAGGAAAACTCTCAGAAAGATGTCAAAAAACAAAATGGCCAAATGAGATAAATGAGGGGGTTGCTGAGTTTTTATAATGCTACATTTTGTAGTAGTTATTGACAAAACCGCTATACAAACTGCTACAAAGTCTAAAACCCTACCTCGGGCATCAAAACACTTTGTAGCGATTACTACTCACTACCACAAATATATAGACCTTTGACATTCTATAGCTATTTCACTCAAAAACCACTACAAATATCTGTTTACATTTGTAGTTGTTACAAGGAACTGCTATAAGAAGGTGTTTACTTGTATTCCATAGTGGTTAATGTCAACATAACTACTACAAACTAACCACACAATTGTCACTCATGCTTTGCACTTGGTGCCACATTTGTGGTAGTTTCCATGACATAACTGCTATAAATTAGCCACCACAAGTTATGGGGGGACATTGGTGCCAAATTTGTAGTGGCTTGTTTTTGTCAACTGCTACAAATAACATTGGCTTACCAGTGCGCCACTTGACATGAGGCTTACCACTACAACGTTGTAGCGGTTTATGTCAAAACTGCTACAAATCATGATATTGGTAATGGTTAAAGGTAACCATTGCAAAAGAACCGCTATGAAATATCATTTGTTTTGTAGTGTAATCATAGAGGCAATCGTAAAAAGTAAGTGAAATTCATGGAAATATATAGTTGGCATGAGAGGTTGTGATATCCAAGAAATTGATTAATCCTACCAAATATACTGGAGAGTTGCATGGCAACTTTATCCATGACTTATCTATAGCTAGTGTTAAACGTTAGCAAAGAAGATGAGTGAAGAGAGAATTTTGAGTTTTTTGAATGATGCATGTATGCATTATTAAATTCAAACTTGTCCAACATGCAACACCCAAATCACTACAAAGTGTGCACTTTGTAGCAGTTGAGAGGTAAAAATTACTGCAAACTTCACGACTGTTGGCGGGCTTTAAAATTTTCATATTTCAAACACATATACTTTATAGGAAAAAGCTACTACAAACTTCATGACCATTGATGAGCTTTAAAATTTTCAAATTTCAAACATATACATTATGTAGCAGTTTGGAGGCAAAAACCACTACAAACTTCACAACCATTAGCGGGCTTTAAAATTTTCAAATTTCAAACATATACACTTTTTAGCGGTCAAGTGTCAATAACTGCTACAAATTTCACTACTATTGGCAAGCATTAAATTTTCAAATTTCAAACACATACACTTTGTAGTGGTTTTGGGTAGCAGTTATAAAATCACTACAAATATAAAGCTTTTTAAAAAATATATAAATGACCCTTTGTAGTAGTTTCTCTGCTCCAATCGCTATAAAAAGTAATTATGGAAACAATAATTATTTAAATAAGTGAAATTATTTTTCAGATCTTTCATGTCTTAAACTATTTCATATAATTACATCGCATAAACCATTTGTACCTGTAAACTAGTTCAAATAATAAACCACATTAAAATTTATAACCATAAATTTATAACCGTAAAATTGTTCAAACTCTAAAGAAGCAAATTTTTCAAAATCTAAAGATGAAAAAAAATAAGTATTTCATAGTCCAAACAAATAAAAATATCTAAGGAAGCGACTGATCATCAGGTCCTCTATCAAGGGTGGCAAGATCATGGGCCTAACCAGAATTAACTACATCATCATCATCGGTAGGATCACGGGCCTAGTCAATAAGTAGCAAGAGGACAAATCTAGGGACTAGCGGGACCTTTGGAACCAACTTGGTAGGAAACAACCTCTCCCAGGACTTGGATAGCATAGTTTTTGTGATTTCCCTCCATTGGGTCTGCTAGGCATAGATGAAATCAGCTTGCACCTAGACCTGCTGGGATTTCACCAATTGTTCCCTAGTAACCTCTGCATAGATCTCCTCTATAGTTGGCTGGCTCAGCCACTTAACGCTGGAGGTCCCTACTCGAGAGGTCCCTACATCAAATACATAGCTCTTACCATAGACCGGCCTAATGCCTAACTCCATAAACCTATAGCATCTAGGGTGTTCAACTCAGCCCAAAGCAGCTTTTAGAGGTGCAGTAGGAATTATAGTTGACCCATGTGACTCCATCATCTAGGACTCTCTCAACTCGGCTTGTGTGATGTATCTTATAGTGCCCTCAGCTCCTAGTGCTTCTCATAGAAAGAGCCTACAAAAACAACAAAACATTAATATTTTTTTATATTTCCTTCTAAATAATAATTATTGGAAAAAATTACATATCCTTTTAGGTTCCTTTAGTACTAGACAAATATTGCCTAGTCATTGGATGGGACGCTGCAGTTAGGCACAACCTCTATCAACTACTGCAGAGGCATCATCCTATCCTTATTCACATGTGGTAAAGATGATTTATCCTGATGTTCTTCCACCCATCCCACATCTTCATCAAGGTGTAATTCTTCCTGTTGTCTCACACGACAAACCTATCCTATATCACAAATTTAAATAAATCATTAATAATTAAATAAATTTCAATTAAAATTAAATAAATAAATAAATAAATTATAACTATTTGTATTTGATTAGTAAATTAAATTGGTTACTTTCAAAGTCTCATCCTACGCTATATCCTTTGAAATTTAGGGAACCTTCTTCCAATTCTTGAAGTAGATAGGAAACCGGATCCAATTCACCCTGGCTCATTGAGATAGCAGTTAAATAGATGACCACCATTCTCAATTAGCTAGAAAATGGCCTCATTCTATAGAACTACTACACGTAGCCTCGTTCCTAATTGATTTAGAGTGGTCACGTCCAACCTCCTGGTGCTGATATTCCCCTACTCATCTACACAATTCATCACAAATTTTAATTAAATTTAATATGACATTTAAACCACTATAATTAATATATTAACTTTATTAAAAAAATTCTTTACCTTAAACTTGCGCCTTAAACCCAGTTGACTGTGAAGACATTCGTCTTAGGTTATACTAGTCCTTAGCCTCCACACGGTCAAGGAATTGATCCACCTCACTCATGGAAATATTGAAATCAAATTCCTCAGCCTCTTCGTAGTCACTTACACTAATATCAGCCCCTTAGGTTGAATAAGCACCTCTGGAGGAATCGCCTGCTGTAGGGTCCCCTACAGTAGTGGGGTCATATCCTACAGTGGCACGGGGAAATATGTACCTCTGGGGTACCCTTTACCTCGACCACTGCCTCCCCCCTCGTGACTAATACTCTTGCATATAATAGGTCCTTTGGGGGGACGCTCATCCACCTTCCCTTTCCCCTTATCTATCCCGGAAGTCATTATAACTATAGTTATTAACCAATTAAAAATAAATTACAACGACAACTAATCAATATTTATAAAAAAAATTATAATAACAAAATCCAACAATATAAATAATGTAAAATCACAATATTATAATTAAAATATTCAATATCTTCTAAAACCTAATTTAAAATGCATGTACAAATGAATTTAAAAAATTGGCTTAGGAACTCATAAATTTTACTAAAACTTACTATAAACAAATCTTTTATGCTTAAAAATGAAATTAAATAGATAACTTTACTAACCTTGAGTGCCTAACTCTTTATATGTTTGAACAGAACTTTAGATCTGAAGAAAACTTCTCAAGGAACGTGTAGGAAACAATTTTACCAAAAGCTGTAAAATAAGGAATGGTGGTATTTGTAATATTCCAAATTTTAGGATAGAGACTTGAGGATAATCCTATATCAGGCAGACGATAAAGCCCAGTTTGGGAAGAGTCGTAAGAATGATGAGAGATAGAATAACTCCAAGAGACTGAATGAATCAGCCTTCCAAGTATAAAGTTACTCTTTGGATTGTATTAGGGCTCGATGTGTGAAAGACATTGGATATAGCATATCGGTGTATGTATACTAGAGTGCACTTGGCACCATTTTGATGGCTTAAGGGAGGCATATATGGCATCATACAGGGCCTATACATACACTCCTACCAAGCATCATTGGGCATGCCTTGGTATGCTTGATATAATCCCGATTAAAACCTGAGTAATACCGAGTAGCATCTCAAGCAAAAATTGATAAAGTAACTTTATTAAAGTATCTTTCATAAAGTAAGTCATGATAGCTAATGATAACACAACTTTTGTGGTGGCACCAAGAGAAATTGGCAAGTGTCATCTCCTGATGACAAAGTACAATATCACTTTTTTGTTGGCATGCTATGAAGATGACAAATATCCTTGATGATGACACTTACTTTTTACCTTTTGAGGTCACACTCCCTAAAGGCACTACTTAGGCTCTGAGTCCAGGGAATCTGTCAGTCTCTAACTTGGACACGTACTTGACTTTCCCGAACACCAAACCTAGGAGTTAGGCGAATTTATCAGACCTCCCTTCCCCTGACCAAAAATTCAGCCAAGAGAGAGAAAAAGGGGGAAGACAACGAATTTGAACTCCAAGATTGAATCTTGGACACATAGCATTATAAGATTGCAACATATAGGAAACTAAATCCAAGACTTTCCTCATTCCTTAAATTTCAACCAACAGCCTTAAAATAGAGGGAAAATTCAACAAAATCATAAGAAAAAAAGAGAGGAGAGAATTAAGATGAATAGTGAAATTTCTTGAGCTCTAGAGCTAATTCCAATCTCGAATCGCCGTTTTCTGCCGATAAAGCCTTCACAAATATTGTTCCTCTTGATGAGAGCAACATTTCTATAAATTTGGATTCTTGATCAGAGGTGTTAGGTTCCATCTAGCTAGCCAGAGTCATACCAAAATCAAGAACCGATTATAGAATCAGGTAAAGGTACGTACTTATAAGCTTCGATTTGAGACTAAAATCTTGAGATTATTGGGGTCCTTATGTTTCGGCTAGACTTGGAACATTAGGGAGGGATGTGATTTTTTTATTTTTAAGGCTTTAAATGGATTTTAGATGAAATTTTGTGTAGGAAAAGCCTATCGGAGGAGTTTTAGAAAGACCGGATTGAAAACCCAAAAATTGAAGTTAAGAAATAATGCTGCCAGATTTCATTTTCTGGAGGTAGTCTGCTTGTGACTAGTTTTTGAATGATCAAATCTTGTTCAATGGTCTTGAAACTTTGCATAATTAAAGTATATATGCTAAAATTTAATTGATATATAACATGTGCCATTTTGGTTACTAGATTGTGAGATATGAATTTTCGAAGTTAGGCATTGGATCTGAAACATTTTTTGTGGCAGTGAGGTTAGTTCGAGGTTTATGGAAATTTAACCATGTAATTGACAGTGGCTAATATTTTTACTTTAAAAAGTACTTCAAAATATTTGCATAGAAGCTGGTACCATGTCATTTAGAATTTTCAAGATTTAGTTATGAATTATGGAATTTAAGGAATTAAAACTTGACAGAATTCTAAGGTAGCCATATTGCTCCTGAAGTCTGGAATTGTGTGCTCATAATGGGCAAGTGGAGATCTTTTTTACTTTAAGCTATACTTAAAGAGCTTCATATAGGACTTTGAACCACCCCATTTAGAGTTCCCTAGAGTTAGTTATGATTTTTCAAAATTAGGTGAAACATTTGGTAGATTAGGTTGACCCATGAAATTATGGCATTTAAAGTAAATTGGGACAAGTATAGGGCCAAAGATAAGAGACGTTTCCTAGAGGCTATTGTAGCCACATTGGACAATCCTTTGTCATGACTCTAATGATGTGATTATGTATCTAGGGCCATGAGATGATAAGAAAGAGGAAATGGAAGGTTTCCCAAGCAACTTCGATGGTTGGTAGAACAAGAAACAAAATGAGGACTCAAAGACAAGAGGTAGTAAACTTAGTCTACTTGCGTGTATTGATATGTATGCTTGTGTGTTAATGTGCATGATTGCCTTGCATGTGTATGTGTAACATAGTTGAATGATTGAAGCTCTGTTTCTTTTGATGCTATGGCCATATGTAAGAAATGTGAAGCATTGAGTATGCAAATATTTCATTATGTTAACATAAGCCTACGTAAGGCAACTATATCATACACTAGCAATTTATCTTACATGCATTACTAGTATTGTTTGCTACTGGGATTTCCCCAAATCTTACCCCTTTCCTCAATCAACTATATAGATAGCTGAGCACAGAAGGAGTGTAGGATGAAGTGCTAGAGCAGAAGTTGCAATAAAGAAGAGAATAATTATTTACGCGCTATACCATTATGTAATTGATGTATGAGTGAATAATTGTATATCATTGCATGACAGATGAATTGAATTTCCTAAGTATTGTAAAGGAACTAGAAAAAGTAAGCAGAGGAATTAAAAAGCAGCGAAAAATTATGATAGTAATAAATGGAAGAATTGATAAGTTAAAGTGTAAAGTAACCCTGTGAATAAAGTTAAGTAATTTGGCAAATACAGCTTACAAATGAATAAGTGACCCTATTAAAAAGAGTGTAAGTTTGGGTTTGGGGGCCTAAGTAAGGATCCCTTAAGCCGGTAATGCTTCCACAGTATAATACAAAGAGGTCTAGGGATGGGTGTCACGGCGTTTATATAGCCACATGATTTGTAGCAGCTTTAACCAAAACCACTACAAATAATGAAACCCTACCTTAGCCAACGTGACAATTTGTAGTGGTTGTCCCAAACCACTAGAAAGTTGTAACCCTTTGCATTAAATAGCGGTTATTGCCTCAATAACCGCTACAAACCATGAAACAGTTTGTAGCGGTTCGTGTAACACCCTTCGTTATACCCCTTTATTACGTACACGGAAGCATTTACTTATATTCTCTTAGGGATTTATTTCTCACTTCCAGCTGTTGAGTGATTATTCTTACCATGTTTATATATTAGAGTTAGTTCTATATTTGATTATTACTCATAGTTGTAGTGAGTTTAGTAATCATGACTACGACTTAATTCGATTAAGTGCATTAGTACACTTTATACGTACATTCTTGCCGTACAGAAAATTTACATACAGTAAATTAATACACATGCTTTCTTTCTCAATTCTTTATGTCCTTTCCTTCTTGTTCATCTTCAGCATTCTTTTCTTTTGTATTCTCGTACCTATATGGTTGGTGGGAGGTGAGATTCAAGGAAATCTCAGTAGCAAACGTTATAGACAATACATGTAAGATGAATACTAGTGCATGATATGCTTGCCTTACATAGGCTTATTTTCACATAATAATATTCTGCATGCTCAATATTTCGTGCAACATACTTATGGCCACAATAAAAATAGAAACAGAGCTTCATTTATTCATACATGCTTCATATAATCAAGTAAAGCAATATAGCAAATCAATACACAGCATAAATGTCACATATATGCAAGTAAGTAAGTCACTCCCTTAGGGACAAAGTCCTTCTTCTTGTCCCTTACTATCCAACCATTGAAGCTTCTTTGAAATTCTTCCATGCTTCATCTTTATTGGCTTCTCATGACCTTAAATAAATAATGACATTATTAGAGTCATTATCAATGAACCTCACATGTGCCTACATTAGCCCCAAGTGCTCAACTTAATCGTTAGAGTTTAAAGAAATTACATTTGGCCCTTTCTTTCTTAAATTCACATGGTAGCTAAAAGCTGCCAGCATTTTGACCAAACTTTGAAAATTCATAACTAATTATAAAAAAAACCAAATTGAGTGATTCCAAGTCTTATATAACCCTCAGTAAGTCTACTTTAAGGGTAAAATATTAGCCATTGTCAATTATAGGGTTAAATTTCCCAGAATCTTTAGAAAACACAACTGGTCTAGAAAACATTCTAAAATCAAGGTCAACTTTTGAAAAATCATAACTTTCAATCTACTAGTCCAAATGACTCATAATACATATCAAATTAAACCTTAGGATGTCTACTTCAACCTTGTAAAACTTAATAGCATTTGGACCAAGTATAATTGATCAAAATTATGTTGCAAGTTCACTACCTCCAGAAAATGAATTCAGGAAGCTTTAATATAAACTTCCAAAATCATCATAAATCATCATTTAACCATAAATACATGATTAAACCTCAAAAACACCCCTTGTCTAAATTATGAATAGTACCCACCCTCAAGAATACTCATCCAAACAATAAACAAATTAGTTTAAAATGAAGCCTATACTTACCTCTACATGTTTTCACAGCCGGTTCATAAATTCGATAGTACTCTGGCAAGCAAGACTACACCAAACACCTCCAAATGAAAATATAAAACCATAGAAATGAAGCTTAGGATGAGTAGAAGTAGGTTTATGAAGGGTATTTGAGTGAAAACACCAATTTGAAGGTGGCATCGGCTCTGGAGCTCCAGAACAGTTACTATTCATGCTCTCTCTCCCCTCTATCATTTTTTCATGATTTTTATTTTATTTTTGATGATAATGAATGAAATTTTAAGGCCCTAAATTAGTCTTAAAGTTATCTGCCACATGTCAAATTCCTATGGTGCCATTTGTCCGGTGATCCAGTGATTCGGTGACATGTGTCACTTACTTTAATAAAGCAGGTCCCGCCTCTTTTCTCGGGTTTTAACCATCCTTTTTGCTAGGGAAAGGAGAGGCCTAACAATTTTTCTAGACTCTCAATTTTAGTATTCAGGAAGTCAAGTACATGATCGGGCCGGGCACCGGTGGATTCCCCAAACTCAGGTGCTAGATGGCACGTTCTAGGGATGCCAACACAAATGGCATAAAGGTGGTATAATGATGAGGGACGCTTGTCACCTCCTCATTTGGCCAACACAAAAGTGGCTTTGTACTTTGTCATCATTAAGGGACATATTTCAAGCTCTTAACTAGCCAACACAAAAGTCATGCCTTCATGAATCATCATTGCTTACTTTATTAAAGTTACTTTAATAAAGTTGCTTATCGGTGCATACTCGGGATTATACTCAAGACTGTAACATACATATCGAGGCCCAAAAGATGACACTAGGTCAGAGTATGTGTGAGTAGGCCCCATATGGGCCACATACTGGTGTCTACTTCAAAAACGCAGGGTACACATGTTTGGCCTAAAAATGCTATGTGCATACCTTCACCGGCATATTTTGCTCAACTAATCAGCCTCATACCTCATGAGTGAGCTAGGTGGCATCTTTCTACCAACCCAATGGCACAGTATATGTGTCATGTGCACTTCTACACCAACACTTTCATCTTACTGCCAACACATACTGGGCCCTCTACCCGATAGGGCTGGATCACATAGTCCCTTAGAGTCTTTCTATCTCTGAACATTCTTGGGACTCTTCCCGAATTAGGCTTAGTCTCTGAACATTATTGGGACTCTTCCCGAATTTGGTGATTCAATGGTGAGCTTAATTGGTCTAAAATATAATAAAATTTAATGGAACTTAATTTGGTAATAACTCATTATTTTTGGTATACTTTGTATATATTTAAAGATTTATTTAGATAATTTTAAAAGATTTATATAAGATTTTAAAATTACAGACTCAAATCAATTTAGTATATCATTTGTGGGATTTCAAATTAAAATAGAAAATTTTAAGTTTAGTAAAGAAAAATAATAATGGAAAGTTTTATCTTTTTATTTCATAATTAGTATTATCTTTTTAATTTTTCCTTTTCTTTTATGAGTTGGTTTGTTTACTTCCAGAAGGGACAAAGACGTAGCATTTTAGTTGTGGCTAAAAGTGGAATGCAAGACCTAAGTGAAAAAAAAACAAAGAACAGACCAGAGGAGCGGGTTGCAGATAGTTAGGGATAGAAACAGGCCAGGCTAGGCTTTTGCCTTAATAGGTTAGGCCTGTTTTATGATAGGAGGGCCTGAGCCTAGTTTGTAGCCTATTAGAGGCCTTTTTTTTGGCCTGAGCCAGGGCTAGCCTGTTAAGGAGGCCTGAAATTTTTTTGGTATGTGTTTGCAGGTAACACTAGTAGAAAAAGGGCTTTTTAGACCGGTTAAAATTGAATTTTTAGACCGTTTTTGGATCCGGTCTTCATACAGCCGGTCTAAAAAGTATGTCACTTTTGAGACCGGTTTTATAACCGGTCTTAAAAGTCTAGCTTTTAAGACCGGTTCTATTTATAACCAGTCTAAAATCAACAATTTTAAGACTGGTTTTCATGAGCTTTGGTCTTAAAAGAACTCTTTTGTAAGACAATTTATGTAACATTTTTAAGACTGGTTATAATGATAACCGGTCTTAAAAGTTATTTTAAGACCGGTTTTACATACAACCTGTCTTAAAATTTTAATTTTAAAACCGGTTATCATTAATAACCGGTCTTAAAATTTAAGACCGGTTATAATGATAACGGTCTTAAAAGTGTCATATATTATTTTTTTTATTTTTTTGTGATTAGGTTAGTTATCAGAACGCATCCTTGAATTGCTACCTCTAATGCCATACTTATTAAGTGCCATATAGTGTTTAGTTTGCTTCTACTTACCATTTCCTTTTGCCTTAACCTTCTCATTGAATTGGGAACTTGTAATATGTCATATATCCTCATGTATTATATTTTGTTTAAAACCATCATATATATATATATATATATATTCATAAATGGATTCAACCATGACATATAATGCAACCAACAAGTCAATTCATCAAAATATACAAAAACCATTTTAAAAGCAACAAACATGTCAAATCATGCAACCAACAATATAAATGAATTCAACCAACCAACATGTAAATTCATAAATGAATATATACAAAAAAATTCCTCAGCTTTACATACAAGAACTCACTGTTGTAAAAGTTCATAAATGAATTCAGCACAACAATTATGAATGTGCTCAATATCTTCTTCTTGAAAGGGGTTAGCAAGTTCAAACATTTGAAACACCAAAGCCAGGAAAAACATTAAATTCACTTAAAAAAATAAAAGTAATACAACATTTTTGAAATATATATATTTACCTCTTCAATAAGTCCTGTCATGCATAGGGTAATAATATTATACATGTGCCTCAGAATATACAATCCACACAAGTTAGACCCCGGTGGTTGCCTACAGGTATGAAAAATAACATTATATCGTTAAAACGAGTATAAAAATTAAAGCATGGCTTATTATGGAATATATTCTTAAAACAAACAAATATGTAACTAACCTTTGGCAAGACCCATGTAGGGTCTTTTACCTCACGCATAGGCCTAACAAGAGCAGTGTGTTGGAATGTCCGCATAGCCCTATATCATCAAAATCACAAAGGTTACTTATTTTACAGAAATTCCATAAATTTTGCACACGAAATGTAATTAATAATGCAAGAAAACTTACGAGTTCAAGCTCTTCTTCAATTCACTAGTTGGCTTGTTGAGGTGAAGGGAGCATAAGAGGATAACAGAATAACTCTTCTTGCACAAAATAGACAATTGCCAATGATCACTGAAAAAAGGGAAAACTTTTAAGCAAATATAAAATATTATGTATAGTATGAAATATAAATTTGTGTCTTACCCGTGCAAATATGGAGCCAAGAAACAGTTAATTGAGGTTTCACTAAGCCTGTGCGATAAGTATGTGTGTCTGATAGAAGATGTGGTCCCTTTGTCGTAGAGTTGAATTAGGCATAGGAGTCCAAATTCATCGGTTTTACCATAGTCAACCAACCTACGATGCATGCACCTACAATAATTCAAGTAGGGACATTAAATCAAAGTTTAACGGCATAATTTGTAAAATATTAACTTCTAATTTGACAAGATACTTACATCAAAAAGAGTTGGACAATCGAAATCGTAAGCTGTTGTAGAGGAGCTACTAGGGACATTAAATCTTCCATCTCAAGATAACATTGTGCCCCTGACTTGCCAACAGCTGACTCAGTAGGCCAATCACTTGTTCGAAAGGACGCATCATATGCCATCAGAATCACTGCTGCATGACATTCAATGGAGGCCGTGAAACATCTTGAGTTGAGGGAGGTAGAGGTGGAGGTGGAGGTGGAGGTGGCGAGGATTCCTCAGCTCGATCAGAAACAAGGTTCTTTGGCCACAAGATGAAAGAGTTGATGACATCACCCACAACCTTGAAGTCATCAACAGGGATAGGGAGAGGTGCATCTACAACGATCACCTCTTTAACTACCACTCTGACTTAATCATCCTTTATTTCTTGGTAGTGGACAGTTGATCCCAAGTTGTACACGCTCCCCCATACAACCAATCATCTCAGAGGAACCTCCATAAACAAGTCACAAGGATGACCAATTTCTTTTCCAGGACCCTCTGATGACTGACCAATGCAACTCCCTTTAGTGCTCTATTTAGGGTTTAGGGAATGAGCCTGGGGAGCACTGGTATCTGCTTGTCTTGTGCTCGTCATGATCATTCATTCCTCCTTCATCTTGCTGAACCTTTCTTTAAATCATGCATCAAATGATGCTTCTGCCTCGGCCCTAGCTTCAGCCCTAAGAGTGGCCAATATACGCTCCATCTCCTCCCTAGTCACCATACCACTTGAGGAATGGCGTGAGGGTGCTCCAAAGTAATTCATTATGCCTACCCCTCCTCCAATCCCCCTGACACGGCCGGGATACTCAGGTTTTCCTATAGCTACGGTCAGGATGTCATTCCTCCCATCCGACCTAAACGATCACTCGGCTTGTATGGGGGCAATCATTCTTTCTACCACTCTCTTGGGCCTTTTTCCTTTTTTCCTGTGAATAAGAAATCAAAAGTAAGTCATTGTAAATCAATAAAGACAATTCATAATTCATAAGCAAATCAATTGCAAAATAAGTCAACTCACCAATGCTTCTGGAGTAGCCCGAAGCTGTCTAAATTATTGCCAAGTCTGTTCGTCAATAAAAGAATATTGATCGTATGGATTAGGAAGTAGTTGACCTTCTTCCACCTCGATATGCACGTAATTGTTGGCTAGATTTGTCTTAAACTTCCTCCAGTATTCATCACAATATGTCATTGTCTTGTCATACAAGACTTCACTCTCAGAAATGTCATAAGTGAGCTGGATAGTTTCCCAAATATGTCACTTCACACCTTTATCGACATTTCTCCATGGCTCTATCAAGATGCTAGGCTTGTTGTGTGCTAGGAGGCCGACAAAACTCCTATACCGTTGGGCATTAGGCCCGATTGGTTTCCAATATCTATTAAACTCAATCGGAATCTTTTCCCCATTATTCTGATTGAGAGGAATGTATGTCAATCGGGTGGCTCTCCTACCCCTTCGTCTAGGCCGGTTATATGCCTCATTGTGTTCCTGGCTCGGAGCATTGCTAGGCTCGCTCTGATTTGGATTAGTTGGATCAGGAGTACCCTCACTAGGATGACTCATTGTCTAAAAACACTTTAAGGATACTATTTAAGGAAATTTTGCTACACGGTGCTTATTGTTATAACATGGCACTATCTATAAAGGCATAGTTCAAAAGCAGTTCCCAAGTTATGCAAACATGAACAAATAATTAATTGCTATGCATAAGTTGATAACCAATATCAACTAAAGCAATAATTAAGATGAAGGAGGAATGATTAATTGCAATTGCAAAAGCAATTCCCTAAAGCAAGTTTTCATATTAGTAAAGATTTTAAATTCAAATCGCATGGCCAAATCAAAAGAAGGAAACCAAAAGCTACAAAATCAATATAATAGAAGCAACAAGCTTAAACCAAACAAAACAGAACCTAGTTTAGCAAAATCAACTAGGAGCTACACCACTATAGTCTTCAACTACGATCAAAATCAAACAAAACAAAACCAAACAAGCTTAAAACCAAACAAAACAATATAACAGAAGCTATACCATGACTCTCAAAATCATCACTTTCAAATGGAATAATTAACCCAGGTTCACTAAAAGCAACAAGCTTAAACTATAGTCTGTAATGCAAATGGAAAACCACCAAAATAAACCCAGGTCCACAATTTCAGAATAATTAAATGATAACTTAAACCTTTGCTTGAGGATCCTCTTCTTCCTCTGGATTTGAACAGACCTTGGCCAATTGCTGCAGGAATCGAACAAAGAAAATGGAGGCCAAGTCATCTCACATTTTCAATGAAAAACCCAAAAATGAAATGGAAACACAAACCTGACAATAAAAACAAGGTTGAGAACGAAACCAATTGGAGGGAACAAATGACGATAGCCTTCCGACAATGTATTCAACAGTAAATCTCCGTTGACGGTGGCAAAGTTAAGGACGGAGGAAAGAAGGGGAAAGAAGGAGCTGCCATGAGACGATGCAAGGGTTTTGCTGATGTACTTGAGTTTTAGATTTCAGAGTCAAATTTAGGCACCTTTTGAAATCCAGGTCAGTTTTAAGACTGGTTGTCAATTACAACCAATCTTAAAAGTAATATTTAAGACCGGTTCTATTTCAACACCGGTCTTAAAATATATATTTAAGACCGGTTATTAATATATAACCGGTCTTAAAAATTTTCAAATTTTCAATTTTTAAGACCGGTTATTTATTAATAACCGCTCTTAAATTTTTAATATTTAAGACCGGTTTTCATTTACAACCGGTCTTAAAAATAATAAAAATTTTATTTTTATAATTTTCTTTAATTCAGATAATATTTTCTAGATCGGTTATTTGTAGAACCAGTATAGAAAATATATTACATATATTTATTTTTTAATTGTATATATTTTAAGACCGGTTTTTGTTATAACCGGTCTTAAAATTATTTTCAAGACTAGTTTTTACTATAACCGGTCTTAAATATATTTTTAAGACTGGTTTTTACTATAACTAGTCTTAATATTTCATCATAATTTCAAAAATGCCACCGGTCATATTTTTAAGACCTTATCTGATATAACCGATCTAAATGTTCCAGTCTAAAAACCCTTTTTTGTACTAGTGTAAACTTTGCCATCCCCTGTTATGTGTTTTTTTGGGTATACTACATGTAAGGCTACTCCGTTTGATTTGTTACAGTTTGCAATCACTTCTGGAATCATCAAAGCTTGTACAATAGACAATTTATTCAAATATAGTGACAAGACACTGGTGTTTGCAACATAGTATAGACTATTTCAGTTCTCTACATACAAATGGAGCAACAGACAGCTAGATCAACTTAACCAACCAATAGTAGAAAAAGTCTAAGCAAATATACTAATCAAACACAATCACTCAACCTAAGTAAAGCTCAATCAAAAAGTGAAAAGTTAAAAACAAAACAGCTAGCAAAGAGAAATATAGCAAAAATCAATCCAGAAAATTAAGCGCATAAAACCACAAGCTATCAGAACATAAGGGGTACCTTTAAGAGGGGAAATTTTATTGACATCATGTCTATCATTTGCTCAATCTCTGTTGTGTCAGGGGCAAAGGCTATATACTCTCTCTTGGCCAACAAAACTTCCAAAACTTATGGAAGCTCAGAGAAATACCCCTGCCCACTTCTACAAACATTCATTCTCATATTTGCCTATTCCATTCACATAAAAACATTACTCTAAATAAAAATATAGAAAAAATAAGATTCAAAAGGATGATATTTGCTTCAATCCTTCAATATAGATCAAGTAGTGAGATCCAATTGAATTTACTACACAACTTAATGGAATTCAAATTTAAACAATATTTCACACTCATATACTCTACTCTCTTCCTTGAGTTTCTAAATGTAAGAGATGAAAAAAAAGGACACGTTTGAAAGAAAATAATAGTTTTTTTAGCACAAGATAATAGAGTAGAGATAGAGAAATAGAAGGGAGCGCCCATAGTTATGCGGGATGAATTTTTGCATCGACCCGAGTCCTTACGACCATCAACAACAACATCACTAAAGTTAGGAGCAAAATTTGTCTATCATTGAGTGACATATTAGAACTCTAACACTAATGAAACCTTCTTTACCGAATTCAACTGAAATATACTACTGTTGATGAAAATATAAGGGAAAAAAGATCACGTGCCCATATTATCAGTGAAACAACATCAAATTTATCAAAGACAGTCCCTTCCCATTATTCACTCCTTACATTAGGAAGATAACAATTAAATTACCTGGTAAATAACAAATACAGTCAAAAATAATAATAAAGCAATGGCTTCAAGCCGTAGACCAACTTACTCTCAGAGAAAAAACAAATGAGGAGCGTCAAATATAAGCATCATATCACTCAACTCCAAAGTTGACTCAAAATACGAAGGTGTAAAATGTGAAAACAAACTTCCAGGGTTGATTTTGGTTAGGAAGGAGAGTTTGTGTGGAAAGCTATAAGCTTGGCTTCATGAAATGGAAAATTGAAAGAGACGATGAAGAGATAAGCTAAAAATGAAATCGCAGAAGCAAATTGCAGAATGAAACCAGATACTTACCTGACGGCTAATAGCTGACGGAGAAATGACAAAGAGAGAAGGACTGTGGGAAGGACCGGCGGTCGATGGTGGACACCTTTCTGAAGAAGTCGACGGAGACAGACGGACACGAGTGAGAGCCTCCTTGCTGATTTGAGCGTTACGCAAGTGAGAGCTTGAGATTTGAGAAGCCGACACAAGAAGAAGTGAAGATTTAAGGTTAGGGGATATGGATGGTAGATGGTTAATTACCTTTTCACCTTACTTCTTGATTGTTTTTATAAAATATCTTAACAAGCTCAGGTCGGCCTGACAGGCATACCAGGCATGTCAGTAAGCCTTGGCCTGGCCTTTTAACACACAAGCTTTTAAAATGGCCTTAGCCTGGCCTTTTGGCCTGAGCAGGCCAAGACAAGCCACACCATAGGCCCCTGACAGGCCACTTGGCTTATTTCCTCCCCTATGGACAGTGGAGGCAGTAAGACGAGAAAAAAAGGAGAGGATCACTGTTCACCCATCACTGTAGAGATTATTATTGTTCATTACATCATTCACGCTACTATTCATAGTCGGTTTTTTTTAGAAATTAGAACTAGAGAGGTGACATTTCTAGACTGTTCATCGTCTTCTTCCTTTCTTGGCTAAACTGGAGAGAGGCAAAGTTAGCTGAAAACTGAAGCAAGGGGCTACAGGAGCTGAATCAAAGGATAGGAGGAATCATTTTCTCATTATTTAAATATGAGAATAGCAACCATAGGTTTGATATCTATGAACACAGGAGACTTGTTCAATTATTGTTCATCATTTTGATCTTCTTCATCATGAGAAATCTGAACCAGAGTTGGAGAACTCTATTCTTTGCATTATGCCCTTTGATTTGTTTCCAAATTCTGATTATCATCCTTATGTGTCTAAATAATCTGGTTATTGTTGTTGAGATGTTGAGATGATGATTGTGTGTAAAGTGATGTCTGGTTGATTTTTCTTTAAAGCTAGAGTAGTTATAAATTAATTTGGAGATTTAAGTTTGTATGAACCAGATAATTTGTGCTTATTGTTATTTATTTACTTAATCTTATATTATTTTGTCTACTTTGTGCTTAATCACCACTAAGTATGAAATTGGGGAATTTAGATTAGCCTTGAAAGAGGGATCTTAATTGACCATATGATTCAGTAATGTGGGATTGGAAGTTATTCTAATTTGCTAACACTATATGAATATACATATTGGACTCATATAATCCTATTAAAGTGAATTTGGACATTTATTATTTCTTGGGTGAATTAGTTAGGAATAACAAATTTAACTTGAGAGAGGGGTATGATTAATTGAAAGATACTTATATCCATTAAAACTCTAGATTAACAAGCTAACATTAAGTGCATTTATTTTATATGCTTACATGCTCCAAAACTTGAAGAAGGGATTAATTACTTTAGGTTGGTTTTATCAATTATAATCTTGAAACATTATATTTACTACTTTTTCTTTCATTTAAATTGATTCTCAAATCCCATTTCCTTCTTTTACTTGCTCAACTTAAATGAAAATGGGAATTTTAATTATCAATTATCTTGAATCTTTGTTCAACGACCTTGTTTACTATTATACTACTTCTACGGCCTGTACACTTACGTTGCTTACTTAAAATTTTGTAGAATCATTTGATATTCTAAAGGAGTGTAGGTATAGGAAATTTAGAGTAAACTTTCAATTGAATCATCTAGAATTAAGTTTTCAGGCTTAGTTTGCTTGTAGGATAGACATATACCTACCGGCTCTGCATATTCTCATTAGGCTTACACTTAAATTAATCCAATTAAGTACTAATCGTCTAAGGAATGGGGGATTAACATAATTGGAATTTCTTTTAGAGGATTGAAAGACCCTATTACGGTATTTACAGTCCTAGACTAACAAATGTAGTTTCAATTGTAATTAAAGGGAGAACTAGACACTAAGAAATAATCAATAATATAATAATCCAAATCATTGCACAAGTAATTTAAAATCACTCCTAGCCTTAGTTTTAGTTAAGATTTGCTTATTTCATTTTTTTAGTTAGATCTATGTTTTTATTCTATCTTTATCTCATCCTTGTGTCTTATTCAACTTAAATGAAACTATGAATTTTGATGCCTAAGTACTAGTTTAATTGAGTTTCTGTGGAACAACCTTGATTCATATACTATATTCACGGTTGTACACTTATGGTGCTTAATTACATTGTAGCAGCATCACCTATTTAGAGGCCTTTTAAGGTAAATAGGCTAGGCATTTTAATTTAAAGCATGGCTTGAAAGCCTGCAAGACTAGTTTGATTAAATATTTAAAATATATTTTTATTATATATGATATATAATATAAGTTGTGAAATTACTTCAACATCCTTAGGATTTATTTGATTTATGAAACCTCTTCAATACCACGTGCAGTTTGTTTCTATGAAGTTTGTTTCTACCTTCTAAAATGTTGGTTCAAACGCTCACTGACAACTGCTCTTCCTCCTCTTAGTTGCACATCTCCATAGTTCAACCATCCTCTTCCTCTTAATTTGTTTTCCCGCTTAATTTGATGGGAACTGAAAATTTTAGTTTTGTTGTTTCTTTTTTTATCAACAAACTTTTAATCAAGGTTAGAACCTATTTATGAATTGAGAAATTGATGTACCCATATCCAATCTTTTATCATTTACACCTCTTCGAATCTAATATACCTATCTTTTGAAGTAAGTAAATCCAACAATTTTCACGTACTCATCTATATATTTATTGGAAATGAAAAAAGTGAGGGGAAAGTGAAGAAATTATTGATCCTATTTGTGAAGCTAAACAAAACATATAGATTTCTTATCTTTAACGCCACAAATATGTAGGCCTTAGTAGGCTCAAAGCCTACTTATATTTTTGAAGCCCTAAAACGTAAGGCCTTTTTAAAGGCCAACATTGTAAGTAGGCCTTTAAAAATGCTCTAGGCCTAATCAGGCCTTTTGAAAGCTCAGGCATAAGCCTAAAAAAATCTGTTTACAGGCTTAAACCAGGCTCAGGTTTTAAGATCCTGTTAGAGGCTCAAGCCTATTTAGCCAAAGCCTGACTTAGCCTGGCTTATTTCCTTCCCTACACCTCTCCACTTCCATTTTAACTTCTTATAGTCAACTACAAGCTTTTGATTTTCTTCCACAAAATTATGGACAAATGCAAGAGAACTTCTACTTCATCATCTTAGGATAAATCAAAAGATAAACTCACTCAACCAACAAGCCATGAAGGTTTCATCTACATGACCTACGAGCTTTACTATATGGTCAAGGTTTACCTGCTAGAGTAAGGACACATGGACCAATGCTTGAAAGAACTTACAACTCTCTTTTGCTCTTTGAACAAGAAAGTGGACAAGTTAGTAGAGAAGGAAGAATCTGATGATGCATCATATTCTTAAAATATCTCCATAACTTGTTATTTTTAGCTTTTTACATACTTTGTCTTTTTTAAGTTTTATTTGTAAAATGGTGGTTGCATAATCAACCACCAAAATTTTAAAAATATGAAATGCATAATAGTTATTAAGTAAACCTGTAACTTATTAGAATACCATGCAAATAAATAACAATTGTAATTAATAACCGTTATATTTTGTCTCAAAGAATGATAGTTTGTTACACAAAAACCATTATGATGGTTGGAAACTTTTCCCCTTCCCCATGCTGATGATTATAATTTGTAGATGTTTCTTCATTCTCTAATGATCAAGCACAAGAACCAAGTACCCATTCATTACTCACTATTACGCACAACTACTCCTCTTCAACTTCCAACGTGTGTAATGATGGTTTGAACCCATCACTTCCAATCTATTTAAACTCCACATTTCCTTATTTTTTTTCTTACTACTTCTTTATCGTCCTCCTTTGTTCTCTCAAGATGAAATGCCATACTGTGGACTTGCTAGAAAATCTCCATGTCATCCTCCTCCTCCATAACCTTCAGCAGCTCCATTTCCACCTCCACATCCTTTGTTCCCTCAAGTAGAGGCAATTATGTGTCATGTAGAACACATTGACCATGCTATAAGAAGGCTAGTCGAATATATTAGAGTATGAATAGGAAGGTCAATCTCCTTCTTGAAAGGTATATTATTGGGCACTAATATCTTGATATACTCTCAGATATCCCTACCAAAAAGGGCGCAGAGCATATGCAAATCTTTAACCTTATAGTGGTTGATTCCTTTGAAGGGAAACAATTATAGGCCAATAGTTACATTGTCACATATATGCGTCAGCAGTTGTCATTTATTTTACCCATAAAGCCTGGAATGTCTTGATCCATCCCTTATTGCTTAGTCACTTAATGTGGGAGGTAATGTTCTATTATATACAGACGAGTCTAACTAGCTCAGAAACTCTCATTTGAAGAGTCTCATATTTGTATATCACAGTTATTATGTAATAATCATCATGTATTATAAAAGTTCACAGCTCTTATTTAAAAACTGTTATTTATGTACTAAATACATAACGGTTGTCTACATGAGACCATTATTTATTTTTATTAAAAGTCATAATTCTTACATAAAAACCGTTATGTATGTTACTGAATAAATAATAGTTGTCAAAATGAGACCGTTATGTATCATGAAAGCATAACCATATATTATGACTCTTGTTCACGTGTGCCCATTAATTATTATCACAGAAATGAATATATCATGGCCTTACTGGGCCTCAGTACATAACAAATGTTATATCAGAATTGTTATAATAGGTCTAGAATAAATAATGGTTTGGAACCATTGTTTATAGATGATAATAACTGTCATATATGATGATTTATGTAGTAATATTTGTAGTCAAGGTGTTCTATCTAACGAGTTTAAACAAACTCAAGTCATAAACTCTATGAGAGTTTACTTTTTATCAATAAATATCTATTAAAAATATGTGATTGAATATTTAAAATACTACCCCCGGTCCATAACATAAAAGATAGTTGACTAATTTAGTTAAATTAAGAATGTTAGTTATTTGTAACAAATATATGTTGGTTTTCCTTAAATAGTATCTTTTATCATGACTACTTTGATGTTAGATAAAAACTCCCTAATATGTGCAATCAATAGGGATATTTGGAGAAAAATTATAAATTTAGGAGACAAAGTGGATTGGGGTCTTATATTTAGGACTAAATCTAATCCCCAACTAGCTAAATTTTATATTAAGGAACATAATTAGTATAAAAAATTAACAGTGATTTGTTTTAAACATATTTTAAATTCAAATAATTGAAATAAAATCCATCAACAATTATATTTTATCAAACTCAACAAATAATTTTTTATGCAGTTCATATATGAAACCACTTAATACAATGAAATCTAGAAAGCTAGCATGAGTTTAATAGTTAGCTAATACATTTTTTCAAGTTAGAAATACAAAAACAATAAACTTAGAGTGTTAATTCGTGAATTCAACTGAATTTGCAACTAGCATAAGTTTAATAGTGAGTTGACGTCCACTAGTACAAAAAAGGCATTTTAGACTGCACATTTGGACTGGTTATAGCGGATAAGGTCTAAAAGGAATAAGCAATGGTAGTTTTGTAATTATAAAAAACTTACGAGACTAGTTCCCCTAATATAAGGTCTAAAATATATTATTTAGACCGGTTTTCTACAGAACCAGTCTAAAAAGATAAAAATAATTAAAAAATATATATGTAATACATTTTCTAGACCGATTCTCTTATAACAGGTATAATATATTTTCTAAATTAAAAGCAATTAAAAAATAATTAATTTATTACTTTTTAGACTGGTTGTCCCTCAAAATTGGTTTGAAAGATTAAACTTTTTGGACCAATTGTTCTTAGGAACTGGTCTAAAGAGATTAGCAATAAAAAATTAAAATATTTCTTACTTTTAAGACCAATTATTTAAAACAATCGGTCTAAAATATGACCTTTTTAGACTAGTTGTTCTTTAGAACTGGTCTAAAAGATCCTACCATACATTTCACTAATTTTAGATTTCTCTATTGCTTGTGCCTAATTTCACATACTTGAATCTGAAGCTCTCTCCTTCTTTTTCTAAACACCTCTGTCGCTGCCCGGCTTGAAACTCCTTCTTCTTCTAAACTCCTCCATCGCTGCTCGGCTGCTCCTCCTTCCCATATCTCTCCTCCGTCCTTAACTAATGCCGCCGGTTGACGTAGAGGGATGATGGATTACATTACTAAACTCCTTGTTGTTTGTTGCCTCTTATCAGTGTCTTCCTCAAGCATTCACTCCAGGTAATTATGAGATAAATTTGGCATTTTTCTTTGATAAATTGCTTAAAGGCATTGTTCTCCTTTTTCCCCTTCTTCTTCATTTTTTTGTCTGAATTTGAGAAACAAAATCATGAGAAATGCTCAACCTTAACTGTCACTAAACATAATTACTCCAGGTAATTATGAGATAAATTTGGCATTTTTCTTTGATAAATTGCTTAAAGGCATTGTTCTCCTTTTTCCCCTTCTTCTTCATTTTTTTGTCTGAATTTGAGAAACAAAATCATGAGAAATGCTCAACCCTAACTGTCACTAAACTTTATGATGAACTTGGTGTTAGTAAAATGTGGTTTTTGGTTGTTTATAAGTAGCATTGTATTGTGAATCCCCTCCATAAAATTGAATTACAGCTCTAATTTCCTTGTATGTCATCGACTCTTCATCATAATGAGTAAGATTCCAAGAATATCCAAATAAAGGCAAACCCATAACCAATTTGGAAGCTAGCAAACTACTTTATGAACTTTGTTGCATTGTTCCTGCCCTACACACAATGGGTTGATAATTGCCTTTGTAATTTTCTTAAATTTAGTATCTTTCTCTCCATATATTAGGACCAGGGGCATTCTAAAATTCTTCAACTCTTCCCAAAATGAACTATAAAATACAGGGAAAGGAGAAAACAATGAGAGGAACACACAAAAAAACCACCTCAAAGTCCATTAATAAAGTGAATTGTTGATTTGGAGCTTTTATCAATGGTCACGTAGTTAATTTATTAATGGAATAGGATTCTCTGAGATTTGATTCATCTAGAGAAGTGCAGCTGATATCTTCTTTGCTTTAAACTTGTCTTAATGAATCCTAAACGCTAATATTCTATCAATTTTAATATGCTTTATTTGTTTTGCTTTTAGATTTTGTCTGTTACCTTTCAATAGCTTTTTCTTAGAGTACATGAATTTTTTTTTCAATAACTTATCCACCAAAGTTGGTAATTTTAGGACACTTGATGATTCATGTAGCTTTTACATAGTTGTTTCCATATCATATATAGATATTTTAGAATTGCAATTAATATTCCTTTATGGATGGAAGCAGGTATAACTTATCTAATTGATGTTTTGTTTGGCTTGCATGGTTTTCTGATTATTAGTGTCTACTTCAATTTGCCATTTATTATTAATTCAATCCTGTTCAATGCTTGGGTGAAGTTTTTCAAAACTGTGTCTTTGTTGTCCTTTTTGTAACATGATTATAAGCCTCATTATCATAAAAAAATCAATATTACTACTCACTCAATGCATGTTTAGGCTTTGGATTATGCTTGGTGATGTATATTTGGACGTAGATAATATTTTACTACACGACAGTTTTTATATTTATAGTAGAAGTCTAGTTTATTTAAGAGTCTAAGTTTTTTAATTCCTTCTTCATCATATCAAATGACTAGGTTGCGTAATTTTGAATTTTTGATACCGATTCCTTGGAAGGAGAATACTGGATATTGTCAATTTCTTGTATTTTCCTGTTCAACTCATTTTATTGATTTTTTGTTCCCAACTTAACGGATATTGAATTGGAAAAACAATATAAACATCGCATCCATATTTCTTTGACCCTTGATTGATATGTAGGTACTTCTAGGCATGCAAGTTCATTAAAACTTCTCTTTTTGTTATATTGGCATCTTCCTTGCTTTGCATTTGATTAAAGTCTAGCTTTTCTATTATTACTACTGAGGCTTATTTTGCATTTGGTTATTGTTGTGTAGTTTCTAGTTTTCAAAGCTTTCAGCGTGCAATCCACCCCATCATACCAAATTGATCTTTGCTGTGTAGTTTACAGTCTTCAAAGCCTTTGTTCAAGTGATTGACAGGTAATTTAATTAGTCTTTGGCATTAATTAATTAAAGTGATGCCTACCAAACTTATCTTTGCTATATAAATGTATTATAATATAAAAGTTGCTATGTACTTATTCATTATGCTTGTAGTTAAACTAGGTACTTGAGTGTAATGATTGCATGCTCTCATCATACTCTTGCTTTTTCTAGGAGCAAAAATAAAAAAAGAGAAAAAAAGTGTTGAAATATATGGATCGTAGTTAGACAAATGCTAAATGGATAAGTGTTGAATATGATAATGGGGTAAGGGATGTTTTAGCCTTTGCTAGAAGAAATGTCGATGATGATAGTGGGGTGTTCTATTGCCCTTGTGTAGAATGTTTGAATTAGAAGTGACTAATTGTTGCAGATATATATACACATTTAATTTGTGAAGAATTTTGTAAGAGTTATATAATATGGGTATGACATGCTGAAGAATTGAAATGCCAAGTGCATCTCAACAGGGGGAGTGGCCTTTGATGATAATGACAAAGATATGGATGTTTGAATAGAGGATATTATTAGTAATGTAGGATGTCCACCCCACCCCCATCTTCTTTAACTGCCAAGGATGCACACAACCCTCACCCGAACTGTTATTAGCTATCGGAGGACTTTTGGTATGGCGGTGGACTCACAAGGATATAATCTCACCCCTTAGGATTTTCTCTCACCTCCCCATGTCTCGAACCCTTACAATGGGGGTAAGTATAAGGGTTTGGTGAGAGGTGGTACCATTGAGCTAGCTAGCTCAATATACCACACCTCGCCAAACCCTTATTGTTAACCCCAAGTTGAGAGTTCGAGCAGTGGGGAGGTGAGAGAAAATCCCAATGGGGGGATTATATTCCTTTGAGTTGCACCGCCACGCCAAGAGTTTTCTGGTAGCTAACAACGATTCAGGTGAGGGCTGTGTGCATCCCCGACTGTGAAAGAGGATGAGGGGGGTCTGACAATAAAGAGGTCCCTTTTTATTGTCACACCCTACCCTCATCCTCTTTCACTACTGGGGATGAGGGTAGGGTGTGACAATAAAAAGGGACCTTTTTATTGTCACACCCCCTCATCCTCTTTCACAGTCGGGGATGCACATAGCCCTCACCTGAACTGTTGTTAGCTACCGGAAGACTATTGGAGTAACGGTGCAACTCAAAGGAATATAACCCCCTCCCCCACAGCTCAATGGTACCACACCTCGCCAAATGCTTATTCTTAACCCCAGGTTGAGATTTTAAGCTATGGGGAGGCGAGAGAAAATCCCAAGGGGGGATTATATTACTTTGAGTTACACCGCTATGCCAAGAGTCCTTTAGTAGCTAACAACGATTCGAGTGGGGGCTGTGTGTATCCCCGGCGGTGAAAGAGGATGAGGGTCGAGTGTGACATAGGAGAAGAGGCTTTTGAGCAATTATATACATATGGTAATATGTGCAGTAATCCTGAGAAGTTGTTATACCTAGGGTGTTAAAAAGACCAATTATAAAAAGAAGTATTGCAATTATTAAGCTTGAAAGCAATTCATGGATGGAGCGATAAGAGTTTCTTAGAAATGCTTGAGGCTTTTAAGGACATGCTTCTAGATGATAGTGTGTGCTTTGTTGATACTATGATGCTAAGAAAATACTATGTCTACTAGGGATGAAGTATAAAAAGATCCATGCATGCCTTGGTAATTGCATATTGTATAGAAAAGAGCATGAAGAGAATGTAATGTCTGATATGTGAAACCCCGAGGTACAAATCAAATAATGCCCCTACAAAAGTATTGCGGTATTTTTCAATTATACCAAAGTTCAAGCACTTGTTTGCTAATGTAAATGATGCAAAAAATTTGAGATGGCATACAGATGACAGGATTTCTGATGGAGAGCTTGGACATTTGGCTGATTCTTCTCAATAGAAGAAAATTGATCAATTATTTCCTAGCCTCGGCGAAGAACCTAGGAACCTTAGGCTTGGGCTTAGCACGGATGGCATAAATCCTTATGGTAGCCTAAGCAATATACATAGTTCATGGCCTATTCTATTGGTTATTTACAACTTATCTCCTTTGTTATGCATGAGATAAAAGAAGATCATGTTGTCATTAATTTTGGGACCAAAACAACCCAAAACTGATATAGATGTTTACCTAAAACCCTTGATCGAAGACTTGAATGAGTTATAGGATGAAGGTGTCGATGTTTTTTACTAGAACAAGAAGGAGATTTTTAAAATGTGAGCCATGATCTTTTGTACTATAAATGACTTTCCTGCATGTGGAAACTTCTCAAGATATAGTGATAAGACCATAAAGCATGTCCAATTTATGAAGAAGGCACATGCTACCATCAACTTCAACATGGAAGAAAGACGGTTTATCTTGGCCATAGGAGATTTCTTAGACAGGACTACCCATATCATAGACTAAAGACAGCTTTCTTTGGTGGCCAAGAGTTTGAAGATACTCCAGAGGCATTTACTGAGGAGCAAGTTTATGAAAAGGTAAAAAATTCAATGTTATATTTGGTAAGACTACAAAGAGTATAAATAAAAAATATATATGGAAAAAGAGGTTCATCTTCTTCGATCTTCCCTATTAGCACAATCTTGATGTGAGACACTATATTAATGTCATGCATGTGGAGAAAAACATATGTTATAGTATTGTTAGGACACTACTCAACATATAAGGTAGTTCTAAAAATGGTGTGATGACAAGATTAGATTTGCAAGAAATGGGAATATGAGAAGACTTACATCTATGGCCATATGGTAAGAGAACTTTTTGTCTTCCAGCTTCTTGTACTTTGTCTAAGGATGAGAAAAGAAGTTTTTGTGAGTGTTTACATGGTATTGAAGTTCCCTCAGGGTATTCTTTAAATTTTAAGAAGCTTGTGTCAATGGACAACTTGAAATTAGAAAGGCTAAATCTTATGATTGTCATGTCTTAATGCAAAACTACCCCTAGTAGCTATTTGAGGCATTGTCAAATATGACCTTCAACATATTTTGACTAGACTTTTACTACTACAGAATATACTTATAACTACCCTAAAGGACGTCCCTTTTTGAAAAAGGGACGCCCAAAATATTAGGCGGTGGCATATGTGTAATTATAGATCAAAATTGAAAAGGTTGGCTCGTCAAATAAAATTGAATCTCGCGCCTGAATGCGTTTTAGACGTCCCCAATGAACATGGGGACGTCTAAAGACCACCCAAAAATTGTATAAAGAAAAAAAAAAGAACACACATAAGACGTCCCCAGATGGCCTGGGGACGTCTAAAGCTTACATTAGACGTCCCCAGCTGGTTTGGGGATGTCTAAAGGGTCCCTTTAGACGTCCGCAGCCTAGCTGGGGACGACTTAAGCTAGCTCACATGCACTGGTCGACATGACCATTGCATGTTCAATGTCAGAATTCTTACTTGCTTTATTACTTTACTCTTTCACTCTCCCATCTTCATCACTTTCGTCTCCTCTCCCCTGGGCTGTGCTTCTTGTTTTTTTTCTTGTTTCTCTAAATCAAATACGGCTATTTCTCCTCTCCTTTTTTCTTATTGGTCCTTCTTAGCCTCTATTTGATCCAGAGCGTTGCTAGTCGCCATCTTTGCTCTGCTGGGTCTGTATTGTTCTCTCTCATTCTCTCCACCGTCGGCCTCCTCTTACCACCATGGGTCATCTGCCTCTAAAGTTGCAGCAACAGGTTAGCTAAAACTAAACTTGTGAATGAACTTGTAAATGATTAGCAAAATGCATTTGATTCTCTGCTGGAATTTAAGTGTGGTTTGTGCTTGAGCTTTATCTTTGCTATTTTGCTGAATTTAAGACGTACCACATCAAGTTTTAATCTTTTGCTTTTTTGCATTGTGATTGAGATATTTATTTACCAAAAGATATCGAGTTGTGATTAGCTCATAACAGAAATATCATCTTTAAATGGAGGAAATAACTATAAACAATGTAGAAACCCTGTCCTCCCACTCTAAACACACCGTTTGAGAAACATGAAATTCTCATTAACTCAAAAATATCAGTCCATAACTTGAAGCTGTGCAAGCGCCTAATATTTATACAACTATGAGGGTCGTATTGAGCAATACGACAATACTAAATATTGAACACATAAACATAAAACGACAACAAATAACACTAATATCAATATCCTAATTACAATACATCATAATTGTGTATGTTACTTGTCTTCACAACAAGGTGATGATTGCAATTTAAATTGCAATTTAATTTTTTTTGGTTGATTTGAAGATTGAAGAATCATTATCTAATTGTTATAAATAATTAATTTGATTTGAAACAAATTTGCATTTGCAATCTTAATTTTTTTTAATTTGATTTGATTTGAATAATATACTAATATTTTGTACTTATTGAATTATTTGAATGTTTTATTTGAAATACAATCTTCAAGGTAATGTTTTGTTTCAAATTTGGTGATGATTTTGTTTGCTTTTTATTAAAAGAAGTCCTCATCTCTCAGTTGATTTCAAGTTAATGGTGATGATTTTGTTTGCTTTTTATTAAAAGAAGTCAGTTGCAAAGAAAATTACAAGTTCTCTTTATAAAGAAAATCACTGTGAAAACATGACTAATTTGACACTTTAGTCACTAATCAATAAAATTATATAAGAATTCATAATCTTCTGGTATATTAAGTTGTAAGTTGTAATGCAACATTGTATTTAACTAGTAAGCAGCGCATTCATCAAGGAAGTTCTCAACTATACTTGCCAATAATGTTTGTGGACTTTTCATGCATGTAAATAATAGGAGTAGACAAAAAGGTACGGTTAATGCAATGTAATCTTACCAATTAATGACTATTATACTATGAGCCCTCAATTCCTCAACCCCAAATGCCCTTTATAAATTCCCAAAAATTCCCACATATGTCTCTTGTAAATACACATAGTTGATTTGTAAATTCCCACATATCTCACTTATGGTACATATCTGATTTAATATTTTGATTTCTAAAATATAAGTGTATTCTGTTTGTGCTTGGTGCTAGAAGCTAAAGTTTAGTTTCATTTAAATTAAGCTGAGATGGTTTGTTATTTTGATTTTGGGATGTCTCACTTTTAAGGGGAAATGCTGCCAAAATTTTGAAAAACATGCGTGTAAAAGGCAATTCCCCATGTTGACAATTATTCTAAACTTGAGTATAAATGGAAATGGCATAGATGGTAATAAAATGGATCATAGTTGGATGAATGCTTTGAGAACAAGTGAAGAATATGAGAATGGGGTTGAAGACTTTATTGAATTTGCTAGGAGGAACGTTCCAGCAAAAAATGGGATGTATTTTTGTCCTTGTGTCAATTGTTTAAATGAGAGAAAACAGGATGTTGAAGTTATAAGGGATCACCTACTTTGTAATGGAATAAATCTTCGATACACAAGGTGGATATGGCATGGTAAGGAAGTAACTGATTGCCCGTCACACAAGAAGGAAGCTGTGGATGTCATAGATGAAGATAGAATGGAGAGAATGATTCACGATGTTGAGGTAGAATCCTTTGCTCAATCGCATGAATATGATAGCCTGCGGAGTGATGTAGAGACACCGTTGTACCCTGGGAGTAAGTACAAACGGCTCACAGGAACATTACATTTGGTTAACTTAAAAGAAACTTGTGGGTGGACTGATAGTAGTTTCACATTGCTGCTTGAACTATTGTGTGATATGTTTCCAGACGATAATGTACTTCCAAATTGTATGTATGAGGCCAAGAAAATCCTATCTACAATGGGTATGGAGTATAAAAAGATACACACTTGCCCTAATGACTATTTCCAAAGGTACGTAGTTTCAAATCAAGTTCTTTTAATTGATGGTTGTTTTATGTATGCCTTTATTGATTTTAACCATTTCCTTTTGATTTATAGTGCCCTCGACAACCTGGCGGCTGGGAATATGGATACTATGTCTTACTTTATATATTTAACATCATTCAGAGTGGCATTACGACAGATTTTGAACAAGTAATCGCTTCTTCATTCTCAGAGGATAATATTCTTGGTGTTGTAATTCAATGGCAATTCATTCACTTGATTCATTATTTCATCTAAGCTTATTTTCTAATTTATAGATTTTTGACAATGAAGATGCCTACTCATATGAAGACCTAAATATGATCAGAGACTTTTTGGCTGGACATCTTCTTCAACGTATACCAAACTAAAGTCTTTAGTAGTTTGTGTAGGACATACTTTTGTGGTAGTTCTATATATTGTATATATAATTAGCGTTATTGTTGTTGGATATAGATTGGATTTAGTCTTGGTTATTGTACAAACTGGGGACTTGGATATAGATTGTTGTGTAGTTCGTGTGGTTTGTTAGTTAATTAGTTTGCTACTCCTTAAAATTATTGCATCTAGCCTTGGGTTGATCACTGTGTTTCAAGTTGTTGTTTCCATTCTACTGAACTGCTGTTGTTTTATTCTGTTGTTGGAATCCTGTTTCTGCAGTTTACATTTTTCAGATAGTGCAATATATAAAAGGCCATTTTAAAAAAAACTTTCAACGTCCTTAAATAAAAAGGGACGTGGTAGAGTGGTAGGTGACACTTTAGACGTCCCCAGTTACAACTGGGGACGTCTAAGGGCAACCTTAGACGTCCCCAGATGAAACTGGGGGCGTATAATGTGGACTTTAGACATCCCCAGTATAACTGGGGAGGTCTAAAGTCTATCTTTAGACGTCCCCCATTTACGGACGTTATTGACGTTTTTTTCCACGACCCTCAGATAGATGTCCCTCATTTTTCAGACGTTAAAAGGCCAAAAAAAGGGACGTTAAAACCATTTTTTCTAGTAGTGTTTGTTTCTTCTTCAATGCTATTTGTAGTGAAGTTATTGAGACAAAAAGATTGGATGAATTGAAAATGAAGGATATTTGATCTTATGTCAGCTTTAGAAGCTTGTTCTTCCTTCTATTTTTGACATCATGGTACATCTAATATTTCATCTAGTGAAGGAGCTAACGTTGTGTTCCCCTATCTATTTACGATGGATGTACCCAATTGAAAGAACTATGAAAATCCTAAAAGGGTATATAAAGAACCCTAATTAGCCTGAAGCATCTATCATTCAGATATTTTTTTCTAAAGAAGCCATGGAATTTTGTCAACAATATTTATAAAATGTAAGACATATTTGGCTTTCTAAACATCATGATGAAGAAGGGGGTAGAAACGGGCTATAGTAAAGAGTATAGATCCTGATGAATTGCAACAAGTCCACTTGTACATCATGAATAATATGGATGAAGTTCAATATTACATTAATGTTCATAAAGAAATTAAACAAAAAGAAAATAGTCGAATGACTGAAAAAAGGTTAGTTAGGGAGCATAACAGAAAGTTTGCACATTTGTTCAAATAAAAGGTTGACAGAGAAGAATCTGTTTCTAAAATAATTAAATGGCTAGCACGTGGTCGTGAGGTTGATGTCATAAGTAGGACTTCATTTATGATCAATGACTATACCTTTTACATGAAGTCCCTAGATGATAGGAGCACCGTCCAGAACAATGGTGTTATGTTAGTGACTGAATCTCTACACTTCTCTATTTTGAAAGATAAGAACCCTAAATTGGCAGTCATGCCTTATATGGGGTTAGTGAAGAGATTTGGGTGGTTGACTATGTTAAAATTAAATTTCCCATTTTCAAATGCAAGTGGGTTGATGTCAATAACCGTGTTGAGATCTATCAGTTAGGATTTACATTAGTAGATTTGAATAGTAGAAGTTTTGGAGATAAACCTTTTATTACGGCAAATCAGGCAAAACAAGTGTTCTATATTACTGATCAGGAAAATAAAATGTGGTCTGTAGCTCTCCAAGGAAAATGGGTCAATGATATTGATAAGGAAAGTTGTTCAAATTATGATCTTCTTGAGACTCCTTCTTTTTCTAGGGGCCTGCCAGAATTGAATAAAGAAGATGAAGTAGATAATGAACATTGTGTAATGCCCCAAATTTTGATTAAGGGCTAATGATAATTTTTGAAAATAATTTGTGAATTAAAGATTGAATTATTATGTGTTTTGTGGCAATTTCGATAAATGTGCCAAAATCAGGAAAACAATTTGAAGAATGGAAATTATAAGCCAACTAGTCAGTGATTAATAGAGAAATTAATTGCTAACTAAGAAGAAATGAGATGTATGACCAAAATGGCTAATGGAGTGGTTAGAATAACTAATTGGTTACTTACTTTATAAGAGCTAATGAAATTGTGACACTTGGCAAGATGAGATTAAGAGAGAAGGAATGGAAAAAGTCAAAACTCAATTAAAAATTATTTCTCTCTCTCTCTCCCCCCTCTATTTCAGTTCTATAAGCATGGGCAAGGGAAAAATCATCATTTCGTCTCCTTCCTTATACTCTTCCCTCTCATTTTCTCTCCATTTCAGCAGCCATAGATGTGCAAGTGAGAGAAAGAAAAGCTTGATTTTTAGGTAAGCCAATGACTTTAAATGCCAAAACATCTTTAATTAATCTTGTTCCTTGGATTGAGAGCTTTGATCCTATAGTGGTGGTTTTCCATTGGTGGTGTTTTGAGCACACAAGGAAATCTAAGGATTGGTGAATCAAAAAACCTCTTTGGAAAAGTTATTGAAGTAAGTGAAATGAACCTTCCTATATGAATTTTGTGGCATTTGGTTAAGTTTTCAATTTCTGGCAATTTTTTGCCTTATTTTTGAAAATTAGGGTCTTAAAGAGTATAGCATGAAATGGTCATGGAAATAGTGTCTTGTAGTGTGTTTGGAATAGATAGAATTAGTTTGGATTTGAATTGTCAAGTTTGAAGATTCTGGGAATTGTGTCTCACTCGAGTGTAGGTGTATTTGACGCTATGAACTCATGTCTTTAGATGTCATTCGCAGTCAAATTTTCAATAGTGTGGCCTAAACTCATGGGTATTAAGCTATCACTTAAGTGCAATGGTCCCCGCTCGAGTACTCATCCCCTTTGAATGTTCCTTTTGCTCTCAGGTGAGCACTTTCTATACCTCACCTTGTAGAACTCTATTGAGCATTTGGCTATGACTTGAGTGATTGAATTCATGCTTGAGTGTAGTGATCTTTTCTTGTCTCTATCATTCCTTTCTGCTCTCAGGTGATCACTTCTGGTGCTTCACTTTCTAGGACTTAGGTGAGAGTGAGGATATCACTCAAGTGTTGAGTCCATCACTCAAGTGCAATGATCATTTTCTCATCTCTATCTATGCTTTATGTCAATCACTTGTACAAGTAAGCTTTCATGCTCGAGTGGAAAGTTCCTCATCACTCAAGTGAGGTCTTCTTCACTCGAGTGCAATAGAGAAAAATATGTGCTTTCACTTCTAAAAGGGAATCTTTGGGGTAGTTCTTCATACCCTTTAAGGCTCTTGTTAGAGGCATTATAGCTTCCTAAAGAACATTAATGATAACCAATCTAAGTGATATGAAGTCATTTGAGTATTAGAATAGTCTATGACACTTCGTCCCGAATTATGAATTATAGGATTTGATATTTGCCCTACTCGGGGGAGACCAGTGCCAGAGCACACATGGAAGGACCAAGGTAGTGACTTTTCTCTCATGTTGTGTATGATTCTCGATATGCATGACTTATCAGTATAATCTTGTGAATGTGTTATCTGCCATAGGGCATTACAGCAGGAGCAGTTCAACGTGAGCAGTCGTAAGGAGTGATGATTATCACACCTACCCCTACCGTTGTATCTGTCGCTGTAATTGCCGAGGCTGTGTTGTGAAATCATAGATTCCTGCTTTGAGAATATGCTAGTGTGGCTTTGATGAAATGTGAAATATTTTATATGGATCCCAACTGTGGTGATATATGTGATATGAACATGTGGTTGTGCAATACAGTGTGAGCAAACATAAGGTTGATGTAGGTCACACCTACCCCTGCTGCTGTAACTACTGTGTGTTGATTTATGATTTGCTTACATGCTTTGTGGTTGTATATACTATGAGTGATTTGTTACTACGAGAATTCCTTAGAATCTCACTCTCCAAACAAATTTCAGGCAGGGCTGGTGGTTCCAAAGAGAAGCAGCTGATGAAGGGCGGTTAGAGCTCCGGGATAGGGGCTTATTTTGGATTTTGGTTATCATTATGGATAATTGTACATGAATTTTTTATTATAGGATAGTAAGTGTGTAATCCCCTAGAATGGGAAACTGATCATGGGCATTTGTGCCCTGTAAACCCTGTATTGATTAATAGAACCCGAGTGCGTCTGGAATTTACATTGTATTATGATATTTATTAATAAAATCATATTGTACAGGCCTTTTGTATGTTCTAAATATGAATATAAGACCGTATTGAGAAGTCTTTTGAAAATTTTTGTAAACCCTAGTTTTTAGAAGTTTAATTGTAAATAAGTCACAAATTACCTTATGGTATCTAATTCCACATAATCATGTATTTATGAACTTAATCTTGGCCTTTGAGATGAATGAGGTTACATTTGTTGGTATCATAGCTGTAGTTCCTGGCAATGGTAGGAATTGCTCGGATAGTTGCCATAGTTTGTTGCCTTAGTCATAAATGATGACTTAGGATTGTTTGTTGTATACACATGAGTATTTCAACTGTTTGTGGATATATATAAGTTTTAAGGACTTTGTGTATACATTTGAAATGGTACTAACATGGTGAATAATTTGTAGAGTTAAAGGACAAAATAGTTCACCCTAGAATCAGACCAGTGGATCCAAAGGTGGAAGAATTGAATGACAATCCACCTGATCTAATGTGAGAGATGATGAACCTGTTCAGAGAGCAAAGAGATATGATTGCTAAGCTAAGAGAATAGCTCAGGGAAGAAAGAGCCAAGCTAATGAGGAAAGGGTCCAATCTACACAAGAGGAGACCACAGTAGAGACTCGTCATGGGAAGACAGCTGAGAGGTTCAATCGGTCTCATGAGTCCCAATCTCGCATGGTGCCTAATTAGGAGTCACAATAGGTACCAAACCGAGAGGGTAGATATCTATAATTTTGGGTCTCAAAGTTTTACAAGTATATGCCTCTAGTGTTCAGAGGGAGATTTGAACCCCAAGCTACTGAGGACTGGTTGAACTTGTTGGAAAAGACTTTTGAAGTCCTCGAGTATTCAACGGAGGTGAGGGTGAAACTGGCAGTATATAAATTAGAAGGGGATGCAGACCGATGGTGGCAGAATATCTCCATGACACTGCAAAGCTTGAATGTACCACTGACCTAGGAGGTATTTCAAGAAAAGTTTAATGAGAAGTACTTCCCTAAGTCGGTGAGACTTGAAAAGGAATATGAATTCCTAGCTACCAAGCAGGGTGATAGGAGAGCTTTGATGAATACTTATCTCATTTCATCCGACTATCTCGATACTCTTCCTACCTCCAACATATCGATGATGAGGAGTGGAGTTTTGATATGCTTATGTTGGGGTTGAGGCGTGACCTGAGGAACCACTCATCTGTTTACCGACTTCAACAAGGCGGTGGAATTGTGCAGAATAGTTGAGAACAATCTAAGAGAGTTATACCCGACTAAGGGTAAGGACGACAGTAATGAGCCTAGTAAGGAAAATACTTCCCAAAAGCGGAAGGGACAATGATTCTCACCTGGGGGTGGTAGTAAGAGGCCCTATCAATTTGAGGGTCGTGGTAATCAGAAACCTCTAGTAGGAACAGTATGCCCTCAGTATAGGAAATATCATCCTGGCAGAACCTCTACGAGGTGAGTGATTTGCTTCAATTACGAACAGACGGGTCAACTTTCTACCAGTGCCCACAACAACTGACAGAGCAAAAGCCCAGAAATCTGGGTCGAGTGTTCGCGATAACACATGAGGAGGCCCAGAAGTCCCCCTGAACTGATTCAAGGTAAAATCATTCTCAGTGTTAATGAGTTACAAGCTTTATTTGATTCGGGTACAAGTCATTTTTTTATTCTTATGACTATATGAAGCTCCTGGGATTGCATGTGCATAAATTGCTATTTAATTTGGTAGTGTCAATGCCAATGGGTGTCAAGGCTATGACAGCCAAAGCTTATCTAAACTGTGTAACAGTTTTATAAGGACATGAATCTATAATCGGTTTGATATGTTTGTTACTCCAACAACTAGAGGTTATTTTGGGTTTTGACTAGCTGATAGCGAGTAACGTACTGCTTAATTGTGGTAATAAGAGGATAATTTACCATACTTCACATAGGGAAAATAATTTGAATGCTAGTTTGAATTTCCTTTCAATGGCTAAAGTTGAGAAATATCTTGAGGAGGGATGCCAAGGGTATATGGTGTTCTTTTCCATGCAAGGGGAGATAGAAGAAACTCTAGAAAGTATACTCGTGGTAAGAGAGTTCCCTGAGGTATTTCTGGATGACCTTAGCGGATTGCCTTCAGAAAGGGAAGTGCAGTTCCTAATTGAAATTGTACCTGGAGCTGGTTCCATATCTAAAGCCCTATACCGTATGGTCCCAAATGAAATGGCAGAATTGAAGAAGCAAATTGAAGAATTTCTTGAAAAAGGGTTTATTCGACCCAGCGTTTCACCGTGGGTAGCTCCAGTACTATTTGTGAAAAAGAAAGATAAAAGCTTGAGGCTTTTATATTGATTATGGAGAGCTTAACAAAGTCACTGTTAAGAATAAGTATCCTCTCTCAAGAATTGATGACCTTTTAGATCAACTATCTGGTTCTTGTGTATTCTCTAAAATTGATCTAAGGTCGGGTTATCATCAGCTACGTGTGAGAGCAGAAGACATACCAAAGACTGCTTGTAGAATGAGATACGGGCACTATGAGTTTTTCGTGATGCCCTTCGGGTTAACTAATGCACCTGTGGTATTCATGAATTACATAAATTGTGTCTTTTGATAGTACCTTGATCAATTTTTTATGGTGTTTATCGTGGATATCCTAATATACTTTAAGAGTAGAGAAAAGTATAAGCATCATTTGATAATTGTGCTTGAGACATTATGTGAAATGCAGTTCTATGTCAAGTTGAGTAAGTGTGAGTTCTGGCTTACGGAAGTGAAATTTCTTGGCCATTTTATCTCACAAGAAAGGGTCTCGGTGGATCCCAGTAAGGTGGAAGCAGTACTTGACTGGAAGAGACCCAAAACTGTTTATGAGATTCACAGTTTTCTAGGTCTTACTAGTTACTATCGGAGGTTCATTCATAACTTCTCTCGTATTGCCTTGCAGATGACCAAGCTCACAAGGAAGGATCAGCCATTTATGTGGGATGAACGTTGTGAAAACTATTTTGCTAAGCTGAAGGAGAGATTGACTACAGCACTAGTGTTGATTATACCTGATCCCAGTGAGGTTTACGCCGTATAGAGTCATTCGAGTAGCAGGGGTTAGGGTGTGTCTTGATGCATCAGGGACGTGTGCTGGCCTATAGCTCTCGACAGCTTAAGCCACATGAAATGAATTATCCCACTCATGATCTGAAGCTTGGGGCAATTGTGTTTGCATTGAAGATTTGACGTTATTACCTATATGGTGTGACTGTGGAACTGTACTGCGACCATAAGAGTCTTAAATATCTGTATGATCAAAAAGAGTTGAACATGAGACAGTGCTGCTGGATGGAGTTGCTTAAAGATTACAACCTAGAGATCAAATATTATCCAGGTAAAGCCAATGTCATTGCGAATGCTCTTAGTTAAAAGACAGTGCTTGTTGCAGCAATGATGATTCAAGAAGTGAAATTGATTAAGGCTTTTTGAGATTTCAATCTCTCGAATGATATCTTGTGTGCCAGTTATGGTGTTGTCCAAGGGGAGAATGACCTAAAGACTGAAATCGAAGAGGCTCAAATGTGTGATGAACAAGCACAATCCATCTGAACTATGATTGAGCAAGGAGGGACTCGAGATTATGATTTGTCACCTAGTGGACTGGTTAGTTACCAGAAGAGAATCTATGTTCCACTGAAGGCTGACTTGAGACAGAGGATTCTGGATAAGGCTTATAAGAGTCAGTATACTCTTCACCCAGCTATGACCAAGCTGTATCAAACCTCGAAATCCATATATCGGTGGCCATGGTTGAAGAGTAATGTGACTAAGTATGTGGCGCGATGTCTTACCTGTCAAAAAGTGAAGATTCAACACCATAGACTGCCAGGATTGCTTCAGAGTCCAAAAATTCCAGAGTGGAAGTGGGAGAGTGTAAACATGGATTTAGTGGTGGATCGACTCATGAAGTCAGCGCACTTCATATCGAATAATGCTAGCTACTCTCCAGATAGGCTGGCTGAAATCTACATCAAAGAAAAGTGAGACTCCATAGTACACCAAAGAATATTATCTTCGATAGAGATCTTCGATTTACTTCAAGATTCTAGAGCGCTCTGCATAAAGCTATGGGTACTTAGTTGAGGTTTGGTACGGCCTACCATCGTCAGACAGATGGGCACTTAGAAAGGACTATCAGACATTAAAAGATATATTGCGAGCATGTGTTCTAGATTTCAAAGGAAATTGCGACTACTATCTTCTACTGGCTGAGTTTGCTTACAACAACAGCTATCATGCGAGCATTCAGATGGCTCCGTATGAAGTGCTGTATGGAAGGAAGTGTTACTCACTGTTGTACTGGATAGAACTATCTGAGAGGAAGTTGTATGGGCCAGACCTTGTTGATCAAACTTTTGAATAGATTAGAATTATCAGGAAGAGGCTCCTTGCAGCACAGAGTCAATAGAAGAGCTATGCTGACAAAAGATAAGGCCTTTAGAGTTTGAAGTGGGGGATCATGTTTTTTTGAGAGTATCTCCAACCATAGGCTGTTAGGATCGGCAGGCACAGCGGAAGAATTTTAAAATTTTACCAATCCTAATTGAGGATATATCAATGGCGTTTAAAGCAAGTTGGAAGGATTCATACCTTTTATGATTCAGGGTTTTCACGATCTCTAGGAGCCAACATGTCAGGTCCACTCCCTCTATCGATATCCACACGAATGCTCTCCAACCGAGACTGCGTGCTAGCACCTTTAATGTCTCCTAGGGTTTCGTTGCGACTCTCAATTCTCATGTGTATATCAATATATCTGCTCTATCAAGTTTATAACCTATGAGGGCTATTTTCAAATTTCAAAATTAATCATCATTAATTTCAAAATTAATTAACTATTAATTATCTTGATGAGCTAATTAAATAAATTCAGTTTAAATTAAATCTGTCCAACAGTTTTAATTTAACCTATTTATTTAATCCAAATAAAGAGCCATTAGATTTAATTTATCTTCATAAATTAAATCTGAGATACTATATCTCTATCATGTTAGTTATTAAATTTAATATATCTTAATAAATTAAATTTAAAACTAACACAATATATTAATATCATATAATATATATACATATATATATATATAAGATATATATATTTCGAAAATATATATCTATATAATATTATTAATGAATTTTATATTATATATATAAATATAAAATTCGTCTACCCTAAATTAAGCATTATCTCGTGTTGGGCCATTTTTGTGTGCGACTCTGTAGGCCCATATGAAGTTGGCAGTGGGCCAATAACTATACTAACCCAAAAGTCGCAAGTGGCCTCTAGCAAGACATTAAGACTACCCAATTCATATGAGGATCGTTATCACGATGCAACCTGTCATACAACCATGTCACGTCCCTTTTGTCACACGATATATCGATCAAGGATAAGGCATGGATAATGTCATCCTCTTGTTCCTGACCATTACTTTCTCGATTCCTGAGTAGCTTGAAAATAGAGACGTAAACTCATTTCTATCATAGTATGGCCATACATTTCTCAGACTCACTCATCGAGGGGCCCAGTAATATCTCTCTACTAATGTGAGGGACAAATTCCATCTTGATCATTCATATTCCTCTGCATGAAAAACCACCAAGCCCGATCGTAGCCTTTATCATCACCCAGTCAAAAGTGACTTTTGACTAGTTTAAAGCTTAGCAACTCTCATGTAGGAATCCATGATGACCTCAGGTCTAAGGGCATTGTGACGTGGTTATACATGAGAAAAGCTTATGACTTGATCCATGTAGCTTTCTCAAAGTGGGTCGGTCCAGCACCTTGTACTCTTACAAGTGCCTAAGACTTTGATTCGTATCTCCATATCTTATCAAAGTCATATTGATCTTGTTTCATCTCTGCTCCCGCATAGATGACCGACCAAGGATATTTTAGGACAATCTTTATGAATTATCCAAGGATACAATTTTCACAGTTAACATGCAAATAATATGATAACAGAATGGAGAAATTTCATTAAAATAATAATGTTCAAAGTACAATGATTGGCCCTTAGGGCATAATTTCCAACACAGGCATCAGAGAGCAATGAAGCGGACGAAGAAGACTTTGAGGTATATTGGTCCATTCAAGATTCTGGCAAGAATCGGATCGGTAGCATATCGGATAGCCCTACCTTGAATTTGAGTAGACTTCATGATGTGTTCCATGTCTAGCAACTCAAGAAGTACCAATCAGACCCTGAGCATATTATTGAGTATGAAGATGTTGAGTTACAAGATAACTATACTTATACGGTAGAGCCAAAATGAATAATTGATCGAGAAGAGCGGCGGCTCAAACATCGAAGCTTACCGTTTGTGAAGGTGGTCTGAAAGGGAATGTCTCCAAGTGAAGCAACTTGGGAAGCGGAAGCGGACATGAAGAAGCGATTTCTTGATTTTATGCCCTATGATGTGTAACAAATTTCGGGGACGAAATTTATTGAACAAGTTGAGAATTGTAATGCCCAAAATTTTGATTAAGGGCTAATGATAATTATTGAGAATAATTTGTGAATTAAAGATTGAATTATTATGTTTTTTGTGGCAATTTCGGTTAATGTGCCAATATCAGGGAAAAAATTTGAAGAATGGAAATTATAGGCCAATTAGTCAGTGATTGATGGAGAAATTAATTGCTAACTAAGAAGAAATGAGATGTGTGACTAAATGGCTAATGGAGTGGTTAGAGTAACTAATTGGATACTTACTTTATAAGAGCGAATGAAATTGTGACACTTGGCAAGATGAGGTTAAGAGAGAGGGCATGGGAAAAGTCAAAACTCAATTAAAAATTAATTTTCTCTCTCTCTTCTTCCCTCTATTTCGGCTGCACAAGCATGGGCAAGGGAAAAATCATCATTTCGTCTCTTTCCTCACACTCTTCCCTCTCATTTTCTCTCTCTATTTTAGTAGCCATGGATATGCAAGTGAGAGAAGAAAAGGTTGATTTTTAGGTTAGCCAATGACCTCAAATGCCAAAACTCCTTTCATTAATCTTGTTCCTTAGATTGAGAGCTTTGATCCTATAGTGGTAAGTTTTCCATTAATGGTGTTTTGAGCACACAAGGAAACCTAAGGATTGGTGAATCAAAGAACCTCTTTGGAAAAGTTATTGAGGTAAGTGAAATGAACCTTCCTATATGAATTTTGTGGCATTTGGCTAAGTTTTGAATTTCTGGGAATATTTGGCCTTATTTTCGAAAATTAGGGTCTTAAAGAGTATGGCATGAAATGGTCATGGAAATGGTGTCTTGTAGTGTGTTTGGAATAGATAGAATTGGTTTGGATTTGAGTTGTCAAGTTTGAATATTGTAGGAATTTTGTGTTGAATGTTGCCTCAAAACCAAAGCATGATAATGGAATAGAAATTTGGTAGTTTTGATGGTTCCATTGAATTCCTTATGCAACCTTATACAAATTTATAAGGGAGTAAACTTGGTTGAGAATTTGGGATCATTAGAAACACCTGGGTAAAGGTTGGAAAATGCTATCATCTTTGTTGCATTTTCAGCTCCTGATATGCATCACTCGAGTGATCAAATTCTAGTACGGCATTGCATATTCGTTTTTCCTTCAGTGTTTTTGTTGCACTTCCATGCAAAGAGCAAGAGTGTTTGTCTCACTTGCGGGTGTTGTGGGTTCTCACTCGAGTGAACCTTGTCTCACTCGAGTGCAGGTGTATTTTACACTATGAACTCGAGTTTCGGGATGTCACTTGTGGTCAAATTTTCAAAAGTGTGGCCTAGCACTCACTGGTATTAAGTTGTCACTCAAGTACAATGGTCCCCGCTCGAGTACTCATCTCCTTTGAAAAGTACCTTTTGCTCTTGGGTGAGCACTTTTCTCTACATCACCTTGTGGAACTCGTTTGAGTATTTGGCTATCACTCTAGTAATTGAATTCATTCTCGAGTGCAGCGATCTTTTCTTGTCTCCATCATTCCTTTATACTCTCGGGTGAGAGTGAGGATATCACTCGAGTGTTGAGTCTATCACTCGAGTGCAATGATCATTTTCTCGTCTCTATTTATGCTTTTTGTCAATCACTCGCACAAGTAAGCTTTCATGCTCGAGTACACAGTTCCTCATCACTCGAGTGAGGTCTTCTTCACTCGAGTGCAACAGTGAAAAATATGTGCTTTCACTTCTAAAAGGGAATCTTTGGGGTAGTTCTTCCAACCCTTTAAGGCTCTTGTTAGAGGCATTGTAGCTTCCTGAAGAACATTAATGATAACCAATCTAAGTGATATGAAGTCATTTGAATATTGGAATAGAGTATGACAATTCATCCCTAATTTTGAATTACAGGATTTGATATTTGCTCTACTCGGGGGAAACTAGTGCCAGAGCACGCACGGAAGGACTAAGGCAGTGACTTTTCTCTCATGTTGTGTATGATCTTGGTATGCATGACTTATCATTGTTATCTTATGAATGTGTTATCTGCCGTAGGGCATTACAGCAGGAGCAGTTCAGCTTGAGCAGTTATAGGGTTGATGATTATCATGCCTACCCCTACCGTTGTATCTGTTGGTGTAATTGCCGAGGTTGTGTTGTGGAATCATGGATTCCTGCTTTGAGAATATGATAGTGTGGCTTTGATGAAATGTGAAATATTTTATATGGATCCTAACTGTAGTGATATTGTGATATGAACATGTGGTTGTGTGATACAGCATGGGCACTTTAGCGTGAGCAGACATAAGGTTGACGTAGGTCACACCTACCGCTGCCGCTGTAACTACTGTGTGTTGTGTTATAATATGCTTACATGCTTTGTGGTTGTGCATACTATAAGCAATTTATTACTACGAGGATTCCTTAGAATATGACTCTCCCAAACAAATTTCAGACAAGGCTGGTAGTTCCAAAGAGAAGCAGGTGACAAAAAGGCGGTAGAGCTTCGGGATAAGGGTTTATTTTGGATTTTTGTTATCATTCTGGATAATTGTACATGATATTTTTGATTATAGGATACTAAATGTGTAATCCCTTAGAATGGTAAACTGATCATGGGCATTTATGCCTTATAAAACCTATATTGTATTAATCAATGGAACCCGAGTGTGTCGAGAATTTACATTGTACTCTGATATTTATGAATAAAATCATACTGTACAGGCCTTTTGTATGTTCAAAATGTGAATATGAGACCGTATTGAGCAGTCTTTTTGAAAAGTTTTGTAAACCCTAGTTTTGGGAAGTTTAATTGTAAATAAGTCCCAAATTATCTTATGGTCTCTAATTCCACATAATCATGTATTTATGAACTTAATCTAGGCCTTTGAGATGAAGGGGGTTACACAGCACAAGAAATGATCATCATGAAAGAATATAGAAGGATATCCCTTCATAACTCTACTTTGAAAGTTAGCTAGCTAAAGTAATTATCATTATGATGAATTATATTTGAATTGTGTATATAGTTATTTTATATATAAAGCTACTTTTTTTGTTGTCATCACAGGAAAATAAAGGATCTAAGGCATCCTAGTGTAGATACTCCAAAGCCAGCTAGTGTTAATCAGAGCGAACCTAGCAATGCTCTAGCTAAAATCAAAGTGAGCCCAGTAACTAGTTCATATGAAGGGGTAGAAGAAGCACTCAATTGAGGGACATTGCCTTTAATTGGAATACCCGGCAAAAGATTCAGATTGAGTTTTATAGATATTTGAAACCAATCAAGCCTAATACAAGCTAATATAGGAGTTTTGTCAGCCTCCTAGCACGCAACAAGCCTCTCATCTTGATAGAGTAGTAGAGAAATATTGATGAATATGTGAAACAACATATTTAAGACACTATCCAGATATACAATGGTCATTTGTATGGTTGGATTATCAAATTTGTCACTAACTACTTCAATACATGCATTACAGCTCACTTACGACATTCCTTAGAGTGACATCTTGTATAAGAAGACAATGACGTATTGTTGTGAGAGCTGGAGGAAGTTTAAGACAAATCTAGCCAAACATTACATGCATATCAAGGTGAAAGATGGTGAACCTTGTCCTAATCCGTGCAGTAGGTATTCATATAGTGACAAACACACTTGGAAAGAATTTTTTAAGCTTTTGACTACTCCAGAAGCATTTGTGAGTTGACTTATTTTGTATTTTATTGACTTATCAATTGTCTTTATTGATTGTAATAACGTTTTTTTAATTTATTGTTCGTAGGCAAAAAGGCAAAAAGCACAAGAGAATAGTAGGAAGAATAATTGCCCTCATACAATATCTCGTGGGGGTTTTACATAGGCTGAAAAGGACTTGTTGGCGGCAAAATGGAAGAGATTGGAAGAAACAGCTCAATCTGATCCTTCTGTTTTTCTTTCTCCACTATCTCTAATACGTCATGAAGAAAAATGGTTGTTTGCTCACCAAAAGAGGAGCGGGTCTTATACAAGTGAACAATATCGTATAGTTGGTGAAAAAAATTGTAAGTATCGTTGTTGTTATTAATTATTTAGTAAACAAATTTCATTACTTATGTTTGTCATCTGTGTCTTATAGGAGGAACTTCAAAAAAAAAGCTAAGGGATCTTTTAGGTTAGATGGTAGGAATGATATTCTGATGGTTGCTATAAACAAACAAGACCATCATAGCCGTGTCAGGAGAATTAGAGGAAGAATATGCATAAGGGATTACTTTGGAGCAGCACCACGCCATCCCTCAAGTGTGGTGACTAAGGAGGACATGGAGCATATGTTGGCCACTATGAGGGCAGAAGCAAGGGCTGTGGTGGAAGCATCATTTGATGCATGATTAGAAGCTTAGTTGAGCAAGATGAAGGAGGAAATGATGATAATGGTTAGCATAATACAAGATATAAGTGCTCCCCAGGCACATTCACTTGCACCAAAGCAGAGCACTAAGGGAGTTGTTGCAATATTGATCAGTCATCAGAGGGTCCTGGAAAAGTCATTGCTAAGCCTTGTAACCTTTTTGAGGATGATCCTCTGAGACGATTAGTTGCATGGGGGAGTATGTACAACTTGGGATCAATTGTCCACCACTAACAAATAAAAGATGATCATGTCAAAGTAGCAATTGAAGAGGTGACCATTTCAGATGCACCATTCCCTATCCCAGTTGATGATTTCAAGATTATGGATGATATCCTCAATTCTTTCATCTCGTGGCAAAAGAACCCTCTTTCTAATTGAGTTGGGGAAACCTTGATCACAGCCCCAACTATAACTCCCTCCACTCAAGAAGTTTCACAGCCTCTATTGAATGGCATACAACAAGTGATTTCGATGGCATATGATACATCCTTTGAAATAAGAGATTGGCCTATGGATTTAGCTATTGTCAAGTCAAGGGTGATATGCTATCTTGAGAAGGATGATTTAACGTCCCTAGTAGCTCCTAGACAACAGCTTACAGCTGCAATTGTGCAAATATTTTTAATGTAAGTATCTTCTTCAATTGGAAATAAATATTTTAAAAATTATGTTGTTAAAATTTGATTTGTGTGCTTGCATTATTATAGGTATATGAATTGTAGGTTGGTTTCCTCTGGTAAAAGTGATAAATTTGGATTTGTATGCCTAGTTCAAATCCACGACAAAGGAACCACTACTGCTGTCAGACATACATACTTATCAGAGAGGCTTAGTGTAACCCCCTTCGTGATTATGATTCGAAATATGTAATTAAGATGGATTAGAGACCAATGGTTAAACAAAACGTATTTCAATCCCAACCTCACGGTAGGGTTTTTCAAAAACTTCTTTCAAAATCTCTTCGAAACCTGGTCTTAGATTTCACAATTCGAATATAATTACCCTGCACAGTTAAATCACATTTATATATCAGAGTGTACAATGAAATTCCTGCAACCCCCAGGTTTCATATAGATACTAAGGGTTTACAAATTCCCATTTAGGGGATTACACAAAATCATTCTAGTATTTACATCCCAAATAGGTATAGTAATCCTAATACCAAAATTGATAACCAACAACCAAAATCAAAATTTAACTAAGGAGTCATATCCGCCCTTGGTCGTCTGCTTATCCTTGGAGCCACTTTCCTTGTTTGAAGGTTAGTCAAAGGAAAGAATGAGATTCAAAAGAATCCCAGTAGTAATAAATCACTTATACAACATGTAATAACAGAGCATGTAATGACCTCATCAAGCAGTATTGCAGCATAAACACAGTACGCAAGCTGCCACATATGCATATAATCACATAATCTCATCCCCCGTATTCCACCGCCTTGAGGGCACGGTCCTCCCAACACCGATGGGCTGCGGGTAAAGGTTTCACAAATAGCCTTTTGGCTTTCACATATAAGCCTTTCAGCTTTCACATAATCTCATCCCTTGGATCCCACTGCGCCGAAGGCATGATCCTCCCACCATCAACACCGATAGCCCGCAAGTGATAGACCCACATACAATGATAAATCAACCATACCATGTATCACATATAGTATAAGGGAAAGAGTCACTACATTGTTCTTTCCTGACGTGCTCCAGTACAGATTGATTATGAACAAGGCAAATACCAAACCCTATAAACCAAAATCAAGGACAATAGGTTATTCTCTATTCTAATTTCTTATCTTCACAACACTTAAAGTTGGTTATCACTTGAACTCTTTAAGTGGCTACTAGAAGCCTAGACACATGCCTATAGGGTTAGGAAGAACGACACCAAACACCCCTTTTTCAGAAGCATAACACTGATTTTTGACTCACTCACTCAAGTGAAGAAGGCCCTGCTTGAGCGATAGCGAGATTTGTACTAGAGTATATATGGAAGGTCACTCGTGCGAGTGCTTGCCCGAGAGCAACCACTGGGTCAGAGAGTGATAACAACACTCGACTCCTAAACCCTACACCCGAGTGATAACCTCAAACTCACCCGAGTCTTACAGAGTGAGGCACAAGAAGTGACCACCCAAGAGCAATATAAACCCCAGAATGAGAAGTGCACTCAAGCACTGGCTTTGGCACCTGAGAAATTGAACAACACTTGCAAGTGCTAGCACACACTCTTGAAAAATGGCCTATGAGTAACAACCCGAGACGCAGCCTCATAGTGCAAAATACTCTTACACTCAAGTGAGACAAGGTTCACTCGAGTAATGACCCATATCACTCGTAAGTAAGAATGTGCACTCTTGTATTCTGGTATGGAATTACGACCAAAACCTGAAGGGAAAGGGAATTAGGATGCTACACTCAAGTGGCACACCTTTGTACACTTGAGTAAGGCTTATCAGAAGCCAAAACGCAGTAACTGACATAATTTTCCAAACTTAACCAATGTACTTCCAAGGGTCCCAAAATGCTTAACCAATACTACTCTCACATACTTTTTCCCAAGGAACCCAATGAAACCCCAAAATAAACAAATTCTCATTCTAACAACAAGTTTTTGCTTTAGACATCATATTCCCATACATTAACCCGTTGCACTAATTTTCCTTCCAAAGCTCCAAACTAATTTCAATGACCTAAAAACACTATATGACACCAAATCCAACATAATACTCTATCCAAATTGTCTATTTCAACACCATACCAAAATCAGGGCAAAATCCAAAATTTACAAAACTTAATCAATGGTCACAATTGATATGCCAATAAAGAGTTCTTTCTTACCTCTTCCTCTTTCTAAGGTTAGCTTCTTGATTCCACCACTTCTAAGTTTCTTCAAGTGCTCAAACACTACCTTTCAAAAATCGAAAACTGTGAAGATAAAGCTCTCATCACCATGGACAACTTTAGAGAAGATGAGTTGAGCTAAAGAGGACATTAACCCACCAAAAATCTCACCTTTCACTTTCTCTTTCCATCCCAAGCTTGGCGAATATGGAGTTGAAGAGAGAGAAATGAGATGGTGATGATGATGATAAGTTTTTCCCCTTGAACCAAGCACTTTGGCCGACCTTGGAGGGAGAGAGGGAATAAAGTTTGAAACTTGGACTTGATATATGGCTTACATGTGAACACCTGGCAAGATCTCACTCACTCACCCATGAACACATATGAACTCCCAAGCATAAGATTCTACCTTCTTGACACTGAATCTCAGCCATTGATCCTTAAATTACCAAGGAATTTCTTCTTCGATAACTGACCAATTAGTTAATAAATTTCCCTTTTACCCATTTTGCCCCTAATTATGGTAGTTCCACTTGAATAACCACTAAACACATTTATATCATTCATATCACCATTCATTCACCCTCCCCTATCATTAAGGTTCATTTTAAGCTTTATCACACAATTAAGCTCAAATGCTGGATTTAGGCACTAATTAATAAACATTTGAATATAATTCACATCATATTCTTTAAAAGTGTTTATTCAATAATAATTAAAACCACTTTTAAAGTCATTAACCCTTAATCCCAAATTGGGGCATTATAATTCTCCCCCTGAAAAATAAATTTCATCCTCAAAATTTGTTACACAACTGAGCCATAAACCCCGAATACCGCCTATGCATATCAGCTTCCGATTCCCAAGTTGCTTTTCTCTTTGTCATTCCCTTCCAGATCACCTTCACATATGAGATGCTTCGGTGTCTGAGCCGTTGATCTTCTTGATTAATAATCTATTTAGGCTCTAACGCATATATGAAGTTGTCTTGTAGTTCAAATTTCTCATACTCAACAATGTGAGATGGATCTGGTTATTACTTCTTCAGTTGGGAAACATGAAATAAATCGTGGAGTCTGCTCAAGTTTGGGGGTAGGGCAACAAGATACGCAACAGGCCTAATTCTTACAAGAATCCTAAAAAGACCTATATACCTCAGGCTCAGCCTTTTCCTTTTAATAGCTCTCCCGATACTGGTAACTAGGGATACCCTCATAAATACATGATCACCAACCTCAAACTCTAGAGGTCTTCTCCTCTTGTCAGCGTAGCTTTTCTGTCTACTTTGACCTGCTAGGAGCCTCTTTCAAATGATTCGAATCTGTGCTTAGGTTTGGTTAACAAGTTCAGGTCTATACAACTTCCTTTCAGATAATTCATTCCAACACAAGGGTGATTGGCATTTCCTCCCGTATAACGCTTCATATGGCGCCATCTGGATGCTAGCATGATAGCTATTATTATAAAACTCAACAAGTAGAAGAAAGTAATCCCAATTCCCTTTAAAGTTGAGGGCATATACTCGCAGCATATCTTCTAGCATCTGAATAGTCCTCTCAGACTGTCTATCGGTCTGAGGATGATAAGCCGTACTAAATATCAACTGAGTACATAGGGCCTCATGCAAAGCCTTCCAGAATCTCAAATGTTTCACAATCTCTCAAATGTAAATCTCTGCCAGTTTGTCCAGAGAGTAACCAGCATTGATCAGTATGAAGTGTGCTAGCTTCGCTAACTGGTCCACAATCACTCAGATTGTATCATAGTTCCTGATCCTGGGTAATCCCACAACAAGGTCCATGGTCACACTTTCCCATTTCCATTCCAGAATCTTAGGACTTTTCAACAAACCTGGCGGTCTCTGGTTCTCAATATTTACCCTCTGGCAAGTAAGACACCATGCCATATATTTCATCACATTACTCTTCAATCCCAGCCACCAATACATAGATTTCAGATTATGGTACATTTTGGTCACTCCAGGGTAAAAAGTATAGTAGCTCTTATGTGCCTCTTCAAGATCTTCCGCCTTAACTTCACCTTAAGTGGAACACAAATTCTCTTCTGGTAACGAACCAATCCACAGGCAACAAGTCATAGTCCCGAGCTTTTCCCGTTCAATTCTAGAATGAATTCTCTGTACTCGATCATCTTGCTGTTGAGCTTCTTCAATTTCAGCTCTTAAATCACTATCCCCTTGGGAAATAGTAAATTTGGCACAGATGATCTGGTTCGACAAATTTAAATCCTGAAAGTTTTCTATCCACTTCCCCCCTTGTATCATCATTGCTGCCACAAGCACCATCTTTCAACTAAGAGCATTCGCAACTACATTTGCCTTACCCAGATGGTATTTGATTTCCAGGGTATAGTCCTTATGCAACTCCATCCAACGACACTGTCTCATGTTCAATTGTTTCTGGTCGTACAAATACTTGAGGCTCTTATGCTCGCAGTACAGTTCTACCGTCACACCGTACAAATAATGCAGCCAAATTTTCAAAGCAAACACAATAGCTACAAGCTCTAGATCATAGGTGGGATAATTCATTTCATGAGGTTTAAGCTGTCGAGAGGCATAGGCCACCATACGTCTTTGCTGCATAAGGACACACTACATTCCCAGCTTACTTGCGTCACTGTGCACAACATAAGTTAAGCTGGGATCAGGTATAATCAACACAAGTGCCGTAATCAACCCTTCTTCAGCTCCACAAAGCAATTTTGATAACGCTCATCCCACACAAATGGCTGATCCTTCCTGTGAGCTTGGTCATCGGTAAGGAAATACGAGAGAAATTCTGAATGAATCTCCGGTAGTAGCCAGTAAGACCTAAAAAACTGCGTACCTCAGCAATAGTATCTGGCCTTTTCCAGTCTAGTATTGCTTCTACCTTATTGGGATCCACAGAAACCCCTTCTTGAAACCCCCTTCTTATAAGATAACATGGCCTAAGAATTTTACTTCTGGAAGCCAAAACTTGCATTTACTCAATTTGGCATAGAGCTACTTCTCACGTAATATATACAACACAATCCTTAAATGATTCTCATGCTCCTACTTACTCTTGGAGTATATCAAAATATCATCAATAAACACAACAACAAACTGATCTAAATACTATCAAAAGACATGATTTATGTAATCCATGAATACCACTGGTACATTGGTTAGCCCAAAAGTCATCACTAGGAATTCATAATGCCCATATCTCATTCTAAAAGCAGTCTTTGCAACATCTGCTTTCACACGCAGCTGATAATAACCCGACCTTAGATCAATCTTCAAAAACACACATGAACCAGATAGTTGATCAAAAAGGTCATCGATTCTTGGGAGAGGGTACTTGTTCTTGACGGTAATCTTATCCAATTCTCTATAATCAACACACAAACAAAGACTCCCATCTTTTATTTTAACCAAAACGGGAAAGATACTCGTCAAAACTCTCTGTATCTCCCTGCCTGATAGCCAAAAACTCAGATTCTTTCTCTAACCTCACCGACTTGGGAAAGTATTTCTCATTAAACTTCTCTTGGAACAACTCCCAAGTCAATGGCACATTCCGGCTTCGAAGTGTCATGGCGATATTCCGCCACCAACGGTCTGCGTCCCCCTCTAGGTTATACACAGCTAGCTTCGCCTTAACCTCCGTAGAACACTCGAGGACCTCAAAGATCTTCTCTAGACGAGTCAACCAGTCCTCAGCAACTTGGGGCTCAAACCTCCCTCTGAACACTGGAGGTAGATGCTTGCAAAATTCAGAGACCCAGTATTGTAAGCCTCTTTCCTCACGAACCAGTGCCCCTTGAGACTCTTGGTTAGGCACCGTGTGAGGTAGGGATTCATGGGACCGATTGGACCCCTCAGCTGTCTCCTCATGATGAGTCTCTGCTTGAGTCTCCTCACGAGTCGACTGGGCCCTTTCCTCATTACGTTTGGCCCTTTCCTCTCGGAGCTCTTCTCTTAGCTCACGGATCATATCTCTTTGTTCCCGTACGAGATCCATCATCTCTCGCATTGGGTCAGGAGGATTGTCGTTCAACTCCTCCACAACTGATCCCCTTGTCTGCCTCTAGGGCGAACCATGTTGTCCTTTACTCTACAATGATTCACCATATCAGTTTCAAAGCAAAGGTATACACATAATCCATAAGACTTAGATATATCTACAACTTAGCAGAGATATCCATGTGTATACACAACAAGTACTTATCAATCATTACGCTAACCTAAACCCAAAGGATTAAGGTCAACTAAGGAGCTATCCTAGCAAATGCTCACCTTGCCAGGAACTACAGCTCTGATACCACAAATGTAACCCCCTTCCCACCTGAGGCCGAGATTAAGTTCTTAAACTCATAATTAAGTTGTACTTAGAGACCATATTTAGAAATGGGACTTATTAAGATACTCATTTGCCCAAAAATCGGATTTGCAAAAACTTTTCTAAACTCAATTACAATGGTCTCATATTCCCATTTTAATACAATATGGCCTAAACAGGTGGATTCCATTTACAATTATCAGAGTGCAAATAAGATCCCGACTCACCCGGGTTCCATTCATAATTAAAGGGATTTACACAAGGCACAAAGCCAACAATTCATACCCTTTTTCTTGGGGATTACACAAAATCTACTATATACAATGCCAAGATATACAATGATAACCATGATCTCCAAAATATACTCCTAAACAGGAGTTCTAACTACTCTTCGTCGCCCGCTTTCCTTTCGATCCTTCAGCCCTGTCTACAATGGTTAATTTTTTTTTTGGGAGAGTGAGATTCTAAGGAATCCCCGTAGTAACAAGACAATCATATAATGTACAACAATAATGCATGTAATCAAATCACTATCCACACAAGCAACTACAACGGCAATGGTTAGTATGACACATGTCATCCCTGACGATTGCTCACGCTGAATTGCTCACGTTGTATTGCATCACAACAATCAACACAGTATAATTCACCACAGCTGGGATCCATATAAAGCATATCATATTCACAAGCCACATAGGCAAGATACACACACACAGCCCACGGCTGGTTTTCACATACGCCGCCCCCACGGGTCGGATTCACAAAGATCCATGTCGATTACGACGGCAGTCCAACGGCCGACTAGAGATGACCACTGTCACTCCCTATACGGCTCACGCTGACCTGCTCGCGCCGTAATGGACCATGGTACACATTTCACAAGTTCAATGATAAGATATGCATACCAAAACATCATACAAGATATGAGAGAAAAGTCACTACCTTGATCCTTCCGTGCGTGTCCTAACGCCGGTCTCTCCCGAGGAAGGCAAATGTCAAATCCTATGTTCACAATTAGGGACGAAGAGTTATTCTCTATTCCAAGACTTAATTCTCTTTATAATGCTTAATTGGTTATCATTATTGCTCTTTTAGAGTCACTAAATACTCCTAACAAAACTCCTAAAGGGTTGGAAGAACTATCCCAAAGATCCCCTTTTGGAAGCACAAAACTGAGATTTTACACTGTTTCACTCGAGCACAGATGACCATGCTCGAGCACAAGTACGGACATCACTCGAGCACAAATGCTCTCACTCGAGCATTAGTACGGACAGCACTCGAGCACAAAAGAAAGTGAAACCGCGAGTGAGCACCCGAGAGCACAAGAAAGCTTTCAGGAACTGGCTCACTCGAGCACAAAATCCTCACTCGAGCACAAGGCCAAATGCCTCACTCGAGCACCCGCGAGAGAAGTCCAGGAAGTGAGGACCCGAGAGCACACAAAGCTCTCCAAGCACAAGATCACTCGAGCACAGCCATATGTGCTCGAGCACACAACTCTCACCCGCGAGCACCTCTCTCACCCGCGAGCACACCTCCCACCTGAAGCACAACCTCACTCGAGCATGACCCCCAGTGCTCGAGTGAGAAGGCTATGCTCGCGAGTGTCAGAGCACACTCTTGGCATCCACCCGCAAGTGAAGACCCGAAGCAACCCTTCACTCTGAACTCCCACTACCACTCGAGCAGCGCCAAGCTCACTCGAGCATGATCTTCCCTCACTCGAGCACAAAGCGATGTGCTCGAGCATTGCTCATAAAAACCCAGACAAACTCGAAGCACAACAGGGAAAAACCACTCAGCACTCGAGCAGAGTTCATCCCTGCTCGGGTGAAACTCAACCCTCACTCGAGCAGACCCCTTCTGCTCGGGTGATATTCATCCTTCACTCGAGCACACCCCTGTCTGCTCGAGTGAATACCTCAGATAGCAGAAAACGCAGAAAACAGAGGCACTCTCCTTAACCTTTGCCCAATTGATTCCTATGGATACACAACTTAACCCCAAAGCCATTCCCACACAAAAACACCCAACAAACTCAATGGAATACTCAGAATCATCAAAATCCTACTCCATTATCATGCTTTGGGTTTTGGGCATTAAATTCAACAAGATACCTCTTTCAACGAAACTTCATATTTCAACTTCTAATCAATCTATCTATCACATACTCATTCCAAAACACCATTCTCATGCCAAAAACATACCAAATGAACAGTGGCATCCAATTTTCGGATTCAAGCCAAATTTCCAGAATTTATAAACTATTCCAAATGGTATGAAACATAGATAGATAGATTGGTTTTACTCACCTTATCAACTTCTCCAAAGAGAGTTCTTGATCCACCAACAATCAATTTTCGTGTGGCACAAATCACAACCAAATGACCAAACTACACACACCAAAATGAAGCCCATTACTCAAGGATCAACATTTGTGAATGGAGTTTGAGCAAAGAAGATCATTTACTTACCCAAAGATCAATCTTTTCTTCCTTCCTTTGGCCACCAAACTGACGAGAGAGAGAGAGAGATGGGATGAAGAGATAGAGTGAGAGAGAGGAAAAGTGGACCTTTGTCCTCTTGTGTCTTCATCCGATGGCCACCACAGTGCCACATGTCAGCATCTCCTTCATTCCCTCAATAAGCTCACACAAGCTAAACACACTGGATCCCGACCCACGGTCAAGGAATCACCACCCTTGATCTTAAATACCACTCACATGCACCCAAAATTCCAATTTCCACTAATTATGACATTAATTAATATAGCCATAAAACACTTAATAATTCCAATAAATTCATAATTATCATTAATAATCATGATTATTCCTTAATCAAAATTTGGGATATTACAATTCTCCCCCCGTTCAATAAATTTCGCCCTCGAAATTTGTTACACATCATGGGGCATAAAATCAGGAAATCTTTTCCTCAAGTCCGCTTCCGCCTCCCAAGTGGCTTCCCTTGGAGACATTCCCTTCCAGACCACCTTCACGAAAGGTAACCTTCGATGCCTGAGCCTCCGCTCTTCTCGATCAATGATTCTCTCTGGCTCTACCGCATAAGTGAAGTTATCTTGTAATTCCACTTCTTCATACTCAATGATATGCTCAGGGTCTGGTTGGTACTTCTTGAGCTGCGAGACATGAAACACGTCATGCAATCTACTCAAACTCGGGGGTAGGGCTATCCGGTATGCCACCGGCCCGATTCTGGCCAGAACCTCAAATGGACCAATGTATCTCGGACTCAGCTTCTTCCGCTTGATCGCTCTCCCGATACCTGTGACCGGAGACACTCTCAAGAAGACATGATCCCCCACTTCAAACTCAAGAGGTCTTCTCCTCTTATCAGCATAGTTCTTCTGACGACTCTGTGCTGTAAGGAGCCTCTTCCTGATAACTCGGATCTGCTCAGCGGTTTGGTCAACAAGATCCGGCCCATACAACTTCCTCTCAGACAACTCTGACCAGCACAACGGTGACTGGCACTTCCTCCCATACAGTGCTTCATACGGAGCCATTTGAATGCTCGCATGGTAACTGTTGTTGTACGCAAACTCAGCCAATGGAAGATAGTAGTCCCACATTCCTTTGAAGTCAAGGACACATGCTCTCAGCATATCTTCTAGAGTTTGGATAGTCCTCTCTGACTGTCCGTCTGTCTGAGGATGGTAGGCCGTGCTAAACCTCAATTGAGTACCCATAGCTTCGTGCAGAGCCTTCCAGAATCTCGAAGTAAACCGAGGATCTCTATCGGAGATTATATTCTTCGGTGTACCATGGAGTCTCACAATCTCTATGATATAAATCTCAGCCAGCCTATCCGGAGAATAGCTAGCATTGATAGGTATGAAGTGCGCAGACTTCGTGAGTCGATCAACAACCACCCAGATCGCATCGTAATTCTTGATCTTGGGCAGACCCATCACTAGATCCATGGTCACACTCTCCCACTTCCATTCTGGAATTTCTGGACTTTGAAGCAATCCTGGCGGTCTCTGGTGTTCAATCTTCACCTTTTGACAGGTAAGACACCGCGACACATACTTTGTCACATCACTCTTCAACCCTGGCCACCAATACATAGACTTCAAATTGTGATACATCTTGGTCATACCGGGGTGAAGAGTATACTGACTCTTATGAGCCTCATCTAGAATTCTCAATCTCAACTCCGCCTTTAGTGGTACATAGATTCTCTTCTGATAACGCACCAACCCACTAGGCGACAAGTCATAATCTCGAGTCTCCCCTCGCTCAATTCTAGCTCGGATCGACTGTGCTAGCTCATCATGCATTTGAGCTTCTTCAATCTCAGTCCTCAGGTCATTCTCCCCTTGGACCACACCATAACTGGCACACAGGATTTCCTTCGAGATATTCAAATCCCGAAAATCCCCTATCAGTTTCCATTCCTGGATCATCATTGTTGCCACTAGCACCGCCTTCCGACTCAAAGCATCCGCGACGACATTTGCCTTACCCGGATGATATTTGATCTCCAGGTTATAATCTTTCAGCAACTCCATCCACCGACGCTGTCTCATGTTCAACTCTTTCTGATCATACAAGTATTTGAGACTTTTGTGGTCGCAGTACAGTTCCACTGTCACACCATACAGGTAATGACGCCAAATTTTCAATGCAAACACAATTGCCGCAAGCTCCAGATCATGAGTGGGGTAGTTCATCTCATGCGGTTTCAGCTGTCGAGAGGCATAGGCCACCACACGTCCCTGCTGCATCAGGACACACCCTAACCCCTGCTTACTCGCATCACTGTACACGACGTAAGCCTCACTGGGATCAGGTATAATCAACACTGGTGCCGTAGTCAATCTCTCCTTCAGCTCAGTGAAACTCTGCTCACAACGTTCATCCCATAAAAACGGTTGATCCTTCCTCGTGAGCTTGGTCATCGGCAAGGCAATACACGAAAAGTTCTGGATGAACCTCCGGTAATAACCAGCAAGACCCAGAAAGCTGCGAATCTCAGAAACAGTTTCTGGCCTTTTCCATTCAAGTACTGCTTCCACCTTACTGGGATCCACTGATACCCCGTCTCGAGAGATCACATGGCCAAGGAACTTCACTTCCGTAAGCCAAAACTCACATTTGCTCAGTTTGGCATAGAGTTGCTTTTCTCGCAAAATTCTCAACACAATTCTCAGGTGTTGCTCATGATCCTCCCTACTCTTGGAATAGATCAAGATGTCGTCGATAAACACAACCACAAACTGGTCAAGATACTGTCGGAAGATGCGATTCATATAATCCATGAATACCGCCGGTGCATTCGTCAAACCAAAGGGCATCACAAGGAACTCATAGTGCCCATATCTCGTTCTGAAAGCAGTCTTCGGAATGTCCGCCGCCTTCACACGTAATTGATGATATCCCGACCTTAGATCAATTTTGGAGAATACGCACGAGCCAGCCAATTGATCTAACAGGTCATCAATTCTTGGGAGAGGATACTTATTCTTAACGGTTACCTTGTTAAGTTCTCTGTAATCGATGCAAAGCCTCAAGCTTCCATCTTTCTTTTTCACAAACAACACTGGAGCTCCCCACGGTGATACACTGGGTCGGATGAATCCTTTCTCAAGCAATTCTTCGATTTGCTTCTTCAACTCTGCCATTTCATTCGGGGCCATACGATATGGGGCTTTCGATATCGAACCAGCTCCAGGCATAATCTCAATTGGAAATTCTACTTCCCTTTCCGGAGGCAATCCGCTAAGATCCTCTGGAAATACCTTAGGGAATTCATTTACCACAGGATATTCTCTATAGCTTCACCTGACTCTCCCTGAACGGAGAAAAACACCATATACCCTTGACATCCTTTCTCAAGATATCTTTCAGCTTTAGCTGTTGAAAGCAAGTTCAAGCTGGCATTTACATTGCTATCCCGCTGCGCACTACGGAAAGTAATCATCTTATTACCACAATCAAGCAATACATCATTTGCTGTCAACCAGTCAAAGCCCAAAATAACTTCTGGTTGTTGGAGTGGCAAGCAGATCAAATCAACTGTAGACTCCCAACCCTCAACAACTATTACACAATTTAAGCAGGCTTCGGCCGTCACAGCCTTGACACCCATCGGCGTCGACACAACCAAATCAAATGGTAGTCTATGCACATGCAATCCCAGGCGCTTTACACAATCATAAGCAATAAAAGAGTGACTTGCACCCGAATCAAACAAAGTATCTAATTCATTATCACCGAGAAGAATTTTACCTTGGATCAATTCAGGCGACTTCCGGGCCTCCTCATGGGTCATGGCGAACACTCGACCCTGATTCCTGGGCCTTTGCTCTGCTGGCGGTCTTAGGCACTTAGTAGAGATGTAACCCACTTGCTTGCAGTTGAAGCAAATCACCTCTCCAGCACAAGTTCTTCCCGGATGATACTTTCTACACTGATTGCACATTGGTCCTGCTGGAGGTCTTTGATCACTACGACCCCCAGGTTGGTAGGGCTTCTTGTTACCACCCCAATATGAGGATCCTTGCCCTTTCCGCTTCTGGGAAGTGTTAGCCTTACTAGGCTCACTGCGACTGTCTTTACCCTTAGTTGGGTACCAATCCCTCAGATTGTTCTCAACAATCCTACACTGCTCCACCGCCTTGTTGAAGTCAGTAAATAGGTGAGAGGCTAATCTCTTCTTCAGTTCACGCCTCAAGCCCCTGATAAGCATATCAGAGCTCCACTCCTCATCATCCTTTTCCCGGAGATGCGTAGAATACCGAGATAGTCGGACAAAACGGGAAAGATACTCGTCAAAACTCTCTGTATCTCCCTGCCTGATAGCCAAAAACTCAGATTCTTTCTCTAACCTCACCGACTTGGGAAAGTATTTCTCATTAAACTTCTCTTGGAACAACTCCCAAGTCAATGGCACATTCCGGCTTCGAAGTGTCATGGCGATATTCCGCCACCAACGGTCTGCGTCCCCCTCTAGGTTATACACAGCTAGCTTCGCCTTAACCTCCGTAGAACACTCGAGGACCTCAAAGATCTTCTCTAGACGAGTCAACCAGTCCTCAGCAACTTGGGGCTCAAACCTCCCTCTGAACACTGGAGGTAGATGCTTGCAAAATTCAGAGACCCAGTATTGTAAGCCTCTTTCCTCACGAACCAGTGCCCCTTGAGACTCTTGGTTAGGCACCGTGTGAGGTAGGGATTCATGGGACCGATTGGACCCCTCAGCTGTCTCCTCATGATGAGTCTCTGCTTGAGTCTCCTCACGAGTCGACTGGGCCCTTTCCTCATTACGTTTGGCCCTTTCCTCTCGGAGCTCTTCTCTTAGCTCACGGATCATATCTCTTTGTTCCCGTACGAGATCCATCATCTCTCGCATTGGGTCAGGAGGATTGTCGTTCAACTCCTCCACAACTGATCCCCTTGTCTGCCTCTAGGGCGAACCATGTTGTCCTTTACTCTACAATGATTCACCATATCAGTTTCAAAGCAAAGGTATACACATAATCCATAAGACTTAGATATATCTACAACTTAGCAGAGATATCCATGTGTATACACAACAAGTACTTATCAATCATTACGCTAACCTAAACCCAAAGGATTAAGGTCAACTAAGGAGCTATCCTAGCAAATGCTCACCTTGCCAGGAACTACAGCTCTGATACCACAAATGTAACCCCCTTCCCACCTGAGGCCGAGATTAAGTTCTTAAACTCATAATTAAGTTGTACTTAGAGACCATATTTAGAAATGGGACTTATTAAGATACTCATTTGTCCAAAAATCGGATTTGCAAAAACTTTTCTAAACTCAATTACAATGGTCTCATATTCCCATTTTAATACAATATGGCCTAAACAGGTGGATTCCATTTACAATTATCAGAGTGCAAATAAGATCCCGACTCACCCGGGTTCCATTCATAATTAAAGGGATTTACACAAGGCACAAAGCCTACAATTCATACCCTTTTTCTTGGGGATTACACAAAATCTACTATATACAATGCCAAGATATACAATGATAACCATGATCTCCAAAATATACTCCTAAACAGGAGTTCTAACTACTCTTCGTCGCCCGCTTGCCTTTCGATCCTTCAGCCCTGTCTACAATGGTTAATTTTTTTTTTTGGGAGAGTGAGATTCTAAGGAATCCCCGTAGTAACAAGACAATCATATAATGTACAACAATAATGCATGTAATCAAATCACTATCCACACAAGCAACTACAACGGCAGTTACAACGGCAATGGTTAGTATGACACATGTCATCCCTGACGATTGCTCACGCTGAATTGCTCACGTTGTATTGCATCACAACAATCAACACAGTATAATTCACCACAGCTGGGATCCATATAAAGCATATCATATTCACAAGCCACATAGGCAAGATACACACACACAGCCCACGGCTGGTTTTCACATACGCCGCCCCCACGAGTCGGATTCACAAAGATCCATGTCGATTACGACGGCAGTCCAACGGCCGACTAGAGATGACCACTGTCACTCCCTATACGGCTCACGCTGACCTGCTCGCGCCATAATGGACCATGGTACACATTTCACAAGTTCAATGATAAGATATGCATACCAAAACATCATACAAGATATGAGAGAAAAGTCACTACCTTGATCCTTCCGTGCGTGTCCTAACGCCGGTCTCTCCCGAGGAAGGCAAATGTCAAATCCTATGTTCACAATTAGGGACGAAGAGTTATTCTCTATTCCAAGACTTAATTCTCTTTATAATGCTTAATTGGTTATCATTATTGCTCTTTTAGAGTCACTAAATACTCCTAACAAAACTCCTAAAGGGTTGGAAGAACTATCCCAAAGATCCCCTTTTGGAAGCACAAAACTGAGATTTTACACTGTTTCACTCGAGCACAGATGACCATGCTCGAGCACAAGTACGGACATCACTCGAGCACAAATGCTCTCACTCGAGCATTGGTACGGACAGCACTCGAGCACAAAAGAAAGTGAAACCGCGAGTGAGCACCCGAGAGCACAAGAAAGCTTTCAGGAACTGGCTCACTCGAGCACAAAATCCTCACTCGAGCACAAGGCCAAATGCCTCACTCGAGCACCCGCGAGAGAAGTCCAGGAAGTGAGGACCCGAGAGCACACAAAGCTCTCCAAGCACAAGATCACTCGAGCACAGCCATATGTGCTCGAGCACACAACTCTCACCCGCGAGCACCTCTCTCACCCGCGAGCACACCTCCCACCTGAAGCACAACCTCACTCGAGCATGACCCCCAGTGCTCGAGTGAGAAGGCTATGCTCGCGAGTGTCAGAGCACACTCTTGGCATCCACCCGCAAGTGAAGACCCGAAGCAACCCTTCACTCTGAACTCCCACTACCACTCGAGCAGCGCCAAGCTCACTCGAGCATGATCTTCCCTCACTCGAGCACAAAGCGATGTGCTCGAGCATTGCTCATAAAAACCCAGACAAACTCGAAGCACAACAGGGAAAAACCACTCAGCACTCGAGCAGAGTTCATCCCTGCTCGGGTGAAACTCAACCCTCACTCGAGCAGACCCCTTCTGCTCGGGTGATATTCATCCTTCACTCGAGCACACCCCTGTCTGCTCGAGTGAATACCTCAGATAGCAGAAAACGCAGAAAACAGAGGCACTCTCCTTAACCTTTGCCCAATTGATTCCTATGGATACACAACTTAACCCCAAAGCCATTCCCACACAAAAACACCCAACAAACTCAATGGAATACTCAGAATCATCAAAATCCTACTCCATTATCATGCTTTGGGTTTTGGGCATTAAATTCAACAAGATACCTCTTTCAACGAAACTTCATATTTCAACTTCTAATCAATCTATCTATCACATACTCATTCCAAAACACCATTCTCATGCCAAAAACATACCAAATGAACAGTGGCATCCAATTTTCGGATTCAAGCCAAATTTCCAGAATTTATAAACTATTCCAAATGGTATGAAACATAGATAGATAGATTGGTTTTACTCACCTTATCAACTTCTCCAAAGAGAGTTCTTGATCCACCAACAATCAATTTTCGTGTGGCACAAATCACAACCAAATGACCAAACTACACACACCAAAATGAAGCCCATTACTCAAGGATCAACATTTGTGAATGGAGTTTGAGCAAAGAAGATCATTTACTTACCCAAAGATCAATCTTTTCTTCCTTCCTTTGGCCACCAAACTGACGAGAGAGAGAGAGAGATGGGATGAAGAGATAGAGTGAGAGAGAGGAAAAGTGGACCTTTGTCCTCTTGTGTCTTCATCCGATGGCCACCACAGTGCCACATGTCAGCATCTCCTTCATTCCCTCAATAAGCTCACACAAGCTAAACACACTGGATCCCGACCCACGGTCAAGGAATCACCACCCTTGATCTTAAATACCACTCACATGCACCCAAAATTCCAATTTCCACTAATTATGACATTAATTAATATAGCCATAAAACACTTAATAATTCCAATAAATTCATAATTATCATTAATAATCATGATTATTCCTTAATCAAAATTTGGGATATTACAATTCTCCCCCCGTTCAATAAATTTCGCCCTCGAAATTTGTTACACATCATGGGGCATAAAATCAGGAAATCTTTTCCTCAAGTCCGCTTCCGCCTCCCAAGTGGCTTCCCTTGGAGACATTCCCTTCCAGACCACCTTCACGAAAGGTAACCTTCGATGCCTGAGCCTCCGCTCTTCTCGATCAATGATTCTCTCTGGCTCTACCGCATAAGTGAAGTTATCTTGTAATTCCACTTCTTCATACTCAATGATATGCTCAGGGTCTGGTTGGTACTTCTTGAGCTGCGAGACATGAAACACGTCATGCAATCTACTCAAACTCGGGGGTAGGGCTATCCGGTATGCCACCGGCCCGATTCTGGCCAGAACCTCAAATGGACCAATGTATCTCGGACTCAGCTTCTTCCGCTTGATCGCTCTCCCGATACCTGTGACCGGAGACACTCTCAAGAAGACATGATCCCCCACTTCAAACTCAAGAGGTCTTCTCCTCTTATCAGCATAGTTCTTCTGACGACTCTGTGCTGTAAGGAGCCTCTTCCTGATAACTCGGATCTGCTCAGCGGTTTGGTCAACAAGATCCGGCCCATACAACTTCCTCTCAGACAACTCTGACCAGCACAACGGTGACTGGCACTTCCTCCCATACAGTGCTTCATACGGAGCCATTTGAATGCTCGCATGGTAACTGTTGTTGTACGCAAACTCAGCCAATGGAAGATAGTAGTCCCACATTCCTTTGAAGTCAAGGACACATGCTCTCAGCATATCTTCTAGAGTTTGGATAGTCCTCTCTGACTGTCCGTCTGTCTGAGGATGGTAGGCCGTGCTAAACCTCAATTGAGTACCCATAGCTTCGTGCAGAGCCTTCCAGAATCTCGAAGTAAACCGAGGATCTCTATCGGAGATTATATTCTTCGGTGTACCATGGAGTCTCACAATCTCTATGATATAAATCTCAGCCAGCCTATCCGGAGAATAGCTAGCATTGATAGGTATGAAGTGCGCAGACTTCGTGAGTCGATCAACAACCACCCAGATCGCATCGTAATTCTTGATCTTGGGCAGACCCATCACTAGATCCATGGTCACACTCTCCCACTTCCATTCTGGAATTTCTGGACTTTGAAGCAATCCTGGCGGTCTCTGGTGTTCAATCTTCACCTTTTGACAGGTAAGACACCGCGACACATACTTTGTCACATCACTCTTCAACCCTGGCCACCAATACATAGACTTCAAATTGTGATACATCTTGGTCATACCGGGGTGAAGAGTATACTGACTCTTATGAGCCTCATCTAGAATTCTCAATCTCAACTCCGCCTTTAGTGGTACATAGATTCTCTTCTGATAACGCACCAACCCACTAGGCGACAAGTCATAATCTCGAGTCTCCCCTCGCTCAATTCTAGCTCGGATCGACTGTGCTAGCTCATCATGCATTTGAGCTTCTTCAATCTCAGTCCTCAGGTCATTCTCCCCTTGGACCACACCATAACTGGCACACAGGATTTCCTTCGAGATATTCAAATCCCGAAAATCCCCTATCAGTTTCCATTCCTGGATCATCATTGTTGCCACTAGCACCGCCTTCCGACTCAAAGCATCCGCGACGACATTTGCCTTACCCGGATGATATTTGATCTCCAGGTTATAATCTTTCAGCAACTCCATCCACCGACGCTGTCTCATGTTCAACTCTTTCTGATCATACAAGTATTTGAGACTTTTGTGGTCGCAGTACAGTTCCACTGTCACACCATACAGGTAATGACGCCAAATTTTCAATGCAAACACAATTGCCGCAAGCTCCAGATCATGAGTGGGGTAGTTCATCTCATGCGGTTTCAGCTGTCGAGAGGCATAGGCCACCACACGTCCCTGCTGCATCAGGACACACCCTAACCCCTGCTTACTCGCATCACTGTACACGACGTAAGCCTCACTGGGATCAGGTATAATCAACACTGGTGCCGTAGTCAATCTCTCCTTCAGCTCAGTGAAACTCTGCTCACAACGTTCATCCCATAAAAACGGTTGATCCTTCCTCGTGAGCTTGGTCATCGGCAAGGCAATACGCGAAAAGTTCTGGATGAACCTCCGGTAATAACCAGCAAGACCCAGAAAGCTGCGAATCTCAGAAACAGTTTCTGGCCTTTTCCATTCAAGTACTGCTTCCACCTTACTGGGATCCACTGATACCCCGTCTCGAGAGATCACATGGCCAAGGAACTTCACTTCCGTAAGCCAAAACTCACATTTGCTCAGTTTGGCATAGAGTTGCTTTTCTCGCAAAATTCTCAACACAATTCTCAGGTGTTGCTCATGATCCTCCCTACTCTTGGAATAGATCAAGATGTCGTCGATAAACACAACCACAAACTGGTCAAGATACTGTCGGAAGATGCGATTCATATAATCCATGAATACCGCCGGTGCATTCGTCAAACCAAAGGGCATCACAAGGAACTCATAGTGCCCATATCTCGTTCTGAAAGCAGTCTTCGGAATGTCCGCCGCCTTCACACGTAATTGATGATATCCCGACCTTAGATCAATTTTGGAGAATACGCACGAGCCAGCCAATTGATCTAACAGGTCATCAATTCTTGGGAGAGGATACTTATTCTTAACGGTTACCTTGTTAAGTTCTCTGTAATCGATGCAAAGCCTCAAGCTTCCATCTTTCTTTTTCACAAACAACACTGGAGCTCCCCACGGTGATACACTGGGTCAGATGAATCCTTTCTCAAGCAATTCTTCGATTTGCTTCTTCAACTCTGCCATTTCATTCGGGGCCATACGATATGGGGCTTTCGATATCGAACCAGCTCCAGGCATAATCTCAATTGGAAATTCTACTTCCCTTTCCGGAGGCAATCCGCTAAGATCCTCTGGAAATACCTTAGGGAATTCATTTACCACAGGTATATTCTCTATAGCTTCACCTGACTCTCCCTGAACGGAGAAAAACACCATATACCCTTGACATCCTTTCTCAAGATATCTTTCAGCTTTAGCTGTTGAAAGCAAGTTCAAGCTGGCATTTACATTGCTATCCCGCTGCGCACTACGAAAAGTAATCATCTTATTACCACAATCAAGCAATACATCATTTGCTGTCAACCAGTCAAAGCCCAAAATAACTTCTGGTTGTTGGAGTGGCAAGCAGATCAAATCAACTGTAGACTCCCAACCCTCAACAACTATTACACAATTTAAGCAGGCTTCGGCCGTCACAGCCTTGACACCCATCGGCGTCGACACAACCAAATCAAATGGTAGTCTATGCACATGCAATCCCAGGCGCTTTACACAATCATAAGCAATAAAAGAGTGACTTGCACCCGAATCAAACAAAGTATCTAATTCATTATCACCGAGAAGAATTTTACCTTGGATCAATTCAGGCGACTTCCGGGCCTCCTCATGGGTCATGGCGAACACTCGACCCTGATTCCTGGGCCTTTGCTCTGCTGGCGGTCTTAGGCACTTAGTAGAGATGTAACCCACTTGCTTGCAGTTGAAGCAAATCACCTCTCCAGCACAAGTTCTTCCCGGATGATACTTTCTACACTGATTGCACATTGGTCCTGCTGGAGGTCTTTGATCACTACGACCCCCAGGTTGGTAGGGCTTCTTGTTACCACCCCAATATGAGGATCCTTGCCCTTTCTGCTTCTGGGAAGTGTTAGCCATACTAGGCTCACTGCGACTGTCTTTACCCTTAGTTGGGTACCAATCCCTCAGATTGTTCTCAACAATCCTACACTGCTCCACCGCCTTGTTGAAGTCAGTAAATAGGTGAGAGGCTAATCTCTTCTTCAGTTCACGCCTCAAGCCCCTGATAAGCATATCAGAGCTCCACTCCTCATCATCCTTTTCCCGGAGATGCGTAGAATACCGAGATAGTCGGACAAAACGGGAAAGATACTCGTCAAAACTCTCTGTATCTCCCTGCCTGATAGCCAAAAACTCAGATTCTTTCTCTAACCTCACCGACTTGGGAAAGTATTTCTCATTAAACTTCTCTTGGAACAACTCCCAAGTCAATGGCACATTCCGGCTTCGAAGTGTCATGGCGATATTCCGCCACCAACGGTCTACGTCCCCCTCTAGGTTATACACAGCTAGCTTCGCCTTAACCTCCGTAGAACACTCGAGGACCTCAAAGATCTTCTCTAGACGAGTCAACCAGTCCTCAGCAACTTGGGGCTCAAACCTCCCTCTGAACACTGGAGGTAGATGCTTGCAAAATTCAGAGACCCAGTATTGTAAGCCTCTTTCCTCACGAACCAGTGCCCCTTGAGACTCTTGGTTAGGCACCGTGTGAGGTAGGGATTCATGGGACCGATTGGACCCCTCAGCTGTCTCCTCATGATGAGTCTCTGCTTGAGTCTCCTCACGAGTCGACTGGGCCCTTTCCTCATTACGTTTGGCCCTTTCCTCTCGGAGCTCTTCTCTTAGCTCACGGATCATATCTCTTTGTTCCCGTACGAGATCCATCATCTCTCGCATTGGGTCAGGAGGATTGTCGTTCAACTCCTCCACAACTGGATCCCCTTGTCTGCCTCTAGGGCGAACCATGTTGTCCTTTACTCTACAATGATTCACCATATCAGTTTCAAAGCAAAGGTATACACATAATCCATAAGACTTAGATATATCTACAACTTAGCAGAGATATCCATGTGTATACACAACAAGTACTTATCAATCATTACGCTAACCTAAACCCAAAGGATTAAGGTCAACTAAGGAGCTATCCTAGCAAATGCTCACCTTGCCAGGAACTACAGCTCTGATACCACAAATGTAACCCCCTTCCCACCTGAGGCCGAGATTAAGTTCTTAAACTCATAATTAAGTTGTACTTAGAGACCATATTTAGAAATGGGACTTATTAAGATACTCATTTGCCCAAAAATCGGATTTGCAAAAACTTTTCTAAACTCAATTACAATGGTCTCATATTCCCATTTTAATACAATATGGCCTAAACAGGTGGATTCCATTTACAATTATCAGAGTGCAAATAAGATCCCGACTCACCCGGGTTCCATTCATAATTAAAGGGATTTACACAAGGCACAAAGCCTACAATTCATACCCTTTTTCTTGGGGATTACACAAAATCTACTATATACAATGCCAAGATATACAATGATAACCATGATCTCCAAAATATACTCCTAAACAGGAGTTCTAACTACTCTTCGTCGCCCGCTTGCCTTTCGATCCTTCAGCCCTGTCTACAATGGTTAATTTTTTTTTTTGGGAGAGTGAGATTCTAAGGAATCCCCGTAGTAACAAGACAATCATATAATGTACAACAATAATGCATGTAATCAAATCACTATCCACACAAGCAACTACAACGGCAGTTACAACGGCAATGGTTAGTATGACACATGTCATCCCTGACGATTGCTCACGCTGAATTGCTCACGTTGTATTGCATCACAACAATCAACACAGTATAATTCACCACAGCTGGGATCCATATAAAGCATATCATATTCACAAGCCACATAGGCAAGATACACACACACAGCCCACGGCTGGTTTTCACATACGCCGCCCCCACGGGTCGGATTCACAAAGATCCATGTCGATTACGACGGCAGTCCAACGGCCGACTAGAGATGACCACTGTCACTCCCTATACGGCTCACGCTGACCTGCTCGCGCCGTAATGGACCATGGTACACATTTCACAAGTTCAATGATAAGATATGCATACCAAAACATCATACAAGATATGAGAGAAAAGTCACTACCTTGATCCTTCCGTGCGTGTCCTAACGCCGGTCTCTCCCGAGGAAGGCAAATGTCAAATCCTATGTTCACAATTAGGGATGAAGAGTTATTCTCTATTCCAAGACTTAATTCTCTTTATAATGCTTAATTGGTTATCATTATTGCTCTTTTAGAGTCACTAAATACTCCTAACAAAACTCCTAAAGGGTTGGAAGAACTATCCCAAAGATCCCCTTTTGGAAGCACAAAACTGAGATTTTACACTGTTTCACTCGAGCACAGATGACCATGCTCGAGCACAAGTACGGACATCACTCGAGCACAAATGCTCTCACTCGAGCATTAGTACGGACAGCACTCGAGCACAAAAGAAAGTGAAACCGCGAGTGAGCACCCGAGAGCACAAGAAAGCTTTCAGGAACTGGCTCACTCGAGCACAAAATCCTCACTCGAGCACAAGGCCAAATGCCTCACTCGAGCACCCGCGAGAGAAGTCCAGGAAGTGAGGACCTGAGAGCACACAAAGCTCTCCAAGCACAAGATCACTCGAGCACAGCCATATGTGCTCGAGCACACAACTCTCACCCGCGAGCACCTCTCTCACCCGCGAGCACACCTCCCACCTGAAGCACAACCTCACTCGAGCATGACCCCCAGTGCTCGAGTGAGAAGGCTATGCTCGCAAGTGTCAGAGCACACTCTTGGCATCCACCCGCAAGTGAAGACCCGAAGCAACCCTTCACTCTGAACTCCCACTACCACTCGAGCAGCGCCAAGCTCACTCGAGCATGATCTTCCCTCACTCGAGCACAAAGCGATGTGCTCGAGCATTGCTCATAAAAACCCAGACAAACTCGAAGCACAACAGGGAAAAACCACTCAGCACTCGAGCAGAGTTCATCCCTGCTCGGGTGAAACTCAACCCTCACTCGAGCAGACCCCTTCTGCTCGGGTGATATTCATCCTTCACTCGAGCACACCCCTGTCTGCTCGAGTGAATACCTCAGATAGCAGAAAACGCAGAAAACAGAGGCACTCTCCTTAACCTTTGCCCAATTGATTCCTATGGATATACAACTTAACCCCAAAGCCATTCCCACACAAAAACACCCAACAAACTCAATGGAATACTCAGAATCATCAAAATCCTACTCCATTATCATGCTTTGGGTTTTGGGCATTAAATTCAACAAGATACCTCTTTCAACGAAACTTCATATTTCAACTTCTAATCAATCTATCTATCACATACTCATTCCAAAACACCATTCTCATGCCAAAAACATACCAAATGAACAGTGGCATCCAATTTTCGGATTCAAGCCAAATTTCCAGAATTTATAAACTATTCCAAATGGTATGAAACATAGATAGATAGATTGGTTTTACTCACCTTATCAACTTCTCCAAAGAGAGTTCTTGATCCACCAACAATCAATTTTCGTGTGGCACAAATCACAACCAAATGACCAAACTACACACACCAAAATGAAGCCCATTACTCAAGGATCAACATTTGTGAATGGAGTTTGAGCAAAGAAGATCATTTACTTACCCAAAGATCAATCTTTTCTTCCTTCCTTTGGCCACCAAACTGACGAGAGAGAGAGAGATGGGATGAAGAGATAGAGTGAGAGAGAGGAAAAGTGGACCTTTGTCCTCTTGTGTCTTCATCCGATGGCCACCACAGTGCCACATGTCAGCATCTCCTTCATTCCCTCAATAAGCTCACACAAGCTAAACACACTGGATCCCGACCCACGGTCAAGGAATCACCACCCTTGATCTTAAATACCACTCACATGCACCCAAAATTCCAACTTCCACTAATTATGACATTAATTAATATAGCCATAAAACACTTAATAATTCCAATAAATTCATAATTATCATTAATAATCATGATTATTCCTTAATCAAAATTTGGGATATTACAAGTGACAACCCGAGACGCAACCTCATAATGCAAAATACTCTTAGACTCGAGTGAGACAAGGTTCACTCGAGTGACGACCTATATCACTCGCAAGTGAGAACGTGCACTCTTGCATTTTGGCATGGAAGTGCAACCAAAAATTGGGAAAAGGGAAACAGGATGCTACACTCGAGTGAGGCTTATCAGAAGCCAAAATACAGCAACTGACAGAATTTTTCAAACTTTTCCAATGTACTTACAAGGGTCCCAAAATGCTTATCCAACACTACTCCCACATACTTTTTCCCAAGGAACCCAATGGAAACCCCAAAATAACCAAATTCTCATTCTAACAAGTTTTTGTTTTGGACATCACATTCCCATACATTAACACATTGACTAATTTTCCTTCCAAAGTTCCAAACTAATTTCAATGACCCAAAAACACCATATGACACCAAATCCAACATAATACTCTATCCAAATTGTCTATTTCAACACCATACCAAAATCAGGACAAAATCTAAAATTTACAAAACTTAATCAATGGTCACAATGAATATGCCAATAAAGAGTTCTTTCTTACCTCTTCCTCTTTCCAAGGTTAGCTTCTTGATTCCAGCACTTCTAAATTTCTTCAAGTGCTTAAACACTACCTCTCAAAAATCTAAAACAGTGAAGATATAGCTCTCATCACCATGAACAACTTTAAAGAAGATGAGTTGAGCTAAAGAGGACATTAACCCACCAAAAATCTCACCTTTCACTTTCTCTTTCCATCCCAAGCTTGGCGAATATGGAGTTGAAGAGAGAGAAATGAGATGGTGATTATGATGATCAGTTTTTCCCCTTGAACCATGCACTTTGGCCAACCTTGGAGGGAGAGAGGAGAGAGGAGAGAGGAGAGAGGAAAAGAAGTTTGAAACTTTGACTTGATATATGGCTTACATGTGAACACTTGGCAAGATCTTACTCACTCACCCATGAACACACATGAACTCCCAAGCACAAGATTCCACCTTCTTGACACTCAATCTCACCTATTGATCCTTAAATTACCAAGGAATTTCTTTTTCTGTAACAGACCAATTGGTCAGTAACTTTCCTTTTTACCCATTTTGCCCCTAATTATGGTAATTCCACTTGAATCACCACTAAACACATTTATACCATTCATATCACCATTCATGCATCCTCCCCTACCATTAAGGTTCACTTTAATCTTTATCACACAATTAAGCTTAAATGCAGGGTTTAGGCATTGATCAGTACACATTCGAATCGTAATTCACATCATATTCTTCAAAAGTGTTTATTCAATAATAATTACATCCACTTTTGAAGTCATTTGCCCTTAATCCTAAATTAGGGCATTACACTTAGTGAAACCACAATTGAGTGTTTCTTGGTGCATGGGTAAGAAACAAATTTATATTTCATAATATATATATATATATATATAATGTAGTATATTTGCTTAATAGTCATCCCTTTTTTTCAGTGACCATTGGAAATTGGTTCTTCTATGAAAGAAATGTTATGCTATCATCCTCTTATGCTCCCTCTACTACAAACCAGTAAATGAATTGCAGAAGACCATGAATTCATAAGTTTTCTTGCTTTACCTATTGTTGGCAGTTCATGGAATTTGTGCAAAATAAGTAACCTTTGTGATTTTGATGATAGGGCTATGAGGACATTCTGACACGCTACTTGTGGTAAGCATGTTCATGAGGTAAAATATCCTAAATGGATCATCCTAAAAGTTAGTACATATTTTTTTGCTTTAAGAATGTGTTCAATAAGCTATGGTTAGCTTTATACATGTTTTAATTATGTCATCTTCTTTTTCAAAGCCGTAGGTAACCACCGGGGTAAAAATTATGTGGGTTGTATATTTTGAGACACATTTATAATATTATCACCCTAGACATGAATGAATTTACTCTAGAGGTAAATGCACATTTCAAAAATTTTGTATTACTTTTATTCTTTTCTAAGTTAGCAAGTTATTGTTTTGTCTGGCCTTGGTGTTATAAATGTTTGATCTTACTGACCCTTTTCTTGAAGAAGATATTGATTTCATCCGCTAATGTTGTGCTAAATTCATTTATGAGCTTTCACACCATTAGTGAGTTTTTGAATCCAATGTTGTGCTAATACGTATTGCTTCTACTAATGATCTACATTGGACAACTTGTGGTTTTCATGTCTAACTAGGTTTATGTCTCTACATAAGACAATTTCAGTAAGATGGGTGATACAGGCATGTAATTTGAAAGATTGACCTCTGTACTTTTTCTTCCTTCTAATTTTCTGTAAAACTGATGAATTTTCTGTATATACTAGGGAATTTTTCTTCCCTCTGCTTTTCTGCAAAACTTGTTGAATTGAAAGTGCAAAGTTGAGATTTAAGTGACAAGTAAGAGTAGTCATGTGATGTTAATGATTTCAATAAAGTTTAGCAATTGATATATGATGTTCACTTAGGGCTACTTTATGTTATGGAAGTGGAATTAGAGGCTTGTACAATGAAACTCGTAGATGGAAAGCGTGGAAAACCAAGAAAGTAAGAGAAGTTTAAGCTTAAAGGCAGAAAAGTAAATAATTTTAAATGCTCTTAAATGCTTGGTTGTTGCTAGCATGAATTGAAATGATTATTGTTTTTGTGATTATGTGAAATAATGCATTTATACATGTGAACTTGTTTGTGACATGTCATAAGCCTATGTGTTTTGCAGTTAATGCATGATAGTTTTAAACATGTCATTACATGATGAAGGTGCATGTTAAGTTACAAGTTTCCAATGAGAAAGCTAAAGAAAGAGGCAATGATAAGTGGAAGGACAAATGAACTCCCTATGGCAATATTTATTTTGTTATAAGTTGTTGAATGCATAACAAATTCCATATATGAGTTGTATAAATTGAATATGTGGGTACTTGACATGTATATTTGGATATATAAATATTAGTGATAAGTAATTATAAATATGGATATATATGGCCTTGGAAGCATGCTTTAGGAAGTGCAAAGAGATTACTCTCAGAGTATACTAACATGATCAACAGACAAGCAAAAAATAAAGAACACTTTTTAGACTTATTGTCCACACAACCGGTTTGAAAAGTTATCGTTTAGACCAGTTGCTTAACCGATCTAAAATGTATCAGACTTTTTAAACCGGTTGTATCAAAACCTCATCCAGACCTATCTAAAAAGTCATTTTTAACCAATCTAAAAGGTCATTTTTCCACCGATGATCATTTTACAAGTTATTCAAGAGTCAACCAGCAAGTATGAGAACAATGCATATAGTAATTCCTCCATTGAAGCATCTACCTCTATTATTATATTTATTAATGCATGGTAACAACTATGAGCCGTACTCAACCTATCTCTGTCAAGAGAGGATACATTTACAAGTGCATATTATAATTTAGGGGAAATTAAAACGTTATTTTTTCCTCTAATCTCTTAATTTACCCCCATCTAAGCATATACCAACTAAAATGAAAAGGAAATGAAAAGAGTATATCATTGATTCACATAAACTAACAAGCAGAGTCATGAACTCTCAATAATCAACATCCACAGCAAAAATCCAGGACCCAGCAGCAGCATATCGCAGCAACACTGCACAGCAAACAGTGTAAATTATCAAACAAAACATACCAATTAATTCACGTGTAATATATATATAATCAAATAGAAAAAAAGTGCATGCAACAATTACAAATTAAGTTAGATTAATTGTGTTTTTTGTATAGGAATAAATAAAAAGATGATGAGAAAGTGAAAAGAGAGAGAAACTCACCATCCTTTCCAGAAACCTTCACCCTTACTTTCGGTGTCTGCGGCGATATTATGTGATGACTGTTGAACAGCTTGCACGGTGGTGGGATATCCAAGTGTTGGTGTTTGGTGGTGGTGATAAGCCTGACCCGGAGGAGGATAAGCCATTACTGGTGTTGAAGGAGGATGAGCCTCTGCATGTACAAAATCATTATATATCAATCTCTCACATATATATTATGATCTCTTTCTCAACAAATTTAAATATATATATATATATATGTGCGGAAACTATAAGTAAAGAATACAGCAAGAAACTGATTAAGTTGAAAAATAATAGTAATATGATTCTACAAAAACCTGAAGCTTGGTTGTCTTGACTCATAGTATCTGATGATGCAGGCTATGCGTTGGATAGAGAAAGAAAAAGAGAGGGATAATTTTATTTATAGTGTCAATGGAGATGAAAAGAATAAACAAGAGGAGAATAAACCTAGGGGATAAATTACTTGTAATTTTTTTTTCGTTAATTTCTATGAAGGGGTCCCACACGGATTTGGGTGAAGAATTTGAGGCTCTAAAGATCGAATTTGCAGAAAGCCGAGAAAGAAACAACAGAAAAACTATCAATTTTAGGTGGTTTTAGTAAAGCAATGAGCTGGTTTCAAATACATCTCAGCAGATCATCATAAAGTTAGATATATAGGATATATTAAGAGTCACGCATTCATTTGACATTGAATTGAAGGTATATAAAGTTGATATATATCCTATCTAATTGATCCCGTCTTCATCTATGAAAAATAAAAGAATACTAGCATTTAAGTTGCTTAAACGTGAGCCATACACATTACTGATACATGTAATTCTATGGAGGATTAAACTAGTATTATTATGTTTGTAAGCTCAAAAATTTTTAAAAAAAAAAACTTATAATGTATAGGAAGTTTAAGAAGACAGAATTGAAACTTCAAGTAAATACCTGGGAAAAAAAATTTTAAGCACATATATAAGATTCATGACAGATTTTAACTAAAGAAGAAGAAGAAGAAGAAAACATACAGATTTAAGCTTCTGTATATATAAAAAAAAGACTTACAAGTTAGGGAGCGTCTGTAGAAGGCCGAGACAAGAAGGAAAAAAACATGTGGGAGACCAAGCTTTGTATTGCAATAAAAGCGGCGACCAAATATTGAAGAAATGTGCATGAGTGGGGACAAAGAGTTAGGGGAGTGGGAAGAATGGATATGGAAAAGTGGTTGACCAATAGAGTAGGGACCAAAGGGATAAGATAACATGATGGAACAAGAGTTCTATGGAATGGGGAGTTGGAAGGCACACTAAGAAGATGATAATGGCAAGCTGGTGAAAAGTTAATTAGAACCTTATATGGTGCTTCATGTACAAGCGCCATACAAGGCACAGTTTCTAAAATAAATAATAAAAAAAAAACATTGCAAACAATTTTTTTTAAAAAATTATTTCTTAGAACCTTGTATGGCGCTTCATGTACAAGCACTATACAAGGCATAGTTTGTAAAAAAATTTAAAAAAAAACATTGCAGAGAATTTTAAATATTTTTTAAAAATGCTACCCATTATTTCCCCTGATTTAAAAAAAATTAAACAAAAAACATATCACAAACAATTTTTTTGGAAAAAGACAATTTTTTTGTAACAAAAATGTCACCATACATTGGCCTTGGAAGGCGCTTCCCTAGGCAAGCGCCTTCCAAGCCTTGCCCATAAAAAAAAAATGTGCCAAGACCAACAACAAAAAAGTCGTTCAAGCCATTTATTACACATGTCCCTCACTTTCGCCTTTATTTTTTTAAAAAAATAAGTTCAGTTATGACACTTTCCTAAGAAAGTGCCATAGCTGGCCCTTTATTTTTGTTTTAAAAAATAAAGGCCTTTTACATAAAGGGTTATTAAAAACAATTGCATCACCTTGTGTGACACTTGCCAAGCAAGCATCATACAAGGGGATATTAAAATAGCCCATTCAAGGGGAGCTCTATTGTAAGTGCCATATAATATCTACAAGGGCCCTTATATGACACTTGTCTGTGCCAACGCCCTACAAGAGAAGTATTTTTTTTTATAACCCTTTGTATGGCGCTTCCCCAGGCAAGCATTATACAAGGTATTAGGCAGCTATAGCGCTTCCTTGGTCAAGCACCATAGCTGTCATATATATATATATATATATTTAAAACAAATAGAAGTCTCCTCTGACTCTTCTTTAAAGAAGTGTCATAATATTAACGCCACTAAATCCATATTTTGTAGTAGTGTTGGCTTACGCTATTGTGATAGAAAAACATTCTTAATATATATCCAAATTACTCCAAAAGAAAAAAGCAAAATGTATTAGAGTCATTTTACTTGTGGGACACAAAAAAAAAAGAATAAGGGAAATAAAGAATATTGGCACCTGATGTCTTTGAGACTTAAAAAAAGGTACAAACTCAAGAAAAAACATAAATGAAAAAATGTGGGGAAAAAAGGAGTAAGGAGAATTTTAATATATATATATATATATATTAAGAGTGTCACATTGGGTATTGAATTGAAGCCATATAAAATTGAGGTATTTCCTATCAAATTGGCATAATATATTTTGATAGAAAGGTAAATCCAATACAGACCTAAGTTACTGAAAAAAAAAAAATCAATACTCACACAAAGCCTTGCTCTCTGTGTTTCAAAATACTTGTTGATAAATCATAATTTTTATATATTTAATCCTACTTTATTCATTTATCTTGTAGTGATTTTAGGCTATTTTGGGTTATTAGGCAATATTTGGACATTGGCCAATTTAGGAAATAATAAAAATCTGAATTAATTATTATATTATTGAGCATAAATTGTTAATATTTTAATTGTCTATTTTGTGTTGAGTTAATATTTTCAAATATATCTAATATCATGCTCTCATTTAATTCTTGTATGTCAAAGAAAAGCATATTAGAAAAGGGAGAATTATCCAAAAATACCTTGGAGGCAAATTAATTGCTGATTACTACCATGGAAGATCTATTGCACATAACGGAAGATATTTTGCACACAACAGAAGATTGTTCGCACATTTATATGGAAGATTTTTGCACACACAGAATATGGTTTGCATAAAACGGAAGATCGCTTGCACGCTTGATAGCAATCAGCAATTAATTTGCCTCCAAGGTATTTTTGGGCAATTCTCCCATTAAAAAATTCTATAGTGTAGAATTAAAATTAATCTCAAAAGGTTGAAGAGATTCTAATGACTGGATTTTATTTGGCTAGTTCAATTTTAATAGGTTCAACTTTGATACCCAAAGTTCTCTCTTCTTCATTAAATTAACCTAGCCGCCACTACTAAGGAGGATAACGTACACTCACGCATATGCTCACACCACGGACTGAACCAGCGTTGTGGCTCGAGGTTCTTCTCTATCCACCAAGGGACTTCACAAACAGAAAACAGCCATTATCAATTCCGTTGATCTTCTCTATTCACGGCCCACGCTTACAAATTCCATCACATACTTTATTTCATTCCTTTTCTCCATTTACCGCACAAGTGAATCAAGCTCATTCAATCATCATCTCCCATTCATCATTCACCAAATGGTCGTGACTTGTTTGAAGCATAAAGGAGGAGATATTTCCATGGCAGCTTAAGCTTATTTGGGAGGCAACTTGGGAGGAGTATGGAGGAGACTAGCGCCTAGAGCTTACACCTGAAAACTACAAGGAAGTGACTTTCCTTTTATCTTTTTTATTTAACCCATAAGATTATATTGTTTTAAATAATCTTGATTTGTATTACTTGATAACAATCTAGTTTTATATTGTAGACATATTTCTTTTGGATTAGATTGATATTTGGAATGATTTTGTGCTAAGATAACTACTAGAATTTTTACTTGCAAATCTTTCAATTAATTAAATTATTAATTACTAATTGAGCTTTCATTATTAATTTAATTGTCAATTTGGTTTATTATTTTTATTGTTTAATTGAGTTAGTTAATTGTCCAATTATTTAATTAGACAATTGCAAATATGATTTACAAAATTATTTTGAAATTAATTGTGATTGATTTTAATGGGTTTAATTAGCCCGGGCTAATTCTATTATAATTTTTTAGTTGATTAAGTCACTAGTACAAAAAAGGCATTTTAGATCAGCACATTTAGATTAGTTATAGCGGATAAGGTCTAAAAGATATGATTGGTGACATTTTTGTAATTATGAACAACTTTTGAGATCGGTTCCCTTAATATAAGGTCTGAAATATATTATTTATACCGTTTTTCAAAAGAACCGTTTAAAAATATAAATAATTAAATATATATATATGTGTGTGTGTATATATATATGCAATATGTTTTCTAGACTGGTTCTACCTAAAACAGGTCTAATATATTTTCTGAATTAAAGGCAATTAAAAAAATAATATGTTTATTACTTTTTAGACCGGTTGCCCTTTATAACCGGTCTAAAAGATTAAACTTTTTAGACCGGTTATCCTTAGGAATCGGTCTAAAAAGAGCCGCAAAAAAAATCCTTGTTTTTAAGACCAGTTATTTGGAATAACCAGTCTTAAAAGTCCTGCTCTAATATTTCAGATCCTCTCTTGATGCCTCAACTCGCTCCTATTTTCAACCCAAAAATTTGATACTCAAACTTCTTATAAACCCCTCCCTTGTGCCGTGGCAGTTCCTCTTAGCACATCACTCCTTCATCCTTAACCATCGCTACCATCAACGCAGAGGTATGGTGGAATCCATTACCATAAGGCTAAGCTTTTCTTCCCTCCAATCGGTTTTTTCGTCAAGCTCGGTTCCTTGCATCCCTTAGGTTTCTTCCTCAAGCTCCTCCTTCCCATGTCTCTCCTTCGTTCTTAACCAACACTACTAGTGGGCACAGGTGTATAGTGGATTGCAATCCCACGTCGCCATTGCTTGCCTCCCTTGGGTTTCTTCCTCAAGCTCGAACTCCAAGTAATTATGAGATACATTTGGCTTTTTCCGGTGCTTACTCTAAGGCATTGTTCTCTCTTTTGAATTAACTTAACATGTGACCATAAATGTAGAATATCATATGCTACCATCTTAGGAATTGTCAATATAATATATCTATATATATTGGTCATGTAAAAACATACATGTCGTTTGTAGTATGCCATGAGGTAAATCCTCTCTTTCCTTTCTCAGATCTGCTTCTTTGTCCCTCAGCCTTGATTATGTAACTTTGTTTTGTTGAATTATGTGTTCTTTATCTCTTTATGCACTTGACTTCTCGTTGTCCTTTATTTTATTTTAGCTTGAAAGAGTTAGGTTTTGTCCTTTGAGGTGCTTTTTTTAAGCTAGATAGAGTTATATTTTATTCTATTTTATGGCTCCAATGAATTTAGCTGGTGAAATTGTATAAGGAGAGCATGAGGAAGTATTTCCCAAGTAAGTTGAAATTAAAGCATCAAGAACAAAGTTAGAGACCACTAAATTATATGTAGTTACTGGAAAATTCTAGATTTTAAAGAGAAATTGTTTAGAGTGATTGGGAGAATTATAAAAGGTTGGAAATTTATTTAGAATTGGGTATTTTGATGCCCTCTACGATACTTAAGTGCCAACAAGGATTTAGCAAAATCTAGAATGTTAATATAGTGCTTGAATGAAAATTAGAGGCTGCAATTTAAAGTGTCATGACCACAAAGGAATATAAATTAACTCATTTTCAGCATATGGGCATTAGTCACGGTACAAGAGCCCATTTGCTTTTACTTTGTGTAGCTCCTCAAAACTTTGATTTTCTTTGCTTCTGTTAAGATATTACTAGTTTTGTACTATCTTCAGCAGTATCTATTACCTTTCTTGCTAAAAACATTGCTTGTTTCAACTCAAACTTGAAATATTATTTTTACAAATATTTCATGAGACATGAACTATCATGAGACATGTACTATCATTTCTCCTCAATCAATCATGATTGTCTATGAATCTGGGTTTTATTATTGTTAAAGTTCAGCTTTTCTATTGTTATTGTTGAGGCTTATTTTGCATTTGGTTATTGCCATGTAGTTTCTGTAGTCTTCAAAGCCTTTCTTCCAATATGCAATCCTCCCCATCATACCAAGTTAATTTTTATTATGTAGTTTCTAGTCTTTAAAGCCTTTCTTCGAGTGATTGATAGGAAATTTAATTAGTCTTTGCCATTAATTAATTGAAGTGATGCCTACCAAACTGATCTTGTTCTATATAATGCATTATAGTATAAAATTTGCTATATAGTTGTTCATTATGTAGTAGTTTAACTAAGTACTTGAGTGTGATAATTGCATGCTCTCATCATACTTTGCCTTTTCTAGGGGAAAAAATAGAAAAGGGAAAAAAGTGCTGAAATATATGGATCATAGTTGGATAAATGCTAAACGGATAAGTGTTGAATATGATAATAGGTGAGGGATTTTTTAGACTTTGCTAGAAGAAATGCCGATGATGATAATGGGATGTTCTATTGCCCTTATGTAGAATGTTTAAATAAGGAGAAACCAATTGCTGCAGATATGTATACATATTTAATTTGTGAAGGATTTTGCAAGAGTTATACAATATGGGCATGGCATGGTAAAGATTAGAAATGCTAAGTGCATTTCAATAGGGGGAGTGCCCTTTGATGATAATGACAAAGATATGGATGATCACATAGAGGATATTATTCATGATGTAGGAGAAGAGGCTTTCGAGCAATCACATGTATATGGTAATATGTGCAGTGATTTTGAGAAGCCATTGTACTCGGGGTGTAAAAAATACCAATTGTTGAAAGCACGTCATGGATAAGGTGACAAGAGTTTTTCAGAAACGCTTGAGGCTTTTAAGGACATGCTTCTAGATGATAGTGTATTGCCTTGTTGATACTATGATGCTAAGAAAATACTACGTCCACTAGGGATGAAGTATAAAAAGATCCATACAAGCCCTAATGATTATGTATTGTATAGAAAAGAGCATGAAGAGAAGCAATAGTGACAAATATGTGAAACCCCAACGTACAAATCAAATAAGTTCCCTGCAAAAGTGTTGTGAAATCTTCTAAACATACTAAGGTTCAAGCACATGTTTGCTAATAAAAATGATGCAAAAAATTTGAGATGGCATATGGATGAGAGGATTTTTTATGAAATCTTAGACATCTGTCTGATTCTTCTCAATGGAAGAAAATCGATCAATTATTTCCTAGCTTCAACGAAGAACCTAGGAACCTTAGGCTTGGGCTTAGCATGGATAGCATGAATCCTTAAGGTTGCCTAAGCAATATACATAGTTCATGGCCTGTTTTGTTGGTTATTTACAACTTATCTCCTCAATTATGCATGAAACGAAAGTACATCATGTTGTTTATGTTGATTTCTGGACCAAAACAACCTGAAAACGACATAGATTTTACCTAGAACCCTTGATTGAAGACTTAAAAGAGTTGTGAGATAAAGGTGTTGATGTTTTTGATGCAAACAAAAAGGAGATTTTTAAAATACGAGTCATTATCTTTTGTACTATAAATGACTTCCCTGCATATGGAAACTTGTTAGAATATAGTGGTAAAACCAATAAAGCATGTCCTATTTGTGAAGAAGGCACATGTTACCACCAACTTTAACATTGAAGAAAGATGGTTTATACCAGAGGAGATTTCTTAGACAGGCCCACCTATATCATAGATTAAAGAAAGCTTTTTTTGGTGGCAAAGAGTTTGAAGATGCTCCGGAGGTATTGACTAGGAAGCAAGTTTATGAAAAAGTGAAAAATTTTAATGTTATCTTTAGTAAAACTAAAAAGAGTAGAAATGAAAAAAATATATGGAGAAAGAGGAATATCTTCTTTGATTTTCCATATTGGAACAATCTTGAAATATGACACTATATTGATTTCATACATGTGGACAAAAATGTATGTTATAATATTCTTGGGACACTGCTCAACATACAATTGTATGTAAAGAAAATTGGTCGAATGATAGAACAAAGGTTAATTAGAGAGCATAACAGAACTTGTACACATTAGTTAAAACAAAAGGTTGATGGAGAAGAATGTGTTTCTGATACAATTAAATAGTTAGCACGTGGTCCTGAGGTTGATTTTATAAGTTGGACTTTATTTGTGATCAATGGTTATATGTTTTACACGAAGTCCCTAGATGATAGAAACACCATCTAGAATATCGATATTATGTTAGTAGCTGAATCTCTGCAGTTATCTAGTTTGAAAGATAAGGCCCTAAATTGGTAGCCATACTTTATTATAGGGTTATATATTGAAAAGATTTAGGTGGTTCGTTATGTTTAAATTAAATTTCCAATTTTCAAATGTAAGTGGTGTTAGATATGATTAGTTTTGATGTTGTCAAATATAGATGTCAAGTATTAAGAGAAAAAAGTTTGTATGATATACTTATTCTCTACATTGACTAACTACTATATTTAATGTTGTATATCTTGTAGATTAGTCATAAACCCGATGTTGGGTTGATGTTATAATGCCTCATATGTGGAGAATGATTATCAAGAAGAAAATTAAGAGGCAAGGGATTGAAGTAAGAAGGCATTGCAAGAACTAATGGGAATAAAGATTGAAGAAGATTGAAGATATTCAAGAAGACATCTAATTGGGCTATGAAGAATGATCATCAATTCAAGAAGATATCTAGTTGGGTGATGAAGAATGATCATCAAGAGGAAAAACAAGAAGAAAGAGATTGAAGAAAGAAGAACTAGTAAGATCAAATGAGAATATCAAGATTCAAGCGATCTTAAAAGTGATACCGATGGTTGGAATGGGTCAATATGAAGCTAAAATGATGTATACGGAAGTTATGGGACCTCCGGGGATGATTACTCGAGTAATCAGTCAAGTAATATGGAACTGCCATATTTTGGAGGTGATTACTCAAGTGGCTACTCAAGTAATCTACAGAGTTACTTGAAGATCACTCGAGTAGTCACTCGAGTAATGGTACTCTGTTTTTCCTTTGTCAGGATAGAGGTTCAGTATTTTAGGCATATCTCTCTAACCACACGTTGGATTGATCTAAAACTGGTGGCATATGAAACTAGAATCCCAACATGAACTACGGACACCAAGATCTTATTAAAAGAAGTTAAGATGAGAGAGATATGATCTGTTGAATTTGACACATGAATCAATATCTTGTACCAGAACAAGGTTCTGTATTTTGGACATAACTCTCAAAATACATATCTAACTGAGACGAAACTTATGCCATATGAAAGTAGACTCAAAGATATTTCTAAGGATATATAATTTGTCATATTTCAAGTTATGTACTATGATCTATACATTCTGGAATTTGATGTTCGTGATTTCAGACTTTGTCTAAATGCAAAAGATATTCTTTGGATAATAACTTTCTGTAGAAAATGAGTTTGGATTGAGGTGATTCTTGTTGCATTGGAATGTAGATGATGAGGGCTTTCTGATGATATATAATTTGCCATGTTTCGAATCAAATCAAGAATTCACTTGAAGTGCTTACTCGAGTAATATGCAGAATTATTTGAAATCTACTTGAGGGACCACTCGAGTAAGGTATGAAGAAAAGCAAAGGCCACTCGAGTAACCAGATTACCAGAGTCAGCACCCGAGTAATATGGAGTTTTATTTGGAAGCTTACTCGAGTGATCACTCGAGTAATGCAGTTGGAAATGCTCTCGGCCAAGATTTGAATGATATTACTCGAGGGACCACTCGAGTAATCTAAAAGTTATTTAAGAGCTTACTCAAGGGATCACTTGAGTAACCAGAGAAGAAATCTTCTAGTGGCTCTCAGCCAAGAAATGACTCACATCACTCGAGGGACTACTCGAGTAACCAGATATGAAAAAGTAACATTACTCGAGGGATCACTCGAGTAATGAAGTAGGAAATACTCTCGGTCAGATTTTGAACAGGATTACTCGAGGGCTCACTCGAGTAATGACCAAAGCTTACTCGAGTGACCACTCGAGTAATACTTCCCAGGAATACACAGCAACATTCAAAAGCTTTCAAAAATCATGGGATTAATTATGTAACTCAGTCTTCTTGCTTCCAATCACTCTTATACTTCATTATATTTGTGTTTAATGTGTTTCTCCAGGAATACAATGAAGAGATGATGTGAAGAGACATAAGTTGAATTTAAGGAAGTGGAGCGCCAACATTCGTAACAGCTAGTTTTCAAATTCAAGCAAACGGACGAACAAAGCAACAGACTCAACGGATAAGTTGAAATACTCACAATAGTCAGAGGGTCTATGCTCAATGGGTATAGATGGTCCAGGTTTAGAGATAGGTATGGGCTCAGGAGTAATAGAAGGACCAGGAATAGAGGAGCCAGATGCCATAGCATCAAGTTTGACAATGATAGATCTCAGAAGCTCACCCTGGGCACATTGTTCAGCTAGTAACTCTTCGTGCCTCTTATCCATCCTCTCTACAAGTTGTCCCATCTGCTCATTCATATAGGTCACCAACTCCGCATTGGTATTCGAATGTCAATATGAAAACTCTTGAGAATGTTCTCTATGAATGTTTGCATTGTGGCACCAAAGAAAGATGAAGAAGATGTGTTGGCTGGAACAGAAGACTGTGTGTCATCCATTCGACTAGTTGTTGTGTCAGTCTTCTTCTTCTTCTTCTTGGGACTTGCTTCTAGAGGAGTCTTTAGAGGAATCTCAATATTCAACTTTCTAATTTGATTCCTCCCCACTGTTGTTATCCTCTCAATTAGCTCCATACTCTCCAAGTACTAAATCTTATTCTTCTCGAGGAACAAGGAAATAAGTTGAGGATAAGGCATTGGAGTAGTAGGTTTTCCTTCATACCTATATCTCTTAATTTCAGCAAAGATATATTCTCCCAAGTTCTTTTGTTCTTTGAGGATCAATGAGGCAAATTTTCTGAAGTCCCTCTCAATGAAATGAGTAAAGTTATTGGATTTGTTCACCATGGCTCTAGAATAGATATACCATAAGACTCTATGAAAATCACTCATATCACTCAGATTGAAATTGAGGGGTCTCACTTTCTCACCAAGTCTTAGGATATAAAACAACTGGTTTGAATCATAATTGGGATAATCATCATCAGGAGGGTTCTCTATTCCTAACCAAGTATTAATTCTAGAAGGTGAGATTAGAATTCTTTGTCCTCTGACCATAGAAGTCATTGCTTCTTCCACAGACTTCCTAACGGGATCATTTATAGGTTCAAAGTTACAATAAAAATGCCTTACAACTTTGGTGCAAAATAGGAGTTTAACAGAGAGCCAGGGCATATAGGAATCAAGATAGGGACTCAGATCAAATTTCAATACCTCTTGAAGAACCTTGTAGTCAATGTAATGTTTCTTGCACACATTTCTTCTTGCAAAATAACTCAGGTACTTCTGAGATTCCTCAATCTTGCTCACGTTAAATTCCTTTGGAGGAAATGTGATTTCTTCACCCCTCTCTTCTGTTTGCCTTGAAGATTGCCCTTTCTTTGCTTCCATAGATTGAAAATCTTCCTCAAGCATGCCTCCATGACTTTGGTAAGCTTCTCATCAACTTTAGGCTTTTTCAGAGGTTTAGGAGAAATAGTGGGTATGTCGAATGAATAAGAAGAAGGAAGAGATAGCTCTTTTGTTGCTTTTCCTCTTCCAGGAGGTGAACTCTTATTAGATTGAGCTCTTGTAGCAATGAGCTCCTTAATCACAACCCCTTTCACCTTTGGCTTGGTTTACAATTTGGCTTTGGCTTTAGTTTAGGAGAAATCTTTCTTTTCTTGGTAGGAGTAGAGGAAAGTGAATCAGAGGGTTGATATGGTTCAGAGGACTCAGAAGGAGTGCTAAGATTGGGAGATTTTGTCCTCACCATTGTGATTTAAGAAACTTAATGATTTCTGAAAAAATAGAGACCGAGCGTCTCGAGATTAGGACAGACGATTCAGTGCAATCTGAGAGGTTTTTGTAAGCATAGATCACTGGGTTTTGACAATATAGGAAGAGAAAAAGATTTTGAAAATTTTTTGTGAGAGCACTAGGAGAATCACTCGAGGTGATTTTATGAGAAATGCCCAAGTATCGACTGAAATAACCTAGAGCCTGACATCACTCGAGGGCTTACTTGAGTGATCATCAGCTTCACTCAAGTGATCATACCATAAATTTTAAAATACAGTGAATTTGAGAGTGTACCTAGCATGAATAATATTGTAATTACCTATGTATATTCCCTCGATTATTTGATGATTCTTTAGATTAGATTTGAGCTGAAACTCAGCAGATTTGAGATCTGCACCCAGGTTCACTCGAGGTCTTACTCGAGTAACATTGAAGTTCACTCGAGGCCTCCCTCAGGTAATCTGTCTCTTCACCTTCTGACTATTCATTTCCAACCGTTTTGCCGTTTCATTTGAAATTAATGCTTCACTAGCACATTTCCAAGTTCATTACTCGAGTGGCTACTCGAGTAATGCATCCATTACTTCAAGGTGTCACTCCAGTAATGATCATTACTTGAAGTTGTCCCTCCAGTAATGTTATCTTTTGTTAACCTATACTTTTCATACTACAAAACAGAATATCATGATCCTGCAAAACAAATTGCTAGAAACTCCAATGCTTAAGTTAGTAATCATCAAAACATCAATAAATAATATCATCTAACATTTTGTAAACACTAAATAATTTACAATACATTGGGATTTACCATTCCCAATTCTCATCTAATATACAAAAATTGATCTTTTGCAAGAGGTTTTGTGAAGATATCAACTAGTTGAAGATGAGTTGAAATGAATATCACTTTGACATCTTTCTTTTGGACATGATCTTTGATAAAGTGATGTCTAACATCAATATGCTTGGTTCTAGAATGTTGAACAGGATTCTTTACCAAGCTTATCGTGCTAGTGTTGTCACAGTATTTTGGTGTTTCTTTCAAATAAATACCAAGATCCTAGAGTTGTTTCTTTAGCCATATTACTTGTGCATAACAACTTGATACTGCAACATACTCAGCTTCCGTTGACGAAAGAGACACTGTAGTTTGTTTCTTGCTAAACCATAACACAAGTGAGCCTCCAAGAAATTGGCCTTGTCTACTCGTACTCTTTTTGTCCGTCTTGTATCATCCATGATTAGAGTCTGAGTATGCAACTGATATTCAATTCTTCCTTTGGGATACTAGAGACCCAATTCTGTCATGTCAGCAAGATATCAGAAGATACGTTTGATGGTTTCAGCATGTGACTCTTTTGGTGCTGATTGATATCTTGCACACATACCCACACTGAATTGAATATCAGGCTTACTTGCAGTGAGATAGAGTAATGATCCAATCATTCCTCTATATTTTGTGATGTTGTAATCCTTTCCCTTGACATCTGCATCAAGCAATGTTGTTGAGCTTATAGGTATGTCCGTTCCATTTGCTTCATTCAATCCATACTTCTTCATTGCTCTTTTAAATATTTCATTTAAGATATGAAAATTCCATTCTTTCTTTGTTTGATTTTCAAACTGAGAAAGAAATTCAATTCTCCCATCATTGACATCTCAAACTCCCCTTACATTATCTCAGAAAATTCTTTGCACATAGTTTCGTTAGTAACATCGAAAACTCTATCATCAACATATATTTGCACAATTAATATATCATCACATTTTCGTTTTGTAAAAAGTGTTGTATCAACTTTTCCTTGTACAAAACCTTGATCAATAAGAAATTTACTGAGCCTTTCGTACCATGTTCTAGGAGCTTGTTTTAAACTGTACAAAGCCTTTTTGAGTTTGAAAACATGGTCAGGTTTGCTTACATCTTTGAAACCTAGGGGTTGATCTGCATATATGTCTTCCATGATGTAGCCATTTAGAAATGCACTCTTTACATCCATTTTATAGAGTTTGAATCCTTTGATGCATGCAAAGGCTAAGAGTACTCGTATAGATTCCAATATAGCTACTGGAGCATACGTTTCCTCATAATCAATTCCTTCTTCTTGATTATAGCCTTTGGCCACCAATCATGCCTTATTTCAGACAATAATTACGGATTCATCAAGTTTATTCTTGAATACCCATTTAGTGCCAATAATCAGATGATCCTTAGGTCGGGGTACCAAATCTTAAACTTGATTTCTTTCAAATTGGTTTAGTTCTTCTTGCATTGCTATAACCCAATCATTGTTTGATAGGGCTTCATCAAATTTAGAAGATTCAATCTCATAAATGAATGAAGGAAAACTAACTTCATTAAAAATTCTATTTATAGTTTTGACTCCTTCATTCACATCTCCTATGACTTGATCTAGGGGACGACTCCTATTGTATTTCCAGGCTTTAGGTTGTCCTAGTGACTGATCTTCTTCCTTGGTTTGAACAACTTCTAGAATAAGAGATTTAGAAATAGATTGACCATTTTCTTGATTTAAAACAACTTCATGCTCATCATCAATGGTTTTGTCAGAGGATTCAAATTCATCAAATACAACGTGAATTGATTCTTCAACAACACATGTTCTTTTATTGAAAATTCTGTATGCTTTACTTCGGTTAGAATAGCCTAGGAAAATCCCTTCATCTGTTCTAGAATCAAATTTGCCTAAGTTATCTTTACCATTATTATAAATGAAACACTTACAACCGAAGATGTGTAAATGAGCAAGGTTTGGCTTCCTTCCTTTATATAGCTCGTTTGGTGTCTTTCCAAGTTTTGTTCTAATGTAGGCTCTATTTGAAATATAGCATGTTGTGCTCATTGCATCGGCATAGAAAACTTGAGACACGTTCTTTTCAATCAGCATTGCTCAAGCTATTTTAGTGAGCACTCTATTCTTACGTTCCACGACTCCATTTTGTTCAGGTGTCCTTGGAGCAGAGAAATTGTGATCAATACCATTAGTATCACAATATTCTTCAAAGGCTTGATTTTCAAATTCTCCATCATGATCTGTCCTGAAACCTGTAATGGACATCCCTTTCTCATTTTGCACTTTCTTGGCAAAAACAATGAATTCTACATAAGTTTCATCCTTTAATGACAGAAAATAGTCCATATAAATCTAGAGAAATCATCAACAATGACCAATGAATATAAGTTGCCACCAAGGCTTTTAACTCTTGCTGGACCAACTAAATCCATATGTATCAATTGAAGTGGTCGATTTGTTGTAATCTCATTTTTTGATTTGAAAGATGATTTAGTTTGTTTACCCTTTTGACATGCATTACAAATCAAATCGTTTTTAAAACTTACTTTGGGTAATCCAAGAACTAAATCCTTTTTGAGTAGTTTTCCTAGTTGGTGCATGTTAACATGAGCTAGTCTCTTATGCCATAACCAACCTTCATCGGCATTACTCAGAAAAAAATTTTCAGAGTTATTTCTATTGATATCAAGTATATAGCAGTTACCTTCCCTTTTTGCTCTGAGCTTTACCTTGATATTTTTCTTACCGAGTTGTAAGTTTTTCTTGTTGACAATTAGACATTCCTTTGAATCAAATATTATCTAGTTGTCTTTATCTGTACTTTGACTTACATTCAGCAAATTATGACACAAGCCTTCAATGTAATATACATCTTTGACTTGTATTCCTTTGTTGTTTTTTATTTCACCAATTCCTGCTATTTTTCCAGATTGATTTCCTCCAAATTTTACCTTTCTACCTTCCTTAGGTTGCAATATGGTAAAACTTTCGAAATCACCGGTCATATGTCTAAAGCATCCACTGTCTATGTACCACTTATTGTTTTTGGATGCTTTAAGATATATCTGCAATCAAATACGTTTAATTTACATGTTGGAAATTTATCTATTGGCTATGGGTCTGAATGGTGTGAGCCCATAGTGGAAGTGGGAAAGATGTTGCCAAGTGTCATAATGTGGTCCATAGGATGATGGCAAAAGTCAAATATCCACTTTTTTCTCTCTCTTCTCTCTCCTATTCGGTGGAGGGAAAGGGCTAAAGGGAAAGGAAGTGTACACATCATCATCACCTTCCTCATCTCTCACCATCTCTCTCTCATTCTCCATTTTTGGTGACCTTGAGAAGGAAAGAGGAAAAGAAAAGCATGATCTTTGGTAAGTAATGGTTCTCCTTTGCTCAAACACTCTTAACAAATCTTTTTCATAGTGTTAAGAGCTCTATTTTGGTATTTCCAGAATTTTGAAAGGTGGTAATTTACATGTTGGAGCAATTGAAAGTTTAAGAATCAAAGTTCTGGTTTTGGCGAAGTGAAGAGGTAAGCATTTGAGTCTTTTTGAGATATTTATTGTGACTTTTAGATAAGGTTGAGAAATTCTGGAATTTTCCCTGGTTTATGTCAATTTTTGAATGTAAGAATTTCATAGTGGATGATGTTCGAGTTAGTTCATTGTGAAGCTATTTGAATTTGGTTATAGTTTTAAAGTTTAGAAGTGATTTGAATGAATTTGGCAGCTGTGTGTGTCATAGAGACCCAAGGGCATAGATTGTGGTTAAAATGGTTTTAGGGTGTTTTGGAGGTTACCAATGTGTTCCTTAGGCAATTCTAAGTGGGAATGAACTTTGTGTGAAGTTTATGAACGATTGGGATTAATTCTGACCAATCTAGGAAATTCTGTCAGTTGCTGTGATCTAGGCAATCTGATAGCATCACTTGAGTGAGGGGAGATCACACTCGAGTGCTGCCGTGTATTTTTCCTTTGTGTTTTGCTTGGGTTTTATCAGTGAAGCTCGAGTGCACTTCTTACACTATGAGTGATGTTGGTGATCACTCGATTGAAGGTGTGTGTTCATTGTTAGGGTTGCTCTCAGGGTCCTTACTCGCTGGTCAAGTTTCAAGAGTGTATTTTGACACTCGCAAGTGAAGCATTCTCACCCGAGTGCCAAGGGTGGTGGTGCTCGAGTGAGCTTTTCCCTCTGATGTTGCATATGCTCTTGGGTTGTCACTTTCTGTGTTCTATTTTTGGGGACTTAAGTGGATTTGGAGTCATCACCGGAGTGCAAAGCCCTATGCTCGAGTGTGATGAGCACTTTCTGGCCGTGGTAGTTGCTTATTGTCAAACACTCGTGAGTGAGAACTAGTCTCACTTGGGTATGAGTTTCTCATCACTCGAGTGAGGTCATCTTCACTCGAGTGAGCCAGTTGAAAATCAATGTTTTGCCTTCAAAAAAGGAGTCTTCAGGGTAGTTTCTTCTAACCCTTTAGGCATATGTTTAGGCCTCTATTAGCCACCTAAAGAGTCCTAAATGATAACCAACTTAGAGTATTATGGAAATATGTATTTGAAAAAGAGATTGATCAGTTGTCCCTAAATTGGTTATAGGATTTGATATCTGTCAGACTCGTTAGCCCACTGTGCCGAAGAGCGTTGGGAAAGATACAGGTAGTGACTCCTCTCTTATACTTTATGTAAATGTATTGTATGTTTGTTTGACATGCATTGTTGCTGCTGTAGCTTTGTGATGCATTGAAACGCTTTATGGAGCTTTGTGGTACTTTGTGCTCTATGATGCTGTTGCTTTGTGATACCTTGTGCCCTGGGATGTTGCTGCATAGTGATTACCGTAAAAGTGGGCACAGTGTTTAAAGCGAAAGCTGGCATTGAGATTACAGTGAAAGCTAGTATAGTGATTATCGCGAAAGCGAGCATAGTGCATTATGATACAGTCGTAAGTGCTGTCGGTTGTGTCGTGAGCCATGACTCATAGTGTTGTTGCTGAACATGATGAACTTACATGCTTTGTGTTTATATATTATATGAGTGATTGGTTACTACTGGGATTCTTTAGAATATCACTCTTTCCAATGACTAACATTTCAGACAGGGCGAGTCGCTCAAAAGGAATACGGACAATCAGGAGTGGTTATGATCTCTTAGAGATATTTGGTTGGGGGTTGGTTATCTGTATTTGGGTTTGAGATTACTTTGTATATGAGATGTAAATAATAATTTTGGATATGTAATCCTCATTTTGGGAACTTTAAACCCATTATATATATAAGCAAGTAACCCGGGGTTGCCGAGATTTTAGTTACGCACTCGGATATTTATCAATGTGATTTGATTTCTCAAGTAATTATATTCACAAGTGAATGTGAGACCAGGGTGAACTATGTTTTGATCTGTTTTTGGGTTACCCCATCTCTTAGATGAGCGATTATGAATGATGATTTTTGTCGTATTGGTCTCTATTTCACTTAAATTTCATAATCCGGATATAATTACGGTGAGGGGGTTACACGTTTCACCGTAACGCTGTTCAAGTGTTTGTGGGCAAATACCACTACTTTTCGGGGACTGACAACTGACGACTTAGGGATCACATCAGTCAATTTCTCACGGCCGATTCATATTGGTATTTCTCAAGATGATGAGCCGTATATTCTTGCTTCAGAGACACATAAGGTTTATTATGTCGAGGACAAGAGGCACAAGGATTAGCACATAGTCATTCATTTAAAGCCACGAGACCTTTATGACATGGATAAAGGTGATAACATCGCCTATAAGAGTGAGCCATTTCAGCCAGCCGATTTTGAAAACTACTTCCCTGAAGACGATGACAATTTACCTTTACTGCGGTGCATTTTTTTAAGTCCACATCATTTAAATTAAATTTCTTAAATTTAATAATACATCACTAACAATAATTTTTCTACATAATTTCTGTAGGGATGGCGAGGATGAGTGATCAAATTCAAATTATGTTTTTGTCTTTAAAAAAAATTGGAAAAAAATATTTAAAAAAATAAAAAAATATTTGTAGCGGTTTCTTAACCGCTACAAAAATAAAAATAATCGCTACTAATTAAAAACCACTACAAAAAGGATACATTAACCGCTACAAATGCTACGCGAATCCCTATAAATACCCCTACCACAACTCATTTCAAACACTCCCCCATTTCTTTTCACCTTACCCTTCTTTCATTTTCTCTCATTCACAAATTTTTTTGTATGACTTGAGGAGTTTAACAATACGATCAAATATGGTAACAGGTTTTTTTATTTTTTATTTCAATACTTCTTTCCTTTGCATAAAATTTATTCTCACCATTTTTTTCTAGATATTTCAGAGCTTTATTTCATTTTCATCTATTTTTCATACACAATTATATTGTAGTAGACAACATAATAGTTCCTTATTACCAACGTATCCTTAATAATATTATCAATACAATCTTTATATTTATCTAACTAAATTAAATTATTCCTTTTAATTTATAAATGAGCTAAACTATTTAATAATAAGTTAATTAAATTAGCTAAACTACTAAAAAAGTAAAATATTTAATTTAATATAAAAAAACTGAAAAAAATAATTGTATTTTTTTGGGAAAATCCCTATAAAATACCTTTCAAATAGGGAAATCCCTAATCAGTACTCTAAAATCAAAAAATCCAGATCAGTCTCGCGTCAGTACGGATGAACAGTGCGGGGGCTCCAAAAGATGATTTTGCCCTTTAGCCCTCATTCTCGCCACTTCAAAAATAACAACATGCGGTTCTTAATTAACAACTTCGGATTCTTGATTAACAACTCCATATTCTTGTTTCACAACTTCCTCATTCAAGTTTCAATGCCAATAACAACACTTCTTTTTTTCTTAACAACACGCCCTCTTAATTAACAACTCTGGATTCTTGATTAACAACTCCCTATTCTTTATTAACAACTCCGTATTCTTGATTAACAACTCAATTTCATCTTTTTACTTTCACAATAACAACACCGGTGTTGTTATTAACGATACCATATTCTACATTAACAACTCTCATTTCTTGTTTCACAACTTCGTAATTTAAGTTTCAAGGCCAATAACAACATCTCTTTCTTTATTAACAACACCATATTTTACATTAACAACACTATATTTTTGAGATGTGAATTGTGGAAGAATAAAGCGAAGCTGTTAATCAAGAATCTGGAGTTACTAATAACAAGACTGGTGTTGTTATTGTGAAAGTAAAAGGATGAAATTGGAGTTGTTAATCAAGAATACGGAGTTGTTAATCAAGAATCCAGAGTTGTTAATTAAGAACTGTGTGTTGTTATTTTTGAAGTGGCGAGAATGAGGGCTAAAGGGCAAAATCGTCTTTTGGTGCCGCCCGCACTGTTCATCAATACTAATGCGAGACTAATCTAGATTTTTTGATTTCAGAGTACTGATTAGAGATTTCCCTATTTCAAAGGTATTTTATAGAGATTTTCCCTATTTTGTTTTCAAAATTTTTTTAATTTTTGTAGCGGTAATTAAACTGCTACTAATTAACGTGCCTTTTCCAACAGAAATTAATTTTTTGGTACAAAATTTGAATTTTGATGAAATTAGTAGCGGTTCTATAACCACTACTAATTATAGGAAATTGATATTAGTAGCGGTTCATAAACTATTACAAATGAGCAAAAAAAAATTCATATTTCTTTTCCCGTCTTGAAAATTTTCTTTTTCATATTTGTAGCGGTTATATAACCGCTACAAATATCCCAGAAAAATTTTACTGCTTATGGCAATGTTGTAGCAGTGGGATTGAACCGCTACAAATAAAGTAGCAGTTATTTTGCTTGAGTAGCGGTTTTATATAACCACTACAAAGACGCTTGCAACATACAATTTATTAGTTGTTTTTAGAACTACAACTAATGTTTCTTGTAGTGGTTAAAACCGCTACTAATAACCATTTTTAACCACTATTAAACTACCTTTTTTTTGTAGTGCTACTTTTATTCTTTTTTATGTTAGCAAGTTAGTGTTTTGTCTGGCTTTGATGTTACCAATGTTTGATCTTACTCACCCCTTTCTTGAAGAAGATATTGATTTAATCCACAAATGTTGTGCTGAATACATTTATGAGCTTTTACATCAATAGAAAGTTTTGAATCCAATGTTGTACTAATACGTATTCCTTCTACTGATGATGGTAGGACAACTTGTAGTTTTCATGTCAAACTAGGTTTATGCCTCTGCATAGGACAATTTCTAGGAGATGGGTTATAGATGCATCAGATTTGAAAGATTGACCTCTGTACTTTTTCTTCCCTCTGATTTTCTATAAAACTGGGGAATTTTCTATATATACTGAGAAATTTTTCTTTCCTCTGCTTTTCTATAAAAGTTGTTGAATTGAAAGTGCAAAGTCGAGATTTAAGTGACAAGTAAGAGTAGTTATGTGATGTTAATGATTTCAATGAAGTTTAGCAATTGATATATGATGTTTACTTAGGGCTACTTTATGTTATGGAAGTGGAATTGAAGGCTTGTGTGTATAATGAAACTCATATTATGGAAAGAGAGGAAAACCAAAAAAGTAAGAGAAGTTTAAGCTTAACGGTAGCAAACTAAATAATTTTAAATGCTCTTAAATGCTTGGTTGTTGCTTGCATGAATTGAAATGTTTGTTGTTTTTATGATTATGTGAAATCATGCATTTATACATATGAACTAGTTTGACACATGTCATAGGCCTATATGTTTTACAATTAACACATGATAGTTTTAAACATGTCATGACATGAAGAAGGTTAATGATAGGTTATAAGTTTCCAATGGGAAAGCTAAAGAAAAAGGCAATGGTTGAAAGAGGCAAGCTTCACCCAAGAAGGGGGTGAATTGGGTGATGTGATATTTTCTTTTTCGCTTGATGTGGTGATATGAAAATAGTTGTAGACAGAGTAGAGTTGAGAAGATTAGAACACAGAGAGTTATACTGGTTTGGCCTAAAAGCCAGGCCTACGTCCAGTCCTCAGAGATCAAGACCTACTGAGATTTTCACTATTCTTCCAAGATTCAATGGGCTCTCAGAATGCCACAAAACAACAATTGTCCTCGAATGGACTACGAGCAGGAATATTCTCACACTAAGAAATTTCTCTCCCCCTTACGACAAGTCTTACGTGCAGAAAAACAACCTATGACCTTTCCCACTGGCTTACGTATACAAGTCTTATGAGCAGCAACGTTCTGTACTACTTGTATCTTATAAGTCTTATGAGTGGAAGGTTTTGCTAGGAATTCTCTCAACTGCTTCTCTCGTAAGGATATCTACCCTCTCAAGGTCCCAATACCTTGAGATCAAATGAAAATAGAATTTGAAATGAATATAGACTCTCTTACAGAGAAAGTATGATAAACACTGAAGAGCAATATGAATATAGAGAAAATATGAATAACAGAGACTCGTGGATTTGTTTGTGAATTATTGTGCTTCGTTGTTTTTTACGATCTCTGGAACTCTGTATTTATAGACGTTCGATTTTTCCTGTTTGTATACTGATCATTGTGGAGTGGGGTATGTTACTGTGAAACGGCATGCGTACGTTTGAAATCTTTGAACATGGTAGGTACGTGCTTGTAATGATATTGTCTGCCGTTGTTTGACTTCCTTCGTGTCTGTTTATTTCAAACGTTCAACCTCCTGTATCACACTTATAATATATTCAAAATAATGTTAAATAATAATAATAATTGATGATAAGATAAATAAATATCATTAAACCATATTCGGATTGAACGCTGTAAGACTGGTGCATTTTGTCTTCTAGCAGAGTATCACTCGAGCATGGATGGGCTCACTCGAGTGAATACACATATTTTCTCCTTGTTCTTCAATTTTTCACTTACACTGCCACAGGATTTCAGAGAGTTAATTTTCTCACTCGCGAGTGATGTGGGGCCTCACTCGAGCACAACTCCTTCTGCTCGAGTGGCCTTATTCATTACACTAAGAGACTTGTCTCTGGACAACACTCGCATACCATTTTAGCAAGAGTGAGATTTTGCACTCGCAGGTGATGTGGGCCCTCACTCGAGCACACATACTCCTGCTCGAGTGAGAAGAATATTCTCATGTAATATACTCTTGTTATCAGCACTTGCATCAGAATTTGAGAGAGTTAGATTTCTCACTCGTGAGTACTGATATGTCACTCGGGCATATGAAGCCTCACTCGGGCATACTTGTGCTTCTCTGACTTTCATGACTCTCGGCCAAACACTTGCAGTCCTTCACTCACTAGTGCTCGAGTGCAAACCAGTTTCATGCTCGAGTGTTGGTTACAATTCTCGAGTACATTAGTAAGAATGACAGGAATTGCTCTCGGCCAAGCACTTGCAGTCCCTCACTCGCATGTGCTCGAGTGAGAAATAGTCTCATGCTCGAGTGCTATCTCCAGTGCTCGAGTGCATCAGTAAAAATGACAGTAGTTTGCTCTCAGGAAAACACTTTCTGTCTATTACGCGCATCTGCTCGAGTGTAAAAGAGCTCCATGCTCGAGTACTAGTTCTTATGCTCGAGTACATCAGTTAAATCTGACAGTAGACATCACAGAACTTTGCCATATGCATTTGGTAACTTTGTAATCATTCCTTAGACTTATAAAACCATGCTTTGCACACAATTACCTTTTGTTATCATCAAAACTTGGGATCTAACAATGGTAAGTGGAAGGACAAATGAACTCCTTATGGCAACATTTATTTTGTTACAAGTTGTTGATTGCATAACCACTTCCATATATGAGTTGTATAAATTGAATATGGGGACTTGACATGTATATTTGGATATATAAGTATCAGTGATAAGTAATTGTAAGTATAGATATATAAGTATGACATTGGAAGCATGGTTTTAGGATGTGTAAAGAGATTACTCTTAAGGTATACTAACATAATCAACATACAAGCAAAACAAAAGGATACTTTTTGGATCGATTGTTCAAACAACTAGTCTTAAAACACACTTTTAAGACCGGTCGTTTGGACAATCGATCTAAAAAGACATTTTGAACTGGTTGTCCAAACAATCGGTTTAAAAAGTTATTTTTTAGACCATTTGCTTAACCGATCTAAAAAGTATCAGACTTTTTAGACCAACTATATTAATAACTCATCCAGAATTGGTCTAAAAAGTCATTTTTCCACTAGTGATTGTTATTGAACTTGAGAGTTTCATATGTTTCAATTAGGTGATTAATACTATTAATTCCAATCTTTTATTAATCTCCCTTTGGTCTAATTAATTGTTTTGGTTTAAGAAAATTAATTTCATGTGAATTATAAGTTGTCCCATTCACTACAACTAAATTAAATATTTGTTTGTCTTATTTTGCTTAGTTATTAGTTAATTCATTTGCTTCGGGTTTAAATTTTTCATTCTATAAAAAGCCCCCCAAAATATTGCATTTGCACTCATTTAGACTAATTAGTTTCATTTTTATATAGGTTTTAGAGTTATTTGCATCTTACATTTAGATAGTGAGTTTTGCGTTCTAGACTAGGTCCATTCCACTACATCCTTCATTAATTGCCTAAATTCAATTCTAAAGAAAACACACATATTATTACACCATGGGAGAATAACCTAGATTGCCACTATATTGCCTTTGTAGTTGGACCTCATTTAATTGATTGTTTTGGCGACAAAAGCACCATCGATTCTAATGGATGATACTTTTGTCCCCAAAACAATCAATTAACCTACGTCCTGCTACAAATGCAATATAGTGGTACCTAAGTCATTCTAGTTCCCACAGAGCAATTTGTGGATTTTCTTTAGGATTAAATTTAGACATTAAAAGACACATGGAAATGGACCTAAACCAGGATGCAAACACGACTATATAAATGCAATTAAACTAACTAAATACAATATGTAAATTACTCTAAAGCCTATTTGAGAAAGAAACTAGCCTAAATGAATACTAATGCAATTTTGGGGGATTTTCTTATAGAATGAAAAATTAAAAACCTAAGTAAAGGAAATGACTAATGGCTAGCAAAACAAGACAAAAATGGATTTGATTTATTTATGGTGAAGGGAACAACTCAAGATTCACATAGAGTTAACTTTTATAGCTCACATCAATTAATTAAACCAAATGGAGATTCAAAGAAGTGCGTAATTAATAAATTTAATTACTTAATTGAAACATGAGAAACCCTCAAGTTCAATAACATTTAATCTATTAGAAAACTCATAATGGCGTAAATGCTAGCTAATTAAACCCATTAAAACTAATCCAAATTAATTTCATATTGATTCTAGAAATTATATTTATAATTATCTAATTAAACAACTAGATAGTCAACTAACTCAATTAAACAATCAAGAGGATAAACCAGTTCGACAATTAAATTAATAATGAGAACTCAATTAATAATTCAGTTGACAATCCAAAAGTTTATAAACAAAAATTCCAGCAATTGTCTAAGCACAGAATCAATCTAATCCAAAAATAAATATGTCTACAATCTAAAACTATATTGTTCTTAAGCAATACAACTCAAACTTATTCAAAACAAAATAATCTCCGGTCTTAATGAAGCAAAAAGATAAAAGGAATAAAGTCACTCCCTTGAAGTCTTCAAATACAACTTCTAGGCTCTAGCTTCCTCCGTACCCCTCCAAAGTTGTCTCCCAAGCAAGCTCAAGCTCCCGCCATGACTACCTTCCTTTCTCCAAGAGCCAAACAAGTGACTAACATGACGATTATTCCAATGAACTCACCAATCTGTGTGTGTCAAGGACAATGAAGGGAATTAGTAATTATGGATGGTAGGGTCCGCGAGTGTGAATGGCGAAAGGAGATGGTGTGATGAATAATGGTTGAATGGAGATGAAGAAAAGAAGAGTGAAAAGCCGAGAGAGTTTTTGTGTGAGCCATGACTCTCAACCTTTTTGAGAAATTTTTATGAAAGTTCTTTTATATCAAAGTTTTTCCTTAAAAATTCATCGTAAGATCGATCACAAATTTTTGTAACCACGGATAGGAATTGCGATGGAATAATCCATTTGCCATTAATGAAAGTTCTTTGGCATTGGTTTATATGGTTGGAATAATGAACAAACATTAATTTTGAAATATCATCTAGTCAATTGTATCTCATACCAATAACTATAATACTCTACATTTTATCTTATCTTATATATCATCCCAAAAAATACACATAAAAAAATATTAAGATAAAAAAAATTAAAAATTGTGAACGATCAATATCTCTTTGGTGGTAAAAAAATATCCAAATTTCTTGAAAGTTCTACTCATTCACTTCCTATATTGAATTAATTTTACATCAAAACTCTTCTGTTCGATGTTCCTATGTTAGACTAACTACTTAACTAACCTGCCCTTCTTTTTCTTAAATATATAAGGCAAAGCCTTTCTTGCTTGTGTTATGCTAGCCACTCTAATTAAATTAACATAAGCAAGGAGAAGAACAACAAGCTGTGAGAGCAAGCGAAAAAATACTGTGGGCCTCAATGTAGCAACAATCCCAGAAAAAACAGCAGCAGAGTTGCAGAACTGCAATTTAAAAAAAAAATGAAACAGAACAAAACTAATCCGGTGCTATTTATAAGCAACATTCTCTCATATAGGTTAGTCATGTATATAAGCAATAATTTGGCTATGTCTAAAAAATTAATGTATTTTTCCTTTTTTACCTTTAACGACCATGTGCTACCCATGCATTGCATGGGAGCTTATACATATTGATATATTTTTTCCTTTATTTCAAACTTTGTTTATTATACTATTTTCTTCATGCAATATTATTTAAACCATAAATAATTACACCTACATTGTAATTATAAAATAGCAATGACAAATTATTCTTCATAAAATTTAGTAATTAATACAACTGATCAATAGGATTATGCATAATAATTCTTAAATATCTCCTTGTATTATAAAGGATATTTGTGTGCTTCCCCACCCAGGATTAGGGCTGTGCAATGGGCTGCCCAATGGTCACCCTGCAACCTGCTCATTTATTTCTTAATGGGCATGGGCTAGCCCATGCTTGTCAAATGACCATTGAAGCCCATGTCAAATGGGCTGGGCTAAACTTGTGTAGGTTTGAGTGGGCATGGGCAGCCCAATAGTGCATTTTTTTTAAAAAAAAGAAAAGAACTCAATATGCAACTGTACTTCTAGCTACTACATTATCGCAACTGATTTCTTAATATAGATCACAAAAAACACTAATAATAAAGCACCATAACCCTCATCATTCCTCGTTGAAACCACATATGAAATGACATGCACAAAGTTATCAACAACCTCCTTCAATTTGACTTTTGTGTAGCCAATTATGAGTGTTGTTTTAGCCATCTTTGAAGGTAAGGAACTTTTTAATGTATCCAAACCTCAGTACTAAAAGTGGATTCTGAAGACACTAGGGAGATTGATGTAGCCAACAAATCATGTGCAATCAAATTTAGATCTATATACTTCTAAGCATGCACCTTCCACCATACCAAAAGGTCAAATTTTGGTTCACAATATTCAATTAAATCGGCTTAAGGATATTCGTGCACCTCTAAAAGATGCTCATCCCTGTTAGCCACAGTCTTTGCACTGGCTAAAAACTTATTTAATATGTTATTAATGGAAAACAAGAACATTTCAATTTCAGCCTATAGAACTAAAATATTTCCAGCATAAACACTATTATTATCCACTTGCTCTAATAACAACTTAGACTAAGATTCAAATGCTTCATTATAAGTAATGAAGCTATCGTACAAGCCATACAAGATATCCATAATATACTTCAACTTGACTTCACATCGTATTTCATCAGGAAAAATTGCTTCTAAAGCAACTTTAACTTCTCCTTATATATAATATAATACATTTATATTTAAATATATATTTTATGTCACTTATATGAGATAAAATTAAATTAATATGGGCTATTTTGCCTAATTTATACTTAAATATATAAAATATATATTACATACTCACACATATATGGGTGGGCATGGGCAGCCCAATGGTGTGCCGTAGCCCATCCTGTTTAGTACACAAGCCCGCCATTATAGGCCTTTCTTGGGCAAGTCAAAATTGGCAATTTTCCACTAAGTCTGGGTGAGCTTATTGAGCTATGGGTGACTTGCTCAATCCTACCTAGCATTGTAACTGTGGAGTAATTTCATTTTAATTCCCAAAAAAATAAGAACTCACCAATCACAATGAAAAAATATCTAAAAGCCGGCAAAAAAAAGAAAACAAATATCTAAAAGTCAAAGACATTTCAAAAAATCACTTTACCATCCCCACAATATATTCTTTCTTATATGCTTACATTTACATGATACATTAAAATTTTATCATAGATGCAAATTTCTTTAGAGCCACTTTTACTGTTATGCAAACTATTTATATTTTATGGAATACAATGTAAAAGAATATTATCATAAATAAACTAAATTGAAGGGAAAATGTCATGCCCTTATTTTAATTTCACCTTTACCAGAGTATCTATGGAAAATGATATGTGGTTCGGTGGGGAACACAGGAATAGCGTAAATATATTGATATTATGTGCATGATTACCAAAATTCCCCATAGGGGTTCATACCTGATAATTATAAGCAATGTAGCTCCACAGGGCTACTAGGGTGTCGAAACTCGTCCCAGTGAAACGGAGACATCTTCCTATATTCGTTCCACTACTGTAATCCCCTTGTACGGTACTCTGCATTGATTTTAGCATATCTTTTGTCTTCTCCTGTCTAAACTGTTGGTAAGGGATGGTGAGATTTCTAAAAAATGTCAGTAGGAAAATAGTACCAATATACATGCAAGATAAGTGCTTAACACATGACATGCTTGCATTACATAACTCATGCTCACACAATGACATATCTACATGCTCAATGTTTCAAACAATATACTTATGGCCATAGCATAAATAGAAATAAAGCTTCAATCATTCATATATATTTCATATATTCAAGGAAAGCAATAACATGTATCAATACACTAGCACAAATATCAAATACACGCAGGAGAAGTAAGTTCCCTACCTTAACCCTTTTCCGCCTCGAAACGTGTGCATTATAAAATATGTCACAACTCGGCTCTCTACTCGGTCCTACAATCCCAAATGTACCATTTAGACACATCCATAGTGTTTTTGGGGGTCATATGAGCTTATTATGAAATTTATCAAAATGCCCTCGGGGACCCGACCCGGCCCCACCGTACCCAGCCTAACTGTACTTTTCCCTGAAATTTTGACATGGGCTATTCTAACATATTTTCATCCATGGAATCCATTTCCGGACTCAAAATTACCAAATTCATTGTCAAATTATAAAAATACCCTTGACAACCCCACTTTATAGGTTTCAGAGGCATTTTCGTAATTATGTTTTTTCGGCCTTTTCAGAAAAAGTAACCAACTGTAACCCTACCTAATTTTTTCTCCTGAACTCAATGGAACTATAAAATCATTGAAAATCCAACTCTAAGGCCCTCTAACAGCCCTGGCCGAAATTCAAAGATGCTCCGGGAAAAATTGGGGTTTTTCGGTTTCGGTTCTGTAGATGTGTTTCTTTCTACTCCTAACCACTTTATTAACTATTACATTAGGTTACAACTACAATTTAGTATCAATTTGGATAGCATAACACCTAGGCCAACCCATTTCCAAAAATTAAAACCAATGGCAATCCAATGAAATTTCACTGATTAAATTGCCCACAGCAGCCAGAATAGTTAATATATGAAGGTTGGAAAGTTACTTCAAGCTCCCACTAGCTTTTCCTTAATATGGCTAAAACCTAGCCCTTTTTAACAAGGAAAATTGAGCTTCCAACACCTTAAAAAACATAAAAGAGAAGCTTAGGAACAGAGTTATACGCGTTAGGAGCTAAATCATCAGAGGAATCGGCTTACCTTGTGATTTTTTTTTCCTTCTCTCTCTAAATGCTCTCAACATTTTCTCAATCTAGTTTCAGCTGAATAACGTCGGTTTAGGGGCTGTTATGAAGAGGATGATGTTACTTTATCATATATATTGTATGACATGTACTTATTTATTAATTTTCCAAAAATTCAAAAACTAATTTTTATGTACATAAACTTATGTACATGTAATCATACTCATTAAATCCAACCAATATTTCCTTATTTATGCCACGTATGGGAGACACCTAAAGGTCCTTCCCTATGGTCTCAATTGGCTTAACAACTTGTTCCAGTTACATATATACGCAAAGTCTCAATTTTGGTCAAAATTGCACTTTTTGTTCAAATTTTTCATAAATTCATATTAAATTGACTAAAATATTCTAAATATATTTTCCCTTTTATTTTTCTTAATTAATTGAAATTAACTTCAATTAATAAAAAAAATTAATTTTGTGATAATTTGACAAAATTACGATTTTGCCATTACCTTTTTAATCCAATTTGTTTTCTCTTTTTTCTTTGGCCAATTTTCATATATTATTGGACCAACTATTTTCTCTAATATTTCTCCATTTTTGGACCTTAATATTGGGATTTTTAAATTACCCGAATTAATTCCATAATTATTTTTCCCATTTTTTCATGAAAATGAACATTTATAAAATTTATAAATTCCAAATTCATGAATGTTCACCATTTTATTAAATTTCTCAGATAATTACAGTATATTCAGTAAATATAAAATTTAGGGTGTTATAAAAATTTTATGGAATACAACATAATTTACTAAATGTGATATTTTATGAAATACAACGTAAAACAATATTATAGCAATTAAAGAATTTATCTCTTAAATATAATTATATATATATATATTAACAAAAATCTCTGTTAAAAAATAGATCAATATCTTTGAAATCACTCAATTAATTTTAATCAATAAGCGAAAAGTTAGTGCTACTTACAGTTAGAATAAAAGCTTCAATATTGTCACCAAAAAAAAAAAAGCTTCAAGATTATATGACCGCTGTCATTTTATCTCATATTTATAGCTATATCCTAGTATGTAGCCTAGAATTTCGATAGTTAAGAGAAGAAATCTCACCGTATTTTCATTTATTTAGTTTCTAATTAAATTTTATAAATTAAACAATATATCTCTTATATATATATATTTAAAAAATTTATCAATATCTTAGAAATCACTCGATTAAATTTAATCAATAAGCGAAATATTAGTGCTACTTACCATTAGAATAAAAGCATTAAATATTATAGTTAAGAGAAGAAATCTGACCGTATTTTCATTTAGTTAGTTCCTAATTAAATTTAATAAATAAGTGATAAATAAAAAATCAGTGCCACTAACCATTAATTAGACTTTTTTTAAAAAAAAAAAAGCTAAGAATAGCCTAAAATTTTGGTGATGGTTAAGAGAAAAAAATCTCATCGTGATTCTAAACTCTGAGAGTCCGAATTCTATGGGAGTATGGAAAGATTTTTTTGATTGAACTTTATCGTATAAGGTTGAGATTAAGTGCAAGTATTGTTAGTCCCCAAATTAAGCTTTTACTCCTAGTGCTTGATGCATTATAGGCGTATCAAATTTCATTTCAAGAATATTATTTGAACAAAAGAATTAATTACTACTACAAAAAGATTGAAAGGTGGCGCATATTTTGTGGCACTTCTTTAAAGAAGTGCCACGGCTGTCCTTTTTTTTTTTTTTAATTTTTTTTTTATTTTTTGGGACCAACTGTGGCGCCTGGTCCACCAGGCGTCACAGCTGGTGGGGACAATTGTGGCGCCTGGCAAGGCAGGCGCCACAATTGGCCAGCTGTGGCGCCTGCCACAATTGGCCAGCTGTGGCGCCTGATGGACCAGGCGCCACAGTTGGTCACACCCAAAGGTGGCGCCTGCCTTGCCAGGCGCCACAATTGGGTCCTAAAAAAAAATTTAAATAGAAAGAAAAAGGGGCAGCTGTGGCACTTCTTTAAAGAAGTGCCACAATTGGCTGAATAATGAATTTTTTCAACTCTCCCGCCAATCAGATTTCCCTCCTTTAACTTTACTTTTTATCTTTTCCCTCCCTTTTTCCTTTTTATTCCCTCTTCCTTAGCTCATGTTGACGCCTCTCCCCCGTAAAAGATATCACTTTCTCTTGCACAACAAAAACACACACTCGTCTTCTTCATTAAATTCTCTTGTCCCTTTTTCCATTTTGTTTCGTCTGTCCCCACTTTTGTTCCTAGTTGTTCCCTTTTCTTCATACTCTCTGTCTCTCTTCCTCTTTTGAACCCCACTACAGTTGATCCCTACTCCACTCCACAGCTCACATTTGCTCATCCTCGTCACTCAAGCTAGCGTCACCAACGTAAGAAGAAGATTGTTTCATTCTAGCTTGCTTTGTTTAAATTTTTTTAGTAATCTTTTAATTTACTTAATCAGTTGTTGATGTACTGTGTTCACATATCAAGTTCTTGTATTGTGATATTTTTTATGTTAGCTTTGGAGAGTATTAATGTAAGAACATTATTGTTGAGGAAATGACAATAAATATATTGTTGTGTAAGAAAATTATTGTTGGGGAACTTGAATTTTAAATGTGAAAATTATATATATATATAATAGGTTGAAATATAAAATAGAAAGATTGAAAATTTGAGAGATGATAAACATGAAAGCAACTCATTATAAAATAAAGCTTCACAATCAGGAAGCAAAAAAAAGGGCCACAGGAAAGAAAAGAAAAAGAAAACGCAAAAAAAAAAAAAAAAGGCCTTCTGTGGCGCCTGGCTGACCAGGCGCCACAGGAAGGTAGCCTCCTGTGGCGCCTGGTTGGTCAGGCGCCACAGGAGGCTATTTAAAAAAAAAAAAAATTTAAATAGATGTGGCGCTTCCAAGCGCCACAACTTTTTTTAGTAGCGTTAAGATAGGTGGCATTTCGCAAGCGCCACAGCTAATGCAATTATAAGCGCCACAGATTTGGTTTTTTGTAGTAGTGAAGAATAAATCTCAACTATCAATTACAAATTCAGTTACAATAAAATAAACTTTAAAACGGTTACATCTTAATAGGATGAGGCATCAAGATTTCTATATGTTTCCCTGTGTACAACAATTTTTTGTTCCAACTAATAAATTCCTAATCTCTTATGATTTTTAAATAAGCATGTGCTTGCCTGTGCCTAATTCCATGCAAGAAAGATCTTCTATACCTGAGTTATCGTCCAGTCTCTCAAATAGAACATCAAATTCAAATATATGAAAGGGGGAAAATCAATTAGAAAACTCAACTTTGGGTATACACTTAACAAATCAATCAATACTTGAAGAGTTGTTTTTTCATCTATGCCAACTTGAGAGAATTTACAGGTTGGCTATACATAATATATAGACATACATCTAATAACTTGGCCATAAATATGTCATGACATAGGTTAACTTGCAAGTTGAAGTGATCTAGGGACAAAATTTAAACATCCAAGCACAATCTGTTGAAACACTAGTGCAAAAATCACCTTTTAGATCGGGTGAAAATCACTTTTTAATCCGATTCTGAAACAGATCTAGATACAGCCGGTCTAAACAGTTTGATACTTTTTAGACCGGTTGTGAAAAATGTTTTTCTATACCGATTCACAAAGGTAAGGTCTAAAAAGTGAACTTTTTAGACTGGTTCTAATTACAATCGGTCTAAAAAGTTCTTTTTAGACCGGTTGTTAAAAAAAATTAAATAAGGCCTTTTGTTGTATTGAAGATTATTTTTAAAAATAAGCTCCAATACAAAAAAAAATGCTTCATAATTTTTATCATTAGATAAATTCTCGGTGAATGGCCAATAATTCCTACCAACTATCATAATGCAATGTAAGATATTGTGCAACTAAACTTGTAAAACAAAATTTACAAGGTCATAATGACATGGACATAAGCCTTAAAATTGATTTAAATTAAAATACTTACTAGTGTATAAAAATAATTTATAAACACAACATATTGATAGTGCTCCCAATTTTTGTAAGACTCAAGGCATTTGCGGCACTAAAATTCGGGATGTTGTCATATGGTTTTTTTGTAAATAATTGAAACATGAATTATATTTATAGTGCTATGCTTCCATGCAAACTAACCATCAATACTTGATAAGGTATTAAGGTATTAACAGTATAGAAATTTCCAAATGAAGCTTCACAAGCAGTTTATAGAACAGATGCACGTCTAGTTGAGATATTTGACACAAAAACCATTCCTTGGATGATCCAGAAACTATCAAGAACACTATTACTACAGATAATTACAGAGCACTTCCCTATATACCAACAATCTTTTGCAAAAAGCATTAAACAGATTTTGAAAAGAGAATCTTTTGATGATAGATAAACTAAGGAGAATGCAAAACGAAGAAAAAGTGTTGTATTTTGTTTTTTCTATAGATGTCTCAAGGAGGAGAACTATGGCAGATCTTTCACATGAGAGTTACATATCAGGCTAAAACAGCAAACACATGTAGTACAAATTGCACAATATAGTAATATACTAAATCCAAGGAAAAGTGGAAGTTCGCACACCTCTAATATAAAAATGATCACATATATGCCTTGACGAATAATGGTCTCCAATTCTAGTGACATAGCTATCTTCAAAGACAATATGCTAAAACCCAACTTTCAGAGATTGCTTAACTCTGATCATTAATAGACATCAAAATAACAGTTAAGCAAAGGCAGTTTCAACATCAGAAAAGGAAAAAAATGGATACAAGTGTTCAAAAAGATCCTGTAGTATAATTTCTTTCTTCACCTTTCCCTACCAAAAGATTAAAAGATGAGGGGCAAAGGTTTGAGTGTGGACATTACATCTAGGAAGGAGAAAAAATTACTAGTATGTTTGGAATATTAAAATAAATTAAGCATTATATTGGAGCAGATAATACTTATAGTTGCAATTAACACTGTGATTAAGAGGAACCATGCGGTACTTAATCAATATGATATAGAGTTAAGAGGATCATTCAATAAAGAATTTATATAAAAGTAAAAGTATTTTATACACACTATTTCCAAATAGACACACTATTTAACCACTTATTTTGAAATACTTCTTAGACGACAACACTTTTAATTGAGGGAAAATGTTCTAGTTAAAATCCTCAATTGCTAGTCCTGATGCAGTCATACTCTTCAAGGACCAAAATGATTTGAAGACAGAGGATCCAAAATTTACTTAATACCAATATATCAATATCAAATATAAAATATATAACAAGATGTATTATTCACAAGCAATGAACATCACGGCTCATTCCTCAACTAACGTGCTATGTGCAAAAAAGAATGAATCTAATTTCATTTAATTAGTAAACAGTGAGAATTAGTGAAAATAATAATTGCATCGATACAAATTGACTAAATGTATTGTATCAAATTAATAGCTACCAAAAGAAGAGAAGTGTGACATCCGAAGGTCAATTTATCAACAAAAAGCATACCAATTTCACAGCAAAATACACATCCCTGCATAAGGAAAAGCCACCATCAATACATAGCCTTGATGCCACATTGCAAAGAGAAAGGTTTTGGATATTCAAAAAGCCTAAGACAAAAAACTTAGTAATTATGAGCTTAAAACTATATCAGTACATACCTCACGTAGGAACAAACTTTCCTAAGATAAAAGAAACGACCTTTGAACCACAGAAGCCGCATAGTTTCTAGACTTAGTCCCTTTTCTCCTGAACAAAGAGAAGATTAAATGAGAAATGGGGAAGTCATATATGTGCACGTCTAGGGAAGTCATAAACCATAAAATCAAAATAAATTAGCACGTCCAAGGGCTTGTTCAATTAATGAGATTGTAATTGCAGTACAGTAGCATTCTACAAGGGCAATATTAATAACATCAGATTATTACTTGTATATAACCCACAAAAATTTTCTGCAGTAAAGGGGGCTAAGTCATGGAATAACTGGGAGGATAAAAGAATTCATTAGGTTGCATATCTATTCTCACAATCAAAGTTGAAAAATTCAGAAAACAAAAGTTTCATCATGTATGATCATTGTAATTCAAAAGTACTGAAACAAAAAGGGTGTTAGTGCAAGTGTTTCACCCAATAGGGGGTGAATTGGGTGATACTAAATATTTCATTGTGTATAAGAAAATTGACAGTTTATTTAAAGCAGTTAAGATGAAGGAGAAATATCACTGAAGGTATACCGAGAGTTATACTGGTTTAGCCACAACCACTTTGACCTACGTCTAGTCCTCATAGCGTCTCTGAGAGTTTCGCTATGTCTTCAAAGATTCAGTGGGTTCTTGGCACCTCAATACAACAAGTTCCTTCACCTGGACACTAGCTCCCCCTTACTCGTTATAATCAATCCCCAACTCAAGGTTCCACAACCTTAAGTTGTCTCAATAATGAATATTGAGTTTTGTTATGAAAATCTCTCTTGCAGAGCAAATGTATAAACACTGATGTACAAAGAGTAAGTATAAGAAAACAGAGCACAAAGAGTATATTGATCGATGTGTGATTGCTTGTTCTCAGTTGTTCTTTTATCCTTTGAATGCTCCACATATATATAGATGATTTGTGGTGTCCATTGGAAGCAATTCAAACATGTCTGTTAGAGTCACGTAGCTACTATTGACCGTTATTCAATTTTGAAAACTATCCATTTGCGGTAGGTAGCGATAGGTGAGCGTTCAGATGTTTTATTTGACTTTTCACTTATAGCGTGATCTCTTCATTGTTTCTCTGCAAATGTACTTAGAACACTAATACAATGAAGGGTTAATCATATAGAAACCAAACCAATAAACATTGGATTAAAATCATGTTTTCTGGACTTCATTACTCGAGTCGCTACTTGAGTGATCATGCTCATTAATCGAGTAGTCCCTCAAGTAATCTCATTAAAAATCAGGTAGAGAGTAAGTCAATGTTTTCTTACCATATTACTCGATTAAGCCTTCAAGTAATCTTTTCAATAATACCTGTAAACAAGGTTACTTGAGTGATCCCTCAAGTAAGTATCTATTTTCTTCAAAGGTTACTTGAGTGATCCCTCAAGTAAATTTATAATAAGTTTGCAAATTACTCGATTACTCCCTCGAGAAACAACATCAAATTCTTGGCCGAGAGTACCTATGCTTTGCTTACCTGATTACTCGAGTGATCCCTCGAGTAATACTTCAAATAACTTTGCAGATTACTCGAGTGGTCCCTCAAGTAAATAGTTTTCTCAAATGGTTACTCAAGTGGCTACTCAAGTAAAGTGTGTCAATTCTTGGTCGAGAGCTACTGGAAGATATTTGCTCTGGTTACTAGAGTAGCTACTCGAGTAGCTACTCGAGTAATGCCTTTTCTCATGTTTTTACTTGAGTGGTTACTCGAGTAATGGTTCATATAACTTTATAGATTACTCGAGTGGCCCCTCAAGTAAATTCTTCCAAATTTTTGCAGTGCCTCTCTGGAACATTTTCTATAAACATTACTCGAGTGCTCACTTGAGTAACAAAGTTCATTACTCGAGTGCTCACCTGAGTAAACCTTTAAAAAATATGCCAGTGATGTTTTTCCTGTACTCTGTCTCTCAGATCTTCTTCATTACTCCAGTGCTTACTTCAAGTAAAGCTCTTGTCTGCCATTTGGTTACTCTGTTCAAATTCTTTTGTTATCAAATCCTTTTGTATCCAATCATTGTTATCATCAAAACATATGGGATTTAACATTCTCCCCCTTTTTGATGATGATAAAACTTGGTAATTTTGAACAAAGTTTTTGAAATTGAGTTTTCAAACTTATGCTTCTTAAATACGTTTCATATAAAATCCTTTGTTCAATTTAAACTTGCAAACTCTTTTGAAATAGCTTAGTAAATATCTTTTCAAATGATCTTGAAAAATTGAGTTTTTGTTCTTATTTACTTGTTCACCTTGCATACACAATAAAAAAAGCATTAGTGCCACAATGCAATATAACTTGAATGAAATTTAACTTTAATGGCATAAAGAAGAAAATTGCATAAAGAAGAATTCATTACATAATTAAACTTAGAATTCAAAGTTAAAAGCTCCCTAAAGCCCTGTACACCCATATCCCCTTTAAATACATTTACTCATCCATTGATCACAAAATCACTTAGGCTCTTCTCCCCCTTTTTGTCTTCATCACAAGGGTAGAATCAATCATGAGGAGAAGTAGATGGTTTGGCTACTGAGATAGGAGTGATAGCAAATACCAAAGATTCATGTGATCTATTTGAACTGGAAGAATCTGAAGATGATGGTTCAGGTTCAGGAAGGTTTACTAGGGGTACTTTAGGATTTTCTGGAGGGTTCTGAGGTTGAAATAGAACCAGAGAAGTAATCTCTACCTCTTCTATAGCAACAGGTAAAGATACAAGCACTTCCTTAGTACGTGCAGGTGAGGCAATGGGAGTAGATATAGACTCAGGCTGAACTGGCTGAGCTGGATAATTACTGGTGATGTGGATTAGCTCGGATGTGTTAGGGTCAAGCATAGAGAATAAAAGATTACTAAGTCCAAGCTCAAAGGGTCTATGCTCAGTAGGAATAGGCTTAGAAGGGCTAGGTTTAGAAGGTCCAATTTCAGAGGCTGGTACTGGCTCAGGAATAACATAAGGACTAGGAATCGGAGAGCCATATGCCATACCATCAAGTCTGGCAACAATTGATCTCAGAAGCTCACCCTAGGCACATTATTCTGCTAACATCTCTTCATGCCTCTTATCTATTCTCTCCACAAGTTGTCTCATCTTCTCATTTATACGAGTTATCAACTCTGCATTGGTATTGGCAATGTTGATATGGAAACCCTTCAGAATGTTCTCCATGAAAGTTTGCATTGAGGCGCCAAAGAATGAAGGAGATGATGTGTTAGTAGAGCAGAAGACTGTGTGTCATTCATTCAACTTATTGTAGTCTCAGTCTTCTTCTTCTTAGGACTTGCTTCAAGAGGAGTCTTCAAGGGAATATCAATGTTCAGCTTTCCAATCTTATTTCGTCCCACTGGACTTAACCTCTGAATTAGCTCCTTACTCTCCAAATATCATATCTTGTTCTTCTTCAAGAACAGAGATATAAGCTGAGGATAAGGCATTGGAGTAGTAGGTTTCCCTTTAAACCTATATCGCTTGATCTCTGCAAAGATATATTCTCCCAAGTCCTTTTGTTCTTTAAGGAGTCAGAGGCAAATTTTCTGAAGTCCCTCTCAATGAAATGAGTGTATTTTTTGGATTTGTTCACCATAGCTCTCAAATATATATACCATAGGATTCTGTGAAAATCACTCATATCACTCGGGTTGAAATTGAAGGGTCCCACAATCTCACCAAGTGTTAGGATAGAGAACAACTGGTTTGAATCAAGATTAGGATAAATATCATCAGGAGGATCTTCTATTCCTAACCAGGTATTGATTCTAGAAGGTGAAATTAGAATTCTCTGTCCTCTAACCTTAGAAGTCATTTCTTCTTCCACAGACTTTCTAATAGGATCATTTATAGGCTCTAGACTGCAATAAAAATTCCTCAAACCTTTTGTTAAAAATAGGAGTTTCATAGACAGCCAGGGCATATAGGAATCAAGATAAGAACTCAGGTCAAATTTCAATACCTCTTGAAGAACCTTGTAGTCAATATAGTACATTTTATACACACTTCTTGCAAAATGACTCAAATAGTTCTGTGATTCCTTAGCTTGTTAACATTGAATCCATTTGAAGGGAATGTGATTTCTTCTTCCTTCTCTTCTGGCTTCTTTGAGGATTTTCCTTTCTTTACTTCTTTAGACTGGAAGGCTTCTTCAAGCATGCCTACCATGACTTTGGTGACGTCCTTATCAAGCTTGGGCTTTTTAGGGGGTTTTGGAGAAAATGTAGGTGTGTCGGATGAGTCAGAAGGAGGAGGAGATGGTTTTTTTGTTTCTTTCCTTCTTCTCGGAGGTGTATTATTCTTGGTTTGAGCTCTTGTGGTCACTGGTTCCTTAATGACAACCCCTTTCACCTTAAGCTTAGCTTGCGTCTTGGTTTTAGCTTTAGGTTTGGGAGATAATTTTCTTTTCTTGGTAGAAGGAGAGGAAAGAGAATCAGAGGGTTGATATGGTTCAGAGGACTCATAAGGAGTGCTAAGATTAGGAGTTTTTGTCCTCACCATTTTGATTTGTGAAGAACAAGGATTTCTGAAAAAATAGGATAAGAAGTCGTGAGTGAAGGGCAAATGAATCTGAGCAATTTAGTAGGTTTTTGAAGGCACAATTTAGTAGATTTTGACGGAAATGAAGTGAGAAAGAATCTATGAAAATTTTTATGAGAGCACTAGGAAAATCACTCGAGGAGATTTTGTGAGGAATGACTGAGTAGCGACTAAAATAGACCTAGGGCCCGACATCACTCAAGGGCTTACTCGAGTGATCATCAGCCTTACTAGAGTGGCTACTTGAGTAATCTTACCAGAAATTTTAAAATACAGTGAATTTAAGCGTGTACCTGCCATGAATAATATTGTAATTACCCATGTATACTCCCTAGATCATGTGATGAGTCTTTAAGACAGATTTGGGCTGGAGCTTAGCAAATTTGTAGCTGTAACCAGAGTTACTTGAGGCATTACTCAAGTAAGCTTGAAGTTTACTGGAGGGCTCCCTCAGGTAATCTGTCTCTTCATACTATGATTGTTCATTTCCAACCGTTATGGTGTTTCTTTTTGAATTCCATTTGAATGAATGCTTTACTACCATATTTTTCATGCCATTACTTGAGTGGTTACTCGAGTAATCTATTCAGTTTCTTCAAGGTGTCACTCCAGTAATGCTAGTTACTTGAAGTTGTCCCTCCAGTAATGTTGTCCTCTGTTAACCTCTTCTTTTCATACTCCAAAACAAAATATCAAGATCGTGCAAAACAAATTGCTAGAAACTCTGATGCTTAAGTTTGTAATAATTAAAACATCAATAAATAATATTATCTAACATTTTGTAAATACTAAATAACTTACAATTCATTAGGACTTACCATTCCCAATTCTCTTCTAATATACAAGAATTGATCTTTTGCAAGAGGTTTTGTGAAAATATTAGCTAGCTGAAGATGAGTTGGAATGAATATCACTTTGACATCTTTCTTTTGGACATGATCTCTGATGAAGTGATGTCTAACATTAATGTGCTTGGTTCTAGAATATTGAATTGGATTCTTTGCCAAGCTTATCGTGCTAGTGTTGTCACAGTATATTGGTATCTCCTTTAGATAAATACCAAGATATTGTAGTTGTTGCTTCAACCATAATACATATGCATAACAACTCGATGCTGCAACATACTCAGCTTCTGTTGATGAAAGAGACACTGTAATTTTTTTCTTGCTAAACCATGATACGAGTGAACCTCTAAGAAACTGGCCTTGTCCACTAGTACTCATTTTGTCTGTCTTGTATCCTCCATGATCAGAATCTGAGTATGCATTAGATATTCACTTCTTCCTTTAGGATACCAGAGACCTAATTCTGCCGTGTCAACAAGACATCAGAAGATACATTTGATGGTTTTAGCATGTGACTCCTTTGGTACAGATTGATATCTTGCACACATACCCATACTGAATTGAATGTCAGGTCTGCTTCCAGTGAGATAGAGTAATGATCCAATCATTCGTCTATATTTTATGATATTATAATATTTTCTATTGACATCCACATCAAGCAATGTGGTTGAGCTCATAGGCGTGTCCATTTTATTTGCCTCATCCATTCCATACTTTTTCAATAGCTCTTTCAAATATTTCATTTAAGATATGAAAATTCCATTCTTTCTTTGTTTGATTTGCAAACCGAGAAGGAAATTCAATTCTCCCATCATTGACATCTCAAACTCCCCCTGCATTATCTTAGAAAATTCCTTACACAAGTTTCGTTAGTAGCACCGAAAACTATATCATCAACATAAATTTTCACAATTAAAATGTCATCTCGTTTTAGTTTTTGTAAAAAGTGTTGTATCAAATTTTCCTCGTATAAAACCTTGATCAATGAGAAAGTTACTGAGCCTTTCCTACCATGCTCTAGGAGCTTGTTTTAAACTATATAAAGCTTTGCTTAGTTTAAAAACATGATTAGGTTTGGTTACATCTTCAAAACCTCAGGGTTGATCTACATATACTTCTTCCATGCTGTAGCCATTTAGAAATGCACTTTTTACATCCATTTGATAGAGTTTGAATCCTTTGATGCATGCAAAGGCTAAAAGTACTCGTATAGCTTCTAATCTAGCCACTAGAGCATACATTTCCTCATAATCAATTCCTTCTTCCTGATTATAGACTTTGGCCACTAATCTTGCCTTGTTTCTAACTATGATTGAGGATTCATCAAGTTTGTTCTTGAATACCCATTTAGTACCAATGATCATATGATCTTTAGGTCAGGGTACTAAATCCCAAACTGGATTTCTTTCAAATTGGTTTAGTTCTTCTTGCATTGCTATCACCCAATCATTGTCTGACAGGGCATTATCAATGTTAGAAGGTTCAATTTTAGAAATGAATGCAGAAAAACTAACTTCATTGAAAATTCTATTTCTAGTTTTGACTCCTTCATTCACATCTCCTATGACTTGATCTAGGGTACGACTTCTGTTGCATTTCCAGGCTTTAGTTTGTCCTAGTGACTGAACCTCTTCCTTGGTTTGATCAACTTCAGGGATGAGAGATTTATAAATAGGTTGACCATTTTCTTGATTTAAAACAACTTCCTGCTCATCATCAATGGTTTTGTCAAAGGATTCAAATTCATCAAATACAATATAAATTGATTCTTCAACAACACATGTTCTTTTATTGAAAACTCTATATGCTTTACTTCGGTTAGAATAGCCTAGGAAAATTCCTTCATCTATTTTAGAATCAAATTTTCCTAAGTTATCTTTACCATTATTATGAATGAAGCACTTACAACTGAAGATGTGTAAATGAGTAAGGTTTGGCTTCCTTCCTTTATACAGTTCATATGGTGTCTTTCCAAGTTTTGTTCTGATGTAAGCTCTATTTGAAATGTAGCATGATGTTCTCATTGCATCGGCCCAGAAAACTTGAGACACATTCTTTTCATTTAGCATTACTCTAGCCATTTCAGTGAGTACTTTGTTCTTTCGTTCTACGACTCTATTTTGTTGAGGTGTTCTTGGAGCGGAGAAATTGTGATCAATACCATTAGTATCACAATATTCTTCAAAGGTTTGATTTTCAAACTCTCCACCGTGATCTGTCCTGATACTTGCAATGGACATACCTTTCTCATTTTGCACTTTCTTGGCAAAAAAAAATTGAATTCTACAAAGGTTTCATCCTTTGATGATAGAAAAATAATCCATGTAAATCTAGAGAAATCATCAACAAACACAAAATATATAGGTGGGAGAGGAGAGGAGAGAATGGGAAAACACTAGAAGGAAGGAAGAGGATGGAAACAAGGACGAAGGAAAACAAAAGCAAAGAAAGAAAACAAAATAAAAGAACTTGAAATCTAGCAAACCTTAAGCTCTGATACCACTTGATATGGTGTGGCTAACAGACTAGCTAGAAAACAAGTTTGAAGACACAAACAGGACCAATGATCAAAGGTGGGACCTTAAGAGAACCTGTCTCCTACAACCCTAGCCATAAAGACACCATAAGGATGATCAATCCTTGATACAGTCTAAGTATTCCCACGAGAATACAAGGATGCAAGAAAAGCTCACACAAGAGAAATAAAATTCTCCAAGAATAAAGTTCTTATTCATATCATTATAATCTTCTCAATCTCAAATACAAAAAATGCAGCCTTCATATGTAGGCCACAAAAGAACAATCTAGAACTGAAAACCTAGTCATAAATGCAATAAATGATGTCTTAATGATGATTGATTGTCTTGGTTGGCACCATTCAAGCTTAAAGGAATTAGGAAATTACTTATTCTTCAAGACTAAGTTAGCTACCTAAAAAATAGGACACTAAAACAAAGTCTTCAAAGAGCAATCTTTGACCAAAAGGCCTTATTCTATGCAAATAAAAAAGGGAACTAATACAAAATGAAATTAAATCAGATTTGATACATAAGGATGCCTTCTAGATGCTTCTTAAGGTGTCTTAAAAGTCACTTATGATTCTTCTCTAAGGCACATGCTTGTCACATGGTATTTTAAGTGAATTCTTTAATTTGGACTGCACATGGGTCTTGTACATCATCTTGTTGGGCTTACTACTTTATGTTACACCAATTTCATGGATCTTCAAGATTTGCCCATACTCAAGCTTCTAGGTATTGTAAAATCATGTATATGCGCCCGAATAAGCATGGTTAAGGCCTTATTTGCACCCTCAATATATATACTAACATTATGGTTCATTAATGAAGCAACTTGAAGCCTAAATGTTTTGTCTAGCCTCTTGAACATCTCACTCTTTTTTGGGCTTTAATTAATTAGGCCCTTGATATCATGAAAAGGATCTTGGCCTTGTTTAGAATCTACTTGGATAACATAAAAAACATCTTGTTTATTGTAGATGCCACCTAAGCCACTATGTAGTACTTTGTTGCCACCTCGGATGCTACTACATAAGATGCCACCTGCACCTCTATCAATTGGAGTATTGACCTAAATCTAAATATGGATTTTCCCTGGTGCATAAGTCTCTTCTCTATACTAATTTTCCATTATTGGCATCAGAGCCAGATGATCCTGAAGCTGTGATTTATTCTTTATGAGTAAGCATGTGATATATTTTGATTATATATCCATCTTTCCCGTTGTGCTATCATATACATGAGACTATATGATTGTAATATGATGCATGTTTCTTATTTTTTTCCTTTCTCTTTCTCACATGCATATATTTCTTATATATATATATAGGTTGAATGCTAGTAAACTCATTTTACTTGTGTTTTTTATTTCCTTTTTCATTTTCAATATTTTTTTAAAAAAAAGAGAAATCACTTGGCTTATCTTTTATTGTTGCACCCATCAATTCTATTGATTGAAAAATATGGATCTTTTCTATGTGTGATATAATTTTTTATCTTTGCCTCTCTAGATGCTCTCTTATGTAAAAGCATGAACTTTATATATTTAAATATTAAATATGCTATATGTATGCTTCTAAGCTCGTGGGTATGTATCTATATATTGTGATACACATGTAGTTCCTTTAATCCATATGGATGTATATGCGTGTTTGTCTCCTACATGCCCATGAGAATACATATTTTTGTCCATACATGAGTTTGGTAATCTGGGTTTCTGCTTATACCTGAGCATGCATCTATATTAGTCTCTACTCCTCTTCTTTTCTTCTCATTTCTTTGATTTAATTAAAGTTGCATTTTTAAAACCTATGTGGAACCAAAAACAAGACACTTTAACCCTCAAAAGCTAGAAGAGCTCTGAAAACATAGAGAAAACACATCTAAATAATGTTATAAAGAGCTGTCGATGTCGGTGAAAAATTGGATTTTTGAAATAAAGAAGTGTTGTACAAACTAAGGCCATAGATTTATAGAGATCGAAGAGGCGAGTCTAATAACACTTAGAACAAGTCAAATGAAGTTCAAATAAAGAAGAAAAGTAGGAGAGAAGTTAGTGCGTCACATTATTGCCACCGCCAAAGAGCTTGAGATTTTCTCCTTAAAAGTGATGTGTTTGGAGCAAATAAAAGTCATGGGTCTCTAGGTCATGTTCTAAAGATTCCAATGACACCAACAATGAGAAAAACAGAACTAAAACGAGGAAGATATAGCCTTGCAAAGTTGAAAGGTTGCAATGACCTGCCAAAGCACTGGTCGAGTTAAAACAACCTGGCTGGATATTGAAGATGATGATGTGGCACTCAACGAGCCATATCATTCATCAACCAAAACACATAGGCCATTCAAAGGGCAATACGACAGCGTTCAATGCCACATCAACAAGGCCATGTCATCCATTGACCATCTATATAGACCAAGACACGTCATGCCATATCACCTGCCATGTCATCTGAAGGGTCAAAGGTTAATAGTCAAACATTGACATTTGACTGCTGACTTGTTTTGTTAATATTAAAAAAACTTTTTCCTAGAATTTTCCATGTGGTGCGTGGGTCCGGAAGGGGCCACCTTTTGCCACGTGGTAGACACCATCTGACAGTAGGCGGCGTATGGAGATTGGTGCGCCAGCATATGTTGCTAACAGAATTCTCCAAGGCAGCACGTAGTGTACATGCACCATGACTGATAGTGGGCTTCACTAGAATTTTCCAACTTTTTAGGAGTTTTTGATCTAGACACCTTTTAGGGACACATGTAAGCACGTAGGACCTCCAATTGAGATACAGTGTTGTTCCTAAAAAGCCCTAAATTCATGAGCTTTAGTTTGATATGTAATTTGCATATGTTTAAAGCATGTTTGGATCTGATTTGAGTCAAGAAAGTGTTTATCTACAGTTATAGATTACCAAAAATATTCAAATTGAGTCTATATTGATTCTATTGTTTTTGGAATAAGTTGATTTACTCATTAAGAATGTTTTAGCTGCAATATAAGGTTAATGTTGAAAGATTCTTTAAAATAAGAAATTATTCAAATAAGTTTTTAAATACAAGATAAAATAATAATAAGTTCTCCCAAGCTTCCTAACACATTGAATCAATTAGGATTGAAGATGTGACTTCTAAAACATTTTACAAATGTTTTGACAAAGGACAAGGTAGAGAGAGAGATAGGAATCATCTCATCAAGTAAGAGGTATGCTGTAAATATATCCAAGTGAATAGAAGTAAACCTAGCTAAGAGGAGTTGAGCATTATAGCAAGATGTTACATGAGTTTATATGGCCATAAGAGCCTTATAAAAGGGAGAACCTAGTTAAGAGACAACAATATGAGGCAATTTTTTTGTATATTTAATGTTCTTTATTATTGAATTTATAAATAAAATTCTGTGCTTTTAGAATTGAATTGAGTATATTCTCTTCTTTGACGAACATTCATGATTTTATTTAGATGATATTATATTATTATCTTTTTATTATAACTGCTTTGATTAAGCAGGTGCTTTTAGAATGTATCCAAAAACCTGAAAGAAGAATGGTTCAATAAAGACTATGGTTAAAAGGGTGGTAGCCTAACTAGTGTAATGCCCCAAATTTTGTATAAAGGCTAATGACTTCAAATGATAATGTAAAGAATGTTCAATAAATACTTTCAGGAAATAAAGTATGAGTTATGATCGAATTAGCTGTAGCAAGTGTCTAAACCCTGTATTTTAGTTTAATTATATGGCAAAGTTATTATTAGACTAAAATACAAGGGGAATGGTGCATGTAGAAGGGAAAAGAAGCTAAATGATGTGTCAAGTAGCAATTCAAGTGAATTTGCCATAGTCAAGGAAAAAACAGGAAAAATGAAATTTAATAGCCAATTAGTCTGCAACTAATTAAGAAAGTGACTAATAGTTAGAAATAAGAAGTGTAATTAAATGACTAATGGAATTAGTTAGTGTAACCATATAATTACATGCCTTATGGTGAGCCATAAGATTTTGGACACTTGGCATGAGATGGATAAAGCATAGGTTGTTGAAAAGTCAAATAAGCAATTTTAATTCATTTCTTGTTCCTCTCTCTTCTCATAGTCGGCTGTTAAGATAGGGAGGGGTGAAGAGTTTATCATTTCATCACTTTTTCACTCTCTCAAGCTCTCATAGTTGACCAAGCAAGGTGAAGAAGAAAGAGAAAGAAGCTTAATGTAAATCAAATCCTTTTCCTTGAGATTTCATCTTGAAAATGGCTTCTATTGTCAAAAGCCTCTTCTTTAATCTTGTTCCTCTTATTGAAAGCTTCAATTTTATGGTTTTATATTTTCAAGAGGTGGCGTTTGGTGAACTAAAAAATACTAAAGATTGGTGAAACAAAGAACAAGTTAGAGAAAGAGGAAGAGGTGAGTAAGAGCAACTTTTTTACATGTATATTGTAGTCATTGGTTGGGTATCTTGATTTTTGAAATTTTTCCCTTTTTCATTGGATTAGGATCTTAGAGAGTTTGGGATGTTTTGATTGTGGTAATGGTGTTTTGTATTGAGGTTTGGATAAATGGAATTTAATTGAACCTTGAATGTGGAGTTTGGTGTTTTGGGGTTTTGTATTAATTGTAGCCCCAAAACATAACATGAGAACTGAATGGGAATTTGATTGTTTTGATGTTTTCATTGGATTCTATATGAAAAATTGTCTTGGGAGTAGCCCCAATTTTGAATTCTGACTATTGGAAACATATGTTGAAAAATTGGAAGTTTTGTCAAAGAAAACTCTGTCCAAGGCAACTAGTTTGCATGGACATTTTGAATGGATAAATGGTGGCTACAAAATCCAAAACTTTCTAGTCTAATAGTACACATGCCAAGCTTTAAATTGACATATTATGGGAGTCATTTTAAAGTGTATTCTGGAAGTTGTGTATTCCCAAAATTTGAGGTTGAAACTAGACTTAATTATGGAACAGTATGGAGATGCGTTGAATTCTGCACTTTTGTGGTTGCATATGGCAGTGGTTCATATTTTTCCTATATATAGGACTTAAAAAGCTTCAAGTAAGACTTGGAATCACCCCATTTGATTTTTGTAGATTTAGTTATGACTTTTCGAAGTTCAGCCAAGAAACAGGAATTTTCTTGGCCACAGCCCAAATGTTTCTGACCTGTTTCTAGCTGCGGCCAAAAGTTCTTGGCCATAGCCAAAATGTTTCTAACTATTTCTTAGTCACGGCCAGGGGATTTTAGGCCGTAGCCAACCCCCAATTTCAACATTTTAGACTTTTGAAAGGTGGTTTCTGGTCTAGTTCTCCCTAACCCTTTAGCCTTTTGTTTGAGCTTCTTATAGCTACCTAAAGGTCTCAATGATAACCAACCCTAAGTGTTTTGGAGTTGAGAATTGAATAGGGAATAACTCATCATCCTTGCTTATGATTTATAGGATTTAATATCTGCCCTGAGCATAAGAAACTAGTGCCTGAGCAAGAACGGAAAGAACAAGGTAGTGACTCATTCTCTTATATCATGTATAATGCTTGTATATTTGTGCTTATCATTGAATCATGATGAACCAGAAGGCCACGTGGTGGGACGAATGTGTATACAGTGAAAGCTGTTGTGATCATGAATACAATGAAAGCTATCGTGAAGGCCACGTGGTAGGACAAAAGCATATATAGATGTGAAAGCTATCGTTATTGTGAATACAGCCTGGAAGGTATCATTTATGTATCGAAAATCACGAATGTGATTGCTACTGTGATGTTGTTGTATTGCTGCTTTGTGATAATTGCTTACATGTTTTGTTTATTATGTATCATATGAGTAGAAAATGTTACTACCGAGATTCCTATGAATCTCATTCTTTCAATGACTAACCTACAGCCAAGGCAAGGCCAGGAGATTAGAGCTTTGTTAGTTAGTTATCATACTTTTGGATAAATGTATATATTGTAGTTATAAGTCCTATGTAGTGATGGTAGATGTATCTACCATAGACTTGTGAATGTTCATGTAATCCCCAGTATAGGAAACTAAGAATGGGCAATCATGCCTTGTAAACCCCTATAATGAATGTATAAAACCTGAGAATCCACCGGAAAAAATTTTGTTATATACACTCTGATATTATAAATGGAACCAGATCAAGCAAGCCAAACATGTTTAGTAAAGCAGGAACGAGACCACGCTAATCATGTCTTGAAAATTTTTTGAAAACCCACTTTAGCACAAGTCTGAATCTTGTCTTGAAGTTGGGACTTTTATAAGTTTTGAACTAATATTGGTCTCCTGTTTATCGTATGACTATTTTTGAACCATATTAACAACTTCCAAGGTAGGGGGTTACAACTAGCATGAGTGGAATAGAAGTCAACATAGTTGTCTCCTGAACATAAAACTAGTGAACTTATTATCTAATTATTCTATCTCTTATTTGACCAACCGAATATGATTTGCATACCGTAATCATCTAAGTGACCAAATTATGACCAAGTTCATTTAACTCAGCTTATGAAGACAAGCTCAATAGAGATATTTATAGAGTTAGAAACTCCCAAATTTCTTGCATTCATGATGAATGAGATGCTATTAAGCATAGAAAGAACGTGATTGCTTAAATTTATAATGGCATGCCAATATGAGCAATATAACTTTGTCTATGCTGTGTCGATATCTTTAGAAGATGGAATTGACAGTTTCTTTCCATGAAGTTAAAACTTTAATTTTTAACATAGTGTACTTAGTTCTAACATGTTATTTAGGAAACACTTGAGGCAAATGTCAAGCTAAGAAGTTGAGACAAATATGCTAAGTTCTTTCTAACAAACAACAAGTGTATGTTGTAACGAGATTTCTCCCTGTGAGTAGGAACATGCAGAAGCAAATATTACTCATGATAAGGCATATTGTGACCTTTGGTAATGTGGTTCACCACATTAAACTTGAGTTTGAAAGACTAAAGGAATAGAGATCCATTAGCTAAACAAACTTAGCTAAAGAGTATAAGCATTCATCCTTAAAGCTTAATTACAAAATGGCAAGAAGCCTATAAAACCAAACTTGAACCAGATGAGGTAAAATATGGTTTCTACAAAGATGAAAGGCTACATTGATATTCCTATAAGGGTTATAGAAGAAACATACAATGTGAGTAGTGGATGTTTCACTGAAGCATATGTCTTTATATTGGAGAGTAAGAGTGAGAATCAAAGGATTGGAATATGCACAATAACTCTGCATGGATAAAATGCCTTGATTCACTCCATGCAATATGTAACCGGGAAAATCACATCTTCATTATCTCTTTAGTTAAAGGTTTATTGGACCACGACTTTCAAATCCTATGTTGTACTTGATGTTTTCTTTTGTCTTAGAAATAACAATTCCAATTCATACCACATGCACACGATGATCAAATGGAATGATCAAAACTAGCAAAAGAGGATCTTGCCAAGTAACGTGCGCTAAAAGGTGAATATCCTTATGAGAAGTTGAGAACTTAGTCTAAGTAGCAAGAAAGACAAGGAAACATTTTTAGAAAATATCCTCTGTAATTAGTAGACTATGACATTTATGAATCAATAAATGTGGGTACAGAATATGGTGTTGGAAATTGTGCCCTATGGGCCGATTATTATAATTTGAATATTGTTATTCAATGAACTTCTCTATTTTGTTATCATAGTATTTGTATGTTCATTGTGATAACTATCCTTGGATAAATCATAATAATTGTCCTAAATGTCCATGGTTAGTCATTTATGCAGGAGCAAAGATAAAATAAGACCAGTATGGCTTCAAAGAGGTATGGAGATACGAATCAAAGTCATAGGCACTTGTAAGAGTACAAGGTGCTAGACCTACCCACTATAAGAAAGCTACATGGATCAAGTCATAAGCTTGTCTCATGTATAACCATGTCAATATGCCCTTTGACCTAGATCGTCATGGATTCCTATATGAGAGTCATTCAACTTTGACCTAGTCAAAAGTCACTTTTGATAGGGTGATGATAAAGGCTATGTTCAGGCTTGGTGATTTTCATGCAGAGGATTGTTAATGGTCAAGACAGAATTTGTCCCTTACATTAGTAGAGAGATATTACTGGGCCCTTCGATGAGTGAGTCAGAGAAATATATAGCCATACTACAATAGAAAGAAGTTTCTATTTCTATAGTCATACTACTCAAGGTTCGTGAAAGTAATAGTCAAGAATAAGAGAATGACATTCTCCATGTCTCATCATTGACTAAATATCGTGTGACAAAAAGGGACGTGATATAGTTGTATGACAAATTGCATTGGTTTAACGATCCTCACATGAATTGGGTAGTCGTAATATCTTACTAGAGGCCGCTTACGACTTATGAGTTAGTATGGTCATTGGCCCACTGCCAACTTCATATAGGCTTATAACGTCGCACACAAAAATAGCCCAACATGAGCTATAATGTCAAGATTCATTGAATCTAAGATATGTCTAGATTTAATGAATGTAATGGTTAATCTAAGGTGGACGGATATATATATATATATTCAAAAAGAAAATTAATAATATTATATATACATATATGTATTTTTGAAATATATACATACATGTATGTATGATAATACTATTATATTGTGTTAGTTTTTAATTTAGTTTTATCTGATAAATTAAATTTAATAACTAACATAATAAAGATATAATATCTCAGATATTAAATCTATTTCCATTTTCTATTTATTCAGATTAAATGAATATATTAAATTTAAACTGTTGGATAGATTTAATAAAGCCATATTCATTTAATTTTCTTATCAAAAGACAATAAGTGTTAATTGATATGATATGGATTTTGAAATTAAAATTAATTCTAAAAATCCAACATCCATCAAGAAATAGATAGCAAGCCCTGACTAGTTATTTAAAAAGAGTGAGCTAGGGTTTTCTATGGGTGATCAAAAAAGCAAGATAGAAAGCTGTGAAAAAAGAAAACTCTAGAGAGAGATGTTGGTGGCGCTAGCTCGTTGTTCATGTTGGATTCCTATTCATGTGGATACCAGTAAAGGGAGCTAATCCGAGTTGTTAGCTCCTTAAGATCGAAAAGAAAGATTGAACACATAAGAAAGGTACGCTTCTCTACTACTCGATTTAAACGTCATTGACAGATTCACAGTAAGGATTAGAAAAATTTTGAATTTTAATTTTCTCCAATGCCTACCAATCCCAACAGTGGCATCAGAACTAGGTCAATTGTGTGTTTAAGTTGAGTTTGGGGTTTAGTCTTGAATATAAATTGTATATGTGATATATGTGTTGTATGTGATATATTGCTTTGGATTTGATTGATGGTGATTAATCGAGAAGGATAGGAGACCAAGGAAAACCTGGCCTGGATTTGGTACTCTTGTGTTATCAGGTTGTTAGATTCAAAATCTCATGGGCAGCATGCTGAGTAGAAACTTGTGGGGATCTCTTATATGAGATGTTAAAGAAGAATAAACTAAGAAGATTCATAACTTTTCTTAGAGACATATAATGCCTCAACTGCTATTGTCAAAAAGCTTGAAAATCAAGCAAAATATAAGGAAGCTAGTATTATAGAAGCCAACCATACTAAATTAACATACATTTGCTTTTTTTAGTACTAATAGGATTATTCTCATTAAAAGCTAGGAACACTCTTAATTTCAATAAGGCATTAGCAGGATCGTCGTGGCTAACTATTTGTAGCACGAGATAATCATAACATTTATTACTTTTCATATTGTATGAATTGTTATTTGTTGTGGTTTTAATTTCTAAAATTGTTTGTGTATGGTGAATAATATGGCTCTAGTTTTACAAGGGCTGTAAATTTTTTTTTTACAAAAAAAATTATGGCCTGCTTGTTGTGCCTTCCTCTATGTAGTCTAGATGTACATTATCTTCTCATCTCACTCCCCTCGTATATTTAAAAGAGGCTTTTCAATGTATTTTTCTTTTCTTCCTAGAGAGATCTTCTCATTGGCTTAAGAAGATTTAGGTTAGGTGAGTCATATTGTGTCACATTTAAATTATGTTTCTTTTTATTAGATTATTACATGCATATTTTACATATATATGTATATTTGTATGAGATACAACCGCAATATATGGATTCTTATAAACAAAATAATTAATTAAGCCCTCCAAATTAAATATTAAATCATAATGCCATCAATTAATGATACTTGTCAAAACCTAGATCGCTCAATTATAGGTTCCACTAATGTGGATGCATTTGAGTTATCATGGTGAGACAACAGTGAGTAATGATGCTACTCACAAAGATTCATTATTGTGTTAACTTAATTGAGATTAACAAAACGATTTTAGATCTCAAGTTAAGTATGATGTAATTGGTAAAGAGGTTACCGACCTAAATAACTTGATTTAAGCATCCTACCTAAGTAAACTTAAATTTAAGTGAAATATGGATCTTAGCCCACTAATTATTGCATTGAGGGTTGTTAATTTAGTGGGAAATTACTAATCAACTTTGCATATTTTATTGTAGAATCATGTCGACTAATAATACTACTACATTATCATTGTGATCAATCCTTGGGAAGGACAAACTCCATGGGATAAACTTTCTTGACTAGTTTAGGAACTTGAGAATTGTTCTCAAATAGGAAAGAAAAGCAAATGTCTTAGATCAACCCATTCCTAAGGAGCCTGTAGCCAATGCTCCAAGAGCTCAAAAAGATGCTTACACAAAGTATAAGGAAGACTCTGTGGATGTAGGTTACTTGATGCTTGCCACCATAGTTCCAGAGCTCCAAATATATATGGAACTTATGGAGGCTCATGAGATGATTGTGCATCTCAAGGAAATGTTCCGTAACAGGCAAGGCAATAAAGGTATGAGACCACAAAGGCCTTACATTCGTACAAGATAGTTGAAGGTACATTAGCTAGTGCTCATGTGTTAAAGACGAAAGGCTACATTGGTCACCTTAAGAGCCTTAGATTTCCCATGAGCGAGGAGTTAGCTACAGATTTGATCTTGAACTTACTCCCAGAAAGTTATGACTAGTTTGTCATGAACTACAATATGAACAATATAGAGAAATCAATTTCTGAATTGCATGGGATGCTTAAAACTGCTAAGCAAAACATTAAGAAAAAGCCCAATACTGTTTTGATGGTTCAGAAAGGAAAGGCAAGGGCAAGGGGAAGGCTAATGGCTCAAGTGGTAAGACCAAAAAGTCAAACAAACACGAAACTAAGCTTGTAGCTAAAAAGGAAAAGCCTCCAAAGGAAAGAGTATGCTTCTTCTGCAATGAACCCAGTCATTGGAAGACGAATTGCAAGCTCTACCTTAAAGATCTGAAAATGAAGAAGAAGGATAGCTGGGCTATCTCTTCAGATATTTATGTTATGACATTCATCTTTCTACTTCCTCTACATGGGTATTAGATGATGCATATGTACAAATGTGCAAGATCTTAAGGATTGTAAAAAGCTGAAGAAGGGCGAAGTGGACCTATGAGTTGAAAATAGAGCAAGAGTTGCTGCTTTAGCTATAGGCACTTGTCAATTAGTTTTACCCAGTGAGCTTTTATTAGTTTTGAACAATTGCTATTATGTTCATGCTTTGAGTAGTAACATTGTTTCTCTTTCTTATTTGGATAAGGAAGGTTATACTTCGATTACTAGGAATGGTAAATGTTCTATTTATCGTAATGATATTTTCTATGCTAATAGTAATTTGCATGTTGATCATTATATATTAAATTTGTACTATCTAAATAGTGATAATATCTATAATGTATCTGCCAAAAGGATCAAATCAAACGATTTGAATCCAACCTACCTATGGCATTGTTGTCTAAGCCATATAAATGAGAAGCACATTTCTAAACTGTATCAATATGGATTTCTTAACTCATTTGATGTTGAATCATATAATACATGTGAATCTTTCTTGTTAGGAAAGATGACAAAGGCACCTTTTACTAGGCATAGTGAGAAGGCCACTAATTTATTTGGCCTTATACATGCATATGGATGTGGACTACTGAATACAGTTGCTAGATGAGGTTATATTCTTCATTACATTTATATATGACTTTAATAGATATAGATACATCTATCTAATGAAACATAAATCTAAATCTTTCGAAATGTTCAAAATATTCCAAAATAAAGTACAAAATCAACTTCATAAAAAGATTAAAGCACTTCGATCTGATCGAGGTGGTGAATATTTGAGCCAAGTGTTCTGTAATGCCCTAAATTTTGGAATCAGAGGCTAGATAATAAGTCTGAAGTAAGTGAACTGCTAAGCCCTGGTTCAGCAGGTATCCCAAAATCTATTCCCTAATATTTCTTATATCTTTGAGGTATTAAATAAAATAAAATGGTGAACTAAAGAGTACAGGAAATTTGTATACAAAAATGGAATTTATTGAAATTGCAAGTGAATGTTGTTTCATTTCTTCCAATGAGGCAGTAAGTTTGTCATAGGGTTTTGTATGAATAATTATAACCAAAAATTATGAAGCTTTATAGGGTAAAAGTAGGCATCCTAAGCTTCAATTTGATAGGTCATACAAATCATTTGAAGCTATATACAAAAATTTATGAATTTTTGAATTTAGGCCAGGAAAACTACCTATTTTCTAGAACAGCTTCCAAAAACTAAAAATCAAGGAATGATGTGCTTTCAATTAGGAAGTTTCTATATTTTTTCTTGAAACTAGACTCAATAAGGGTTTTATAGCCTTTGGAATCACTCCAATACAATGTCTACAAATTTAGTTATGATTTTTCAAAGTTTAGTCAAAAAATCTACCAAAATTTGCAAAAATCCGAAAATGGGAAAAATGTGACAAAAGTATACATGTGACTTGGGAAATATTATGAAGCCAATTTGGACCTAAAGGAAGGACCCTTGGGATGCCATTACATGTAACAAGAACAGGGAAATGTTAGTTGCATGCTAAATGGACCTGTGACAACATTATATATACATAAAGTTTATGTACATAAATGTAAACATTTTGATTTTTGGAAATTAGAAATTGTGACACAAGCAAGATAAGGATGACATAAGCATGATATTATAAAAGCACTTTTTGCTTCATCTTCCTTCATTTTTCGTCGTGCAAGGCTGCCAAGAAGAGAGAGAGACAGAGATGGTGAGAAAATTGTAGAGAGAAAGAGGCGAAATTTCGCCAGGTAAGCTTGATTTCTTCAATGATTTAGCTCCTACCTGCATAATCCTTCCTCTAAGCTTCTCTTCTAGAAGGCTTAGGGTGTTTGTGAAGCAAAAATTTGGTCTTTAAGGGAGCTAAGGTTTTGGCCGTTAGAGGAAAAGGCAAGATGAAGAAGAGTTAACTTCTTAAACTTCAAATATTGATTGTTCTGGCTACTGTGAGTAGTTTAATTGGTGGATTTCTGATTAATTTGCTATGAATGTAAATTTTGGAAAAGTTGTGTCCTAAATATTATGCTGCCCAAATTGAGTTTAAATGGTGGTTTTAACATCATTAAATAGTCAATAATTTTGTTAGTAGTAGAAAGGAGCAAATCTGCAAAGTCAAATTTCGAAAACCCCATTTTCCCCCAGAGAATTGGGAATTTTGGCCAGCGGTAGAAATGGGGATAGAAGTTGGATTTTCATGAAATTGATTATTCCATTGTGTTCAAGGGGGAAAATTAGGTGGGGTTACAGTTGATCACTTTTTTGGTAAAGCTCGAAAAAGTGAAATTACGAAAACACCCCTTAAACCCTGAAAGTGGGGTTGCCAAGGGCAATTTCATCTTTTGACAATGAATTTGCTAATTATAAGTCTAGAAATGGATTCCTTGGGCAAAAATATGTCAGAATAGTCCTAATAAAAATTTTGAGAAAAGTACAATCAGATCGGTTATGGTGGGATTGGGCTGGGGTCCAAGGGGCATTCTAGTAAATTTTCACAATAAGTTCATATAACCACCAGAAACACTATAGAAGTATCTAAATGGTACATTTGGAATTGTAGGACTGATTGGAGAGCCAAGCTATGACACGTTTTACAAGGCACATAATTCCTGGTGGAGAAAGGTTTAAGGTAGGGAACTTACCATTCTTGCATGTATTTGATATTTGTGATGGTGTATTGATCCCATGTTATTGATTTGCTTCATTAAGTGAAACATATATGAATGATTGAAGTTCTGTTTCTATTTATGCTATGGCCATAAGGATGATGTTTGAAACATTGAGCTCGCAGATATGTCAACGTATTACCATGAGTTATTTTAATGCAAGTATGTCATGCATTAAGTACTTATCCTACATACATATTAGTAATGTTTTCGTATTGAGATTCTCTCGAGTCTCACACTCCCCTACCAATAATTTAGACAAGTTAATACGGAAGGTATGCAGAGATCAGAGAAGGAAACTATACAAGAGGATTACGGTGGTAGAACAAAGACGGTAGATGTCTCCGTTTCACTGGGGCGAGTTTAGACACCAAATAGCTCAATGTAGCTATATTGATGGTAATTATCATGTATGAACCCCTATAGGAAATTTTTGTATTCATTCACATATTATCAATATATTTATGCTATTCCTATGTTGACCACCGATCTACTCATTAATATTCTGCTGAAAATCAAAATAAGATAAGGGATGACATTTTGGTATCAGAGCTCAAAGCGGTTTTGGAAGAGCCCAAATGGTTCTACAAGAGCAAGCAGTTCTGGCAACATAATAGTATACTAATAAGGTCCTGATTACATAGTAAAAAGAGATACATACCGAATGGGGTACTAGATAGGGAACTATCCCTTTTAGGTGAATCAACCCCGAAAGGTTAGGGAATATCTAAGGGGCAGCAAGTAGTGCAATGTAGAATTGAGGATGGTCCAAGGATATTGTGAAAATCCAATAAAGTGGGTACAGCCAAGGCTAGGGTACAGACATGGTTTTAGTCAGCCAAAGGTAGCTGGCACGATGTTTAAGAGAATGGTAGTCTCAGGGTACCAGTGGTTAGGAGTAGATAGCCGGTATCTGCGTTTTGACATGGGTATACGGAAGTTAAATGTGCTCAACTCAAGGAAATGCCATATGGGTGGCCCCCTGGGAAGTTGTTGCACATGTTATGGAAAAAGAGTAAGAACATATTGTACAGTAGTTTAGAAGTTGTATGTTGTTACAGGCTTTCCCTGACTATTGCAAACATATGTGATATGTTGTCTTTTAGGTACCTGTGTACCTAATAATTTGTGAAATGACATATATGCCCTTGTGTTCATATGGAATTTATCTCTTTCATCTTCCATATTGTGAAACATAATAAGGATGAGACCAAGAGTTACAGGTTCTAGGCAAGGTCAACAGTTAAATTTGACCCAATACAGTAAATACTGGGCATGTTAATAGAACATGAAACAAGGATCATAGCAAGGAATTGAGAGAAGTGCAATAAAACACATACCAAAGGAAGATTTGAAATCCAATATTATCCAGGAAAGGCCAGTATAGTAACTCTATCCTTCATACACTATATGAATGTTTATATGCTTTGTATATGCCATCTTCTGTTATATGTATGGTACACAGTGCCTACAGACAGTGCCTTTAGGTACACTGATGAATAATGCCTATGGGCAGTGCCTTCGATTACACTGATGAATACTGCCTACAGGCATTGCCTTCGGGTACATTGATGAATAGTTCCTACGAGCAGTGCCTTGGAGTATACTAATGAATAGTGCCTACAAGTACACTGATATGCCCAGTCGAGGACTGAGGTACGGAATGTGTAGGTTGCAATAGTGGTTGGCTCTAAACACATTTTCAATTGAACTGAGTTATATGTTAGTATAATATTGCATTATATGGTGTAAGGCATATACATTTTTGCTTTCTCTATGAACGATTATGTGTTACTATGAAGGTCAAGTGGGATCCAACTAAGGTGGTAAGCAAATATGGGATTTGACTTTTAGAAGTTTGTTTTTTGGGCCATATAGTCTCATAACAAGGAGTTTTAGGGGGCATCCTTGCAAGGTGAAAGCAGTACTAAACTAAAATAGCCCAGAGACTGTCTTTAAAATACACAATTTTTTGGGTCTTATCGAATAGTATCGAAAAATTTATATCGAATTTCTCCAGAATAGTTTTAAAAACTCAACATTATCTATGGGACCATAACTAAGAAAAGGGATTTACTAAGATGAGATGAAAATCAACATTAGCATTGATATTGATAATCCCAAATCCATGTGGACCTTTGTTGTCCTTGTTGATGCCAGTAGGCAAGATTGGGAAGTGTTTTAATGCGGCATGGCCATATATTGGCTTATGCATCTAGAGAATGTAAGCCTAAAAAAATACGAGAAGATTGCGGTGGTGGAATGAAGACGGTAAGATGTCTTTATTTCACTGGGACGAGTTTAGATACCCAAGTTGCCCTGTGTGGCTACATTGATAGTAATTATCATGTATAAAACCCTATGAGGAATTTCTATAATCATGCACATATTATCAGTATATTTATACTATTCCTGTGTTGCCCACTGATCTATGCATTAATATTCTACCACAAGTAAAAATAAGATAAGGGTGTGACGTGTTTATTAACCATCTTAGGAGTTGTAGGATAATCTCACAACTGACTCGTCTAGGAGCACAACAATGGAATGGTGTTTTTGTATGGAGGAATTGAATACTATTAGATATAGTTTAATCTATGATGAGTCAAATAGATCTTCCACTATCCTTTTAGGGCCTTGCCCTAGAGATAGCTGCGTTCACACTAAATCATGTTCCATCTAAGGCAATTGAAAAGATACTATATGAGATATGAACTGGAAAGAAAGCTAGCTTATCTTTTTTCAAAATTTAGGGATGTGAGGTATATGTTAAGCAGCAAGCCTCAAATAAATTAGCACCCAAATCCTTAAAATGCAAATTCGTGAGGCATCCTAAAGAAACGAAAGGATACTATGTCTACAATCCTATCGATAACAAAGTATTTGTTATTCGAAATGGTATGTTTCTAGAAATAGAGTTTATCTCTAAAAGAACTAGTGGGAGCAAGATACGTCTTAAAGAAGTTCAAGAGTCACAAGATAGCACAGAACCACAGATGGAAAATAAAGAAGACTCACAACAAGTTGCTGAGCCTCCTTAAGTAACACAAGGCCCACATAGATTTGATAGGACATAGCATCAGCCTTAGAGATATGGATTTCTGATTACTGAAAGCCGTGATATGTTGCTCATCGAGCAAAATGAGCCAACCACCTATCGAGAAGCCATAGTAGGACCAAACTCTGAGAAATGGCTAAATGCCATGAAGTCTGAAACACAATCCATATACAACAATAAATATGGACCTTAGTCAATCCACCTGTAGGTGTAAAAACCATCGAGTGCAAATGGGTTTTCAAGGGAAAAATGACATGGATGGCAATGGCCAAAATTTTACAACTGGTTGTAAAAGGATTCACTCAAACTCATAGTATAGTCTATAATCAAAATTTTACCCAGTTGCAATGGCCAAATCAATCAAAAACCTTCTTACCATTACAGCATATTATGACTATGAAATATGGCAGATAGACATCAAAACAGCCTTACTTAATGGAAAGCTGCTTGAGTATATGTACATGACATAACCAGAAGGCTTTATGCATTCAAAAGATCTAGTAAAGTATGCAAGCTTCAAAGATCTATTTATGAATTGAAGCAAGCATCCCAGAGCTGGAATCATTGTTTTGATGAAGTAGTCAAAGAGTCTGGATTCATTCAAAACATCGATGAACCTTGTGTTTACAAGAAGGTTAGTGGGAGCATAGTTGTATTTATAGTACTTTATGTAGATGACATCCTACTTATTGGAATGACATTCTTACCTTGCAAAGTGTCAAGTCTTGGTTAGGAAGGTCTTCTCAATGAAAGACTTAAGTGATACCACCTACATCCTAGGGATTAGGATCTATAGAGATAGATCCAAGAGACTACTAGGCCTAAGTTGGAGCACATACAAAGATAAGATATTGCATAGGTTTAGTATGCAAGATTCAAAAAGGGCTTACATGCCCATGTCTCATGGTATCCATCTTAGAAAGGATCTGTTCCCTAGTATACCTGATCAGTAAGATTATATGAGTAAGGTTCCATATGCCTCAGCCATTAGATCCATCATGTTTTCTATGTTATATACTCAACTGAATATCTAATTTTCCATAAGTTTGACTAGCAGATATCAACAAGATCATGGTGAGGGTCAGTAGGCTACTATCAAGAATATCCTAAAGTACTTAAGAAGAACTAAGGACTTATTCTTGTTATAGGTAGATTAGATGATGAGCTCTGTGCCACTGGTTACACAAATGCAAGTTTTCAAACTGACCATGATGACCTTTAATTGCAATTTGGATACATATTCCTCTTGAATGATGGAGCAGTAAGGTGGAAGAGCTCCAAGCAAAGCACTGTAACAGATTCTGTAATAGAAGCTAAGTATATAACAGCACCAGATGTAGCTACGGAAGCTGTTTGGATCAAAATGTTCATTACTGAACAAGGGGTGGTGCCTACCATCTCAAATCTAATAGATTTGTTTTATGACAACAGAGGTGCTATTGCACAAGCCAAGGAGCCTAGGTCACATCAAAGGACCAAGCATATACTCAAGCGATTACATCTCATTAGAGAAATCAATAATAGAGGTGACATAAAAATATGCAAAGTAGCAGAAAAAGAAATTGTTGCTAATCCTCTTACCAAGCCGCTTGCACAGGCAAAGTATGAATGTCAAGTTAGGACAATGGGAATTAAGCAAATTAATTATTGTACCTAGTGCAAGTGAGAAGATGTTGGAAATTGTGCCCTATGAGCCAATTATTGTACTTTGAATATTTTTATTCAATGAACTTCTCCATTTTGTTATCATAATATTTATATGTTCACTGTGATAACTATCCGTAGATAAATCATAATTATTGTCCTAAATGTCTGTGCTTAGTCATCTATGTAGGAGCAAAGATGAAATAAGATCAATATGACTTTGAAGAGGTATGAAGATACGAAACAAAGTCCTAACTACTTGTAAGAGTACAAGGTGATAGATATGATTAGTTTTGATGAGCTCAAATGTAAATGTCAAATATTAAGAGCAAAATGTTTGTATGCTATACTTATCTTCTACATTGACTAACTACTATATTTAATGTTATATATCTTGTAGATTAGTCATAAATCTAATGGTGTGTTGATGTTATTTTGCTTATAATACCTCATAAATGGAGAATGATCATCAAGAAGAAAATCAAGAAGCAAGGAATTAAAGAAAGAAGAACTTATAAAGATCAAATAGAAATATTAAAATTCAAGTTGTTAGATGTAATATTGGAAGTCTCCATGATCAAGTTTGACATTGGAATGGCTTAATTGGAAGCAAAAGTCTCTTATATTGGAGTCATATCAACCCCGCATGAGTCATGCTTTATTTTGGCATTTTCAGGGCTGATCACTAGAGTAAAATAAAATATCACTCTAGTGAGTTCCTCATAACTCGAATGATCTCTTCAAAATCACTTGAGCAATGCTGAAAAATGCAATGCTCTATTTTCGTTTAGCATGAGCGAGGTTTAGTAATTTGATCACATCTCTCAAACCATAACTCCAAATGAGGTGAAACCAGTGGCATATGAAACTAGACTCCCATTTCCTCATTTTGACACTAAGATCAAGTCAAAAAGAGCTCAGATGAAGTGGATATGAATTTTACAAAATAACACTCAAATCACCATTAAATTATAGAATAGCTTTGGTATTTTGGACATAATTCTCAAACTACACATCGGATTGTGGTGAAACTAGTGCCATATGAAAGTAGACTTAAAAATATTTTATAATATGTCACATTTAAAGCTATATACTAAGAATTATGCCTTCTGAATGTTGCTGCTCATGATTTCAGACATTGTCTAAGAATAGTAGATACTCTTTGGATCATAGCTTTCTATATACAATGAATTTGGAGCTGATTCTTGTTGCATTGGAATATAGACAATAAGAGCTTTTTGATGATATATTATTTTCCATATTTGAAGTCAAAATGAGCAAATCATGACTGATGAGAATTCGAGTTGACTGCACACGCTCTCAAAAGTTTTGCACAGGAACTTATCCAAAAATTGAAGTTGTCAAAAGAACTCGAGTTTTAGATGAAAAATTGAGTTATGGTCCAAAATAAATTTGGGTTTGGAGGATGCACTCGAGTTATGGAAGCTTGAACACTCGAGTGTAGATTCACACTCTTGCAAGTGTTAGACAGATGCTAGCTCCTGTGATTTACTCGAGTTTTGTTGGCAATTGCACTTGAGTGTTGGAAGAAAGTACAACCCGTGCTTCCAGTGCACTTCTTACACTTCCAGTGAATTCTCAATGCACTCAAGTGAACATCAAAACCACTTGAAGTGATTATTAGTAAAGGCAGAAATTTAAGAAGGTTTGCTCAACGGGACTGAAAGTAAAATTCAGTTGCAATGATTTGATATATCACTCGAGTGATATATGAATATAAGCAGATCACTTGAGTTATCAAATAAAATTCACTCAAGCGATATACAATAAAAGCCATATCACTTGAGTGAAAGGCTAAACCACTCGAGTGATGAATAATTCCAGAAAATAAAGCACTTATCGTACCTTCTGGAAATCATTGGAATAATTGTGTAATTCATTCTTCTTGCTTCTAATCACTCTAACACTTCATTGTACTAGTGTTTAATGTATTTCTCCAAGAATGCAATGAAGAGATGATGTGAAGAGATAAAAGTTCACTTTACGGGAAGTGGACCATCCAAAGTTCTAATGGCTAGTTTTTCAAACAAACAAAAGAACCAGCCGCACTCTAATGGATATGTTGAGATGCTCAAATGGTCATCAATCCTACTCAACTATAAATACAAGAGATCCAAGCATAGTGCAACAACACACAACGTCAACGCCAACATGCTCATATCATAAGCTATCCACCTCTACCCAAACACTCTATGTTATTCTCTAGCTTATACATCATTTACATTTGAGAGAGTAATTATTTGTATTATACTTCAATATTCATCTTATTTACTTCCGAGAGAGAAGATTGATTGTAATATTTCATCATCAAAGTTGTATCCTTATGGTGTGTAAGGAGACGCAACTCAGTGAGAGAATTATAAAAAGCTTCGCAAGTGCCCGGATAAACTTGTGGAATTGTAGAGGCTTTTCTTATACCCAGATTAAACAAGAAGATAGTGGATTTGAAATCTCAGGAGGAGCCTGAGGAATGGACATAAGTTATCATGGATTCTATCAAACCAAGATAAATTATAGTTTACATACTCTCTTCCTTAAACTTTTATACTTCCAACATATATTAACTATTGATTTATGATTCATTACTTTTATACTTATTACTTTCATTAAGATGCAAAAAGATTTCTAAAGTTCTTAAGTTATTATCAAACATCCAATTCACCCCCTCCTCTTAGGTGTCAACCAGTTCTAACACAAGATGCTGGACCAACCCGCTATAAAAAAGCTGTATGGATCAAGTCATATACATGTCTCATGTATAACCACGTCACTATGCCCTTTGACCTGAGATCATTATAGATTCCTACACTCACCTTTGACCTAGTTAAAAGTCACTCTTGACCGGGTGATGATAAAGGCTATGTTCGAGCTTAGTGGTTTTCATGTAGTGGAATGTGAATGGTCAAGATAGAATTTTTCCCTCACATTAGTAGAGAGATATTACTGGGCTACTCGATGTGTGAGTCTGAGAAATGTATGGCCATACTATGATGGAAAGGAGTTTCCATTTCTATAGTCAAACTAATCATGGATCGAGAAAGTAATGGTAAGGAATAGGAGGATGATATTCTCCATGCCTCATCTTGAATGAAATATCATGTGACAAAAGGGATGTGATATGGTTGTATGATAGGTTGCATCAGTTTAACGATCCTAATATGAATTGGGGGAGTCTTAATGTCTTGCTAGAGGCTGCTTATGACTTATAGGTTAGTATAGTCATTGGCCTACTGCCAATTTTATATGGACCTACAAGGTCGAACACAAAAATAGCCCAATATGAGCGATAATGTCCACATTCATTGAATCTAAGATATACCTAAATTTAATGAATATAATGGTTAAAATTAATAATATTATATATACATATATGTATTTTCGAAATACATATACCTACATGTGTGTGTGTGTGTATTGTATATGATAATATTATTATATTGTGTTAGTTTTAAATTTAGTTTTATCTGATAAATAAAATTTAATAACTAACATGATAAAAATATAATATCTTGGATATAATTTTGAAGATAAATTAAATCTATTTCCATTGGCTCTTTATTCAAATTATATAAATATGTTAAATTAAAATTGTTAGACGGATATAATTAAACCATGTTTATTTAATTTTCTTATCAAAAGACAAGTGTTAATTGATATGATATGGATTTCAAAATTAATCAAGATTAATTTTAAAAATCCAATAGCCATCATAAAATAGAAAGCTGTGACTAGTTAGTTAAAAAGGGTTAGCTAGGGTTTTCTACGAGTGATGAAAAAAGCAGGATAGAGAGTTTTAAGAAAAGAAAACTCTAAAGAGAGACGTTCGTGGCGCTAGCACACTATTCATGCTTGATTCTTATTCGTGTAGATACCAGTAAAGAGAGCTTATCTAAGTTGTTTAGCTCCTTGATATTGAAAAGAAAGACTTAACACATAAGAAAGGTATGCTTCTCTACTACTTGATTTAAATGTCATTGACAGATCCGCAGTAGGAATTAGAAAAATTTTGAATTTTAATTTTCCGCTGTGCCTACCAATCCCAACACATGGAGCTTAGTGTTTAATTATGTTTACCTGGTTCTGGGAAAGTGTGAGGCTATTAGATAATGGCTAAATATAGTCAAAAATTAGTTAAATTAAAAGGATAAGACCTTTTGAACTAACATAGGTTAAGAACACCCATTTGGTCAGTTCAAGATGCTCTGTGTATAAGAAAGGGGTGTTAGGCAACTATTAATCCCTAAAACCCTTCAACACAATAGAGTTGTTGAAATAGAGAGATAGAGCTCTCCTTAACATGGTTAAATAAATGATAGCATAAGTGAAACTATTAGCCATTTGTTGGCAAGTAAACTCACAATTATTGTCTTCATACTTAACCAAATACCCTCCAAGTTTGTCACATCATTGCCCTATGAGTTATAGATACGCCTTAAATTGGTCCTTAGTGCATTAAGACATAAGGGTCAATAGCTTACATCCATAACAATTCTTGTGAGCACGAAAGATTGAGCCCAAGGTACAAAAGGCATGTCTTCATGAGACAACCTAAATTGAAAAAATACATCTTCATTAGTGAAAATGATGATGGCACAATAACTGAGAGAGAAATAAGAGACACAACATTCATAGAAACCATGTTTCATGGCAAGAAATGAGAATTTGATCAAGTCAAAAACTCTTTAAGATATTAAGACTAACAAGGAATAACAAAGTGTTCTCAAGTTCACTAATCTGAGTGAAGGGTTGAGACCATTTTCATAACAAAAGAGGAAGTGGTAAGTTACACGAAGAACACCTCACCTATACATAGGAAGAGAATCCTATGAAATCCTCCTTGGAGTAAATTGTCATTCAGCAAATAAGGATAAGGGGATAGATTCCCTAATAGATTGAATGTTTTCTTCATTATTTAAAATGTTTGAAAGGAACTAGAAGGACCTGCTAAGAAGAATTATAAAGTTTCATGCAAGAGGATATGGATTCTTTTTTATACTAGCCAAATATATGCTTGAGCAATTTGTCTCTAGCCAAAAGGTGATTGGAAACAATTAGGTTCTCAAATCAACAAGTGGCATATTGAACCTAAAACACTTATGGCTAAAGGGTACTACAATGGGAAGATTTCCCATTGTGCACTTTAACTCTGAATGACCAGTTCTAACTATAACAATAAGTTTAGTCTTGAAATTACATCAAGATGATGTGAAAACCACTTTCCAATTTAGAAATTGGTTGATGAACTCTACATGAAGTAGCTTGAGGGCTTTGTAGAAAGAATCATCCAAGTAGTAGTATATGAGGTTTCACAAAGTAAAAGCCTTGCTAACCTTGATATAATCAAAGAACAAAACATAAGTGCTAAAAGGTCTTGAGGTGATTCTTTGTAAAGTCATCCTTTATGTCAATGACATATGTTTAGCTAAAACAAGTGTCAAGGGAGTTATAAGAATAAAGGATCAGAGTTATCCTTAAATTCTAAGATGAAAGATCATGGGTAGAACATAATATATCTTTAATGACAAGATAAATGGAGATTGAATAACGAAAGTGCAGTCTTTGCCACCTAAGACATATACAGGTGTGATCTTTAAGCATCTTAGTATGATAAACTGTAAACGCATAGACACTATTAAAGTCAAGGGCACAAATCTAGAGAGGTTATGCGTCCTACAAGGAATCCAACACAAAAAAGGTAGATAGAGTCCCATAGTAAGAATATGGACATAGTTAGTAACATGAATGTAAACATTGGTGTAAATAAAACCAAATGTTTTTTGTTGGACTTGGAAACTATTTTTGGTCCAACTGTGGAGAAGATTATAAGGGGAACCATAGATTGAGTTGTTAAGGCAACAACTCACATTTGGAAGGATACTCTAGTATAAGACCCAGGCAAATAATAATGGAGTAAAAAAATAGATAATGTAAATCTATAATCCATGGAATTAGAACACAGAGCATGTTCTACTACTATTCAAGGAGTCATATGGCCAGAGAAGTGTTAGAATCGGCTGACACCCAAGAGGGGGTGAATTGGGTGCAAGATAAAAATCTTAAGAATTTTGAAAATCTTTTTGCATCTTAGAGGAAGTAATAAATATGAAAGTAATGAATCATAAATCAACAGTTAATATATGTTGGAAATATAAGAGTTTAAGGAAGAGAGTATGCAAGCTGTGATTTATCCTGGTTCGGTCCAATCTGCGATAGCCTACGTCAAGTCCCTAGGCTCCTCCTGAGATTTTCAAATCCACTATCTTCTTGTTTAATCCAGGCACAAGAAAAGTCTTTACAACCCACAAGTTTAACTGGACACTTGCGAAGCCTTTTACAAATCTCTCACCAAGTTATTCCCCCTTACACACCGTAAGGTTACGACCGAGTTACTCTCCCTTACACACCCTGTAAGGATACAACTTTGATGATAAAAGATTACAATCAATCTTCTCTCTCAAAAGTGAATAGATGAATACTAAAGCACAATGAAAATAATCTCTCTCTCAAATATACATGATATAGAAAATGGATAAGAACAGAGAGTAGTTGGGTTGGAGTAGATGATTCATGATCTTTGCATGTTTCTCGTTGGTCTTGCTCTTTGTTGAATGTTCCCATATTTATAGATGAGTTGTGATAGCCGTTGGAAGCATTTCAACCTATCCGTTAGAGTGGTGTAGCTTCGTTTGACTATTCTTCGATTTTGAAAACTAGCCGTTGTGGTTGCTGAACACTTCGCTTCCGTAAAGTGAACTTTTGACTCTTCACATCATATCTTCATTGTATTCCTGGAGACATATATTAAACACTAATACAATAAAGTGTAAGAATAATTGGAAGCAAGAAGAGTGAGTTTCATAATTAATTCCATGATTTTCGAAAACTTCAGTATATTGTTCTGTTCTCCTGGGAAGCATTACTCGAGTGTTCACTCGAGTTGTAACCCCTTGCCTTAATTAGCGTAATTAAGATTCGATAATGCATAGTAAAAGGGATTAGAGACCGTTGAATAATTCAAAACTCATTTAAAACTCCCTTCTTGTAGTAGGGACTTCACAAAATTTTCAAAACTTCTTCTCTACGCTGGTCTCTGGTTCAAATATCGAATATAATTACCTATGCAGTTATATCACATTTAAACATGTCAGAGTTTATAACTTAAACCCCAAAAACTCCCAGGTTCATATATATATATCTACAGGGTTTCAGATCCTGATTAGGGGATTACAATACCAGATGTTCAAAACTATTTACAACTCAAAAACGTCATACGGTAATCCCTATCCAAAATGAATTACCAATATGGCCTGAGCTAAATGTCCCTATAGAGTTCTAACTGCTCCAGGTCGTTCGCTTCTCCTTAGAGCCACTCGCCCTGTCTGAAAGGTTAGTCAAAGGAAAGAATGAGATTCAAAAGAATCCCAGTAGTAACGAGACATTTATACCACACATAAGCACACAGCATGTAAGTAAATCATCACACAGCAGCAGCAGCACAAATCAAACTCCACCCTCATCCCCTTTCTCCGCCGGGAAGGCACACTGTCCTAACCCGAACCATTGTTAGCTACTCAGGGACTATTGGCGTGGCAGTGCATACACATAGCCTTATAGCTCATATAGCTATCCGGCTTACACAATTGGCCCGTTGGCCCTCATAAATAGCCTTCCGGCTTTTCACATAATCACAAAATCACACCTCATCCTCATCCCCTTTCTCCGCCTGGAAGGCACACAACCCTTACCTGATATGTTGTTAGCTACTCAGGGATTATTGGTATAACGGTGTTTACACCTATCCATAAATGTCGTAGCATACAAATTTATCACAAATCAATGATTTAACCCACATACAATGCATCACATATGGTACGAAAGAAAAGTCACTACCTTGTTCCTTCCTGACGTTTGCTGGCAGAGTGGGCTCTCGAGGGCGACAAATATCAAATCCTATAAACCAAAATAGGGACAATAGATCAATCTCTTTCCCAAGTTCTTAATTCCATAACACTTTAAGTTGGTATTCATAGGAACTCTTTAGGTGAATATTAAATGCCTAAACATATGCTTAAAGGGTTGGGATGACCACCCACAAAGATCCCTTTTTAGGAAGCTAAACACTAATTTTTGGTCGTCTCACTCAAGCACGGAAGGCCGCACTCGAGTGATGACCCCCAAATTCACTCGAGCAGCCAAAAGTGTCACACTAGAAGTGTTTTCCCGAGAGAAAACCTTGGTATATCTTACACCCTCACTCGGGCACAGCAAACCTCACTCGAGTGAGAACCTTAAATGCACTCGAGCACTAAGAAGTGAGTCACCACGAGTGACTACCCGAGAGCAACCATAAACTCTGAGGTCTTAAACTGACTCCCTCACTCGAGCATGCCCATGCTTACTCGAGTAGGATCATATCTCACTCGCAAGTCAGGAAGTGTGCTCGCAGTTTCTGCCTGAAGACTTAACTAATATTCTCAGAGTTTCACATCGTGCTCGAGTGAGATCCTCCCTCACTCAAGTGATGCCTATCATATGCCAAATCACAGCAACTGATATGGTTTTCCAGAATTGACTAATTTGCTACCAATGATCCTAAGACTTGTTCTAAAACTCATTCTCACTCATTTTAACACAAGGAACCCATTGGTAACTTGAAAACAACCTAATTTCAACTCAAACAACACATTCATATCTCTAGGTCACTAGATCGCCCAAAACCACAATTTGCCAAACTTCCTCTTTTCAAATCCAAACTAAAACCATTAACTCCCATACCCTATTTGGCATCTATTCCACCACATTACATCACTTAATTCATATCTTCTAAAATCACAAGAAATCAGGGAAAAAATCCAGAATTTACAAAACCAAACCAATGGCCAAAACAATTATACCAAAATGCATTAAATGTTTACCTCTCTCTTTCCCAAATGTGGTTTCCTTTATTCTTCAACTTCTCAAACTTCACAATCTCTTAAATACCACAAATGAAAATTCTGAAACCATAGAAGTCAAGCTCTCAACCTCTTGAACAACATCAATGAAGAGTGTTTGAGCATATAAGGGCATTTGCTTACCAAAACTTAAGCTTTTCTCTTTCTCTTTCTTGGCTAGTTCAGTAAAAATGAAGGAGGATGAGAGAGATGAGTTGATGAAGATTTTCCCATTCCCCATGCTTCTTCACCGACTTGAGAGAGAGAGGGAAGAGTGTTTGAAAATTTGACCTCATCTATGGTTCATATTTTGCCACTTGGCACCATCTCCTTCTTCCTACCATAATTTCATATGGACTTGCATGCATAGAATTCCACCTAATGCTCTTTCAATCCTAGCCATTGATCTTGATTACCAAGGAGTTTCCTCTTCGATAGCTGACCAGTCAGTTGGTAAATTTACCGTTTTGCCCCTGATTATCACAATGCTTACTAAACCATCATTAAGCACCTTTATATCACATTGCACAACATATACTTCAAAAGTGCTTAATTATCACTAATTACATCACTTTGAAGTTATTAATCCTTGATTACAATTCAGGATATTACATGAGTAAGCCTAGGTAATTACTCGAATGAGCCCTTGAGTAATCCCATTCAAAATCTGGCCGAGAGCATTTCCAACTTCATTACTCGAGTGATCCCTCAAGTAATGTTTCTTTTCCTTATATGGTACTCGAGTAGTCCCTCGAGTGATGTGAGTCATTTCTTGGTCGAGAGCTACTAGAAGATTTCTTCTCTAGTTACTCGAGTGATCCCTCGAGTAAGCTCTTAAATAACTTTACAAATTACTCGAGTAGTCCCTCAAGTGATATCATTTAAATCTTGGCATAGAGCATTTCCAACTGCATTACTCGAGTGGTACCTCGAGTGAGGTTTCAAATAATTCTGCATATTACTCGAGTAAGCCCTTCAAGTGAATTCTTGATTTTGATTCGAAACATGGTAAATTGTATATCATCGGAACGCCCACATCATCTACATTCCAATGCAAAAAAAATCACCTCCAAACTCATTTTGTACAGAAAGTTATGATCCAAAGAATATCTTCTGCATTTAGACAAAGTTTGAAATCACGAGCATCAACTTCCAGAAGGCATAGATCTTAGAATATAACTTGAAATTTGACAAATTATATATCCTTAGAAAGCTATTTAAGTCTAATTTCATATGGCACCGGTTTTGTTTTAATCTAATATGTATTTTGAGAGTTATGTCCAAAATACCGAACCTTGTTCTGGTACAAGATGCTGATTCATGTGTCAACTTCAACAGATCATATCTCTCTCATCTGAACTCCTTTTAATGTGATCTTGGTCTTCATAGTTCGTGTTGGGAGTCTAGTTTCATATGCTATTGGTTTTAGCTAAATCCGACTTGTGGTTAGAAAGATATCATCAAAATACTAAACCTCTATCATAACGCACGAAAGCAGAGTATCATTACTCGAGTGGTCACTCGAGTAAACTTCAAGTAACTCTGCCGATTACTCTAGTAACCACTTGAGTAATCACCTCCAAAATGAGGTAGTGCCATATTACTCGAGTGATTACTTGAGTAATCCTCCCCGAAGGTACCATAACTTCCGTATACATCATTTTAGCTTTGTATTGACCCATTCCAACTTCCGTTTGACCATAGAAACCTCCTATATCATTTATAATAGCTTGGATCTAGATATTCTCATGTGATCTTACAAGTTCTTCTTTCAATAATCTCTTTCTTCTTGTTTTGCCACTTGATGATTATTCTTTATAACCCAACTAGATATCTTCTTGAATTGATTATCATTTTTCATAACCCAACTAGATATCTTCTTGAATATTTTCAATCTTCTTCTTTCTTTGCTTAACTAATCTTGAATCTTGATATTCACATTAGATCTTACAATTTCTTCTTTCTTCATTCCCTTGCCTCTTGATTTTCTTCTTGATGATCATTCTCCACATATGAGGCATTATAACATCAACCCATCATCGAGTTTATGAATAATCTATAAGATATACAACATTAAATATAGTAGTTAGTCAATGTAAAGAATAAGTATATCATACAAACCTTTTGCTCTTAATACTTGACATCTATATTTGACATCATCAAAATTATTCATATCTAACAAGAAGTTCCCATGAGTAGCTAGGAATGAATGGTAGATATAAGGGTCCAAATGATAACATCTTATGATGTAGATCTTAAGTATCATAGCCAGGAAAAACATACATTTGATATATCTCTATAAGAGATGTGCTTTCAAAGAAGAAAAGCAATCGTTCAATGACCTTTTGCCGACAGAATGTTGGTAAATCCCCTTATTAAGCTCGGAGTTTGATATTCATTAAGTTAGTAATGATCATGGGGCACAAATAGAATATAAGGTCTTAAACATTTTTTATCTAAAGATAAAAAAATAGTATGTATGTTATGATTAAATATATGCAAGGTTATGATTAAATATTTGCATGTTCTACAAGTCTAAAAAGGTCGATTCACTCACACGAACAACCATCTTCCCACATTTCACAAGGGTATAGGAGGGTAAATGAGTAAATAGTAATGCCCCAAATTTCGATTAAGGGCTAATGATGATTATTGATAATGAAATTAATGTGGGAAAAGGATTTTGGTGAAATAGAAGTGAATTGTGACTCGAATTAATTATTGAAAATGCCCAACACCCTGTATTTTAGCATAATTATGTGGCAACGTAATTTTATGCTAAAATAGGGGAAAATGGCGCATGGAGAAGAAAAAAGAATTAAAATATGTGTTATGTGGCAATTTAAGTAAAATGCTATAGTTAGTGGGAAAAATTGGAAGAATGGAAAATTACTGGCCAATTAGTCAGTTATTAATGAAGAAATTAATTACTAACTAAAAGAGATGAGGAGTGTGAATAAATGGCTAATGAAGTTGTTAATGTAACCATGTGGTTACTTATTTGGTGAGAAATAAGGGAATTAGGACATGTGATAAGCTAATATGATGATAGTTGTTGAGAAAAGTCAAAACCCATCATATTTTATTATTTTTCTTCTCCCTTCCTCCCTTGAATTCAGCTGAAGAGTATAGGCATGGGAAGAGCCCATCATTTCTCCATCTTCCTCACACTCTCATCTCTCATTCTTCTCTCCATTTTCGGTAGCCATTAGAGCCAAGGAAAGAGAAAGAACTCAAGGTAAGTTTCATGCCATTTGACCCTCCAAATGAACTCATATGTCAAAACTTCCTTCTTTAATCTTGTTCCTTGGGTTGAGGGCTTCATTATTATGGTTTGAGATTTTCCATTGGTGGTGTTTTGAGCACTCAAGAAAATCTAGAGGTTGGAGAAACAAGGAACAAGTTTGGGAAAGTTGTTAAGGTGAGTAAGAGAAACATTTCTACATAAGTTTTGTGGCATTTGATTGAGCTTATAATTTCTGGGAATTTTGCCCTATTTTTGAAAATTAGGGACATTGAGTGTATGGCATGTTGTGGACATAGAAATTGTAATACCCCAAATTTTGAGACTCGAGGCTAGAGAATAAGCCTGAGATTAGTGGATTGCTAAGCCCCGGTTTAGCAAGATCCCAAATTGTGATTAGGAGTTAATGACTACAAAAGTGGACGTGGTTAGTGATTAATGAACCTTTTTAGAGAATATAAAGTGGATTGTAGTCGCTTGTGTTATGAGCAACGCCAAAACCCTATATTTGAGTTCAATTGTGGATTAACATCCAAATTGACTTGGAATAGAGGGAATAATTGAATGGGGTATCGTGATGGAAATGGTGTCATGTTGTGGTATTTAATCATTGGAATTGATTTAAATTGGATTGGACACATTGGTTGCAAAACTAGAAATGTTGTCCAGTGTGAATTCTGTCTGGGCAGTCCGTTTGTGTGAACGTTTTGAATGACCAAATGGTGTCTAAAAATTCTGAAACTTTCCAGTATTATAGTTCACATCTCAAGCTTCAAAATGGTCATATAATTTGTGCCATTTCGTTTTGTGAACTAGGAGATATAACTGTCCAAAGTTTGGGATGGAAACTGAACTCTGTTTTAGGGCAGTGATGAGTTTTATGTAATTCTGGAATTGTGTGGTGATTTTTAGTAATGACCAATATTTTTCCTATGAAGAGGACTTAAATATCTTTCATTTGGCTTTGGAATCACCTCATTTCAATTTTTCTAGAATTAGTTATGATATTTCAAAGTTTGGGCAGAAAATCTGCCAGAAAATCCGAAAATGGGAATTATGACATCATCTCAATAAAAGATGACATCATCATGGACTTAAAATATTTCCCATCTTCTTCTTTCTCTCATTTCTGTCGTGAGTTGCAGCTGAAAAGAGAGAGAGACGTTTGGGAGCTCTTAGAGAGAGAAAGAGGAGAAATCTCACAAGGTAAGCCAATTTCTCCGACGATCTAGCTCCTAACGCGTATAACCTTGCTTCTAAGCTTCTCTTTCATGTTCTTTAAGGTGTTGGAAGCTCAATTTTCATGGTTTAAAAGGGGCTAGGGTTCAGCCATATTGAGTAAAAGCTATTGGGAGCTTGAGGTAACTTCCAAACTCTTGTATATTGACTATTCTGGCTGCTGTGGGCAATTTAATCGGTGAAATTTCGCCGGATTGCCATTGGTTGTAAAAATGGAAAATGGGTTTCCCTAGGGGTTATGCTGCCCAAATTGGTACTAAATGGTAGTTGTAACCTAATGGAATAGTCAATAAAGTGGTTAGGAGTAGAAAAGAACGCGTTTACGGAGCCGAAACCGAAAAACCCCAATTTTTCCCGGAGTACATGTATATTTCGGCCAAGGCTATAAATGGGTCTTAGAGTTGGATTTTCAATGATTTGATGATTCCATTGAGTTCAGGAGCAAAAATTAGGTGGGGTTACAGTTGGGCACTTTTTCAGAAACGGCTGAAAAAGCATAATTACGAAAACGCCCCTGAAACCCTTAAAGTAGGGCTGTCAAGGGTAATTTTGTAATTTACATTGAATTTGATAATTTCAAGTTTCTGAAATGGATTCCTTGGGTGAAAATATGTCAGAATAGCCCATGTCAAAATTTCAAGAAAAGTACAGCCAGACCGGGTACGGCGGGGCCGGGCCGGGTCCCGGGGGTATTTTAGTAAATTTTCAATATAGCCTCATATAACCCCCAGAAACACTATGGAAGTGTCTAAATAGTACATTTGACATTGTAGGACCAAATGTGAAGCCCCGAGTTGCTGGCACGCAAATCGAGGAGAAAAGATTGGAGGTAGGGGACTTACCTTACTTGCATGTATTTGATATCTTTGCTTGTGTAGTGATGTATGTGATTGCTTTACGTGATTGTGTAGAGCATATTTGAATAAATGAAGCTCTGTTTCTGTTTTGCTGTGGCCATAGTTTTGTTACATGAAACATTGAGCATACAGAAATGTCATTATGTGGCATGCATCTAGATAAAGCTAAAATGTCATACACATAGCATCTATCATGCATGCATTATGGTATCTGTTTCCTACTGAGATTCTCTCGAATCTCACCCTCCCCTACCAACAATTTAGACAGGGCAAGTGGCTCGTGGAGGGAGCGGCTAGGACTCCTTCGAGATGAGAGTTGGTAGTTGGTTACCAAGGCGTTGTGAAGACTGTAGATGATTCGGTTGAATATATGGTTATGAATGTGAGATGAGATTGTGTAATCCCCATTTGAAGAACTGAAATGGGCAATTGTACCCTATGTATCTTTAGTGAAGGTATGTACTAGAGATTGTCGGGATGATTAAGTTGTCCACTTTGATATTTATATGAATGTGATTTATCTTCGCATAGTAATTGTATTCGAAATGTGAATATGAGACCAAGTTTATAAATGATTTCAAAAAGTATTTGTGAAAACCCCGTCATGTGATGGGTTAGTAAATGTTATTTGATTATTATTGGTCTCTATTTCATTTTAATCACGTATTTCGGATATAATTACGGAGGGGGTTACAGAAATGGTGTCTTGTTATATGTTTTGACTAGATAGAATTGATTTGAGTTTGAAATGTCAAGTTTGGCAATTTTGGGATTTTGTGTTGAATGTTGCATAAAATAGAGCATGATAATGGAATGAGAATTTGGTTATTTTGATATTTTTATTGGATTCCGTGTGGAAAATTGTGTGGGAGTAGTATTGGATGAGAATTTTGGAACCAATGGAAACACATGTTAAAAATTGGAAAATTCTAACAAGTGAAACTTAGTACTAGGATATTGGTTTGCATGGACGTTTTGAATAAGCAAATGGTGTCTAAAAATTCTAAAATGTTCCAATATAATATTAGACATTCCAAGCTTTAAATTGATATAATATAGAAGTCATTTTGATGTGTATATTGGGAGTAATGAATTTCCAAAGTTTGAAGTCGAAACTAGGATCAATTATGGAAAACCAAAAGGAATCATTGAATTCTGTATTTTTGTCGTGGTGGCTGGTAGTGGCTCATATTTTTCCTCTATATAGGACTTAAATAGCTTTCCATAGGCTTTGGAATTATCCCATTTCAATGTTTCTACATTTAGTTATGATTTTTGGAATTTCAGCCAAGAAACAGAAATTTTCTTGGCCGCAGCTCAAAAGCTTCTGTCAGGCTTTTGGCTGCAACCAGAGGACTCTTGGCTGTAGCTAAAAACTTTTTGACCTCTTTTTGGCTGCCGCCAGAAGACTCTTGCTCGTAGCCAAAAACCCTCTGAGCTATTTTTTGTCGCAATCAAAGATTTCATGGCCACAGCCAACCCCCAAAAATCAGTATTTTCACTTCTAAAAGGTGGTTTTTGGTATAGTCTTTCCCAACCCTTTAGGCATATGTTTAGGCTTCTAGTAGCCACCTAAAGGTTTTAAATGATAACCAACTTTAAGTGTTTTGGAATTAAGTTAGGGATTAGAGAATAACTCTTCGCCCTTAATTATGGTTTTAGGATTTGATATTTGCCTTGCCTAAAAGAGACCAGTGCCAAAGCAAGCGCGGAAAGACCAAGGTAGTGACCTTTCTCTTATGTTGTGTATGATACAATGTATGCATGACTTATCATTGAAATGTCATTTTGAAATATGTCGTATGAAACTTTGCTATTGTGAAACGTGTGGATGTGAAATATGCCATCGTGCATTGCAATATGAGCAGTCGTAGGAGGTGATGCACGTCATACCTACCCCTGCCATTGTAATTGCCATTGTTACGTTGTGGTATTGTGAATTGCCCACTATTGAGAAACATGCCGGTATGGCTATGTTATTGTGAAATATGTCGTATGGGACCCTACTTTTGTGATACATGTTGATGTGAGATATGTCGTTGTGCATTGCAGCGTGAGCAGTCGTGGAAGTGATGCAAGTCACACCTACCCCTACCATTGTAAATGACGTTGTTTTGTTGCTGTGTTGTGATTTGCTTACATGCTTTGTGGTTGTGCATACTATGAGTGAATTATTACTACTAGGATTCTTTAGAATCTTATTCTTTCCATTAACAAACCTACAGACAGGGCAATCAATTCAAAGGAGAAGCAGGTGACGAAGGTCGGTTAAGCTCCTAGTTAGGGGTTTTACATTCATGCTATTACTATTGGATATTTTGTTGGGGATTTAATGTACTTGTTGTATTTATTGGAATAGTTTCATGTAATCCCCTGTAAGGAAACTGTAAATAGGCGAATGTGCCTTGTAAACCCTTAGATGAATTAATAGAACCTGAATATGTCAGGAATTTTTGTACACTCTGATGTGCCTGAATGAAATCAAACTGCACAAGCCAATTATATTCTTGAAATGTGAATATCAGACCATATTTAACAAGTTTTGAATAAAGTTTTTAAAAACCCTTCTTTGGGATTGAATTTTTAACGAGTTTTAAATCATCTTCTGGTCTCTAATTCAATGTAATTTCATAATTGTGAACTTAGTCTCAGCCTTTAAGGAAAAGAGGGTTACATTTGTGGTATCAGAGTAGTGATTCCTGGCAAGGGTAGTTTTGCTAGGATAGTAGCATTAGTTCTTTGACTTAGTAATAGAAGATAGCTGTCAGTGGTTGTGTATACACATGAATATTCATGTTTGTTGGTATATGAGTTTTAAGGAACATGTGTATACACCTAGTGTGATATTGATGTTGTAAATCATTTGTGTTAGAGAGGAAAGAACACAATGATTTGACCAGAGATTTGATGAGTAAAACCGGAGGTAGGAGAAATAAGTCATAATCTACCGATCTCATACAGTGGATAATGGGTATACTGTTGGAGTAGCAAGATATGATCTATAAATTGAGGGATAAGCTCTGAGAGGTGATAGAGAACGAAATGAAGTTAGAGTTCAAGTGACACAAGACAAGGCAAAATACGAAGAAATGACAAAAGGCAAGATTTGATCCCTAAGGGCTGAAGGTTGGCTAGTCCGACTCGAGAAAATTTTTTAAGTGTTAGAATGCCAACTGTGGTAAGGGTGCTGCTGGCCGTTACTCCTCATATCTACGACGCATGGATAATAAGAAGTGGAGCTCTGATATATTAATTAAAGGATTGAGGTGTGAAATGAGGAAACAGTTGGCCTCCAGACCATTTACTAAATTTAATAAGCTGTGGAGGAGTGCCGAATGGTGGAGGAGTATGCAAAAGTTAAGCGTGCTCAACCCAGGAAAATCCTAGGATGGGTGGCCTTGAGAAGTTGAGTTAGTAAAGTCATGGAGACTTGAGGAATGATTAGGATCTTGAGGTTTCTCTATGACTAATGATCATTGAAGTGAGATGGTTTAAAGGGTGCTTAAATGCACGGAGATATTGATAATGTAAGCATTGATTTTGAATTGGGACAGTTCTGTCACGACAAATACTTCCAGAAAGGTCAACTTGATAGGGATATGGCAATTTGAGGCATAGTAAATGTTTTGTGATTTCTCCAAGCTAAGTAATGATCCTTAGTAACACTGTAGATTTAAAGGAATGTAGATACAATATATGGCGCTATATGAGGAGTGGTGACCATATCATTTGTTGATCTTAGGAGATCCAATCTGATGATATTGAAGGTTGGGAATAGGCCTGAATTGATCTAAGCAAAATAGTGCTTAGGTTGAAATGAGAATTGGTTGCACTGTGGTTCTAATGCATGACAGGAACTCAAACCATATGAACCTGATGGATATTATTGAACCTTCAGTAATGTTTTGAGGTTATTACCCAAATACTGTGAAGAGTAGAGTAGGCGCTATTAACCTTGATTCTTAACGGAACCTATTGGGTATAATTGAGGAAAATGATTTTCAATGTATGTGATATTAAAGCTCTAGATTTTATGCTGAACCTAAATGTTGGGTTAGAAACCCTAGGCTGTATGATATTATATGCCAGTGATGTTATAGTAGACTTGTGTGTCTAAAGGCCTTAAGACCTAGGGGACCAGTGTGCCTTTAAGCTAGTAGATATACTTAACTTGTGTTGGGTTAATGATGCTCTGTGAAAATGAGAAATGTGATTTCTCGGTTCAGCTAATATTGAGGTTCTAAGAGTTGAATTGTGATCCAAGGATCAAACTCAATAGTTGAACTGATTCTTAGGAATTTGATTTGACCTGGACGATCTGAGGTACTAGAACATGATATGAAAATTAATTAAAATGTGTATGAGGTTTCTCGAGGATGCTAGTTGCTAATCTAGCATAAGGAAAGATCTTGATAATAGAATATTCCCATATTAAGTGAGAATAGTTCTCGATAGAACAATGAGTGGCTATGGAATATGGTCTCACGGTTGAGACAGAAAATCAATATGAGTGGCTTTCGGATTCCCTGTATAATATGGGTGGAGTATGTCGATAAAGGTAGTAGAATTTGTGAATATACCAGTGTGAATTGGTATGAAAGTCCATATGCAATGGCCTGGAATAATTTGAGTTGACATAGGCAAAGAGCGGGCATAAAGGAACATAGATTGTGAGTACTGTCAAGTGTAGTGGGAGGTTCCTATGGGACTCCTATTAACTCAACTTGACATTGTTGATGCACACATGAAGAGATAAACCTCAAAGTGCGTAATGAAAGCATAGCGAAAGTGATGTGTTTAAAAATTGCTCTGTGCAGAAGCTCGAGGCGGTAAGAACGATATGTTAGTTATGGCTTCTGGAAGTAAAACTTCAGGGGCATGTTATCTTGTGAGAAGGGGCCTCAGAGGATCCCAGTATAGTGGAAGTAATGCTAAATTGGCAGAGGCCAGAATCTGTTATTGAAACGTGTAGTTTTGGGTCTTGTTGTAATACTGGAGGATTCATTCAGAATTCTTTTTGGATTGTTTTGCCGATGATCAAGCTCACATGAAAGGAACAGCTGTTAAGTAGGATGAATGATGTGAATGAGGTGTATGTTGTGAGAAAAGCTTAAGGAGCTGAAGGTGAAATTGTCAAGGGCTAGCTCAGTGGTGCCATGTCTCGCCAAGCACTTAAACTTAACCCCCAGGTTGGGTGTTCGAGTTGTGGAAAGGTGAAAGGAAATCCCAAGAGGGGACTATATTCCTTTGAGTACATCACCACGCCAAGAGTCCTCCGATAGCTAACAACAGTTTGGGTGAGGGCTATATGCATCCCAAAAGGTGAAAGAGGATAAGGGTAGGGAGTGACAATGTCGTGTATTGTGATATGAATAAGTTGGGATTAAGGTATGACCATATGCAGTAGAGCAAAGCTAGTTTAGCTGATGATGAATTCGACTACATGATAGAGGGTTCTCACTTGTGATGGCACTTACCCCAACATGGCCAGCATGGCTAGCCACTAGGTTGGTTGTAACAGTGTTGACCCTAGGCCGAGAGGCGGTGCCTAAAACTTAAATCTGCTATGAGTCTATAGTAACTCTTTTTCTTCTATCATGTATAATGTTGCATGTTTGTGCTAGTATTGAATTGTGACAAATACAGAAGTTGAATTGATATACGAAAAGCGAAAGCTAAGGTATTGTTGCAAATAGCAAAAGCTAAGGTATTTTTGCAAACAGCGAAAGATGAGGTATATGTGAATATAGCGGAAGTTGTCGTTATGTTTAGTGAACCTGTGGTACTTTTAAGTTAATCCTGGAAAGGGTGACTAGATTGAGCAGAGTGGTCACCTATGCCTCCCAACTGCTGAGGTCTTATGGAATGAGGTATCTCACTCGTGATCCAGAGCTTGCGGCGATTGTGTTTGTGTGATAATGGTTTTTTGAGGCAATCGTACGTTGTGGCGATTACATTTATGTGGCAATTGTGTGGTGTTAGTGTTCGTGTCAAAGATGTGGCACTATTACCTATATGGTGTGACAGTAGAACAGTACTGTGACCACGGGAGTCCCAAGTATTGTTTGATCAGAAAGAAACGAATTTAAGACAGTACAAGTGTATGGAGTTACTAAAAGAGTACAACCTGGAGATCAAGTATCATCTGAGTGAAATTAATGTTGTTGCTTAAGTGTGTAGTCGGAAGATGATGCGAATTGTTGCAATAATGATAGAGAATGTCGAGATTTAAATTTCTCGAATCAAATTGTATGTGTAAGTATAGTGTTCCCAAGGGGAAGTGACCTAATGATTGAGATTGAAGAGGCTTAAAGCCAAGATGAACGAGTACAGTCTATTCGAATTATGATCAAATGAGGTGAAAACCTCTAGAGTTTGAAAACAGAGATCACATGCTTGTGAGAGTGTCTCCGGGTACAGGAATTGGTAAAGTGATTAAGAGAATGAAACTGAGCCACGAAGTATTAGTCTGTTCAATTGCCACAAATACGCATGTCTTCCTTAGGCTACTAGATTTGATTCTTAACTTTAAAAATTCATAACTTAATCTAGAAAAATCCAATTAATGAGTTGGTTCAAGGTCCTATGCAATGCTCTTTAAGTCCTCTGTATAGAAAAAATATCACTTACTGGCACTCATACACACAAGTGTCCAAAAATCGTCGATCATCCAAATTGTTCCAAAATTTGTTCCAGATTCAGTGCCTCAACTTTAAAAATTCATATCTTACAATATACTAACCCAAATAAGGCATATTATTTATCAATTTAAAGCTTAAGATATCTTCTATTAATTTGGAAAATATCATGATCATTAGACAATGTTTAACTATTCAAAAACATGTCACAAGAAGTCTGCCTCCTAGAAAACGCAATCTGGTAGCAACTACCTTAAGTTCCAAAGTTTGGGTTTTCTACCCAATCATCTAAGAATCATAACCATCGGCTATTATCATACAATTTTGTGTGTAGAACTCATTTCTAACCTTAAATTCCTCAAAATCACATTCCTTCCTAAATTTCCAAGTCTGGCCGAAACTTAAGTGTTTATTGGCCAAAATCCTGTTTTCTATTCTGGTGTTCCCGAAATCAGTTCCTCACCTTTATCCCACACCATTTTTCATTCTAAACCCATTGGAAACCTCAAAATAATCAAAATCATATTATTTCCGTAGGTTCTTTGTTTGAACAAAAATCAAGGCAGCATGAAGACATATCAAAACCTCAAAGATATTTGGTTCAAATCAGAGTTTATACTTTCCTCTATACGATTCCATATCCAATTCTTGATTTTGGCGGCACATCCACCTTGTAGATGGCACCAAACACCTCTAATCAAGAATCCAAAACTATAGAAATGTTGCTCTCACTAAAAGGAACAACATTAGAGAAGGCTCTGGGAGCTAGAAAAGCGATTTTGGAGGTGAAATCGACTCGAGAGCTCAAGAAAACTAAGTTTTTCTCCACCTTCTCTCCTCTATATTTTTCCTTTGAAACTAAGAGAAAAGAATGTTTATTTAAAAAAGGAAAATAAGAAAAAATATATTTATTTATAAAATAGGACTTGACTTTAGAGCAAGGCCTATGACCTATGTACCCTTTAGAGGATCAATGCCTATATAGTTCAGGGTAGGGATGTGTGTCAGTGGGTGTCTTTTAGGAAAACGTTCCTTTAATTTATTTGTTAAAAATATTTTTTTTTGGTTTTTGTTGTTTATATTAAAAAAACAATTTCTTTTTTTCTTATTTGAAAAAGATTCTGCATTAAACTTCCTACGAAGATTTCAATAACCTCACATGGAAGAATAATCATTTTCATGCATGTCGAGGTTCCAAAAACCACACATGGCATAAAAATATTTTGAAATCTTATGCTCCTTTTCATAAAAAAAAAAAAAGAGAAGCTTTTGTACTTTTATTTGTAAAAATTGGTTTTGAATTATTATTTAAAAAAGGAGCAACCCATATTGGTATGCCTGCAGAGGTTTTAAAAATCCCACATAGCATAGGATAGAAGATAGGGGTGCTAAAGATGGAAAGAAGATCAAAATATCATGTGGACAAAATAACAACAAATATACAAATCAAATTCATTTGTCACAAGCAAGGTTTTGAAACCCTAACCGGTCAGTTCAGACCAGAAATCAGTAAACCGATCCAATCTCAACAGCAACCCGGTTCACTATTTTTTTTCAAAAAATAATTTTTTTATTTTATTTAGAATTTCATATTAATAGCCCTGAAACCTTCAAATTCTCATCGGTTTGGCCTCAGGTTAGCTCTGGTCTGACCTATTGACCCTTAACCTAGTACCCTAACCGATTTAGTGGCCGGTCCAGGTTTCTGATCCTTAGTCACATGATTAAACAAGGTGTGAATAAGAGCAAGAGACACAAATCATAATTCAGCAACTCAAGCATATATTAAGGGGGCACAGAGAGTTAAAGGAACGCACCTTTCAATATTGTTTGTGCCGATTATCCATCAAAGTTCAAAGGTAATTCTAATGTCAACAAGCATTACGCATTTAATGGGGATTTTAACACTTTTTCAATACACTCAGCTCTTGAGCAACAACTCAAAGAGTTAATCTCTCACAATTCGCTCCACTTTTCACTTTAAACCTCCCATCCGCCTTTTATCCATGCACAAAAGAAAAAGAAGAAGAGGGTAAGAGTAAAGAAACAACCAAGGATTAACAGGAAGAAGTTGTATAATTATTGGAAACTCAAACCAACTATCAAACTTTTGCTCTTCAAAAGAATATTAAAAAAGGAGTGTTAGAAAAGAAGTAGCTTCTGAGGTAGTTTGGTTTTGCTCTCTCTTGGGAATCACATCTAGTTTTTCTGTTTTGGTCCGACATGGGAGATATCCATCACCAAAAATTGCCACCAGATCAGCCATCCGATCTCCTAGCTTGTGGAAGTAACAAGAAGAAGAAAAATTCCTCTTCTTCACAAGTGGAAATGGACATTCAAATGACTGTCGAGGTTACTCCAGAGAACGTATTAGAGGATGATACCCTCATGGAACAGGGAAATAATGATATTAATATGTAGGATAGTCCAGTCAAGAAGCATACTTCCTATAAGGATTCTCTTATAGGATTTAATGGCATTGAGAATTTGGGGGATTTCCTGGAGGATGAGGCTTTACCGTCTGACATTATGAATAAGGAATGGGAGATGCTTGAACTAACAGAGGAAGTTCAGAAGCTTATGGAAATTCATCTAGTGGTCCCAATTTCTGCAGAGGAATACAGTGAATGGTGCAAGCCCTGGAATGGAGCTTTGATGCTTACGGTGCTAGGAAAGAAATTTAACATTTAAAACCTCAAGACTCATCTGAGAAGATTATGGAAAACCTCTGCTTTTGATATAATTGACTTAGCCAACAATTATTTCATTATTTGATTTATACAGAAGGAGGGATGGGCTCAGTTATATCATACAATTCTGTATGAGGGACCGTGGGTGATTCAACAACATACAATGACTGTCCAGCGTTGGTCACCGCATTTTGACCCCTTCAACAACCCTCTGAGACATGTGGTGACGTGGATCAGGATTCCCAATATCCCAATGCAATGCTATAATACCACATTTATAACAAGATTGGGAAATAAGATTGGGAGAACAGTTAAGGTGGATCTACTTACCCCTTCAGAGTTACCGTTCGAAGCTGCCAAGGTTGAAAGGGGAAGATATGCACGCATTTGTGTGGAGTTAGACCTGTGCAAGCGACTTGTGTCAAGGGTAATTGCAGCGAATTTGGCTTATCAAGTGGGGTATGAGGGATTAAATCAAATTTGCTTTGCGTGTGGACGCTACAGTCATCGGAAAGAGGCATGCTCATAGACTTATGTGAATTATGGCCAAACCAATTCCAAGCCTCCAAGCAAGTATAATCAAAGTAATCCTAAGGCACCACCGGAAAGGAAGGAACCGAAAGTTGAGGAGAGCTTTGGGTCTTAGATGATAGTAAGCAGATCTGATCATCCGCGGAATTCGAAGAGCTATCATACTAAATAGGGGAATGCGGAGCATAGCACGGGCATGAAGGGAAATAGGGGGATGAAGAAAACACCTCTTAATTCGAGGTTCAACGTCCTTACGGAGCTTAAGGAAGAGGAGCCGATTGTGGAAGCAGACCGGTGACGGCAGGCTTGGGTTCAGGTTAGTGACCGATCACTTCAAAGTCGGCCGAGAGTGGCTTGCGAGGGAGACGAAATGATGACCGAACAGCATAGGGGTATGGCAAATGCAGATCTGGTGCAGAAGCTAATCCAGAAGGAAAAGGCAGTGGAGGGGCCCACAAGGAAAAAAAAGTCAAACCACTTGGGAATAGATTAACACGTGGTCCAAGGCAAGTGGAGTTTCATGCTCCAAATGAGAACCGAATGGAGACAAGTAGGCTTCAGAAAGGGAATTACTAAACTGGAGTGGACTGAAAAGCATCGACTGGGCCTATTTCCATAATGGGCTGAAGGGAACATAGAATTGTAGGAGGAAATGCTACACAAGTGGGCTCAGTTTCTTTAGTTCCAAATATTTGGGAGAGCTCAACAGCCAATGGTATTCTACTTTTAGAGGGCCCACCTCAAATCGAAGGGGATCCGAATGCATGGTTGAAGGCAAAATTTGAGCATAGTAGTGCCAGTGGTATGGAGACAGCAGCAAACACATATTTAGAGGATGATATTAGGGATGATTTCATGCAAGCAACACAGCAAAATGAGGTTTTAGACAATGGGGGGATCCAGGAGGCACAGCTTCAGGGTCACTTATGTGATTTTATAAGTTCTTGTGCTTATCCCATCTCTTTTATAAATGATTATAGCTTCATGGAATTGTAGGGTTGCTGGAAATAGGATTTTTCCAAGCACTGTAAAGCACATGGTTCAAAAGTATAATATTGATATCTTATGTTTAATTGAGACTAGAGTTAGTGGTACTTGGGCAGATAGTGTTTTGCGTAAGCTGGGATTTAGTAATTGAATCCGCCTGGAAGCCTCTGGTTTTGTGGGGGTATTTGGCTTTTGTGGGATGATAGGAACACTTCAGTGAATTATATATGTTCTAGTACCCAATTTATCCACTATAAGCTTGAGGATAAAAGGAATCATGACTCTTTTGTGGGCACTTTTGTGTATGGGGAGCCAATAGGTAATAGAAGAATGGCTCTATAGAGATCTCTTGAGCATATTGCTTTAAATATGGTGGATCCTTGGATGGTGATTAGGGATTTTAACTCATTTCTTGAGCTTACGGATAAATTAGGAGGTGCTGAACCATCTGTTAAGGCCATGGAACAATTTTCTAAATGTGTTAGAGTCTCTCAACTTATGGAAATCCCTTATGTGGGGGGGAGGTTTACATGGGAAAAGAGTGCCGTAAAAGATAGACTTGACTAGGGATTTTGTAATCCTCTGTGGGAAATGAGATATCCACATAGGAAAGTCTTTTACTACCTTCGGTTTAAATCTGACCATCAACTTTTGGTGGTTGCTGAGGAGCCCACTCACCATATTCACAGGAGAGAATATCCCTTTAAATACCAGCCTGCATGGACCTTAGAGAAGACTTTCCCTGAGATAGTTACAAAGTCCTGGGAGAATGAGGATTGGTGTGGAGGAGTAACTAAATTTATTAAAGAGGCTATATCCTGGAAATCTGAAGTGATTGGCAGTATTCCTAGGAAGAAGCAGAACATTCTTAGACGGTTGGAGGGCATTGATAGAGCTCAAGCTAATAATAACTCTAATGGTCTGTATAAATTGGAGAGATCTCTCTAACAGGAATACAGTAAAATAAGTGCACAGGAAGAATTAGTATAGTACCAGCAATCTAGGAGTAAATGGCTGGCTTGGGGAGATAAAAATACTAGGTTTTTTCATGCTTCGACAGTTATCCAGCGGAAAAGGAACAAAATTCAAGCTCTTCAGGATAACAACGGTAATTGGATTACCGAATAGGAGGATCTCAGGATCATGGTTGACAGTTTCTTCTAGGACTTGTATCTAAGGATAATTTCCTTATGGCTCCAGCGGATTGGCCTATGGATTTTCCCCCTTTGACAAGTCAGGATGATAATCTTATCCATAAGGATGTTGATGAGTTTGAGATAAAAAATGCGGCTTTCACAATTAGTGCTTTCAAAGCGCCAGGTCCCGATGGACTGAACGCCCATTTTTTTCAATCTCAATGGGATCAGATTGGTACAAAGGTGTGTGATTATGTGAAAGATATTTGGCAAAATCCTACGTTGGTCAAGGACATTAATCATACTAACATTGTGCTTATCCCGAAAATTGATAGCCCCAAGACAATGCGTGATTTTCGGCCTATATCACTGTACAATGTAGTATTCAAAATAATCACAAAGATTATAGTTGGCCATTTGAAGAAAGCCATGAACTACCTTATTGATGTCCAACAGTATAGCTTTATTGAAGGAAGACATAGCTCAGATAAAGTTATCATAGCACAAGAGGTCATCCATACAATGCGCAAGAGGAATAGGAAGAAAGGGTATGTGGTTGTGAAGGTCGACATGGAAAAAGCATATGACCGCCTTAATTGGGAGTTCTTGAGATCGACCCTCATTGGCCTTGGAATACGAGGGAATATTCTTACTCTCATCATTAAATGCATCTCGACGGTGTCGATAAAGATTCTCTAGAATGGGGTGGAGTTATCCTCTTTCTCACCGTCTCGTGGGCTTGGACAAGGAGATCCGCTTAGTCCCTACCTGTTTGTCCTATGTATGGAAAGGTTAGGACACCAAATACAGAGAGAAGTGACCTCAGGTCAATGGAAGGGGTTCAAATTCGGGCGTAATTCCCCCGTTTTATCCCATTTGTTCTTTGCCGATGATTTGCTTCTTTTTAGTGAAGCATATACTCTCTAGATTACAGTAATCAAGGAAGTTATAAAAGCTTTTTACGGGGTTTCTAGACATCGGGTCAATCTAGATAAATCTAAGGTGTTCTTCTCTAGGAATGTGAACTTCCCATGGGCGATTCAGCTTAGCGACGAACTGGGGATTGGTATGACCGGGGATTTGGGGAAGTATTTGGGAGTTCCCCTCCTCCATGGCCGAGCCACGAAGCTCATTTACTTCCCTATCATCCAGAGAGTCAGCAAAAGACTGGCGGGTTGGAAGACTAGGTTTCTTAATATGGCAGGTTGATCGGTCCTTATTAAGGCTATCCTTTCGGCCTTACCCGCTTACCAAATGCAAACTTCATTACTTCCTAAGAGTGTTCTACGAGAGCTAGAAAAAATCAGTCGATCTTTTCTATGGAACCAGGGACACGAGGGTAAGAAGATGCACCTCATCGCATGGGAACAAATTAAGCAAGGTAAGGATAAGGGAGGCCTGGGGATTAAAGATCTTCATAACCAGAATGTAGCCTTTATGATGAAACTCTGTTGGGGGTTATTGACAAATTCGGACGCCCTCTGGGTCAAGTGTCTCAAGGCAAAATATAGGTGTACGGATGGGATTTATCCTATGGCACATACTAGCCAAAATGCCTCCCGAGTATGGCGTCGTATCTCCACAGTGTGGGGGCGCTTCTATGCCGGAGTGGGAAGGAAACTGAATGATGGCCGGTCTAGCAATGCTTGGTGGGACCTATGGACCCCAATTGAAGTGCCTCTTATTCACTTGGTTGACCAGAATGTGCATGAAATAGACCCAGGAGCCAAAGTTCAAGACTTTGTGTTGCCAGATGGCAGGTGGAACATCAGAAAGTGGAGACATTATCTTCCACATTGGGTGATTGATATCATTTCTCAGACTACCCCTCCGGGGGGAACATTCCTGATACTTTCTACTGGAGAACAGCCTCAGATGAGAATTTTAGTGTCCGTGCTGCTTATATATTTATTTCCACACACCGAGAACCGAAAGTGCAGTTCCAGTGGCAGAAGATGTGGAAGCTCCCTGTTCCAGAAAAAGTAAAGTTTTTCCTTTGGCAAATGATTCAGGAGCATCTTTCGACTAATTACCTCAGAGCTAGGCGAGGGATCGCCCAGAGTGAGGAGTGTCCTTTTCAATGTCAGAGAGTGGGCGATACATTACATATCATTCGTGATTGTGAGCTCTCAGAGAAGTGTGGTTATATTTTTTTCACCCTAACTTTCGTTTTCACTTTTTTCAATCTGATTTGCAGGGTTGGCTTAGGATGAATACTGCTCGCAATATGGGTTTTGGACTATTCAGGAGGTGGGGTTGGTTTAAGATTTTCAGTCTCATCTGCTGGCTCTTATGGAAGAATGGATGCAAGGTGTTAGATCCCAAGTTTTGATGATAACAATAAGTTAATTATGTTCAAAACATGTTTTTAGAAGGTTAAGAAAAGTTTCCAAGTTACCAAATGCATATTTGAAGTTTTCTGATATCTGCTGTGAAATTTCACTGGAATGCTCGAGCAAGGATTTTGCACTCGAGCATAGATCTCTTCTGTGCTCGAGCAGGTGCGAGTGAAAGCCAGAAAGTGTGTACCCGAGAGGCTTTCTCCCATTATGTTCACTGGATCACTCGAGCACTGAGGTGTGCACTCGAGCAGAGAAGTCATTCTCACTCGAGCACATGCAAGTGAGGGTCTGCGAGTGCTTGGCCGAGAGCAAGTGATAGCATGCTTCCTTCATTCACTCGAGCAGAGACATCAATGCTCGAGCATGGGCATTTTGTGCTCGAGCAAGGTACTGCGAGTGTCTGGCCGAGAGTCATAAAGTTCTGAGAAGTGCAAGTGTGCTCGAGCACACCCGTACATGCTCAAGTGACACATCAATGCTTGCAAGTGAAAATTCTATCCCTCTTCAAGTCTGTTGCGAGTACTTGGTTCAAAGGTATAATTCTTGAGAATATTCTTCTCACTCGAGCAGGAGTCTGTGTGCTCGAGTGAGGGCCCACATCACTCGCGAGTGATAATTCTATCCCTCTGAAATCCTGATGCGAGTGATGGTATTGAGAGCATATTCCCTAAGAATATGCGTCTCACTCGAGCAGAGGTATGTGTGCTCGAGTGAGGGTCCATATCACCCGCGAGTACAAATTCTCACTCTTGTCAAACTGGTGTGCGAGTGATGACCCGAGAAGACACTCCCAGTTGAAAATGAAAGATCACTCGAGCAGAAGAAGTTGTGCTCGAGTGAGACCCCTCTTCACCCGTGAGTGAAGATTTTGTCTCTCTGAAATTTTATGCAAGCACAACCCGATAACAGAGGCATATGAAGGAAAATAGGAGATCACTCGAAGTGAGCCTTTCATGCTCGAGTGATGCCCTGTTTGACCACCAAAAATGCTAAGTATCACAACGTTCATTCCGAATATAGTTTATTGTTATTTATTCATATCATCATTACTTATTATCATTGTTTAACATTGTTTTAATTGTTTTAAAAGTATGATACAGGAAGATGAACGTTTGAAATTTGTTGTTACGGAGAAAGTCAAACAACGGCAGACATCATGATTACAAACACGTTCGCACCTACCGCATTCAGAATATTCACACATGCGCGTGTCCTTCAATAGTTGCAAAGTCCCGCTCCTCAAATGTTGATTTCCAAAATGGGCAAAAACTGAAGCAACTATATATACAGAGATTCAAGGATAATCACAACAACAACGTAGCACAAGAATTCACAAGCTTATACCAAGTCTCTGCTATTCATCATTCTCCTCTGTATACACATTGATTTTCAGTGTTTATTCATTTGCTCTGTGATAAGTAAAATATTTGCATATTTATTTTCCTTTATATGATGATTTTATGGATGATATTTGTGTTTAATATAATAAATTTGGGTGTGATTGATAAATAAATATTGTTTTTGGAATAAACAGCATTTAAAAAAAATTAAAAAATAAATATAAATAAATAAAAAAAGAAATAATAAAAGTACTGTAGCAGTCAATGGCACTGTAGCAGCCATCGGGAACTGTAGCAGGTCAACAGCACTGTAGCAGCCATCGGGAACTGTAGCAGGTCAACAGCACTGTAGCAGCCATCGGGAACTGTAGCAGGTCAACGGCACTGTAGCAACCGCCAGGGCACTGTAGCACCCGCCAGATCACTGTAGCAGTACTGTAGCACACATTTTTTTCCCCTATAAATAGAGATCAATGCCAAGCTCAAAGAGAGGAGAGGAAGAGAAGCAGAGGTTTCCTTCTCCGACCGGGAGAGGTCCTTCTCTGACCGGGAAAGATCTTTCTCTAACATTTATGAGTTTTTTGTGTTGTTTCTTAGATTTAATTTCATGTATTGCATGCCTCCATCTTGGAAGGCTTAGGATTGTATTACTTTTTGCATGCCTCCATCTTGGAAGGCTTAGGATTTTATTACATTTTGCATACCGCCTACATGGAAGGTTTTACCTCCTAAATGGACGGATAGATTTCTTCTTGCCTCTATCTTGGAAGGCTTAGGATTTTATTTTGCATACCGCCTACATGGAAGGTTTTACCTCCTAAATGGACGGCTAGATTTCTTCATCTTTCATTCATCTTTTGGTTGTATATTTATGTTTGAGAATTTAATATTCAAGTTTATGCAGTATTTCTGAGGATTTCATTCTAGTTTTATATAATGTCAATTTATTTTGGTTTTGTTTTTAATTTCATCATGTGCTAAACTTTCATTTTCCTAGGGTGATGACGTAGCTTACTAATGACGGATTGAATCTTAACTTATTGAATCTAGTTTGAATTTCTCCTCCATGATTGAGTTTTAATTATTATTCTTAATGCTTTTGATTGATTGGCCATCTTTTAAATGATTTCAATATACATGTTGAGACCGGAAGGAGATACATGTGTGTAGACCCTATAATTAAAACCATGATTTGCATATGAAATAGGAATATATTCATATGAGTTGTGTAGTCTTACTGAGTTCCATAAATCTTAATGCATAATTAATTGCTTAAATCCATATAGGAATATATTGGATTAGCAATTGATTATAGAATTGCTTGACCTTGGAAGAGGCTAGTAATTAAATTAGGGAAACTCGACTATTAATCATGTGGAATAAATTGGGCTAGAATAGATAAGTGATTCAATCCGGAATTTGTTAAGTGAAATCTAATCCCTAGGGCTTTTTCCTCATATTTGCTTTCATATCATCTGCATTCATATTTAATTGTTTTTCTTTTGTTTTGTACTCTCAATCACCAACTGATCAATCGACTAAATAGAATTAAAATTACCTATTTTGGTACTTAGTGCTCAATCCTCGTGGGAACGATACTCTACTCACTTCTATATTACTTGATTACGACAGTGTACACTTGCACTATTTAATTGATCATCTGAATTCGTATCAAGTTTTTGGCGCCGTTGCCGGGGATTGTTGTCATTAATATCAATACCAAGTAATTTTAATACTAATTTAGTCTGCATGTAAAATTTGAAAAAAAAAATTCAAAAAAATGAATTATTCACAGCATTCATTTAGTGATAATTTGTCATATCTTGGTTCTTTTTCTGGAATACATGTGAATGGAATGAGACATGAAAATATAAATGCTGGTTGGATTGGAAATTCTTCTCCTTATAATTGTTTTTCTTGTGCTTATTGTGGAGAGTGTCATTCTTATGAGCATTGTCCATATAGCAATACCGGTCATTATGTGAGAGATGATTTCAATATGAACCAAACTTGTTTTGATCATTCCTTTTATCTTGGTGGAATTTTGGAGCAACAAGAGTCTTTGGATCCATATGTCAGGTATTCTCCTAATCCTCCTTTCTACTCTTATCCATATATTGAAGAACACACGCTTGAGTATAAGGAAAAATCTGATTTAGAAAGATTAGGTGAGGTGTTTGAGGAATCAACAGAGAGATTTATCAGAGAGCAAAAGAAAATTGTCACTAGTGTTGAGTCAAGTGTCCAAAATATTGGAATATATGCGAGTCAAATTATTGCGTCACTTGAAACTATGAGGCAAGATAGTTCTATGAGCATGATTCCCACTCCTTGTGTTGATGATGATTATTGTGAGGAAATTGAGGATATGGAATTGAATGAAACCTTAACTCTTGTGGCATGTGATAAGGAACTTGAAATCACTTTTGGAGAGAATAATGGATGTCCAATTGAGGTTCCGCCTGTGGAGCCTAATCTTTGTGATTTTGATATTGAAACTAATGTGGATATTCCAAAAGATGTTGTTCATATCTCTCCTGTTGAAGTAGTGACTCTTACTGATGAGAGTCAAGTGGATTTTATGGGATGCTCTAAAATTTTGGAAATTCCTAAATCTGTTTGCAAATACATGCATGCTGTGCTTTATTTGAATTCAGTAAATAATTGTACTCTAAAATTGTCTATGATTGAAGAAGTACAATTAATTACTTTGAATGATCATTGTTGGTTTCTGAAATATTGTTTCTTGAAAAGAAATGAAGACAAGGTGATCCTGGTGTTTGATACTTTTGATTAGCAGTTTGTGTTTGAGAAGTCTAGCTGAAGACTATAAATTTAGCGCTGCTTGGGAGGCAACCCAAGGTTTGGTTTGATATGTTGTTGTGATTTTGCAGGACTTCTGGTAGCTCCTGATAATGTATTCTACTTTGATAGTTTAAAAACAAGGAAAAATAAAATAAAAAATTTTTTTAAAAAAATTTAAATTTATAAAAAATTTTGGTTTGGACTTTGTCTAGCTAAAGACGTTAAAGAAGGGCGGCTATTTGGGAGGCAACCCAAAACTTCTTTCCTACTCTTTCAAAACTTCTTTCCTACTCTCTTAGTTTTCTTTATTACTCTCTCAATTTTCTTTCCTATTCACTCACTTCTTTCCTACTCTCATTTTTCTTTCCTATTCACCGAAACACACTACACTGCATTAAGCATTTTAGTTTTCATCATTTTCATTTTAAGTTACCATGGAGGAATCTCTTGCAAAGCTTAAGAACAGGTTCCCCACTCTTCCCAAAGATGTGCTCAGGAAGATCTATAGCTGTCGACTTGAAAGGATGAAGATATTCAATCGTTTGGGACTTCCTGTGGATGTACGTTGGATCATTGAAGCTAAGGTACGTTTAGCAGGTGAGATTCATAATTCATTTGTTAAACCTTTGCCAGGAATGGGAAAAAGTTCTTACTCCAAAAAGAGAAGAGCTAAAAGAATGAAGGTCTGCCATAAATGTGCAAGGTGGAATTGTGATCAGCGCTGTAGGAGTAAAGGTATGGTTTCTGCAAATCGAGAAGATAAAATCAAATTTATAAAGGATGGACTAAGTAAGGAGTCACTGGATGATATCATTCAAACTCTTGAGACGCATCCGAGTGGTGATGTTCATCGTATTCTTCTCGATTTAGCAGACATATTCAATAAAGAAAAAGAGCGCTATTGTCTTGGGAATCTGATGTTAAAAGACCCTGTTTGCCAGTTTATAAGAAAACTGGATGGGAAGCAAATCCTCGATTCATAGAAAGCATTTAAGCCGTTTCTGGACGTAAAACCAGAGGAAGATGTGAGCCAAAATCACAACTACTGTACATAATCATGCGTGTCTTTAATTTTTTTTGTTTTTTTTTTCCGTAACTTTTGTCTAATTTTTATTATCCTTTCGGCAGTTTTTTTTCTACTCTACTGTATCTTTTGACTTTCTTTCCTCTTTTTGTTTGATTTCTTCACACAATGGCCCACCGGTTATTTGTGTCGGAAATTTTTTCAAACTTCTTTGAAAAATGTGTGATTTGTGTGATTTTGTTGTCGTTGTTTTAGTATTATATATATGTACTCTTTCATTTGTAAATATGCACACTTCCATTTGTAAAATGAATTCTTTCTCTTGTAAGCGTACATGGTCCGAGAGAAACAAAGAGAAAGAGGTTATTTCACAAAAATGTAGATTTACGTCTATTTGCATTTTTGGTGAAACTGATTTGGGCAAGAAAGGAGAGTTTATAACAGCAGCAAATGAACTTGGAATTGCATTAGCTGCCAGAAAAATCAACGTTGTGTACGGGGGAGGCATCCAGGGCCTAAAGGGAAGTGTGGTCGTTTCTGCATCCATGAATGGAAGCACGGGTTTAAGTGTAAAGGTGAAGGAGTTGCAAGATCATGCTTTTTCCTTAGGACAAGAGTTACAGGTTTCAAGCTTGCCTGAACAGATGGGAGTAATGTTCCACCATGCTCAAGCTTTTATTGCTCTACCCGGTGGTTTGGAGACATTGGATGGCATTTCTAGTGTTGCATATTGGGCTAAGTTAAACTGTCACAAAAAACCATTAGGATTGTTAAATGTTAACGGTTTTTATGATAATCTGTTGTCTTTTCTTGATCATGCTGTGGAAACAAGATTTATAGCCCAAGCGACTCGCCACTCCATAATTGCTGCACCAACTGCTGATCAGCTGCTCGATCAAATGCAAACCTATGAACCTAAACCAGATCTGCTCGTCAAGCAAATAGGTGGGCCATCTTCAGATAGCAGTCAGAAGCAGAACCTAGATACCGCTCTTAGGTTGTAACTTTCCTTAATCTCTTGGTTTTACTTTATTGTGTGTTTATGTTAAAAAAAAACACATTCTCTAAGTTCTAGACGACATTGGGGACAATGTCTGATTTAGGTTGGGGGAGGAGAAAAAAAAATTTTTGTTTTTCTTTTGTTAGTTAGTAAAACCATTAGATGCATGGGGTGTGGAAAAAGATGGCAAAGTAAGGAGTTATTCTTAACTCCTGAGACGCATTTCATTAGTTGCATTTTATTAGTTGCATGATTTTTTTTTATCTTTTTCAAAAAAAAAAAAAAAACTTTTTCAAGTGCTTTGTAATGATCTTAAGAAGTATATAAGTTTTAAGTATGGATCAATTGAATTTAGAGATTTTATAGCATGAATGAACAACTGATTGTTGCAATTGGTGATGAATTTTGAGATTGAATGAACTGAGTTTAAAAATTCCTAGCCCTGAGCTTCTGAGCCTATGATGATTATTTCTCTTGTGTGAGATATTCACCTATTAAGTTGTCACTCTAGAACTTGCTTTAAATCTGGTTGAAATTACATCTCACATGCTCATTCAAAAATGATAAAGGCATTCATTTTCTTTAGCCAGAGCCAAATAGCCAACCTTGCAATTATACCGTTGATAAGCCCCTTTGAGCCTAATTGATTATTTCTTTGTTTTCAACCCAGTAACATATGCTTTAATGATATATCAAGTGCTTTTACCTTATTCGAAAGATTAGTGGAGCATTTGAAATTTTTGTGAAATGGGCTTTTGACAAAGTGTGGGGGTGTATCTATCATCAACTTTATAGTTGCAATTCAAAAAAAAAATGAGAAAAAAATGAGAAAAAAAAATTTTTTAAAAAAAAGAAGAAGAAGAAGAAAAGAAGAAAAAAAAATGTTAAGTGTTTGAATTGTGGGTTGCTGTGATGAGATAAATTTATAAGTAGCCCATTTTTCAATTGCTCTATTTCTTTAGCCTTCATATCATACTTTACATTCCGTTACCTTAACCCCATTACAACCCTTAATAAGTCCTTTTGATTTGAATTATGCATGTGAATTAGGTAGTGGAGATTGAGATTTTTAGCAAGCCTATGGTAGTGCAATTTTTTCGGTTGAATTTGAGCGAAACACTTACCCTTGAACACTTGAGAGATTGAGAGAATGAGCTACAAACACTTGAGAGATTGAGAGAATGAGCTACAAGTACGAACTCAGTTTATTCATTTTCAATTAAAGTTACCAGTTTATATTTTCATTGATTCATTAATACTATGATCTCTTTATTTTTCAATTGTGTTCTTACTTATGACTTGACACTTCTGATTTTGTTGGAAGCACTTATTATTTACTTCTTGTCCGAGGACGTCCAAGAGTCAAGTGTGGGGGAATTTGATAAGTAAAATATTTGCATATTTATTTTCCTTTATATGATGATTTTATGGATGATATTTGTGTTTAATATAATAAATTTGGGTGTGATTGATAAATAAATATTGTTTTTGGAATAAACAGCATTTAAAAAAAATTAAAAAATAAATAAAAATAAATAAAAAAAGAAATAATAAAAGTACTGTAGCAGTCAATGGCACTGTAGCAGCCATCGGGAACTGTAGCAGGTCAACAGCACTGTAGCAGCCATCGGGAACTGTAGCAGGTCAACAGCACTGTAGCAGCCATCGGGAACTGTAGCAGGTCAACGGCACTGTAGCAACCGCCAGGGCACTGTAGCACCCGCCAGATCACTGTAGCAGTACTGTAGCACACATTTTTTTCCCCTATAAATAGAGATCAATGCCAAGGTCAAAGAGAGGAGAGGAAGAGAAGCAGAGGTTTCCTTCTCCGACCGGGAGAGGTCCTTCTCTGACCGGGAAAGATCTTTCTCTAACATTTATGAGTTTTTTGTGTTGTTTCTTAGATTTAATTTCATGTATTGCATGCCTCCATCTTGGAAGGCTTAGGATTGTATTACTTTTTGCATGCCTCCATCTTGGAAGGCTTAGGATTTTATTACATTTTGCATACCGCCTACATGGAAGGTTTTACCTCCTAAATGGACGGATAGATTTCTTCTTGCCTCTATCTTGGAAGGCTTAGGATTTTATTTTGCATACCGCCTACATGGAAGGTTTTACCTCCTAAATGGACGGCTAGATTTCTTCATCTTTCATTCATCTTTTGGTTGTATATTTATGTTTGAGAATTTAATATTCAAGTTTATGCAGTATTTCTGAGGATTTCATTCTAGTTTTATATAATGTCAATTTATTTTGGTTTTGTTTTTAATTTCATCATGTGCTAAACTTTCATTTTCCTAGGGTGATGACGTAGCTTACTAATGACGGATTGAATCTTAACTTATTGAATCTAGTTTGAATTTCTCCTCCATGATTGAGTTTTAATTATTATTCTTAATGCTTTTGATTGATTGGCCATCTTTTAAATGATTTCAATATACATGTTGAGACCGGAAGGAGATACATGTGTGTAGACCCTATAATTAAAACCATGATTTGCATATGAAATAGGAATATATTCATATGAGTTGTGTAGTCTTACTGAGTTCCATAAATCTTAATGCATAATTAATTGCTTAAATCCATATAGGAATATATTGGATTAGCAATTGATTATAGAATTGCTTGACCTTGGAAGAGGCTAGTAATTAAATTAGGGAAACTCGACTATTAATCATGTGGAATAAATTGGGCTAGAATAGATAAGTGATTCAATCCGGAATTTGTTAAGTGAAATCTAATCCCTAGGGCTTTTTCCTCATATTTGCTTTCATATCATCTGCATTCATATTTAATTGTTTTTCTTTTGTTTTGTACTCTCAATCACCAACTGATCAATCGACTAAATAGAATTAAAATTACCTATTTTGGTACTTAGTGCTCAATCCTCGTGGGAACGATACTCTACTCACTTCTATATTACTTGATTACGACAGTGTACACTTGCACTATTTAATTGATCATCTGAATTCGTATCACTCTGTAAGAGAGTCTTCATACAATTCAAAATTCTATGTTTATTTGATCTCAAGGTATTGGGACCTTGAGAGGGTAGTTTTTCCTTACGAGAGAAGCAATTGAGAGAATTCCTTGTTGTGTCTTCCACTCATAAGTCTTATAAGATACAAGCAGAAGAGAACGTTACTGCTCGTAAGACTTACAGTGGTGTAAGCAGGAGAGAACGTTGCTGCTCATAAGTCTTGTATACATAAGCAAGTGAGAAGAGTCATAGGTTATTTTTCTGCACGTAAGACTTGTCGTAAGGGGGAGAGAAGTTTCTTGTTGTGAGAATATTTCTGCTCGTAGTCCATTCAAGGACGATTGTTGTTTTGTGGCGTTCTGAGAGCCCATTGAATCTTGGAGGTATAGTGAAAATCTCAGTAGGTCTTGATCTCTGAGGACTGGACGTAGGCCTTGTTGTTAGGCCGAACCAGTATAACTCTTTGTGTTCAAATCTTCTTAACTCTACTCTATCTACTATATTTTTCATATCACCACATCAAGCGAAAAATTTATAACATCACCCAATTCACCCCCTTCTTGGGTGAAGCTTGCCTCTTACACAAGGGAGTGATGGAAGGAAAGCTCATGAGGTTGTACAACAGGGGGTTTTTTCCCTACTGGACATTAACCTACTAGGTGCTGGTACTAACAGCTTGTTTCAGGTGGATCGAGATATCAACTCATATTGGCATCCACCGCCAACTGGGTACGTTCGTTTGGATACAAATGCTTCTGTCGATGTAGCAGGATGGGCGTCGTGTGGTGGGGTGATTCGTGACGATCATGGCAACTGGATTGTGGGATTCCAATGCCAGTTAGGAGTTGTCCCAGTCACTGGAGCAGAACTATTCGGGATAATGACTGGATTGAAATTGTGTAATCAGTTCGGTCTTCAGCAGGTCCAGGTTTACACAGATTCGTTAGAGGCTTATCAGCTGGTATTTCGGGATAGTGGAAGTCCTTCTTATCATCCGTTTAAGGAGGAGATTCAGGAAATTCGGGAATTACTCTTTTCGAATGGGAAAGTTCAGTTGCAATATGCGGCACGAGAGGCAATTAGATGTGCAGATTTTTTGGCTAGGGATGCGCATAACATTGTAGGTGGGCTGGTAGTGTTGCCAGTGGTGCATCCAGGGTGTACGGGGTTCATGCAAGATGACATGTTGGCTTAGGCAAACATGTCGTCCTGTGGTTTAGTTTATTCCAAGCCTTAGTGTTGGCCTCTCTCTATAAAAAAAAAAGAATATTAAAAAAGCATGGTAATGTGATAAATCCCAAATTTTATATATTTTATCCTATCTTATTCATTTATTTTGGGGACTATTTTAGGCTAATTTGGATTGATTAGATAATATTTGGATAGTTAGCCAATTTTAGGAAATAATATAAATATGAATTGATTATGATATTATTGAGTTTAAATTGTTAATATTCTGAATGCTATCTTGTGATTGGATAATATTTTCAAATATATGATAAATCATGATTTTATTTGATTCTTACAAAATAAGGAAAAGTATATTAGAAGATCCTACGGTGCAGAATTTTTCCTAGAATCTAAAATAGAATCTAATGGTTGAATTTCATTGGGCTAAGTAATTTTTAATGGGCCTAAACTTTGACCTCATAACTCTCTCTTCCTCCCTTTTATTTAACCTAGCCGCTACAACATACAACGGGGATCATGCGGAAATAAGGCCGAAGACATACGCACTCACAGGCGAGGTAAAGGTTAAAAAACGAAGCAGAGGACAATCATCATCATCTATTCAATTCCCATCCTCTTCTCTATTAACGAGCCCACATCTTCAATTCATATCACTACTTTACGTCATTCCTTGAATCTCCTTTTCCACCCACGCAGAGCAAAAGGCCAGAGCATATATCTATCAATTCTCTAATTCATGGCACCTAGGACTTGCTTAAAGCGTGGGAAGGGGAGTTCCATGGCAGTGTGAGTTATTTAGGAAGCAGTGTGGGAGGAGCATGGAGGAAGTTAGAGCCTAAGAGCTTACACTTGAATACCACAAGGGAGTGCCTTTCCTTTTTATCTTTTTAATTAAAGACTTGGGATTTTTTAGTTTTAAATGATTTTAAGTTGTAATAATTGAGAACAATCTAGTTTTAGATTGTAGACATATTATTGGTTTGGATTGAATTGATATTTTAAATTTGATTTGTTCCTAAATGATTGTTGGGATTTTTGTTTACAAACCCTTAGATTGTCAATTAGATTATTAATTAAGTTTTTATTATTAATTTAATTGTCAATTTGGGTTTAATCTCTTGTTTGTTCAATTAGTTTGGTTAATTGTCGAATTGTTTAATTAGGCAATTGTGAATATGATTCCCAAAACTATCTTAAATTATTTTGATTGGTTTTAATGGATTTAATTAACCGCCGCTTAATTAATTATAAGTTTTCTAGTGGATTAGGTGTTGTTAAGCTTGAGGGTTTCCCATATCTCAATTAGATGATTAAATTTATTAATTTCAATCTTTCATCAACCTCCCCTTGGTCTAATTAATTAATTTGAGCTCAGAAAGTTAACTCCATATGAACCCTAAGTTGTCTTTTTCATCATCATAACTGAACTAAACCCTTGTTGTTTGTCTTGCTTTTGATTATTCTCTTTGCTTGACATTTTAATTCCACTTTCATAAAGAAAAAACCCCAAAAATTGCATTCAAATTCATATAGATTAGTCTCATTCTCATATAGGTTTTAGAGTCAATTGCATTAGTGCATTGAGTTAGTTTAATTTCATTTAGGTAATAGTATCTTGCATTCTAGTTTAGGTCCATTGTAACCCCCTTCACGAACAAGGCCAAAATTAGTTCATAAAAACATAATTAAGTTTGAATTAGAGACCATATATGATTTGGGATTTAGACAAAATAAAATTTCCCAAAAATCAGGGTTTTCAAAAACTTTTTCAACACATGTTTCACAATGGTCTCATATGCACATTTTAAATATAAAGGACGTGTACAGGTTGATTTCATTCATACATATCAGAGTATAATGCAAATTCCCGACACACTCAGGTTCCATTCAATAAATAAGGGTTTTACAGAGGCACAAAGCCCATAAAATTTTTCCCTTTTTCTTGAGGATTACACAAAACTATACTACGAATTCCAATATATACAATTATTTCCAAAAAAATCCAAATAATTTATACATGATAACCAAATATTCCAAAAGTAAAACTCCTTGCCCAGAGCTCTAACTACTCTTCGTCACCTGCTGGCCCTTAGATCCTTCAGCCCTGTCTAAAAATTGTTTTTGGGAGAGTGAGATTCTAAGGAATCCTCGTAGTGTCAAATCACTCATAATTTGCACAACAACCAAGCATGAAAGCAAATCATCACAAACAACACAGTAACTACAACGGCAGTTACAGCAGCAAGGGCAGGTATGACTCATATCACCCTTATATTTGCTCACGCTGTATTGCACAATCACATGATCATATCATATATATCACCACAGCTAGGATCCATATAAAATATTTCACATATACACACAGCCACACTGGCCGGATACTCAAACAGGAATCCACAATTCCACAACATACCCCTGGAAATTATAACGGCAGGGATTGGGTTGATAACTATCACCCCCTACAAATGCTCACGCTGTAATGCACTATGGGAGATAACACAATGGCCTCATGCCAAAAATACAACAAACAATGATAAGTCATGCATACCAAGCATCATACACAACATGAGAAAAAAGTCACTACCTTGATTCTTCCGGGCGTGCTCTGGCACCGGTCTCTCCCGAGTAAGGCAAATGTCTAATCCTATAATTCACAATTAGGGATGAAGTGTTATACTCTTTTCCAATATTTAAATGACCTTATATCACTTAATTTGGTTATCATTTATAATCTTTAGGATGCTACAAACACCTCTAACAAAAGCCCTAAAAGGTTGGAAGAACTATCCCAAAGATCTTCTTTTGGAAGCACAAGAACTGATATCTTCCACTGAGACACTCGAGTTAAGATGACCTCACTCGAGTAATAATGTATGGACACTCAAGTCCTGGAAGCAACACTTGAGTGACAGTTAAATGCTCACTCAAGTCATAGAAAGTATGGTGCAGAAAGTGCTTAATCGAGAGCAAAAAGGAATGAAAGCACCCAAAATTGCTTGCCAATCTCAAGCATGACCTCTATCACTCGAGTGGAAGCCTAATGCTCACTCGAGTGGAAGCCTAATGCTCACTCGAGTACCCCAAAATGAGGTTCAGGAAGTGCTTACTTGAGAGCACAAGAAACTTTCAGAGAGGGACATCACTCGAGCAGGAATAGAAGCACTCGAGTGATGGCTTAGCACTCACGAGTGCTAAGACACACTTTTGAGAAGTTGGTTGCGAGTGATAACCCGAGATAAGAGTTCATGGTGTCAAATACACCTACACTCGAGTGAGAACCCACAACACTTGCAAGTGAGGCAACACTCTTGCCTTTCGCCAGAAAGTGCAACATGGAATCTGAAGGCAGAAAGGGAAAATGCACTACCGCACTCAAGTGAACCCATCCTCACTCAAGTGATGTTCATCCCGCACTCGAGTGAACCCCAGATCACTCGAGTAATACTTATTAGAAACCAGAAAACGCAGAAACTGATAGCACTTTCCAGATTTTTGCCCAAGTGATTGCAATGGTCCCACATACAAAACCAAAGCTATCCTCACATAAAATCATCCAAGGAACCCAATGGAAACATCAAAATCAAAAAATTCCTATTCCATTATCATACTTTGGTCGTAGGCTACCATTAACACCAAAATTCTAAAATCTCCAAACATACCATTTCATTCCCAAATCAATCTATCTATCCAAAGCACATACCAAAACACCCATTTCCATACCAACAACATGCCAAATACCCAAAGACCCATATTTTTTGAAATTAAGGCCAAATATTCCAGAAATGCCAAAGTAAATCATTTGGCATAAAACATAGATAGAATGGTTTGTTACACCCACCTCTTCAACTTTGCCAAAAGGAGTCCCTTGGTTCTCCAAACTTCACAATTCCTTGAGAGCTCAAATCAACACCAATAGAGAAACTAAAACCATGAAAATGAAGCTCTCAAGCCAAGGAACAACATTAATGAAATGAGTTTTGGCATTAGAGGACATTTACTCACCTTAAATCAAGCTTTTCTTCTCCCCCTTTAAGCTTCCATGCCCACAGAAATAGAGAGAGATAGAGTGAGGTAGGAGATGAGAAAATGATGACATCCCTCCCCCAACCATGCTTGCTTCAGCGAAAAAGGAGGGAAGAGAGGAGAGAGAAATAATATAATAAGCCATTTGACTTTTCTCCCATCTTTCTTATGATATAAGTTTGTAAAGTGTCTCAACCTTATTGGCTCTTATAAAATGAGTAACCAATTAGTTACTCCAACTACTCCATTAGCCATTTAGTCAAACATCTCATTTCTTATTAGTTAGTAACTAATTTCCTCATTAATCACTGACTCATTAACTAAAAATTTTCCTGATTTTGGCATATCAATTAAAATTTCCACAAAACACTTAATAATTCAGATTTAATCCATAAATCATTCTCAGTAATTGTCATTAGCCCTTAATCAAATTTAGGGCATTACAATTCATTCCATTGCATTTGTTGTCACTTGAAAATCAATCCTAAAGAAAACCCATAGCTTGCTCTTTAGGAAAATGACCTAGGTTCACCCTAAACTGCATAATTAATTAGGACCTAGTTTAATTGATTGTTGTAGTGACAGAAGCACACATCATAATGCATAAACTCTTAAGCATACTGCAGCTTTGTGGATCATTTCTCCATGAGCTCCTTTCTCTTCCAAGAAATCCTTGTGTCTTGCTCTCTCTTATGCTCCCCTTTAAGAAGGCATCACCTGGGGTTTTGCCTCATTAATGAATTTTTTATTTATTTTCTTCTGTTAATAATAATTGCCAATTTGGACCACAATCATCATCAATGAATTTTTTTAATTATTTTTTATTCTCATATAATGAATGATAATGTCAATTTGAACCACAATTATCATAAATGAAATAATATTTTTGTTTTATTTTTTGTTATTTTTTGTTATGTTTCTTTAATGAAAAGTAATGCCAATTTGGATCCTAATCATCATCAATTAGAGGATTTTCATTTATTTTTTATTTTTTTTTATTTTTCACTTCAATGAATGATGATTGCCAATTTGGACCCCAATCATCATCAATAAGATTATTTTATTTTATTTTCATTTTTTTATAACTTTTTATTTTTTGAGTGGGGCCCGAACAAAATAGGGTGTTTACAACATAGATAAATAACGATTCCAAACCATAATATATTAAGGGCATATATAACAGTTCTTTGTTAATAACCGTAATATATTGGCTTTATATATATATAGTTATTTTTCTTATTTATTTTTATCATTAATATTTATTATATAAGGCAAAATATAATCATTGATAATAACAAAATAATAATATTTAATAAAAAAACTTATATTAATATGATTCAAAATTCAATAGGTTATAGATAAACATTATACAATTTAAAAGAACTTAATAACTTAAACACTCACAATAAAACATTATCTAAACATTATCTTAAAATTTTTTGAATTCTACAAAAAATCAATTAATAAAAAAATTTACAATATCAGTACGCTCCAACACTACAAAAACAACTACCTTTTAGTAGTGGTTAACTTGTAGTGATTCTAAAAACTGCTATAACTATAAGGATTTGTATACAAATTCACAACAGTATGACTCACACCAAATGGCGCTCTAGTAAGCTTTGGTAATTTGTAGCTCATATAAACTGCTACAAAATGTGGTGATAGCTTGGCGCCACCTTTGTAGCAATGCATTTGTAGTGGTTGTATCAGACAAACCATGACAAAATGTGGTGCCAGCTTGGCTCCACATTTGTAGCGGTTTGTTTGTAGTATTTTGTTTGATCCAACCGCTACAAAAGATGCTCCAAATATTGGTGCCAAATTGTCAAATTACATTTCTTGCCATACCCACATTTTAGCAAAAAAAGTTTACCACCACATTTGTAGCAATTAACCAACCGCTAGAAAAAAATTAAAAATTTAATCCCCCAATTCAAATGACAGTTATAGTGGTTCAGTAATTGATACAAGATTCTCCTAAAAAGTCTAATCTACAAGGACATCTTATAGCAGTTTGTGAAACTGCTATAAAAATAGTAGCGATTTTATTGAACTTCATAACGGTTCCAATGAACCGCTACAAAATCGTTTGCCAAAATGTCTTTTGTAGTGGTTTCCTTAACCATTACTACTAGCGTTGTAGCAGTTATAACCACTAAAAACCCACCATTTTAATCGCTACAAATGAGCGAATTTTTTGTGGTGGATTCATGTGTAGGATTGATGAAGGTGATCCTATTTCCCCGCATCTATTTGTAATTTGCATGGAAAAGCTTGCACATTTTATTCAAATGCATATTAAAAATGGGGAATGGAAGCCGATTAATCTCACTAGAACAGATCCACCTATCTCGCATCTATTTTTTGCTAATGATATTATTCTTTTTGCTGAGGCTTTATTGGGTCAAGCTCTTGTGATAAAGCAGTGTTTAGATCACTTTTGTGAATGTTCTGGTCTAAAGGTGAATTCGTTGAAGACTAGAATTTATTTTTCTAATAATGTTAACCAGGCTAGAAGTAATGAAGTTTGCCAGGTTCTTATATTTACTCAAACCAGGAGTCTTGGAAAATATCAAGGGGTACAGTTGCATCATGAGAGGGTGTCTAAGGCAACTTTCATAGATGTGGTTGAGAAAGTGAAGAAGAGGCTTTGTAACCCCCTCACCGTAAATACATCCGGATTACGAAATTTAAATGAAATAGAGACCAATAAGATGGTTTAACAATTTATAATCCCTCATCCAAGAGATGGGGCGTTTGAAAAATCATTTCAAAACTTATATATTCCTGGTCTCACATTCATGTACGGATATAACTACTTGAGAAATCAGAGTACATAATAAATATCAAAGTGCGGAAACTAAAATCCCGGCAACCCCGGGTTACTTACATAAATAATATGGGTTTTATATTTCCCAACAACGGGGATTACACGATCGAAATAATCATTTACGTCAATTTACACTTTGGCAATCCCAAATCCAAAGTAAGGATAACCAACTATCCCAAAAATCCCTAATGTCCCTAAGAGACCCTAACCACTACGGGTTGGTCGCTTCTCCTTCGAGCCACTTGCCCTGCCTGAAAAGGGTAGTCATATGGAGGAATGAGATTCTTGAGAATCCCAGAGCAACAACTCACTCATACAATATATAAACACAAAGCATGTAATGTATCATGTTCACCAACATCATCAGCAACACAATGATCCATAGCTCGCGCCACAGACGACAGCACTCACGGCTGTATCACAATGCACTATGCCCGCTTACGCGGTAATCACAATGACAGCTTTCGCTGCAAACACTATGCCCGCTCGCGCGGTAATCACTATGCACAACGCCCGCTTTCGCGGTGAACACTATGTAGCAGCAACTCAAAGCACAAAGCACCACAAAGCATCTCAAAGCACAATGTATCACTAAGCATCTCCAGACACAATGCATCACAAGGCACAATGCTCCACAGTACACAAAGCTCCACAACGTATCTCAATGCATCTCGAAGCAGCAACAGCACACAATGCATGATAGGCAAACATACAATACATTTACATAAAGTATAAGAGAGAGGTCGCTACCTGAATCTTTCCTGATAATCTTTGGCACAGTGGGCTCACGCGTTCGACAGATGTCAAATCCTATTCAAATTAGGGACACTTGATCAATTTCTTTTCCATAATCATATTTCAACAATACTCTAAGTTGGTTATCGTTTAGGACTCTTTAGGTGACTAAAATAGGCCTAAACATATGCCTAAAGGGTTGGAAGAACCTACCCAAAAGACCCCTTACTCGAAGGCAAAAACACAGATTTTTGGTCATCTCACTCGAGCACAGATGCTCTCACTCGAGCACAAGTACGGACATCACTCGAGCACAAGTGCGAGTGAGACCGCGAGTGAGCACCCGAGAGCACAAAGACACTTGCAGGAACTGGCTCACTCGAGCACAAATCCTCACTCGAGCACAAGGCTAAATGCCTCACTCGAGTACCCGCGAGAGAAAACCAGGAAGTGAGGACCCGAGAGCACCCAAAGCTCTCCAAGCATAGGATCACTCGAGCACAAAACCACACCCGCGAGCACACTCCCACCCGCGAGCACACTCCCACCAGAAGCACACCTCACACCCGCGAGCACACACCTCTCACCCGCGAGCACCTCACTCGCAAGTGAGAGCCCGAAAGCACAACTCTCACCTGAACTCCCACTATCACTCGAGCAGACCATGCCTGCTCGAGCATGTTCTTCGCTCACTCGAGCACAAAGCGCTGTGCTCGAGCATCACTCAAAGAAACCCAGACGCACTCGAAGCAGAACAGGGAAAACTCTCCCATCACTCGAGCACGTTCTTCCTCTGCTCGAGTGATGCTCATCCGAGACCCAGAATTGCAGAAAACCAGAAAAACACCAGATGGTCAAAATCATGCCCAAAGGTTCCCAAACTCCCCACAATGTTCATACACTCTAAGCACTAACTAGGGAACACAATGGCAACTCCACAAACACCCCAAAAACCACTTTGACCACAATCAACCACTAAGGTCTCTATGACACACATTTTCCAGATTTCCCTTAACACATTTCCCACATTCCGAATCTTATCCAATAATCAAATAACTCAACATTAACCCATTTTTACTATCAAACACCATAAAATCCACATTTTCAACATTTGGCATACTTAGGGCAAAATTCCAGATTTGACTAAACTTAGCCAAAAATCATAGACAATATATCAAAATGCTCTAAATGCCTACCTCTTCTCTTTGCTCAATTCAGAATTTTGATTCCTCAACTTTAAATTTCGGCCAAAATCCCAATCTACACCATTCAAGGCTCTACAATCATCACCATAAAGCTCTCATTGAGATGAACAATGTTAGAGAAGAGGATTGGAGCAAAGGATAATCACACTCACCAAAATCAAAGCTTTTCTTCTTCCTCTACTTGTTTGTCCAGCGCCCAAAATGGAGGAAAGAGAGATGAGGAGATGCAATGATGATGATGAAGCACATCACCCTCCCTTGCCCATGCCTCCAACCGAATAGGAGAGAGAAAATGAGAGAAAAGTGAGGTTTTGTCCTCTAGTGCCATATCCAATGGTCCAACTTAAGCCACATGTCATCATCATAAGCACTCCCTCAAAAGCTCACATAACCGCAAAGCACAGGATTCCGACCCACGGTCAAGGAATCACAACCCTTGATCTTATACACCACATGTATACATACAAGATTCACATTACATTAACTCAAAAGCGCCTAATTACACTAATCTCAATGATTATCAGAGTTATCAGTCCTAATCACAAATCGGGATATTACAGGCTTACTAGTTGTAAAGTTAAATATGTTTCGACGGCAATTAGAGCAATGCTAATAAATTCCGTCACCTCAACAATTCCTAATTATGTTATGGAAACGGCTTTTCTTCTTGCAGTTACTTGTGATGTTCTAAACAAAAACAATCAAACTTTTCTTTAGGGAGAAATGGAGGAACACATGAAGATCTTGTTGGTGGCATGGAATGTGGTGTGCAAGCCCAAGAAGAGAAGGGGTCTCGGTATTCGACAAACCAAACACCAAAGTACCCCATTCTAATAAAACTTGGTTGGAACCTTGTGAAGAAGCGTGATGCCTTATGGAAATGGAACAATACATAAGGACAGGTATCAAAGCTACTTGATCACATGTAAAGGAGGCATGGAAGTGATGGAGAGTAGAGAATTGAGATGGAAATAGAAAGATGGGTTGTTCTCTGTTCAATCGACTTGCAGTATGCTCACTCAAGGGGAAGGCAGGGCAGACACTTTATGGGAAAGGATATGGCAATTAAAGATACCTGAGAGATGCCAAATGTTTGTTTGGCTTATTGTTCAAGGGTGCTTACTTACTAATGTATCTCGATGTAGAAGAGGATTGAGCACGGATAATCGTTGTCCTCTATGTTCGTCACATGCAAAGGACCTGCTACATTCACTACGTGATTGTGATCATACAAAGGGGATATAGAGGTCTCTTAGAGTCTGATGGTATGGCGGAAGTTTATAGCCATAGATCTAGCTCATGGGCTTCATTGGAACTTATCGACGCACGAGCAGTGTAATCATGATGACTGGGAAGCAGTATTCACCATTACTTGTTGGTGGATTTTGAAGAGGCATAACTTGTTTCTTTTCAAAGACAAGAAAGTTTCCAATAATATAGTCATGAATAGTGTTACTGCTCTAATTATGAGCACTCGTGAGGCTTATGTAACATATGGCACCCTATATAGTGTCTTGACAATAAATTGGTTGGACCCCCCAGTAATAAGATGTATCAAAGTAAATGTCGATAAGACGTACTCTCATCTTACTCACACTGCAAAAAAAAGGTGTTTTGTAACAGTGTATTTGTAGCGATTATATTTAACCACTATAGATATTGACATTTGTAGCGGTTATAATACGTTCCAAAGTGGCACGAGTGCTTTGCAACGTTTTTGTAGCGGTTAAAATGAAAAAAACCCGCTATAAATATGGTGCAAAATTCCCACAAAAATTGGTAGCGGTTATTTTGTATTGGTTAGATTATAAAAACCGCTACAATATCCGTGCCACTTGGCGCCACGAAGCCACGCCAATAGCGAATCTTTTTTATGTAGCGGTTACGATGGCATAACCGCTACAGAACCCAAAAGGCCGTCATATTTGTAGCGGTTAAGTTTAGATAACCGCTATAAAACTCGAAGGGTCTCGACATTTGTAGCGTTTAGTTTTCAATAACCGCTACAGAGCTTGAACGGTCATGACATTTATAGCGGTTATTTTATAACCGCTATAAATTTTGGATGCCCTAATTTTTTTGTAGTGATTTATGTAGCGGTTATAAAAATAACCGCTACTAAATCCTCCATTATAAAAGCCGCCGCCACCTCTGTTTTTCTGTTTTGAGATTTTGTTTCTTTGAGAGTTTTCCTTGAGATTTGAGCGTTCAGACGTCTATCAAGAAGTTATTTAGCAGCATTTTTCATTCTCATTTGAGGTACGGATAATATTTATTTTATTTTATTTTATTTTTATTATAATTTTACTAATTTATGTGACTAAATGGTTTTTTCTGTGAATTTTTGTAGTTGATATGGCTTCGAGGCAAGATGGGGGGAGGGAGCCCAAGGTCCCCAGACCAATTCTGCGGGGTGGCAGCAGTAGAAGAGGGGCCAGTAAGAGGGGGCAGCGCGGTGGGAGGGTGACCGCGCCATTTCAGCCCATCTCCCCACAGCAACCACAGGAGTCGGCCCTACCACAGCCGCCGCTAACGATCCCAGAGGAAACGACCACACCAGATGTGCATAATCTGGGGGAGGGAGACATCAGCATTAGTAACTATGATGCGAACGAGGACTTCGAGATCCCGATCCCCATCAGAGAGATGGTGCAATTCCTGGATGAGAAGGAGGCGCAGGAGCAGAACAACCTTCAATGATCCTCTTCTCAATCGACTGGGTTTGAGGTGCAGGTCCAAGGTAAATATATTTTTTTTATTTAACAAATTAAATATTTAAATTTCTTATTAATATTAATTTTTATTATATTTTATATATTTTTTATTTATTATTAATATTAATTATAAATATTTTGTTTATTTATATTATTTTATAAATTTATAGAAGAGGAAACAACTTTAAATTCGAAATGATAAATTTGAATTGCAATTTATCTAACATTTGGCAAATTATGCAGATAAGCAAGGGAACATGTCCACGAGGAGGCTGGACGTGGCCGGTCTGAATAGTTTAGACCGGACACTACGAGTTGTAGTTTTGTTGAATGAGGGCACGGACCAGCCTATCGACAATGGGGGTACCTGTTCAACTGCTTCCTGAACGAGTTGGGCTCAAATTGGATGCAGTTCCCCCTTCACTTTAGGAAGTGGAGGCATGTTCCGAAAGGGCCGAAGGACCTAGCGTGGGACGAGGTGGTATGGGTAAGTAATAATATTTAATTATATTATATTTTCTGTAATTAATTTTATTTAATTAATATTTATTAATTATCTTAATTGTAATTAGTTATATTTAATTATTTTATATTGAATTGTGTTACAGCTTAAGTTTGCCGTCTGGGACAACCGGAAGAGGTACATGCTAATGAAGATAGGCGACGGCTGAAGGAACAGGAGGAATCGTCTCTTCCATAGTGTGGATAAGGATGGGACGATTCCTCTACAGCAGCTGATCGAGAATGTCCCAGACAGCGTGCTACCAAACGACTAGGCGAGTTTTGTCCAGTTCAAGAGGAGCGTAGAAGGGCAGGTAATATATTTATTAGATAATTTTGATTATTAGATTTTGATTATATTATATTTTATAATTCATATTAATATTTAATAATAATAGTTTATTATATATAATTTTTAAATTTACAATTTAAATCATAATTATTAATACTTTTAATATTTTTTTTTGTTCATGCGCTTTCTCAGAGGAACACGAGGTGCCGAAGGCAGCAGACAATCCACCACACAGCAGAATTGAAGACCTTTGCTGTCATTTACAGCGAGCTGGTAACTTTCTGTATTATCAATTACTTTTAGCATTTTATTTCATATTATAAATTAAATATATTGTTGTTCATAATACTAATTTAATTTTATAATTTTGTAATTGTTTTAGAAGAGGAAGGCACAGTAGGAGAACCGTCAAACGGACTACGGGGAGTTATATGCTATCACGCATAGACATCATGACGGGACTGCAACCTTTCAGCAGGCAGAGGCGGCCATTGTAAGTTAATTTATTCTTATATTGCTTATAAAATTAAACCGACTATATTATGAAAGATAATTTATAATTAACTGTTTCATAAAATGGCAGGAGCGGATGTAGCAGGCGCAGGCTGAGTTGCGAGAGACCCAGAACCAGGAGTCACAAGAGTCTATAGACCCCACAACGCCTTTGAAGGCGGGTCTGGGGTAGGCTGAGCAGCCCGGATGCGTACGGGGGTTGGGGATAGGCGCCAGACCTAGCATGGTCTACGGTAGGAGCGCCACCTCTGAGGCTAGCAACTCTAGAGCACAGACGTCCGAGGGACGAGCAGGTTGAGGAGCTACGCTCAGATTTGGCTAGGACCTAGGTTGCAGTAGCTCAGCAGTAGCATATGCAGCAGATCTAGCAGCTGGCCAATTTGTACTACGCTCAACATACGCAGTGACGTGAAATCATGAACTACATGCTCGAGCGGTCGTGGAGTCGCATGTTCCCAGACGAGGCGCATCCAGAGGTTCCCCCTGTCCCTTGGTTTGTCGTTCAGCCTCCTCCTCCTCCTCTTGTTGATGATGATAATGTTGTTGACTCTGCCCAGTGCCCCGATACAACTGAACCAGAGGGAGACCCACCCGAGAGAGTACTAGATAAGCATCCTCCTGCTAATTAGATTAGGACATTTGTAATTTTTTTTAAACATTTCTAAATAAACTTGGATATTTTATTTTCAAAAATTAAATTCCTGTTGTGTTTTACAATAGTTATATTCATATTTTCGGAGCCTGGGTAAATTCTTATTGCATTAATTTAATGTTACATTTATATTTCTAAAACTAACAAAAATAATAATAAAATATATTTGTAGCGGTTTTAATATAAAAACCGCTACAAACATTTAAAAAATAAATTTATTTCTTCAAACATTGTAGCGGTTATTACAAAAAGACTGCTACAAATATCGATGCCATTGGAAATTCAAATTTCAAATATATTTGCATCTTGTAGCAGTTAAAAACAAGAAAACCGCTACAATTGTTCAACACCTTTAGGAGAATTTGAATGCACTCTGTAGCGGTGATTAATAAAACCGCTACACATTATTCAATCTGTAGCGGTTCATCATAACCGCTACAGAGTGCATTCAAATTCTCCCAACTGTCTTGAACAATTGTAGCGGTTTTCTTGTTTTAACTGCTAAAAGATGCAAATATTTGTAGCAGTTAATGAAACAAAACCACTACAAATATATTTTCGTAGCGGTTATCCTACGTAAACTGCTACAAGTTTGAAATAAATTTCTCTTAGAACTGGCCAACGATCTACAAATTTGTAGCGGTTATGGTAGCAGTTTTGGGAACCGCTACAAAATGTTAAACATTGGACAACCTTTACATAAGCTACCAGGCATTCGTAATTCTCAATTCATTCAACTTCTTCACTATACTTTCTTCTATCTCGCTAGTAGCTATGGATAAATCATGGATCAGGTTGCCATGCAATTCTCTGGAATATTTATACAGCTTAAACAATTTCTTGGATTTCGCATTCACTCATGCCAGCTATAATGGCAAGATCGTCTGTCCGTGTTGGAGTTGTAAGTATAAGAAGTTGCATGCTCGACAAGTTGTTAAGGAACATTTGCTTATGAAGTCTTTCCCAGAAAACTATACGTTTTGGGTAGTTCATGGTGAGAAGGCCGATATGAGATATGATGATGCTTTTCCTCGAAGTTCACAAGTAGGAGTTCAACTAGATCAAGATGATCCAGTTAATGATACTGTGCGTGATGCTTTTGGATTTTTAGGCGACAACTTCAATGAAGTAGTGCAAGGTTCAGAGCTGGTGTTCATGAGGAATGAAGCAGCTTGAGATTTTTTCAACTTGATGGATGAAGTAGATCGTCCTCTATATCATGGTTGTCGAAAATACTCCAAATTATCTTTCTTGATCAAGTTATATCATACCAAGTGCTTGTGTGGAATCACAGACAAGGGAATGTCAATATTGCACGAATTATTACAAGATGTATTCCCCGATGCGGAGATTCCCACAACGTTCTACGAGGCCAAGAAGATTATCAATAGGTTGGGGTTGAACTATCAAAAGATGGATGTATCCGATTGAGAGGTACTCATTTTAAATATGTGCTTTATTGTTAGTTCTTATGTTTTCTAGTTGTCCTTTTAAGCATTTAGTATCATTTTTCTCTTCTTTACTTCGTAGGTTTCTTGGGAAATTAAAATCTTACTTCAGGAATAAGGCGTGGCTAGAAGGTTCTATAGCTAAAGGCTATATAGGGGATGAGGTGCTGTATTTTTGTTCAAGGTACTTTGATGACCTTGAGACGGCTTTCAACCGCCCACCTCGTGTTGACGATTGTCCTAAACCTACTCCAACATCAGAAGAATTTATCCCTTGTGTTGGTAAACCAGTTGGAGGAACTGAGAATTTCAAACTAATGGCAATTGAGAAGTTGCAAGCACATAGACATGTTTTGATTAATTACATTCAAGTTGAACCTTTCATACAATAAGAATTGTACACTCACATGTTATTCTATATCTTTCGTTACATTTTTCACTTTCATTTCACTATCGCCTTTCCATGATTAATTATAGGGAATTCAGAAGTCATGTTAAGCATCAACTCAAGATCCGTACACAAACATCCTCTGAAGTTGACAAAAAGGTCCACAGAGAATTCCTGAGCTGGTTTGTGCACAGAATACTAAATGACTACAACCCACACTTACCAAATTTCAGAGCTCTCACAATCGACCCTCTTGATCATGCAAAAAGGTTTATAGCATACAATGTCAATGGTTTCCAGTTTTGCACGGTTTCACGGGATCAAGGATTGCAAACTCAAAATTTGGGTGTTTATGGCACATCTGGGACAAGGAGTTATGCAAGCAGCAGTGACGCCAACATGCAGTTTGGAGGTGTTCTTTATTATGGAAAGCTTTTTGATGTCGTCGAATTTAATTATCAAGGCCACTTCACCGTGACGCTGTTCAAGTGTTTGTGGGCAAATACCACTACTTCCTGGGGACTGATAACTAACGACTTAAGGATCACATCAGTCAATTTCTCATGGCCAATTCATACTGGTAATTCTCAAGATGATGACCCATACCATCTTGCCTCAGAGGCACAGCAGGTTTATTATGTTGAGGACGAGAGGCATAAGGATTGGCACATGGTCATTCATTTAAAGCCATGAGACCTTTACGACATAAGTAAAGGCGATAACATCGCCTATGAGGGTGAGCTATTTCAGCCTGCCAATTTAGAAAACTTCTTCCCTGAAGGCGATGACAATTTACCTCTACTGTAGTGCGTTTTTTTAAGTTCACATCATTTAAATTAAATTTTTTAAACAAAATAATACATCACTAACAACAATTTTTCTACACAATTTCGGTAGGGATAGTGAGGATGAGTGATCAAATTCAAATTATATTTTTGTCTTTTAAAAAATTATTTTTAAAAATATTTGAAAATAAATAAATTCAATATTTGTAGCGGTTCAAAAACCGCTACAAAAATATACATAACCGCTACTAATTAAAAACCACTATGAAATGGCTACATTGACCGCTACAAATGCTACGCAGATCCCTTTAAAAACCCCCCACTACATCTCATTTCAAACACTCCCCCACTTCTTTCCACCTTACCCCTTTTTCATTTTCTCTTATTTACAAATTTTTTTGTATGAGTTGATGAGCTGAACAAGGTGATCAAATATGGTAACAAGTTTTTAAATTTTTTATTTCAATACTTCTTTCCTTCACATAAAATATATCCTCACTATTTTTATTTTGCATATATTTAATAGCCTTTTCTCATTTTCATCTACTTTTCATACATAATCAAATTGTGGTAGACAACATAATAGTTCCTTTTTACCTACATATCCTCAATAATATTATCAATGCAATATTTCTACTTATCTCACTAATTAAAATTATTCCTTTTAATTTATAAATGAGCTAAACTATTGAATAATAAGCTAATTAAATTAGCTAAACTGCTAATAAAATAAACTATTTAATTTAATATTGAAAAAACTAAAACAAATGATTGTATTTTTAAAAAAAATTTATATAATATTTGTAGCGGTTATTAAACCGTTACTAACTAGAGCGACTTTTTCAAACGTGTTTAAATTTTTTGGCACCAAATTTGAATTTCAATTAAATTTGCAGCGGTTATATAACCGCTACTAATTAAAACGCCATTTTTCAAATTCATATTAGTGGCAGTTTAGGAACCACTACAAAATGGAACAAAATTTGGATTTCCCACCTTGAAAATTTCAAGATTTGATATTTGTAGCGATTCAATAACCACTACAAAGTTCCCAGAAAAAGACGATAGCTCTTGACGATATTGTAGCTGTGGAATTGAACCGCTACAAATAAAGTAGCAGTTATTTTCTTTGAGTAGTAGTTTTTAATAACCACTACACATACGCTTGCAACATAAGATTTAGTAGCGGTTTCATGAACCACTACTAATATTGTTTATAGCGGTTAAAACCGTTACTAATACTCATTTTTAACCGTTACGAAATCACATTTTTTTTGTAGTGTCACAATAGTGTTTGTGGTGGAGTGCTACGTGATGAGCATGGTAGTTGGATTCATGGATTCATATGCAGGATTGATGAAGGAGATTCATTAACAGCTGAACTTTGGGGTTGTGTACATGGTCTTAAAGTTCCTTGGGACTCATGATTCAGACATATTTTGTTGGAGTCTGACTCTACAGAGGCTATTGACTGTTACTTGAAGACGAACATGAGTTGCATGCCGATCATAACATCATTACTGAAGCTCAATCGATGTTTAGAAGGGATTGGTGCGTGAACGTGAAACAAATAAGTAGGCGTGCAAACATGGCGGTGGACTATCTTGCTAAAGAAGGTTTATTTATCATGCCAGGTTTAACTTGATTTCCCAAGCTCTTGAAGAGCTCATTCGGATAATGGCTGCTAATTACGAATAGTTTTGCTGCAGCTTCCTTTTTGTTATAAAAAAAAGAATTCCCATCACATATCCTTTAACTTCAAAAAGATAATTATAAATATAAAAAATAAAAATATATGTAATAAAAATAAGCAAATATATAAAAACTTAAATAAATTTCAGAATATAACTTTGGAAATCAGAATATAGTAAAAATTGGTAAATATAAAATCTTGAGTAAATCTCAAAACATGATTCAACAAATCTTCTTTCAACTTATAGGTTGGATTGCTGAAGTTTAGTTTGGAAATGTGAGATGCTCAACAATAAAAAATTCAGCATTTTACATCATCATTTTTTTCGTGTTCTCTACTTTCTCTTGCACTTTTTTTTCTCTTTTAATCTTTGAACCAATGGCCAACATCATACATGATATTATAAGCCCAACCGGCGACCTTGAGCATCAACTAGAAAACTTTGGTTCTATAAAAAAATAAAATGAAAACTAAAAACATAAATTGAAAAAAAAATGAAAGCTTACACGAGGAAGAATCACAAGAGAAAGGAGCTGCAAAATGAGGACTCATGGTAGTGGTGGAGGAGAAGACTTGTAGCACCATAACAAAACTTATGGAAAAAGAGTAAGAGACCCACTAATAAAGCTCAAAAAACGTTTGAGAAGGAGTTTAAAGAGTTTCATCAAATAAAACTTTTTCAGAATCTCACCTCCTTATCTAGATATTTTTCAGAATCCACCTTTTTATTAAAGAATACTTAACTCATCTTAGTGAAGAATCCTAATGTATCATCAAATAATTTTTTTCCAAATCTAGCCTTTGTTTATATGTTAGAATACTTAACAGTTTTTAGTGAAGAACCATAATGTTTGTTAAAATATTTAATAGTTCTTAATGGAGAATCGTAATGTATTGTTAAATATTTTTTTTTAGATCCTGCCTTCTTATATTTGATATCTTTCAAAATCCACTTTTATTTATATTAAAGAATACTTAATGGTTCTTTGTGAAGAATTGTAATGTATTGTCAAATCCTATCTTTATTTATATTAGATAACACTTAATGGTTATTTGTAAAGAACTGTAATATATTGTCAAACAAGTTTTTTATTGTTAAGTATTCTTAAAAAATATATAACGATTCATTGTAAAGAACTATCAAATATTATCAAATAATTTTTTTTTTCAAAATCCCGTCTTCTTATATATGATGATTATTTTGTAAGAACCGCCATTTTTGTTAGTAAATATATGAAGGTTGATAATTACAACCATTATATTTTTGTTTTCATAAATTCCGCCTCTCAATACATGACAGTGCGCATATTTAACCATTAAGTTTTAGTATTATATATTCTTGCACGACCTCCGTCTCAATATATATAACGTTTATTAGTTGCAACCTTTATTTATTAAGCATTAAATATGTGTGAATTTATAATAGTATCCTTAGTCGACCACTTGCTTGAGATTCCATTTGATCCACTCCTTCCCATTAAGGCTTCAAAAACGGTGGACATCAACTTGCCGTCTTTTCCTTGCATTGCAGGAATGGCATAACAAGGGTGGATGTTGTTTTAAATAGTGAAATATTTCTCACCATGAGATGAAATAAATAGCTAAGATTGCGGGCATCATGGGGTGCATTAGCTAACACGCATTAGGCACCCTGCTCCCGATAAAGAAATGGAGAGAGAAAAGGTGACATGATGAGGAAGAGAGGGAGAGGGGTGGGGAAGGAGAGAGAATATGAAGTTTTGGTGTGGGACACTTTAGTCATTTAGTCTAAATATCAAATTCTATATTGATACTCTATTACCATTATGTCCTTTGTCAAATTCGATTCCTCTTTCAGGATTTTTGAAGTTTAAAAGGTATTATACTCCCTCCAATCATTAATATAAGATATATTTACTTAATCTAATTATATTAAAGAAATTAGTTAATATAACATATATTTTCTAAAATATTCTAATTATATTCCTTAATTCCCTTACTTCCTCTCTTTCTTAATTATTATTAAAGAAGTATTAATAGAGATAAAGTAAAAAAAAACTTAACAAATATAAAAACTACTGTAAAACCCCGCGAATATGTTATATTAAGGATCTAAGAAGTATTGTCTTTCTCCCTAAATGACAAAGCTAACGTTGAGTTTGTCGAAATTGCTAAAATAGATATTGGTGATAGTGGTTGCTCTTGTCATTGTAATAAAAAAAAAAAAAAAAAAAGATATTGGTGATTGTGAATATTGAAGTATATCTTCTATTCACTTTTTGTATTTTTTTTTTCTCCCAAATCTCTGTAGACAGGAAGTTGTACGACACCATCGCGCTGCTCGGCATCGAAGAGGTTATTATTACCGGAAAAGTCGCGGGATGGCGTCAAAAGTATCAACAACTCCGCCATATGGTGGTGCTGCTAGAATCGCCGACTCTCCCTGTTTTCCTCAATACACTGCTTCTCTGAAATGTAAGATACTCAATCCACTTACTCTTCATCAATTCTGTGTTTTTTTGGTTCTTCAATTTCAGTCTGAAATTCTTTCAAGACTTGGATCGATCCTATAAGCGAGGCTAGGTTTGCGAATTGATGACTTCTTATGAGGAAATTTACATGTTTGGGGATTCCGGTTTAGCTTATTTCTGTGTTTAACCTTCCGCGTTGAAATTTATTGCTTAGGAATTGTACTTCGTTTGCCGTTTTTTAATGTGATTATGTGAAATTTTGTAGCCTCACCCAACAAGTGGTCAATGACTTTAGTTTAAACGGAGATTAGTAGCTCGACTAGCATAGTTTAATGCCAATAAGGCATTTATTTATTGATTCACCCTTGAGAGGGAATTGGTATCTCTGGTGCTACGGGAAATCGGGAATTATATTGGACAGAACTTCGTAGAAGAATTCATTAGATACATCCTTGTTTTAACTTAGTAGGAATGGGAGCTTTGCTTTAACTTGAAAATGTAAAAGCAATATGCAGGAAAAAGGTATGAACATGGTTTCATTCGGCTTTTCATTTCACTTCTTTGATGCATTAAGGATCAGAATAAGTCAGATGTTTACCAGTGGCAAAACAGCCTTAATTATTTTTTCTTGCAGTATCATGAATAAGAAACTGGAGTTTAGGCTTCGTGAACTGTGCTTTCTATATCCAAATTTACTTTATAGCTGGTTACAGCTTCAATTTGAGCGTGAAGGAAAGTTTCATCTATGTGGTGACTCTTAGGAATCCAGCATGACATCAGAAAATTTCATTTGGCAATTTTTGTAGCCAAAGCATCTTAATGAAATGGAATATATTCACATAAATCTACTTATCTAATGTATCTCAATAACAAGAAAAACAGATGCAATTAGTTTAAGGTAGAGATTAGATGCTTGACTTACTGGATCAGATGCTAATCAAGCATGTTTCTGTTGATTCGCCTTTGGTAGGGTTTTGGTATCATTGCCTCTAAAAAGAATTATTTATGAAAGTCCACAGTAACCTTTTGGAGCTTAGTTCATGAACTCACAACTCACAAGATGCTTCCTTTTGTTGTTTCAACTCCCAAAGTAAAGTGAGCAACACTTATTGCAAGATTAATAAAATATGCAGAAAACCTCTGCAAATGGATTCATTCTACTTTTAATCCTTTCCTTTAATTTGTGGTCTTAATTAACCTGCACTTGATGTAACGTGAAATGTTCTAGTGTTACTAAACTGATGATGCCATTCCGCAGCTGGGCCTATAATTAGTGTATCTTAACTTCTTTATGATTTTGCAGGTCTTGAAGAATTTAATTCAGATAAGAGTAAATGTCAAGAACATTTTGATGTTTACAAGGAGTGTAAGAAAAGGGAGGTATTGGATTTATTTGGCATCTTTACCTAGTGTCCTTTCAAGTGTTGCATATAATGGTGCTTTATCTGTAATGTGATGTTAAAAAATAGAGGTCGTTATATTTTGAAGTTTGGACATTAAATTATAGTTTACCATCTTCTGGTTCAGCCTAGATTAAATTGTAATTTATGATTGTCATCGTGATTTTCATTTATGTTTATATAACAGTTGCGTCACTGCTATGCTCTTACTTTCCCACCACCTCAAGAATATTGACTAGTCAACCATCTGGGTTATTAAGCAGGGCATGAAAGATAAAGTAGGGCATGAGCTAAACTTAGCTTTCTAGCAAATTAGCCAAGCAAGTCTAGTTTCATGCTTTTGTTTAGTATGGTTGCAAGTTGAGCTTTATCATGATAGTCAATAAAGAGATAATTAAATCAGAAAAGACTTTGTTGACTGTCATAAGTGAAAATAACCTCTCCGAATCATGTAGTCCTGTTTCTAATCTGTGTGATGTGGATGGATTAGATCAATATTATTGTTCTTAATATCTTGATATGGTAGGAGGGTTCGAACTAAGAAGCTAAATTTAAGCCAAACACCCACCAGTCCAAGCACATGACCTTCGCTAAAGTGCCATGTCAATAATTGATTGTCTAAAAACAAATTGAGGCTGGTTTGCCAAGTTTAAGATGGCATAAGAATGTGAAATAGAGGAGTTCTAGTCAAATAAATTTTGCTCTCAAATTCTACTCTTGCTTGTATCAGTCACCGTACTTCTCAGAACTGAAGCAGGAAACCTTGGAATCAAAATTTTGGAGAAGCTTCCTTGATTCCTTTCATGCTTTCCCCGTCCTCTTTTGCTGAATGGTGCACCTTTGTTAAACTTTAGTTTTAGCTGTACAAAATTAGACTGCTATTTCTCGAGCTTCTATACATTGTTGCTTAATGGCAATTGGATAGGGTGCAAGATTTTCATACACCTTTTTCATATGCCGAGTAATTCTATTAGATTAATAAATTCTTGGTGGTTACTCCCTGTGGTTGGTTATGGATGCTTTCTAACAACATTGTATGATTATATTTTGACACTGCAGTGTATTGGAGTACCGTGGGGGCTTTTCCAAAATAATATAAGCCTCAGAGGAGCCTTATATAGATGCATTAACAATTGTTGAATTCATCAATCATTCTTACTTAGTGTTAAGATGATGTTTACTGGACAGGAAGTGATGCTCTGTGCTTGTCAAACATTATATATATATATATATATATATGGGACCTGATGGCAAAAATATTTGGGAAAACAGACCTAAATTTCTCCAGCCAAAAACACAAGAAAAAGTGCAGAATGTGGAAGCTAAAATGCAGAACATCTAAGATGGAGAGTTTTTAGCAGGTCCTTTGTTGACCACACAAATAAGTCTGCATTTCAACTTTCTTGTCCTGTATTTTGGCTGTCTTATTCTGCACTTTTTCTTCCATGTTTTTGGATGTAGAAGTCTAGGTCCTTTCCCCCAATTAAATTTTTGAATGGAGTCCTTATCCCCAATTTTCCATTATACTACAAAATAGGTCTTGCATTAAGAACTGGAGGAGTAATATATATATTAATATATATATATACGTGAATTCAAAGATTTAGACTCCTTGTTGGGGCTTGTAATGCATCATATCTTTCCTCAACAATGTTGCATCTTTTTTATTCCCACATTTACTTTCTTATTCTTGAATGAACATATTACACCTTGTTATAGAAATCTTATGCACATGTTACAATTTGTGCGGAATTGTGCTATATTACTAATCTAGCTGCTTTTGTTTTTGGTTTCTGTAGAGGGAGGCTCGACTTGAACGTAATAAAAATCGATCTTTCTTCTCATGAAGTCTGTTGGCTCTGCTGTTTTGTCTCTATCATCGGAGGTGAAAATAGGTTGAGAATGCTCCAAAATCATGCTGGTCCATCCTTGTAGTAATAACTTTGTGGATTTATTCAGAGTTATGGCAAGCAAGGTTCCAAATAAAAATGAATAGTTGTTGGTCGGTGTTAGTAATATTCTGCTTTATGCTGCTTTCATTCTTCCAATAATTTGTCCTTTATTTTCAGTAAAAGGATCAAATACTATTAATTAAGAGAAATAAATAGGATGAATATTCAAGATATGAGGCCAGCTAATCGTGTTCATGGGTGAGGGATATTCTGAGCTATTGGTTACAAAGGGGGGGGGGGGCTTGCAGAACACGCTGTTTGATTCGTTTTTTAAAAAGTTTAAAAAAAACAATAACACTGATTTGGAAAACTATTTTGAATAGGTTGTTTTTATAAAAAACACAGTTGTTTCTAAAAACTTAAAAATCAAGATGGTTTTAAGTGTTTTCTTATTTTTGTTTTTCTATTTCTTAATTCTTAAGGTTGCTACTTGTCTACTACATAGCACACTATCAATGTTGATCATTGTCATATCACCATTGACAACAGTCGTCGTCACTTTACTTCAAAAACAAATTTTTGAACAATTGTTCAAACTACTTTTTTTTTTGTTGGTTTTATTTTAATTTTCAAAACTTGTTCTTAAAAACAATTTTATAAAATTGTTTAAACCCACGGATTAAGTAGTGGCAGTTAAAGGAGGAGAAAATGGAGATTTTCAAAAGAAAGCTTTTAGAGGAAGGAGTTTGGGAGTCACAAGGAAATGCTAACACTATGTAGAAGGAAATGGCCTAGAGATACTTTAGCATAATTTAAAGGTTTTGGCCACCGAAATAAAGGGACTTGATAGTGGAATGAGAATGTGCAAGAGAAAGTCAAGAATAAAAAAATTATTTTAAAGCAATACAATCATAAGACACGAAATAGTGCAAAAGAAAGTGTCATTTTGCATTATCCTCCTCCGGACTGCCAAGTTCAGATGCAGGAGAATTTGATGTTGATATGCTAGTTTAGCAGTTTTAGCCTCAAGATTTATTCTTGCCATGTTATGTTAAAAAAGCCATGCACTTGTGCAACAATGATGAAAATTGGAAATGCACCTTGTTGCTAAAAAGGAGACTAAGAAAGCACTGAGTGAAGCTCATTCTAAAGCGTTTGAGGAGTTTTATAAGTAATTAAGGACAACATCTGGGAAGAGAAAGATTTACAAGATTGCAAAGAATAAGAAGAGAAAGAAAAGAGATTTGGATCAAGAAAGGTGTATAAAGAATGCATGAGGCAAAGTCTTGGTTTATGGTGGAGATTTTAAGAATAGATTGGAGGCCTACTTCTACAAGCTGTTTAATGAAGGATGAGGAGGTTCGACCTGTGAGTTAGAGGATTTGTCAATTAGAGAAGGTGACATTGGTCCGCGTTGGTCAGGTTAAGAACGCTTTTAAGAAAATGGAGGCCTACTTCTATCATAGGATCCATGTTAGTGAGGTTAAGGACGCTCTTAAGAAAATGGAAAATCATAAAGCCATTGGTCCTAATGGCAACCTCATTGAAGTTTGGAAGTGCTAAGGTGAAAAAGGGGTGTCTAGGCTTACTAAGCTTTTTAATGAGATTTTACGATCTAACAAAATTCCAAATGATAGGAGGAAAATCAGCTTAGTCCCCATTTACAAGAATAAAGGGGTATCCAGAATTGTACTAGCCATAAAGAGATAAAACTTATGAGTCACACAATGAAATTGTGGGAAAAAGGTGTTTAATATAGACTGAGATTAGAGACTCGCATTTTGGAGAACCAATTTGGACACATGCCAAAAAGATCCACAATAGAAGTGATTTATTTGTTGAAGGGGTTAATGGATGAGTATCAGAGTAAAGGAAGAGACTTACATATGGTTTTAATTAACTTAGAGAAAGCTTATGACCGCGTGCCGAGAGATGTACTTTGGAAAGTCTTAAAAAAGAAGGGTGTGCATGTTGTATATATTAAGGTCATACAAGATATGTATAAGGGGTTAACAACTAGTGTGAGAAAGTCTAGAAGTGAGACTAAAGACTTTTATATAAGAATTGGCCTTCATCAGGGATCAGCTTTGAGCCATTATTTATTTAACCTAGTCTTAGATGTTCTAACTGAGCGTATACTTGAAGAAATCCCCAAGTGCATGCTTTTTACAATTGATATTGTTCTTGTGCTAAATCAAGAGAAGAAATGAATTTTAAACTTGAGTTATGGAAGAGAACCTTAGAATCAAAAGGTTTCCAGCTGAGTAAGAGTAAGATAGAATATATGCATTGCACTTTTAATAAGTGAGAGTAAGAAGTGATTTGGGTTCAAATTGGGAGATCAAGTTATTCCTCATAGACAAAGTTTAAATATTTGGGATCAATTCTACAGCAATAAGGTGAAATTGATGGAGATGTTAATCATAGAATCCAAGCTAGGTGGTTTAAATGAAGAAAAGCTATCAGAGTTATTTGTGATTGAAAAGTACCTGATAAAGTCAAAGAAAAATTTCATTGTACTATTATTCGACCAATAATGGTTTATAGTAGTGAATGTTGGGCTGTGAAAGGGCTACATGAGCACAAATGGGGGTAGCTGAGATGAGAATGTTGAGATGAATGTTTGGTCATATACGGAAAGATAAGATTCGTAATGAACTTATTCGAAAAAGGGTGGGAGTGGCTCCTATTGAAGAAAACATGGTAGAAAATCATCTGAAGTACTTTGGGCATGTACAAAGAAGGCCATTGGATGTGTCAATGAGGAGGGTAGATCAAGTTGTTTGGAGCCTAGTTAAAAGGGTTGAGGAAGATAAAAAAAATGATTAATGAGGTTATTGAGCGAGATCTCTTAGTTAACAATTTATCCTGAGATTTGGTTTTTGACATAGTTCAATGGCGTCGTTTGATCCATGTAGTCGACTCCACCTAGTGGAAATAAAGCTTGGTTGTTGTTGTTTTTTTTTTTTTTTGGAAACAAACAGAAACAAATAGGCCCTAGATGATTAAGATCCAAGCAGTAGGCAAGTTGAATGCTAATTTTTTGTGTTTGTTAGATTAGAGGTCGGAATTAGATAACTAATTTGCATATATTAAGAAAATTTTTTAAATTAGTTATTTATTAATTATGCTGATTCCTTAAATGTCCCTTTTAATTGTTTGTATTGGGTACTACTCTTTTGACAAAAGACTCCCTTAATATATATGAAATCAATATCAACATGAGACATCAAAGAGGTGTTGGAACTGGGAAGTGAATGCTCTCAATGTCATAAACTGCACTTAACATGTGCACTTCTCACTCAATAATTTATCTAAAAAAGTTATAATGTTTGTCCAACTTGAAATTCAACTAGAACCTTGCAATAATGGGATGGCAAGGGAAGAAATATTTTAGAGTAAAACCCTAATCACCATTTTATTTTGTCTTAATTGCATGGACTTCCTCTCTGTTTGGAAAATTTACATTTTAGCCCAAACCATTAACACCATTAAAAAAATATTCCAAAAAGATTCTTAAAGTTTATTTTTTAGTTAAAAACCATATTAGAATAAATCTTGTTTACTCCTCATTATGCCAAATCCCTAATTTATCTCTTAACATTAATATTCATTAATGATCTATTTAATATTTTTTTACTAAGTTTAAAAAAAATAAGTAATTTTTATATGAAAATATTAGTAAAAATCACCCTAAGGTCTCAACCAAAAAAATAATATCAGAAAGTCTCATAACTTGTCAATGACACATTGACAAGTTATGAGATTTTTCTCATATTATTTTTCTTAACTTGAACTTTGGTGTAATTTTCCCTTTAATAGCTTGATCAAAAATTTGAGTAATTTTTTTTATAAACATATGTTTAATCAAATATATTTAAATATTTTGAATTATACTATACTAATATAAGGTTCTCAAAATCATATCATTTTATATTTTATAATTGAAAATACATATATATATTTGCAAAACATGTTAGGCAACATTTGTGTTTAAAATATTACATCGTAAGTAAGTTGTAATAAATAAAGGAGGCTTAAGTAAATAAATCTAATGTGATGCTGATGCTGATCTAGAACCAAAATTGTAATTTGATGCTGAAAATTGTGTCAAAATCTGGCAATTTGAACAGTTTCTTTGAATCATTCGTCCCCCCCGCGCGCGCACATATATAAATATATACACTCGCCCACGTACATTCTTTTTTTTTTTTATAATAGTAAAAGGAAACCCAACATTATCTAACCATTCTCCTTCACAATAATCCGTGCAAGCACTTCAAGCGCCTCAGTAACAAAATGAACTCCAGGCTAACATGATTAACACTTACTTCCCATTGCCGCTGAAGCAAGCCAATGGCTTCTTGAATCAGCAAAGAATCTGCATGTATCTCAACCCCTCTTTCATTTAGAATGAGCGAGGTTGCCTCAGTCGAGTCAGATTCAAGAATGATCTTGCAAAAACCGATGTCCCATGCAATTCTCAACCCATGAATGCATCCCCATAACTCGGTAGAGACTGCATCGCCCTTAGCACAACTAAATATGAATCCTCGAATGAAATTGCCATACTCATCACGGATGAGACCACCCGCTACTATGACATGGTTGTATTGAGAGAAAGCTCCGTGTACATTCAATTTGACCCAGCCCAGCTCTGGTGGGACCCATGAGAACCTGGTTTCTCCACTTGGTGCATTAGTCATTCCACCTTCCACAAGCTTATCATGTGCTTCTCGGATACTGTGAATCATGGCTTTCACACTATACTATTCAAGATGGTCTTACGTTCAAATACGAACAAATTCCTTCCCTACCAGATCCATCGGCATGTTATAGCAAATGTCGCTCTCCATTCTTCATCTCCCCTACACTCATTCATCATGAGATTCCATTTCAACCACTGTGGGAATTCTATCGAGCTAAACCGTTGCCACTTCGTTTGAGGCACAATGCCCCTCCATAGATTAAGCGTGTTTGGATAGTCATGTAAGACATAAAGCATATTTTCAATAACCGAGCAACATATCGGGCATTCATCACTACTGCTCAACCCACGTTTTTGCCTAGAGGCATTTGTAAGTAACCGCTTATGTGCTACAAGCCAAACAAATATTCAGCATCGTTCCGAAACTCGTAACTTCCACATTTTACTCCATAGAAGATCTGGATCATTTCCATTAGCACAAAGAAGGTCATGAGCTAAGGTAACCGTAAATAATCCACACTTTGTCCATTTCTATTGGACATTACCATTAGTATCAGTTTCTACACCACTTTTGACTTTCTCCCAAACCTGCTTAATTCCTGACCAGCGCCCACGTACATTCTGTTATATACTTGCATTATGGGACCAAGCTCAGACACCCATTTAAGGTCAGGCCCAATGAAACCAAGCTCTTCTCTTAAGCTCTCTCAAGTGTCAAGTCTTTCACCAAACTACAAAGCCCCAACATATAATAGGATATGTATACACACACATATAGACTGTTTCATGCGAATTTTAATGCATAATCTAAAATTTTCCATTACGGTATAACATGCAATACTGTAAAGTTAGAGATAGGGGGAAAAGTTTGATGTAAAAAGGAAATCTAATCGTAGTATATAGTTTTAATTCTTCACGTGATCTTATGGGTCAATATAGATATGATGACATAACCAAGTAATTCAGTTTGTAAAGTGCAAGCTTGAATCCTTGAGAAACAACAGATAATAGTATTCACCTTTAAACCAAACACATCAAAATAAAACATCCATTAAAACTCATACACACTACACACATATTAGTGCTCAAATTCTGCTTACCCTGAGGATAACTCCTTCCCCAGGTTCTATAACCAGCCTAAAAGTAGGGGAATGGTGATAACACGGCGAGAGAGAGAATCGAAACCTGAGCAAAATCAGAGACAATATCACCTTCAGTTCTGCCATGGCCAAATGCTGGCCAGCACAGACGCGAGATCCAATCCCGAATGGCAGGTAAGCCTGAGGAGCCTTGCAGGCTTCACTGATGCCATTTGCAAATCTTTGAGGGTTGAACATGTGAGCATCAGGTCCCCACAGTTCAGGGTCTTGCTGTAATAATGGGATTGGAATCTGAATGTTAACTCCTTTTGGAATTGAAATGCCTCCCAATTTAATGTCTTGTAAGGCAGTTCTTATAACGAATGTTGCCGGTGGGTAAAGTCTGAGAGTCTCTTGAATCACCATAGTTACCTGCAAGACAATACAATTTTCATAAAACTAGCATTGACTCCCAGGCAATGTTATTAAGAAAAAAACTTATTTTTCTTTCAAGTGAATTCTCTACACTAACATTAGTTGAAGATATTCCATTCAATATAATTATGAGAGAAAACAGTTAATTGAATAAAAGGGGGAAATAAAATATGATTCACTCAATTGACATGGAGAGTGAATAGAGCAACATAATATGATCTCTATAGGTTTTTATCTAAGAGACAAATATTTGTACGATATATGTAAATTGATTCTAATTGTTCGAGCATAATTTTTTTAAAATAAGCAATTGATTACAATTGTTGTAGAATGAATTACTTTTAAATATAAGCAACTAATTACAATTGTTTTAGTATAATTTCAACCCTTCATGATGTATGCATTACTATAATTTGACTTCCATTCTAGAACCTCGTTTTCTCTTAATCTTAAAAGCATGTGCATGAGTAACTTCCTCCTTTTCTCCTTACCTATAATGAGTAACTTCCTCCTTTTTTCCTTACCTATATACTCTTGACTCTTGAAATCTCGCATTCGTTATTATTAACATTGTTTTTATCAACTCCTTCTCTTCCTTCCTTGTCTTCCATCAGTCGATTTCCCATCTTATAATCTTACTTTTTGCTAAGGTAACCAAATCCAGCACCAAGGTAAAAAATGAAGCAAAATAGAGTAGATGATTGACAAGAGAGGGAAAGAGGGAGAGAAGTAAGAAGAACAACATCACACAGACCTCATACAACATAGATGATGCAAATCAAAATAATGGTTAAAATTAGTTAAAAGCAATAAATATGTGAGATTTTTTTTTTTCCAATTATACTTTCAATTATGAAGATGACGAGTGAGGAAGAGAAAAAGTGGGAAAAGAGATGAGACAGAATGAATGTGGAAAAAAGATAAGAGAGATGTATAATTAATTAACAGTAGAAATGAAAAAAGTACATTAATTTTTTAGACAAACATATATTTTTATTTATTTTTAAAATGTTACACATAAATAGGATCAAACGGAGTGTGTGTGTCTATACACACACAGGTGAATAAATTTGAACTTAAAAGGTTTATGCTTCTTTGGTTTAGCTCAAACGCAGCTTGTGCTCATTCAACAATTTAGCCAAGTGTTTTCTTATCCTCCCCTGACTATTATATACTGATCTGGTCCTAAATTGGGGAGCTAGTTGACGGATTTGCTTTGGTTCTAAATATAAGATCTTAATTAATTTATCTCTCAAATTTATAATTTTTTCCCTAAACTATCATATTGGTTCCACATATAAAAGGAGGGTTTTCATAAATGGGTTGCTTCCTTTGCAAATGATTGAAGGGCCAAACACACATATTTTACAAATTATTATCTTAATTAATTTTTTTAATCTCTGTAAATTAGTTATCCAAACTCCTACATTTAAAATCAAAAGGAATAATACGTACTGTCTTCATGCTTCTAAGCATGGTTGCATCAAAGTTTCCATTTCCACAAACTTGAAGCACCTCAGCTCGACAACGATCTTGCCAATCTCGGTGTTCTGCTAACAACATCAACGCCCATGACACCGTGACCGCAGTCGTCTCATGCCCAGCGAAAAATATGTTCTTGCAATTATCGACTATGAACTTGTCACGTGAGATAGGATTCGATAAGAGATCACCGCCACCATCCTTGTTACATTTTGTAGCACCCTCCATTATCATTTGCATGAGATCTTGCTCATTACCTCCCTTGAGCCGTTGGTTTACAAGTCTTGTGATCATTGAGTTTACCTCTTTCTCCAATCTCCATATCTCCTTGTTGCTTCTTGTTGGTAAGTGCCTAAACAATTTCATTATAGCATAATTGTCATTTTTGTTATACCATATTTGTCACTAGTGGCAACACTAACAGGAAAAACAGCTCATAATTCTGTCATCATAAAAATTTGAAAACATAACCATTTTTTGCCTATAAAATATTAAAATGTCACTCATTTTATGTCGAATCTAATGATCTTAAAAAGAGGAAAAAAAAAACATTTGGGTAGTGAGGTAAAAATAAGGGACAGCAGGGGGCATATTAGGGAGGGGGCAACAGACAACCCCCTCCACTGCCCTTTTCCCCTGACAACCAATATAAAACCCCATCAAATTTCTATGACATGAATCAAAGACATTTAAACCTCAAATAATATACCTAAAGTATTAATAAAACCTAAAGGCATCGTACAATCCATATAGCCAACCATACTTAATGCCATAATGTTGGTTGAAATTGCACTAGTGAATGAACCGAGGGAAAGTATTGAATTAAACCTGAATATTTATTTTAAACCAAAATGAGATGTGGATTTCACAAATAAGCCAAGCCACATTCATTTGTGTCACTCTCTTTCCAAATGCGTAAATTTTAGGAATCTAATTGTGTGCGTGTGTGTGTGGGGACAAGTAAGTACTAATGCATACCGTAGTCCTGGAACTCCAACAGGTGATTTGGACATAAGCTTTTGAATGAGTCTAAGCTCGGTGAAAATTTGTCGTCCTTTGTCATAGCTGCTTCCAAAACAGGCTCTTGCAATTATATCAGCCGACAAGCTTCTCAATTCTTCATCTATCTTCATCTCTGCAACAACTTCTCGTCCCTTGCTACTTTCAATTCTTGCCTCCCAATCCCTCAACAATATATTTGTCGATTCCACCATCAAATCTACCATCCCCTTTACAATGAACAACAATTTATATCTTAGTTTTTTGTGCCACAACTTATATATTATTAATATATAGTTTTTTTTTTTGCCACAATTTATATATTATTAATATATTTTTTCGGTGATAATGATTTTATACATGGAAGGTTATTCCTATGCAGGGAAATCGGTATATCTACTACTTCAATGAAAAAGAAGTTTCGGTTACTCTGTGATATTTACAAACATGAAATATATGCATTCAGTAATAACAAATTAATTTCAGAGAAAATGAGATAGGTGAAGACTTATCACTTGTGTAGAAACTACAAGGCAAAGGTAAGTCTAACCTCCATCTCTTTCTCTCTCTGGAGTAGTCTATACATATGCATTTCAATATTATTTCTTATTAGCATAACCATACAAAACTAATTAGTGAATCATATATACAACAATTTTATGAGGAAAAGACCAACATAGACTTGGTCTAGCAGTGTATCGAGTTCGAGTCCCAAAGGAGACACTTGTGTTGAAAGAGACAACCTCAAACCCCAAACCACATATCATATGATAATATCAGGGGGAAAAATTATGAGGAAAAGAAGCTGGCTTTATGGTAATATAATCTTTCAAGTCTTCTAACCAGGAAACAAAAAGTTAAAATACAATATACAAAGCTAAATGTGGTTCCCTAGTACTGCTTAAAGTCTAAAGAACTAACTACACAAGTCATAACTTATGAATAGTATAGTGTAAGCTAAATTATATATTTCATCAACTTTGTTTAGTCCCTTAAATTTTTAAAGAGTATTTTCAATTCCATAATGTTAACATGGTTAATCTCATTAACAGCAAATGCTGACTTAACGAATTTAGATGTAGACACTACATTGAATGATGAGATATTAATTTTTAATTTAAAATTTGTAAATTGTTAATACTTAAAGTAAAACCTAATGAAAATATCGCTGATCTAAACTTTCAACAGCAACAACTCATCTTTATTCTACTAAAGGATTAAATTTTAAGCATGATTTGTCGGTATTTAATTGCAGAAACACCATTTAAATTTGTCAATCCAATATTTGCCGTTTACGAAACTAGTGAAATTCACATTGAGTGATAGAAAATACACTTTATGAACTCAAGAGACTAAACTAAAACTTGATGAAAACTTAAAGAACCAAACGAATACTTTAAGCTATAGTTTATATTATTTTCATACATAAATGATATAAAATAAAAAATGATAAATCCTTGTGCAAGGGTTCTAAATCTCACATCTTTTTTTAGGTGGACTAAGTATTTTATCATTTAAACTATAAGTAGAGATATAACAATTATCCGACTACTGATCCGTGGGTGATAGAGATGTTATGTTTTTATTTAAAAAAAAAAGGCAAAAAAAAAAAACCCAATACAAAAGAACATAGCAAAACCATACCTTGACCTTATCAAGGTATAGCTGAGGAGAAATTATTTTCCTTTGGTGAGCCCAAAGAGGCCCACTTGATGATAATATGCCCAGGCCGAACAGTGGCCCAAAATCTTGGGATAGATAAGAAGGCTTTCCCAGATTCAAAGATGTGTTTGAGCTCACTTCCTTCACCAGCTCAGTGTCTTGGACCATCAAGAACTGTATTCTTCCACTGTAATACAAACAAATTGGCCCTGCATGCATCCACGTAATATTAGCCAAAAACAAAAATGCCGCTTTTCTTTGTTCTTTTGTGTTTGATTGTTTCTTTTTGAATTGAAATTGCGACAATCTGGTATGGGCGACAAAGAGGGTAAAAAAACGAATAAAATATAATTTACGTATTAAAAAAACGAATAAGGTAGAACGGGTATAAACTTCAAATCTATATTAAATATTAATAGTCCTTAATATAAGAATTAGATAACTAATTTAAGTAGATGAAAGAGACTAGTTAAATTAGTTATTTATAACAAATATGAATTGATTTTTCTAAAATAACTCTATTTCATCATGACTGCTATTGGATGAAAATCTTTTGATGTGTGCAAATATTAAGGGCAGTTTGAGGGGAAAATTATAAATTTAAAAGAGAAAGTAGATTTTTTCCCCTTAAAACACAAAGCTGATTGAGATATTATATTTAGAATAAAAATTCAAAACAAACTAAATTTTATATTAGTGACATGAGGTAGTATATTTAATTGTTGCTGTGTGTGAAATTGCCTTGTTCGAACTCACAGTCAAGCTAATGAAAGAAAAATCACTTTCACCATCAAGCCATGAGTTCGATAGGAACTAGGATATTGGAGCGTAGTTGTAAAAGTAACATTTTGTTATTTATATGTTTTTAATTTTCTTGCAAGTTAAAATGCTTATTCCAATTCTAAATATAAGACTAATTGATTTTTTTAGAGGTTAAAGAAGATTAATAAATTATTTAATCATATCATATGTTATGTATCATTAGATTAAATATCAATTTATAAGTCACACAAATTATTTTAAAGAAAAATATAAATACTTTAAAATAATTTAATTAACTTCCTCAATTTTTTTTAAAAGAAAGTAAATTTGGACTTATATTTAGGAGTGAAGGTGGTATGTATAAATATAAGCAAAAAAATTATTACACTCTGTAGTTTATTAATTTTGTGAAATGGAACCCAAAAATTTTCATAAATTACATAAAATTTTATAAATTAAAATTAAGTATTCGGCCAAAAAAAATTAAGTATGCTCAAAAAGCAGAATACCTATCAAGTTATAAACTCCTGTATCTAATGCAATAAAAGTAAAGTATCTAATTTAAAATTAAGATAAACAAGAAGCTATGAGTTAATTTTTTCATATGAATTTATTAATCCCTCATCCCAATACAGGCCATCATCTGAGTATGTGCACAAGCACAGCACACAAAAGCAGCCAAAAAGGCAATCAATAATGGTTATATTTGATATACGTCTGGACTTTGGAGGCTCCGTTTTTCAAATATTTTTGCTTAAGGAAAAAGTTGGAATTCATGTTCGTTTACAAACTTCGAAACTGTTTAACAAATATGGCCAATCTGCAGAATTCTGGCTTTCTATTAGGAGCATTTCAATTCAATCTTCCAATTTTCCCCAAAATCGCTATTGTAAGTAAAAACTAGTTCTACAAATTGAAAGAGGTAATACTCATAAACAGTGTCGAAGCTTTTAGAATGCAATTCCAAACATGGAGCAACTCGCAAAATCCCCAAATTAAAAACGACTGAAACTTCATCAAAACATTGGCGAAAACCTAATTAACAGAGAGGAATAAGGCGTACCGTATTGGTTCCTCCATTTGTGCAAGTGAGAGAAAATGGTGAAGGGCCAGCAATGAGAAATAGGGGAAGCTACTTGGGGAAGAGAACGAGATTGAGCCTCCTGAATCTGAATCGACTTGATTTCTGGAATATTTCCGAGGAAGATGTGAGGAATCGGACCATCGATCCCTTGTTTACGAAGCCTTTTTCTCGTCGATCTTGGTTTCAGAAACAAGGCGTTCACAGCAAAGTATACCAACAGCAACGATCCTCCCAGAATCACTGTATTTAAATTTAAGCTCATCTCTCTCTGAATTTTTTCTTTTTTGCTTGGACCTTATTCTTCTTCTTTCTTAAGTTCTGCTCCTCGTCTGCTCTCTCCCTCTGCTCTCTCTTACCTGTAACCGCTTGCTTCTTGCGTTACTGGGACGGACGCGGCTTCTCTCCTTTGATATTACTGTCCGCTGCCCTCCTTCGCCTTTAAACTGCGCCGTTTTGGCGCAAAACACAGCACCCAGTTTTTTTTTTTTTTTGAAAATCACTATTTAACATCCTGATGTATTTTTTAAGTACCAGTCAGTTTCCTAAAATATTTTTTCAAGATCCTAAAATAATTTTTCAGTACTATCCAATATTTTGAAAAACACTATTCAACATCATGAAGTATTTTTTCAGTACTAGTCAGTTCCCTAAAATATTTTTTAAGATCCTAAAATAATTTTTCAGTAAAAATATTTCAGAGTACTGACTGAAATTATCAAAATACTTTAAAATACTAGATAAAAAATATTTCAGAGTACTGACTGAAATTATCAAAATACTTTAAAATACTAGATAATACTGAAAAATTATTTTAGGATCTTGAAAAATATTTTAGGGAACTGACTAGTACTGAAAAAATACTTCATGATGTTGAATAGTGTTTTTCAAAATACTGGATAATACTGAAAAATTATTTTAGGATCTTGAAAAAATATTTTAGGAAACTGACTGGTATTGGAAAAATACTTCATGATGTTGAATAGTGTTTTTCAAAATACTGGATAATACTGAAAAATTATTTTAGGATCTTGAAAAAATATTTTAGGAAATTGACTAGTACTGAAAAAATACATCAGGATGTTAAATAGTGATTTTCAAAAAAAAAAAAATTGGGTGCTGTGTTTTGCGCCAAAACGGCGCAGTTTAAAGGCAAAGGAGGGCAGCGGATGGTAATATCAAAGGAGAGAAGCCGCGTCCTACTGGGACGCATCCGGAATCTCCCCTTGACTCTCCCGTCCCTTGCGCCTCCCATACTCAAAACGGTGACGTTTTGGGTGTAATTGGGAGGGAGATTCCACTTTTTTTTTTTTAAAACAATATTGAAGTCCTGAAGTATTTTTTTGTCAGTAATACTTAATATTCTAAAATATTTATCTATCAATTATATATCATAAAATAATTTTTCAAGAATACCCAGTATTTATTAAGATGCAATTTGAACTATTTTTTTATTGATACTCTGTATCTTAAAAATATTTTTATCACATCCAATGCTTAAATTATTTTTCTAATTGCAACAAGAAGTCTCTAAAATATTTTTCTAGTGTCAATGATCACTATAAATTTAGTATACTGAGTGTTGGACAGGCCAAATTTAGTTTAAAATATAGAATGCTACTGAAAAAATAGTTCAAGTTGTACTTATTAGATATTGGGTGTTCCTGAAAAATTATTTTATGCTAAATAACGGATAAAAAAATATTTTAGAATATTGGGTACTACTAAAAATCATACTTGAGGGATTTCAATGTTATTTAGAGAAAAAAAAAGGTTCAACTCCCTCACAATTATATACAAAACGTCATCGTTTTAAGTATGAGAAGCGTTAAGGGACGGGAGAGCCAAGAGAATCCGGATTCGGCTGGGACCACATCAAATGAATTCAGTTTTCTGAGTCACGGTTCGCCTCGGGTTTTGGGTTCTAGCATAAGTTTCCCCCTTTTCCTTTTTTTTCTATTTTTTACCTGGTCCCCATTTTCTTTTAAAAAACTCATTTCCATTAAAGATTAAAGGTTTGTTTGGATCAGCATTTTTTTAAAAAATAAGTTATTATTACATAAGTTGAAATAGAACTTCTCTCACATACTTATGTCGTATACCGTAAATCATGATTTATAAGCACTTATTACCTAAAAATAAACTATTACAAACTAACACTAAAAAAAGTAATAATATTTCTGAAGAGAATTGTGCACTTCTGTCATCTGTGGGAATCGAAGGCCTCTTTATATAGACACGTCATGCAAGAAAACCACAAAGAACACACTGCTTTTCCACAGAAACATGACTCAGCATACATAAAGTAGGGCAGCTGCAATGGGATACAACAATACAGACGTACTGAAGGGGAGACGCTGGTACAAGAGCTGAACATCGGCGCACTAAACAAAGTAGCTTTTTCTTGAGGCAAGTTTTTCACGTAACCACTTTAAAAAGTTTTCCTCTCTATTAAGGTCTGGAGGAAAAAATTGATTAAGGTAGGAACCATTATTTTTTATGTTGCACAGGCAGTGATAGATAGGAAGAGGTGCAAGAACTATGACACCGGCATAAAGAGTGGTTAATGACCAGAGATATCAGAAGAGTTCTTCGGAAATGGGTTCTTGGATGAAAGGTAAGGTTGTGAGGGGATTTCTAGGGTAAAATGTTGGGCTTTGAGAAAAAGATTAGTTTTAACAAAAAGGAGGTGGAGAAATAAAAAAAATTATGTTTAGCATGAAGAATAGCCTCTTCTACTGTTTTTGGATGGGTGTTTGGTTGGAAAAAGGTGGCTTTCACAGCATGAGTCATGGATGGAGAAGAAAGCAGATTTCTTGAGATGGTTAGAATATATAAAGACGATAAGGAAATAGGATTTAGTGTATGTTTGGATATAAAAAAAAATATTTTAAACCCAAAATCATAGTTTCACAAAAATTTATCCAAACATTAGTATTTTATCTAGAAGCTATTTTGACTCCAAAATCATGATTTCAGGATAAGTTGATTTTTATTCCACTTTCTCTTTCCTCCTCCTCCCCCGTTTTTCTTTCCTCTTTCACCCTCTTTCCCGACATTTCTCCTCTTTCTCTCTCTTTCTCCTTCCCTCTCTTTCTTTTCTTTTATCAGTTCCGTAGTTGAAGACAAAAAAATAATCGAACAATAATCCTCATTTTTTTTACCAAAGAACACTAGGGTTTTGTTTAATAGCTTTTTAATGGATAATTTAATTGATTTCTCCTCATTGTTAATATATATATATATATATATATATTTATATGTATTTTTTATATTTTTTTTAATGTCACTTAAATGACTAATGTTATTATTTTAAATTTTTCAGATAAATTTATGTCATTTTTTACATTAATTATAAAATTTAATATTAAATAATACATAAAATATAATATTATCCTTTATATATAATTATCATAAAAGTTAATCTCTTTTTTAGTAATTTGACCATGAAAAAAAGATATTCTGCTCACAATATTTAAACGCTCTCATTTTATCAAAATCATTTTTTTTTCATAATATGTTCTTTAAAAGCTGTTCTTCAAAAGCTATTCTTCACTTTTTCCTCAGAAGTTATTCTCCAAAAATTAATCTAAACACACTCTTAAAAAAGGTATGGTTTTCTGAGGTTTAGATAAGTAGTCTGCAATGGTGTTATGGTGACCTTTAAGATGACGAACTGTGAATTTATACCTTGAAAACCAGTTTTTCCACCAAAGTAATTGGACATCCGGAAGGATCCTTTTCGTAGGGTCAAGCATCTTTAGGGAAAATATGTTATCCATTTCTACAATGAACTAACAGAGGCTCAAATGTAAGCTAAACTTTTTAATTCCTCATTTGACAGTAAGGATTTTTTTGTACATTGTATGGTAACACTTTTATGAATTTTTAAGTTGTCTACTTTCATGTCTACATCAATATCTTTTGTCATTTACTTCTTCAAGAAGTAATGCACCCCAGAAATCAATGAAAAAGAAGTTTCGGTTAGGCTCTGTGATAGTTACAAACATGAAATATATGCATTCAATAATAGAGATGTTATGTTTTTATTAAAAAAAATTTCTCAAGACAAAAGAACATAGCAAAACCATACCTTGACCTTATCAAGGTAGAGCTGAGGAGAAATTATTTTCCTTTGGCGATCCCAAAGAGGTCCACTTATAAAATATAACTTACGTATTAAAAAAAAAATAAAGTAGAACTAGTATAAACTTCAAATATATATTACATATTAGTAGTCTTTAATATAAGAGTTAAATAACTAATTCGGATAAATGAAAAAAATTAGTTAAATTAATTATTTATAATAAATATGAATTGATTTTTCTAAAATAATCCCATTTCATCATAACTGCTCTTTGATGGAAATCCTTTGATGTGTATTAAGAGTAGTTTGAGGGGGAAAATTATAAATTTATAAGATAAAATGAATTTTTTTACCTATAAAGTGGATTGAAAAATTATATTTAAGAAAATCCAACACGAACTAAATTTTATAGGGAAAATCACTGTCAAGTCCCAAGGAAGCAAAATATTGTCAGAAAAGTCCCAAGAAAAACTGAAATATCTGAAAAGTCCCTAGGGACTTTTCTGATATTATTTTCTAAAGTCAAATTACACACATGCCCCTCTTCTATTTTTCTCTCTCTAACGTTTTCAGATCGCAAATCTCTTCTTAATATCTGTAGATTCAGTTTTTGCAATGGTGGAAGGTGAAGCTTTGAGGTGGTGAAAGATTTGTGGGATGAGAAGTAAGATAGAAGGAAGAAGAAGATGGAAGGAAGGTGGTGGGATTTTTTTGATCTCAAGCTTCCGCCATTTTTAAAGAAGGAAGGGATGAAGGTGATGATGATGATGAATAGTCCAACCTCATTGTGCTGTGAAAACGCTGAAATGGGAAAAAATTAAGTTGTTGTTAATTTCCGCAGTAGTAGTTGTTAATATAACTCTAGTAGTTGTTAATACGAAAAATGAGGTTTGGGCGCCATTTTGCTCTGTTTTTGGGAAAGAAAACAGAGGAAGTGGTGTGTTTTAAGTGGTTGGGTGCTATGAAAACGCTGATATAGAAGAAAAATAAGTTTTTATTAATTCGCACAGTGGAGGTTGTTAATATAACAGTAGTAGTTGTTAATACGGAAAATGACGTTGGACGCCATGGTGCTCTGTTTTTGGGAGAAGAAACAGAGGAAGTGGTGTGTTTGAGGTGGTGGGGTGCTATGAAAACGCTGATATGGAAGAAAAATAAGTTGTTGTTAATTCGCACAGTGGAGGTTGTTAATATAACAGTAGTAGTTGTTAATACGGAAAATGACGTTGGGCGCCATGGTGCTTTGTTTTTGGGAGAGGAAACAGAGGAAGTGGTGTGTTTGAGGTGGTGGGGTGCTATGAAAATGATGATATGGAAAAAAAATAAATTGTTCTTAATTCGTGCAGTGGAGGTTGTTAATATAACAGTAGTAGTTGTTAATACAACAAATGACGCTGAGTGTTAGTGGATGCTCTGTTTTTGGGGAATATAACAGAGGAAGTGCTCTGTAAATTGCTCAATTGGTCATATTTAATGTAAGGCAATATAGTGTCAGAGAGAAAGTCATTGGAGGTTGTGAAAACAACTCAAAAGGTTGTTAATACACGCTTTATGAGTTGTAAATAGCTCAATTTGTCATACTTAATTTGAGGAACAATAGTGTCAGATAGAAAGGTGTTGGAGGTTGAGAAACAAACCGAACAAGTTGTTATTACACGCTATACGAGTTGTAAATAGCTCAATTTGTCATACTTAACGTGAGGAAACATAGTGTCAGCGATAAACGTGTGGGACGTTGTGAAACGAACTCAAAAGGTTGTTAATACACGCTTTATGAGTTGTAAATACACGGTTTATGCATTGTAAAAAGGTGATCTCGGTTTTGTTTCGCTGTGGCATACTGAAAGCGAACACGGTCAGAAGAGGCCATTTTTTACATCATTTTGCTTTTGTTTCGCTATGGCAAAGCAAAAGCAACTGACCACACCGTCAAGTTGTTCCGTATTAACAACTACTACTATTATATTAACAACCTCCACTGCACGACTTAACAACAATTTATTTTTTTTCCATATCATCATTTTCATAGCACCCCACCACCTCAAACACACCACTTCCTCTGTTTCCTCTCCCAAAAACAGAGCACCATGGCGTCCAACGTCATTTTCCGTATTAACAACTACTACTGTTATATTAACAACCTCCACTGTGCGAATTAACAACAACTTATTTTTCTTCCATATCAGCGTTTTCATAGCACCCCACCACCTCAAACACACCACTTCCTCTGTTTCCTCTTCCAAAAACAGAGCACAATGGCGTCTAACATCATTTTCCGTATTAACAACTACTACTGTTATATTAACAACCTCCACTGTGTGAATTAGCAGCAACTTATTTTTCTTCCATATCAGCGTTTTCATAGCACCCCACCACCTCAAACACACCACTTCCTCTGTTTCCTCTCCCAAAAACAGAGCACCATGGCGTCCAACGTCATTTTTCGTATTAACAACTACTACTGTTATATTAACAACCTCCACTGTGTGAATTAACAACAACTTATTTTTCTTCCATATCAGCGTTTTCATAGCACCCAACCACTTAAAACACATCACTTCCTCTGTTTTCTTTCCCAAAAACAGAGCAAAATAGCGCCCAAACCTCATTTTTCATATTAACAACTACTAGAGTTATATTAACAACAACTACTGCGGAAATTAACAACAACTTAATTTTTTCCCATTTCAGCATTTTCACAGCACAATGAGGTTGGACTATTCATCATCATCATCACCTTCATCCCTTCCTTCTTTAAAAATGGTGGAAGCTTGAGATCAAAAAAAATCCCACCACCTTCCTTCCATCTTCTTCTTCCTTCTATCTTACTTCTCATCCCACAAATCTTTCACCACCTCAAAGCTTCACCCTCCACCATTACAAAAACTGAATCTGCAGATATTAAGAAGAGATTTGCGATATGAAAACATTAGAGAGAGTGAGCTGAAAACGTGAGAGAGAGAAAAATAGAAGAGAGGCATGTGTATAATTTGACTTTAGAAAATAATATCAGAAAAGTACCTAGGGACTTTTCAGATATTTCAGTTTTTCTTGGGACTTTTCTTATAATATTTTACTTCCTTGGGATCTGACAGTGATTTTCCCAATTTTATATTAGGGAAATGAAATAGGATATTTAATTGTGTTGCGTGCGAAATTGCCTTGTTCGAACTCACGTTCAAGCGAATGAAAGAAAATCACTTTCACCATCAAGCCATGAGTTCGATAAGAACTAGGATATTGGAGCGTACGTAGTTGTAAAAGTAACATTTTGTTATTTACTTGTTTTTAATTTTCTTTTAAGTTATAATACTTCTTCCGATTTTAAATATATGACTTAATTAATTTTTTCAGAGAGATTAAGAAAACTTAATAAATCACTTAATTATATTATATGTTATATATCATTAGATTATATATTAATTTATAAATTAAATAATTTAATTTAGGCAAAAAATATAAATACTTTAAAATAATTTAATCAGTTTTCTCAATTTTTTTTAAAAAGTAAATTTGGATTTATAGTTAGAACTGAAAGTAGTGTGTGTGTGTGTGTAAATATAAGAAAAAAATAATTATTACACTCTGTGGTTTATTAATTTTGTGAAGTGGAACCCAAAAATTTTCATAAATTACATAAAAATTTTATAAATTAAAATTAACTATACTCAAAAAGATGAATACGTATTAAATTATAAACTACAGTATCTAATGCAATAAAAGTAAAGTATCTAATTTAAAATTAAGATGAACAAGAAGCTATGAATTAATTTTTTATATATATTTATTAATCCCTCTTCCCAATTCATTTCATCATCTGAGTATGAGCACAGGCACTGCACTCAAAACAGCCAAAAAGGCAATCAATAATGGTTACTAATAAATACGGCCAATATGAAGAATTTTGTCTTTCTTTTCGAAGCATTTCAATTCAATCTTCCAATTTTCCCCAAAATGGCTGTTGTAAGTAAAAAGTAGTTCTACAAATTGAAAGAGTAATACTAATAAACAATGTCGAAGCTTTTAGAATGCAGTTCCAAACATGGAGAAACGCGCGAAATCCCCAAATAAAAAATGAATCGACTCAAACTTCATCAAAAAGATTTGTGAAAACCTAATTAACAGAGAAGAATCAGGCGTACCGTGTTGGTTCCTCCATTTGTTCAAGTAAGAGAAAAATGGCGAGCGATAAGAAATAGAGGAAGCTACTTGGTGAAGAGAACGAGATTGAAAGCCTCCTGAATCTGAATTGACTTGATTTCTGGATTATTTCTGAGGAAGATGTGAGGAATCAGACCATCAATCCCTTGCTTACGAAGCCTTTCTCTCGTGGATCTCGGCTTCAAAAACAAGGCATTCACAGCAAAGTATACCAACAGCAACGATCCTCCCAGAACCACTGTATCTAAACTTAAGCTCATCTCTCTTCGGTTCTTTTTTTTTTGTTAGAACTTATTCTTCTTACTTCTTCAGTTCTTCTTCTTGTCTGCTCTCTGTTACCTGTAACCGTGTGCTTCTTGCGTGACTGGGAAGCAAGACAAAATCAAATGAACTCAGTTCACTACTACAAAAAAGTAAAGCTGTGGCGCTTATAATTGTATTAACTGTGGCGCTAGAGAAGTGCCACATATCTAGATGCCACTAAAAAAAGCTGTGACGCTTGGAAGCGCCACAACATTTTAAAATTTTTTTTTTAAAAAAATACCCTTCTGTGGCGCTTGTTTGAGGAAGTGCCACAGGGGGGGCCTCCTGTGGCGCTTGTTGGAGCAAGCGTCACAGTAGGGGGGTCCTACTGTGGCGCTTGCTTGAACAAGCGCCACAGGAGGTCCCCCTCCTGTGGCGCTTGCTTGAGCAAGCGCCACAGTAGGGTCCCTTTTTTTTTCTTTCTTCTTCTTCTTCTTCTTTTTTTTCCTGTGGCTCTTTTTTATGCTTCCTGATTGTGAAGTTTTATATAAAATGAGTGGATTTCATGTTTATCATCTCCACAAATTGTCAATATTTCTATTTTATATTTCAACCTATTATATATATATATATATATATATAATTTTCATATTTAAAATTCAAGTTCCCCAACAATAATATTCTTACATTAATACTCTCCAAAGCTAACATAAAAAATATCATAATACAAGAACTTGATATGTGAACACAGTACATCAACAACTAATTAAGTAAATTAAAAGATTACTAAAAAACGCAAACTTGTCGGCAAAAAAAATTAAATAAAGCAAAAAGACAAACGAAACAAAGCAAGCTAGAATGAAATAGTCTTCTTCTTACAAATCTATTAATTGACCAGCGCAGGGAGTGGGAGACCACGTTGGTGACGCTAGCTTGAGTGACGAGTGAGCGTTTGAGTGTGTATTTTAGTGTGAAGATGATAGGAAATGGAGGGAGGGGGCTGACGGATCTACTAAGAAGATGAGAAAGGAAAAATAATATAATGGATAAGAGAGTAGTTGAATAATTAAAGTGGAGTAGTAGTCAAAAAGAGAAGGAATAGGGGACGGACACGGAACTACTACGCGGGAAATGAAATAATTAAGAGATCTATCCATTTAAAATTCCCCCCCCCCCGTTTTTTTTTTAAATAGGCAAGTGTGGCGCCTAATTAATTAGGCGCCACACATTACCTATCAGCTGTGGCGCCTAAGCAATCAGGCGCCACAGCTGATATATATATCATGTGTGGCGCCTGGGAATTAGGCGCCACACATGATATATAATATATCATGTGTGGCGCCTAATTCCCAGGCGCCACACATGATATATATATCAGCTGTGGCGCCTGATGGGTTAGGCGCCACAGCTGCTTGTGAGGCGTCAAATATGGCGCCTGTGTAGACAGGCGCCACATTAGGTATCCTCAATTGTGGCCCATAATCTATTAGGCGCCACAGCTGGTACCTAAAAAAAAAATTATACAGGCTAAAAATAAAAAAAGGGAAGCTGTGGCACTTGTTTAAAGAAGTGCCACAAAATGTGCGCCACCTTTTATCTTTTTTGTAGTAGTGGTTCTCTAATTGTGTGTTTGGTTGGGCTTATATTTAGACAATAAGTCCTACGCAAGCTGAGATAAAACTCTTCTCACATACTTACCTCGTATACCGTAAATCACGATTTATAAGCACTTATTACCCAAAAATAAACTATTCCAAACGAGCACTAAGTCACAAGACACCTCAGGTTTTGGGTTCTAACATAATTTTTTTCCCTTTTCTTTTCAAAAACTCATTTCCACTAGAGATTAAAAAAAGGAAAAATGACATTTAAATACCATTTCAATTTCTAAAACCTAGATAAACCCATTAAAATGCCCTTTTTCTTCAATCATCTTCCTCCTATGAATTTCTCTCTCTCTCTCTCTCTCTTTCCTCTCATCTCTTTCCTCTCTCTTTCCCCGCAGACAACCCAAAACTCCTCCCTGACCATCCTCCATTCGCCTCATCCCGTTCTTGACTCATCGGCGGCAACTCCAATTCCAACAAAATCTTACCTTTGTATATGGGCCACAAGACCACTCACTACTTGAGCACCGAGTTCAAAGGCCAAAACTTGATTTCCCTGGGCATCAATCAAACTTCAAATATGTTAAGCAAAAGAGCTCTGGAGTTTATGACCTTGATGTGAAGATGGATCTCAAGATTCAGTTCAAGTTGGGAGTGTTTGAGATCGGAAAGTTGAAGCCCAAGATTCATTATGACCTCAAGGTTATAACTATATCTCATGTTTTCAAAAGTTTCAAATGTTCACTTTATGTGTATTGTAGTTGCTGTCATACAAAGTCTGACTTTTTGTAAATGTCAATACTATATTTGTCATTACCATTACTAGTCTTATTAATTGTCTCAGTGTATTGTAATTAAAGTATACATGAAGGAACACGTTATTTTGGGTTCAAGACTTATATGCATTGGGTGTAGGTGGAATGAGTAATGTAAACTTGCCATTTTATACATTATGTGGTGGTTGCTATCAACATGAATCTGGTGTTTTGTTAATGCCATTATTGTACTTGTCATTATCATTACTAGTCTTGTTAATGGTGATAGTTTATTCCAATTAAAGTATACATAAAGGAACATGTTCTTTTAGGTTCATTACTTATATACATTGGGTGTAAGTGGAATGAGTACTGTAAACTTCCTACTTGACCATTTGCACTATAATTGCTGTCATGAACATTTGTAGTTTTTGTCAATGTCAAAACAAAACTTGTCATTCCCATTATCGATATTGTCAAAACCATTAAAAACTTTGTCATTATCATTACTGAACTTGTCAGCAGCCAACCCTTTTGGGCCAACACTTGACATATTTGTTTGAGAATAAGTTGTCATTCCCATTATCGATCTCGTGAAACCATTAAAAACTTCATCATTATCATTACTGAACTTGTCAGCGGCCAACCCTTTTGGGCCAACACTTGACTCGTTTGTTTGAAAATAAGTTGTAATTCCCATTATCGATCTCATTAAAACCATTAAAAACTTGGTCATTACCATTACTGAACTTGTCAGCGGCCAACCCTTTTGGGCCAACACTTGACACATTTGTTTGACAATAAGTTATCATTCTCATTATCGAACTTGTCCAAACCATTAAAAACTTTGTCATTACAATTACTAAACTTGTCAGCGGCCAACCCTTTTAGGTCAACACTTGACACATTTGGTGAGAATAAGTTGTCATTCTCATTAACAATGTTGTCAAAATCATTACAAACTTTGTCATTTGATAAGTAAAATATTTGCATATTAAATTTCCCTTATATGATGATTTTGTGGATGATATTTGAGCTCAATTTAATAAATTTGGGTGTAATTAATAAATAAATAATGATTTTGGCATAAAATAGAATTTCTTGAAAAATAATAAATTAGACCCTCTTTCAGTTTTCAGGCAATATCTAGAGCCTAGATCCGGATTGGAACGTTCTTTATATGGATAAAAAGCTAAGAAAGAGCTCTACAACTTTTTTGTTGAAACCAAAATCCAGTTCTATCTCCAAGGTTTTGAATTTTGCTTGGAAGTTGAGAGTGGGAATCATCTACCATTCCACCAACCATTTCATCTACCACTTCATCTTCCTTTTCACCTACTACTTTATCTACTACACTTCATCTACCACTTCATCTACCCTACTCTATTCTTCCCTATATATAGATCTTATATGTATGTTGAGATCGGAAGGAGATGCATGTGTATAGATCTTATAATTAAAACCATGATTTGCATATGAAATAGGAATATATTCATATGAGTTGTGTAGTCTTACTGAGTTCCATAAATCTTAATGCATAATTAATTGCTTAAATTCATGTAGGAATATATTGAATTATCAATTAATTATAGAATTACTTGACCTTGGAAGAGGCTAGTAATTAAATTAGGGAAACTCGACTGTCAATTATATGGAATAAATTGGGCTAGAATAGATAAGTGATTCAATTTGAAATTTGCTAAGTGAAATATGACCTCTAGGACTTTTTCTCGTAGTTGTTTCATATCATTTGCATTTAATATTTAATCATTTTTTATTTTGTATTCTTAATCATCAACTAATCGACCGATTAAATAGAGTTAAAATTACCCATTTTGGTACTTAGTGATCAATCCTCGTGGGAACAATACTCTACTCACTTCAATATTACTTGATTACGACAGTATATACTTGCACTATTTACTAGACCATTTACATTCATAACAATTTTTTGGTGCCATTGCCGGGGATTGTTATCATTAATATCAATACCAAGTAATTTTAATACTAATTTGGCCTTTATATTATATTTGTTATTCTTTGTGGTGTTTTGTGTTTCTTTTCAGGCTTTTGCTCAGTGTATGACCAGATCGAAGGAGACTAAACTACAACCTCTTGATTCTGAGATCGAAAGAACTTGTCGAAGAAGTCAAACAGTTCGAAAGCAGTCTACTTCAATCCTAAGCAATCCGATGGCAAATCCGAGGGGTGAAACAATAGATACCAAAATACTCCATGACTATGCAACACCAACAGTCATAGTGACAAATTCTAGAATCAAAAGACCACCAATAGAATCTAACAACTTTGAAATCAAGCCTGCAATTATATAAAATGATGCAAGTAAATCAGTTAGTGGTTTACCATCAGAAGATCCTAATGCACATATTGCAAACTTTCTAGAAATCTGCAACACATTCAAGCATAATGGTGTTACTGATGATGCTATTAGACTTAGACTTTTCCCTTTCTCACTCAGGGATAAGGCTAAGAGTTAGTTACAATCACTACCAGTGGGAAGCATAACTACATGGGATCTCATAACGCAGAAATTTTTGGAGAAATACTTTCCTTTACCAAAAATTGCTAAATTGAGGCATGAAATTGCCTCATTTACTCAGCATGAATAAGAAAGCCTCTATGAAGCAGGGGAAAGATACAAGAAGTTGCTAAAGAGATGTCCTTATCATAGGTTACCAAATTGGTGGCAACTGTAAACTTTCTATAGTGGGATGACGCACATCTCCATAATTCTTATAGATGCTGTAGCTAGAGGATCTTTAATGGGAAAAAATATAAATGATTCTTACAATCTACTTGAGGAGATGGCAGCCAATATATATTAATGGCCTTCTGAATGTAGCAATTCAAAGAAAGCACTTGGAGTGCACGGGCTAGATGTCCTTACAACTTTGTCTTCTCAAGTTGTATCTATATCCAAGCAAGTAAGATCATTGACAACCCAAGCAAAAATAATTAGCACTCCTACTGAAGCTTGAGATCAATGTAGAGGACCTCATGTGAAAACGCAATGTCAAGAAGGACACTCATTTATGCCGGAGCAAGCTCATTTCATCTGAAATCAAAGGAATGACCCATTCTTAAACATCTACAATCCAAGTTCATGAAATCATCCAAACTTTAGTTGGAAGAATAATCAAAATGCATTCAAGCCGTAAGGGAACTACCAGCAACAAGCTCTTCAACAACCAAATCTACCACAGCAGAAAGTAAATGTGGAAGTTGCCCTATCTCAATTCATACCTAGGACTGATACAACACTCAAAAGCCAAGATGCCTCAATAAAGAACTTGGAGATCAAGATGGGTCAAGTTGCAAATATGCTGAATTCCAGACAACCAGGAACTCTACCAAGTGACACTGAAAGAAATCCAAGAGAACATGTGAAGGCTGTTGCAGTAAGAAGTGGTAAAGAATTGAAAGATCCTACAATTAAGAAGAAGGATGATGGAGAAAAGAAAGAAAGTGGAGAAAAACAGAAGGAGGATGATGTAATACTAGGAAGAATCGGCTTTCCAGATAATCCTCCTCCATATGTACCACCAGTTCCATATCCTTAGAGACTCGTGAAAGCAAAGTTAGACAAGCAGTTTGGCAAGTTTCTAGAGGTTTTCAAAAAGCTACATATCAACATTCCTTTTGCAGACGCACTTGCCCAAATATCTAGTTATGCAAAATTCATAAAGGATATTCTTTCAAATAAGCATAAGCTTGAGGAATTTGAAACAGTTGCACTTACTGAGGAATGCAGTGCTGTTCTCCAAAAGAAATTACCGCCAAAGCTGAAAGATCCAGGAAGCTTTTGCATACCTTGCACCATAGGTCAATGTCACTTTGAAAGAGCACTTTCTGACCTTGGAGCAAGTGTAAACCTCATGTGTAATATCCCAAAAAGTGATTAAGGGCTAATGACTTCAAAAGTGGATGTAATTATTGTTGAATAAACACTTTTGAAGAATGTGTGATGGGAATTTGGATATTTTAATGATTCCAATGGATTCCTTGTGAAAATTTATGTGGGAATGATGTTTGGTATGAAAATGGAACCAATGGAAGCAAAGATGCAAAATCTAAAATTCTGTCCAGTGAAATTCTATTCTGGGCAGTCCGTTTGTGTGAACGTTTTCAATGACCAAATGGTATCTAAAAATTATGAAATTTTCCAGTCTTATAGTTCACATCTCAAGCTTCAAAATGGACATATAATTTGTTCCATTTCGTTTTGTGAACCAGGAGATATAACTGTCCAAAGTTTGGGATGGAAACTGAACTCTGTTTTGGGGCAGTGATGAGTTTTATGTAATTCTGGAATTGTGTGGTGATTTTTATCAATGGCCAATATTTTTCCTATGAAGAGGACTTAAATATCTTTCATTTGGCTTTGGAATCACCTCATTTCGATTTTTCTAGAATTAGTTATGATTTTTCAAAGTTTGGGCAGAAAATCTGCCAGAAAATCCGAAAATGGGAATTATGACATCATCTCATTAAAAGATGATGTCAGCATGGAATTACATATGTTATCATCTTCCTCAGCTCATTTCTGTCGCACACAGCAGCTGAAGCAAGAAAAAAAAACGTGGAGAGAGCTTGGAGAAAAGAGAGAAAAAGAGGAAGAAATCTCGCAAGGTAAGCCGATTTCTCCGACGATCTAGCTCCTAACGCGTATAACTCCGACTCTAAGCCACTTCTCTTTATTCTTTAAGGTTGTGAAGCTCAAAACTTGGTGTTTTAAAGAGGCTAGGGTTCAGCCAAATTTGGGAAAAGCTAGTGGGAGCTTGAGGTAACTTCCAAACTTTCGTATATTGCTTATTCTGGCTGCTGTGGGCAATTTAATCGGTGAAATTTCGCCGGATTGCCATTGGTTTTAAAGTTTGGAAATGATGTGGCCTAGGGGTTATGCTGCCCAAATTGGGTCTTAATGTTAGTTGCAACCTAATGTAATGGTTAATAAAGTGGTTAGGAGTAGAAAGGAACGCGTTTACGGAGCCGAAATCGTAAAACCCCGATTTTCCCTGGAGAAGACCATTATTTCGGCCAGCCCTAGAAATGGGTCTTAGAGTTGGATTTTCAATGATTTGATGGTTCCATTGAGTTCAGGGGCGAAAATTAGGTGGGGTTACAGTTGGGCACTTTTTCAAAAAAGGCCGAGAAAGCATAATTACGGAAACACCCCTAAAACCCTAAAAGTAGGGCTGCCAAGGGCAATTTCGTAATTTTACATTGAATTTGATAATTCCGAGTCCGGAAATGGATTCCTTGGGCTGAAATATGTTAGGAAAGCCCAAATTAGAATTTCGGGAAAAGTGCAACCGGACCGGGTACGGCGGGCCCGGGCCGGGTCCCCGGGGGTATTTTTGTAAATTTTCATTATAGACTCATATAACCCCAAGTAACACTATGGAAGTGTCTAAATAGTGCATTTGGAATTGTAGGATTCGATATTTGCCGCCCTCGTGAGCCAACTACGCCAGCGAACGTCAGAAAGGAACGAGGTAGTGACTTTTCTTTTGTACCATATATGATGCATTGTATGTGTGTTATATCATTGATTTGTAATGAATTCGTATGCTGCGACATCTGTGGATTTGTGTTAGCACTGTCATTCCAATAGTCCCTGAGTAGCTAACAACGGTTCGGGTTAGGACGGTGTGCCTTCCCGGCGGAGAAAGGGGATGAGGATGAGGTGTGATATATGTGATTATGTGAGCCGAAAGGCTATTTGTGGAGGCCGACAGGCCATTTGTGAAAGCCGAATAGCTGTATGGGCTATAAGGCTATATGTATGCACTGCCACGCCAATAGTCCCTGAGTAGCTAACAACGGTTCGGGTTAGGCGGTGTGCCTTCCCGGCGGAGAAAGGGGATGAGGGTGGAGTGTGATTTGTGGTGCTGCTGCTGTATGATGATTTGCTTACATGCTGTGTGCTTATGTGTGGTATAAATGTTTTGTTACTACTGGGATTCTCTTGAATCTCATTCTTTCCTTTAACTAACCTTTCAGACAGGGCGAGTGGCTCTAAGGAGAAGCGTACGACCCGGAGCGGTTAGAATCCTGTAGGGACATTTATTTTGGTTATGTTGGTTAAACTTGTTGGACAGGGTGTCTGTATATTATGTTGGTTGTAAAGAATAGTTGAACGTAGTTGTGTAGTCCCCTATATGGAGGTTGTAAACCCTTTTTGTGTATGAATGGAACCTGGGGGTTGCCGGGATTGCTATTAGATATTCTGATATGAATGAATGTGAATTAACTGCACAGGTGATTATATTCGATAATTGAACTTGAGACCGGAATAGGAAAGAAGTTTTGAAAATTTTATAAAGTCCCTACTTCACAGGGAGTTCTAAATGAGTTTTGAACTATTCGACGGTCTCTAAACCAATTTAATTACGTAATACCGAATTATAATTACGCTATTTAAGGCAGGGGGTTACATCATGCCTCTATTTGTCTACAATAAACTCGGTCTTGGAGAGGTGGAGCCGACTACAGTTTCATTACTTTTGGCTGACCGATCAGTAAAACATCTGAGAAGTATCTTAGAAGATGTTCTGGTGAAGGTGGACAAACTCATATTCCCAGCTAATTTCATAATACTTGAATGGAAGAAGACAAAAAAATTCCTATTATTCTTGGGAGGCCATTTCTTGCAACTGGGAGAATGTTGATAGATGTGCAACAGGAGAAGTTAACTTTGTGAGTTCAAGATAATTAAGTATCTTTCAACATTTTCAAGGCTTTGTCCTTTCCAGATAAAGGTGATACCTGTTACAGAGTTGATACATTGACTAGCTGCACAAAAGAAGTGATGAACGAAATCTGCATGGATAAACCATTAGCAATTGGAATGGTAGATGTATCAAAATATACTAATTTAGAAGTTTTGGAGTAGATTAGGTACCTTGAAGCAAATTCCCCAATTTTTATCAAAAAATCATTTGAAGATTCGGGGGAAAGGCTGAATAAGTCGGTGCCATCAATAGAGAAACCACCAGTACTGGAGTTGAAAGTACTGCCATCTTACTTGAAGTATGCTTATCTAGGAGTAAATTCAACACTACAAGTAATCGTGTCAGCAGCTCTTACTCCTGATGAAGAAGAAAAGTTATTAAGAATTCTAAGAGAGTATAAAACAGCATTTAGATGGTCAATAGCTGATATAAGAGGGATTATTCCTTCAATTTTTATGCATAAGATCTTAATAGAGTATAACTACAAGACATCAGTCAAGCACCAGAGAAGACTCAATCCAAACATGAAGGAAGTGGTGAGAAAGGAGGTAATAAAGTGGCTAGATGCTGGCATAATCTACCCAATCTCAGACAGTTAATAAATAAGTCCAGTTCAAGTTGTACCAAAGAAAGGTGGAATGATAGTAGTGCATAATGAGAAAAATGAACTGATTCCACAATAAACAATGATTGGATGGAGAGTGTTCATCAACTACAGGAAGCTCAATAAAGCCACCAGAAAAGATCACTTCCCTCTGCCATTTATAGACCAGATACTAAGCAGACTAGCTGGGAAAACCTATTATTATTTCCTGAACGGTTATACAGGATATAATCAAATTACAATTGCACTAGAGAATCAAGAGAAAACAAGTTTTACATGTCCATATGGTACTTTTTCCTTCAGAAATATGCCATTTGGTTTATGTAATGCACCAGTAACATTTTAAGGGAGTATGATGGCGATCTTCTCAGACATGGTGGAAAGGTTCATTGAGGTCTTCATGTATGATTTTTTAGTTTTTGGAAAATCATTTGATCATTGTTTTTCAAATCTGGCAAAAGTCCTGCAACGTTGTATGGAGAAAAATTTATTTCTAAATTGGGAGAAATGCCATCTCATAGTAAAAGAAGGAATTATGCTGGATCATAAGGTATCTGATCGAGGCATTAAAGTGGACTAAGCTAACATTATAACAACTGAAAAGCTATCACCTCCTTCCTCAATCAAGGGTATTCGAAGTTTTTTGGGACATGCCGGCTTTTATAGAAGATTCATCATGGACTTCTCAAAAATCACAAAGCCACTTTGCATGCTGTTAGAGAAAAGTACTCCCTTTGTGTTTTATGAGGAGTGCTTATTAACCTTCCAAACTTTGAAAAGTACCTTGACTTCTACACCAATCATCATAGCTCCAGATTAGAACCTTCCATTCAAAATGACGTGCGATGCAAGTGATTATGCAATTGGAGCTGTTTTAGGCCAAAGAAAAGACAAGGTCTTTCATGCAATCTATTATGCTAGCAAGACACTCTCAGATGCATAGCTAAATTATGCAACAACAGAAAAGGAGCTATGAGCAATTGTGTTTGCAATCAACAAATTTAGAGCCTACTTGATTGGGTCAAAGGTTATTGTCTGGATGAACCACTTAGAATCAAATATTTGATTGAGAAGAAAGATGCCTAAGCCTAGACTGATCAGATGGGTGCTTCTGCTACAAGAATTTGACTTGGAGATCAAAGACAAAAAGGGGACCGAGAATCTCATTGCAAATAATCTTTCTCGATTAAAACCACCTGAACGAAAGAGAGAATCACCAATTAAAGAGAATTTCCCAGATGAGTAACTTTTCATCATGCAGTCACAACCTACCCCATGGTATGCTGATTTTGTAAATTATTTGGCAAGCAAAGTAACGCCTTATGAACTTTCTAAAGTACAAAAGAAGAAGTTTCTGAATGATGTAAGGCATTACTTTTGAGAGGATCCGTTCTTATATAAACAATGCCTAAATGAATTATCAGGTGATGCGTTCTTAAAGAAAAAATGGGCAACATCTTAAATTATTTTCATTCATCCCCATATAGTGGTCATTTTGGAGCAAATAGAATAGCTACTAAAGTCCTTCAATCAGGATTTTACTGGCCTATACTCTTCAAGGACGCCCACAGAATTGTGGCAACTTGTGACAGATGTCAAAGAACGGGAAATATCTCAAGGAAACACAAAGCCTATTTAACTAACATCTTAGAAGTTGAGCTCTTTGATGTATGAGGGATTGATTTTATGGGGCCTTTTCCATCCTCATTTAGCAACCAGTTCATTTTAGTAGTTGTTGACTATGTCTCCAAGTGGGTTGAAGCAGCTGCTTTTTTTATAAATGATTCTCGAGTGGTTGTAAAGTTCTTGAGGAAGAATATTTTTTGCAAGATTTGAAGTGCCTAGAGCTATTATCAATGATGGAAGAAGGCATTTTCCCAATTAGCAACTTCAGTCGGTATTTGCTAAATATAGCGTAACTCATAAGGTTGTAACTCCATATCATCCACAAACAGTGGGTAGGTGGAAATCTCAAACAGAGAAATGAAGTGGATCTTAGAGAAGATGGTGAATTCCAATCGGAAGGAATGAGCATGGAAATTAGAAGATGAACTTTGGGCTTATAGAACTGCCTTCAAGATACCAATTGGTATATCCCCATATCAATTGGTCTACGGAAAAGCATGCCATCTTCCAGTAGAAATGGAGCACAAAACATATTGGACAGTAAAAGCCTTAAATTATGACTTAAAGGCAGCTGGTGAGAAAAGGCTTCTCCAACTCAATGAGCTTGCAGAATTCAAACAACAAGCTTATAAAAATGCCAAGTTATACAAGGAGAAGACAAGAATGTGGCATGATAGAAGAATTTTGAGGGGAGTGTTCACACCGGGACAAAAAGTGCTTTTATATAATTCAAGGTTAAAGCTCTTTTCAGGAAAGCTGAGATCAAGGTGGTCAGGTCCTTTTACTGTGATTCAAGTATGGCCATATGGAACTGTAGAGATTCAAGATGGTGATCAAAAATTCAAAGTAAATGGGCATATGCTTAAAGAGTACAATTAAGGTTGCACTCAACACTTTGAAATCTGTCATCACGTTTGAGGAACCAACTGGTAAGTCATCAATCTAGTAATTTTTTAAAAAATAAAAAATAAAAAAAAAGTAAAAAAATTTTGGTTTGGTCTTTGTCTAGCTAAAGACGTTAAAGAATGGTAGCTATTTGGGATGCAACATAAAACTTCTTTCCTACTTACTCATTTCTTTCCTACTCTTTCAAACTTATTTCCTACTCTCTCAAACTTCTTTCCTACTCACCGAAACAATTGCAATGGGTTGAGAATTTTAGTTTTCATCAGTTTCATTTTAAGTTACCATGGAGGAATCTCTTGTAAAGCTTAAGAACAGTTTCCCCACTCTTCCCAAAGATGTTCTCAGGAAGATCTATAACAGTCGACTTGAAAGGATGAAGATATTCAAGCATTTGGGCTTTCTTGTGGACATACGTTGGATCATTGAAGCTAAGGCACGTTTAGCAGGTGAGATTTATAAATCATTTGTTAAACTTTTACCAGGATGGGAAGAAGTTCTTACTCCAAAAAGAGAAGAGCTAAAATAATGAATATCTGCTATAAATGTGCAAGGTGGAATTGTGATCAGCATTGTAGGAGTAAAGGTATGGTTTCTATAAATCGAGAAGATAAAATTAAATTTATAAAGGATGGACTGAGTAAGGAGTCACTGGATGATATCATTCAAACTCTTGAGAGGCATTCAAGTGGTGATATTCATCGTATTCTTCTTGATTTAGTAGACATATTCAATAGAGAAAAAGAGTGCTATTGTCTTGGGAATATGATGTTAAAAGACAATGTTTTCCAGTTTATAAGAAAACTAGATGGGAAGTAAATCCTTGATTCATAGAAAGTGTTTAAGCCGTTACTAGATGTAAAACTAGAGGAAGATGTGAGACAAAATCACAACTACTGTATATAATCATGCTTTTGTCTAATCGTCTTATCTTTTCCATAGATTTTGTCTAATCTATCTTATCTTTTTGGCAGCTTTTGTCAATATGTCTTATCTTCTCAGTAACTTTTGACTTTCTTTTCCCTTTTTCTTCACGCAAATTACGCCGGTCATTCGTGTCAGGAGTTCTTCAAAAATTTTTGAAAAATGCGTGATTTGTATGATTTTGTTGTTGTTGTTTTAGTGTTATATATATGTACTTTTTCATTTGTAAATATGCACACTTCCACTTGTAAATATGCAGTCTTCCACTTGTAAGCACAAATGGTCCGAGAGAAAAGAAAAGAAAAAGGGTATCATACAAAGATGTAGATTTAGATCTATCTGCATTTTTGGTGAAACTGATATGGGTAAGGATGGAGAGTTTATAATAGCAGCAAACGAACTTGGAAGTACATTAGCTGCTAGAAAGATCAATTTTGTATACGGGGGAGGCATCTAGGGCCTAAGGGAAAGTGTGGCCATTTCTGCATCCATGAATTGAAGCAAGGGTTCGAGTGTAAGGGTGAAGAGTTGGAAGGCCACATCTTTTCCTTCAGACAAGAGTTATAGGTTTCAAGCTTACTTGAACGTATGGGACAAATGTTCTATCATGCACAAGCTTTTATTGCTCTACCCGGTGGTTTGGAGCCATTGGATAAGATCTCTAGTATTTCATATTGGGCTAAGTTGAACTATCACAAAAAGCCATTAGGATTGTTAAATGTTAATGGTTTTTATGATGATTTTTTTATCATAATGTGGAAACAGGATTCATACCCCAAGCAACTTGTCACCCTATAATTGCTACACCAACTGCTAATCAGCTGCTCGATCAACTGCAAACCTATGAACCTAAACCAGATCTACTTATGAAGCAAATAAGTGGCCAATCTTCATATAGCAGTCAGAAGCAGAACCCAAATACCACTCTTCGATTGTAACTTTTCTTAATCTCTTGGTTTTAATTTATTGTGTGTTTATGTTTTAAAAAAAAGACTTCCTCTGAGCTCTAGAAGACATTAGGGACAATGTCTGATTTAGGTTGGGGGAGGAGGAAAAAAATTTTTAGTTAGTTAATAAAACCATTAGATGCATGAGGTGTGGAAAAATATGGCAGAGTAAGGAGTTATTCTTAACTCCTGAGACGCGTTTTATTAGTTGCATGTTTTTGTTCCTTCTTTAAAAATATCATCCTATTTAAGTGCTTTGTAATTATCTTAAGAAGTATATAGGTTTTGAGTATGGATCAATTGAATTTAGAGATTTCATAGCATGAATGAACAACTGATTGTTGCAATTGGTGATGAATTTTGAGATTGAATGAGCTAAGTTTGAAAGCCCCTAACCGTAAGCTTTTGAGCCTATAATAATTATTTCTCTTGTGTGTGATATTCACCTATTAAGTTGTCACTCTAGAACTTACTTTAAATCTGGTTGAGATTACATTTCACATGCACATTCAAAGATGATAAAGGCATTTATTTTGTTTAGCCAGAGCCAAATAGCCAACCTTGCAATTATACCATTAATAAGCCCCTTTGAGCCTAATTGGCCGTTTCTTTATTCTCAGCCCATTAACATATGATTTAATGATATATCAAGTGCTTTTACCTAATTTGAAAAATTAGCAGAGCATTTGAAATTTTTGTGAAATGGGCTTTTGACAAGTGTGGGAGTGTATATACATCAACTTTAGAGTTTTAAAAAAAAAAGATGAAAAAGAAAAAAAAATAGTATTCGAATTGTGGGTTGTTGTGATGAAATAGATTTATTCAGAAGCCGGGCCATTTTTCAATTATTCTATTAATTTATTAAATTTAGCCCTTCATATCACATTTTATATTCCTTTTACCTTAACCCCACTACAACCCTTAATAAGTCCTTTTGATTTGACTTATGCATGTGAATTAGGTAGTAGAGATTGAGATTTTTAGCAAGCCTATGGTAGTGCACTTTTTTTGGTTGAATTTGAGCAAAACACTTACCCTAAACGCTTGAGAGATTGAGAGAATGAGTAGTAATTAGGAGCTCGGTTTATTCACTTTTAAATAAAGTTACCAATTTATATTTTCATTGATTCATGAATACTATGATCTCTTTATTTTTCAATTGTGTTCTTGTTTATGAATTGACACTTCTAATTTTGTTTGAAGCGTTAATGGTCACTCCTTGTCCAAGGATGTCCAAGAGCTAAGTGTGGGGGAATTTGATAAGTAAAATATTTGCATATTAATTTTCTCTTATATGATGATTTTGTGGATGATATTTGAGCACAATTTAATAAATTTGGGTGTAATTAATAAATAACTAATGATTTTGACATACAATAGAATTTCTTGAAAAATATTAAATTAGACTCTCTTTCAGTTTTTAGGCAATATCTGGAGCTCTAGATGTCGGATTGGGATGTTCTTTATATTGATAAAAAGCTACGAAAGAGCTTTACAACTTTTATGTTGAGACCAAAATCCAGTTCTATCTCCAAGGGTTTCAAATTTTGCTTGGAAATTGAGAGCGGGAATTATCTACCATTTCACCAACCATTTCATCTACCACTTTATCTTCCTATTCACTTACTACTTCATCTACCACACTTCATCTACCCTACTCCATTCTTCCCTATATATAACCACCCTCTCCTTTACATTTTACACACCAATTCATATCCATTACTCTCCTCTCTTCTTCACTTACAACAATTTTTCATATCCATTACTTTCCTCTCTTCTCCACTTACACCATCATCTTAGAATTAATTTCATGCATTGTATTTGTTTCTTGCATGCCTCCTACATGGAAGGTTTTACCTCCTACATGGAAGGTTAGATTTTTCTATTTTCATGCATCTTGTGGTTGTATTTTTATTGAATAATTAAGTTTATTGTAATGTTTATGAAGTTTTTAATTTATTTTATTGTTGTTTTTAATTTCATCTTGAGCTAAATTTCTATTTTCCTAGGGTGATAACGTAGCTTACTAATGACGGATTGAATTTTAACTTATTAAATCTAGTTTTAATTTCTCCTTCATGATTGAGTTTTAATTATTGTTCTTAATTCTTTCATTTGATTGGCCATCTTTTGAATGATTTCAATATGCATGTTGAGACTGGAAGGAGATGCATATGTGTAGATCCTATAATTAAAACCATGATTTGCATATGAAATAGGAATATTTTCATGAGTTGTGTAGTCTTACTGAGTTCCATAAATCTTAATGCATAATTAATTGCTTAAATTCATATAGGAATATATTGGAGTAGCAATTAATTATAGAATTGCTTGACCTTGGAAGAGGCTAGTAATTAAATTAGGGAAACTCAACTGTCAATCATGTGGAATAAATTGGGCTAGAATATATAGGTGATTCAATTCAAAATTTGTTAAGTGAAATATGACCCCTAGGACTTTTTCTCATAGTTGTTTCATATCATTTGCATTTTAACTTTAATCATTTTTTATTTCGTACTCTCAATCATCAACTAATCGACCGATTAAATAGAGTTAAAATTACCCATTTTGGTACTTAGTGATCAATCCTCATGGGAATGATACTCTACTCACTTCTGTATTACTTGATTATGACAGTATACACTTGCACTATTTACTAGACCATTTACACTCATAGAATATAATTATGTCTGTCATTTCCTCTTCATCTAGGTAATTTCTAAAGTTAGCAGTGTCAGTGCATCCTCCCTCTTGGTAGTAGGTCATGAACCAAGGCGGCTGAACCAAAGCTACCAATGGAAAATAATCATTTGTCATATATGGAAATTAATGAGAATGAGAAAGTTCCAGCTACACCTACTTCAGAAATTGAGGATGAGTTTTCTGAAACACCAAATTCTCTTGACAATTTGCATCAACTACACAAGAAATTGCTACTACTTGAGAGGAAATAATCTAGACCAGAAGACTCATTGGATGGAAGTTGTATCATTAGTGACATCGATTATGGTGAGCAAACTACTAAGAAACTAAAATCAGCTTTGAAGGCAGAAAGAAAGGCTTTAAATTCTCTATTAGTGACATCGATTATGGTGCACCCATTGCTTCTTAAATAAAAGCAACCATTTTTGAAATCAGTTATTTATTTTTCAATTGATTATGTCCCTGAAGGGATGACATCAGTTATATATTGTGAACTTGTGATGTCAAATCAAAAGCAAATTATATAAATATAAATCATGTTGAGACATTATATTTTATATTAGCATATTCATCTCAATTTTTGTTCATATTTTTATCCCTTATGAAGAAGTCTTATCAAATGTAGAATATTTATTCCAATAATCTAATAAGACAGTGCCACCATCATAAAGTGAAGATTAACATCCCTAGTACATATCAATAATCAATACACTTATGTTATATATTAGTACATGCATAATAAATAGTACTCATAAGGTTGAACCAAGGAGTGTCAAGATAGCTACCTCGCAGTAGATTGTACAGAGGTAAAATTTGATTCCTAACTATTAACTGACACAAAATTGCACAGTAGCTTAACACAACTATTTATAAGATTACCAATGACTTGGCACACAAATATAAACATGTCACCAAACACAGTTCTCTTAAAAATAGTCAAAGGATCAAGTCTAATATTCACCTGAGATCACCAAAGTAGTATTCAGTCTGGTAAGGTGGAGCAAAGAAAATGACATAAGGAAATTTGTGGGAGGCCTCCATCCACTTCAATGTTGGATTAATACCCAATTGAATCAACTCTTCGTGATGATTAGTGGTCACAGTTTGTCCAAAAATTTGACAACCGGGATGTTCGTGCTTCAAAATAAAATATAATAATAATGCCAAGAAATATGGGTGGGACATTGCATTTGATTATAGATGACAAGATTCCCATATTCACAAATAGCCGAATAAAGAAAGTAAGAGTAGCATTTTAACAACATAGGAACTAAACCAAGAAAACCAAGCTTTGAAATACTTACAAATAAGAAGAATCAAGTCAACTCCACATTAAAAGTAAGGTGCGATTGAGTAGGTGATTCAAAGCATAGACATGAATCAAACTTGAATCCAACTCCTCGGAATTGTTTTGGCTATGGGTTTTTCAAAATTAGAAACCCACAAAAAAACTTACCTAGGATTTGAAAAGTAAAAAACACAAGCAAGAAGAAGACATTGAAAATGATCAACGAGAAATACTCTCCCCACTAGTAACTATGAGAAGGATTGCAGCCACGATTCCCGATTTGGGGATGCCGATGCTGACTATGACACTTAGAGGAAAGAACAATATCGAGCCTTAGTGTGTTCTGAGCAATTTTGTAGCTCTTCTAATTAAATAAGTCTGAGGGCATTTTGGTCTTTGAGCCAAAACATAAAAAACCTAGATTCTCACCCTATCCCTTATCTGTCTTTTACATGTGTTAATGGTCTTTTGTGGGTTTTGCAAGTTCATTTGGTATTTAACTGTCTTTTTCCCTTAAAAAAAAGGGAAATGGTTCATAGTTTTTTTAGTCTAAATGATTAAATTCAAAAAATGGTCAAAAGTAATAAATGGGTATTACCTTCGATCTTAAATATAAGACACAGTTGACTTTTTTTGGAGAGATTAAGGGAACTAAATAAATTACTTAATTATATCATATGTTGTGTATTCTTAGATCATGTATCAATTTATAAGTTATGTAAAATAGTTTAGAGAAAAAATAATAAATATAAATACTTTAAAATAATTTAATTAACTTCATTAATCTCTCTAAAAAAATCATTTTTATTTTATATTTAAGACCGAAGAGAATAATAAATATAATTTTTTCCAAATAAATTTTTATTTATGGTGGTACGACTGAGAAAGGTAACCAATAAGATGATACTCCTCTTCCAATCACAGTACATAAAAAATGTATTATTTCATTTCTAACATAGTTCAGATAAAGTAAGTAAAAGGAAAAATCTTACCAAAAAAACTTTAAAATTACAAAATTCTAAATTAGGTTTCTTATCAAGAGTTTATAAGAAAATGTCGAAACTTGATAAGCAATTTCTAACTTATTTTTTAAACAATATATGATTTAAATTTTTAAAAATTTAAAATTATTCTTTTTAAAATTTTCCCTAAGGAAAACCTTAAATTTATTAACTTTACTTTAACATATGGTAAAGTTAGAAAACTACTTAACAAAGGTGCTCATTTGTAGAGCCGGGAAATCGGGCCGAGCCCGTAGGGCCAGCCCGTTTAGACCCGAGCCCGTCTCAGGCCGGGCTTATAATTTAGAGCCCCCAGAAGGAGGCAGGTCTAAAAGGGTTGGCCTTATAGGGCTGCAAGCCTTGTAGCCCTGTAAGACTAGCCCTTTAACTTTTTTTTAAATAGGCACAAGGCAATGGGCAACAAGCATTGGTCAAGGGGTAGAGTTAACCTAACCTAACCCTCAGATCAAAGATGCTCTTACACTGACTCAGACCTTATTTAAAAGCTTCTCTTCTTTGATTTTGTTTTTTCTTTTTTTGTTTATGTACGCCAAAATCCAAATCAGTTGTTCTATTATTACTGACATTTGAAGCTTGTAAACTTGTTTGATTGTGGTTGTGGACTTGTTTGATTGGTTGTAGACATTAATTATGGTTTGGACTTAAGTTTTAGTATTTGTGTTTTATTAAACTTGGATAATATTTATGTTTTAAATTAGTTTTGATGATATTTATATTTTAAATTAAGTATTTTAGTCTTTAGGATAATAAGAAACAAAAAAGGAATGGCAAAAAAAAGCTAAACGGTCCTAGAGCTCGCGGGCCGCTTTCCTTAAACGGGCCAGGCCTAGAGAAAATGTTACTTTTTTGGACTCGGATCTAAACTGTAATATCCCAATAAGTAATTAAGGGCTAACAACTTCAAAAGTGGATGTAATTATTATTGAATAAACACTTTTGAAGAATATAATGTGAAATTTGATCAGAAGTGTTGTGATCAGTGCCCAAACCCTGCATTTAAGCTTAACTGTGTGATAAAGCTTAAAATGAACCTTAATGGTAGGGAAGGGTGCATGAAAGGTGATATGAATGATATAATTGTGTTTAGTGGTGATTTAAGTGTAATTGCCATAATCAGGGGCAAAATGGGTAAAAAGGAAATTACCAACCGATTAGTCAGTTACTGAAAAGAAAGCTCATTGGTAACTCAACGATCAATGGTTAGGATTAAGTGATTAAGAGAGTGGAATTGTGTGTGTATGAGCTCATGTGTGTATATGAAAGGAGAAACAAGATCATGACAAGTGACAATATAAGAGCCATAGATCAAGTCAAAGTGTCAAACTTTATTTCCTCTCTCCTCTCTCCCCTTAAGGTCGGCTAGGTAGGCATGGGGAAGACCAAAAATCTGCTTCATTTTCATCATCTCATCTCTCTCTTTTATCCACCATTTTCGTCCAAAGTTCAAGAGGAAAAAGAAAGAGAAAAGCTTAAGGTTAGTGTCCCATATGGCTTTGAATGCTCAATTCATCTTCTTTAATGTTGTTCATAGAGTTGAGAGCTTCATTACTATGGTTTTATATTTTTAAAAGGTGGTGTTTGAAGAAATTTGAAAGTTGAGAAATCAAAGAAAGAGCCTTGGGAAGAGGAAGAGGTGAGTATTGGTTACATTTTAATATATTTGTTGTGACCAGTAGTTAAGTTTTGAGGTTGGCGGATTTTGCACTGATTTTTGAGTCATTTTGAAATAGACAAATAGCCTAGTGTATTGTGGTGGAATTAGTGTTATAATGTGTTTCTATGTCATTGTGATTAGTTAGGAATTGGATTAAGAAGTTTGGTAAAGTAGAGGTTGTGTTGTACTTTGGTAGAAAACTAAATATGTGTTGATAGGATGAGAATTTGGTTGCTTTAGTATTTCCAATGGTTTCCTTGTGAAATTTTGTATGGGAATGAGCTTTGGATTAAGTTTTGAAACCATTGGAATCATAATTGTCAAGTTTGGGAAAATTCTGTCAGCTGCTGCGTTTTGGCTTCTGATAAGCCTCACTCGAGTGCAGCATCTTATTTTTCTTTTCACTTCAGTTTTCAGTCACACTTCCATGCCAGAATGCAAAAGTGAAATTTCTCACTTGCGAGTGATATGGGTCATCACTAGAGTAAACCTCGTCTCACTCGAATGCAAGAGTATTTTACATTAGGAGACCGCATCTCGGGTTGTCACTCGCAGGCCATTTTCCAAAAGTATGTGCAGGCACCCGTAAGTGCTGAGCCATCACTCGAGTGCTAGAGTACACTTCTCATTCTAGGGTTTTTGTTGCTCTCGGGTAGTCACTTCCTGTGCCTCACTCGGTTGGACTCGGGTGAGCATGAGGGCATCACTCAAATATTGGGGTTAGGACTCGAGTACAATGATCACTTTCTGTCTCTGTGGTTGCTCTCAACCAAGCACTCGCACGAGTGAGCCAACCTCACTTGAGTGCAAACTATCTCATCACTTGAGTGCATCATCTATCACTCGAGTGTAAGAGCAGAAAATCAGTGTTGGACATATGAAAAAGGAATCTTTGGTGCAGTGTTCTCAACCCTTTAAGCATATGTCTAGGCTTCTAGTAGCCATCTAAAGAGTTTAAATGATAACCAACTTTAAAGTTTTGAAAAGATAAGAATTTGGAATAGAGAATAACCTATCATCCTTGATTTTGGTTTATAGGGTTTGATATTTGCCCTACGCGTGAACAACTCGTGCCAGAGCACGCAAGGAAAGAATAAGGTAGTGACTCTTTCTCTTATACTATATGTGATGCATTGTATGTGTGTTATATAATTGGTTTGGGATGATTTCGAATGCTGCAAAGTCTGTGCATATATGAAAGCCAAAAGGCTATTTGTGGGCTGAAAGGCTATTTGCATGCACTGCCACGCCAATAGTCACTGAGTCACTGACAACGGTTTTGAGTAAGGACTGTGTGCCTTTCCACCGGTAAAAAGGGATAAGGGTGGGGTGTGATATGTATTGCTACTGCTGTTTGGGGATTTCCTTGCATGATGTGTGATCATGTGTGGTATGAGTGATTTGTTACTACTAGGATTCTTTTGAATCTCATTCTTTCCTTTTGACTAACCTTCAGATAGGGAAAGTGGCTCTAAGAGGAAGAAGACGACCAATGGCGGATAGGGCTCCTTAGGGAGATTTTTATTTTGGATGTTGGTTATCTATTTTGGATTGGGATTACTATATATTGATTAGATGTAAATATTATTTTGGATACAATTGTGTAATCCCCTAAAGGGGAATGTTTGAACCATTAATATATATAAGAAACCCAGGGGTTACCGGGATTTTTGTTGTACACTCTGATGTATTAATGTGATTTAACTGCGCAGGGTAATTATATTTGAATTTTGGAATTTGAAACCAGGGTAAGGCAGAAATTTTGAATGAAAATGTGAAAACCCTACCGTATGGAAGAGATTAGAAATGAATTTTAATTATCCGTGATTTCTACTTCATTTTAATTACGCCTTTTCGAATTATAATTACGGTTTTCGAGGCAGTAGGTTCCATAAACGGGCCTGCCATGTGTGACATGTGTGATCAAATTTTAAACCAAATTTTCACTATTCTAAAGCCCGGTGAGTTAGTTGGCCCCCTAAACTTTAAACCGAGTGACATGTGTGATCACCATAGGGTCCTTTGGTACATTTACTCTAGGTCCCTAGTAAACAAAGCCAACAACTATACCCATTTCTCGGATAGGGACTATAGATGGTTTGCTTCACTCCTCTTGAAAGAGCAAAAAGATCTGGGAGAGTACATATTTTCAGAAATGAAGAGGTATAAGGTGGATGGAAAAGGGACTACTCCAATGCCATATCCCCAAATTGTGTCTCTTATCCTGAAAGAGAACAAAATATGGTACTTGGATAGTAAGGAGCCAATTGAGAGGGTGACCCCAGTGGGGAGGAACCAGATTGGTAAACTGAACATCGACATCCCTCTTAAAGGCCCACTGGAGTCTGGGTCCAAGAAGAAGAGAAAGGCTCCTGAGACTGAGACCAGCAAATTGGATGACACTCAGTCATCGGCTCCAGCCGCTACCACATCATCGCCATCCTTCCTCAATGCCACTCTCCAGCACTTCATGGAGAATATGCTCAGAGGTTTTCATGTGGACATCGCCAACACAAACGCAGAACTGATCACCCACATGAACACCAAGATGGGAGAGTTGGTTGAGAAAATGGATAGGAGACATGAGGAGTTACTTGCAGAGCAACGTGCCCAGGGAGAGACCTTGAGACTGATACTGGCACGCTTGGACTCATTGGGTCCCGGACCTTCTGCCGGTCCATCCTCATCTGCACCACCACCTCCTCCAGAGAAACCTCCTACTGACATTCCCATCCCCGAGGCTGAACCATCTACCCCCCTGGTTTCTGATCCACTTGAGAACCAAGGAAAAGACATTTTATTCACAGTGGATGATCCTGAAACCCTTGAGTCTACACATATCATTATTGGTGATTCACCTCAAAAGCCACAACCTGAGACTGCTCCTAAACCTATTCCCTCTCCTACCCAAACAGAGGTAGTATCATCTTCTTCCTCTGAACATATCACTCCAGTGTTAGACACACCTCCAGAAGCTGAGACTACTATGGTTGTCTTCCAACCTTCTCCTCTCCTGCCTAGAGATGATATCCAAATTCCACCTCTCAATCTTCCTGAACCAGAGTCATCCAGTTCCTTTGATTCATCTAGTTCAGATAGTGTTCTTCCAGTAAAGCCCATCTCTATGGTGAAGCCTCCTAGCCCTACACTTGATTGATGAAGCCAAAAAGGGGGAGAAGAGCTTGAAAGTGATTTTGTGGACTTGTCCTAGTTGGCCTAGCTTAATTTGGGGGATTTGGTTGTATATGGGCACTAGGGTGCATTTTATTATTAGCTTTTCTTGAACTTAACTTGTAAGTTAAATTTCTTAAAGTTTAATGCAAGTATGTTTAAATTATGACTTCATTTGATTTCATTTATGTTTTGGATTATGATACATGTTTGAACTAATGAAGTTGTTATGTATGCAAGGTATATTCAATCTTAAAAAGAAATAATTAATTAAGAATCCAATTTGAAAAAAACCATGCTCAAAATCACCAAGTTTTGTCATCATCAAAAAGGGGGAGAATGTTAGATCTCATGTTTTGATGATAACAAAAGAATAGTTTGAAAAGGAAAAGGTTAATAATCAAGCTTGAACTAAGTAATAACAGGAATAAGCTTTACTTGAAGTTAGCATGGAAGTATTGAAGAATAGCCAAGAGAAAATGCTGAGGAACCTGATCAGAAGCAAATCTTCTAAGGCATTACTCGAGGCGCTACTCGAGTAATGAGACAAAACTTGAAGTAATAGAGGAGAACTTCCAGTAACCTGCCACCATTACTCGAGGAACTACTCGAGTAACCAGGTAAAAGTTTAAGGTTGCTCTCGGCCTGCTAATGTTACTCGAGGAGCTACTCGAGTAACCATGTAAAAACTTCCAGTTGCCATCAAGTTTTCCAAATGATACTCGAGGAGCTACTCGAGTACCTTTGTTTTCTAAAATATGAACCTCTCGGCATTTTATACTACTGCTAATGTTACTCGAGGAGCTCCTCGAGTAACACTATGAGAACTTCCAGTTGGCCTTGCAGTTTTCTCCATGATACTCGAGGAGCTACTCGAGTAACTCTATTTTTGAAAAGATGGAGCTCTCGGCACTTTGTACCACTGCCAATGTTACTCGAGGCACTACCCGAGTAACATACTAAAGTAAGTGAAAAACTTGAGGTTTGTACCTGATTTACTTGATTTCATCTTCCTCGAATACTTACTCCATTATACAAGTTTTTCATGCTTTGTTTTTAAGTGGATTCCTCTAGTAAGTACCCCAGTATGCAAAAATATTTTCAAAGGAAACTTCAAGTCATTACCAGAGTAAGTTATGCTCAAATGTCTCAGTTACTCGAGGTGGTACCCGAGTAACTAATGCAAAAATGTATGCATTACTCGAGTCGGTACTCGAGTAATGAGGTAATTGCTCTCGGCCTTGAAATCCTGCCAACGTTACTGGAGTAGAGCATCGAGTAACCAGAGTTTATTTGAAGGTGTACTCGAGTGGGTACCCGAGTAACCCATAAAGTTGTGAATGCATTACTCGAGTAGCTACCCGAGTAAATAACTATTCCAAAGGTTTGAAATTTAGTTTACTCCATGCACTACCCGAGTAATCTTGTTTATCTTCATTGACTTTCAAATAAACAATGATTTCACGATGTTACTCGAGGAGCTACTCGAGTAAGCTAATCCAGAAAGTTTGAAATCATTCCAACGGTCATTATTCTGTTTCCTATTTGATTAACTTTTCATTATATTAGTATACTTAGTTTTTCAACAGGAAAACAGTGAAGAGATCTTACCAAATAAGGAAAGTCAAAAGCAATGCTCAAATGTCACCGACCGTCACCTACCGCAACGTATGTTCTTCAAAAACTAGAAAAGTCAATTATGGCTGCGCACGCTCCAACGGTCATGAAGAAATATGTTCCAGCAATCATTACCAACGTTTCTATATATATGGGAACATCTGATGCAAGAAAACACAAGAACTCACATACAAACGTATCATTAAGTTCATTGCTCTGTTTTCACGTTGAAATTGTATTTCTATGCTTCAGTAATTATTATTTACTCTGTAAGAGAGTTATTTCATTCAAACTCAATATTTGTTATTGAGATAACTTAAGGCTGTGGAACCTTGAGTTGGGATTGGATTACAACCTGTAAGGGGGAGTGAGTGTCCAGGTGTAAGGAACTTGCTTGTACTGAGGTGCCAAGAACCCACTGAATCTTGGAAGCTATAGTGAAACTCTCAGAGAAGCTCTGAGGACTGGACGTAGGTCAAAGTGGTTGTGACCGAACCAGTATAACTCCCGGTGTACACTTGGGTGATATTTCTCCTCACTCATTACTGTTTTAATTCTTTTGTCAAAGTTTTATATTTTCGAAAGAAATTTCAGTATCACCCAATTCACCCCCCCTCTTGGGTGAAACGCTTGATCTAACAATAACATGCATCAATACACAAATACAATTATCAATACATGCAGGAGAGGTAAGTTCCCTACACTCTTTCCACGTAAGCTCCAGCTCCGGCTGCTCACGTTCTGGATAATCATCAAATCCTATATTCAAAATCAAGGACATAGGATTAATCCCTTTTCCAATTCCATAATCTTTAGACACTCAAGTTGGTTATCATTATTGCCCTTTAAGTGCCCTCAAACACCTCAATCCATAGCTCTAAAGGGTTGGAAGACTATCCCCAAAGATCCCCTTTTGAACACTCAAACTTGATATTTTTCACTGCCTCCTCGAGCACAAGTACGGACATCACTCGAGCACAAATGCTCTCACTCGAGCATTGGTACGGACAACACCCGAGCACAAGAGAAAGTGAGACAGAAAGCACATGCCCGAGAGCACAACCCTCACCTGAGGCACAAGCTCACTCGAGCACAGATCCTCACTCGAGCACAAGGCCAAAAGCCTCACTCGAGCACCCGCGAGAGAAATCCAGGAGGTGAGAACCCGAGAGCCCCCAACGCTCTCCAAGCACTGGATCACTCGAGCACACACCTCTCACCCGCGAGCACACACCTCTCACCCGCGAGCACACACGGCTCACTCGAGCAGATGCCCCCCCACCCGCGAGTGACAAGGCACACTTCTTGCACCTTGCCCGCGAGTGAAGACCAGAAAGCTACCTTTCACTCTGGACTCCCACCATCACTCGAGCAGACCATGCTCACTCGAGCATGTTCTTCGCTAACTCGAGCACAAAGCGATGTGCTAGAGCATTGCTCACAAAATCCCAGGTGCACTCGCAGCAAAACAAGGGAAAACTCACATATCACTCGAGCAGGATCTTCCTCACTCGAGCAATGTTCATCCCTCACTCGAGCACACCCCTGTCTGCTCGAGTGAATCTATCAGATTCCAGGAAAACGCAGCAAACATACCACATTCTCCTAACTCTTGCCCAATTGATCCAAATGGACCCAAAACCTCTACCAAAGCTACTCCCACACAAAATCACTCAATGAATTCAATGGAATCAATAGAATTACCAAAATCCCATTCCATTAACATGCTTTGGTCTAGGGCATCATAATCATCATTTTCCAAAATCACTAACCTTACACATTTCAATCCCAAATCCATTCTATCTATTCAAAACTCATACCAATATACCATTTCTATAACCAAAACATGCCAAACTACCCATTACCCATATTTTCACAATTAGGGCAATAATTCCAGAAATTCCCAACTTAATCATTTGGCAATGAAACATAGATAGAAGGATTGGTTTCACATACCTTATCCACTTTCTCAAAGACATTCTTTGATTCTCCAAACTTCACATTTTCATGATTCTTCAAATCACCACCAATGGGAAACTACAACCACCACAATGAAGCTCTCAACTCAAGGATTAACATTAGAGAAGAGAGTTTGAGCTAAAGAGGCCATTTGCTTACCTCAAAAACCAAATTCTCCTTTCTCTCTCCCAAGCATATTCAGCGAAAATGGAGGAAGGAAGAGAAGAGAGAGAAACCGAGAGAGAGAGAAGAGAGGAGATGGAGATGATGATGATGTGTCTCACTTATGACCCATCCAAGGGTCCACACTTTGCCACTTGTCACCATCTCACTCCAACTCTCATGGGCTCACATGCACACACATACACTTGATTATGCCCCATGCTCAACTACACAAGTCAATCCTAGCCATTGATCTTGAAGCTACCAATGAGTTTCCTTTTCGGCAACCAATCAAATGGTCGGTAACTTACCGTTTTGCCCCTGATTATGGCAATTCCTCTTAAATCACCATCAACTCATTTTATATCTCTTAATCACAATTTGGACTCTTGCTAAACCAGGGCTTAGCAGTCCACTAATCTCAGGCTTAATCTCTAAGCTCAAGTATTAAAATTCGGGATATTACATTTGGAGAGAGGGTCTATTAGGGAGAGAGAAAAGGAGATTGTCAGATATTTTCCTGACAAAGATTCTGAAATAAAAAGCAATCACATAGGGTTACATATAGACTAAGATTCATTGATTTGGCACATTCTCATTGGGGAGTGTTCAAATGATGTGGTACAACTAGTACATCTAAGAATTTCTTAGATAGATGATAACATGGCTTCCAAATTAGCAAACACGAAAGCAAAAAGAGAGAAGATCGAAGAAGATCACAAGACAGAAAACTGGGAAAAAAAGAAGAGACCTTGAAACCCTAAGATGCTAAGACAAAAATGAAGAGGTGTGATCAAGTCGAGTTAGAACGGGTTTTGAAGAACCCACCCAAGAACAAAATGGCATCAATGATCATCTATTGAATGTTGAAAACAATCGATACCCTCTGACTAAATTAGCTTGGAAGAAGTTGTCCACTTTATGAGAAAAAGGATTTGAACTACGACGAATAATGGATTGTTCAATGAACCAATGAGGATTAGAACAAGGGGATAAAGGAGCATTTATCGAAGAGTCAATGAAATGGGTTCAAGGGTATTGCATGAAATAGTTAAAAGGTAAAAATCATCATCTTCATTTTTCTTCCAAGCTTTGTAGTTTCGTCTCAAGCTTTTGCTTCAAATTTTATCTTCAGAAGTTCTAATTCATAGTGAGTTTCTTACAACATTTCGTCTATTTTTCATGTTCTTCTCTCTTTCTTTCCTTCTTCTTTTTCCTGTCAAAATTCTTATTCTTTTCTATAGGAGTTGTACTTTTTCGATGTTTTAAAAAATGACCTAGGTAACCCACTTAGATCGACGGGTTACATGGTTTGCTCCCGAGTCACTCTGGTTTATACCGAGTTACCCTGAACTGCATTTCCTGTGAGTATAACCCTTAACTAGACTAGACAAGTGGCTGGGTTGCCAGTTTCCAAATCAACCTGGTGGGTCTGATCCAGATTTCATAACATTGAATGAAAACTTCAATTTAATGATCTAAATATCAAAACCTCAATTTAATTTGTAGCTATCTATTGCTTTATGTTAGTTTAATAATTTAAATATATTATGTTAAAAAATTAAAACTTAAATATGCTTTATCATCTTACACATTCATCATTTGAATTTGTTATGTCCACATTTTCCGTTAGCAACATTAATGGTCTTAGAAATATAAGACAACAATTATATTTTATAAAGTTAAGGGACAAAAAATATACCTCATATAAAACTTAAAGGAATAAAAGTATACTTTAGCCTTATTAAAAATGAGAAAATCAGACAGCCAACATATGATATTCAAATTAGGGTAGTTCATGATTGTTCAATTTTCCTTTTTTTGTTCTCATTCATTTTTGGGAAAATCTCATATAAAGCTACTTAAAATAGGAAAATTCTAAATTAGGTTGGTAAATTCAACAAATCCTTAATTAAGTCATTAACCTAATTTAGGATTTTAAAATATGGGTAAAATAATTTTAATGCTCTGCCCTTTCTTCTCTCCCCTCTTAAAAGAGTTTTATTGCTATATAACTTTATTGCTCTCTATATATCAACATTAATATAAAATCAAACAAAATATAATTTTTCTAAATCAAAGGAATTTTTAAGTTTTCTAAATCAAAGGAATTTTTATGCTCTAAAAGGATCATAAAAAATAATTCAAGCAAAAAAAAAAAAAAAGAAATCGTGATACATACCAACTAAAAATCATTTAATTGATATTAAAAATCAATTAAAAATTTTGATTTTTTCAACCAAAAAACATTCAATTGATATTAAAGATAAAAGATAAATAAAAAATTTTATTTTTTTTAAAAAAATATAGTTATTTGTATCAAGTGAGACAAAAGAAAAAGGGAAGGATCATACTTACCAACTTCAGTTGGCAAAAATCAATTGAAATAAAAAATACTTTTAGCAACATTAATTTAAACAAACTCTAAATAATTCTCTCTAATGCATAAATGTGAATTTATTAAAAATAATTTAGTTAATATTTCACTTTTTTAATATGAATTATTCATTTCTATTAGAAAGACGAGAAACTTTGATATACTTCTAAGGATATTTTAGATAAGAATATTAAATGCACTTAAAGTTTCATAAAATGCTTATTGAAATATAGAACTGACTTTATATATGAAATAAATATAGTAAAATTTATAATTAATATATTTATTTTAAAAATATTTTTTTTATTGTGACACATATATATTTTTAAAAAAATTTGTTCGGGTTAATAAAATGAACTCTTTGCTTAAAAATATTGTAAGCTTTTGTTCTTACGATGATAATTAATATATTTTAACTATAGATGAATCATATTTTATTTTATTAAATATTAATGTTAATATATATACATATATATAGAAAAACATAAGTTACAAAGTAATGAAACTTTTTAAAGAGAAGAGGGGAAAGGACATTAAAGTCATTTTACTCACATTTTGAAATCCTAAATTAGGTTGATGACTCAATTAGAAATTTGTTAAATTTACTAACTTGATTTAGAATTGTCCTATTTTAAATAGCTTTATATGAGATTTTCCCTTCATTTTTTATTACTCAACTCCAGGCTCCAATCTCATATGCGTCCCATACCCAATCTCAGCTGTTTAGGCTCTTTTTCGTTCATGGTCTCTTCATCTTCCCCAATTCTCTATCTTTCGATCTTCTCTAGTCCTCTCCCTTCTTTACTTATGTGTTGCTGACTTGGAAGCCATTTTATCACTCATGGTTGCCACATAGGAAAACTCGCTAAGAATGGTAAATAACAAGGATAATAATATTAAAAATTGAAAAGATGAAGCACCATAGGTGAATCAAAAGTTTAAGGACTGAGTCACACCAAGTCATAGTTGAGGGATTGAGTTATAAGTGAGTTAAAAATTAAAGGACTAAATGATCAATTTCCCCTTAAATCTAACAACTCTTTAATTTAACCCATATTTAATATACAATAAACCACATAAAACTAAAGTCAACCTAATGATAAATTAATGACATAATTGTACATTCATATAAAAAAAAATATAATAATGTGACTTACAAATGTAACCAAAATAAATCTTCTCTTTATACTACTATAAAAAACACAATAAATGAAGCTTATTTTTAAGAATACTATGACACTTAGGAAACGCTATAGCTTTCAGTGTCATAAAAGAAAGCTATGACGCTTCTTGAATCTATGGAAGCGCCATAGCTTGTTTTTTTTCTTTATAAAAAAATAGCTTCCTATGGCTTTTTTTTTTTCTTTAAAGGCCTTATTCTAAAACTTAAAAAAAAAAGTAATGAAGGGAAGCTTTGGAGCTTGCCTAGCTTCCCTTAAGCCTTGTATGACACTTGTTTGAGAAAGCGTCATACAAAGCGTCAAACAAGTGTCATACAAGGCTTAAGGGAAGCTAGGCAAGCTCCAAAGCTTCCCTTCATTACTTTTTTTTAAAAAAAGTTGTAGAATAAGGCCTTTAAAGGAACTTGGTAAACAAGTGCCTTTAAAGGCCTTAACCTTTAAAGCTTGGTACCTTGTACGGCGCTAGAATAAACCAATGTCATATAAGTCCTTGATTTTTTGTTTTTAAAAATAAAGCCAGCTATAGCGCTTGCAAACCTTTATTTTAAAGAAAAAAAATTTAAGGCTTTGTATGCACTTCTTTAGGCAAGTGCCACACAAGTCTAACACTAGTTATGACACTTTTAATAGAAAGTATCATAACTTCTAAACATTTTTTTGAAAAAAAATGCAATTATATGTGGTACTTTTTTAAATAAGTGTTATAAAAGGGGTGCCATCAAAGCCCTCTTTTGTAGTAGTGTTATGCTTTATAAATATGATGAAATGAGTTAATGAGAAATCATTAGTGAGAAAAAGAGAAGAAAAATCTGTAATTAATAAGGGTGAAAATATAAAACAAATTAAATTTCATTCAAGTACATAATATCCTTTATAAAAAGAATTGGCCCATCAATGAGGGTAAGGTCTAACGAAACGGGTTAATATCTCAAAATGAAGTGAATCAAGGTTCAAATCACCACTGGTTTGAACGTTATTAAAAATATAGGAGATGTGCCCATATTTAGTGTCATAGTACCTCAAACAAGATTGGCTAAGAGGGTAGATGTACTTATGAAAAAGGTTAAAGTAGCATCTTGATGATATTTTTCAAGGGAAAATCACATTATGATCTCAAGGAATAGAAAAAAAAATATTAAAAAAATGTCCTCATATGACTCACTATCTAAAAACTCCAAAGGGGCCTCAGTGATATATATTTGAATTGTGTAATTACATGTTTGCCCCATTGACAAGTTATAGCGTTAACATAAACAAGTCCATCTATTGATAAGTGTATGTGCTATATTTATAAGTCATAGTATTACTATTGACAAGTGTATGTGCCATATTGACAAGTCATAGTGTTACCGTTGACAAGCTTATGTGTCATATAGACAATGAGGGCAAACAAGTAATTTCACAATTCGAATCTATATTGCTGTAATCCCTTAGGAGTTTTTAGATAATGAATTATATACTTAGACTTTTTCAATATTTTTTCTATTCATTGGGACCATACTGTGATTTTCCCATTTTTCAATACTCCATCTGATCCATAATATAAGACATATTTACCTAGTTTAATTAGATTAAGGAAGTTAGTTATTATTACATGTATTTTCTAAAATACCACAGTAATCCTCCTTAATTCCCTCATCCTCTCTCCTCAATGATTATGGTTGAGAGATCAACAATATAGGTAAATTGGGAAAATATTGACAAATATACAAATTAAATCTTATATTTAAAATCAAGATCAACTTCTCAAATATATCTTATATTAAGGATAAAAGGAGAATTATCAGTCACCTCAATCTTATTTATTGTATATCCAACCCCCAAATAGTATTTTCTTGTTGGATCTAAATGATGTTATTATTTTTCACTTATGTCTAGCACCCCAAGCCATAAATAAGGTTTAGAGTGTTGGATATGGTATAAATAAAATTAGGGCAATATAAGCACTAGAAAAATAACATCAAATGTTGAAGGCATCATAATTAAGATTAAAACGTTTGATGTGGATGGGAACTAACATCATAATGCTGGATGCTACTTAATACAAGAAAAAATATCAAACTTATCCCACAAATTGTAACTTATATTTAAGACTGCAAGGAGCATATTCCAAAAAAAAATATAAATGATGTTTATATAAAATCATTTTATGATAGAGGTTATTTTTGTTGGAAATTGTGCCCTAAGAGCCAATCATTGTACTTTGAACATTATTAATTTAATGAAATTTCTCCATTATGTTATCATATTATTTGCATGTTAACTATGATAATTATATCTTAGGATAAATCATAAAGATTGTCCTAAAATGTCTCTGGTTGGTCATCTATGTGGGAGCAGAGATGAAATAAGACCAGTATGACTTTGATAAGATATGGAGATATGAATCAAAGTCTTAGGCACTTGTAAGAGTACAAGGTGTTGGATCAATCCACTATGAGAAAACTACATAAATCAAGTCATAAGTTTTTCTCATATATAACCACGTCACAATGCCCTTTGACCTGAGGTCATCATCGATTCCTACATGAGAGTTGCTAAGCTTTGAACTAGTCAAAAGTCACTTTTGAGGTGATGATAAAGGCTACGATTGGGTTTGGTGGTTTTTCTCTTGCAGAGGAATATAAATGATCAAGATGGAATTTGTTCCTTACATTATTAGAGAGATATTACTGAGCCCCTTGATGAGTGAGTCTGAGAAATGTATAATCATACTACAATGGAAATGAGTTTCCATTTCTATTGTCAAACTACTCAGAAATCGAGAAAGTAATAGTCAGGAATAAAAGGGTGACATAATCCGTGCCTCATCTTTGACTGATATATCGTGTGACAAAAGGGACATGACATGGTTGTATGATAGATTGCATCGTGTTAATGATCCTCATATGAATTGCGTAGTCGTAATGTCTTACTAAAGGCCACTTGTGACTTGTGGGTTAGTACAGTTATTGGCCCACTACCAACTTCGTATGGACCTACAAGGTCGCACATAAGAATGGCTTAACACGAGATAATATTTAATCTAGGGTGGATGAATTTTATATTTATATATATAATATAAAATTCGTTAATAATATTATATATGTATATATATTCGAAATACATATTTTTATATTTATGTATGTAATTATATTATATTATATTGTTTTAGTTTTTAATTTAATTTTATTAAGATAAACTAGATTTAATAACTAACATGATAGAGATATAGTATCTCATATTTAATTTATGAAGATAAATTAAATCTAATTGTTCTTTATTTAGATTAAATAAATAGGTTAAATTAAAACTGTTGGACAGATTTAATTTAAACTTAATTCATTTAATTAGCTCATCAAAATAATTAATTTTTAATTAATTTCAAAATTAATAAATATTAATTTTAAAATTCGAATATAGCCCTCATAGGGTTATAAACTTGATAGAGCAAATATATTTATACACGGATGAGAATTTAGAACCGCAAGGGAAAACCTAGAAGACATTGGAGGCGCTAGCACGTAGTCTGTGTTGGAAAACATTCGTGTGGATACCGGTAAAGGGAGCGGACTTGACGTGTTGGCTTCTAAAGATCGAAAACCTTGAATTGAAAAATGTACGAATTTTTCGAACTCGGTTCAAACGTCGTTGATAGATCCTCGATTAGAATCGACGAAAATTTTAAAATTCTTCCGTTGTGCCTGCTGATCCTAACAATTTTATATGTTATTTTATATCTCATATTTGAAAACAAAATTGTACAAAAATTAAATTTACAAATTTTATACCAATTTTGCTTAAAATAACAATAGTTATATCTTTTTTAACTGAACCAACTTTCTTGAAAAAAACAAATTGAAATAGTAGATTGAACTGTCTCCTTATATGTGTCTCTAAATATATATTGCAATTATTTTGGCCTGATAAATATATATTTTGAACATCCAAAAAATTTTCTTAAAAAATGAACATCCATATAAATAAAGATGTAAGGGTGAATATTTCACCCGTGAATAATTACTCAAATGGTGATGGTATCAGATTTCAAGCTTATCCTTTTAAGTTAATAAAAGATTAAAATTCTTAACTCTCTATACTAACTATTAAGATTGAAAAGAACAAACTCAGGCAAAAAACAAAAATTAAGGGTTAATAAACGAACTTTGTGTATCAGACTAACATTTGAAGGGCTACGATTTGATGGGGGAAATGTAAAAATACCCATAACTTTTATTACAAGTGTGTCCGGTACCATATACATTTTAGTAGTGCAAAAATACTATAAACTTTCACTCTTTTATAAAATATTAAATTATAAAAGTTCATAGATATTCTTGCTTCTAATCCATTCATCAAATTATTATTAAAATATTAAATTATAAAAAATAATTAATTTAATTCAAATTGCTAAATTTTGATGTGAATAATTCAATATTACAATAAAAAATAAAAATAATTTTTTATATAAAATTAAGTTTGAACATTTAAATGCAATGTATTAAAAACCAGACCGGACCGGCCGGTTCAGACCGGAAACCGGTCGCCGGACCGGTCCTGTTGAGGTTAAAAAATCGGGGTCTAACTGACCCGGTCGACCCGGTCTGAACCGGGGTAACCCGGGGTGACCCGTGGTGAACCGGTTTGCCCCTTTTTTTTATTTTTTAAAATTTTTTATATCCCAAATGACGTCATTTTATTTTATTTTTTTAAATTATATCTTTGAAATTTTTTGATTTGCAAGGAGTTTTAAGAGTATTGTGGAATATTTTTGCTGTTTTGCATTGGTTGGAGTAAAATCCTTATGTACTTAATGATACTTTTGTGGGTATTAGGTTCACAAGGTTATATTTGACTATTGGTTGGAAAAAAAACTCTTATGTAGTTTTTTAAAAGGTATACATGAATATTTAAATTATATATTTTTTTAATTAACCCCGGTTTGACTCCCGGTCTGACCCCCGGGTTGACCCCGGTCTGAACCACTGACCCTTGACCCAGTATCTCGACCGGTTCAATGTCCAGTTCAGTTTTCAGTACCTTATTTAAATGTATATATCTAGTTAAATAAGAAAAAATATATTGATTTCAACATTTAAAAAATATCTTAAAAGAAATTCACCCTCTTTAATTAATTGAACTTTGAATATGGTAAGTCCATTAATTACGGAAACTAATTCTGTTTCATTGCACTAAGTACTAATAACCGTATACACAAATTAATTAGCTTGGACAAAATGTTTAGGGTGTTCACTCTCGTCCCCTCCCATCCTATTTACGGTTGTTTTGAAACGAGATAGGACAAAATTATTATTAGGATGGAACAAGATAAGCAATGGGTTTTGCCTCGTATCGATTTTATGTCCCATCCGAATATTTAGTTTTTAAAAAAGAAATTTTTTATTTATAATTTTTTTTTATTTTTTAATATTGAGTGTGGACTAATAAATTTAATTATTTTTTATTTTGAGGACTTGAATTTAAATTCAAGTTGTTTTCCTTTTGAATTTTTTATTTCATAAACCCAAAAAAAATTTGAATCCCCCCACCCCCAACTATTTATTTGATGAAAGTTAAGACCTATACTGAATTGTTTGTTGATATTTCCTTCTTATCTTTGAAAGATGTGCACAAATTCAAATCTTAGGAAGCACACTTATTAAGAGAGGCGAAAACTAAAAAAACCCTTTCTTATAAACAACAATTATTCATAATAGATTTACAAAACCTAATTAATAAGTGATAATTGAAAACCATTTCTCTCAAGAAAACACATTGAGTTCAGGGCACAAAACTCGCCACAAACTTACTAGAGTAAACTAAATACAAAACTAAGGGCACAATCAGAATAGGGGTTGGAAAACTCAACCCACTAGCTTGTATCGTAACATATCACTGAACCCCATAATAAAAAGGTCTTTAACACAGCAGAACATGATAATAATGTAGTGGACCCACAAAATTGTTGAATACACAAATTAGGGCTTTATGCCTAATAAAATCTTCACATATACCTAAAATATAATTCATAATGAATTTAAGGATGAGAGCCCTAGATGGCAATATGATAATCATTACAAACCAATAAATTAGGAGACCTACATAGGACACCAAATCTTAAATTTCAATATGCTTCCCTTTGACCTTAATCAAAAGTAAAGACATGCCTGAAAAATATGAAATCAATGGCGAGGTGACACATAAAGTCCAAGTAACCAAAATCAATTTATAAAATATGCAGCAACAAATTGCAAGTCAAAGAAGTAGATTTACTAACGTAATAATAATATTCTCAATAATTAAATCTTATATAATAATGTCAATGATTATAACCATCCCCACTCATCCATCATGCTCCTCCTTATATCTTCTGGACGTGGCACAACCTATCAGTGCTAGTATTCCCGGCCAAAGGTTAGTTAGTCACTTCAAGAATATTGCCCCTTCGCATGCCACCACCGATATACTGTAACGGGAGGTCTTTGCCCAAAACACTCAACTCAAAATATGGGCCAGGAATGAGAGTGTAACACCCCAATTTTGGATTAAAGGCTAATGGTAATTATTGAGGATAATTATCGAATTAAAGGGGAATAATTATGGGTTTGGTGGCTATATTAATTAATATGCCATAATTGTTGGGAAAATTGAAAGAATGGCTCTAAATTAGTGATTAATGGAAGAGATTAATTACTAATTAAGAGGGTATGAGATGTGAAATTAAAATGGCTAATGGAGGGATTAGAGTAACTAATTTGATTACTTGCTTTATGAGAACCAATGATATTGGAATACTTGGCAAGTAGGTATGGTGAGAGAATGGTTGGAAAGGTCAAATGACCATATTTTATTGTTTCCTCTCCCTCTCCCTCTCTCTTGTGCGAATTGACATGGCATGGGGGACTAAAATTTCTGCTCCTCACCTTTGTCATCATCATCAAACATTTCTCTCTCTCTTCTCTCTCCATTTTCGCCATTGGAGACCAAAGAGGAAGAAGGAAAAGCTTGTAAAAAATTTAAGATCTTGACCTCTAATGCCAAAACTTCCTTCTATAAAGTTGTTCCTTGGAGTGAGAGCTTCAATTTGATGGTTGTAGTTTCTCCATTGGTGGTGATTTGAGGAATCACGAAAATGTACAAGTTGGAGAATCATGAAGTGCCTTTGGGAAAGTTGTTAAGGTAAGTAAAAGCTTCATTTTCATATAAGTTTTGTGGCCATTGGTTGGGCCTTGAATTTCTGCAATTTTAGCCCTAATTTTCATGATTTAGGGTCTTGGGGAGTATGGTATGTTATTGTTATAGAAATGGTGTCTTATTTGGTGTTTTGAATTAATAGAATTGAATTGAAGCCTAAATGTAAAGTTTGGCACCTTTTGTGTTGGTTTTGTGCTTTGGTCAAACCAAGGCATGTTGATAGGTTGTGATTTTGGTCATTTTGAGGTTACCATTGTGTTCCTTGTGAAAATTTATGTGGGAATAGGCCTGATTGTTAATTTTGGAGCCATGAGACACTTTGGTAGAAAATCGGAAAATCTGTCCCTTGGAACTCTGTTCTAAGCAATTTATTTGTGTGGACGTTTTGAATGACCAAATGATTTCAGAAAATTGTGGAACTTTCCAGTCTTAAAGTTCACATCCCAAGCTTTAAAATGGACATATATTTTGTGTCATTTTGTATAGTATTCTGGGAGATATGATTGTCCAAAGTTTGGGATGGAAATAGAACTCTGTTTTGGAGTAGTGTTGAGTTGTGTAATTCTGGAATTTTGTGGTGATTTCCAGTAATGGTACATAATTTTCCTAGAAAGAGGACTTAAGTACCTTTCATTTGGCTTTGGAATAACCTCGTTTCGATTTTTCTAGAATTAGTTATGAATTTTGGAAGTTCAGCCAAGAATCAGGGAATTTCTTGGCCGCGGCCTAAACCTTTCTAACCTGATTCTGGCCGCGACCCATGGGTGGCTGGCAGTGGCCAGTGAACTTCTGACCATATTTTGGCCACGACCCAAGGAAGGGCTGGCCGCGGCCAACCCCTGTGTTACAGCACTTTGAGTTTTCGAAAGGAGATCTCTAACCTATTTGTTTCCCAACCTTTTAGGGCTTTTATTAGAGGCATTTGTGGCCTCTTAAGGGTCAATTATGATAACCAAATTTAAGTGTTATGAAAATGAGAATTTGGAAAAGAGAATGATCCTATATCCTTGATTTGGTTATAGGGTCAGATATTCGCCCTGATCATGGTTTGATATCCGCTCGGATCGCGAGTAGCCAATGCTGGAGCACACGTGGAAGAATAAGTGTAGGGAACTTACCTCTCCTGCATGTATTGATATTTGTGTTTGTGTATTGATGCATGTTATTGCTTTGCTTGATTATGTGAAACATATATGAATGATTGAAGCTCTGTTTCTATTTATGGTATGGCCATGAGTATGTTGTTGAAACATTGAGCATGTGGATATATCATTATGTGAGCATGAGTTATTGTGATGCAAGCATGTCATGCATTAAATACTTATCTTGCATGCATATTGGTATCTGTTTCCTGCTGGGATTATCTAGAATCTCATCCTCCCCTACCAACATTTTAGACAGGACAAGTGGCTCGAGAAAGGGGCAAGCAACTAGGGGCGGCGAGAATCCCTTATGGGCATTTGGACTTGGCAGTTGGTTATCATTGCTATTTGGGATCATGGTAGTGGATTTGGATGTATTTAGAGTTGTATATGTTAGGATGGATATATGGTTGTATATGTTGTGGAGGTGTATTTGGATATGTATTTCGAATGAAATTCGTGTAATTCCCATTTGAGAAATTGTAAAGGGCGTATGTGCCCATGAACCTTTACTGAAGATATGAACCCAGAATTGCCAGGATTGTTATTGTGCACTCTGATATATTATGAATGTTAATTATCTTCGCAATGTAATTGTATTCGAAATGTGAAGGTGAGACCAGGTTAAAGTGTTTGTTAAAGAAATTTGTGAAAACCCTATCTTAAGGATGGGGAATGTAAATGAATTTTGATTATTATTGGTCTCTATTTCACTCTAATGTTGTATTTCAGAAATAATTACGGAGGGGGTTACAGAGAGAGCCGATGGGCACAATTTCACCATATCTCTTCCACACAATCCAACATATCACATAACAGAAATGCAATATATCAATAGTTTTCGAAAATATTTACAAGATTATCATTTCTTATTCAAGATTCTATCACAAACATCATAATTATCACAACAGTAACAATCTTAATAATAATTTCCACTCATATACACAAGGTTGGAGAATACACTGCTTCATTGAACTAAGTTCATATTCAAACATACACATGATTTTTCAAAATACATGTAAGTAGGATAGATGAAAGTAAGGTTTAGAAAACACCTTATAACCCAAAGCAAGCATAATGAATAAATTAAACTCGGTTACCTCAACTCTAAGCTCAACCTTAACTTGAGGAGCAAAACACGAGCAATCACTGGTCACAAGAAAGATCTACATTATCAATGTAGATACCAATCAACCACAAGTAATAATAAAATAAATAAGTTATACAATTCAACTCCAAAAAAAAACAATTTCCTCTGCAACCATTATCCTCAACATATCAATTTCCTCAACAATCCAGTCATAAATCACTTCTCATAAGCCCCAATCACTTATTAAAATCCTTAATAGCCCATTTGGTTCGATTCCATAGGAGAGGATTACATATAATTCAGATGCAATAGACTGATTAAAGTGTTTGGTTAGGCTTATGTAATGTAAAGAGGATTACAGTTTGTAATCCTCATTACATCCTGATTACATCATTTGATGTAATGAGGATTACATTGCTATAACTAATAAATAGGGATGCAGACATCCCGTGATCAAGTGAAAAAGACATTATTGCCATTATAATTCTTAAATTGACCAAAGTGCCTACCCATAAATGCGGTTACATATTAAATAATTAACACCATTAAATATTAAAAAATAATTAACAATAGAAAATTTAGAAAATATCCCCCTATTAAAAACATTATATTCCACCAATAAAAAGTATTACAATATCCCTTTAAATAATATTCCCACCATTAAATATTAAAAAAAAATATCATGAACTCAACATGTATACTATATAATATTTTTACCGTTAAATATTAAAAAATTACTATGAACCCAACATATATACTATATTAATTAAAAAAATTACCATGAAACTAATGTGTACATTATACATATATGTGTAGTCAGGGATAATTTTGTCTCTTACTATATTATTCCTGTATGTTCTCATATTCGATGTAATTCAATTAAACGTTTTTATGCATATGCATAATCTTTCCTTAATGACGAACCAAACAAATCCATGTAATCATAATTACATTACGTTCCATTACATTACATCTAATTCTATGAACCAAATGGGCACTAACTCTCTAAAAGTATAATTTATCTATTTTAAAAGAAATTCATTATGATAAGTAAAATATTTGCATATTTATTTTCCCTTATATAACGATTTTATGGACGATATTTGAGCTTAATATAATAAATTTGGGTGTAATTGATAAATAAATAATGTTTTTGAAATAATAGTATTTAAAAAATATAATAAATAAATAAAATAAAATAAAAAAATCCAGAAGTACTGTAGTGGATGGAAGTTACTGCAGCAACGGAAGCACTGTAGCAAACACGTACTATTCATGACAGAATCACTATAGCAGACCGTTACTATAGCAGACGGAAGTGATTGTAGTGGATGGAAGAATTGTAGCAGACAACAAAGTACTGTAGCAGTCATGGAAAAACGCATAAGTCTGCTGAGAAGTCATTGTTCATGCGTGAAAAGAAGCACTAAACACTGTAGCACTTATGAAAAAAAACAAAAATCAATGGACTGTGGCATTTGTGAAAGGACTTTGCCTGCCTATATATAGATATGCCTCTTCACAAAATGAGAGAACAAGGGAGGGAAGGGATGTAGAGGTTTGATTCTCTAACAGGGAGAGATCTTTTCTTTGATAGTTCTAAATAAATTGTGTTATTTGTTAGGGTTAATATAATTTTTGGTCCTTAAAGTTTGATCCAATTTTGGTTTTGGTCCCTGAAGTTTGAAATCGGTGGTTTTGGTCTCTGAAGTTTCGCCCAATTTTGGTTTTAGTCCCTGAAGTTTGAAATCGGTGGTTTTGGTCCCTGAAGTTTCACCCAATTTTGGTTTTGGTCCCTCAAGTTTGAAAAGGACTTGGTTTTTTTTTCCGGGTCGGGTCGGGTTTAAAAAACGAGTCGCCAAGTCCTTTTCAAACTTAAGGGACCAAAACCAAAATCGGGTGAAACTTCAGAGACCTAAATCACCGATTTCAAACTTCAGGGACTAAAACCAAAATTGAGTGAAACTTCAGGGACCTAAACCACCGATTTCAAACTTGAGGGATCAAAACCAAAATTGGATTAAACTTCAAGGACCAAAAGTTATATTAACCCTATTTGTTATATTTAATTTCATGCATTGTATTTGTAATATCCCAATTTTGATTAAGGGAAAATCATGATTATTGTGGATAATTATGAATTTAATTTGAATTATTACATGTTTTATGGCAATATTAATTAATATGTCATAATTAGTGAAAAATTGGAAGAATGGAATTATGGGCCATAAATTAGTAATTAATGGAGAAATTAATTACTAACTATGGGAAAAATGAGAAGTGTGATTAAATGCCTAATGGAGGGATTAAAGTGGCTAATTGTTGACTTATCTTGTGGGAACCAATACTAAAGTGACATGTGTCAAAAGTTGGGCAAGAGGGAGAGGTGTAAGAAAAGTCAAATGATATTTTAATATGATTCTTTCTCTCTCTTCCTCTCCCCATTTTCACTGCTGCTGAGAGGAGGGAGTAATCATCACCATTTTCTTCATCTTTCCACTCCATCTCTCACTCTCATCTCTTTCCTCTCTCTTGGCGCCATTGTTGCAGAAATAAGGGGGGAAAAGCTTGCAAAAAGGTAAGGCAAATGATCTCTATTGCTCAAACTCACTTCATGAATGTTGTTCCTTGGAGTGAGAGCTTCATTTTGATGGTTTTAGTTTGTCCATTTGGTGTTGTTTGAGCTCTCACGAAATTTTGGACTTGGGTGAATCAAGGAACTCCTTTGGGGAAAATTATAGAGGTGAGTAAGACAAACCTTTCTATATAGGTTTTGTGGCCATTGGTTGAGTTTGGATTTTTTTGGAAATTTTGCCTTGAATTTTGAAAATGAGGGTCATTGTGTTGTTGGCATGTTGTTGTCATGGAATTAGTGCCTTGTTTAATGTTTTGAATGAATAGAATTGAATTGAAGCTTAAATGTAAGGTTTGGCACATTTGTGTTGGTTTAGTGCATTGGGCAAAAATAGGGCATGTAATTGGGGTGTGATTTTGGTCATTTTGAGGTTACCATTGTGTTCCTTGTGAAAATTTATGTGGGAATAGGTTTGATTGTTAATTTTGAAGCCATTGGACACTTTGGTAGAAAATTTGAAAAATCTGTCTTGGGTGCACTCTGTCTGGGCAGTCAGTTTGCATGAGCGTTTTGAATGACCAAATGGTGTTGGAAAATTATAAAACTTTCTAGTCTTAAAGTTCACATCCCAAGCTTCAAAATGGATATATATTTTGTGTAATTTCGTTTAGTATTCTGGGAGATATGATTGTCCAAAGTTTGGAATGGAAACAGAACTCTGTTTTGGAGTAGTTTTGAGTTTTTGGTGATTTTGTATTTGTGTGATGATTTGAAGTAATGACCCATATTTTTCCTAGAAAGAGGACTTAAATACCTTTCATTTGGCTTTGGAATCACCTCTTTTTGATTTTTCTAGAATTAGTTATGAATTTTGGAAGTTTAGCCAAGAATCAGGGAATTTCTTGGCTACGGCCCAAATCTTTCTGGCCTGATTCTGGCCGCGGCCCATGGGTGGCTGGCCGTGGCCAGTGACTTTCTGACCATATTTTGGCCGCGGCCCAAGGAAGGGCTGGCCGCGGCCAACCCCTATGTTCCAGCACTTTGAGTTTTCGAAATGAGATCTCTAACCTATTGTTTCCCAACCTTTTAGGGCTTTTATTAGAGGCATTTGTGGCCTCTTAAGGGTCAATTATGATAACCAAATTTAAGTGTTTCAAGTTAATTAAGTCTTGGAATAGAATATAACTCTTCATCCCTAATAATGATTCTAGGATACGACATTTGCCCTAGGCGGGAGAGACCGGTGCTAGAGTACGCCCGGAAGGATCAAGGTAGTGACTTTTCTCTTATGTTGTGTATGATGTTTTGGTATGCATAATTTATCATTGAACTGTGAACTGCATGTACTATGGTCCATTACAGCGCGAGCAGGTTAGCGTGAGTCGTGTATGGATTGACGCTGGTTATCTCTAGGTCGGCCGTTGAACTGCCGTTGTAATCGACATGGAACTCTGTGAATCCGACCCGTGGGGCGGCATTTGTTAATCCAGCCATGGGCTGTGAGTTTTGAATCTTGCATGTATAGCTTATGTGATGAAATGCTTTATATGAATCCCAGCTGTGGTGAAATATATTGTGTAGATTGTTGTGATGCAATGCAGCGTGAGCAATTGTATGGCATGACATGTGTCATACTAACCATTGCCGTTGTAGTTGCTTTGTGTCGATAATGATTTGATTTCATGCCTTATTGTTGTACATTCTATGATTGATTTGACACTACGGGGATTCCTTAGAATCTCACTCTCCCAAAAAACCATGTTTTAGACAGTGCAGAAGGATCAAAGGGAAAGTGAGCGACGAAGAGCAGATAGAGCTCCAGTTTAGAAGTATATTTTGGGTCATTGGTTATCATGTATATCATTTGGATGTTTTTGGGAAACAATTGTATATAATGGGATTGGTGGTATTGTTTTGTGTAATCCCCAAGTTAAGGGTAATGAATTGTGGGCTTTATGCCTTTGTAAAACCCTTATTAATGAATGGAACCTGAGTGTGTTGGGAATTTGCATTATACTCTGATAATTGTGAATGAAATCAACCTGTACAGGCCATTTAGTATTGAAATGTTAATATGAGACCGTCACGAACAGGTTTTGTAAAAGTTTTTGTAAGTCATGATTTTGGGAAGTTTGATTTTGTTTAAGTCCCAAAATCATCTAAGGTCTCTAATTCTATATCAATTACATGTTTATGAACTAAATCTCGGCCTTAATAGTGAAGGGGGTTACATTATTAATGTCTGCATGCCTCCTATATAGAAGGCTTAGTATTGTATTACTTTTGGCATGCCGCATACATGGAAGGTTTTACCTTCTAAATGGATGGCTAGATTTCTCCATTTTTCATGTACCTTTTGGTTGTATATTTATATTTGAGAATTTAATATTCAAGTTTTATGCAGTATTTATGAAGATTTCATTCTAGTTTTATGTAATGTTAATTTATTTTTATTTTTTATTTAATTTCATCATGATCTAAATTTCTAGTTTCCTAAGGTGATGACGTAGCTTACTAATGACGGATTGAATCTTAACTTATTAAATCTAGTTTTAATTTCTCCTTCATGATTGAGTTTTAATTATTGTTCTTAATGCTTTCATTTGATTGGCCATCTTTTGAATGATTTCAATATGCATGTTGAGACTGGAAGGAGATTCATGTGTGTAGATCCTATAATTAAAACCATGACTTGCATATGAAATAGGAATATATTCATATAAATTGTGTAGTCTTATTGAGTTCTATAAATATTAATGCATAATTAATTGCTTAAATTCATATAGGAATATATTATATTATCAATTAATTATAGAATTGCTTGACCTTGGAAGAGGCTAATAATTAAATTAGAGAAACTCAACTATCAATCATATGGAGCAAATTGGGTTAGAATAGATAAGTGATTCAATCCAGAATTTGTTAAGTGAAATTTGACCCCTAGGGCTTTTTTCTCATATTTGCTTTCATATTATCTGCACTCGTATTTAATTTTTTTTCTTTTATTTTGTACTCTCAATCACCAACTAATCGATTGATTAAATAGAATTAAAACTATCTATTTTGGTAGTTAGTGATCAATGTTCATGGGAACGATACTCTACTCACTTCTGTATTACTTGATTACAACAGTATACACTTGCACTATTTCACAGGTCATCTAAACTCGTAATACATTACAAAATCATAAGACAACCAAATATTAATTCCAAATCAATTAAAATTAGCTATTAACCTTCCTATACCAATATATAGTAATCTATTGTTAAAACTCAACTCCTAAAATCCTAACTCCAAAATTTTCACTAATCAGCATAATATTACCCTCATTATGAAGATAAAATTATTTAGAATAGTATTATGAAAAGAGTGTAGTAGAAAATAGTGTATTTAAGTACCTATTTGATCCCAAATAATGAACCTAGAGTTGGAGAAGGAGGCACCGCCACGTTGCTAGACAAAATTGCTCTCGCTACTGTTCAGTCACCTCTTAGAGTTGACACTATAGCTTATTGATTGGGGTTTGAGGGTATTTGTGGGTGTGTTTGGAATAGCGGTGGGAAAATTGGCTTTTTTTCAATTTGACTTATGGAATCTTAAGATTGGGGAAAAGTAAGATTGGATAAAATGATTAATGTTTGGATTGGTGATTGGATAAGTGCTATTATAAAAGTGAAAAGGTGTTTGGTTTGGCTTTTTCATAAGTGGCTTTTGTAATATTTAAGAGAAAATTTTAAAAAATTATGAAAAGTGAAAAAATTAACTATGAAAATTTGGCAATGGTAAAATACATAATAAAATTACAATAAAAAGGTGAATAAATTAGAAATTAAAAATTAACTATGATAATTTTGATTGCAAGATTAAGGTAGGCCTCCAAAACTGTGTGTAGAAGTCTACTCACAGTTTCACCCCCAAATGTTGAAATATTTCTTGTACTTGCCTATTTCCTATTCCGTGTTTGATAGTGAGCAAGAACATCGCAACCATTTCTTCAACGCCTACGTTCTTAGAATTTCTTAACTCATGCTCACCCAAATTATTGCAAAATCTATAGAAAACATGTTTTTTCATTCTAAATATATGATGACATTTTGAACCTTCAGTTGCCAATAAGGTTAAGCTCATTCTAAAGAGTTTGGGGGGTTTTATAAGGAGTTAGAGACAACGTCTAGGAAAAGAAAGATTTACAAGATTGCATAGAATAATGAGAGAAAGAAGAGAGATTTAGATCAAGTAAGGTGTACAGATGATGCATAAGGCAAAGTCTTGGTTTCTGGTGGAGATATTAAGAATAGATGGGAGGCCAACTTCTACAAGTTGTTTAATAAAGGAGGAGGAGGTTCAACCTATGAGTTAGAGGATATGTCAATTAAAGAAGGTGAACAAAATTTGGCATTCTATTGTAGGATCCATGTTGGTGAGGTTAATGACACTCTTAAGAAAATAGAAAATCATAAAGTCATTGGTCTTAATGGCAACCCTATTGTAGTTTGGAAGTGCTTAAGTGAAAAAGGGGTGTCTTGGCTTACTAAACTTTTTAATGAGATTTTACGATCTAAGAAAATGCCAAATAAAAGGAAGAAAAGCACTTTAGCCCCTATTTACAAGAATAAAGGGGTATCCATAATTGCGCTAGCTATAGAGGGATAAAGCTTATTAGCTACACAATGAAATTATGGGAAACAGTATTTAACATAGATTGAGATTAGAGACTCATATTTTGGAGTACCAATTTGGATTCATGTTTTAAAGATCCATAACAGAAGTGATTTATTTGCTGAGGGGGTTAATGGAGAAGTATCAAAGTAAAGGAAGAGACTTGCATATGTGTTAGGAAATAAATAATATTACGATATTTTTTGTAATATATTAGAAGATTCTAGTATATCTATATTAGCTGTAACAACTGTACAAAACCTTTATGCCCTATATATGTGTATGTAGCATATTGGCTCAACAATATTATATAATGGTGATGAATGAAATGCCTCCTATACCATCTTTAAGGCTATTGCTTTTCTCAAATCACTAGTGCCTGATTTTTAACTTGGTATCATAGCATTTTAGGGTTCTTAGTTTTCTCATCATGTCTTTTTCTTCGCCAGCCTCCAATTCTTTTGGAATTCCTACCACTATTACTATTAATAATGTTTCCAAGACACATTCTCTGTTTAACTCATTTAATCAAGTGAGCTCGGTCAAGCTGGATCAAGGCAATTATCTCTTGTGGGAATCAATTGTGATGCCGATTACTAAAGGAAATAAGCTTGAGAATCATCTTATAGCTCTGTTAAACCACCACCAAGTCTCATCTTATATGGTGCTGAGATTTGAAGACTGGAATGCCACTGATCGTCTTCTTGTCGGATGGTTACGTAACACGATAAGTGTTGAAGTTGGTGCTCAACTTCTTCATTACAGAGTAGTAAAAGACATATGGGCTCAGGCATAATCACTAGCCAGAGCTTCGGTAAAAGCCAAAGTTAAGATTTACAAGTCCAGGCTTTATTGTACTCAGAAAGGTGGTATGAAGATGGCTGATTATTTAAACAAAATGAAATCTCTCACTGATCAACTATGGATTGAAGAGTCCGATAAGTCCATATTATACCCTACCTCAGTATACACATCAGTATGAGCAACTGTATATGAAGTAGGAGCAACTTGAATTGAAAATTTAGGTCTAGAAGGATTAATCATTAGAGGTATAGATATATCATCTGTAGATTCCTTTCTTCGATCTAGGAACCCTGTTTCAAAAGGAAATAATGAAGGATTAAATACAACATGGCAAGAGACATAAACATGACCTATTGAACTCAAACACTTGAATCCTTTTTGCTGAGATGCACCAAGAAAAAAACACATTGTTGACTATGAAATTGGAACATGTGATTATTATAAGGCTTCATATAAGGGTAGTAAGCACAACCAAAAGGTTGAAGAGTCTTATAATCTGGTTCTGTTTTGAATAACTGAAATAGTGGAGTGGAATTCTTCAATACTGTTGTAGGCATTCAATTTATTAAAAATAATGCAGTCTGAAAAGCTTCCATCTAATAGCAGAGAGGCATTTTAGCTTGAGCTAATAAGGTTAATCCAGTTTCAATAATGTGCCGATGTTTTCTTTTAGCTCTCCCATTTTGTTGTGAAGTGTAAGGACATGTATAGCAAATCTGAATGCCATGAGCATTTGCAATTGGTGTGAAAGGCTTAAATTCAGAACCCATATCACATTGGACTGCTTTAATTTTGGTTCCAAATTGTTTTCCACCAGAGTTTGAAAATGATTAAAAGCTGTTACTACCTCACCTTTATGTTTTAATGGATAAAACCAAGTATACCTACTATAATCATAAAAAAAATAAATGTAAAATCGATGCCCAGACATTGATAATACTGGAGATGGTCCCCATAGATTGGAATGAATTAAATCAAGAGGAGCTATAACATATGATTCAAAAGAAGGAAATAGTAAATACTTAGCTTTTCCATATTGACAAGCTTCACAAAAATAGTGCTCATTATGTTTAAGCTTGACATTACATTTATTTAAAACTAGATGAAGAACTTTTTCACTAAGATGGCCTAATTTCTGGTGCCATAAGACAGAATCAGAACATGACTTAGAAACAGTAGCTAGATGATCTTGAGTAGAGGAATGGTTAAGTAAAACGTCATTACTTGTCACTAGATATAATTTTCCTTCCCTTGCATTAGTAGCTGACCAATTGCTCGATCCTTCACACAACAACCAGAGGCATTAAATTCAACAATAATAGAATTATCTTTAACCAATTGAGATATACTCATAAGCTTCTTGGTAGAAGAAGGAACTATAAGAACTTTATTAAGGTGAATGTTAGAAGTTAGCTGTTCAGATCCAACAGCTGTAACAGAGGCTTGATCACCAGTGCAAGTATAAAGACGACACTTACCCATAGTAGAAGACTTATCAACAGAATCAGCTAAGGGAGTTACATGATAACTGGCGCTGCTATCCATATACCAAGTTGGATCGGAATTTTCTACTCAAGTTGCTCCTACTTCAGATGTCATCGCTCATATTGATGTGCATACTGAGGTAGGGTATAATATGGACTTATCAGACTCTTCAATCTATAGTTCTTTAGCTAGTTCTACTACTGATTTGCCTAGTGAAAGCCAGTTTCCTACTCCTATCCAAAATGTTCATCATATGACTACACAGGCCAAAAGTGGTATTTACAAGCCCAAACATCCATTTGTTGGGCTATTACAGTCAGAGGATTTGACCTATCTGAAACGCATAGCTGAACCTTCTAGTACTCAACATGCCCTAAATTCCCCAAACTGGAGAAACGCCATGGCTGAAGAGTATGACGCTCTTCAGCGCAACAAAACTTGGCATCTTGTTCCTTATAATGGAGCCTAGAAAATCATTGATTGTAAGTAGGTTGTCAAGAATAAATTTCATCCGGATGGTACACTACACAAACGAAAAGGTTGCTTTGTAGCCAAAGGATTTCAACAATCAACCAGAATCGACTTCCATGAAACGTTTAGTCCAGTAATAAAAGTTGCAACAATTCGATTAGTCCTTACTATTGATGTGACTTTTCAATGGGATATCGTGCAACTTGATATAAATAATGCATTTCTCAATGGCTATTTGAAAGGGGATGTGTTTATGAGACAACTAAAAGGATTTGTGAATGCTTCTCACCCTCACCATGTGTACAAGCTTGATAAGGCTCTATATAGGTTAAAACAAGCGCCTCATGCCTGGTACGATAGGTTACAATTTACCTTATTACAAATGGGTTTCAAAAATGCTCGAAGTGATAATTCTCTGTTTATGCTCAAATCAATGAATCTGATTGTTTACGTCTTAATCTATGTCGATGATATCCTTGTCACTGGGAATGATAAAGCTTATCTTGATTCATTTGTTACCAAATTAAATTGCTTGTTCTCTCTTAAGGACCTTGGATCTATTCACTATTTCTAGGGCATAGAAGTTTTTTTTGAGATAATTCAGGTTTGTTCTTAAGTTAAGTATATGCTGGATTTATTGCGTAAATTTGGGATGCTTGATACAGTACCTATTCCAACACCAATGGTCTCTGGACAATAGTATTCTATGCATGATGGTGAGCCTTTGAAAAATCCTACCGCTTTTCGACAAGCGATTGGTGCTTTACAATATTTAGCAACCACTAGACCGAATATAGCTTTTTCAGTGAATAAATTAAGTTAATTTATGTCCAAGCCTACCACTGTTCATTTTCAAGTGGTTAAAAGAATTTTATGATATTTAAAAGGCACTCATTAGTATAGCTTATATATTCACCCTTCTCCAAACTTAAGTTTAGTCAGTTTTACTGACTCTGATTGGGCAACAAGTGTTGATGATAAAAAAATCTATTGCTTGTTTTTGTATTTATTTTCGTGGGACTTTAGTTTCTTGGTGTTCTTGAAAGCAACATGTTGTATCACATTCTAACGCTAAGTATGAATATAGAGGAGTAGCTGATTTAGCTACAGAAGTGTCGTGGTTATGTTCATTATTACATGAACTTGGTTTTAAGAAGAGAAGACCTCAAATTATCTGGTGTGATAATATTAGTGCCAGTGCTCTAGCAGCCAATCCAGTACATCATGATTGATCCAAGCATATTGAGATTGATATACATTTTGTGCGAGATAAGGTTCTTGTTGGTCAGTTAGATGTTCAGTACATTCCTTCTTCTCATCAAATTGTTGATGGAATGACCAATGCTTTAACATATTCTCAATTCTTTGTTTTTCATCACCAACTCGGATTGGTGGTCACCCCTCCTCTCTTGTGGGGGGATGTTAGGAAATAAATAATATTAAGATATTTTTGTAATATATTAGAAGATTCTAGTATATCTGTATTAGTTGTACAAAACCGTTATGCCCTATATAAGTGTATGCAGCATATTGGCTCAACAGTACTATATAATAGTGGTGAATGAAATGCCTCCTGTATCATCTTTGAGGCTATTGATTTTCTCATATCCCTAGTGCCTCATTTTTAACTATATGGTTTTTATTAACTTAGAGAAAGCTTATGACCACATGCTGAGAGATGTACTTTCGAAAGCCTTAGAAAAAAAGGGTGTGCAAGTTGCATATATTAAGGTCATACAAGATATGTTTGAGGGGTTAACAACTAGTATGAGAATGTCTGGAAGTAAGATAAAAGACTTTCCTATAAGAATTGGCCTTCATCAAGGATCAGCCTTGAGCCCTTATTTGTTTTACCTGGTCTTAGATGTTCTAACTGAGTGTATACTCGAAGAAATCCCCAAGTGCATGCTTTTTTACAGATGATATTGTTCTTATAGCTGAATCAATAGAAGAAATTAATTCTAAACTTGAGTTATGGAGAAGAACCTAGGAGTCAAAGGGTTTCTGACTGAATATGAGTAAAACGGAATATATGCATTGCACTTTTGATAAGACGAGAGTAAGAAGTGATTTGGAGGTCAAATTGGGAGATTAGGTTATTCCTCATATGACAAAGTTCAGATATTTAGGAACAATTCTATAACAAAATGGTGAAATTGATGGAGATGTTAATCATAGAATCTAAGCTGGGTGGTTTAAATGGAGAAAACCTACCATTTAGCTATGAAGGGGCTACATGAGAAAAATTTTATTATACTGCTATTCGAACAGCAATGCTTTATAGCAATAAATGTTGGGCTGTAAAGGGGCTACATGAACACAAAGTGGGGGTAGCTTATATGAGGATGTTGAGATGAATGTGTGGTCATGCACAGAAAGATATGATTCGTAATGAACTTATACGAAGAAGGGTGGGAGTGGCTCCTATTAAAGAAAAACTGATAGAAAATCATCTGAGATGGTTTAGGCATGAACAAAGAAGGCCATTGAATGCACCAATGAGGAGGGTAGATCACGTTGTTTGACCCGGTTCAAAGGGGTAGAGGAATATAAAAAAACTGCTCCACAAGGTTATTGAGTGAGATCTCTTAATTAACAATTTATCTCGAAATTTGGTTTTTGATAAAGCTCAATAGTGTCATTTGATCTATGTAGTCAACCCCACTTAGTGGGATTAAGGCTCGGTTGTTGTTGTTGTTGTTGTTGTTAAGGCTCAATGGTTTAGACATGTACAAAAAAGGCCATTGGATATGCCAATGAGAAGGGTAGATCACATTGTTTGACCTGGTTAAAAGGGGTAAAGGAATATAAAAAAAACGCTCCATAAGGTTATTAAGTGAGATCTCTTAATTAACAATTTATCTCGAGATTTGGTTTTTGATAAAGCTCAATGGTGTCATTTGATCTATGTAGTTGACCCTACCTAAAGGGATTAAGGCTCGATTGTTGTTATTGTTATTGTTTTAGAAATGAACAGAAACAAATAGGCCCTAGATAATTAAGATCCAAGTAGAAAGCACATGAGATAGCAAGTTGAATGCTAATTTTTTTGTTTATGTTAGATTAGAGGTTGGAATTAGATAACTAATTTGCATATATTAAGAAAATTTTGTTACATTAGTTTTTTATTAATTATGTTGATTCCTTAAATGTCCCTTTTAATTGTTTGGATTGGGTACTACTCTTTTGACAAAAGACTCCCTTAATATATGATATCAATATCAACACGAGACATCAAAGAATTTTTGGAACTGGGAAGTGAATGGTCTGAATATCCTAAACTGCACTCAACATGTGCACTTCTCACCCAATAATTTATCTAAAAAAGTTATAATGTTTTCCCAACTTGAAATTCAACTAGAACCTTGCAATAATGGGATGGCAAGGGAAGAAACATTTTAGAGTAAAACCTTAATCATCATTTTATTTTGCTTTAATTGCACAGACTTCCTCTCTGTTTTGAAAATATACATTTTAGCCCAACCCATTAACACCATTAAAAAAATATTCTAAAAAGATTCTTAAATTTTATTTTTAAATTGCAAAATTAATTAGCTTTGTCTATGGTAATCAATTTAAAACTATGACAAAAATTAAAAATATATATTAAAATTATTTTTAAAATTTTGGATAAAAATATGTAATTAAATTATTGTTAAGTAATATTTGTAAGTAGTGGCATTTTGGTAAAAAATGATGGGTTAGTGCTATGCTTTAACAATCAACTAACGGTTGGGTGGATGAAAGTTAAATTTCAAAAGTAGAATAGGGGTTTGTGTAACATATATTTTGATTTTAAGAAAGGTGCATATAGCCTTTTAAAATAGAAGGAAAGTTTTTGTAATTTAGAAAAATAGAGGGAAAGTTGATATATTTTGCTCAGTACAAGTATCATTATAATTATTATTTTGTATGAGTTTTTTAAATTTTTTATGTGATAATACAAGTATTGTTTTTGCCTTTTTTTATTTTTAAAATCAATTTCTTTAAATGTCTTGTAAAGGGAAGAGGATTGATGATTGAGGATTTAAATTTGATTTGTGTGAGCACGCTTTTTTAAAAAGCAATTGTATAATAAATAGATTTTACAAAATTGAGACAGGCCTTTTAGCCTAAAGCACTAACTAACCATTTTCCCAAAATATGTAAGATAACACTTAAGTAAAAAATCTGATGTGATACTGATGCTGATCTAGAACCAAAATTGTAATCCCTGGCAAAAAGAACCAAAATTCTACTTCGGTTCAGAAAACCGTGTCAAAATCTGGCAATTTGGACAGTTTCATTGAAGCATTCATACATGTACGCGCCCACGTCCATCCTACTATATACTTGCATTATGGGACCAAGCTCAGGCAGGCATTTAAGGTCAGGTCCAATGAGACCAAGCTCTTCTCGCAAGCTTTATGAAGTGTCAAGTATTTCACCAAACTCCAAAGCCCCGATAATTTTTTTTTTTGACAACCTAAAGCCCCAATATTTAATGGATATATACACGCACGCGTCTAGATTCTCTCCCTTGGACTTCACATAATTTGCCTTCCCCATACCCAAAACTACACTGTTTTGGGTGTAAATTGGGATAGTGTTCCACATTTTTTTTAAATAACATTTAAGCTCTTTAAGTATTTTTTTAGTAATACTCAATATTCTAAAATATTTTTTGTACACGATGTAGCATAAAATAATTTTTTAGAGGCATCCAATATTTGACTAGATGTATCTTGAACTATTTTTTTACTGACACTCTGTATCTTAAATTTATTTTTATCGCATTCAACACCCTAAATTATTTTTCTAGTTGCAACGAGAAACCTCTAAAATATTTTTTACTAGCAATAAGCACCATAAATTTGGGATACTGAGTGTTGGATATGCTAAAATATAGTTTAAGATATGGAATACTACTGGAAAAATACTTCAAGGTGCAGCTTGCCAGATATTGGGTGCTATTGAAAATTATGTTATGGTGTATAGTGCATAAAAAACTATTTTAAAATATTGTATGCTATTAAAAAAAATACTTCAAAGGCTTGAATGTGATAATTTAAAAAAGAAAAAAGTGGAACACCCTTCCAATTTACACCCAAAACGGTGTAGTTTTGGATATGGGAGAGGCAAAGGATGGAAGGCACAAGGGAGGGAAGCTAGACGCATACACACACATATAGCCTGTTTAATGCATAATCTAAAATTTTCCATTACGGTTTGACATGCAATACTGTAAAGTTAGAGATAGGGGGAAAAGCTTGATGTAAAAAAAGGAAATCTAATCGTAGTGTATAGTTTTAATTCTTCACATGATCTTATGGGTCAATATAGATATGATGACATAACCAAATAATTCAGTTTGTAAAGTGCAAGCTTGAATCCTTGAGAAACAACAGATAATAGTATTCACCTTTAAACTAAACACATCAAAATAAAACATCCATTAAAACTCATACACACTACACACATCTTGGTGCTCAAATTCTGCTTACCATGAGAATAACTCCTTCTCCAGGTTCTATAACCAGTCTAAAAGCAGGGGAATGGCGATAACACGGCGAGAGAGAGAATCGAAACCTGAGCAAAATCAGAGACAATATCACCTTCAGTTCCGCCATGGCCAAATGCTGGCCGACACATAACCGAGATCCGATCCCGAATGGCAGATAAGCCTGAGGAGTCTTGCAGGCTTCACTGATGCCATTTGCAAATCTTTGAGGGTTGAACATGTGAGCATCAGGTCCCCACAGTTCAGGGTCTTGCTGTAATAATGGGATAGGAATCTGAATGTTAACTCCTTTTGGAATTGAAATGCCTCCCAATTTAATGTCTTGTAAGGCTGTTCTTATAATGAATGCTGCTGGCGGGTAAAGTCTGAGAGTCTCTTGAATCACCATAGTTACCTACAAGCAAGGCAATACGATTTTCATAAAACTAGCATTGACCTCCAGGCAATGTTATTAAGAAAAAAAACTTATTTTTCATTCAAGTGAATTCTCTACACTAACCTTCGACCAAAAAAAAAATCTCTACACTAACATTAGTTGAAGATATTCTATTCAATATAATTATGAGAGAAAACAGTTAATTGAATAAAAGGGGGAAATAAATTATGATTCACTCAATTGACATGGAGAGTGAATAGATATGTGCAATATGATCTATATATATAGGTTTTTATCTAAGAGACAAATATTTGTATAATATGTGCAAATTAATTCTAATTGTTTGAGCATAATTTTTTTAAATTGATTACAATTGTTTTAGCAAGAATCACTTTTAAATATAAGCAACCCATTACAATTGTTTTAGTATAATTTCAACCCTTCATGATGCATGCATTACTATAATTTGGCTTCCATTCTAGACCTCATTTTCTCTAAATCTTAAATGCATGTGAACGAGTAACTTCCTCCTTTTTTCCTTACCTATACTCTTGACCCTTGAAATCTAGCATTCGTTATTAACATTTTTTTTTTTATCAACTCCTTCTATTCCTTCCTTATCTTCCACCAATTGATTTCCCATCTTATAATCTTACTTTTTGCTAAGGTAAACAAATCCAGCACAAAGGTAAAAAATGAAGCAAAATAGAGTAGAAGATTGATAAGAGAGGCAAAGAGGGAGAGAAGTAAGAAGAACAACATCACAGAGACCTCATACAACATAGATGACGCAAATCAAAATGTTGGTTAAAATTTAATTAAAAGCAATAAACATGTGAGATATTTATTTATTTATACTTTCAATTATGAAGATGATGAGTGAGGAAGAGAATAAGTGGGAAAAGAGATGAGACAGAATGAATGTGGAAAAGGGATAAGAGAGATATATAGTTAATAAAGGGTAAAAATGAAAAAAGTACATTAATTTTTTAGACAAACATATATTGTTGTTTATATTTAAAACCAGCCTTACATGAGAGAATGTTACACATAAATAGGATCAAAGGAAGTGTGTGCGTCTATACACACACAAGTGAATAAATTTGAACTTAAAAGTTTTATGCTTCTTTGGTTTAGCTCAAACGCAGCTTGTCCTCATTCAACAATTTAGCTAAGTGTTTTCTTCTCCTCCCCTGATTATTATATACTCTGGTCCTAAATTGGGGAGCTAATTGACGGATTTGCTTTGGTTCTAAATGTAAGATCTTAATTAATTTTATCTCTCAAATTTATAATTTTCCCCCTAAACTATCATATTGGTTCCACATATTAAAGGAGGGTTTCCATAAATGGGTTGTTTCCTTTGCAAATGATTGAAGGGACGAACACACATTTTTTATAAATTATCATCTTAATTAATTTTTTTTAATCTCTGTAAATTAGTTATCCAAACTCCTACATTTAAAAACAAAAGGAATAATACGTACTGTCTTCATGCTTCTAAGCATGGTTGCATCAAAGGTTCCATTTCCACAAACATGAAGCACCTCAGCTCGACAACGATCTTGCCAATCTCGGTGTTCCGCTAACAACATCAACGCCCACGACACGGTGACCGCAGTCGTCTCATGCCCAGCGAAAAATATGTTCTTGCAATTATCGACTATGAACTTGTCACGTGAGATAGGATTCGATAAGAGATCACCGCCACCATCCTTGTTACATTTTGTAGCACCCTCCATTATCATTTGCATGAGATCTTGCTCATTACCTCCCTTGAGCCGTTGGTTTACAAGTCTTGTGATCATTGAGTTTACCTCTTTCTCTAATCTCCATATCTCCTTGTTGCTTTTTGTTGGTAAGTACCTAAACAATTTCATTATAGCATAGTTGTCTTTTTTGTTATACCTCAAATAATTTACCTAAAGAGCTAATTATTAATAAAACCTAATGGCATCAGACAATTCATATAGCCAACCATACTTAATGCCATAATGTTGGTTGAAATTGCACTAGTGAATGAACCAAGGGAAAGTATTGAATTAAACCTGAATATTTATTGTAAACCAAAATGAGATGTGGATTTTACAAATAAGCCAAGCCACACTCATTTGTGTCACTTTCTTTCCAAATGTATAAATTTTAGGAATCTAATCATGTGCGCGCGTGTGAGGGAACAAGTAAGCACTAATGCATACCGTAGTCCTGGAACTCCAACAGGTGATTTGGACATGAGCTTTTGAATGAGTCTAAGTTCGGTGAATATTTGTCGTCCTTTGTCATAGCTGCTTCCAAAACAGGCTCTTGCAATTATATCAGCCGACAAGCTTCTCAATTCTTCATCTATCTTCATCTCTGCAACCACTTCTCCTCCCTTGCTACTTTCAATTCTTGCCTCCCAATCCCTCAACATTATATTTGTCGATTCCACCATCAAATCTACCATCCCCTTTACCATGAACAACAATTCATATCTTAGTTTTTTTTGCTGCAATTTATATATTATTAATATATTTTTTTGGTGATAAATGATTTTATACGTGGAAGGTTATTCCTATGCAGGGAAATCGGTGTATCTAGTACATCAATGAAAAAGAAGTTTCGGTTACTCTCTGTGATATTTACAAACATGAAATATATGCATTCAGTAATAAAAATTTAATTTCAGAGAAAATGAGATAGGTGAAGACTTATCACTTGTGTAGAAACTACAAGGCAAAGGTAAGTCTAATAACCTCCATCTCTCTTTCTCTTTGGAGTAGTCTATACATATGCATATCAATATTATTTATTATTAGCATCAAAATCCTATAATTAACCATACAAAACTAATTAGTGAGTCATATACATAACAATTTTATGAGGAAAAGATCAACATAGAGTTGGTCTAGCAGTATATCAAGTTCGAGTCTCAGATGAGATACTTGTGTTGGTAGAGACAGCCACAAATTCCAAACCACATATCAGATGATAATATCAAAAAAAAATTTGAGGAAAAGAAGCTTGCTTTATGGTAAATATAATCTTTAAAGTTTTCTAACCAGGAAACAAAAAGTTAAAATACAATATACAAAGCTAAATGTGGTCCCCTAGTACACTTAAAATCTAAAGAACTGACTACACAATTCATAACTTATGGATAGTATAATATAAGCTAAATTATATATATAATCCTTTAAATTTACATCAACTTGCAGTGCAGTCCCTTAAATTTTTAAAGTGTATTTTTAGTTCCATAATGTTAACATGGTTAATCTCATTAACAGCAAATGCTGACTTGGCGAATTTAAATGTAGACGCTACAATTGAATGATGAGCTATTAATTTAAAATTTGTAAATTGTTAATATTTAAAATAAAATCTAATGAAGATATCGACTGATCTAAACTTTCAATAGCAACAACTCATCTTTATTCTACTGAAGGATTAAATTTTAAGCACGATTTGTCATTATTTAATTGCAAAAACACCATTTAAATTTGCCAATCCAATATTTCCCGTTTACAAAACCAGTGATATTAACATTGAGTGACTGAAAATACATTTTATGAACTCAAGAAACTAAACTGAAACTTGATGTAAACTTAGAGAACCAAACGCATACTTTAAGCTATAGTTTATATTATTTTCATACATAAATGATATAAAATAAAAAATGACAAATCCTTGTGCAAGGGTTCTAAATCTCACATCTTTTTTTAGGTGGACTAAGTATTTTATCATTTAAAATATAAGTATAGATATAACAATTATCCGACTACTGATCAGTGGGTGATAGAGATGTTAATGTTTTATTAAAACAAATAAGGCAAAAAAAAAAAAAAACACAATACAAAAGAACATAGCAAAACCATACCTTGACCTTATCAAGGTATAGCTGAGGAGAAATTATTTTCCTTTGGTGAGCCCAAAGAGGCCCACTTGATGATAATATGCCCAGGCCGAACAGTGGCCCAAAATCTTTGGATAGATAAGAAGGCTTTCCCAGATTCAAAGATGTGTTTGAGCTCACTTCCTTCACCAGCTCAGTGTCTTGGACCATCAAGAACGGTATTCTTCCACTGTAATACAAACAAATTGGCCCTGCATGCATCCACGTAATATTAGCCGAAAACAAAAATGCCGCTTTTCTTTGTTCTTTTGTGTTTGATGGTTTCTTTTTGAATTGAGATTGCGACAATCTGGTACGGAGGACAAAGAGGGTTAAAAAAAAAGAATAAAATATAATTTACGTATTATAGAGAGAAATGGTGGGGCCCATATAGGCAAAATAGCAAAGAAAATGGATTTTCCTAAAACCATGGTTTGAGATCAAAACCTAGGTTTGATAAAATTTGGGGTATTTGGATGATTTTTTGCAAAACCATGATTTGAGATCAAAATCTTGGTTTAGCAAAAAGTTGGGTGTTTGAATGAGTTTTTACAAAACCATGATTTTGTCTCTAAGCCATGGTTTTGTTTCATCAGCCAAACACATAATTATACTCCTTCCGGTCCTATTTATAAGTAACGTTGCCCTTAATTGCGCAAAACAAACTTGTAGTTATAAATAATGAATGTGTAAAAAATACCATGTTTTTTCCATAAATATTCCTATTTATGGAAAGAGTATAGAAGAAAAAATAAATAAAAAATATGAGAAATAATGAGTATAAAATATGAAAAAGAATGAGTATTTAATAAAGATAAAATAGAAAAGAGAAGCTTATATTTTCAGACAAAAAGTGAAAATTGTTTTTAAAATGGACCAATCTTATAAAAGAAAAAATTGTTTATAAATAGACCAGAGGAGTACTTATAACTGAAGGTAGTGTGGGTGCGTCTATAATATATATATATATAAGTATAAGAAAAAATAATTATTACACTCTGGGGTTTATTAATTTTGTGAAATGGAACCCAAAAATTTTCAGAGTACATAAAAATTTTATAAATTAAAATTAACTATGCTCAAAAAGAAGAATACGTACTATCAAATTATAAACTCCAGTATCTAATGCAATAAAAATAAAGTATCTAATTTAAAATTAAGATAAACAAGAAGCTATGAATTAATTTGTTATATAAATTTATTAATCCCTCCCCCCAATAGATTTCATCATCTGAGTACGAGCACAGGCACTGCACACAAAACAGCCAAAAAGGCAATCAATAATGGTTACTAATAAATACGGCCAATCTGCAGAATTTTGGCTTTCTTTAAGAAGCATTTCAATTCAATCTTCCAATTTTCCCCAAAATCGCTGTTGTAAGTAAAAAGTAGTTCTACAAATTGAAAGAGGTAATACTGGCAAAAAAAAAATTGAAAGAGGTAATACTAATAAACAGTGTCGAAGCTTTTAGAATGCAGTTCCAAACATGGAGAAACGCGCAAAATCCCCAAATAAAAAATGAAGCGACTCAAACTACATCAAAACAATGGCGAAAACCTAATTAACAGAGAAGAATCAGGCGTACCGTATTGGTTCCTCCATTTTTGCAAGTGAGAGAAAATGGTGAAGGGCCAGCGATGAGAAATAGAGGAAGCTACTTGGGGAAGAGAACGAGATTGAGCCTCCTGAATCTGAATCGACTTGATTTCTGGAATATTTCCGAGGAAGATGTGAGGAATCGGACCATCAATCCCTTGTTTACGAAGCCTTTCTCTAGCCGATCTCGGCTTCAGAAACAAGGCGTTCAAAGCAAAGCATACCAACAGCAACAATCCTCCCAGAATCACTGTATCTAAACTTAAGCTCATCTCTCTCCGATTTTTTGTTGGACCTTATTCTTCTTCTTTCTTCAGTTCTTCTTGTCTGCTCTCTGTTACTTGTAACCGCTTGCTTCTAGCGTGACTGGGAAGCAAGACAAAATCAAATGAATTCAGTTTTCTGAGTCACAGGACGCCTCGGGTTTTGGGTTCTAGCATAATCCCCCCCCCCCCCCTTTTATACAAAAAAGGAGAGATATCTCAAAAAAAAGCCTGCATATCAATAAGAGTACTTTGATCCAGCCCCGATACTTTTTGAGCAATTGTTAAGCATTGCTCTCATAAGACATTGGCATGGCATGCATCAACAATAATGACTGCAACTTTGGCATTTTGGGTATATGTTTATGTGTTCTCTGTACCTAATATTAAAAAACAAATCCATTATTTATGGGAATTTGTGCCCATTTTAGAAATTAAGGATTACATACATTCATACATATGTGATAGTGACCCAAATACATTGGGGTTTTAAATGATAACATCTGCTGAGTTATGCATGATTTGGCCCAGACATTTTATAGGAAAATTCACACCAATATCCCAATTAATGAAAATAATATAAAAGAGAGAGAATTGCTTAAAAAGACCTCATGGATAACTTATTTGTTAAATGAGACCTAGGAAGATATCTTGCACATGGAGGGAAGATATCTGCACATAGAGGGAAGATTTCTGCACACGTAGGGAAGAATTTTGCACACGTATAGGGAAGAGTTTTGCACACAAGGAAGATAATCTGCATACCAGGGAAGATATTCTACACACGTGGAAGATAATCTGCACGCGAAGGTCCTATTTGGCAAATAAGTTGCTAATGAGGGATTTTTTCACAATTTTCCCTATAAAAAAAGTTGTATAGTTTGTCAATAATATGTAAAGGAGCAATCATTGACAAATGAAAGAACTATCATGTATTAATAAGTTATGAAACTTTTCGGATATTATTTTTTTAATTAGGATCTTATTGTCATTTTCCCTATTTTATATTTATATACATGTACATATAGCCTCCATAGAATAATGTCATAGATGTACTTAGAATGATGTTCATGTATCTATTTAACATTATTCATGCACTTAGAACTATTCATGAATGTATTAAATATAATAGTTAATTTGCAAATTTATGTCAGTATATTACTGTTAAGCACATTCTCATAGAAAAGTGTCGCAACCATTCCCCTTTTCTTTTCAAAAACTCATTTCCACTAGAGACTCAAAAAAGGAAAGGGAAAATGGGCCATAAATATTTTTTGAGTAAATCAATTGTCAAATACTACTTGATGTGTAAACAATCTTTCGTGTGTGCAAAAGATCTTCCGTTGTAAGCAAACAATCTTCCATGTATTCAAAAATCTTCCCTATGAACATGTAAACAATCTTCCATTTTGTGTAAGATATCTCTAGTTAAGTGTAAAAGATATTCTAAGGTAGCATTTGACAATTAATTTACCCAAAAAGTCTTTATGGGCAATTTTCCCAAGAAATGGTTCATATTTTTTTAGTATAAATAATGAAATTCAAAAAATGGTCAAAAGTAATAAATAGGTACTATCTTCGGTCCTAAATATCAGACATAGTTGACTTTTTTTAGAGAAATTAAGGAAGCTAAATAAGTTACTTAATCATATCATATATTGCATATCCTTAGATTGTACCACTCTGGTCCTATTTATAAGTCCTTTTTAACTAATTCTCACATACCAATGAGAGTTAGTTAACTCATTAACTATGGGCTAAATTTTCAATTTTGCCCTATCTATGATTGGTTCCAAAAGTCAACATGAATAAACTCATTTTGTTTATTATAATTAATACGGGTAAAAAAAGTATAAAATGTATTTACCACTCTGAAAATGAACTTATAAATAAGACTAACTTTTTTGGTCAAAAAGGATTTATAAATAGGACTAGAGTGGTATATCAGTTTATAGCTTATGTAAAATAGTTTGGTGCAAAATGACAAATATAAATACTTTAAAGTAATTTAGTTCTTGTTTGGTTGGGCGATTGATAGTCCTATAAGTGTTTATGTACATAATTCAAGACAACACTTTTCTCATATACTTACCTCGTATACCGTAAATTATGATTGAAAAGTTATTTTTGAATACTCTAATCACTGTTCTAAACGAGCACTTAGCTTCATTAATCTATTCAAAAAAGTTAATTTATCTTATATTTAGGACCGAAATTTATTAAGTTTACTTTAAAATTTAAAGAAAATTAATCTTTTAATCCTTTTATTTTTAACCCACTTATAACTTAATCTCTAAACTATAGTTCGATGTGCCTTAGTCTTAAACTTTTGACTTGTTTATGACTCAATCCTTTATCTTTTCAATTTTTTATAATATTATTCATATTATTTACATCTCATGATCATCTATCCTCTGTGGCAGCCATGGATGGGGAAATTCTTAGGTGATTGGGTGCATCACATCATTTGAACACTCTAATAAGGATGTGCCAAATCAATGAATCTCAATCTGTAACGCTCCAAATTTTGATTAAGGGCTAATGACAATTATTGAGAATGATTTGTGGATTAAATATGAATTATTATGTGTTTTGTGGCAATTTTGGTTAATGTGCCATAATCAGGAAAATTGATAGAATGGAAATTGTTGGTTAATTAGTCATTGATTAATGAGGAAATTAATTACTAACTAATAAGAAATGAGATGTGTGACCAAATGGCTAATGAAGTGGTTAGAGTAACTAATTAAGTTACTTACTTTATGAGAGCCAATGAGATGGTGCCATGTGGCAAGATTGTGTGTGTGTGAAGGGAGGATGAAGGAGAAAAGTCAAACCAATATTTTATTATTTTCCCTCTCTCTTCCCTCCTCCTTTTCGCCTATGCAAGCATGTGGAAGGCAAGAAATCATCATTCCTCATCTCCTTCATCACTCATCTCTCTCATTCTTCTCTCTCTCTTGCACCATTGTTGGAGAAAAAGGGGAGAAGAAAAGCTTGATTTAAGATCAGTAAATGTTTTCTAATGCCAAAACTCACTTCTTTAATGTTGTTCCTTGAATTGAGGGCTCCATTTTGAAGGTTATAGATCTTCCATTGGTGTTTATTTGAGCTCTCAAGGAATTGTGAAATTTGGAGAATCAAGAAACCTCTTTGGCAAAGTTATAGAGGTGAGTAAGAGAAACACTTCTATCTAAGTTTTGTGCCAAATGATTTAGTTTGGAATTTATGGATTTATTGCCCTATTTTCAAAAATATGGGTCATTGGTAGTTTGGCATGTTGTTGGTATGGAAATGGGTGTTTTGGTATGTATTTTGGATAGATAGAATTGGTTTGAGGTTAAAATATGAAGTTCATAATGTTTTGGGATTTAGTGTTCCATGTGGCCTAAATCCAAAGCATGATAATGGGATAGGAATTTGGTGATTTTGATATTTCCATTGGGTTCCTTGGGTGATTTTATGTGGGAGTAGCCTTGGTTGAGAGTTTGGGACCATTGGAATCAATTGGGCAAAAGTGGGAAAGTGCTGTCATACCTTTTGCATTTTCTGGTTTCTAATAGCATCACTCGAGTGATTTGGGGTCCACTCGAGTGCGGGATGACCATCACTCGAGTGAGGATGCGTTCCACTCGAGTGCTGTAGTGTTTTTCCCTTTATGCTTCCAGTTTCATGTTACACTTCGGTGTGTGGAGGTAAGAGTGTTGCCTCACTTGCGAGTGTGGTGGGTTCTTACTCGAGTGAGCCTTCTCTCACTCGAGTGCAGGTGTATTTGACACCTAGAATTCTCGTCTCGGGTTGTCACTCGCTGCCAAGTTTCAAGAGTGTGCCTTAACACTTGTGAGTGTTAAGCTGTCACTCGAGTGAGGTCTTCATCACTCGAGTGCTCCTCTACTTTGAAAGTTCTTATGCTCTCAGGTTAACACTTCATGTGCTTCACTTCTTGGAACTCGAGTGAGCATTTGGCTATCACTCGAGTGTTAAGTTTTATGCTTGAGTGCAAAGTGCATCATTACTCGAATGAGACCATTTTCACTCGAGTGCATCAGTGAAAATTCTGTTCTTGTGCTTCTAAAAGGGGATCTTTGGGATAGTTTTTTTAATCCTTTAAGGCTTGTGTTAGAGGTGTTTATGGGTACTTAAAGAGCAATAATGATAACCAATTCAAGTGTTAAGAAGTTGTTGAACGATGGAATAGTGAATAACTCTTCATCCCTAATTATGAATTTAAGATTTGACATTTGCCCTACTCGGGAGAGACCGGTGCTAGAGCACGCCCAGAAGGACCAAGGTAGTGACTCTTCTCTTATGTTGTGTACGATGCTTTGGTATGCATGACTGATCATGGTTTTGTGAAATGTGATTGGAAAATGTGCCACGATCCATTATAGCGTGAGCACTTCAGCGCGAGCTGTTTAGGGATTGACGTTGGTCATCTCTACCTCGGCCGTTGAACTGTCATTGTAATCGACATGGATTGGTGTGAAACTGTTTTGTGAATCCGACCCGTGGGGCGGCGTGTTGTGAATCCAGCCGTGGGCTGTGTGTTATATGTATCTTGCCAGTATGGCTTACGTTATTAAATGCTTTATATGAATCCCAGCTGTGGTGAAATATATTGTGTAAACTATTGTGATGCAATACAGCGTGAGAAAACGTAAGGGTGACTTGAGTCATACCTGCCCTTGCCGCTGTAACTGCCGTTGTAGTTGCTATGTGTGTGTGATAATTGCTTTCATGCCTTATTGTTGTGCATACTATGAGTGATTTGACACTACGGGGATTCCTTAGAATCTCACTCTCCCAAAACCAAATTTTTAGACAGGGTCGAAGGATTTAAGGGAAAGCGGGCGACGAAGAGTGGGTAGAGCTCCGGATTGGGAGTTTTATTTTGGTTATTGGTTATCATGTATAAACCATTGGATATTTTGTTGGGAATTACATGTATATAATGATGATATTGGATAGTTTTGTGTAATCCCCTGGTAAAGGGAAGAGATTATGGGCATTATGCCTTATAGAACCCTTATTTATTGATTGGAACCCAAGTGTGTCAGGAATCTACCTTATACTCTAATATGTATGAATGGAATCAACACGTACAGGCCATTTATGTTTGAAATATGAGTATGAGACCATTGTGGAATAGGTGCTGTAAATGTTTTTCTTTGAAAACCCTGATTTTGGGAAATTAAATTTTGAATAAGTCCTCAATCATCATACATGATCTCTAATTCAAACTTCATTACGTTTTTATGAACTAATCTTGATCTTGATCGTGAAAGGGGTTACACAGTCCACATGGAAGCCTATGTGGCTTATTTTTATTTCAGAATATTTTATCAGAAAAATATCTGACAATCTTTGTAACACCCCAAACTTTATTCACCAAGAATATATTGTGATTATTTTATATATTCAATAAAATGGTGAATATTTAAGGCCAAATGAGTTAAATATTAAAAATAGAAAAGTGAACAGTGTTTTCAGTGAAATCGCCTACGAGGCAATGAGCTTATCATGTAGTTTTGGAAGACTAAATGATGAGAAAAAATTATGAAATTTTACAGGGTAAAAGTAGACATCATAAGCTTTAATTTGATAGGTCATATAAATTAATTGACGCTATGTACAAAGAGTTATACATTTTTGAAGTTTGCCCAGTGAAATTGACTATTTTTTGGAACAACGGTCAAAGAAATGAAATATGGGAATGATGTGCTTCCAACTGGCTGAAGCCCATATTTTTCCTTAAGACTAGACTCAATAAGGGTTCCACAGCCTTTGGAATCATTGCAAAACGATTTCTACAAATTTAGTTATGATTTTTTAAAGTTTAGTCAGAAAATCTGCCAAAATTGCTAATTGTTGCGAATTTGAAAAAGAAAGATGTAATGGTGATTATATAAATTGTGAAATAAAGAAATAGGAGGGAGAAATAATTATTTGGCTCATAAGTATGCCAAGTGTCATTATCCTAAGGTAAAAGATTAGTTTATAATTGTTAAAGTTAAGCACATGCTTAATTGTGTTAAAATAATATTTCTTGTACATGGTAATTATGATTATGGTACAACACTTTAGTACATAGTTGGATTAGTTGAAAGAAGCCCATTTGTTTTGTGAGGGCTTAAGGGTGGACGGTTTTGGGCTAACCAAAGGGAAGAGAAAATAGTTCAATGCTAATGAGAGGTTATGACACTAATTGAAAGAGGATAAGGTCAAGTACAAGTAGGTGTGAACTACTAATTTTGGAATTAAGAGAATTGAGGAAAATTGGTAAGATATTTTTATGAAGCAAAGCTTCATCTCTCTTGTTCATTTTCGTCCTAAACTCAAGGGGGAGAGAGAGAGAGAGAAAGAACCTTAAGAAAACTCAAGGTTAGAGGGAAGAAGGAAAAACCAAGGTAAGTTTGTGACTTCTTAAGATTTTCTTCCAAACTTGCATAAGATCTTCTCTAAACTCTTCTTCTCTATGGAATCCATGGTTTAGAAAGCTCATCCTAAGCTCAAGGAGAGAGAGAGAGAGGAGGACGCCTAGAGAGAGAAAGGATAAGAACTCAAGAGGTGACTTTACAAATCTTGGATCTATACTAGTATGATGTTGTTGTTGTTGATGTTTATGGTTGGATTTGGTGATTGTTGGTTAAGTTTGTAAATTTGAAAAGTCCTAACCCTAAGGTGTTATGCTGTCCAAATTTCTTTAAATCATGGTTAGTATGTGTTTAAATGGCTTAATAATGGATTAGAAGTGGAGATGAGTAAGCTTTAGAGGTTAAAACACAAAACTTCAATTTTCCCTTTTCTTGAGACATATTTTGGCCAGCACTATTCTGGGGGAAAGTAGTTGGATTTTCAATGATTTGATGGTTCCATTGGATTCAGGAGGGAAAATTAGGTGAGCTTACAGTTGGTCACTTTTTCAAAAAAGCCTGAAAAAGCATAATTACGAAAACACCCCTAAAACCCTAAAGCGGGGCTGTCAAGGGCAATTTCATAATTTAACACTGAATTTGGTAATTTCAAGCCCGAAAATGGATTCCTTGGGTGAAAAAATGTCAGGATAGCCTTAGTCAAAATTTTGGGAAAACATGCAATCGGGCCGAATACGGCGAGGTTGGGGCAGGGTTCCGGGGCATTTTTGTAAATTTTCACCATAAATTAATATAACCACAAGAAACACTATGGATGTGTCTAAAATGATACTTGGATAGGTTATGACCTATTTTTTATACATTTAATATTTTAGGATCGAGTTAGAAGAGGGAAGCGACACATTTTACGAGGCACATTAAAAAGGGGTTGATAGAAGTTTGAGGTAGGGACTACCATCTCTCATATACTATGTGATTAATTGTATGTATATGTTACTATATTTTGTGATATGATTGCATGCTAGAGGTACAGTACCTAGTTGTGATTCGGTGCCCAACAAAGGTATATCGAAAATCCTAGCTGTGGTCGGTGACTCGACTGAGGTACCCTATCAAAAATCCTAGCTATAGTCGATGATTCGGCTGAGGTACACTATTAAAAATCCTAGTTATGGTCGATGACTCAGCTAAGGTACACATATATGAATTGAATTTAACTTTCATTTTTCCTAATATGGTGCATTGTATATTTAATTTTCACATTTTATATATCGATCGTATGTTTCTACTGTGATTCTTCGGGATCTCACCCCTTTTTCTAAACAAACATCTCAACGGGTACTAGTAGGTCAAAAGGAAAAGGTGTAGACGCCAAGAAGTAATTGGCACGTGTCTTGAGGCAAGGTTGAAGTTCATAGTTATAGTTAGTCAATACTTAAGATATTTTGGGAAATCCTGTAAATATTGGAAATACTATCGTATTCTATATTTTGTTTATGGACGACTCTGGGTTATAAACGGATACTTTTATCAGTATATATGTATTTTTCTATATGCCTATGGAACTTTGTCATTATTACTCTTTGAATATTGAAATGAAAACGGTTGTTGACAATCTCCTTTTCTCTCCCCCATTGCCATTTTCCAATAAGCCGAGGGTAAAGTTACAAAACTACTTAACAAAGGTACTCATTTCACTCTCTGTCACTCTCTCTTCTTCTTTGTAGTCTGTACTAAAATAGTTTTCAGCTTATGCAGTTGGTGAGAGAGACCTATTTGGACTTTAGAAGGAACCCACATTCTTCTCTTTTGCTTCATAGGAACCTCGATTAGGGTTAGAGAGAACAAAGGTTTGAGAGATATAGATTACAACCAGAGAAGAAAAAAACTTGGGGCTTTGACAGTGAGGGAGAAAAAGGCAAAATAGAAAAGTGCTCATGAGATAGATAAAAAGAGATGATAGTTATGATGATAAGAGAGATACACATAGAAAGAGAAAAGCAAAAACAGTAGCAACAATGAATGAAAGGCCGATTAGCTTGTTGACAGATAGAGGAATATTCGATATTTCACGGGCACGATGGAATCTCAAAGCATGGTGTGTTGTAGATGGCAGAAACCATATGCAAATATATAAAAAAAGCAAGGATTGATGGAATGAAAAGTACGGATAGAGCTCTAATATGGTAAAATAATAGGAAAGGAAAAGTTGAATAATAAGTAAAATAGGCATATTTGGACCGCTAGTCAAAAAAAATAAAAGAAAAAACAATGGTGGAAGCATGAATCAGGGGTGAAAAGGTAAGTATGGTGAAGGAGAAGAGAGAAGAAAGTGGAAGAGGAGGAGAAGTTGGACAGAGAAAATTGGAGAGAGAGTTTATTAGGAAAAAAGGAGAGAGAAAAGAAGATTGTCAGGTATTTTCCTAATAAAATATTTTGAAATAAAAAGTAGCCACATAGGCTTACATATAGATTGAGATTCATTGATTTAGCACATTCTCATTAGAGAGTGTTCATAAGATGTGGTGCACCAGAGCATCTAAGAATTTCTAGGATGGATGATAATAAGATGGCTTCCAAATCAGCAAACACGTATGAAAAGAAGAGAGAAGACCGAACAAGATCAAAAGATGGAAAACTGGGGAAAAAAGAAGAGACCCTGACACCCTAGCAACTAAGACAAAGAAGATGTGTGATCAAGGAGAGTTGGAACGGGTTTTGAGGAACAAACCCAAGAACAAAATGTTGAAAACAATTGATACCCTCTGACTAAATTAGCTTGGAATAAGTTGTCCACTTTACGAGAAAAAGGATTTGAAACACGACGAACAATGGATTATTCAATGAACCAATGAGGATTAGAACAAGGGGATAAAGGAACATTTATCGAAAAGGCACTAAAATGGGTTCAAGGGTATTGCATGAAATAATTAGAAGGTAAAATTCATCATCTTCATTTTTCTTCCAAGCTTTCTAGTTTCGTCTCAAGCTTTTGTTTCAAATTTTATCTTCAGAAGTTCTGTTTCACAGCGATTTTCTTACAACATTTCCTCTATTTTTCATGTTCTTCTTTCTCTCTTTCCTCCTCCTTTTTCCTGTCAAAATTCTTCTTCCTTTTTATAGGAGTTGCACTTTTCCAGTGTCTTAAAAAATGACCCGAGTAACCCACTCAGGCCAACGGGTTACACCATTTACTTTTGAGTCACTCTAGTTTATACCGATTACCCCAAGCTGCATTTTCGGTGAGTATGACCCTAAACTAGACCAGATAAGTGGCTGAGTTGCAGGTTTCTAGATCAAGCTGGCCGGTCCGACTCGGATTTCAATTTAATGATCTAAATATCAAAACCTTAATTTAATTTACAGCTATCTATCTGTTTATGTTAGTTTACTAATTTAAATATATTATATTAAAAAAATTAAAACTTAAATATGTTTTGTCAACTTACACAGTCATTACCTGAGTTTGTTGTGTTCACATTTTCCATTAGCAACATTAATGGTGTTAGAAATATAGGACCAAAAGTATATTTTATAAAGTTAAGGGACCAAAAATATACCTCATATAAAACTTAAAGAACTAAAAGTATACTTTTTTTTTGGACATGAACTAAAAGTATACTTTAGCATTATTAAAAATGAGAAATTCATATGGCCAACGCAAGATATTCAAATTCGGGTAGTTCATGATCGTTCAATTTTTCTTTTTTTGTCCTCATTCATTTTGTATTACTCACTTGTAGGTTCCAATCTCATATGCATCCCATACCCAATCTCAACAGTTTAGGTTCTTCTTTGTTCATGGTCTCTTCATTTTCCCTAGTTCTCTATCTTTCGATCTTCTCCAGTCCTCTCCCTTTACTTATATGTTGCTGACTTGGAAACCATTTTATCATTCATGGTTGTCGCATAGGATAACTCGCTATGAACGGTAAATAACAAGGATAATAATATATAAAATTGAAATGATGAAGCATAGTAGGTGAGTCAAAAGTTTAAAGACTGAATCACACAGAGTCATAGTTGAGAGACTTAGTTATAAGTGAGTTAAAAATTAAAGGACTAAATGATCAACTTCCCCTGAAATCTAACAACTTTGTAATTTAACCCATATTTAATATACAATAAACCACATAAAAATAAAATCAACCTTATGATAAATTAATGATATAATTTCACATTCATATAAAAATATAATAATGTGACTTACAAATATGACCAAAATAAATCTTCTCTTTATGCTTTATAAATAAGATCAAATGAGTTAATGAGAAATAATGAGTGAGAAAAAGAGAAGAAAAATATGTAATTTATGAGGGTAAAATTATAAAACAAGTTAAATTTCATTCATGTACATAATATAATTTATAAAAAGAATTGGCAAATCAATGAGAGTCGGGTCTAACAAAACATGTTAGTATCTCACAATGAAGCGAATCAAAGTTCAAATCACCACTGGTTTGAACCTTATTAGAAATATGGAAGATGTGCCCATATTTAGTGTCATAATACCTCAAACAAGATTGCCTAAGAGGGTACATGTACTTATAAAAAAGGTTAAAGTAGCATCCCAATGCTATTTTTCAAGCGAAAATCACAGTATGGTTTCAATGAATAGAAAAAATATAAAAAAATGTCCTCGTATATGACTCGCTATCTAAAACTCTCAAGGGGCCTCAGTGATATAGATTTGCATTGCGTAATTACATGTTTGCCCACATTGACAAGTTATAGTGTTACCATTGACAAGTCCATCTATTGACAAGTGTATGCGCCATATTCATAAGTCATATTATTACCATTGACAAGTGTATATGTATGTGTCATATTAACAAGTCATGGTGTTACTGTTGACAAGCTTATGTGTCATATAGACAGTGGGGGCAAACAAGTAATTTCACAATTCAAATCTATATCACTGTAATCCCTTAGGAGTGTTTAGATAGTAAATTATATATTGAGACGTTTTCAATATTTTTTCTATTCCTTGGGACCATACTATGATTTACCCATTTTTCAATACTCTATCCGGTCCATAATACAAGACATATTTACTTAATTTAATTAGATTAAGGAAGTTAGTCATTATGATTGAGAGATCAACAATATGCATAAATTGGGAAACACTGCAAAAAAACATCAAACTTCTGATGGAATTTGCCATGGAAACAATTTGTGGCAAATTTGATCGGTCTGACAGAATTCATGGAAAATGTTCTGCGGCAAATAATTTTGCCACCTTGGCTAATTTTTCCAACAAAATTAGCTACGGAAAAATTCCGTGGCTAATTCCGTCGGAAAAATTAAAAAATTATTATTATTATTTAATTAAATTTAATTTTAAAAAATATATTTATAAAAACTAAAGTTATTATATTATTAGCCATATAAATATTTAAAAATTAGGGTTAATAATATCTTTCATCCCTCAAGTTTTTCCTCATTTTAGTTTTGGCCCCTCAAGTTTCCAATTATGGGTTTTAGTCCCTATAGGGGCAAAATGGTTATATAAAAATTTATTTATATATTATTATTTATTTATTAATTTTAATTAAAAATAAAATTTAAATTCAGAAATCGGATAAAAATATAGTCATATGAAAATTTATTTAAGATATAAATTTTTTTATTTGGAATTAATTTATATTAAAAAATATACAAATATATAAAATTATTTTATATTATTATTGCATTTATAGTTATATTTTTATAATAATATATATTTATGTATAAGAAACAAATATATATTTATAAATAATTAAATAATTGATTATATATAATAAGATTTTATATAATTGAGTAATAATAAAACGCCAAAGCATTCCAACCCATCTAGTAAGGCATCACGCACGTACAGAAGAGGTCATGGGTTCGAACCAAAAGGGGTCCAAGAGGAGTTGTATTTTCAGGAAAAAAGAAGTGGCGACATGTGGCGAAGTAAGGTTGCAACACGTGGCAAGCCAGGCAGCGACACATTGCTAAGTGTGGACTAATAAATTTAATTCTTTTTTATTTTGAGGATTTGAATATAAATTCAAGTTGTTTTCCTTTTGAATTTTTATTTTTTATTTCATAAACCCAAAAATAAAAAAAGAATTGAATCCCCAACTATTTATTTGATGAAAGCTAATACCTACACCAACTTGTTTGTTGATATTTCTTTCTTATCTTTCAAAGATGCATAAAAATTCAAATCTTGGAAAACACATTTATTAAGAGAGGTAAAAACTGAAAATACCCTTTCTCATAAACAATAATTATTCATAAAGATATTTACAAAACCTAATTAATAAGTGATAATCGAAAACCATTTCCCCTAAGAAAACACATCGGGCTCAAGGCACAAAACTAGCCGACAAACCTACTACAGTAAACTAAATACAAGACTAAGGGTACAATCAAAGTAGGGGTTATAAAGCTCAGACCACTAGCCTGTATCATAACATATCACTGAACCCCACAACAAAAATGTGTTTAACACAATAGAAAATGATAAAAATGTAGTAGATCCACAAAATTGTTGAATACACAGTTAGGCCCCCATGCCTAATAAAATCTTCACAAATACCAAGATAATTAAACCTAGACCGGTCCCTAAACTGGCCAGGGTATTGGTCAAGGGTCTGTAGGTTAGATCGGAGTCAGACCGAAGCTAACCCGGGAGCAAACCAGTAAGAAAGTGAAGACTTCAAGGTTATTAATATGAAACTCTAAATAAAAATTAAAAAAATCAATTCTTTTAAAAAAGGTGACTGGGTCGACGCTTGGAATGGACTGGTTTCTAGGCCGATTCAGCAGATCCAGTCCATGATTGATTACTATGAATATACCCAAAATATATTTCATGATGAATATAAGGATGAGGGTCCTAGATGACAATATGATAATCATTACAAATTAACAAATTAGGAGACTTACTGACGAACCCATGTCGTGTGAGTTCACAAAATAAAACTAGGTTTGAAAATGTAACGTAGTAGCTCAACCTAGGTCATTCTTGTGAGGAGATTATTTTCTAAGTTTCTAAGTAGTAAAGTGATAAATACCTTAAAGTTGTGAGAAATCATTTTAAGAAATTGATTTTAAAACTAAAGAAGTAATCTAAGCTAAAATAATATTTTTTTATTTTTTTATTTTTAAAATGAAGAAGCAAATGTAATTGAAATTAACACTAACAACAAGATAAATTCAATTAACTAATATAATGATGAGACGAGATTCCCTTGAGTTGAGGTTTTAGTCTTCTTTGCTTGCTAATAATATGAATTCTATAATATGAGTCAAGAGGATAGAATTAAGCTATCACTAGCTCTATACTTGCAATAATCATTTAATTCATTCTACCGAAGCAATTAAATGAATACCACCAAATAATTCAGACTTAAAAAGATGAATAATCAACTTCTAATTCTAGCTTGTAATTAACATTACAAAAGTTCAAAGTATTCAGTTTAGTTATTTACAATCCACTTAACCAAGTTGGAAAATAAACAACCCAACTTACTTCTAATTTGAATCATACAAGCTTAATTAATCAACTCCTAGCTTAACCACCAAGTCTATCACTTGGCATAGAACAATCTAGATCACAATTACATACTTAACCAAGCCATATAATTATGAAATAGAAAGAGAGCTTAAGAAATTCCATTGAAGTTTAGAAGCTCAAACCATTACCCAACTCAAGAAAATCACCAATACTTTAGCTACTCATAGAAGGGGAAGATGAAACTTAATGAAAGAAGTAGAGAATAGCCATTGAGACTACAACACCGAACAACCCTCTAATTATTGTCCAGCGCCTCCTCTTTTTTCCTCTCTATATTACGTTCTCTTCCCTTTCTCTCATACAGCCGCCACACTCCTCCTTTCTTATATTTTTCTATCGGGTACTTCCCCCTTTTCACATTCGATGTTGCCTTCCTTTCACACAGCCATAACCCTTTTCCCATTTCCTCAACTCGATTCCCCAAGCCCAATCGGTCCAGCTCCCTTTTTTTTCCTTTGGTCATTTCTCTCCAATTCTCCCTCATTCCCTTTTCAGTTCAATAGTTTAATTTTCAGTCAGCTCCTCCTTGTAATCATTTAATCCAGCTACTCCCTTTGTCTTCATTTTCCCATTTTGGTCCACAATGTCAGCTCAACTATTTCTCTATTCCTTCAATTCCCATTTTTGGTTCAATTGCTTCCTTTTCATTCAACTTGGTCAACTCTTCTTCTTTTTCTTCAATAATCCATTCCAATTATTGGCTGAAACTTGGAAGACTTGTTGCTGCTTGCGTCCTTCACCTTTCCAAATTCATTTGGTCAGCAATTTCGGCTCTCTTCGAGCTTCTTTTCTTCAATCCTTCTTTTCGGTCCAGCAGCTCCTCCTCATTTCGGTTGCCCTTTTCTTTCTTTTATTCCACTTCAGTTCACTCCATTAATTCGGTCCAGCTGCTGCCTTTTTACTACACAGCCACCTCTTGCCTTCTTTCTCTTTGCAATTCAATTGTTTTTAGGATAAAAGTGAGTTGTGCCTTGTTTGGATAAGAGGTAAAAATCTGTTTTGGCTTTAGGCACAAAATTGCAACTACCAAACAAGGCCCTTACTCATTTAACATCCTCTTAGAAACAAATGTGAAAATAATTATGCACTTGTGATGTTCCACTCTTGTCCTTTATTAAGCTCCAAAATAACATCTTTGACCTTGACCACTCAAGTTGTGCCACATCATCACCTACAAAATTAGATTCACAAAAGTAATATCTTTTACTCGCAATTAAAGAATAATGGGAATAACAAATATTAATTAAAAATATAACAATTTAACCACTATAATCTCCAAATTATTCTTTCACTAAAGTCTCACATTAACACTTGATTATGCCTAAAATATTCAAGTAAGTTCTACAAAAACCTAAGATTAATTAATAAAAATATATAAATATTGAGCTGTATCAATTCCCCCACACTTAAGCTTTTGCACTCCTAAGCAAAACATTAAACTCAACACTAGGTAATGAGAGATGAAAGTTGAAAGAATAGGCAAGATCCAGCTTCAAGAATCACACTTAGTCAAATAACAATGTATCCACCTATCCAAATCCAATGAACATACCAAAAATTGAAGTAGTTGAAGTAATGCAAGGTTTAATTACAATGAGCTTAATTGGAAACCTTAACTAGGATAAGTGTTTGCATTCTACTCTCATATAAGGTAGTTTTTCACTCACATCTACTTTAATCACACTCTACCATAGGCTTGTAGTATTTCTGGGCTCTCTACTACTTGCAACAATGGCATAAATAAATCCAAAGGACTTTGTAGGGTTGTAATATTGAATAAGCCAAATGATGGAAAATGTAACAAATACTATGCTTGAACCAAATAATTTGCTAGATCACTTACCACTATAGAACTAACTTAATTCACATATTTTACCATTGTGACTTTATTTCTTTCTTTGAATTTTTCTTTTTTTTATTCACATTTTTTCTCTTCTTTTTCTTCCTTTCTATTTTCTTTCTTTTGACTATTCACATGGCATTTTTTTTATTTTCCTTTTCTAATATATAACAGTACTTTCTCTGTTTTTTTCAATAGTACTAGGAAGAACTTGATAAAGGATGCAAACATAGCATTTGTATAATGAAATAGAAACGAAAGTGAAAGGCTCAAATGGGTAAACAAAGGTGAACAATGATTGGTTTGTGTTTAGGTTAGAAGGTTTATGTTAGATCCTATATGTTTTGATAATAACAAAGATTGGATCAATGATATAAAAGGATTTGATAACAAACAAATGAATTTGAACAAAGTGGCAAAGCATTACTTGAAGTAAGCACTGGAGTAATGAGCAACTTCTGTGATGGCTTACTCGAGTGACTACTCGAGTAAGGGAAGATATTACTCTAGTAAGCACTCGAGTAATCGCGGAGAATTTCATCCAGAGAAGCACTGCCAAAATTTGGAAGAAGTTACTCGAGGGACCACTCGAGTAATCTGCAAACTTATATGAGCCATTACTCGAGTAGCCACTCGAGTAACACATGAGAAAAGGCTTGACTTGAGTAGCCACTCGAGTAACTAAGGCAAAAATCTTCCAGTAGCTCTCAGCCAAGAAATGAAACAATTTACTCGAGTAGCCACTCGAGTAACTATATGAGAAAAAGGCATGACTCGAGGGAGCACTCCAGTAATCTGCGGAGTTATTTAATCCATTACTCGAGGGACCACTCGAGTAATCAGGTAAATAAAGAACAAGTACTCTCGGCCAAGAATTTAATGCAATTACTCGAGTAAGTAATCAAGTAATCTGCAAAGTTATTTGAAATTTACTCGAGGGGTCACTCAAGTAAAGTTTAAAGAAAACGCATGGCCACTCAAGTAACCACTCGAGTAATCAGATTACCAGAGTCAGCACCCGAGTAACTTGTGAATTAAAGACATGGCCACTTGAGTGGCCACTTAAGTAGCCACTCGAGTAATCAGTTATTTCCAAGGTTTGTGATATATCTCACTCGATGTCTTACCAAGTAATATCTTATGAAAAATATTGAATTACTCACTGCCATATTTTTGATGGGTTTACTTAAGGGACTACTCGAGTAACAAACATGATCACTCGAGTAGCCACTCGAGTAATGAAGTCTAGAAATCATGTTTTTAATATAATGATTATTAATTTATTATCTATATGATTAACTCTTCATTGTACTAGTGTTCTAAGTACATTTGCAGAGAAACAATGAAGAGATCATGCCATAAGTAAAAAGTCAAATAAAAGTTCGAACGCTCACCTACTGCTACCTACCACAAATAGATAGTTTTCAAATTTGAAGAATGGTCAACCGTTGCTGTGGGACTCTAACAGACATGTTTGAATTGCTTCCAACGGATACTACAAAACATCTATATATATGGAGCATTCAAAGAGAAAAAAATAAGAATTAAGAACACACAAACATACATTGATCAACATACTCTTTGTGCTTTGTTTTCTTATACTCAGTATACTTCAGTGATTATATATTTACTCTATGAGAGAGTTTTTCATTACAAACTCAATATTTGTTATTGAGACAACTTAAGGTTGTGGAACCTTGAGTTGAGGATTTGATTACAACGTGTAAGGGGAGCGAGTGTCCAGGTGAAGGAAATTGTTGTGTATTAGGTGCCAAGAACCCAGTCAATCTTGGAGAATATAGTGAAACTCTCAGAGATGCTCTGAGGACTGAACGTAGGTCAAAGTGGTTGTGTCGAACCAATTTAACTCCCGATGTACACTTTGGTGATATTTCTCTTTGCTCTCAACTGCTTTAAATATTCAGTTAATTTTATCATACGTAACGAAATTTCTGGTATCACTCAATTCACCACCTCTTGGGTGAAATGCTTACACTAACAGTTTAAAAATAAATGCCAATGTCATCTCTATTCATACCATTGCAAGATGTAGCCTCAAGCAAGAAACAAAACAAGTTCTAGAGAGTAATAATCTAGGTGGATAAATCACATAATGAAATGAGCAATTAGACCCAAAACATTTTCCAATAAATGCTTACACTAACAGTTTAAAAATAAATGCTTACATCTTCTCTATTCATACCATTGCAAGATGTAGCCTCAAGCAAGAAACAAAACAAGTTCTAGAGAGTAATAATCTAGGTGGATAAATCACATAATGAAATGAGCAATTAGACCCAAAACATTTTCCAACTAGGCTTTTTGTTCCCTAATAAACTCATTAAAATTAAACCATGCATCATTAAAACACTTGAATTTTGTGGCAATTCACTAATTTAAAGCAAGTTTCAACCATGAATCCAACTAAGAGTAATCAAGATCTTGATTATGACTAAAGGCTACAAAAATCTCAATGAATTGAACCAAAAATAACAAAGGACACAAGTAGGAGACAGAGGCATATGATATTATAGTGAAATCCATCATGAGAATAAACACACTCCCCTACACTCAATCCTTACATTGCCTTCAATGTAAGTCACAAAAACAAAGAACCTAGACGCACTTATCTCTTGGGTGAAGTGAATGTTGTGAAGTTCAATTCAAGATTGAAGCATAACATATGATCATCACAAAAAGAGAGAGAAGGACAAGACATAAGTGAAAATAGTTCTTAAAAATTAGGCATAACGATATGGAGAAAAGGGTAGTGTAGGATAAGGCTAAGTACAAGAGTATGATTCAAAATGGAGTTTATTCAAAACAAACTACTTTTGACTACTGATAAGTCATTCTTCCACACTTGTTCAATAGCATATATCATCAAATAAAATAAGGAACAAGGTAAGGAAAGAGACTACCATGTGCATTATGGTGGTTGATGACTGGTATGGTAATGCTTCAAAAATGACTATTTACTTGAAAATTTGCACCATTTGCAAGATCTTCGAGCTCTATTAACCCAATGCTATGTACTGTGACCACTTTGTAGGGACCTTGCCATTTTGCTTTAAGCTTCCCATTTTTGAGCTTGAATCTTGCCTTGAACATAAGTACTTTCTCTCCTTGATAAAACTGCTTCCGTAAGATGCCTTGATCATGAATCAATTTGGATTTTTCCTTATAGATATGGGAACTTTCATATGCATCCAATCGCAACTCTTCAAGTTCTTGTATCTCAAGCATCCTTTCCTCAGCAAAACCTTGAAGATCCATATTACAAGTCTTCACAGCCCAGTAAGCTCTATGTTCTAGCTCAACAGGTAGATGGCAGCCGGTACCAAAGACTAACTGGAAAGGAGACATGCCAATATGATTTTTAAAAGCTATACAATATACCTAAAGAGCATCATCCAACCAGAGACTTCAGTTTTTCCTACTTGGCTTGACAATTCTCTCCAAGATATACTTGATTTCCCTATTAAACACCTCAGCCTGCCTATTTGTCTATGGATGATATGGGGTAGAATCTTGTGGAGAACACCATATTTGAATAGCAAGTTGTCCATCAATTTGTTGCAAAAATGTGAGCCAGGATCACTCACAATTGCTCTTGGCTCACCAAACCTATAAAAGATATGAGTACGTAGGAATTTAATAATAGTATAGGCATCATCCTTCCTTGTAGGAATGGCCTCAATCCACCTTGAAAGGTAATTAACAACACATAAAATGTACAAATATCTATGAGATGCAGGAAATGGACCCATAAAATCAATGCCCCCAACATAAAAAACTTGACAAAACAACATGGGTTACTGTGGCATTTCATGCTTTCTAGATAACCCCCCAAAACGCTGTCATGCATAACAAGTTTTACAAAAAGCATAATAATCCTTAAAGAGGCTAGGCCAATATAAACCACAATCAAAGATTTTCCTAGCAGTTCTCTTTGCCCCAAAGTAACCACCACACAACAAAGAATGACATGAAGTTATTGTTGGAAATTGTGCCCTAAGGGCCAATCATTGTACTTTGAACATTATTATTTTAATTTCTCCATTCTGTTATCATATTATTTTCATGTTAACTGTGATAATTGTATCATTGGATAATTCATAAAGATTGTCCTAAAATATCCCTAGTCGGTCATCTATGCAAGAGAAGAGATAAAACAAGATCAGTATGACTTTGATAAAATATGGAGATACGAATCAAAGTCTTAGGCACTTGTAAGAGTACAAGGTGCTGGACCGACCCACTATGAGAAAGCTACATGGATCAAGTCATAACCTTTTCTCATATATAACCACGCCACAATGCCCTTAAACCTGAGGTCATCATGGATTCCTACATGAGAGTTGCTAAGCTTTGAACTAGTCAAAAGTCACTTTTGACTGGGTGATGATAAAGGCTACGATCGGGCTTGGTGGTTTTTCATGCAGAGGAATATGAATGATCAAGATGGAATTTATCCCTCATATTAGTAGAGAGATATTACTGGGCCCCTTGATGAGTGAGTCTGAGAAATGTATGGCCATACTATGATGGAAAGGAGTTTCCGTCTCCATTATCAGGCTACTCAGGAATCGAGAAAGTAATGGCTAGGAACAAGAGGATGACATTATCCATGCCTTATCCTTGATCGATATATCGTGTGACAAAAGGGACGTGATATGGTTGTATGACAGGTTGCATCATGATAATGATCCTCATATGAATTAGAAAGTCGTAATGTATTGCTAAAGGCTGCTTGTGACTTTTGGTTTAGTATAGTTATTGGCCCACTGCCAACTTCATGTAGGCCTACAGGGTCACACACAAGAATGGCCCAACACGAGATAATGTTTAATTTAGGGTGGACGAATTTTATATTTATATATATATAATATAAAATTCATTAATAATATTATATAGATATATATTTTTGAAATATATATATCTTATATGTGTGTGTGTGTGTGTTATATTATATTATATGATATTATTATATTGTGTTAGTTTTAAATTTAATTTATTAAGATATACTAAATTTAATAACTAACGTGATAGAGATATAGTATCTCAGATTTAATTTATGAAGATAAATTAAATATAATGGCTCTTTATTTGGATTAAATAAATAGGTTAAATTAAAACTGTTGGACAGATTTAATTTAAACTGAATTTATTTAATTAGCTCATCAAGATAATTAATAGTTAATTAATTTCGAAATTAATGATATTAATTTTGAAATTTGAAAATAACCCTCATAGGTTATAAACTTGATAGAGCAGATATATTGATATGCACATGAGAATTGAGAGCGCAAGGAAAACCCTAGGAGACATTAGAGGCGCTAGCACGCAGTCTCAGTTGGAGAGCATTCATGTGGATACCGGTAGAGGGAGCGGACCTGACGTGTTGGCTCCTAGAGATCGTGAAAACTCTGAATTATCAAAAGGTATGAATCCTTTTAACTCGATTTAAATGCTGTTGATAGATACTCAATTAGGATCGGTAAAAATTTTTAAAAATTCTTCCGCTGTGCTTGCCGATCCTAACAATGGTATTAGAGCCAGGTCAATTGTGCATTTAAATTGAGTTTTCTTATACATGTGATATATATGGGATGTGTACGTATGTTTATAAGAAACATTCGAATATGCATGTGATTTGGTTAATACGAAACGAAATTATTTAGAAAGATGTCATCTTGTAATTCCGCTGATTTTCATTTTCGTTTAAATTGAATCTTGAAATTGTTTCATTTTCGGTTTTGAAACATGTATGTGATTCTCGTTTTGGAACAAGCATGAAATCGATTCCGAACATGTATATCTTGAAACATATATGTGACTTTTGTTTTAAACAAGCATGAAATTGGGTAGGGTACCTGAGATCATAATTGGCAGCAATCAAATCGGGTCTAGGTTCATATATCTATTCGGGTAATAGAGATCCGAACTATGGGGAAGACAATCTGGATCAGAAGCGTTCTGGGCCATTGTTGTTTTTGTTTTAAAAAATTGGGTCCGAAATTTAAAATTTTCAAATATTTCTTGCAACCCCGCAAGGGTGGCTCCCCTTGACCCCGCCCGCTAACTGGCTAGCGGGATCGTCATGACCACCTCTGCGTAGAGCAATATAATCTGATCACGACATTTATTGCCTTTCATATTGTATGAATTCTTGTTGTGGTTTATTATTTATATTTGTTTAGGTATGGTGAACAACATGGCTTTATAATTTTACAAAGGGTTGAAATATTTAAATACGGCCTGTGTGTCATGCCTTTCTCTAAATACTCTCGATGTACATTCTCTTCTCATATCACTCCCCTCGAATGTTTAAACGAGGTTTCTCTCAATGTATTTCTTTTTTTTTATTTAGAGAAGTCCTCTCATTGTCTTGGGAGGATTTTAGGTTAGGTAAGCCATGTTATGTCACGTTTAAATTATGCTTTTGATAAGATCATTGCATGATTACTTTTACGTTTATATGTATTTATCTGTATGAGATACGACCACGATTGTATCCATATAAACAAAACTAATTAATTAAGCCCCTTGAATCAAATCTTAAGTCATAATGCCGTCAATTAATGAATACTTGTCAAAACCTAGATCGCTCAATTGTGGAAACCACCAAAGTGGATGCACTTGAGTTATCTTGATGAGACAAGCTTGAGTAATGGTGCTGCTCATAATATTTATTATTGTTTAGACTTCATTGATATTAAACAAAATAGTTTTGAATCTCAAGGCATTAGATGGGGTTAAACATGCCGGATCATATGATGATTAAATCCCATAAAGATCTAAGAGTTACATGTGATGTGATTGGTAAATAGGCTACCTACCTAAATAACTTGAATTTAAGCCTCTGATAAATTAGCGCCCAGATCCACAAAGTGCCTTTTCATGGGGTATCCTAAAGAAACGAAAGGATACTATGTCTACAATCCCACCAATAACAAAATGTTTGTTATTCAAAATGGTAAGTTTCTAGAAAGAGAGTTTGTCTCTAAAACAACCAGTGGGAGCGACGTACATCTCGAAGAAATTCGAGAGCTACAAGATAGTATAGAACCACAAATGGAAATTAGAGAAAACTCATAACAAGTTGCTGAGCCTCCTCAAGTAACACAAGGTCCACGAAGATCTGATAGGACACTGCATCAGCCTCAGAGATATGAATTTCTAATTACTGAAGGCCATGATGTGTTGCTCATTGAGCAAAATGAGCCCACCACCTATCGAGAAGCCACAGTGGGACCACACTCTAAGAAATGGCTAAATGCCATAAAGTCAGAAATGCAATCCATCTACGACATGGATGGCAATGTAAATGTCTTCAAGGCACGATTGGTTGCAAAAGGATTCACTCAAACTCATGGTGTAGACTATGATGAAACCTTTTCCCCAGTTGTAATGGCCAAATCAATCAGAATCCTTCTTGCCATTGCAACATATTATGACTACGAAATATGGCAGATGGATGTCAAAACAGCCTTCCTTAATGGAAAGCAGCTTGAGGATGTGTACATGACACAACCTGAAGGTTTTGTGCGTCCAGAGGACTCTGGTAAAATTTGCAAGCTTCAAAGATCCATTTATGGATTGAAGCAATCATCTCGGAGTTGGAATCTTCATTTTGATTATGTAGTCAAAGATTTTGGATTCATTCAAAACATCGATGAACCTTGTGTTTACAAGAAGGTTAGTGGGAGCATAGTTGTATTTCTAGTGCTTTTTGTAGATAACATCCTACTTATTGGGAAAGATATTCCTACCTTGCAGAGTATCAAGTCTTGGTTAGGAAAGTCCTTTTCAATGAAAAACTTAGGTGAAGCCACCTATATCCTAGGGATTAGGATCTATAAGGATAGATCCAAAAGACTAATAGGCCTAAGTCAGAGCACATACATAGACAAGATACTGTATAGGTTCAGTATGCAGGATTCAAAAAGGGGTTACATGCCCATGTCTCATGGCATCTATCTTAGCAAGGATCTATGTCCTAGTACACCTGATCAGTGAGATCGCATGAGTAAGGTTCTATATGCCTCGGCCATTGGATCTATCATGTATGCCATGTTATGTACTCGACCAGATGTCTTGTTTGCCTTAAGTATGACCAGCAGATACCAACAAGATTCTGGTGAGGGTCATTGGACTGCCGTCAAGAATATCCTAAAGTACTTAAAAAGGACTAAGGACTTATTTTTTTGTCTATGGTAAATTGGATGAAGAGCTCTGCGTAACCGATTACACAGATGCAAGTTTCCAAACTAACCAAGACGACCTTAAATCACAATCTGGATATGTATTCCTCCTGAATAGTGGAGTTGTAAGCTGGAAGAGCTCCAAGCAGAGCATTATAGCAGATTCTGCAACAGAAGCTGAGTATATAGCAGCATCAGATGCAGCTAAAGAAACCGTTTGGATCAGAAAGTTCATTACTAAACTAGGGGTGGTGCCTACTATCTCAAATCCAATAGATTTGTTCTGTGACAATAGCAGTGCTATTGCACAAGCCAAGGAGCATAGGTCACATCAAAGGACCAAGCATATACTCAGGCGATTTCATCTTATTAGAGAAATCAATGATAGAGATGATATAAAGATATGCAAAGTAGCAGGAGAAGATAATGTTGCTGATCCTCTTACTAAGCAACTTGCACAGGCAAAGCATGAGCGTCATGTTAGGGCAATGGGAATTAGGCAAATTAATGATTGCACCTAAGGCAAGTGGGAGGATATTGAAAATTGTGCCCTAAGGGCCAATCATTGTACTTTGAACATTATTATCTTAATTTCTCCATTCTTTTATCGTATTATTTGCATGCTAACTGTGATAATTGTATCCTTGGATAATTCATAAAGATTGTCCTAAAATGTCCCTGGTCGGTCATCTATACGGGAGCAGAGATAAAGCAAAATCAGTATGACTTTGATAAGATATGGAGATACGAATCAAAGTCTTAGGCATTTGTAAGAGTACAAGGTGCTGGACCGACCCACTATGAGAAAGCTATATGGATCAAGTCATAAGCTTTTCTCATGTATAACCATGCCACAATGCCCTTAGACCTGAGGTCATCATGGATTCCTACATGAGAGTTGCTAAGCTTTGAACTAGTCAAAAGTCACTTTTGACCGGGTGATGATAAAGGCTACGATCGGGCTTGGTGGTTTTTCATGCAGAGGAATATGAATGATCAAGATGGAATTTGTCCCTCATATTAGTAGAGAGATATTACTGGGCCCCTTGATGAGTGAGTCTGAGAAATGTATGGCCATACTATGATGGAAAGGAGTTTCCGTCTCCATTATCAGGCTACTCAGGAATCGAGAAAGTAATGGTCAGGAACAAGAGAATGACATTATCCATGCCTTATCCTTGATCGATATATCGTGTGACAAAAGGGACGTGACATGGTTATATGACGAGTTGCATCGTGATAACGATCCTCATATGAATTGGAAAGTCATAATGTCTTGCTAGAGGCCGCTTGCGACTTTTAGGTTAGTATAGTTATTGGCCTACTGCCATCTTCATATGGGCCTACAGGGTCACACACCAGAATGGCCTAACACGAGATAATGTTTAATTTAGAGTGGACGAAGTTTATATATGTATATATATAATATAATATAATATTCATTAATAATATTATATAGATATATATTTTTGAAATATATATATCTTATATATATATATATGTATATATATTATATGATATTATTATATTGTGTTAGTTTTAAATTTAATTTATTAAGATATATTAAATTTAATAACTAACGTGATAGAGATATAGTATCTCAGATTTAATTTATGAAGATAAATTAAATCTAATGGCTCTTTATTTGGATTAAATAAATAAGTTAAATTAAAACTGTTGGACAGATTTAATTTAAACTGAATTTATTTAATTAGCTCATCAAGATAATTAATAGTTAATTAATTTCGAAATTAATGATGATTAATTTTGAAATTTGAAAATAGCCCTCATAGGTTATAAACTTGATAGAGCAGATATATTGATATGCACATGAGAATTGAGAGCCGCAAAGAAAACCCTAGGAGACATTAGAGGCGCTAGCACGTAGTCTCGGTTGGAGAGCATTCGTATGGATACCAGTAGAGGGCGCGGACCTGACATGTTGGCTCCTAGAGATCGTGAAAACTCTGAATCATCAAAAGGTATGAATCCTTCTAACTCGATTTAAATGCCGTTGATAGATACTCGATTAGGATCGGTAAAAATTTTTAAAAATTCTTCGCTGTGCCTGCCGATCCTAACAGTTATAATAGAAGAAATTTCATCATCTGGCACACATCTCCTAATGACTTGGTCACACAATGCCGCCACAAGTAAGGAGGATCCCACAAATAATATTGAGCTTAATGTTTCTTCTTTTGTTTCTGAAAATGAGATAAAGAATCAAGTAAGACTCCAGCAGCAAGATAATTCACAATATGGCAAACCATGGATCATAAAGTGTAATAGCAAGGAAATAGACATTAGGAAAACCATCACAAGTAACTTCAACATCAATTATTCCTTGTGTAGCAAGGGGCAAGATGCTTAGATGATCAGCAACAAGATTTTCTGCGCCTGTCTTATCCCTAAACTCTGTGTTAAATTCTTGAAGTAGTAACATCCACCTTAGCAATCAAGGCTTAGTATGAGTCTTCCTAGATAAGAACTTGATAGCAGAATGATCAAAATAGATAATCACTTTAGAATTTACTAGATAAGACCTAAACTTCTCAAGTGTAAAAATAATAGAAAAAAGCTCTTTCTCAGTGGTAGTGTAAGTGATTTAAGCCTTATCCAATGTTTTAGAAGTATAAGTAATAACACAAGAGGTCTTACAAATTTTCTAACTTAGAACTGCACCAACAACACTATTAGAAGCATCACAACAAAGCTCAAAATCAAGATCTCAATTGGGAGCAATAAGTATAGGTGGAGAAATGAGTCTAGACTTAATTTCATCAAAAGCCAATTTGTATGCATCATCAAAGATGAAATCCACATCTTTATGAAGAAGCTTAGATAGGGGAGAAGCTATTTTACTAAAATCCTTAATGAATCTTCTATAAAATATGTCATGCCCCAAGAAAGATCTAAGTTCTTTTAAGTTAAAGAGATAAGGAAGAGATGAGATTACTTGAATTTTAGATTTGTGAACTTCTATACCCCTCTTACTTATCAAGTGGCCTAAGACTATTCCTTGATACACCTGAAGTGGCATTTCTCAAAATTTAGCACAAGGTTCTTTTGCACATACTTTTCTAATGCTCTCTCCAAATTCAGCAAACATTCTTCAAAAGAATTCCCATATATAGAAAAATCATCCATGAATACCTCAATACCTTGTTCAAGTAAGTCACTAAAGATAGAGAGCATGCATCTTTGAAATGTCCCAGGAGCGTTGCATAAACCAAAAGGCATCCATTGGTATGCAAACGTACTAAATAGACAAGTAAATGTTGCCTTTTCCTGATCCTTCGATGCAATAAGAACCTGAAAATAACCAGAAAAACCATCAAGGAAACAATAATGTGATTTGCATGCCAATCTTTCTAACATCTGATCTATAAAGGGGAGGGGAAAGTAGTCCTTTCTAGTTTCTTCATTCAAATTTCTAAAGCCTATACAAACTCTCCAAGAGTTTTGGACTCTTGTTGGAATGAGTTCGTTCTTCTCATTTCGCACAACTGTTATTCCACTCTTTTTTGGAACAACTTGGACTGGACTAACCCACTCGCTATCTGAAATAGGATATATGATCCCCATACTCAAGAGTTTGGTGACCTCCTTCTTAACTACATCTAAGATGAGAGGGTTGAGTCTAGTTGGGGCTGTCTCACATGTTTAGAACCCTCATTCAAAAGTATTTTATGGGTGCATACAGTTGGGTTAATACCTAGAATATCACCTAAAGTCCACCCTATTGCCCTCTTGTGTTTCTTCAACACATGGACTATACTCAACTCCTCAGATGTACTTAAGGAACTAGAGATAATGACAGGTAATTGATCATGTTCAGCAAGAAAAGATACTTTAAGTTAGGGGAAGGGATTTTAAATCAAGTTCAGGGGGCTGTACAATTGAAGGTAAAAGTTTTTTCAACTCAAGTGCACCAAGAAACTTTCCTTTCTTATGAGAATCCCTAATAAATGTTGGATTGAAGGTATGTCCCCCTTGTTCAGATGTGGATTGAGGTTATGACTCATTCACAAAGCAACCTTGACTACCACCTACATCATATAAAGATTGAAATATATGAGAGGTAGCATCATGAAATGGTATGCAAAAGTTTAGTAATTGATTAGAACTGAAATTCTCCCTTGTTACAGTCTTGACATGTGGTTGTCCATTGTTTTCAGAATTTTCAGCAAGGAAATTTATGGCTTTTGACCTGCTAAGTTCATCACCAAAAGGAGAATGTAAGTATTTCAATAATTGGAAAGACGTAAGGTTACCCATACAATCATCCTTGAGGTTAGGAGGAGTCTGAAACTTGTAAGATGGAGGAATGTGAAGCTTGAACCCATGAATTGCAGTTGTGCCATGAGTAGCACATTGATTTCTTTTCTTATGTTCAACAATGACTCCATTTGTGTCCATAGGATCAGATTCCGTGCTAATGGATGTTGCATCACTTCTAAAAGTGGAATCCACTTCACTAACATTCTTAAATTCTGCAAAGCTATACAATAACTCTTTCCCAACACCATGATAACTATCGAATGAAGATATAGTACTACCAAGGTTAGAAAAATAAAAAATAAAAGGATTGGAGCTATTAATTGACATGCAATCAATACTACACACATCATCATCACAATCAATAGAGGGGGAAGAATTTGAACAAATGGTAGCATATACATCATTATTACAATTATTTTTCACACACAATGGTAAAGTAAACTTATCAATTGCCTCTTCCAAGGCCAAATCAATCAAATTCAAGCCAAGAAGGGAGTAGTCCTTAAATGGGTGATTCATAGCTTCATAAACATTGAATCTAATCACATGATCACCTACTTCCATAGTTATGTACCCATCCTTCATGCTAATGATAGTATTAGCTGTGCGCATGAAAGACCTACCCAAAATCAATGGTTCCTCAATTGAGACCTCAATAGACATGTGTAGGACATAAAAATCAACAGGAAACACTAAGTCTTTGACCTTAACTAAGATGTCTTCCAATAATCCATGAGGTTTCCTAGAGGTGCGATCAACTAGTTGTAGGATGACATTAGTGGATTTAATATTTGTGAGGCCAAGAAAGGTGTAAACAAAGTAGGGCATGACATTTATAGCTGCTCCTAGATCAAGAAGAGCATTACTAAAAGGCATGGTACCTATAGTGCAAGGAATAGTGAATGAACCAGGGTCTTTACACTTAATTGGAAGATGGGGTTTAAACATAGCAGACACACTATGACTCAATTAAACACACTCATTGGGTTTACACCTATGCTTTTGGGTACACAAATCTTTCAAAAGTTTAGCACAAGCAGGCATTCCTTTCAATACATCAATCAAAGGAAAATTAACTTCAATCTTACTGAAAATATCCATTATATCAAGAAATTATTTTTCATTTGAAACCTTTTTGCTAAGCACATATGAATTAGGAAATGGAATTTCAGAGAGATTTACCTTTTTACCTTCCCCTTTGCTTAAAGAAGGAGAAGTTGAAAGGTCAAGTACTTTAGTATTTGTTGAAGTTGACACTCCTTGCTTGCTATCCAAATTTGAATTTGGAGAAGAATGCCTTTGTATAAGCTCATGTTCAGCCATACTCTCAGATTTTCTAATAGCAAGGTGAGTACTTTGATCAGAATCATCACTACCATTAATTTCTTCCACTTGTTGTTGCAGTGGAACCTCAACCTCTTCATTGTGCCTATCACTAGAATGTATTCCAAATTTGAAACTCTTAACATTTTCATCAAATTGAAGTTGTTTACCCACTTATTTACCACTTCTCAAGGAGATAGCGTGTACATCCTTAGGATTGATCACAGTGTTAGAAGGCAACCCTTATCCACTTTTAACTTGTTGCTCATTGAGGCTATCATACATTTGAGTGACAAATGACGTCAAATTAGCATTCTTAGAATCCAACAACTATAACTTATTGAAGATTGTGTCAAACTTAGTCCCAATGTTAGAAAATTTTGAATTGGTTTGAGCTCTCTTTTCATCAAATCTTGAGGCTAACTTACCCATGGAAGATGACACATTGTTCATACACTTGAGAAGTTGAGAGATGTCATCCTTAGTAGTATGGGATTCAGGTGTAGCAACCACTGTTTGTTATGGATTAGATTGGTTTAAAGGTCCTTGATTTGGAGCTTGATTTGAAGAACTCCCTTGAAATTGATTCTGGTTCCTCCAACCAAAGTTAGGATGGGACCTCAAACCCTCATTGTATGTGTTGGAATAGGGATTCTAAGGTCTTTGATTTTGCCCTTGTCTCCCTTGAAAAACAGCCAAGACCTCTCTAAGTTGGTGTGGTCAATTAGGAGTAATATTCATGTGAGAGCTATATATGTCACAGCTAGGAGCCACTAAAGCTTGAGAATGTGACCCATGAAATGTTCACATTGTTTAGGTGGGCCATGAGCTTATTGAGGTCAGTTCTCATCTCTGTCATTTGGGATGACAAATTATCATACTCCTTTGAAGATTTGAAGTATATGAGACATCATGGACTTGTCTAGCATCTAACCCTTCAAATTGTTGATCATTACTAGCTATCTTCTCAATTAAAGGCCATGCTTCTTCAGGTGTAAGCAATTGAATAGTGCCTCCAAAAGCAGAACCCAAACTCTTCTTATCTTGAGGAAGCAACCCACTATGAAAATATTACACCAATCGAGCTTCTGGAATTTGATGATGTGGGCACTTGGCTAGGAGTTCTTGCAATCAACACCAATACTCATAAAAAGATTCATGGAGGCCTTGTTTGGCACTGAAGATTTCCTTAGTGAGAGATGTTATCTTTGAAGAAGGGAAGTATCTTTCCAAAAAGGTACTCTTCAAAGTGTCCCAAGAGGCTAAAGCATTGGGATTGTGGTGAGGTAGCATCAAGAACAACTCCTTAGCTTTATTTTTCAGTGTAAAATGAAAGAATTTCCTCCACATCTCATCTAGATCAACCCCTATTGGTTTAATGGAGTTGCACACAATGTACATATTCCTCAAGTTCCTGTTAGGGTCTTCTACAGGTAAACCATTAAATTTTGGTAGGTGACTTAACAAAGGACCTTTCAACTCAAAATTAATATTAAATTCAGGGCAAGAGAGAAATGATCAATAATATCAGTAGAAGATGCAAGATCTTTGATAGTTCTATGCTCCCCATTGTTCCTATCAATATTGTTGTGAAACCCTATGAATGGAGTAATATTGGGTGGAGGTATGCCTTCTGGAGGAGGAACCGGTTCCATGACAAGATGGCGATCTACAATGATGAAGAGCCAATATAAGAAGAATTATCACTTGTATGTGCAACAACTTCAGTGTCAATGACTTGTCCAAGCTCTACTGTAATGCCCCAAATTTTGATTAAGGGCTAATAATGATTATTAAGGATAATTATTGAATTAAAGTTGGAATTATTTAGTGTTTTGTGGCAATATTAATTAATATGTCATAATTGGTGGGAAAATTTAAAGCATGGAATTATTGGCCATAAGTTTGTGATTAATTGGGAAATTAATTACTAACTAAAGGAAAAAGGAAAAGTGTGATTAAATGGCTAATGAAAGGATTAGAGTAACTAATTAGGTGTTTACTTTATAGGAGCCAATAGGAAGGGGTCAAGTAGCAAGTGTAGATGAAGGGAGATATAAGAGAAAAGTCAAATTGCAATTTTAAAAATAATTTCTCTCTCCTCTCTCTCCCACATTTTGGCTGACAAGATAAATAAAGGGGAGTAGAGTGATCATTGCTTTCTTCATCTTCACTCATCTCTCTCACTCTCTTCTCTTCTCATTCGACGCCATTGGAGACCAAAGAAGAAGGAAGAAAAGCTTGAAAAATGTAAGGGAGATGATCTTAAATGCTCAAACTCAATTCTCTAAAGTTGTTCCTTGAGATAAGAGCTTCATTTTGATTGTTGTGGTTTTTCATTTGGTGTTAGTTTGTGACTCCAAAGAATTGTGGAGGTTAGAGAATCAAGAAGTTTCTTTGAAAAAGTTGATAAGGTGAGTTAAAAAGACCCTTCTATCTAAGTTTTGTGCCAAATGGTTTAGCTTTGAAATTCTGGAAATTATTGCCTATTTTCAAAAATGATGGTTATTGGGATGTTTGGCATGTTATTGGTATGGAATTGGTATGTTTGGAATGTATGTGGATAGATAGAAAGGGATTTGGGATTGAATAATTAAGTTTGATGATTTTGGAATTTTGGTGTTAGTGTTGCCCAAAACCAAAGCATGATAATGGAATAGGATTTTGGTTGTTTTGATGGTTTTATTGGATTCCTTGAGTGATTTTGTGTAGGGATAACTTTGGTTAAGGTTTTGGGTTCATTAGAGTTAATGGGTAACCTCTCGGAAATGCTGTCAATGTTTCTGCGTTTTCTGGTTTCTGATGTATATCACTCGAGTGAGGGGGTATCACTCGAGTGAGTCAGTGAAATTCCTTAGTTTCCCATCAATTTCTGCGTTGCACTTCTGTAAAAGGGGTATGGTCCCTTGAGTTTTGTAAAACATTTTTAATTACCCTTGATCTCTCATTCAATTATAAAACGTGTTTAAACACCTAATCTCGGCCTTGATCGTGACAGGGGTTACACCTACACTAGATGATTTATCTTTCTTACCTTTCTTAAGCAACCTAACTGTCTTGTAATATCTTTATCTAGAGGCATATGTTCAATTTTTTGAGATCTAGTCATGCACAGTAAAGAGACTCACATAGACACACAAATTACAGTAAAGTAATTGGTCAAATGGTCAATTGAAGAAGGGTTGTATACAACAAAAATTAGCAACATACAGTAAACCAAGTTAGCTAATCTTTGACAACAAAAAGAGTGAACCAAAACCAACAAAATTCAAGTGTCTAAAGAGTAAGTCAGTCTTAGCAATATCAAGACAAGTGTAACACAATGGGATAAGAGGCAAATAGGAGTTGCAAGGTAAGAAGTCACCTTTTAGTAGAACAAGTGGGTATATCAGTGAAGTAGTACCTCAAACCATAAGAATGTAAGTAGAGTCACTGGAAGCACAACTTATAGAATGTGATAGCTACCTAAAATCTCAAGTTTCAACCAACAGCTCTCCAAGGATGAAAAATGCAAAGTTGCTCACCACAAAACAATAGTAAACCACATAATGGTCACTAAGAACATGATAGCAAAGCAACAAAATGCAAATTTATTTTTGTTTTTTTTCTAGATGCAAATGGAATGCAAAACAACTATGAACATGAAAAATGACCTAAACCACTACCTAACACTCCAACAACAGACAACTAACTAAGACAAACTCAAGAGCACACTAACAACCAAGCTAAGACACACTATGACAACTAAAAAGAACACTTAACTACTTAAAACCTTGGCAATCATCCTCCCTGGCAATAGTGCCAATTTGATGAACACATGTCGTGTGAGTTCACAAAATAAAACTAGGTTTGAAAATGTAGCGTAGCAGCTCAACCTAGGTCATTCTTGTGAGGAGATTAATTTTCAAGTTTCTAAGTAGTAAAGTGAAAAATACCTTAAAGTTGTGAGAAATCATTTTAAGAAATTGATTTTAAAACTAAAGAAGTAATCTAAGCTAAAACAATATTTTTGTATTTTTTGGTTTTTAAAGTGAAGAAGCAAACGGAATTGAAATTAACACTAACAACAAGATAAATTCAATTAACTAATATAATGATGAGATGAGATTCCCTTGAGTTGAGGTTTTAGTCTTCCTTGCTTGCTAATAATATGGATTCCATAATATGAGTCAAGAGGGTGGAACTAAGCTACCACTAGCTATATACTTACAATAATCATTTAATTCATTCTACAGAAGCAATTAAATGAATACCACCAAATAATTCAAACTCAGAGAGATGAATAATTAACTTCTAATTCTAGCTTGTAATTACCATTACAAAAGTTTAAAGCATTCAGTTTAGTCATTTACAATCTACTTAACCAAGTTGGAAAATAAACAACTCAACATACTCCTAATTTGAATCATACAATACTTAATTAATGAACTCCTAGCTCAACCACCAAATCTATCACTTGGCATAAAACAATCTAGATCACAATTACATACTTAACCAAGCCATATAATTATGAAATAAAAAGAGAGCTTAAGGAATCCAATTGAAGTTTAGAAGCTCAAACCATTACCTGACTCAAGAAAATCACAAACACTTTAGCTAATCATAGAAAGGGAAGATGAAACTTGATGAAAGAAGTAGAGAATAACTATTGAGACTGCAACACCGAACAACCCTCTAATTGTTGTCCATCACCTCCTCTTTTTTCCTCTCTATATCGCGTCCACTTCCCTTTCTCTCATACAGCCGCCACACTCCTCATTTCTTCTATTTTTCTATCGGGTACTTCCCCCTTTTCACATTCAGTGTTGCCCCCCTTTCACACAGCCGCAACCCTTTTCTCATTTCCTTAACTCGATTCCCCAAGCCCAATTGGTCTAGCTCCCTTTCTTTTTCCTTCAGTCAACTCTCTCCAATTCTCCCTTATCCCTTTTTGGATCAATAGTTTAATTTTCGGTCAGCTCCTTCTTTTAATCATTTGGTCTAGCTACTCCCTTTGTCTTCATTTTCCTATTTTGGTCCATAATGTCAGCTCAGCTATTTCTCTATTCCTTCAATTCCTATTTTCGGTTCAATTTCTTCCTTTTCATTCAACTCAGTCAACTCTTCTCCTTTTTCTTCAATAATCCATTCCAATTGTTGGTTGAAACTTGGAAGACTTATTGTTGCTTGCGTCCTTCACCTTTTCAAATTCATTTGGTCAACAATTTCGGCTCCCTTTGATCTTCTTTTCTTTAATCTTTCTTTTCAGTCCAGCAGCTCCTCCTCATTTCGGTTGCCCTTTTCTTTCTTTTATTCCACTTCGGTTCACTCCATTAATTCGGTCCAGCTGCTGCCTTTTTACTACACAGCCACCTCTTGCCTTCTTTCTCTTTGCAATTCAATTGTTTTTAGGTTAAAAGTGAGTTGTGCCTTGTTTGGATAAGAGGTAAAAATTTGTTTTGGCTTTAGGCACAAAATTGCAACTACCAAACAAGGCCCCTACTCATTTAACATCCTTTTAGAAACAAATGTGAAAATAATTATGCACTTGTGATGTTCCACTCTTGTCCTTCATTAAGCTCCAAAATAACATCTTTGACCTTGACTACTCAAGTTGTGCCACATCATCACCTACAAAATTAGATTCACAAAGATAATATCTTTTACTCACAATTAAAGAATAATGGGAATAACAAATATTAATTAAAAATATAACAATTTAGCCACTATAATCCCCAAATTATTCTTTCACTAAAGTCTCACATTAACACTTGATTATGTCTAAAATATTCAATTAAGTTCTACAAAAACCTAAGATTAATTAATAAAAATATATAATTATTGAGCTCTATTACCTATATAGGCTACCAAAGCTTATGTTTCAATCTGCTTCTCTTTGACCTTAATCAAATGTAAAGACATGCCTGAAAAATACTAAATCAATGATGGGTTAAGACATAAAGTCTCAGTAACCAAAATTAATTTATAAAATATGCAGGAACTAATATAAAGTCTCAGCAAGTTTATTAATATAATAATAATATTCTTAATAGTTAAATCTTATATAATAATTTCAATGATTAGAATCATCCCCACTAATTCATCTTGCTCCTCCTTATATCTTCTGGACGTGGTATAACCTATCAGTACTAGAATACCCGGCCAAATGTTAGCTAGTCACTTTAAGAATACTGCCCTCTCCCATACCACCACCGATATACCGTAACAAGGAGGTATCTGCCCAAAACACTCAACTCAAAATATGGGCCTGGAAATGAGAGAGTCGATGTACACAGTTTCACCATATCTCTTTCACACAACCTAACATATCCCATAACAAAAACATAATATATCAATATAGTTTTCTAAAACATTTACAAGATTATCATTTCTTATACAACATTCCATCATAAACATTATAACTATTACAACAGTAAAAATCTTAATAATAATTTCTACTCATATATACAAGGTTGGAAAATACACTGCTTCACTGAACTAAATTCATATTCAAACATACACATGATTTTTCAAAATACATACAAGTAGTATAGATGAAAATAAGGTTTAGATAACATCTTACAGCCCAAAGCATACATATAGAATAAATTAATCTTGGTAACCTCAACTCCAAGTTCAACCTTAACATGAGCAAAGCACGAGCAATCACCGATCACAAGAAAAGCTCTACATTATCAATGTAGATACCAATCAACCACAAGCAATAATAAAATAAATAAGTTATACACTTCAACTCCAAAAAACCCAATTTCCTCTACAACCATTATCCTTAATAATCCTTAACCTCAACAATCAAATGTCATAAATCACTTCTCATGAGCCCAAATCAATTATTAAAATCCTTAGATAACCTTTACACCATCAACTTACATCAATCACTCAATTTTATAAATTAAAATTTCATCTCCACACACCTATAGTCATAAAATCATCAATACTAGTTAGAACTGACGAACAACTTGTTCTTACCTATTAAACCTTTTTCATGGGATCACCAATCACAAAGGTTGCGTTGCTATCCCTGTCAATTAGTAGTTGGCTTTAGTTCCATTCCCCTCGACTAATTTATTTTATCCCGTAGGGTTTTATTAACGGCCGATAGGTCTATTATTGACCTCACCAAATCGATTGAGATAACTTCACCACAATTCTTAAGCTAGCTTTATCATATCATATCTCAAATGATTTTCACTTACATCATTTTTTTTTCTACAATGGCTATTACCATTTGACAATCACAGATCATCGAAGCTACATGTTAGTTTCTTACCAACATATTTGCTAAGAGGTTTTCAACCTTCTTAGCATTCCATTCATATCCAGAGTAATGAACTTTGACTCACATAATATTTTATTTTCATCACCACTAAAGGTCAATGATAACTAGTGGATTTTCACATATTGACTGAATTTTAGTTAACATCTGTGTACACACATCAATACAACGGGAATCCACGATACATGATGCCATCATTTATTACATCCCTTAATTATTTCTTTCTCTTCATGAGAGTTTACATGTGCTCAATCTCCACACATCATCTGTTATGTTACAGGATTAATATTTATCAGTGCTACAAATTCTCAACAATTTGTGCATATATTGATTGAGCTCTAAAATCATTTCAAGTAGCATATTAACATCATAAAAAATATTCACATGTTAATTCTTAAAACCAATCATCAAGTACATTTCTCATGTGCCATTATTATTCCTTTATGATCTCAATGCTCCAAATCATATTTTTTTATTCACTCATGATTTCAATTTCAAATTAAATATGAAGTCTCATAATATCATACATGACCATGTATGCTATGTACATTAAAATTCAATATGTGTTCACAATAATCATGCATGCTTATATCAAGATAAGTACATATCCACAAATCATTAAAATCACAAATATATACACCATAAAAATGACTAGATTTTTCATGATATAATTATTTCAATGCTTGTTTCAAGCCATAGATAGTTTAATAGCAAATAACATAACACATGTCGCATGGCAATTTATAATTTTATGAAATATTTTCTTCTACCAAAATAATAATAACATATTTTTCTTTCAAGGTACCACAAGCCATATCATTTAAATATTTTATAATAAATAAAATTATAATTAAATTAGAATCTCACATAATATATTTATAAAGATTCACACTTTATAAAACTACATAATCATATGGTTGTCTATTACAACAAGAGGTTATACCAATTTAATCTTCCATTCTAATTAAATGAGAATGTCTCAAACATTGTCATTTATTTCACATAAAAAATTTCCTTTTCACAGAAAATAACAAAGCCTCAATTTAATATATATATTTAATAATATTCTGTCCTCACACAGAATTTTCTACATAAATTTCTAAATATTTAATTATTTTAAATACCAATATTTAATAACATTCAAACGTATTTAAACATGTGAAACCAATGCCACAAATTCTCTTTGAAAATTTCAAATGATCATATTATAAAAATCACCGAAATATAAACATAATTTGCAGCATTAAAAATCTATGATTTTCAAGATTAAAATGAATTGATATGGTATATCAAAATAAATCACACATCGTGTAATTAATTATTTCTATTCATTGATCATGGTAAAAAATCCTTTTGATAAATTAAATAGTGGCAAAGATATTCACAAATATCACCAAATTTATAAAAAAAAAAAATTTTCAATTTCCAACTATTTTCACGTTAAACACAACAAATCCCAAAATTTATTCATCCATAATAGGATATTCGCAAAATTGTAGGATAGGTAATAGGGAATTAGCAACTATTAAACAAAATAAATATTCATGGACGTTAAACCCTCCACATAAATATATTTAATTTCTGCAACTAGAAACCAAATAATAAAATAACAAGCATGAACCCAATAATGATCTTATTATCATCAAAATTTCATCTCCATACGATAACTAATTTAATTCAAAATATTCACTAATCAAAAACAATAAAATCTCCCGATGAAACCAAGGGCTTATTACTTGAGGAAAGGAAAAACGTTTGCCTCATAAATCAGAAGATATATATTATCTTCAATTTATTAATTTAATATTTGTCAAATCGTCATTAAAATAAGGAGAGCTAATAGGAGATTTATTAACTTCCGATCCCTATTAATCAAAACTAATATTTTATTGACAACAAAGCCTCCAACTAAAATAAATTTACCATCATAAAAATCTCATATTAGCATAAATAATTAAATAACATATTGATTTTTATGGGCACATCAATACCCAAAAATCTCACATCAAATATTGAAAGTTATAACCACATTATTAAATATTTTAATATATGCCCACCAATTATTCTCAATCAACGTGTACCTGGGTAAAGATCAGAAGTTAATAATGGTAACTCCAATATGTCTCTTCTTCTTCTTCATCGTCTTCTCATACAGTAGCAAAGACAATTTCTCTTTCTAATCATACTTGCAGACTTCTTTTCTACCTCTTACATATGTTTGCAAGGATCACAATACCTTCAAAATCTCTTTACCATAGAGATTAAAATAGTCTGGTTGAAGGAGAAATTGGATATTCGTCTATTACAGTATTCATCATGGTCTACCTTAATCATAGGCTTATTTTAATATATTTTCATCAGATACAACAAGACCCAATTCTCACTCCCTCCGTTCTCAACTATTGTCATAGGACCAACACGTTTTCCTTTTGTGCTTACGCACTCAGCCTTGTTTCCTTTAATTGTCTTCTTCAAGAACCTGTACAGGTTGAAAACCTATTGCTCTAAATTTCTTTCGCATTGGAATTTAGTCGCATGAAATAGGTTTACCACTTTCTTTCAGGAGCCTTTGATTTTAATTTATTGTAGATATTTATATAATTCTATGATCCAAATAAATAATCTCGGACCCAAGATTCAAGAATCGTCAACTTAAACACAATAAACAGTGATGCACCCCCAATTCCTCTAAAGTGACATCCATAATATCAGTTAAAGGGACAAAAAAGATTCGGAACTTCCTCACTTGAAAACAAGGGCAAATGCATACAGTAACCATCAAATTCGAAAACCAGGATGAGCAAGGCACAAAATAAGAAGAGAACAAACGAGGACACCGATGGGCGAATGCCCAAGAAGGGAGGTTTCAACTGATTAAAACTAAATTCATTAAAGGAAAAAACACCTCCGTAGAAATAATTCATAAAACTTTAATATCTTTTAAAATTCTCACATTGAAGAATATTCAGATCTTAACTTATCAATAGTTTCCTTAGGGAGAGAAATAAATATAAGGAGGCAGAAGTTAGAATTAAAACTGATCTGATTTCCTTCTAATCAATCAAACCAATTGTGGAATGCTCATCATAATGCACTTCCAATATAAGCACGAAAAATATCTCTTAAGATTGTAGGTAAAATCTGTAAAGAAATAAGAAAATATTTGATTCGAGTCGTGTCCGAGGATATTGTCTTTAAGAGATATTCTGTAGCCCCCTCAGTAAATAAGAAGCGGTATCTCCCCAAAATTAAACGAACCCTTCTTGTTAGGATACAGGGCGGTAGAACTGGAAAAAGATAAAGTAACTCAGTGAGAGATTACCGAGGTTTCTATTTTCTCTCTTCTAAACGGTGTCATGGTTGGGGTATTTATAAACAATGAATTAATACATTGAAGTGGTGCCTCTTGAAGACTACACCTTTTCAATTAGAAAGTCATAACTATCTGTTAAATTTATGAACCATGTTGATTCATAAACCAACATAAATCCCTTGATTCATAAAAACATGACTTCTCAAAATGCATCTCTTCATTTAAATATATTCCATAATATTAGAGAGACTCTTTCTTTAATACACTTATATACAATATTTACAACAACATGAGCATAAATCAATCATCAAACAATTCTTTAAACCTCCACATAATTAAAATCATATCAAACCCTAATTCAAATATCAAATGCTAACTCATAATTTAATATAACTCAAAATCCAACAAAACTAAACCTATTAAAATTTCAATAATACCTCCAATATCTCAAATAAATTGTTTAACCCAAATTTAATCAGCCAAAATCATCCTAAAAGTATAATTTATGATCCGCTTTAAAAGAAATTCATTATAAAATCATAAGACAACCAAATAATAAATCCACCAATTAAAATTAGCTATTAGCTGTCTAGCTTTACCACAAGCGTACGGGTCACACATAACATAAAAAGATTGTTCCTATGAGGACTAAGGGGAAAAAAATTGAGCTAGTTATAGCAATTATATTCTTAATCAGGCTGAGCAAATTTTTTGTTTTTGTTTTAAGAAATCCAAGGAAATAAGGAAAACAAACTGGATTTAACTTTACGAGTATTAAAAAATTAGGATTATCTATCTCTTTTTATTTCATGAACTAGTTAATTTACTCTCAATAAGCAATAAACCGAAGATATGTATTTGTCTGAGATTCAAAGACATTTGATAATGCTCTCTCAAGTCAAAACCAAATATTTATCCTAATAAACTAATCAATCTCTTGTATTTATTTATAAAGGCTAACTTTAAACACCAATCTTAATCTCACACTGCTAGGTTAGTAACTATATATTTATGATACTAACAAACCATCCGTTTAAATACCCAAACTTCAAATCTAACATGATTTTATTCAAGTTCTACGCTTAAACTACCTTTCTTGAGAGTAATTTAAATGACTAAGACAACTAAATGATGATCAGGCATTCAGAGGCATTAAGAGCAAGATAAAATAACACAAAAACTTCATTTGATACAAAAAGAGAATAAATAAATAGTTCAATCCATAAATAAGTTCGGAAAATTCCTAGAATAAGAAAATTAACTAGCCATGTTCATTAAAATCAAAATCGAAGTGTAACAGTAGTAATTCATTACTAATTTCATAATCACAAGGGTGTAGGTTCTTGAAGCTTAGTCATGTTTGTAATATCCCAATTTTTGATTAAGGGCTAATGACAATTTTGAGAATGATTGGTGAATTAAATATGAATTTTTATGTGTTTTGTGGTAATTTTAATTAATATGCCATAATTGGTAGAAAAATTGAAAGAATGGAATTGTTGGCCATAAATTAGTAATTAATGAAGAAATTAATTACTAACTGTGGGAGAAATGAGAAATGTAATTAAAATAGCTAATGGAGGGATTAGAGTAGCTAATTGGGTATTGCTTTATGAGAGCCAATAATAAAATGACAAGTGGCAAAAGCTCATGATAATAGTTGTTGAGGGAAAGTCAAATTGAGATTAGAAAATTAATTTCTCTCTTTCTCCCCTCCCATATTTCACTGCACAAGGGGTAAGGAGGCATGGGCTTCATCATTTCTCCTTCTTCAACACTCATCTCTCTCATTCTCTCTCCCATTTTTCATGCAACCATGGAAGCTCAAAGAGAAGGAAGAGCTTTTGTTTAAGGTGAGTTATTTGACCCTCTGAATGACCTCCATTGCTCAAACTCATTTCTTTAAAGTTGTTCCTTGAGTTAAGAGCTACATTTCTATGGTTATAGTTTGTCATTTGGTGTTGGTTTGAGACTTCAAGAAATTGTGGAGGTTGGAGAATCAAGAAGCTCCTTTGAGAAAGTTGTTAAGGTGAGTTTGAGAGACCTTTCTATATAAGTTTTGAGCCAAATGCTTTAGCTTGGAAATTCTAGAAATTTGGCTTGAAATTTCAAAAATTAGGGTCTTGTGGTGTTTGAATTGTTGTTGTCATGGATATGATGCTTTGAGATGTATCTTGTGTAGATAGAATTTGATTGAAGCTTAAATGTAAGGTTTGACACCTTTGTGTTGGTTTTGTGCATCGGGCAAAAGCAGGGCATATAATTGGGTTGTGATTTTGGTCATTTTGAGGTTACCATTATTTTCCTTATGAGAAATTTTATGGGAATAGGTTTGGTTATTAATTTTGGAGTCATTGGACACTTTGGTAGAAAACTGGAAATCTGTCAAGTGTGAACTCTATTCTGGGCAGTCATTTTGCACGAAAGTTTTGAATGACCAAATGGTGTTGAAAAATTCTGAAACTTTTTAGTCTTAAATTTCACATCCCAAGCTTCAAAAGGGATATATAATTTATGTCATTTCGTTTTGTTAACTGAGAGTTATGCTTTGCCAAAGTTTGAGACAAAAAATGGACTCTGTTTTGGAGTAGTGTTGAGTTTTGGGTAATTCTGGGATTTTTTGGTGATTTCTAGTTATGGTCCATATTTTTCTAGTAAAAAGGACTTCAATACCTTTCATTTTTCTTTGGAATCACCTCGTTTCAATTTTTCTAGAATTAGTTATGAATTTTAGAAGTTCAGCTAAGAATTAGGGAATTTCTTGGCCGCGGCCCAAGGTGGCTGGCCACAGCCCAAACCTTTCTGTTCTGATTATGGCCGAGGTCAGTGACCTTCTAACCATATTTTGGCTGCGGCCCAAGGGAGGGCTGGCCGTGGCCAACCCCTGTGTTCCAACACTTTGAGGTTTTGAAAGGAGATATCTAACCTATTGTTTCCTAACCTTTTAGAGCTTTTATTAGAGGCATTTATGGCCTCTTAAGGGTTAATTATGATAACCAAATTTAAGTGTTATAAAGTAAATTAAGTCTTGGAATAGAGTATAACTCTTCGCCCTTAATCATGATTCTAGGATTTGACATTTGCCCTACTCAGGAGAGACCGGTGTCAGAATACACTTGGAAGGACCAAGGTAGTGACTCTTCTCTCAGGTTGTGTATGATGTTTTGGTATGTATAACTTATCATTCAGCTGTGTGAACTGCATATGCCATGGTCCATTACGGCGTGAACACTTCAGCGTGAGCCATTTAGGGATTGACGCTGGTCATCTCTAGTTCTGCCGTTGAACTGCCGTCATAATCGACATGGATCTTTGTGAATCCAGCCCATGAGGCGGCATTTGTGAATCCATCCGTGGGCTGTGTGTTGATCTTGCCAATGTGGCTTGTGTATGAAATGCTTTATATGAATCCCAGCTGTAGTGAAATATATTGTGTGGATTGTGTTGTGCAATGCAGTGTGAGCAATTTCGCATGAGCAAACGCAAGGGTGACATGAGTCATACATGCCTTTGCCGTTGTAACTGCCATTGTAGTTGCAATGTGTGTGTGATGATTTGCTTTCATGCCTTATTATTGTGCATACTATGAGTGATTTGACACTACGGGGATTTCTTAGAATCTCACTCTCCCATAAACCAAATTTTTAGACAGGGCAGAAGGATCGAAGGGAAAGCGGGTAACGAAGAGCAGATAGAGCTCCGGTTTACGAGTTTTACTTTGGTTATCATGTAAAAACCATTTGGATATATTTTTGGGAAACAATTGTATATGTTTTGGATTAATGAATAGTTTTATGTAATCCCCAAAAAAAAAGGGAAAAAGTGTATGGGCTTTGTGCCTCTGTATAATCCCTTTAGTAATTAATGGAACCCGAGTGTGTTGGGAATTTATGCTGTACTCTGATATGTATGAATGAAATCAACCTGTACAGGCCAGTTAGTATTAAAATCTGAATATGAGACCGTCATGAACATGTTTTATAAAAGTTTTTGTAAGCCATGATTTTGGTAAGTTTGATTTTGTTTAAGCCCTAAAATCATCCAAGATCTTTAATTCTACATCGATTACATGTTTATGAACTAAATCTCTGCCTAAGGGGGTTACAATGTTCTTCTTGGTCAACAACAACTCCAGCTCATATTTGCGTCTCGCTCCTTTTTTCCGTCGTTCTTGTTCTCTCTTTCTCACGGTCTGACTCTACTTATCGTCACCCAAATTCAACTCTACTTCGCGTCTCAGCCGTTGCAACTCTCTGCTTTTGCTTCCCTTTAATAGATGTATTTTAGGGCGGCCGTTTTTTGTGGGCTCCACGCGTGTCAATCCAAATTTCATAAAGATATGATATGACATATATTTTGGCCTAATCTGTTTCTTTTATGGCTTTGTTTCTCCTGATGTTTTATTTTTTCCCTTTTCTTGTGCCAAGCTTTAGCTCTTTTCAATATAATAAATATGCATATGAATATTGCCTATGTTGTACGCCCACACCGCTCCTCTTTGGCTTTCATGTTTCATCTTCTTACATGAAACCCGCAACTTTTCTGCATCTCCTTCATTTCCTCTTCCAACATTTTCTTGTTGTTTTTTATCATTTGTCATCTCCTTCTAAGCTCATATAAAATATGATCGGATATCAGTAGATTTTCTCTTAAAAATTTCTTATTAATCTATCATCAATGTAAAGATAGAAAAGTATATAAAATATAATTAAATAGATTTATCAAGTCTTCCTATATCTATATATAGTTATCTATTGTTAAAACTCAAAACTCTTCTAAAATCATAATCCTAAAATTTTCATTAATCAACGCAACATTACCCTCATTAAAAAGATAAAATTATTTAGAATAGTATTATGAAAAGAGTTTGGTAGAAAAGTGTATATTTAAATACCTATTTACCCTCAAATAATGAACCTTGAGTTGGAGAAGGAGGCACCGCCAGCAACTGCTGGACGAAATCACTCTCGCCACTGTTCAACACCTCTTAGAGTCGGCACTGTAGCTTATTAATTGGGTTTTGAGGGTATTTATATTAGCCTCATATGACTACCAACTAAAGGGCCACCTGCCCTTTAGCTTAGTTATTTTACTCTTTTTTTTTTGTTCTTCATTTTTTTTGCTGTTTCATTTTTTTTCAATTCCCCTTTCTTTCTTTGTTTTCAACATTTTTTATATTATTATTTTTTTTTACATAAATAACAATAACAATAATATAAAATACTATTATTCTTTCTACATTCTTATTCCATTTCACTAATACCATCCCATAATTATTTTTTCCCTATCATGAATCATATTTTAAATAAAACCCTTTTTGTTTCAATAATTACATGATAAATCCATTCATTATCAATAATTCTTTCTTAATTATAATTAAATCATAATAGTAAAAATTAGGATGTTGCAACTCTCCCCACCTAAATAAAATTTTGTCCCCATTACTCACAACAAGTAGTGAAAACATAAACACACAAGCATCACAAACTAGAAGTCCAACATTATACCAAAGTCCAAGGAATAATCCCCAAAATTCACATCAAGGCAGTAAACAACAATCACAACATCAAACACCAACTCACAAAACAACATCAACACAATAAAGCAACCACACAAGACATCCAAAATACAAGTCATCAACACAAACACAATCACAACATCATATAAGCTTGACCATAGCATGAAACAGCATGAATATCTGCACTATCACAACACAACGACATACCTATGCAAACAAGTTAGGGAAATCATGCCACATCATTTGACCTTCAGTTTCCCACATTGCATCACCAGGAGACACACCCTTCCATAAAACTTTTAGGAGACAAATTATTCTATTATGCAATCGTTAGTCCTTCACATCTAAGATCCTCTCTTCTTTAAAAAAACATTATTGTGATAATTCTCTAATGTCAATCTAGCCTAAAAATATTTTCCCCCCTCAAACGGTATAATGCCTCAAATCTAGCCATTTGTTTTTGTATTACTTCCTCTTTAATTCGTTATTTCCTTAACCACATTACTATGTACACCTCAAGCACTTCTAAATTTCTCATCATTTTTTTAACAGTGAGGTGCAACTGTCTACAAAATTTAATTCCTTATGTCTTCAACAACACAATTGTTCAATAGTCCCTTCCAACTTAGGTCGAACAATTTTCAATTGCTATACACTTATAAGTCATCGAAGTTCTCATTTCTCTACATTTCTTTTAACGTACTACCATACAATTTATAATTCTCTTCTTTAATAATAAGAGGGTATTCACTCACGTACTAACAAACTTCAACAACAATTTGATTGACTCACGAATTCAGTAAGATACCTTTCACCTAAAGGACCATATTTACTATATCCATTAGAAAGAGCATGATTAGACCATGTAAAAATTTCATACACCCATATTCATAATCCATTGAGAACTTAGTTTACTTAGTCAAAAATCCAAAACCTATAAACAAAGGCACATTCCCATGTGGAATTTTTCAATCCATAAGGCGTGAGATTTAACAGTCACTACTTCCATAAAGATTCTTCTTCATATAGGCTATTAAGACCACATCACCAACCACTTTATCCTTTAGAATTCATATTTTCTACTCAAAGATTGCATCATTTAGATTGCAATTACATGAATGGTGTGCAAAATCTCTTAGTTTCACATCCTCGCTCCCCTAAAAGATTATGTTATGTTGTACACATGTTGATGAGCTCAATTGCATTTGCATACATTGCAAAGAGGCTGGATGAGCTCCAATTAGACCATATATTCATGAGCAAGTCAAAAACATTATTTTCATTACAATGGATTTGTATTTAATTTTCTTATTACAAATTTATTCTTTTTCATTACAGAAAATAGTATGAAGAGCACCAGAAAGACATGTGAAGAGCACCAAGTTGAGTAGGTTTTTGTAGCTAACGCTTATGTTTTTGTATACATGTGAAGAGCATTAAATAATCTGATCTAATATATAGCTCCATGTAATTGAAAACAGGGGATGAACACATAAAGTTTGAGGTTGCAGATAGAGGTCGGCAAGCCATTCCTATAGGACTCGGAAAAAGAAAAAAGCCTTCCTTCCATATTGATTTAAAACCTTTAGTCACCTCAAGTTAAATCAAAATAAACCAAATTATGCAGTGAATGGCACAATTCGGGTCATATTCTCTTGAGGAGCCTTTTATTTAATTCTTAAGCAAAACTAAGTGACAAAAACATTAAGATGAGTTTTAAATTGATTTTTTTCTTTTAATAATGGAATATAACCTAGACTACTATTTTTGTTTTGGGTTTTTGAGAATTTATTGAGATGAGTAATGAAATTGTGAATTAAACAAATTGATGATGAATGCTTCTTGGAAAAATGGAATATAGGTTATCCTTGTTCAAAATAATTTGGGAGTTAAACTACTGACTAAGTCAAAAATCAAACCTTAACAACTCGCTAAGTCTAGTAATATTAATTAGTGATTATCCCTAGAACTCTAGCTAGATAATTACTTCTTAATACACTATTCAATACCACTTAGTGTGCAATTTAGGATTGGATTTATACAACTTATTCCTCTATGCAATGAACACCCAACTGAGATATTCAAACAAGATCAAAGTAATCATAATACTCATTCAAACTATGAAAGAATAGCACACCCACATTAAACCAAAAAGGGAATATAGAAATTTAAATCTTAAACCACATAATCCAATCTAAATCACAATTGTTCAATCCAAACTAAGATAAACAACTGGCAATCTCAGTAAATTAACCACATAACATAAAATCCTAACTCAAGAAATCGGTTACATAGTTAAATCAAAAGATTAAAACAAATAACTCCTCTGAATGTTTCTCTAGAGCTCAAACCAATCTTTCATCCCCAAGAAGCACAAAAGAATTTAGCCTCTTATAGAGTCTTTCACAGCCAAAACTCCTTTAAGACACCAAGAATCCATTGAATTGAGATAATGGAAGGAACCGATTCAAGAAGGAGAGAAATGCTGCTCTCTTTTCTGTCCAACCCTTACCGTCAGGATGGATCTCCTCTTTCGAAGGCGCTGATGAAGATAGTGATTTTTTTCCGCAGGCTCTTGATCCTTTTAATTCCTTTCTTATTTTTTTCTCGGATCTAAAATTTAGGTAGAATCCCACACAATTTGCTAAAAAAATATCTCCAAGATTATATCCCAATCAGATTCTCCAAGATTCTATATAAGAGGCGTGAAAAAAATCAGTTCTAAAGGTGAAAACGGTGACTTTCAGATATTTGGACCAAAATAGCAATTTGGGAATTCGGGGTCCTTTTCTGTAATTGTTTCTGATAGCCAAGTGGATCAGTTCCAAGGGTGATCTTCGAATTTTGGGACCTAACTGGAATATTTACAATTCAGGGTATTTTCTGTAATTTTCTCTAATATTTTCCCTTCTGAAAGTGACAGCTAATATTATAAAAAGATACCCACCTTTCTATCAGAATTCCATTATAGACACATGTAGAATTTTATTTCTGCTTCAGTCATTGTAAATCTTTACTTTTTAGTCCTTCATATCCAACTTTCTAAAATGACCTACAATTCAAATCAATATCTTATAATATCTTCATTCAAAATTCAAATTTTAAAAAAAAAAGCAATCACAAGATTATAACAAATATATCATTTTAAGATTTATTTTCACATAATCATCTTTAATTCAATTTAAGCATAATAAATGCTATTTAGCTCAAAAATTAATGATAAAATCCCTAAACATGATATTAAATATTATGATAAAATCAGGATATATCAAATTTCCCCATACTTGAACCTTTGTACTCTTGTATAAAGATTATCAATTCAAAGCCATCCAAGATGAACATCAATACAATTTAAAAATGAGCAATCTCATGGTATGAAAACAATAAATCAATTAATTAAGCTCCACAACTAGCATAAGTCATAGTGCAAAGCAATGCAAAGATATTAGTCCACTACACAATCAAATGTAATTGAAATAAGCATAAGAGAGCTCTCTAGAATATTAGTGTTTACGCTCAACTCTCCTCATTAGGGTCATCTCACTCTGGCTCACTTAACTATCACCTTACCATAGGTTTGTAACAACTCTAATATCTCTACCGCTAACAACAATAATATAATGAATCAAGAGGACTTTCATGGGTTGTAATGATGGAGAAGGCCACATGAAATAATTGAGAAAGAAATAATTGTTATGCACGTATTAAACTAATGACCCATCACTTAGCATCCAATTTACTACTTGAAGTGCATATTATATTGTCATTTATAGAGATTCCCTAGAATTGCCTTATTTGAATGAGTATTTGTTTTTTCTTTGCTCTCTCTCTCTCTCTCTGCTTTTGTTTTCGTTTTTTTCATTCATTTTTTTTCTTTCACCATTTTCTCTCCTTTTTTTTTGTTTTTTTAAAATATGTATATACATGTCAATTCAACATTCATAGAAACTAGGGGTGATAACAATTTAATTATAACAAGATAGGATGTAAGAACTACGTAAATGATATACATATGCATAACAACTCAATGATGGCTCAAAGGGGTAAACAATGGATGATTTGAAAGGTTTGTGTTTAGGTAAAAAGGGTTTAGAATCGAAGGCCTCTATCATTTCTATTACATTAATGTAAATACAGCTTTGAGAAAGAGTTGAGACAAGTTCTAGAAGATGAAAAGTTAAGAAAGCATGCACACATACAAAGAAAAAATTTAGGCTCAAATAACCTTCAAACAAGGGTTTTTCTCAAATGCTTACCAAAACACTCAACTGCATAACAAACTAACCACAAAGCATTTACTCAGCTATTTCTAATGCTAGAATTAAGAACAACAACTAATCAAAATATTGCAATTAACCATAATTAAGTTCAACTCTCAAATGCACCAATGACTTTGGACAAACTTTCATTTTCCAAAACATTGAAGAACCAAAAATCTAAATGCATTTTTTTTTCAAAACACACTCTCCCCCACACTTACTCAATGCATTGTCCAAAATGTATTCAAGGAATACAATGTAACAATCTAATTAATCTTGAATGTAAGAGAAAGTGAGGATGGCATATGACAAGAGAACTAAGGAAATATAGGGGATCTTATTGAATTTAAACACTAAACTACTAATCCTACTGTCACTACTAGGAATGTCCCTCCCCACACTTATCCCAAGCATTCATGTTCAACACATTTCACAAGTAATTATACACATGATATGAGAGATTGAGAGAGGAAAGGGACAACCTGACCTCAAGGCGGCTTGACACTATCATGGTAGAGCTTGAGGAGATGACCATTAACTTTGAATTTTGATCCGCCAACCTCATCCAGTAGCTCTACTGTTCCAAAATCATACACCTTGGTAACTATGTAAGGCCCTTCCCACTTAGTGTTAAGTTTTTCAGGTTTAAGTGCAAATTGGGCCTTGAAGCGTAGCACCTTATCACCAACTTGGAAGTATTTTCTCATGATCTTTTGGTCATGTAGCTGCTTGGTTTTCTCCTTGTAGATACGAGAGCTCTCATAAGTTTCCAATCGCATCTCCTCTAATTCCTGTAGTTGCAGCTTCCTCTCTAAGCTAGATTCTTCCATATCCATATTGCACATTTTTATAGCCCAATAAGTCTTATGCTCCAACTCTACCGGAATGTGACATGCTTTTCCATAGATAAGCCGGTAAGGAGACATCCCTATTGGTGTCTTGGATGCAGTTCGGTATGCCCATAATGCTTCTTCCAACCTTGAGCTCCAATCTTTCCTTGAAGGCTTAAACAATCTTTTCCAAAATCTACTTGACCTTTTAGTTAGATGTTTCTGCTTGCCTATTCTTCTGTGGATGATCAACAATGGACGTTTTGTTGGTAACTCTAAGTTTAGCAAGTAGGTTATTGACAACCCTATTACAAAAATGTTAGGATCGGGAGGCACAGCAGAAGAATTTTAAAAATTATCGCCGATCCTAATTGAGGATCTATCCACGGCGTTTAAATCGAGTTAGAAAGATTTGTACCTTTTCGAATTCAGGGTTTTTGATATCTAGGAGCCAACACGTCAGGTCCACTCCCTCTACCAGTATCCACATGAATGCTTTCTAACAGAGACTGCGTGCTAGCGCCTCCAATGTCTCTTAAGGTTTCCCTTGTGGCTCTGAATTATCATGCGTATATGAGTATATCTACTCTATCAAGTTTATAACCTATAAGGGCTATATTCGAATTTTCAAAATTAATCTTTATTAGTTTCAAAATTAATTAACAATTAATTATCTTGATGAGCTAATTAAATAAATTCAGTTTAAATTAAATCTGTCCAACAATTTTAATTTAGCCTATTTATTTAATTCAAATAAAGAGCCATTAGATTTAAGTTATCTTCATAAATTAAATATGAGATACAATATCTCTATCATGTTAGTTATTAACTTTAATTTATCTTAATAAATTAAATTTAAGACTAGCACAATATAATAATATCATATAATATATATATATATATAATATGCACTTCGAAAATACATATATATATATATACACACATATATATAATATTATTAACGCATTTTATATTATATATATATATATAATTCATCCACCCTAGATTAAACATTATCTCATATTGAGCCATTCTTATGTGCAACCCTGTAGGCCCTTATGGCAATGGGCCAATAACTGTATTAACCCATAAGTCGCAAGCGGCCTCTAGCAAGACATTACGACTACCCAATTCATATAAGGATCGTTAACACGATGCAACCTGTCATACAACCATGTCACGTCCCTTTTGTCACACGATATATCGGTCAAGATGAGGCATGGATAATGTCATCCTCTTATTTCTGACCATTACTTTCTCAATTCCTAAGTAGTCTGACAATAGAAATGGAAACTCCTTTCCATCGTAGTATGGCCATACATTTCTTAGACTCACTCATCGAGAGGCCCAGTAATATATCTCTACTAATGTGAGGGAAAAATTCCATCTTGATCATTCATATTCCTCTGCATGAAAAACTACCAAGCCCAATCATAGCCTTTATCATCACCTGGTTAAAAGTGACTTTTGACTAATTCAAAGCTTAGCAACTCTCATGTAGGAATCCATGATAACCTCAGGTCAAGGGTATTGTGACGTGGTTATACATAAGAAAAGATTATAACTTGATCCATGTAGCTTTCTCATAGTGGGTCAGTCCAATACCTTGTACTCTTACAAGTGCCTAAGACTTTGATTCGTATCTCCATATCTTATCAAAGTCATACTGGTCTTGTTTCATCTCTGCTCCTGCATAGATGACCGACCAGGGATATTTTAGGACAATCTTTATGATTTATCCAAGGATACAATTATCATAGTTAACATGCAAATAATATGATAACAGAATGGAGAAATTTCATTAAATTAATAATGTTCAAAGTACAATGATTGGCCCTTTGGGGACAATTTCCAACAAAAAATGGGTACCTCTATCACTTACAATAGCCATTGGCACTCCAAATCTGTAAAAGATGTTAGTCTTAAGAAACTTAGAGACCGTTTGAGCGTCATCTTTTCTAGTAGGAATGACTTCTACCCACCCAGAGAGGTAATTTACAGCTAACAAGATATAGGTAAACCTAGATTATGGTGGAAAAGGGCCCATAAATTTTTTGCCACATACATCAAATACCTCACAAAAAAGCATGGGTTGTTGTAGCATCTCGTGCCGTTTACCTAAACCCCCAAACTGTTGGCATTGATCACATGCCTTACAATATAAATATGCGTATTTAAATAGGGCAGGCTAGTAAAACCCAACATCTAACACTTTTCTAAAGGTCTTGTTAGCGCTAAAGTGTCCACCACATATCATTGAATGGCAAGCAGAAAGGATGGAATGGAATTCTTCCTCAGGCACACATCTTTAAATTATCTGATCGTTGCATATTCTCCACAGGTGTGGTTCATCCCAAACATAATATTGGGCTTCTCGCTTTAATTTCTTCACTTGAAACGGAGACAAATGTGTAGGAATCAATCCTAATACTAAATAATTAACTAAGTCAGCAAACCATGGTTCTTTTAATTCCACAACACACAAAGCAATGTCAAGAAAATCATCACAAACAAATCAGAACAATCAACTCCCTTTGTATCTTTAGGAAGACGACTGAGGTGATCCGCTACATGATTTTCTGCTCTGGCTCGATCCTTGATCTCAATGTCAAATTCCTGCATAAGAAGAGCCCAGAAAATCAGTCTTGGCTTAGACTGTGGCTTTTTGAACAAGTACCTGACAACTGTATGGTCTGAGAAGACAACAAATTTAGAGTTGAGTATATATGATTAAATTTATCCAAGGCGAACATAATTGTAAACAACTCTTTCTTAGTAGTTGTGTAATTAATCTGAGTATTGTCTAATGTTTTGGAGGCATAAGCTATGACCTTGGAGACCTTGCTATCTCTTTGGCGAAGCATTGCTCCAACAACACTATTGGACGTATCACAAGACAACTCAAATGCAAGTTCCCAATTAGAAGGAGCCAAAATAGGAGGAGTGACTAATCTATGTTGCAACTCATCAAATGCTAGCTTGCACTTATTGTAACCCCCGTGCCAGATCAAAGCTGAGATTAAGCTTTTAAATATGTTTAATAATTGAATAAGAGATCCGGGGTAATTTAAAACTTTTTACAATATTTGTACAAATGGATCTCCATTCATTTCAAATAAAAGCAATAGGCCTGTTCGGTCAGTCACATATACAATACCAAAGTACCGTTTCAATTCCCGACATACACCCGGGATAATAACATTAATCCAAAGGTTTATACAAGGCATCATTGCCTATCTCAGTATCCATACCGAGGATTACATAAAACTATAATGCTATGATCTATTTAGTATATATACATTTATCCAAAATGATAACCAGTTCAGTATAAACTAAAATATCTAACTAAGACTACCGCTGACAGTCCTAATCGTCCTTGCCCACTTGCTTGTTCTTCGATCCACTTGCCCTGTCTAAAAATGTTATTTGGAAAGAATGAGATTCTAGAGAATCCCAGTAGCAATAATTTACAAATATGATGCATATATACAAAGCAAGTAAACAAATATCACAATGCAGCAATCAATATTCGAGGCCGGGCACACTGCCACATCCCCTTCACTGTATGTAAGGTCGGGCTTTCACCACATCCCCTTATTGTATCTATATTCAAGGCCGGGCTTTTGCCACATCCTATCAACTGTATCTGTATTTGAAATCGGGCTTACGCCATGTTCCCTTTACTATATCGGTATTCAAGGCTGGGCTTTCGCTATGTGCTATCAACTATATCTATATTCGAGATCAGGCTTATGCCACGTTCCCTTCATTGTATCGGAATTCAAGGCCGGGCTTTCGCCACGTCCCCTCACTGTGTTCAATGACTAATACATACAAGCAATGCAATATATATGATATAGGATAAAGTGTCACTACCTTTGTCTTTCCGTTCTTGAGCATGCACAGGCCTTCTACGCTCCAGGAAAATATCGAATCTTAAAGTTATAATTAAGGATGATTCATTACCACTTATTCCAATACTCAATAACTTCACAATACTTAATTTGGTTATCATTACTGTCTCTTTAACACTCATATATGCCTCTAACAAAAGCCCTAAAGGGTTGGAAGAACTACCCCAGGGATCCCCTTTTGGAAGCACAAACACTGACGTTTTTCACTGATTCACTCGAGTGAAGATAGTCTTACTCGAGTGATGGTACGGTCTGTGCTCGGGTACCAGGGAGTGAAGGGTAGCGAGTGAGCACCCGAGAGCACGAGAACTTTTCAGAGACAAGAGCACTCGAGCAGACTGGACTTCACTCTAGTGAAAGCCAAATGCTTCACTCGAGCACTAGCGAGTGGAGTCCAGGAAGTGAGAACCCAAGAGCAAACATAAATTTCAAAGGAAAGGGGTCACTCAAGCACTGGCCTTTGTACTCGAGTGAGACGGAATGCTCGCGAGTGTAAGGGTATACTCTTGCACTTTTGCAGAAGTTAAACACCAAAATTGAAGGGAAAATGAAGAATTACACTGACTCACTCGAGTGGGATCCAATCTAGCCTCTTCATTATAAGACAAAGTAGTAGAAATAATTACAAGTAGTTTATCATCATGCTCAAGGAATGCATACTTAAAATTAAGAGGAAAAGGTTTCAATTCAAGGATAGGGGGGTTGAACAGTAGAAGGGATTAGTTCAGGGGGTTGAAAAGAGTATAGAGAACTTCCTTTTGCAACCTCAGGTGGTTGGTGTGCATTAAACTCCTTTGCATTCATATCTTGCTCCATGACCTTCCCAAGTGTTGAGTCAACTTGAGGTTGACTAATAGCAGCAACAAACTTGGGTTTATCATCCTTCATACCTGCATCATAACTAGAGAGAATATCCTATAAATATTTTAAGGTATCAGGAGAAATAATATATTTAGGATTAGTGGCAAGAGAATAAGTCTCTTTAAGCCCATTATTCTTAGACAAAGGTTGTTGCTGTTATGGATCAAGTCCATGAGAGGGTAGAACGACTAGAAGGAAGCTCTCTTTGTCTTCTTGGTTATGAGAGCTATTGCAGTCACTTTCAACTATATTCTCATCTTCTATCTTATTATAAGTATTTGCACACTCAAGAAGCAAAACTTTTTCCAAACCAGAATCACTTGCAAAAGTGGGGTTAGTATCATTAGAAGAAAAAGTGTAAACTTGTGAAGCAAAAAGAGTGCAACTGATATCAAAATCAGGGTAAGTCACGTCGCTAAAACAAGCATCAGACAGAGAATGTATAGAAAGTAGAGATGAAAAATATGCATCATAAGCAGCTATGTCATCATCAAGCTCAAAAGAATCATGTTTAGCATGCATATGGAAATAGTAATCATCATGCAAGCTTAATTCATAATCATCTTTAGCATCCTTAATGGCCAAATCAATAGCATTAACACTTAACAAGGAATAATCCTCATAAGGGTTTTTTATGGCCTCATACATATTAAAATAGATTTTATGATCCCCAAACTCCATGGTTATTGCACCTTCCTTCATATCTATGATGGTGTTTGCTGTTCAAAGAAAGGGCTTGCCTAGAATGAGGGTTGAATCACGAGTTAATTCGCTAGACACATCTAGGACATAAAAGTTAGCGGGGAACACAAGATCTTTCACTTTGATTAATATGTCCTCTAAGATGCCATCTGGATGCCTAATTGACCTATCAGCTAGTTGTAACACAACACTAGTGGGCTTAATAGCTTTGATTCCTATAGCAGTATAAACAGACTTAGGCATCACATTAATTGCAACCCCTAAAGCTAATAAAGCAAAAGTTATGTTAACTGGTCCTATGGTACAAGGAATGGTATATGCACCGGGGTCTTAGCATTTTATGGGAAGTTGAGGCTTAAAAATGTCTGACATATTAGAACTCAATTGGACTCTTTCATTGGCTTGAATTTTCTCTTATTTGTTCAAAGATCTTTAAGGAACTTACAATATGCAAGCATGCCCTTAATCATCTTGAGAAAAGGCATATTTACATCTAACTTACTAAAGAACTCAAACATTTCTTTTTCAGTTTTACCATCATGCAACTTCTTACTTCTAAGGTAAGCTTTAGGGAAAGAAATATTAGAAATTTTTACCTCTCTACCATTTTGCATTAAGGCTCCTTACATGCTTGAGTCACCCTTCTCACGTGTGGATCGAGCTTTCTCATTGACCTCTTCTAGAAGTGGTTGCTCCTCCACTTTAGGTTGCTCAACTTCCTTGCCATTCTTCTTCTCTAATATCTCTTTCTCTTCGATATTTTCAAAGTTACCTAATTTCATAAGGCTTAAGGGTGGAGTCTCAGCTTCTATCTCTTCGTCCATATGGTCATCACCATCTCTTGGGAAATACACCATCTTGCTACTTCTTAACTTAATGGCATTAACATATTTAGGGTTGATCATAGTGGTAGTAGGTAAACCACCCCCATTCTTAGCTTGCAAGTCATTAATAGTGTTGGAGACTTGAGTTAAGTGAGATTGCACCATGTTATTCTTCATTTCCAACTCCTCCAACTTCTTGCCGATGTTTACCATTGAGTTAATGTCAGTTCTCTAACATTTCGCATCTGTTGTAGGATTGTGGCAATAGAGGAGAATTGACTATCATTTAAAGCTTTATCTTCCTTCATCCGATTGTCCATATTAGCAAGTTGAGCAGCCATACTCTTCAACAGTTGGTTGGTTTCATCACTCTTAGGTTGGGAAACTGAATTATCTTGGAGTGGAATGACCATCTTTGAAGATTCTTGAAACTAGCTAGAAGAAGCACCAGGTCCAATATTCCCTTGTTGAAAAAGATTTTTTCTTCTATTATCATTGTCTCTCTAACTAAATTTAGGATTTTGCCTCTACCCTTTATTATATGTATTTGAGTAGAGGTCCCATTTGGGATTGTTAGGGCGACCTTAATACATGATAAAGACCTGTTCATAATGAGATGGACAATTGTAAGAGATGTGCATAGATGAGCCACAAAGATCACAACTTGGGGCTGCCAATTCCTTACAATCAAGTTGACTTCTTCTTGAAGGGATGGTTTAGAAGCAATCCGATCTAACTTTGTCATCAAAGCAAAAATTTGAGTGGTGAAGGTGTCAAGCTGAGGAATGTGTAGATGTGAAGAGTTAACATGATAAACTCCTCTAGCATTCCTTCTTTGTTCCCCATAGGTTTGCTTAGCTAGGGCCATTTTCTTGATCAATTCCCAAGTTTCAGGAGAAGTAAAATCAATGATAGCACCACCAGTAGCTGTGTCAATCTTATCTTGATCTTTCTCCTTCAAACTGTCATAGAAAGTTTGAGCTAACTGCTCATCAAGAATCTGGTGATGTGGGCACCAAGCCAAGAGATATTGAAAATGGTTCCAATACTCATACAAAGTCTCATATGGATCTTTGAGAATTGAATTGATCTCCTTTCTCATAGCAGAAGTTCAAGATGCAAGAAAGTACTTCTCAAGAAAAGCTTTCTGCAAGTTTTGCCAACTTTGATATGCATCAACTACATGTCTTAGTAAGCTCATGTACCATTCCTTTGCCTTGCCTTCCAATGAGTGGTGAAAGACTTTCCACATGACGTCCTCTATAGAAGCTCCAACCGGCTTCATACTGGAACAATTCAAGTAGAGCTCCCTTAAATGTAGATACGGATCCTCTGTAGACAAACCATGAACTTAGGTAGTGAATTGATCAATAAACCTTTAATTTCAAAATCAGCATGCATGTTAGGTCCAGCATTAGCAAGATGATTTAAATCAATGCAAGAAGTAGTGACTTCCCTAATTGTTCTTCTATGTGGAATACCATTATTTTCCTCTTCATCCTCATTATGGTTCTCCATATCTAAATTCTGATTAAATGGATCACCTATGTCAGAATGAAGTTCCCTAAAGGCACTAGGTTCAGCAGATATGTGATGTCCTAAGGGAATTTTACTAGTACCCCTTATTCCTTTTCCTTTACTTTTTTTCAGTTGTTCCCTAAGCAGTTTTAAAGTTATGTCAAGATCAAAATCACTAGGTACAACTTTTTTACCTCGGGGAATGCACACAAAATTCAACCACAATGTGCAAAATGTATGATATGTGATGCAAATGCAAACTAAGACCTATATAATGAATGAATGCAAGAAACTATAATTAGCTAACTAGAAGGCACACAAAAGATTAATCCAGTTAATAATTTTTTTTATTGACACTTAGTTAAACAAGGAGTCAAATAAATTGACTTCTCAGCAATAGTGCCATTGATTTAGGACCTTTAGTTGCCTCGGGTTAAATCAAAATAAACTAAATTATGCAGTGAAGGGCATAACTCGGGTTGTGTTCTCTTGAGGAGCCTTTTATTTAATTTCCAAAAAAAACTAAGTGACAAAAACATTAAGATGGGTTTTAAATTGAATTTTTTTCTTTTAATAATGGAAAATAACCTAGACTACTATTTTTTTTGGGTTTTTGAGAATTTGTTGATATGATTAATGAAATTGTGAATTAAACAAATTAATGATGAATGCTTCTTGGAAAAATGGAATATAGGTTATCATTGCTCAAAATAATTTGGGAGTTAAACTACTCACTAAGTCAAAAATCAAACCTTAACAACTCGCTAAGTCTAGTAATATTAATTAGTGATTATCCCTAGAACTCTAGCTAGATAATTACTTCTTAATACACTATTCAATACCACTTAGTGTGCAATTTAGGATTAGATTTATGCAACTTATTCCTCTATACAATAAACACCCAACTGAGATATTCAAACAAGATCAAAGTAATCATAATACTCATTCAAACTATGAAAGAATAGCACATCCACATTAAACCAAAAAGGGAATATAGAAATTTAAATCTTAAACCACATAATCCAATCTAAATCACAATTGTTCAATCCAAACTAAGATAAACAACTCGCAATCTCAGTAAATTAACCACATAACATAAAATCCTAACTCAGAAAATCCGTTACATAGTTAAATCAAAAGATTAAAAAAAATAACTCTCCTGAATGTTTCTCTAGAGCTCAAACCAATCTTCCATCCCCAAGAAGCACAAAAGAATTTAGCCTCTTATGGAGTCTATCACGGCCAAAACTCTTTTAAGGCACCAAGAATCCATTGAATTGAGATAATGGAAGGAACCGATTAGAGAAGGAGAGAGATGCTGCTTTCTTCAATGGTGTTCTCTTTTCTGTCCAACCCTTACCGTTAGGATGGATCTCCTCTTTCGAAGGCGCTGATGAAGATAGTGATTTTTTTCCGTAGGTTCTTGATCCTTTTAATTCCTTTCTTATTTTTTTCTAGGATCTGAAATTTAGGTAGAATCCCATATAATTTGCGGAAAAATCTCTCCAAGATTATATCCCAATCAGATTCTCCAAGATTCTATATAAGAGGCATGAAAAAAATCAGTTCCAGGGGTGATATTTAGATTTTGGGACCTAACTAGAATATTTACAATTTGGGGTATATTCTATAGTTTTCTTTGATATTTTCCCTTCTGAAAGTGACAGCTAATATTATAAAAAGATACCCTCCTTTCTGTCAGAATTCCCTTATAGCCACATGCAAAATTTTATTTTTGTTTCAGTCATTGTAAATCTTTACTTTTTAGTCCTTCATATCCAACTTTCTAAAATAACCTACAATTCAAATCAATATCTTATAATATCTTTATTCAAAATTCAAATTTAAAAAAAAAAAAAGCAATCACAAGATTGTAACAAATATATCATTTTAAGATTTATTTTCACATAATCATCTTTAATTCCATTTAACCATAATAAATGCTATTTAGCTCAAAAATTAATGATAAAATCCCTAATATGATATTAAATATTATGATAAAATTGAGATATATCACACATGTATAAATATGATATTCTTATTTTGCTTGCTTAATATTCAATTAACATATGTGCATATATGCAAATTTTTGTTCATGAAATTTGTCGTGGTTGGAATTGTGAAACTTGTGATAATGGCAATAATGCAATTTCCTTGCATCATTTTCATTATGGTAAGTTTCACAAATATAATCTTCAAGTATTCTTTTTTTTTGTTTTTTTTTTGCCATTCAATCTTCACGTATTATGTGGACAAAAGTTTGCATATACATATATTAATTTTTGTCCATGAAATTCATCATTGTTAGGATTGTGAAACTTGTGATAATGACAATAAAACAATTTCATTGTATCATTTTCATTATGGTAAGTTTCACAAATCCAATCTTCACAAATTCTATGGACAAAAGTTTGCATATACGTATATTAATTGAATCTTGTTTGCCAGCATTTGTTCTTGTCAAGTTTTTTCTTTTGGATGCCCCCTCCTGGAAAGGACTTAGAATTAGGTGCGAGTGTCATTGTAATTTTAACCTCGACTTGTGTGGGTAGTGTTGATGCCTACTTTATATCGCGGGTCATTCTTATAGTCGATTGTTGCAACCTTTGGATTGGGTGCTAAGTTTACTAACCTTATCTTTTGAGGTCTAGAAGAGTCAAAATGCATAAATATGGTAACCTAGCAGTTAATCCATGGGTAGCTACATTCAACTGTAAGGATGCTTATAATATGAGTTATGCGCCAACAACATGTAGATGTCGTGGAATCCACTAAATCCAACATTCAAAAATCATCTAATTACTTTGGAGGTGGGGAAAATGCAAGCAAAAATAAAAAATAAGAATAAACCTTGAAAAAACAAATGCCGGAATTAAGATTAAATAATTATCTAATAAATATATACCTTAGATTCATGATTATTAGTTATAATTATTTTTTATGTCAATTGCATTTTTTATTTTAGGGCTGTTTGTAGAATTTATATTGCATAATATAGCTTTTAGGTATAATAATATTCAACTGGGCTTCTATGAAACAAAGTAAAATATAAATTTAAAAAAAAAAAAAGAACCCACTTTTTAGACCTAGTCTAAAGAGTGAGCATTTTTTTATTATAAATTGAAACTTTTTAACATCAGTCTTTTAAACAACTAATCTAAAAAAGTAAATTTTAGGACTGGTTGTAGGTCCGGTCTTAATAAGGATAACCTTTCTAAACCGGTTGTTACATGACTGAACCTAAATCCAATTTTAAAAGTAAATTTCAACCTATCTTAAAACTCTTTTTTTTAGCAAGGTAGAATGGAACTCCATATGGTTATATTTATTAAATGAACATGGTAGTTATATTCATAGGAGAATGACAGTAAGGTCCCAATGACCAAAGAAAATATCAATAAAATTTATGTGAAAAGAAATAACAACTCATTTTATATTATAAAGCACATTTAACGAGTTGTTATTTCTTTTCACAATGAATTTTTACTTTTATTCTCTCTGTATTCATTTCATGTGACTAAAGAAATTTAATATAGGGTGACGTCACTCAATTGTGATCTCAGTATCCGTGTTTTTGAACTAACTTTCTCCTATCGAGGTTCTGTTTGATTTTTTTTTTTTTTTTTTTTTTTTTTTTTTTAAAAAAAACCTTTGTTTGGTTTGGGTGTAAGAATTGTGGCGTTGCATTACCACTCGCTCGCAATGCCATCGAGATGAACAACAAACCACCACTAAAAAAGGGTTCAAGATCGCACTTATGCGGTCTGATTTGTTCTTTACTTTCTGATTTGTAACTTCCAAGCTATGCTTGGCCGTCTCTATCTAAAAAAAAAAAAAAAAAAAAAAACCACCACTAAAAAAGGAATCCGAGTAGAAACGAGAAAGCCCAGCGGCAAAATATGATCAAAACAGCAAGAAATCATTGATTGGTGAGATAGCAGCAAGAAAGCACCACCTTAAGTTCGGAGAGAAAAAATCTCTCCCCAAGGTCACAGATATATCCTCAAGTTTACTTTTATTAGTAAATTGGTGTTAACAATATGTAAAAAAATAATAAAAAATAATTTAATTTAAATATATTTTAAATATGAATAATTACATTAAATCCATTAACATTTATAATTTATCATCTTCAATAAAAAAAAATTTATGAAGTTTACATATAAATCCATGTAACATGATTGAGATGAATAAGTTAATATGAGTTGATATGATTTTTTAAGGTAGAAATGTAAAACCGGCAAACTCAATAATAAACTCATAAGTTTAACCGAGTTTATGACTAGCACGAGTTTAAATGCAAGTTGATTCAATTTTATAAGTTAGAATATAAAATTGGTAAATTCGGAAAATTAATTAACGAATTTAACAAAAATGTTGGGCTCCTATTGCACTTAAAAATTCCCCCTCCCCACGAATGTTTTTTTTTTGTTTCTTTTGATAATTAAATTTTACATAAAATGAATAGTATTTTGATATTTTATGAAAAAAATTGTGCACTTTTCAGTTTTTTTAATAATTTTTTAAATATTTAATACTTGAAAAATAAAAGACAAATATCTTTTAGAGTATTAAATATTCAAAAAATTATAAAAAAAATTGAAAATTGCACTATTTTTTATTTACAAGATATTAAAATATTATTTATTTTATGGAGAATTTAATAATCATAAAAAATAAAAAAAAACATTTGAGAATGGGGAATTTTTTAGTCAAGCAGACACCCCCTACCCGGAAACTTCCTTCTTCCTCCAAATTCCACCGACTTTTTTTTCTACTCCCATTTTCTCTCAATCCACAGATTATTACCCTTTGAACAACTTGTCAATGATGTTTTCAATAGCTTGCCACTCTTTCCGCATCTCGTTTGCGTAATGCATATGGGTGTGTTTGGAATAGCGATTGTCAATTGGGCTTGTTTCAATTGGGCTTGTTGTGATATAACTTTTGATAAAAGCTAAATTATGTAATGTGATTTATGTTTGGATTAGCGATTGTCAATTGGGCTTTTGCAAAAATAAAAAATTAGGGTGTGTTTGGAACAGCGATTGTCAATTGGGCTTTTGTGATAATGATAAAAGAGAAATGTAATTAAAAATTATAAAAAATTTATAATAATTTAAGTTGGGAAATTAGACAATTAAAAAATGCACAATCTAATTAAAATAATATTACATAACCAATTGGATCACATGTTTCGTATAATTCGATCTCTAATTGAGTGACGAATTTGATTCATTTCAGAGGAAGATCGCCTGCCATAATTTGTCGTGGAAGATTGTTCAGTTACACTATTATTATCTACCAAAAATATTTTAAGGGGTTAAAAACACTCAAAAAATATTTTTTGAGTGGGTACAACTTGAAAGTGGGTAAAATTGTAATCAGTCTGATAACACACTAGGTAATTGATACAATTAGAAAAATATTTTAAGGTTTAAAAACATTCAATGTCAGAACTCATGAGAACCCGAGGTTCCGGATATGCGGGCCCCACCTCCATTGCATTTCTGTTCATTCTTGATAAGCTGGTGGGTCCCATAGAAGTTGAAGTTCATGATAATTCACATGAAAGAGAAACCTTGGTGGGTCCCACAGATTTATAAAAGCCCAATTGAAAAAGCTCAAAGCTCCTATTTGTGGCTTTTATAAAAGCTCAATTGCAAAAGCTCAAAGCTCAAAAGTCCAATCCCTAATCTAACCAACCAAACATGAAAAAAAAAATCATTGCCAGCAGTTGGGCTTTTGAAGCTCCAATTGGGCTTAAGGCCATTCAAAAGTTGCATCCAAACACACACTATATCAGACATGATTCGACGATTCGACCACGTGGCCGTTTCCTTTCCAAAACATCAATTTAGCAATAAGCAGACACAAAAAGTTTCCCTAGAACCAGAAAGCCGTCTTATTCGGCGGGCGAGCGAACAAAAGGTTGAGGCCATCGCCTCTATCTCGCGCGCCGCAGTGATTCCTTCACAAATCAAAGCCTGATTGCCCAGCCAATTTCGAACGATCACTCTGATTGTAGAACAGAGGAGAAGGAGAAGGACTTCACATTCAATCAGCTTCTCTCTCCCTCTCTGATTCCGATCCTGACCAAACGGAAGAAGGAGAAGGATTCTTTTTTTTCCGTCCTCTTATTCGACGCATTGTTGCTCGGGCGAGACTTGGGAGTCGCGTGATTAGGCAACTAAGAGTGTTTCTTTCGTTTTCTATTCGTTCATGCATTGGTTTGAAAGCGTGGAGGTTCATTCTGTGTTTATAGCTGATTTGGGCTTTTAGAACCTGAAATGAAATCGGAAATGTCCATTTACTCTCGTTACCCTCCCACCAACTTCTTTATTTATAGTTCCATTCCTGTTCATGTGATCATATGATTGTTTGTGATGGTCATGCCTTCTGTGCAAGTTGGCATTGGTTGGTCACGATAGGGAAAAGAGAAGATGGGTTTCGAAATAGCATGTCATAGCCCAGAAATCATGTGTAACTTTGGTATAATTTGGTCTACTTAATATGGCAAAATTTATCATCCATATGAATGTCATTATAAGTATTCCTATCTTTTCGACGGTATTTGTTAACCGTCGCCATTTAATGGATTTGATTTTATGTGGGCCGTTTTGCTTCTGACTTCACTGCAACCTAGTTTTGGTCTCTTAAAAACTAAAATTAGTCCTGGTTCTTTGAATATTTCCCCCACATTTGAACAAAAAAAAAAAAGCTTGCCTGACATTTTGATTAACTAAAGCAGTTATGGTGTGCTGATTGACTAACTCGAGTCGTTTGACGTTTTGTAGCAAAGAGAGAGAGTGAAAAGGTCAGGTGCCGCAACCTCTGCCAAACACAATGAGTGCTGTTCACCTCTGTCTTAATTATTCAACTTCTCAATCATCATGCAATGTCCCGGGGTTTTTCAATATAGATAGACAAAGCATATCTGCCCGAGGAAAAAAAGCTACTCGAATTAGCTGTCAGAGGGTTGTGACTGCATGTCTTAATGTGGAGGCTGAGGCACCAAATAATGCTGTGAAGTTGGGAAAGAAGACTAAGGAGGTGATTGAGTCAGAAGCGAAGTTTTTGGTTGGAACCTATGCTAGAGTTCCAGTTGTGCTTGAGAGGGGTGAAGGGTGCAAATTGTATGATGTTGAAGGCAAAGAATATTTAGATTTGAATTCGGGGATTGCAGTTAATGCACTAGGACATGGGGATGCAGACTTTTTGAAGGCCTTAAATGAGCAAGCCAAAATGCTTATTCATGTCAGCAATGTGTTCTATTCACTCCCGCAGGTATGGGCATCTGCCAGAATTGATCTGCTTGTATTTGAAACAAACTGTCTTTAGTTTCTGAGAAAGCATGGAAATAACATTAACTGCTATGAATTTTTCAAGTTGTCAAAATTGAGATATGATCCTCTAAGAAAGGAAATGTAAACCAAGAAATACTACTACTACTTGTTATTGTTTGTTATAAAATTTTCAAACTTGAATGCTTCCTCTTTGTATTCATTTACTTTATTTTAGCAGGGTATTTAGGGTTGGAGATCATATTTTGGTCAGGGTTTGAGTTGTGGAGGTGTCAAAAGTGTTAATATCATGTATTGCCCTATGCTGAGTATAAAGTGTGTAAATTGTTACTAAAGTTTGTATAGAGGTTCTGGAAGTGCTTCACTGCACTCACAATGGCAAAGTTTAAGCCAAATAGAAGGAATCATTATCACTTTTATATATGAAGAAGTTGTAGGAAATTCTATTCACATGCCATGGATAGTATGGAGCATCTCAAACTCCATGGAAATGCATAGGACCCTCTCTAGTTGATAAAAAAATTATACAGCTTTAAACTTTGCAAAGGTATGACAAGGGAAGGATTGTGAATGGCTAGAAAATTGTAAATTTGAGTGGTTGTACTTATTTGTGAATGACAACCCTAAATAACTGTTGTGACAAGTAATTTCTGAGGATTGCCATTCAGTATATTGATGCACCATTTGTGAGTGGTCTGAAATTCAGTACTTGTAAAGCGTTGGTTAACTTAGAATTGTGTGCAATGTTCATCTCTTAGAATTATAGATATAAAATAGTAAACCAAGTGAAACATCATATAATCAGTTGTACTGTCTGTCTACAAGGGGCAAAACAGCATGTTTATAATTCTTCTTGGCCCTCATTAATATATCATAGTTATGTCCTTGTTTAGGGTTTGAGATTTAGTTTTGTTACTTTGTTTATTAAGCTGTTACTCTAGTTTAGTTGAGTTTAAGTCGTGTGTTTTTTTCTTAGTACATTAATGTTTTGAACATCGTAACAAGTTCATAAGTAGCTTGGCTTTGGTGCAGGTAAAACTTGCAGAGAGACTAGTAAATTGTTCTTTTGCAGACTCTGTATTTTTTGCTAATTCGGGAACTGAAGCAAATGAAGCAGCAATTAAATTTGCAAGGAAATTTCAAAGACACACATGTGCTGATGGGAAAGAGCCAGCCACTGAGTTTATAGCTTTTAGCAATAGCTTTCATGGAAGAACATTGGGTGCACTTGCTTTGACAAGCAAAGAGCAGTACAGAGCTCCATTTGAACCTGTTATGCCTGGAGTGACTTTTCTAGAGTATGAAAATTCCCAGGCTGCAACAGACTTGATTCACCAGGGTAAGATTGCCGCAGTTTTTGTGGAACCTATCCAAGGAGAAGGGGGAATATACAGTGCTACAAAAGACTTTCTCGTGTCTCTGCGAAATGCCTGTGATGAGACTGGGGCTCTTCTCGTGTTTGATGAGGTATACATTTTGTGTTAGTCTTCTTGCATAGAAGTAATTAAATGCATTTCTTGTTAGCTAATTTTGGGGAACAGCAATATGCTTATGCAAGTCAGGTGGAATCACAAAAACGGCCTTTTCCTCAATTTAGTCTGATATTATAGTTTAACTTTCCGTTTTTCCTCTGTTGTTTCACTTCTGAGGACATAATCACTTAAATTCCCAACACCCCCCCCCCCCGGCCCAAACCAAAAAAAATTAGGGGGGGGGGGACTTAGAGCCAATTTGCATAGATTTTTGTACGACACTCATTTGATCCTATGTAAGGCCTATTTATCTAATTTGGGAGATTAATGAAGTTAAATAAATTACTTAAATATAGATTATGTAACATGATATCTCTAAAATACTTGTGTAACATTAGATTATATACCAGTCTATATGTTAGACAAATTAGTTTGGAGAAAAATCATAGATTTAAGAGAGAAAATGGAAAATGGTCTTACATACATGACCAAAATTTACTTCCAAATTAGGTTTTGTATTTAGGACCGGAAGGAGCAACTTATTTATACAATGCCATTACTTTATTTTATTTTTCGCTTGAGGAAATTGCTTGGCCGCATCATATATTTGGTTGTTCCATTTTTCTGACAGGCATTTCTGTGCAATTTTCTAGATTCAATGTGGTTTAGGCCGGTCAGGGTATCTTTGGGCCCATGAAGCTTACGAAGTCTTTCCAGATATCATGACAATTGCCAAACCTCTTGCCGGCGGTCTGCCTATTGGAGCTGCCCTGCTAACTAAGAAGGTTGCTTCAGCTATAAACTATGGTGAGCATGGAAGCACCTTTGCTGGAAATCCTTTTGTTACTGCTGCTGCTCTCTCTGTATTGGACAGAGTATCAAAACCTGATTTCCTAGCTTGTGTCTCTAAGAAAGGTTTCTTCTTCAAAGAACTTCTAAAACAGAAGTTGGGAGGAAACCGGCACGTGAGAGAAATTCGTGGTGTTGGGCTAATCATAGGAATTGACTTGGATGTTCCTGCTTTGCCTCTCGTTGATGCATGCCGAGATTCTGGTCTTCTGGTTTTGACAGCTGGAAAAGGAAATGTCATCAGGATTGTTCCTCCACTAACTATATCAGAACAAGAGCTCGAGCTTGCGGCTGACATTCTGCACCGAGCTTTGCCTGTTCTTGATGAGACCAAGCAAAACTAGGGGTAATAGATATCGCCTTCGGATTTTGCAGATTGCAATTGGTCCTTTGATTTTCTTGCATAAAGTTCTTGCTTAGTATTCAACAAATTTATAGCTATGCTGCTGTTTTTAGTATCATTTATATGAACAATATCAATATATTAATACTCCCTCAAGTCCTTCATGTGGGTAGGACCTGATTAGGGACTTATTAGGAAGTTAATGTGAGTGTTTGGATGGGTGATTTGATAGTGTTTAAGCTGCTTTTTACGTAAATTAAGACAAAACTTCTCTCATGTACTTACTTCGTATACCGTAAATCACAATTGATAAGCTGCTTTTAAGCATTTATATCGCTGTTCCAAACACACGCAATGTTGGTTATAAATGTAAGACTTATTTCATATTTCTTATCCTTTTTTATTTTCGAATTAATCCTGTTGAAATTTCCTCACAATAATAAAGTAGAAGAAGGAATAAGGGAATTAAGGAAGATGTTTTAGAAAACCATATAAAATCAACTAAATTAACTAGCATTCTTAATCTACTCAAATTAGTTAATTATGTTTTAAATTAAAGATGGGTAAGTATATAAGTATAATATATAAAAGTAGAATGGATTAGTGCTGTTTTTTTTTATCATTATTCAGTTATTATTCATTGAATCATGTGCATGACCCTGATAACGTTTTTTTTTTCTTTCTTCATTGAAAAAGCTTTCAGATTTGAAATACACTATTATTCCCCGCAAATATTTGTAAATTTGTGTGGACATAAAAATGACAATTTAGGACTTGGGAATTCTTTGTAGTCAAGGAGATATATTTTGGAATGATTTTTTTATTGCTAAGTTGCGAAATGGCACAAACTGGATTTCCTTGATTATTTCTCCATTTCTATGATTTTTTCTCAGGATTAAGTGCTCGTTTGGAATAGCTTATTTTTGGGCAATGAGTGCTTATAAATCGTGATTCACAGTATACGAAGTAAGTATGTGAGAGGTGTTTTATCTTGGCTTGCGTAATAAGAGTTTATTATCTAAAAATAAGTGATACCAAACACAAGCGTCTCACCTGCTTTGCCTTAACTTCTTTTTCCCACTACAATGTAAAGCTAAAAGGTTAAAAACAAAGTAAAACCCAAAACAAATTAAACAAATAGAAAGTTTAAAAATAAAATTTTCTCGCTTGAAGATTATAATTTTTTTAATTCCACCCTCGTATCATAATGATAGTATAATGCTGCCACGCTCACCCATTCTTTAGTATCAATTCCTTATTAATTAATACGAGAATGAACAAGAAAAGTCAGATGATTATATTTTTTTTCTCCCACAAGACATCCATAACAATCTATTTCATAAACCAGAATCCTTTGAGATTTCGTTGAACAATTTTGGTAAATTCTTCTGTCACTTCTTTGCCATATGGCATTTTCACTGTCAGGTGCATCAATACCCCTGATTACATTTAGAGCACATGTGAATGTCAATTTTTTGGGCCAAAACATAATCATTTTATTAATACCAATTACCAGGTTGATATGCTAAGGTGGGATTTAGTTTCAGTGCTCATCATGTTTAATGAGCAATTTCAAAACCAAATTGATTTGCTAAGGTGAGAATTCGGTGCTAATCATGTTTGAACACTAAAATTTCAACCATTCAAAATTAATTTGGATGATCCAGATTTATTTTTTTCACCTTTTTATTTTTTGAAAAAAAATATTTTAATGTGCACATAATCTAAAATAAAGAAACTCTCTTAACTATCATTTCGTTTCAGAAAAAAAAATTTTTATTTTAAATAAATTAGTTAAAAATTTTAAATCTAAATTGTTAAAATTATGTTTGAATGGTGTAAATCTTGCCACAACAATAAGCATTGAAACAGAAAATGGTCATCACCAAGGTGTAAATCACATCGAATTGATGAGCACTAAAATTTGGACCATCCAAAAATAATTTAGATGATATAGATTTAATTTTTTTACTTTTATCTTTTTTTTTTTGAAAAAATTATTTAAATGTGTACAAAATTTAAAATAAAGACAATTTCTTAATTATTATTATTGCACGAAATAATTTTTTCCATTTAAAAATGATTAGTTAAAAATTTTAGATTTGGACTGTTAAAGTAGTATCTTATCTTCAAAAGTCCTCAGAACAATCCACTTCTAACACCACTCAACTCACTTTTGTAATTCTTTCAGGAAACAAAATAGCCCTTTTCACAATCCTCTATCATAAAAGCTGATTTGGCTTGCACTCCATCGCAAAAGCCCCATAACCCTAATTAAAAGGATTCACCTTAATCATTACTTCACAATTCACTTCTTTTTCTTCTCATCTGTATCATGATATCATCACTATCACAGGTCCCAGCCCCTTGCCTTCCAAAACCCCTTCATAGGTCTTCTTCCAAAACTTTTTGTGGGCATTATGCTCAAATATTTGTTTTTTTGGCATTTCTTTCCTTCCATATAAGCCACACCATCCATACCATGGATGTTTCAGTGAAATTTGGATTGAATTATTTCAGTTTTTATAATCTTTATGCTCAAATATTTTTTGGCATTTCTTTCCTTCCACATAAGCCACACCACCCAAACCATGGATTCAGTTTCAGTATTCATCAAAGAGTTGAGCATTGAAATCTAGACTATCCAAAATAATTTTGGATGGTCCAGGTTTAATTATTTCACTTTTTATATTTTTTAAAAAAATATTTTAATGTGTACAGAATTTAAAATAAAAATAATCTCTTAATTATTATTTTTTTAAATATTTTTTTTATCATTTAAAAATAAGTAGTTGAAAATTTTAAATATGGGCTATTAAAAAGGCACTAGGATAGTGCAAATCTTACCGCTATAAGTCCTATGTTGAGCACCGAAATTGGCTCCTATATGCTACTACCTCTGGTCTTAAACATAAGACAAAGTTGATTTTTTTTTTTTTTGAGAGATTAAGAAAACTAAATAAGTTACTTAGTGAGTATTTCGAATAGCTTATTTCTGGGAAATAAACACTTATTACGTAAGTCAAGACAAAACCCCTCTCACATACTTATCTCGTATACCGTAAATCACGAATTATAAACCCGTATAAGTAAAAAATAAGTTATCCCAAACGATTAATCATATCATATGTTATTTATCCTTAAATTATATATTAGTTTATTATTCAAACTAATTAGTTTGGAGAGAAAAATAAAAATAAAAATACTCTAAGTTTCCTTAATTTCTCCAAAAAAATCAATTTTATCTTGTAATTAGAACCCAAGAGAGCATATGATATTGGTTTATACTCCACTTCGGTCTATCTATGAAGTCCTATTTTTTAAATTGGTTTGTCTCTTTTTTCTAAGGTCTTTTTTTGGAGTAATTTGAGTATTAAATGCATTTTTACCAATGTTACCCCTAACTTATTTTCTCCATACACTTTCTTTCATTATTTTTTCTTAGTATCAGTCTCTCTCATTTTTTTTCCTAGTAATCACTCTCTCTCATTTACTCAGAAAAACACTATATTTTTTTTATATTTATTATTTTTTTAATAACAAAATTTGGTTAATATGACCTTATAAATAGTTAATTGGGGGAGTAATTTTTTCTTCTGCCAGCATATTAGAAAACCAGCTAACCAAAATCACTTATATAGCGTCTGTTTCAAACCTGATATCTAGCTTGCACCCAACCATACTGGTCTGGGAAGACAAATGGAAATGGCATTATCCATATTGCAGATACGACATAATTAAGCCTGACCCGCTACATTTCCATACTTTTTTCCAAAGGTTCTAAGCATGTTTGTTTCAACTTAAAAAAACTTATAAGTTGCTTTTTACGTAAATCGAGACACAACTCCTCTCACATACTTACTTCGTATACCGTAAATCACTATTAAAAAGCAACTTATAAGCAATCGAATCGCTCAACCAAACATACCCAAATTGACTTTGAGTTTTGAGTCCCTCTGGCAGATGTGCTAGCTCTCCCGTTAATTGAGAGAAAATCAATCCATTCAATCATACTCGCTCCGATCCATAATACATAGTATTATAAATATATTACAGAAAAAAACAAAATGATAGTTAAATCATTTAATATGTCTCAAAATAATTTTTTTTTTCATTTTTATCCTTGAGAAATGTGTTTAATTGCATTGGGAGTGTTATTTTAAAGAGGGGGATATAATGAGAAGGGCAAAGTTGGAAGTGGGTATTAATTACATGGGCAAAACAGGGAAAAACCATTAATTAAATAGAAGGTGACTTATATTCTGGATTATACCTTTCTTATAGAAGTATCCTATATTATGGATTAGAAGGAGTATAGTAATTGATACTACCTCTTTTTTTTAAGGAGAATTACACTGTAGTTTCATGGAAGTTAAATATGAAGAAATGGTCCTGAAAAATTCTGAAATTACTGTCAAGTTTTATAGGACCATTTTGTAATAATTTGCAGGTGAGAAATGTCTAAAATACCCCAAGAAAGGGGCAAAAAGGCAAACAGAAGGTAGCATCTTTCCTCATTCGATAACACCCAACATTCGACCAAATCTGTGAAACTCGAGAGGCGACATCTTCATAAATGGAAGGTAGCATCATGCGCAACGGTGTTGGTGGGATCTCTCCGGTGTGGTTCAGGGGCAGCCGGTCAAGGAAAGCAACCCTGATCTTCCCTCATTAGTGGGTAGGCTCCGACGAGCTTCATTTGGCATTGGTAAGTTCAAAGTAGCTCGTCGCTGGTGCGTTTGCGTTGTGGTACATCCCTCTCTGTCCCACCTACATTTGACGGTAACAATTCCCTCTCATCCTTGTTTGCTTCACTATCGTCACAGATCGGTGACCTTGCCCATCAAATCACCCAATCCTCCTCCTTCCCTTTTTTATTTTCAGAAAAAAAAACCTGTGAACGAATTGTTGAAGCTTCTTCTCCTTTTTCTTCCGTCATTTGTTAAAGTCATTGTTTTTCTATTATTGTTTAAAGGATTGCATAAAAATGTTTGGGTTTGAAAGGTAAAAGAGGGCTTTATTTGTTACAAGAATGAAATTGAACGACTTTGTTGCAAAGGTCTTTTCAGTTTGAGGCTAAAAGTCAAATAGGTGGGATAATTCTGTTAGAATCCTTTAAACTAAATTGCATGCATTAGTGTTCTAAAGTCAATTAGGTGGGTTAAATGTGTATGCTAATTCTGTTGGAGCATAGAAAAGGAAATAGAATACACACACACACCCCAAATAAAAAAAACATATCTTACCGTTCAAAATGTGCTAGTGTGTAAGTTTTGAGTTGAATTGGGAAACAATCAATTGATCTTGATTTTTAGTAAGGAGACTATATTCTTTTCTATTGTTTTATATATACAGGTCCCGTGTTAAGATAGAAACACTAACTCTTGACTTTGGTGCTAATAGAGACAAACTGTCTCGTTGTGGAGACATGAGTTTAATTCAAATTAAAGATTAATTTGCTTCACTTTGATATTAGAAATATATATATACTAAAACCTACGTTGGACATGAAATTGGTTATGGTTAGCTACAACAATTTACAAAAGTATAACATGCTAGAGTTATCTATTTTATTGTCTTAATTTTACATGGAAGGTTTATCTTCAATTCTTGCTGATGTCTTAGTCAAAGGGAGAACTTATGCACAAGGCCCATTCCATTTGGAGTTAAAACTTTTGGCTTTCTAAATTGACAAAATCATATGATATTGAAGGTTCCAACTATGCATTCTATATATCCAAAGTTTGAGGCTAGTTACTATACTTATCAATTTGGCTCCAAGTTTCTAAGTAAACAATATGATCATGAATTTTTATGCCAAACATCATAACTTGGGTGCTGCATAAGTTTGTAGTCATTTGGATTTTAAGTGTGGTCATTAGACCATATTTCCTAGGGAAAAGATTGACTTGGGTTGGTATGTAGGTAAGATTTGGTCTGAGGTAATAAAATGACTATTCAGTAATGTTTTTCACTGAGAAGACTTGTTTAGTTGGTTTGTGTTGGCATCAGCATTGTTCTAAAAAATTATGGCAGTTTAGGGGATCATTTAGGCAAAGCTTTGACAAAGAGGGTGTTGGGGGTGGGAGGAACAAAAGAGAGTGAATGATTGTTGGGACTAGGTTCTAGCCCCTCTCTCTTAAGGTTTTGAAGAATTGTTTTTATGTGCTATTAATTCCAATAATCTTGATTTTTGTGGAGGCCTTTTTGCTAAACAAGATGAAAAGGATTAGCTGAAAAATAGGTGGTTATTCATAATTTTGAAAGATGCTAATCCGCATTGTGTTTAAGGAGCTAATGGTGAAATTTCAATCACATCTCCCAGCACTTGCTTCTAAAAGGACATATCATGATAGCATATAAAAGGACATATCATGATAGCAAATATTGCTGCTATTCTCATTTTCATCAAAACCCATGTGGCATCAGGTTACAATAGACAAAGATCTATTGTCTGATATGCACTTTCTATTTTTCAACTGTTGTTTCATGATTTTTCGAAATATCTATTGTCTGATATAACTTACTAACTTTAATAGCCATAATTCATCCCCTATAGTGGATTAATTTTAGCTAAATAAATATTGGTGGTGTGTTTACAATGACTATTATGATAATCAGGTATTTACAATGGCTATAATGATAATCTATCAATCTCTACAATGTCCTGGTTGCTTGTGGTCTTCATTGATCTGTATAAGTTATAAATTAAATTCTAAATCATTCTTTCACTGATGTGCATCCAATATTCCTAATAAGATTTGCTCTTGTATTCTAATCTTGTTGGTGTTATAAAGCTTCAGCATAACTTTCTATCCAGAGTATGAGAATGGTCGTAGATAGCAAACCTGTGGCTATATAAATAAGTTCCAGATGTGAAAGTAATCTGAATAGATTAAAAAGCTTAAAGAAGTTGGTGCTTGACATTCATTTAAAACAAACCACCTAGATTCATGCCCAATTCTTGTGTCTATAGTGTTCTAGTAATATTTCCTAGGGAAAAGATTGACTTGGGTTGGTGTGTGTATATATATTTTCTACCACATTTTTCATTTGTGAATCTTAAAGAAGCTAATTTCATGTGTGTCCATTTCAGCATGATATTGTGAATCTTGTTTTTAGGTGGGGTCTATTGAATTATAAATTGCATATTACACATCTGAAAATTTGGGTTGTTGATTTTAATAAGATTTGGTCTTGTATTCATGTGTGTCCATTTCTGCCATTAGAGATTTCGCAAGATTAAGCCATAATGTGTTTTTAAATTCATGTTTTTCTCACTAACATTAACCGAAAGGCAGGAATGCCAATGTCAAAGCCTTTCTACCTTGGAAGGTCATGATCAGATGGTTTAAAGGATTAAAAGTTGTTTTTATGAATAGGGAATATTTTTCCACAGTAGAATATGCTGCTTTCTGAACCTTTTGAAGGCTAAAAGCTGATTTAGATGCTCATTAAATGTGAAAGAAAATTTAAATGATAAAGTATGAGAAGTGTAAGTGTATTATGTGATAGATGTATGTGCTTAGCATACTGAAATTGGAATAAAGAAGCTGACAAAGTATACATAGAGAAAAAGGCTTGACATCTTGCCCTTCTTCTATTTGACAAAGTATCAGGACATTTATTCTGAATAAAAGCTTTAACTTGGGTATTATCTATTTCAACATAAACATGCTTATTTATTATCTAGATTTCAAACTTTCTAATAGCATTTTTTACTGCTAATAGTTCTTTTTCATTTATATTGTAATTCACTTCAAATCCCTTAAATGAACCAGAGGCATACATAACTATGACTTTATCTTCTTGTCTTCTTAATACCGCACCCCAATGCAAAGCACTTGCATCTGTTTGAATATACAAGTCATCTTCACCTTTAGGTAAGGGCATTGGTTTTACATTTTCTTTTATATATACCTTAATACTTTTTATTTGCTGAGAATATGCTTATCCCAGTTAAAGTCCTTTTTTCCTCTCAATTTCTTTTGAAGGTTTTCCCTTATTTTAGCACCTAATGGAATAAACTTCATACCATAATTTAGATGTCCTAAAAAGCTCTGTAACTGGTTTTTATCCTTTAACACATCAGGGAAAGTTATGAATTATTGATTTATGCTTTCCTATATTGAATCATTGTTTTAGATGCTTAAACTATGGTAAGAGACATGTAAATGATGATTTAGTAGATGTTTATAGAGTTGAAAAAATTTCAATGCTAAAGTAGATTTACAGCACCACCTTTTTAAATCATGTAAATTGCTAAAGTCAAAGAGTCAAGCCACAGCTGTTTGAGGATGACAACAAAATTGAGAAGGGAGTGACATAGGCAAAAGTACATGTACAAGCTGACACATGAGTTGACATTGTGCTTTTTGTTCATTGAAATATATTGTAAATATGACTGATCTGATTTGTTATTTGTTAACATGTATATGTGCAGAGACTCTTGTGGTGTGCATGTACTATCCTGGTTACAGATGTGGGATGGCATTGAGCAAAGTCATGATGGTTACACCATGTCTTACTATTCCATAGATGAGCTCCAAGAAATGAAGGTTGGGTTCTTGTGGTGGCTGGTTATTCATCTTCACAACAAACATGAGGAAAAAGTTATGTCTTTGGTTCAAGACATACACAAGAGGAGGAGAACTAATTAGGGTGTTGGCTTGAATTGTACATTTTATTAGTATATGGCTTTGACATGGAACACTATGACTTGTATTGACTTATGATGGTATGAACAGCACATTAGGGGGTTGTAATGTTCATGTGCACACTAATTGTAAATGTGGTAAGTTTTGTGTAATGATCAAGTACAGTCACATTATATGGATGATATGTTTTTGGGTTTGAGTACCTTCAAACTTGAACTTGAGACGTTCTGAATCTTTATGAATTATAGAGTTATTTTCATTAGTTAATGTGAGTGCCATAGATATGTACATTTGATGGTCTTGCTTGTACAATGCTACAGCCTCTACTGACAACTCCCAGTGCCTCCATTGACAAGTCAATGAGCCTCTATTGACAAGTCATATTCCATCCATTGACAACTCTTCATAACAGCATAAATGTATTAACAACTCCATTAAGGTACATTGACAACTCAGGGGGCCTCTATTGACAACTTGTGGTGCATCTATTGACAAGTCAAGGAGCCTACACTGACAAATCATTAGGCCTCTGTTGGCAACTCTTCATAACAACATAAATGTATTAACAACTCCATCAGGGTACATTGACAACTCAGGGGGCCTCCACTGACAATTCGTGGTGCCTCTATTGACAAGTGAAGGAGCCTACACTGAAAAGTCATTGGGCCTCTGTTGACAACTCCATAACAGCATAATTGTATTAACAACTCAATCAGCGTACATTGACAACTCAAGGGGCCTCTACTGACAACTCGTGGTGCCTCTATTTACAAGTCAAGAAGCCTATACTGACAAGTCATTGGGCCTTCGTTGACAACTCCATAACAACATAACTGTATTAACTACTCAATTAGCATACATTGACAACTCAAGGGGCCTATACTGACAACTCATGGTGCCTTCATTAATAAGTCAAGGAGCATCCACTGACAACTCATTGGGCCTCCATTAAGAACTCTTCTACCCTTCCATTGAGAAGTGAAGGCGGCACCAGTGACTATGACTACCTAATTAATATGGAATATCAACAACATAGGTAATCTATAAATATATACACATAAGCTAATTTTCCAATGTCATCATATTGCATATATATATTAACAACTGCATGGGCGTACGTTGACAACACCATGGGCCTCTAATGACAACCCTAAGTCTATTCATTGACAACATAATTTACATCAGATTAAAACTTTCAATACATGACAATGGGATACACAAATGTCAACATAATTGCATATATATATATATTAACAATTGCATGAGCCTCCAATGACAACTCCAGGTCCATCTGTTGACACACATAGAGGATATCATTGTTTTAAATTCTTCTAAACTTGTTCCTTCCTTAATGGTTCTAGATCTAACGGTTCCACCAACATATGTTAAATCACCATTTCTACTGACTTCAAACCTTCCCCCTATAAGGTGGTCATAGTCACATGTGTACGCTCCTTTACTTGGCAATGGAGGCACCATGAGTTATCAGTGAAGGCGTCATGAGTTGTGAGTGAAGGCCCCTTGAGTTGTTAACACAGTTATGCTGTTATGAAGAGTTGTCAATGGAGGCACCTTGAGTTGTCAGTGAAGGCCCCTTGAGTTGTCAGTGTAGGCCCCTTTAGTTGTTAACACAGTTATGCTGTTATGAAGAGTTGTCAACGGAGGCCCGATGAGTTGTCAGTGTAGGCCCCTTGAGTTGTCATTGTAGGCCAGTTAAATTGTTAACACAGTTATGTTGTTATGAAGAGTTGGTAACGGAGGCCCAATGAGTTGTCACTAGAGGCACCTTGAGTTGTCAGTGAAGGCCCCTTGGGTTGTTAACACAGTTATGCACTTTCTCAGGACTTGCTACGGCAAGTTTGTCAACTTGCTGTAGCTAGTTACACAGAGAGTCAATTTCCCTTTAGATTCTTGACTTGCTACAGCAAGTATGTCAACTTGCTGTAGTCAGTTATGTAATATCCCAATTTTTGATTAAGGGATAATCATAATTATTGTGAATAATTATGGATTTAATTGGCATTATTATGTGTTTTATGGCAATATTAATTTATATGTCATAATTAGTGAAGAATTGGAAGAATGGAATTATCGGTTAATTAGTTGGTAATTAATGAGGAAATTAATTACTAACCAAGAGAAAATGATGTATGATTAATTGGCTAATGGAGAGATTAGAGAAACTAATTGGTGACTTATTTTGGGGTGAGCCAATAGCATTGTGACATGTGGCAAAGAGGGTATGAGGGAGTGTATGTGTGAGAAAGTCAAATATGTAATATTTTAAGAATTTCTCTCTCTTCTCTCTCCTTTTTTTCGGCTGACAAGGAATGGAGGGGGTAGAGTGATCATTGTTTTCTTCTTCCTCACACACTTTCATCTCTCTCTTCTTTCTTCCATTTCCGGTGACCTTGTAGGCAAGAGAGAGGAAGAAAAAGCTTGTGATTTGGGTAAGCAAATGGCCTCCATTGCTCAAGTTCTCTTCTTTAATGTTATTCCTTAAGTTGAGAGCTTCATTTTGGTGTTTTTAGTTTGGCCATTTGGTGTTGTTTTGTGCCACACGAAAATCTGGTTGTTGGAGAATCAATGAGTGTTTTTAGAGAAGTCGAAGAGGTATGTGAAACCAATCTGTCTATCTAAGTTTCATGCCATTTGAAGTAGTTTGTAATTTCTGGAAATTTTGGCTTGAATCCGAAAATGAGTGACACTGTTCATTTGGTATGTGTTTGGTGTAATATCCCGAATTTTGGGATTGGAGGCTTTGGAATAAGCCTAAATTGAGTGGACTACTAAGCCCCGATTTAGTAGATGTCCCAAATATATTCCCTAATGATTCTAATATCTTTGGGGTATTAAGAAAGTAAAATGGTGAATTTTGGAGAATATAATTATGTTTTCGATAAAATCTCCTATGAGGCAGTGAGCTTATCATAAGGTTTTGGAAGACTGAATGATAAGTAAAAATTATGATATTTTACAGGATGAAAGTAGACATCCTAAGCTTTAATTTGATAGGTCATATGAATCAATTAGAGCTATACACAAAAAGATATGAATTTTTGAAGTTAGCCCAGAAAAACTGGAAAGTTTCTGAAACAACATGCAAAGAATGAAATTCTGGGAATTTTGTGATTCCATAAAGTAAAAGTCTATATTTTTCCTTGAAAATAGACTCAATAAGAGTTCTATAGGCTTTGGAATCACCTCATTTCGATTTTTCTAGAATTAGTTATGATTTTTCAAAGTTTGGGCAGAAATCTGCCAGAATTTTGTAAAATCCGAAATTTTTGGAAAATTAAAGTAAAATATGATATAATAATATATCATCATCCTCTTCTTCTTCAGCCCATTTCAGACGTGAGAAGCTGAACATAGAGAGAGGAAGTGTGAAATTTTAGAGAGAGAAAATGGGAGGAAAAAACTTGCAAAGGTAAGTGATTTCTTCGGTAAATCGGTTCTTAATGCGTATAACTCCGTTCCTAAGCTATTCCTCTATGTGATTCAAGGTTTGGAAGCTCATCTTTTGGTATTTCAAAGGTTAGGGTTTCAGCCAAGAAGAGAAAAAGCTAGTGGGAGCTTGAGGTAACTTCCAAACTTTCGTATATTTCTTATTCTGGCTGTTGTGGGCAATTTAATCGGTGAAATTTCGCCGGATTGCCATTGGTTGTAAAAATGGAAAATGGGTTTCCCTAGGGGTTATGCTGCCCAAATTGATACTAAATGGTAGTTATAACCTAATGGAATAGTCAATAAAGTGGTTAGAAGTAGAAAGGAACGTGTTTACGGAGCCGAAACCGAAAAACCCCAATTTTCCCTTAAATTCCCATATATTTCGGCCAGCACTATAAATGGGCCTTAGAGTTGGATTTTCAATGATTTGATGGTTCCATTGGATTCAGGAGGGAAAATTAGGTGGGGTTACAGTTGGGCACTTTTTCGGAAAAGGCCGAGAAAGCATAATTACGGAAACGCCCCTAAAACCCTAAAAGTAGGGCTGCCAAGGGCAATTTCGTAATTTTACATTGAATTTGATAATTCCGAGTCCGGAAATGGATTCTCTGGGTGAAAATATGTCAGGCTAGCCCAGGTTAGAATTTCGAGAAAAGTACAGCCGGACCGGGTATGATGGGGTCGGGTCCCCGGGGGTATTTTAGTAATTTTCAAGATAGACTCATATAACCCCCAGAAACACTATGGAAGTGTCTAAATAGTACATTTGACATTGTAGGATCAAATATGGAGCCCCGAGCTGTTTGCACGTAGATCGAGGCACGCGTTTCGAGGCGGAAACGGGTTAAGGTAGGGGACTTACCTTACTTGCATGTATTTGATATCTTTGCTTGTGTAGTGATGTATGTGATTGCTTTACTTGATTGTGTAGAGCATATTTGAATAAATGAAGCTTTGTTTCTGTTTTGCTGTGGCCATAGTTTTGTTACATGAAACATTGAGCATGCAAAAATGTCATTATGGGGCATACATCTAGATAAAGCTAACATGTCATACACATAGCATCAATCATGCATGCATTATGGTATCTGTTTCCTACTGAGATTCTCTCGAATCTCACTCTCCCCTACCAATAATTTAGACAGGGCAAGTGGCTCGTGGAGGGAGCGGCTAGGACTCCTTCGAGATGAGATTGTGTAATCCCCATTTGAAGAACTGTAATGGGCAATTGTACCCTGTGTATCTTTAGCGAAGGTATGTACCGGGATTGCCGGGATGATTAAGTTGTACACTCTGATATTTATATGAATGTGATTTATCTTCGCATAGTAATTGTATTCGAAATGTGAATATGAGACCAAGTTTATAAATGATTTCGAAAGGTATTTTTGAAAACCCCATCATGTGATGGGTTAGTAAATGTTATTTGATTATTATTGGTCTCTATTTCATTTTAATCGTGTATTTCGGATATAATTACTGAGGGGGTTACATTTGGCATGAGAATGATAACTTAGAATGAGTTTAGGATAGATAGATTGATTGGTGATTGAAAGGTAATGTTTGGATGAGATTGGTATTTTGTTGATTTTGTTGCCCAAAATCCAAAGCATGATAATGGAGTAGGATTTTGATGATTTTGATGATCCCATTGAGTTTATTGGGTGTTTTTCTATGGGAGTGGCTTTGGGTAAAGTTTTATGTCCATTGGGATCAATTGGGCAAGTGTTGGGAAAATGCCTCTGTTTTATTGCATTTTCTGGTTTTCATAGAATCACTCGAGTGATTTGGGATTCACTCGAGTGAGGGATGAAGATCACTCGGGTGAGCTTGAGTATCACTTGAGTACTGTGCTTATATTCTATTTTCTCTTCAGTTTTTATGTTGTGCTTTCTTGAAAATTCAAGAGTATATAGTCTCACTTGTGAGTGAGGGATGAACATCACTCGAGTGAGCCTCCTCATGCTCGAGTGACAGGTGTATTTGACGCCAAAGACTTGCCTCTTGGGTCGTCACTATCGGTTATGGGCAAGAGTGTGCTTTCTCACTCGCGGGTATAGGGTATTCACTCGAGTGAGCTGTGTTGTGCTCGAGTGCAATGAGCCATTTAGGCTACTACCATTTCTCTTGTGCTCTCGGGTTCTCACTTTCTGGACTTCACTCTCAGGTGCTTGAGTGAGGCATTTGGCTTTTACTCGGGTTCTCACTTTCTGGACTTCAATCTCAGTGTGCTCGAGTGATGTAGTCTCTAAAAAGTCCTTGTGCTCTCGGGTGTTCACTGGTTATCCTTCACTCTCTAGTACTCGAGTGCAGACTGACCATCACTCAAGTGAGGTCTCCTTCACTCGAGTGAAGCCATCTTCACTCGAGTGCCTTAATAGAAAATGTCAGTTTGTATTTCCAAAAGGGGATCTTTGGGGATAGTCTTCTAACCCCTTAAGGCTATTGTTAGAGGTATTCTTGAGTACTAAAAGAGAAATAATGATAACCAATTAAGTGTTATGAAGTGAATTAAGTCTTGGAATAGAGTATAACTTTTCGTCCCTAATTATGATTCTAGGATACGATATTTACCTTACTTGGGAGAGACCGGCGCTAGGACATGTACGGAAGGATCAAGGTAGTGACTTTTCTCTCATGTTGTGTATAATACTTGGCATGCATGTTTATCATTTTGAATGTGTTATCGGCCATAGGGCATTACAGAACGAGTAGTTCAGCGTGAGCCGTCGTAGGGGGCAATGCTCATGATACCTACCCCGGCCGTTGTATCTGCCACTATAAGTGCCGAGGCTGCGTTATGAAATTGTGGATTCCTGTCGTAGGGGGCAATGCTCATGTTCGTGTTGTGAAATGTTTTATATGGATCTCAGCTGTGGTGATATATGTGATATGTTCATATGGATGTGTAATACAGCAAGTAGTTCATCGTGAGCCATTGTAGGGGGCGAGGCTCATGATACCTACCTTGGTCGTTGCAACTGTTGTTGGGATTGCTGTGTGTTGTATGGATGATTTACTTTCATGCCTTGATCTTGTGCATATTATGAGTGATTTGTTACTACGGAGATTCTTTAGAATCTCATTCTCCTAAAAACACAAATTTTTAGACAAGGCTGAAGGATCCAAGGGAAAACGGGCGACAAAGAGTAGTTAGAGCTCCGGGAAAGGAGTTTTACTTTTGGAATATTTGGTTATCATGTATAAATTATTTGGATGTTTTTGGAAACAATTGTGTGTGTATTAGGATCCGTAGTGTAGTTTTGTGTAATCCCCAAGTAAAAGGGAAAAAGTTATGGGCTTTGTGCCTTTGTAGACCCTTTATTAATTAATTAAACCCGAGTGTGTCGGGAATTTATGTTGTACTCTGATATATATGAATGAAATCAACTTGTACAGGCCATTTGTGTATTGAAATGTGAATAGGAGACCGGTGTGAACCAGTTTTGAAAAAGTTTTGTTTTGAAAACCCTGATTTTGGGAAATTTACTTTCTTTAAGTCCCAAATTTCCTATGGTCTCTAATTCCACATTAATTACGTTTTTACAAACTAATCTCGGCCTATGTCGTGAAGGGGGTTACAAGTTACACAGAGATCATACAAAGAGTACTTGCCACGAAAAGTTTGCCAGCTTGCTATAGCCAGTCACACAGAGAGTAAACTTGGAGAGAACTTCTTGAGAATGTTTACTTGCCACGGCTAGTTGGTCAACTTACTGAGGCAAGTTGGCAGAAGTTCCTTCTATCTTTGCAAAATTAAGTATGGTTAAATCATTATTAACTTTCTCTAAAAATGAAAAAATTCCAAAATTACGCATATTTAATATCATAATAACATCCTAAAAGTCATATAAAGCTGCAATTACTGAGATTTTTAATAGGGATAATATTGAAAAAAACGTAATCAATTCCATATTTGAAGCTTCCAATAAGAATCATGTAATGTGTAGCTCGTCCAAAATATGTAATCAATTTCGCATATTTGAAGCTTCCAATAAGAAGTTAATATGGATAATATTGAAAAAAACGTAATCAATTCCATATTTGAAGCTTCCAAAATATGTAATCAATTTCGCATATTTTGGACGAGCTACACATTACACAACAGCTTCATTGACTTGTTAATGAAGACATCGGAAGTTGTCAGTAGAGGCTGTAGCATTATGCAAGCAAGAGCATCAAATGTGCATTACATAACTGTAACACTGCATTAACTCATGAAAATAACTATGTGATTCATAAATATTCAGAACATTTTAAGTATAAGTTTGGAGTTGCTCAAACCCAAAAACATCGCATCCATATAATGTGACTGCACTTTATCATTACAAAAAAGCTACCATATTTACAATTAGTATACACATGATCATTATAATCCCTAATGTGCTGTCCATACAATCATAAGTCAATACAAGTTATAGTATATTACATCAAAGCTATACACTAATAGAATGTACAATTCAAGTCAGCATCCTAAATGGTTCTCCTCCTCTTATGTATATCTTGAACTAAAGACATAACTTTATTCTCATGTTTGTTGTGAGGATGAGTAACCAGCCACCACAAGAACCCAACCTTCATTTCTTGGAGCTCGTATATGGAATATTAAGGCATGGTGTAACCGTCATGACCTTGCTCAGTGCCGTCCCACATCTATAACTAGAATAGTACATGCACACCACAAAAGTCTTTGCTCATATACATGTTAACAAATAACAAACCAGATTAGGCATATTTACAATATGTTTCAATGAACAAAAAGCACAATGTCAACTCACTTGTCTGCTTGTACATGTACTTTTGCCCATGTCACTCCCTTCTCAATTTTTTTTCTCATCCTCAAACAGTTGTGGCTTGACTCTTCAAAGAATTTAGAAGAAGTAATTTCACTGAAAACACAAAAACAACATCAGAAAGAAATATGAATGTAAATGGAGTACGTACACATGTAGGTGACAATTTTTCCATACAAATCTGGATGCCATGTGTTCCTTTGGGTCAATCTCTCCTTCACGTTTTCTTATCTTCTTCTTTGACTCCTTTGGTTTAGTTACACACACTTTTTAAAAAATAACTTTTAAATTAGTTCCATGGGAAAAAAAACATAATTAAATTGTTTCCTGCTATTTATTAACCATACAAAATAAGATATAGTGTAGTACGTAATAATAACGAAAACGAAGTGGAGACCAAAGTGTCACATGAAAGGGGGAAAATATCCAAACATTTCTAATGGCAAGAGCATTATTCTACATTGAAATCAAAATCAAGCCAATTAACCATTCATAAATTGAAGCCAAATTTAATTTAAGCATCAAGATCCCAAACAAAATAAGGCCAAAAGGTTTGTTTCCTAAACCAACAACATTTCTCACATATCTACAATTCTACAGATAACTTTTTTTTAGGTAATATTACAGCCAACTAGGCTTCTTTTTTTTCAAGTTGAAACCTGAACCTATATGAATAACATGAATACCACAAGTCTTCTTAGTGAAAAACATTACTGAATAGTCATTTTATTAACTCAGACCAAATCTTACCTACACACCAACCCAAAGTCAATCTTTTCCCTAGGAAATATGGTCTAATCAAATTTCCTTCACTTAGTCAACTTTTAATTATACTTTTGAACCTAAATTTAATCAAATTTCTATGCTGCATTTTGAAACCAACATTCCTGCTGTGATACCCTTTGTGACAGAGAACATTGGAAAAAGGCTATTGGGATGAACTGGTGAGGATCATATTTACCAAGCACTTTAGCAGCAGTATCAATAATCACCTCTCCATTTTTATAGGTACAAACCTTGACAAAATATTATCCAAATCGAATTTTGGAAATTAAAATAAAGATCCTTTTGCCAATGTATGAACTATGCAAAAGGAAGATACAGTTGATGGAAATAAACGAACAAATGAAAACAACATAGGCACACCAATACTAAAAGGACCTATTACAATTAAGAAAGAACCCATTCACACTCGATGAATGACTACAACTCCACACACACACATAGAAATAAAAGGTAAAACACAATTATAAATTGATTATATTAAAAAAAAGTAAGCTAAAATATACTAAGTCATCGATAAGTTGCCTCAGTTTGGCTTCTACATCAGAATGAACAGGTGTATCAAAGATCCACCTACTAGTTATTGATGGTCTTCGATTAATGTACCTGACCACATTCTCCTTAATTCAGCCAAAAATCAAAACCACCGAAGTTGAAGATAGAATCTTAAGAGTTCAAAAGACACACCCACTCAAAACAGATTCTGCAAATGACCTCATTATGTCCAAATACACAATGTGTACATTCATGGTAGATGAAAGTCCTAAATTAAAGCCAGGTAGATAAAATTGTTTATGAGTAGATAATTAAACATCACATTAGAGTCTATGACTCCTGAGAACATTTCTTCAGTCTATACTCTTGTTGATCACACAACTTAGGCTAGGGTCTCGTTAGATCAATTGACCTTGTTGCCTCATTACTTGCGCTTTTGTACCTCTTTTGTACATATATGTTAATATACTCCTTTTCACTAAAAAAAATCACTACTCTGGCATCATGGTGGTGATGATAGACCCATTAGGAGATTAAGAACCCTTCCTAATCTAAACTTATAGATGGCATACGAACAAACACTATTATAATCTTCAAAACGTAAGAAAGAAATGAATGAGAGAAGATAAGAGTTAGTTTACTCAAGTGCCAGCCACCAACCCTCGCTGGAGAGGACCCACGAACACCGCCACTCGCGATGACAGCTTCTGTTTGCCGACGACATCTCGTATCAGGGAGCAGAGAGGTATCAGCCACGAACACCATCGCTCATGATTATTGCTTCTGTTTACTGACAACGTCTCATATCGGGATGCAGATAGGTATCACCCACGAACTCCGTCACTCGCGATGACTGCTTTTGTTTGCCGACAATGTCTTGTATCAGGGAGCAGAGTGGCATCTGAACCTCAAGCGACAGGATAAGGAAATCAGGTTTTATGTCTCTGCCTTTTTCCCAAGTTCTTAAGGGTATTTCTGACTTTCCCCAATTGGAATTTATTACAAAATGGTCCCATGGGACTTGAGAGTAATTTCAAAATTTCATGGGACTATTTCTTCGTATTTTCTCTTTCATGGGACTACAGTGTAATTCTCCCTTTTTTTATCCATAATTGGTACTACCTCTAGTATTTAATTATATACTATATATTTACTTAAATTGATTAAATTAAGGAAATTAGTTATTTTGTTGGAATTAATGAGTAGATGTGTCATGAGAAACAAATCCCACTTTATCTAGGAGTTGGGATTGTGGGGGACTGGGGGCTAAGAGGAGGAGTGAGCTCGCACAATGATATGCCACATGAAAATCTGACAATTTCTCTATGTGTGAGTTAAAAGTGAATGGGATGTTTTATGAGAGATCTTTTAGAAAAATTTTGGTTTATTTTACTAATTGTAGCTGTGAAATACGTACATTAAATGTATTGCAGCCTTTTAATTTCATAATTCAAATTTCATAAATTTTTTAATGCTATTATATCATGGTAATTTTGTGAAATGGCCGTTGCAAACTTGAAATGTCTTGAATTTGGAAACTAATTCCATTAATATTTTATTATTGTTGTTTAATGGTCTTGAAATGCGTTTGTACCACAATGCATGAAATAGATTCATTTTAAAAGGCGTTATTGCACCCTCAACGTCCGGAAATTATTGTGTAATGAGATGATTTAATGAGCATTTGCATGGTTTTTAAGCAGCCCAAGGTCTCTTATGATTTTGCCTATAAAAGGAGATGTTTGCCAGGTTATGAAAACCGGACCGGACCGGCCGGTCCGGCCCGGTAACCGGCGAACCGGCCGGAAAACCGGTCCGGTCCGGGTTGGAGTTTTTCATAAAAAAAAAAAAAAAAAAATTTCCTTTAGAATTTCATACTATAAGTCTAAAATTTTCAATTTTTCACCGGTTTGGTCCCGCCGGTCCGAGTTTTAATACCTTGGATGTTTGTAAGAGGTCTACACACCTTGCTCTTAAACTCTCAAACACCTCTTTTCCTCCTCTGGTATATTCTTATACATTCTGAATTCTATTATCTTCCGTAATTTTTCACCCTGTTTTACAGGAAAGGTTTGTTTAATCCTATGAAGTGTCGCTTTTTATCTGCCGGTAGTTGTGGAATAACTTTTAAGGACAGTGTCTTTAAGTACGACTCGAATCAACTGTCATTTGCAGGCATTATCGCTAATAGGATATGCATAGCACTAGGAGGCCTGGAAGATCAACTAAGTTGCGTGATAATCTAGGAACTACCGCCAACAAATATGACACATGACATATATTTTTTAAAATACTTTAATTAATAGTCGTCTTTCTTAATTTTCTTTTTCCCTCTCTTCCCTTTTTTTTTTGGATAATAAGGCAAATGATATTAAAAAAGTAAGAACATTATAAAGTACGCCATATATAGACAACAAGAAAAATTAACTATATTATAAACTAGGGGAATGTGAGTGGTGAATATGGATACCTGAAAGAAATTAGTAAAAGATTGATGAATATAAAAAATATATCCTATATTTAGGATAAAACTTAACTCCTAAACATGTATTATATTAAACACCGGAGGGAGTAGAATCCAAGGGGAAAATTTTGCATCAAAAAATTATTATTTTTAATAATATCGTTCTATGATCCTATTTACCATAAATTTTTTATAAAAATATAAAGAAATTGATTCAGGGTGTGTTCTTATTAGCTTTTGGAGAATAGATTCTGGAGAGAATAGCTTTTGGAGAATAGATTATAAGAAAATAGATTATGGGAAAAAGTGATTTTGATAAAATGAGAGTGTTTGGATGATTTTATCAGAATAGCTTTTTTCATGGTCAAATGACTAAAAAGGACATTAACTTTTATGATAATTACATATAAAGGATAAGATTATATTTTAAGTATTATTTCACATTAAATTGAATAATAATTACAACAAATGAAATAAATTTGTCAAAAAATTTTTAAATTATAACATTTGTCAATTATGTAATATAAAAAAATAGATGCAAAGATTTTAAAATTATAACATTAGTTAATTATGTAGTATATTACAAAATTAGATCAAACTTACATACTGAAGGCGTACACTATATTAATTTTCATCTCCTTTCACAACCTGGGTTATCTTTTGCCAAATCTACTGTATCATTCTTCATTAAATTCTTTGGAATGGTTTTGATTTTTGCAAGTGTGCCCGTGTCTTTAATTTCTATTTTTTTACCACTCCTGCCAAGTCTCTAAAGAGAGATATATATATATATATATATATATATATATATATATTAAAAATTGTTAAAATAATAAATTTTTTCTACAAAACACCAAAGTACAAATTCCGAATAAATGTCAATAATAGAGTAAGTCAAAATATAGATACAACGAGCATGTCCTACCCCTGCGTTGCACGGAAAGCTTGTTCTTTTTTATATCATTTTCTTTATTTCATACTTTGAAAATCCTATTATTTTTTATGAAGAAAACTCAAGAGCATTTGCCAAATGGGTACAGAGTTTTTCTGCCACATGAAACCAAATTCAATTGAAAGAATTTCAAGAACCCTATCTGCGAAGAATTCATTTAAAATTCCCTTCCTCTTTTTCTTAGAATCACCAAATACTTCTCGTACAAGAACAGAATCAGATATGCGATCCCTTAGTTTCACAAAAGCATCATTCCTCTGTACAACCTTAATATTAAACTTTGTGATTTCATTACCAAATTGCTTCCAAAATTTTTCCTTTTGTTCACAGCCTCCTTTTGGCGGATTTATCAGTTCTGAATTAAACCGAACATCATCATATATACCAAAGAACCTAAATTTAATCAGCTCAAGATCACAACAGATATATTCTATGGGATTTCTACTTACATCTAAGATCTGAAGACTCAATTGCACACGAGTTTTCCTAGAACAATCATTAATTTCGAGAGAACACAATGAAACTCCAATTTTCGGATAAATTAAACCAAAAGGAACAAGCGCGGAACCAAGTATTACCGAATCCGCAGAACATAACCCCCAACCCAAAGCTCTAATTCCACTCTCAAAGAAACTAGAAATCTGTTTAATTTCATCAGTCTCATTCTTATGCTCATAACATTCAGATTCACACTTCACATCAACCCAACTAAAATGAATGTCCCTGCAACCAAATGCACCACTCACACTTCTGAAGAACCCAGAGAAGAATACCACCAAGCGCAAATCAGTAACAAGAAGACCGAAGTGACAGGCAGAGAGCGCAAAATTAACCAGCTAGCGGCAATTATTAAGATCCCAGTAAGGGTTATAGTCCAGGGTTGACACCTGAGAAACCAAGGATAATAAATGCAAGTCAATAAGACTGGCTTAAACAAGGGAATCCGAGGGGAGAGGGGGTAATATGGAAAAATGGAAAAAGTAGAATACCTTCCAATTATAATGACGTTGAAGAAATTGTTCAAGAAGCAACCATGTAGCACAACACTGACGAAGTTTTTCTATCCCAAGAAGAGATGCAAAGAAAGGATAGAGAATCAACCTGCATATATGACACATATTTTTATACGCATATAAAGAAGAAAAGAAGAGAAAAAGGAAATTTAATGTGACAAAATAGATCAAATCAACTATGATTGTAGGGTGAACATCCTATTCCCAGTAAATTTAACACACAAGTTTTCAAGGAATATTCTCAGTTTACAGTTGCATGAGGTAGATTACAGTTGGACAAGGAATATTCACACAGACACACAAATATACGCATATGTGCATAGACACATGCGTTCACATATATAGACACACAAGTGTGAATTGCAGCAATTTACATTCCTTGCATTTTAAATTCTATAGAATCCCGAGCTACACAATATAAACACAACCTCAATGACTTTGATATGAGCATTTTGAATTTGTTAAGATTTTTTAGCCTTTCGATTTTTTCCTGTCTACTTTTCTTACACCATAACCTCACACAGATTTGTAGCAAAGGACCACCACAGACAGAGTACCTGGAGGAAGTCGCCGGAGATCAGAACCACAGACAGAGGAGTAGCCACCGAACTCGCCGGCTAGATCTGGATCTTCGAACCTCTCGAAGTCGCCGGCAAGAATTCTGAAGCGATTTTCCGTCGAAAATATGTTGACCGCTGGAAGTTCACCGCGAGAAAAGATGAAACTCAGATCGAAGCCGTGAGCCCAAGCCTTTCCGATCTGCAACACAGTGGGAACGATAAGGGGAGATGGGATCTCTTCACCGGCGAAGAAGAGAATGCCGACCGGAAAGGGAAAGGGAGAAGGAAAGGGAAGACTGGAACAAGAAATCGGAGACGAGAATGAAGGTGACGGGAAAGGCAAAGAGAAGCAATCGCAGATCTCTGGAGTATGAAGGAACACGGGAAAGGGGAAGGGAAAGAGAAAAGGAAAAGAGATCAGAGAGAGAAAAGGACAGGGGCAGATGGATAATTATTACTCCAACGGTAATAATTTGCTCTCAAAAGCGGTGTGAAATAGCTTTTGGTGAGAATAGATTTTTTTGATAAAAACGGGATTGTAGAGTAAAAACGGGATTGTCACATTTTGGAGGGTGTTCGGATACTTTGTGACAAAATCGTGGTTTAAGGAGATAATCGCTTTTTTTTTTATCCGCCGAACACACACTCAGCCTCAGTACGGCAAAAATTCTTACTCTTGACTTTAGGATGCTTCCGCGATCCTCAAACATCTCAGAGAAAAAGGAGTAGGATCTCCCCTCATTGTTGCTCATTTTTTTCCTTATCAAGTGGGCCATTTTTTTTTAAAAAAAAAATTATATGGATGACTTATATTTTTTTTATTTTCTTAAATTAATTTGAATTTGCTAAATATTTCCATTCAATATGTGTTTGAACAATATAAGCTTTGGCTACTACCGGTTGGGAACCTTCTTCCTTCCCATCCTCTTTTTCCTTTCCCTATCCAAATGTTGATCTAAAATTATTTAAAAAAGAGAATTAAGGGAAAAGAAAAGGTTCCATATCGACCCATGAACCATAAGGATAGGGATGCTTACTGCGCTTTTGGTGCTGTGCCTCTGCTGCCTCTCAATTTTTTGACACTTCCTAAAGGCACAACGAGCACCCCTACCCACACATATATGCTTGACTATTTTTTTTTTAACTGTTTTTTCAAAGGGCTTTCTTATTTTTAATTTTTTTTACCTTGTACAAGAATATTTTAATTTTACTAAACTTAAGACGAGGAACAATATGCTTATATCCTATTTTATTGAGTTGGAAAGAGATATTTTTAATAACATTAATTCCATAAAAGTACTTTTCTGGTCTTTTTTCTAAACAATTTTTTTTTTCTGATTGCGCAAAATGAATTGACTATTAATATTAGTTAAAAACAATAAATGCGTAAAAAAATGTCATGTTTTTTCTAAATATACCCCTATTTATACATGAGAGAGAATGAGTAGCGAACATGAGAGAAAATAAATAACAAATGATTAAATAAAAGAGAATTAATCATGACTGGGGGATAATTATTATAAAGACATGTATTTAATAGAGATAGAAAAGGAAAAGGTAGTTTAAATTTTAAGACACAAAAAGAAAGTTGCTTATAAACAGGATTAGATGGAGTATTTCTTATATCTAAACAATTTGTTCAATTTTATGTATATTTTATTTTAATAATTAACTAATGAATAAAATATTATGTTATCTTTTCAAATTTTTTGTTATTTCATTCTATTATATATATATATATATATATTATACCTTCCCATCATTAAAATGATAAATTAAACAAATGAGAAAAATGGAGCCTTATTATAATTATAATATTCTCAAGAATCCTATTTATAAAAGCTCAATAATTAAATTATGTAATTTATAAAAGTAGTTAAAAATAATAAATATATTTAAAATAAATTTTATTTTTAAGTATGCACTTATTTATGAAATAAGTAAATAAGAGAGAAAAATAAATAAATATAACTATCACCAATCCTTAATTAATACAATACACATATAATTAATAAGGGATAAAATTAAAAAAATTATTAAATATAAAAAAAATCAAGGTAAATTCAAATCTTTACCTCTTATCTTAACCTCTTGAATGAAAAAGGACGCGAGGGAGGAGACTAAAATGGCAAAGGCTACAGATTCAATTTGAATATTCGATTATCCTCGCATCCCAGGTCACAACACACCTTATGACCATGAATTCCTCGGACGCGCATTGCCATAATTTGACAAACGGAGATAGAAACGCTAAACCCGGAATCTTATTGGCATATATAGAAAGTGAAAGTAGAAGTTCAGAGAAAAAGACACAGAAAAATTTCAAAAACTTGGCAGAGGGAAGGTGATATAGAGAAACAACGAGAGAGGGAGAAATTTCAGGGTTGAGTCACTGTAGTTCCATATGTAATGCATCAGAAGAAATCTGAAGTTCAGATCGGAAAAGAAAGCAGCGGCGTCTCTTCCGATTTCAATCCAACACCACCTCTTGTTTACGCTTCTTCAATTCACCAGAAGCACAATCACAATCAACATCAACATCAACATCACGATCAATCTCATCATCATCATCTTCTTGCTCAAATCCTCACCAAGAATCCTCCTGCGTATGAATCTTTCACTACTCCTTATAAGCGACCCTTTTTGACCCAAACCCCTTCGTCTCTTTCAAAATCTCCATCCCTCTATCATTTCCCCACTACTTCTCCTCAATTCAAGTCTCAGAACACCTCCTTCTTCTCCATCTCAATCGCCACTAGAAGCGCGGCTTTTCGAATCATCCGCCGCCTTAAACACATTCGCCGCCTTCGTGTTCATCTGCGGGTTATCTTGTTGTTGTCTCTTCCATTCTTCTACTTCTTTGTCTCTCTTCCGAGTCACTCCTTCATCCTCGATTTCCTTTCCGCGTTTGCCTTCTCCGCCGCGCTCTTGCTCTCGCTTAATCTCACAATCCCTCGTCTTCCTTCTATTCGTCTCCTTCTTGCGCGTTCGTTCCCAATCAAGCTCAAATTATGTTCCCAATCTACACAGCATTTGCCAGTGTTTTGGACGATCGGGTCACGCCAAAAACAGGAAAGAAGGCTGAATTCGGGATGCTGGGTTCAGGTATATAGCAATGGAGATGTATACGAGGGAGAGTTTCATAAGGGTATGTGTTCTGGAAGTGGGGTGTATTACTATAATATGAGCGGGAGGTATGAAGGAGATTGGGTTGATGGAAAATATGATGGGTATGGAGTAGAGACTTGGGCAAGAGGTAGTCGATATCGTGGTCAGTATAGGCAAGGCCTGAGGCATGGACTTGGTGTGTATAGATTTTATACTGGTGATGTATATTCTGGAGAATGGTCTAATGGGCAGAGTCATGGCTGTGGAGTTCACACTTGCGAGGATGGAAGTCGGTATGTTGGGGAGTTCAAATGGGGAGTCAAGCATGGGCTTGGTCACTACCATTTCAGGTGAGTTTAAGGAAGCAATTACACGGATTTTGTGCGAGGAAAGGCACAATTTTTATAGGTTTGGTAGTTATCTTCGTTTCAAGCAAGTAGAGTTCATATGAATCATCATGATTTTACGTATTTCTAATTCTTTTAAGACACGTGGATTTTATGATTGTTTCCTGTTGAAGCTTCTGCTATTTCATGTTTGAATTGGGTAATTAGGAAGTTGAGTGTTTTTCTTGCCTTTTTTTTTATTCTAATTGTTCTGGTTTTGCATTCTTATCACTTTGCAAGTTTTTGTTTTATAATTAAGCGTGAATATGTTGCATTCGAAACTTGATCACATGCCTGTTTCATCTGTTGCATTGGTTCCCTAGTTTTTATAATGGACTAGAGACATAGATACAACTAGCTGCGTAGAGAATGGTTAGAGAGTGAGAATATTTAACGTTGACCTTCAGTTTCATATATTTGTTGCAATTCTTTCTGTTTTGTTATCTTGTATTTCCCTTTTGATTATGTGATTCATATATTCCTGATCTTTGAGTTCTGTTCTTTTTCCCTTTTTTTTTTATGGTTTTTACTTTTTAGTGTATGTGAAGGTGATAAATGGTATAAAATGTCTTCTTTTGGACTTTTGGCTTTAATAGTTTTTAAATGCAAACATAGTGTTTCAACAATACTCTGCTTGGGTCTTCTGATTGCCTTTTGGTGGCAAGTTTTGCAAAATATGTTTTATGCAAATGGAAGAAAATCATTGTTCTGACTTCAGAGATGTTGTTCATTTATGGTAGTCCTCAGCCTTCTTTTGGAGAAAAAGAGTGAGCAAGAAACTTATTATGGCAACAGCATCTTCTGTAACTTTTTTTGGCGCTATTGGATTTTAAATTATGAGAGTGGCTTTCATGTGCGTGGGCTTTTGGCAGTCAATTAGGATCCTGCTGCCTAAACTGTGAACTTCTTTGAATTCACAACATAATTACAGAAGGGGAAAAAGAAGTGAAATGGAAAACATTTATGTATGACTAAGGAACGAGAATAGTATAAATATATAAAGGAATCATTGCTTTATTTGGATTTCATTTTTGCTTGAGAAGGTTAAGGAAAATAAGGTAAAGAAAGTATTTAAGTGGATGCGATTCGTGACTCAATCGAAAACTTTTGTATTCTTTATTTTTTTTATTATAGAAGTTTATTTGTTATGTCTTCCCACCTTGAAAGAAACAAATTTAAAGAAAAGACAAGTTTTTTGGCATGATTTCCTTGCCTGTTCTATTTTACTTTGTTTACGCATCTGAATAAAACAGCAGATATTTTCTGTACTAATTTTCCATTTCTATTATTGCCAGCCTTCCATCCTAATTACGTAGCAGTGATGATTATAGGTAACATTATGTGGTTTAATGATTAGAGCAGTTGGCTCAGTTGAGCTCTGTCCATGGCTGCTCTGCTGATGTGAAGGTTTTTGTGGTTGGATATAAAATAGTCTTGTGAGCTTGTGAGGGTAATTGAGAATTTTCAATCATTATTATATTTAGTTGTTCATCTCTCTCTCTCTCTCTCTCTGTTTTTTCATTCATTAGTCATGTGATTGATATTGCATTTTTATAGCCTTGTGTTTAGACGATCAAAATCTTTCAGATTAGTATGTGAAAGGCACAAGTAGAAGTTTCAAATAACCTTTTCAAGAAAATAGGAACCCAATGTTACTAATTTGAATTCAGGTCAAAAACAAAATGTTACTAATTTGAATTCCATAGGAAGATCTGAACATGTATGGTGTAGATTTGTATTCGCTTTCTTTCCTTGTGTTCCTTACAAAGTTTGAATTCAAATCCTATAGTTGAACATATCTTCAGTGATTACAACTACAATGTCCCATAGTCCAAGGATCTCCTTAATTACACAATTTCTTTTTACAATGACTTTATCATCATCTGTTTGTGATTTTTTTTTTTTTAGTTGTTATGCTGTAGGACTTTTCCTTCATATGGAACAAAAATAAGTGTTGTCAGATTTATATGGATAGGACAAGGTAGTTATTTGCAGTTTATGTGTTAGGTTATAAATATCATATATGTATTCTACCAAAATCATGGATGTTAGAATGAGGTTATTATTCAGATATTACCGTTTTCTCTTTCCCTATAACTCAGATTCTGGTTCTAGTCTTTCTTTCCTCTCTCCCTTTTTTCTCTCTTCTTTTCCTCTCATTCATCTTCTCTCTTCTCTAGGATTACAGATGCTAGTTGTAAAACCCCTTTGAATTTTTAAGGAATTAATATTTTAAGATACGATTGCATATATAAACTAGTAAAATTTTATTTTTAAACACACACACACAATATGTGTGTAAAGATTTATCTTCATTGTCACAGGAGAATACTGTAAGTTTATTATGTTTAATGATATTATGGTCTTATCTTTATTTATTGTTTTTTATTACATATTACTATTAATTCCCAAATCTTGTCAAGGTTATCCACCGCTTCTTTGTTGAATCATGTGTATGGCTTTTGAGTTCTTTTTTTTTTAAATGCTCTAACTTCTAGCATATGCTAGTGATAAATCATGAAACAACAAGCGGGACCAAATATTTTATCATATTCTTCAGGTAATACAAAAAGGTAGAGTTAAAACTCCCAAAATAACATAATAACATTTGTAGGTATTACTTCAGCATAACTACTTTATTCTAAAGCATAGTTTGTAAACTCCTAGATAGTGCTTCTTAGTAGATTATCAGTTCTTTGGGGAAGGATTCTTGGCCATTGGAGGATCTGTGGGAAAATGCATAGAATTGTTTGGGGCAGCACAAAGTCTTCAGGAGAAATAATATATACTTCATCATTCAAAACATAAAAAATTTGCAGAAGATGGTGGTGGACTTGGACTAAATGGCGGAGGATCAACATAATTGGTAGTGTGGACATGTATGTTTTGTATAACTTGGTGGCCCATCCACATGGATCCACTCGATCTTTATAGTTATCTTAGTAATAGGCATTTGGGACTTTAAGTGGAAATTAAGAGTGAGAAATAACAAACATATTAGATTTGTACTAATAATGCCTATCTTCTTTCAGCAGAAAACAAAAATATATGTTTAACCTTGCAATATAATTTCATTAGAAAACTTGCACAGATAAAATAAATTTTTTTTTTTTTTGCTAAAAGCAACTGGGCATTATTAGTATAAATTTTATCTGTTGTTACTCACAATTTTCAGGTAATGTCTCAAATGCCTGTTACAAAAATAACTATAAAGATCGGGCGGTTTCGTGTGGATAGCAACATGTACACTATCAATCCTGTTGATCCTTGGCCATTTAGTCAAAGTCCACCCCCACCTTTCGTAAATTTATGTTCTGAATGATGACGTATATGTTATTTCTTTTGAAGACTTTGTGCTCCCTGTGAACAATCCTATGGATTTTCTAGCAAATCCTCCTATGGCCAAGGATCATACCCCCAAAGAATAGATGATCTGCTAAAAAGCACCATCTAAGATTTATGAACTATGCTTTAGAATAAAGTAGTCATGTTGATGTAATACCTATGAATGTTACCATAGATTTTAGGAGTTTAACTCCACCTCTTTGTATTACTTGAAGAATATGAAAGTATAATAAAATCTTTGGTTCCATTTCTGTTCCATGATTTGTCACTAGCATATTCTGAAAGTTAGAGCATTTAAATAAAAACACTCAAAAGCCATAGAGAAATGAACATAAAATTCACGTGATTCAACAAAATTCGTGGATAACCTTGACAAGACTTGGGAATTAATAGTAATATGTAATAATAACAATGAATAAAGATAAGACCATGATATCATTAAACATAATAAACTTATGGTATCTCCTGTAACAATGAAGATAAATCTTTACTTTTTGGTATTGGAGCTAGGTTCGGGGTTGAAAACCTTATCAGGGTCTAGATACTTCCCCTCTTGACATGTTTTAAAATCGTTAGGGATGATAGGTCCTCAAAATGAAAAATATTGAGAGCGAGGCGTTGAGATGTTACATTAGTTCTAGAGTTCATCTTTTTCCCCTACTCTTTCTCTTTTCTTTCTTCCTTTTTTCCTATTTCTATTTCTTTTTTTCAGAACCTAACATATTTTTAATAAAATTTTGTTTGGATTTGTCTACTACTAGTTTCCTTCTTCAGATAAAAAGTTCTATGTTTCTAATATACTTTTTAAATTAACTCTCGTGTTGCTAGGAATGGGGATATTTATGCTGGTGAATACTTTGCGGACAAGATGCATGGTTTTGGTGTATATCGTTTTGCAAATGGGCATCGCTATGAAGGAGCTTGGCACGAGGGTAGAAGGCAAGGGCTTGGGATGTATACATTTAGAAATGGAGAAACTCAATCTGGTTACTGGCAAAATGGGGTTCTAGATGTTCCAAGCACACAGAACACCACCTATCCATTGTCTCCTGTTGGGGTCAATCATTCCAAAGTGCTCAATGCAGTCCAGGTACTTTCTATATCTTATGTTTTTTTCAATCTTATACTATTATTATTATTGTAAAAAGAGGGATGATTTTGAGAATGTTCAATATGTCCTTATTGTTGTTTGAATGATTCTTCCATTTCTGTAAATATTTGGCAAAATAAGAGGATGACTCATATTTTGTGTAGGTTATCATAAAAAGAATAAAATGCCATAGTGCAAAAAGTGGTGTGTTAACACATCAGCACATAACTCTTTGCATTGTAGTATATTTACCATTAATTTTTCAACTGTTGCAAGTGGATACTAGCCCCAAGATGATCTCCAGATTTCCTATTTGTCTTGGGCTTAATATTTGAGTTTCTTGAATTTCCCGTTTAGTTACCTCGTGTGTTCATCTTGCCTTTGTAATTATTAACATTATTGCGGTTTATTTTTTAATACCTTCTTCCTGAAAAAAAAGAGGGAAAACAAGGGATGGGGGGAGGTGAGGTGTTCTTTAATAGTACAAGCTAAGGATTGTTTTCACATCCCTCATTGTTTGCATGCGAATATTTGTTTGTGACTTGAGGAATTCTAAGTACTCTTGGGGGCTGTTTGATATGATGGATTTGGAGGGGAGGAGGGAAAATTTTTATGAATTGGATTTAAGAAAATTGGAGAAGTGGGGTTCTAAAATTTTAATAAAGAGTAGTTGTAAGATAAAAAAGTAAGAAAAATTAATTAACAACTTTTAACCCCCACTTCTCTAATTTTTTTTTTTAAAAATCCAAGTCAAAAGTTTTCCTTCCTCTCACTTTCCCTCCCCTCCCCTCCCCTCATGTCAAACAGCCCCTTAGAGTACCCCATTTGTACCGTTTCCAATGGAAAAAAGTTCAAATAAAATAAATTTGAGGGTCATCTGCTAATGAAATAATGGTAAGTAATTGAGTTCCACCTTCCACTACTGCACTATTACTATTATTACTGTTACTATTAATAAATGTTGTATTTATATATTATAGCGTATATAGTATATAGACCATTTTATATTATTTAGCCTTTTCATGGGAAAGAATGAGCGATATGACATTCGTAAGAGTACCTAAGAATTACTTCTCTCACTTACAATTTAATTGCTCAATTACACAAGTATGCGCATCATATGTGAACATCCCCCCCCCCCAATATTATCAAATCAGTAGCATATTGTAAAACGAAGGAGGCTAAGGAGTCTAGTGAATAGCAGACGACATTTGCATCCTTATTAGCTTTCATGATTGATTTTCTGGCTGTAATGAACAACAGGAAGCACGGCGAGCAGCAGAGAAAGCCTACGATGTGGCCAAGGTAGATGAGAGGGTGAAAAGAGCAGTGGCTGCTGCTAATAAAGCAGCTAATGCAGCAAGAGTAGCTTCTGTTAAGGCCGTGCAAAAACGAATGCATCATTATAATGCCAACGACGAGAACAACGTTTCAATTCCTTTCACGTGAGATGTTTTCAACTGCAAGCTTCTCTGTTAGCATAGAATCCTGGAATTGTAGAGAGTATGGTGGATTTACTACTATTTAGTCCAGCTTGAGGTACATTGCCGTCATATTTTTCCAGTTATTTTTTGTTTCTTGGGATTTTGATCGCTCACTCATCTAGAACCTTAGGACAACCAGGTCTGGCTGAATGCCGGATTTGTTCTTGTATAAAGAGGGAAAGTATTGTGTCCATAGGATAAAAATGGATTTGGATTCTCTGCATTTAACAAGCCAATGCAAGATGTGCTTAAGAGAGTAAAAAGTTTATGGGAAGAGATTAATCGGGTATATCAATACACTCCCACTTTGTGTTATTCTCTCTCTATCTGATGGCTTGGTACATTATTGCAGAGAATTTTAATCCAGTAGAAGTATTTTTGTTTTCCTTTTGGCTTTTTTTTTTTTGTGAAATATTTTTGTTTTTCTTTTTCACTGCATTTTTTTGTATAGTTATGTAGAAATGCTAGTGTGCTGGTGAAACCTCAAGCCAGCCAGCTACTGTTGTATGATTGCTTGGTATAATAAGAGAAGTACCTTTAGGAAAATAGTCCCTTTCTTGTCTCCTTACAGTTATTTTGCTTTATCCTATCTTTGAAGTGCTATCTTTTTTTTTTTTTTAAAATTATATCCTATAAGGAATGAAGAATTTTTGTGGAGAGCATTTAAGCAGAGATTGGTTTGTTTGTAACTATTGCAGTTTTAGATTTCTTTTTGCTGTATAGAAAATTAAAGTGGATTATCAGATGTATATTCAAAGATGAAAACGCTTTTCTTTTGTAAATTAGAGCTCCTTGGAATTATCAAAAGGGCTAGTGCAGGCCAGTTTCGGTTTTCCTTCCATGATTGTTTTCTGGCTTTTCTATATTACTCCCTCTGTTGCTTTTTACAAGCAATAAATAACTGAATTAAGTTGTTTGAAATATTAATTAAGATTAGTTGGAGACAATAAATATATATAAAAAAAAAATTTTGCGAGGAATACTCTAATTCATGTGGAAGAGAGAGAACCTGGGATAGAGAGTGTGTGTGTGTGAGGACTAGATATGATTAATGATTTATTTAATGGAAGTAAAATGGACCCAAAAAAAATTCAAACAGACTCTTAAGTGTCTTTTATAAAGAGAACATGACCTTAAGCCCACAAAACGTCTTATGCGGAGGGAGTATTGAATTAGTAATTTTGTAACATATGGCACTGTTTTTGGAGGTCAATTTGTTATAACATATCAGGGCATGTAATCAATTCCCAATTGAAACCGGTTGGGTAGGTCCAGTTCTCTCAACTCGGAAAAATCATGCTAGAAGAATTACTCTATCTATTTAGATCTAATAATATTTAAATTTAAAATTGTACTAAAAAAATTTCTTGTGCATGAAAAAATAAGGGAAATTTTCTTGTGAGCAAATACCATGTAATTTTTCTTGTTAGCATTTCAGAATTTAAATTTACTACTAAAAGTTAAAGAATTTTTGATATTTAAGACAAAAGTATCCTATAAGACGTTATAACCTGTAAGAAAAATATATGTAGTATAGAGAAGCACAAATAATCAAGGTATTAAAACCCGGACCGGGTATTGAACCGGTCGGGGTACTGGGTTAAGGGTCAGTGGGTCAAACCGGGACCAAACCGGAGCTAAACCGGGACCAAACCGGTGGGTAATTGAAAATTTTAGACTTATAGTATGAAATTCTAAAGGAAAAAGTTAAAAATTTTTTTTTTTTTTTAATTTGGGACCCGGACCGGACCGGGAACCGGACCGGTCTAGTGACCGGTCCGGCGGGTTCCGGGCCGGACCGGCCGGTCCGGTCCGGATCCCTGAACACTGCAAATAATAACTAAAACTAATGGTATTGGAGATATTAAGCTAGTTTGGTTCAGTGTTTTTTTAAAAAATAAGTTCTTATTACGTAAACCTAGATAAAATTTTTCTTATATATTTACCTCATATAATGAATTATGATTTATAAATATTTATTATCTAACAATAAGTTATTACACACCAGCATTTTAGGATTGCTTATTAACTTCATGACCGACTTAAAAAAATCCTACCAAGTTCCAACTTCAAAAAACGAGGCATCTGAGTCCATCGACCCCGTTGCTCAAAAGCACCGTGACTCAGGGAAGACGACACCAATGGCAGACCCTTCAGCGCCACCTACGGACCAGTTGGCCATGACCACCCTCAATGACGCCTCATCATCTCATGTTTTAAAAGCTGAATTCTCCGATCGCGCCACGATTAGATCCATTATTTCCCGACCGGACGGCGGGTCCGGTCTCGCGGGCCAGAAGGTGAGGGTTGGCGGTTGGGTTAAGACGGGCAGGAAAGCCGATAAAGACGCTTTCGCGTTCCTGGAGCTTAATGACGGATCGTGCCCCGGGAACCTTCAGGTGATAGTGGAGGCCTCTTTGGGTGACCTCGGGCAGCTTGTGCCCACGGGCACCTGCATTGTGGTCGATGGTGAACTCAAGCTGCCTCCTGCTGGTGCAAAGCAGAAGGTGGAACTTCGGGCTGAGAAGGTTCTCCATGTTGGTCCTGTGGATCCTGCGAAGTACCCGTTGCCCAAAATGAGGCTTGCCCTTGAGTTTTTGCGAGATTATGTTCACCTTCGTCCTAGAACTAACACGGTAATTGTTATGCTCTTGTTCGCCATCCTGTGTATATTCTGCTATTGCCAACATTTTTATCAGATGCCTCGATATGCACATGCCTAAATATTGAGTGGTCTCATCCTATTATAGTATTATGTGTGTGCGTGTGTTTATTATATTTCCCATCAAATTGGTGCATGCATTCTAAAGTAATATTTAAATCTAAATAATTTAGCATATAAAGTATTTTTCATAGGTTTACAAATTCATATGAAAAGGGTGGGATATAGTCAACCAAACGTCATATATCTCTATTGCAGATAGCCAATACTAGAAAAGAAAAATCAAATTTTGATTTTTGACTATTTGTTGTCAAATCAGTCAGTTTTTGGCCAGATGCATTTCTGGGTCAACCAGATTGAAATCATGGCTGTTATGCCCAATTGGGATGATATTATAAAAAGTGGCTATATTTGCATATTGGGGACTTCTTACCTTGTGTGTATATTGCAGTGAAGGTGGGTTATTGAATGCCATGTGCTTTCTTTTATTACATTTTCATGTCTGTGTTAACAATTTAACATACACTGCCCATTTCATTAGTCTCTAATGCTTCATCTCTTCAGTATTTCACTTATTATTAGCATCTATTAATTGGTTGTGATTCCAGATATCTGCCATTGCTCGAATCCGTAATGCTCTGGCCTATGCAACACACACTTTCTTCCAAAAGCACGGATTTCTTTATGTGCACACACCCATTATCACTACTAGTGATTGTGAAGGGGCAGGTGAAATGTTTCAAGTTACAACTTTGTTTAGTGAAGCAGAGAAACTGGAGAAGGAATTGCTGGAAAATCCTCCTCCATCAGAAGCTGATATTGAAGGTGCTAGAGCTCTTGTTAAGGAGAAAGGGGGTGTTGTTTCCCAATTGAAATCTTCTAAAGCAAGTAAGCAGGAAATTAGTGCTTCTGTGGTTGAACTCAACAAAGCAAAGGAGAGTTTCTCAAAACTGGAAGAGAGATCCAAACTTCGACCTGGTATTCCTCAAAAAGATGGGAAGACTGATTATACCCGAGATTTCTTTGCCCGTCAAGCATTTTTGACTGTTTCAGGCCAACTTCAAGTTGAGTCCTTTGCATGTTCTCTCAGTAGTGTGTATACCTTTGGGCCAACTTTCCGTGCAGAACATTCCCACACTACAAGGCACTTGGCAGAATTTTGGATGGTGGAACCTGAATTTGCATTTGCTGATTTGAAGGTACATGAATTTCAATTCAGCATATGTATTTTCTTAGTTATCAAGAGTAATAAATGACGTTAAGTTATGGAATTGAATGCTATTGTTGTTCATTTTCTCTTTCTCAATATTTAGTCATCCTATACATTTCTTGTTGCTGTAGTTGTTACTTGGCTGGCATATTTTGCTGAGTGACAATTTATATTTCAATTTTGGGTCTTCTGAACTTGTGAATTTCCCAATGCAATGTCAAAAAGCCCTCTGCTTACTGTCCAATTTCAGTTCTGCATTTTTCGTTGCATGATAATATTAATGTTCACGTGTTTCTGTTGCACTTTAGGATAACATGAACTGTGCAGAGGCATATGTGAAATTTATGTGTCAGTGGTTACTTGATAACTGCATTGAAGATATGGAGTTTATGGCAGATAAATTTGATAAGGGGTGCATTGACCGCCTGAAAATGGTTGCTTCCACGCTATTTGTACGTCTTTCGTATACTGAAGCGGTGGAAATACTGGAGGAGGCTGTCAAGAATGGTAAGAAGTTTGATAACGAAGTGAAATGGGGGATTGACTTAGCATCTGAGCATGAAAGGTATTTTAAGTTTATTTTTACCTTTTGGTTTTCTACTTCTTGATTTGAGGTAAATGATATATTAGAGGCATGATGTTCTGTAGGTATTTAACAGAGGTAAAGGTTCAGAAGCCTGTCATTGTATATAACTATCCAAAAGAAATCAAAGCATTCTACATGCGGCTCAATGATGACTCAAAGACCGTGGCTGCTATGGATGTTCTTGTACCAAAGGTAATCCAAAGTATTCTGCTTATGTGACTTTCGATGCAACTGGCTATTGGTCTTTGTGATATCAAGATAAATAATACACAAATAATTTCAGGTTGGGGAGTTGGTTGGTGGAAGCCAAAGGGAAGAGCGTTATGATGTCATCCAGAAGAGGTACGAGAAACACTGCCTATCAATTTTCTTTATCACCTTGTATTGCTTTTTCTTTTGTTTTGTTTTTGGTTGAGGGTTTTGACAGTCCTTAGATAAATGAAGATATTTTACTAATATGTGCCTGATTAGATGACTTCATTGTTTCATATTTTTGGTATTGCAGAATAAAGGAGATGGGTCTGCCTCTGGAGCCATATGAGTGGTACCTTGACTTGAGGCGGTATGGGACTGTGAAGCATTGTGGCTTTGGTCTTGGCTTTGAACGGATGATTCTTTTTGCTACAGGCTTAGATAATATACGAGATGTGATTCCCTTCCCTCGTTATCCGGGCAGAGCAGATCTCTGATCGGTTAGATTATGTTGCAGAAGTAGCTGTATTGAAAGCAGAAATTTAATTTGAAAATTGATATGGAAATTAGTGTGGAGGTAATTCAGCTCATAATGTCACGCGAGTTGGCATGCTAGGTTTGCTCTTTTTATTCTAACAACACCCTTATGAAGGAAAACTCTGTTTAATCGATTCTTATTTCCACATTTCTTGTGCATTTTATAGATCATTACATGTGTAATTGTTAATCATCTTGGTATGACCAATATAGTGTTAAACTTTTACCCCAAGCATTGGTGTAATTGTTGAAGAAACGCCCCGCTTGTCACCCACCTTATTTGTCTTTAATTGAGCAATTGGATGATGGCTGGGTTAACTTGAAAACCAGCTCCAATTAATTGCTTTTAATTTAAAACAAGACATGCGCTTTTATACGTTGGAATGAGTTTTATTGCTTGATGTGTAGATAGCGTGGTTTTTTGTGATTTTTATATTAATTAAGTACACTTCTTCACACGGCCTATTGTGTAGTGTTTTAAAGAATAAAATATACTCCCTCTGGGTGTGGTTGGAGAGTGGTTTTGTTTCTAAATTATGTATATATTAGTGCTTCTTCAACAATAATTAGCAGTTTATATTACCAAATTCTCATCTATTCTCATAATATATTCATAAATGGAAGCATATACGCAAAAGTTGGTCAAGAAAATTCTTTGTATATATTCTTGGGTCTTAAACTTGAGCTGTCATGATGAGAGCTCTCCTATGAGGGTAGGAAGTCGCAAGATTGTAATCTCAATACTTAAATTATTTGTAATTGTCTCTCTCAACGTGAGAGGAGCGTGGGGTTTCTCCCGAGCAAACAGTAGACGTAGTTCTTCACCAAACTGGTGTTCAGTCTCAGTACTGGTTTAATCTCGCTCTCATATCTCGGTAGTGGAAGTGCAAACATTTAAGGGAGATTGAGTTCGTCGAGGGAATGGCAGAAATGGAAATTCAAATGCAGTGGAAAGGAGGTACTTCTGATCAAGAACATGATCGACATTTAGTTGGGAGAGTAATATCAAATTCCAAAATAAATGTAGGAGCAGTTAAAGAACAAGTCTTAGCAGCGTGGAAACTGAAGAAAAATGTAGACATAAATGTTCTGGGGTTCAACATGTTTTCGTTTGACTTTGAAGAGGGCGAAGAAGCACGCAGAGTTTTGGAGGAAAGCCCATGGGTAGTAAGGCAGCATATCCTAAGTCTGGAGAGAAGGAAACCGTTTCTTAGCGACAGTGAAGTAGAAATAAAGTCGTGTGCTTTCTGGGTACAATTCCATGATATTCCAATGGAAGGGAGAATGACGGTGAATGTGGAAGCCATGGCAAGGAAACTTGGAAAGGTAATAGACATTGAAAGACCAGAGGACCCAAGATTTCAAAGGAAGAAGCTTTTGTAGGGCAAGAGTGGAAATAGATAGTGAAAAAGCTCTGGTCCCACTCTTTAAAGTCCCACGACCAGAAGGGCTAGACGAAGCAAAAGTGAAAGTGAAGTATGAAAAATTAGCAAAATTTTGCTTTATATGTGGGAAGCTAGGGTACGATGATAGATCTTGTGAGGTAGATGATGAGGAAGATCCATCAAATGAGCCCAGGAGGATGTTTGATGCGAATATCTGTGCTCAGCCAGTAAGAATAACGCAGGCGATGCCGATAAGAGGTGGCTCTAACCGGCCGACTAATCAGAAAAAAAACAGCGGTGAACGGAGGAAGGAGGCAGGGACTTCTGGGAACACGTGCGGAAAATCGATCATTGCACTGACAGACGGTATGGAGGAGGATATAGGAGAGTAGGAAGCAGAGATTAATCATGATGATTCAGAAGTTTTAATGGCTAGGGGGAAGGGTCAAAGCATGGCAATCACAGCTAAGGTCATACCTAGGGAGTCAACTAGGAGAGATACTATGGAAAATAGTGGGTACCAAAAGGAGTGTTATTTCTCACTAGATGGAATAGGGGACCGTAGCAAGTTATGTTGGCAGATAAGACAAACATCTTCGGGCCACCTGTCTCTTCTCCAAAACCAAAAGGAAGATGGCCCATCTCGGCCCAAGTCAGGGCTTAGTCTAGTGGAAATTGAAGACAGCGAGACGCAAGAGCCACAAGACCAAATTGAATTGGGCCAGCTGTCACAAGACCACAATGCAGTGGGGAATGAGGAGGATATCGGGATTTTAGTGCAACAAGTGGAGAGGGTCAATCTGAAAAGAAACGCTGAGGAAGGCTGGGATTCACCTTCGGCGAAAAGAAGGAAGGTACATGAGCAAGATTCACCCGCTTTCTCCCGCATAAGAAGGGCAGCGGAAGAGGAGCTAGAGAAGTGGGTTGTAGAAGATTTCTAGCAATATGATCAAAATCAGCAGACGTGGGTGACAAACGAAAAAACTGTAAGTGTGGAGGAGGAGATCCTGATTGACGTGGAGGAAAAGGTGGAAGTGGCAGATGGGTGCGGCCATGAGAAGGTAAGAAGAATTAAGTTTAGAAGGAACCGAATGCGAAGAGCATTATTCTCTGAACATGTGGCTGAAAATATTCCTGAAAGGCGAGGTGGCTGGCCGAATGCAGCCACCAAGACGCCATGAGTTGTCTAGGGTGGAATTGTCGGGGGCTGGGAACCACCCTGACAATTCGAAATCTCAGGTTCCAGTGTAGAAGGTTTAAACCGGATCTAATCTTTCTAAGTGAAACAAAAATGAAGAATGATAAAATTGAAAAAATAAGGAGGAAATTGAAGTATGATTATGGTGCATACCACGAATCGGTGGGGAGGTCAGGGGGCCTTGCATTATGGTGGAGAGAGGGAGTAGATGTGCAAATTGGGGTATTGAGCAGATATATTTTGCATGTTGACCGACTAGAGATAGATGGTGTGTATTTTGGAGCTATTACCTTAGTCTATGGGCCCCAAGAATACAGTCAGAAGATGAGGTGGTGGAATTATATTCAAAGGTTGTGCCCTGATCAGAATACCCCATGGTGTGTATTAGGAGATTTTAATGATGTACTTTATAGTACGGATAAGGAGGGGGGATTAGAAAAGTCACCTAGAGAGCTCCAAAGATTTAGAGATTTCATGATGAGTTGCAACATGATGGAGGCGGAAACAAATGGTTGCTTTTATACTTGGGCTAACAATCGGGAGGGGGAGGGATTTATTAGAGAAAAGCTGGATCGGGTGGTAGTGAATGGTAGATGGCGGATAAACTTTCAGAAAGCACAGTGCAACGTGCTTGAGGCGATCGGTTCGGATCATTGTCCGCTATGGCTGGAATTTGAGCATAAAGAGACTAAAACCCCCCAGTTATTTCGGTTTGATGAGAGGTGGTGGAGTCATCCTGATTTTATGAATATTATCAAAGCTAATTGGAGGAGAGATGAGACTAGTGAAGAGGTTGAAGAGCTGGTATCAAATCTGAATATCCTGAGACAACTGCTAGAACAGTGGAGCAAGAAGGAGTTTGGAAGTACAAAAAAGCAGATCAATCAATTAGTTAAACAAGTCCGGATATGTCTAAGCGGAGAGTGGAATGAGGCAGTAGCAGAAGAAGTAGCAGGACTGAAAAAGAGAATAAGTGAGTTATGGGAACAAGAGGAGATTTATTGGGCCCAAAAATCCAGAATCCAATGGCTCAAGTGTGGTGATCAGAATTCTAAATTCTTCCACATGACTACAATCAGAAGAAGGTGCAGAAACAGGATCACAAGAGTCAAAAGCAACCAGGGTGAATGGCTAGATCAGGAGGAGCAAATTAGTAACTGCTTTTCTGAATTCTATAACAATCTGTTTGCCAGATCTCCAGATAGAGAATTTTCTGAGGTACTGAATTGTGTGGAGGAGGTGATTACCCTAGAAGACAATATGAGTCTAATGAGTGCAATCAAAGATGAAGAGGTCAAAAAAGCAGCATTTGAGCTAGGAGGATCCAAAGCGCCGGGACCAGATGGATTTACAGGCAATTTCTATCACAAAGCATGGGACACAGTTGGAGACTAGGTTTGCTCTTTAGTTCGAACCTATTTTAATTCGGGTTTTCAACTTGGTGATATTAATAGAATAGATTTAGTGCTCATACCAAAGGTAGATAGTCCAGAATGTGCTAGTGATTTTAGGCCTATTAGTTTATGTAACTTTTCATATAAAATCCTTTCCAAAGTCATTGCTAACAGGCTAAAACCTTTCTGGAAAAGATTGTTTCGGAGAATCAGAGAGCTTTTGTTCCGGGTAGGCTCATTCAAGATAACATAATCATAGTACATAAAGTGTTTCATCACATGAAGAATAAAAAATCAGGACCAAGTGAAGTGGCACTGAAAATTGATATGAACAAAGCCTATGATCGTGTAGAATGAGATTTTTTGTATGCTGTTCTTATTAAATTAGGCTTTTGTCGTGAATGGGCTGATAGAATACTGTGGTGTATTTGTTCTGTCTCTTTCTCTATCATGATATCTGGAAAGAGAATTGCTGAAATTGCTCCAATGAGAGGTCTACGACAGGGAGATCCCTTGTCCCCTTACCTCTTCATCATTGTTAGTAATGTATTGTCAAAAATGATAGAGAATGCTGAAAGAAACAGAATGATAAAGGGTATTAAAGTTGCACGCGGATGCCCAACTGTGACTCATAGTTTTTTTGCTGATGACTCGGTCCTGTTCCTGAAAGCAGAGGAAAATGCATGTAGATCTCTGAAAGTTATATTGGATGAATATTGTGAGGCCTCTGGTCAGAAGATAAATGTTAACAAGTCCTGTTTGTTCTTTTCCAAAAATTCACCGCAGGTATTGAAAGAAGAAATTGGTCACATATTTCAGGTGCATGCTGTGGATATTCCCGGGAACTATCTAGGCCTTCCTATATTATGAGGGAGATCGAAGCAGCAGGTCCTCAATTTTGTAGTAGACAGAATGAAGAAAAAGGTCCAAGGATGGCAACAATACTTCTTGTCTGAAGCTGGAAGGGAGGTACTTGTAAAATCAGTTGCAAACTCAATACCTGTCTACCCAATGTCTTGCTTTTTATTCCCCAAGAATGTATTAGATAGTTTAGATCAAATTGTGTCTAAGTTCTGGTGGAAAAGTAATGATAATAGAAGGAAGGTTCACTGGGTTTCAAAGGAAAAACTTAAATTGCACAAGGAAGACGGGGGTCTGGGCTTTAAGGATTTCAGAGCATTTAATTTAGCCTTACTTGCAAAAATGGGATGGCGTATTTTGCAGGAACCAAATCTGTTGTGGGTCAAGATCTTGAAGGCCAAATACTTCCCGAAGGTGGGATTCTTGGAAGCGAAACAGGGGGGAAAGCATCGTGGATTTGGGCCAGTATTGTCGAAGGGAGGAAAGTATTGGAGAGGAACATAATAGCAAGTATTGGAAATGGTAGAAACACAAAGATCTGGACAGACCCATGGCTTGCCGAGATCCCAGGTAAGAAAATTTTATCTCCATGTCCTCATGAATCCTTTGCTGCGTTGACTGTGGATAACCTGTGAAGGCCACATGGGTGGGATATTAGTCTCATAGAAGGTTGGCTGGAACAATTTGAAAAAAGAGCTATCCTAAATACCATGGTGGCTATAAACGGTAGAGAGGACAAATGGGTATGGACGGGTGGAAAAGGAGGGACATATACGGTGAGGGAGGGATATAAAGTGGCAAAAGAAATGTTAATCAAGGGACAGGAAAATAATACAGCCTCGTCATCAAATAACCATCAAAAAGTGTGGAAGGAAGTTTGGAAACTCAAAATGCCACACAAAGTAAAGAACTTCTTGTGGAGGATGTTGTCCAATGCAATTCCCACCTTAGAAAACTTAAATAAGAGACGTGTGTGCAATGCAAATGTCTGCCTGATGTGTAAGCAACATGTGGAGACCACTAAGCACCTGTTTTGCTCTTGTCCGTGGGTTAAAAGGGTATGGTTTGGGAGTATGTTTTCTTTTAATTTTGAGGAAGAACTAGAGGGTGAGATAAACCAATGGGTTAGCCACTGCTTTCTGGATTTAAACATGACAGATTGGCAAAAGGCGTTGTTGGCTATGATCTTATGGCAAATATGGAAAGAAAGGAATAAATATGTATATGAGCAGAAAGAACCTGACCCAACCTTTGTGTTTTCACAGGCAGGAAATTTATTGCGAGAATATTGGGAGATCAAGGGCTGGTGGGCAGAAATGACGGAGGCAAACCTCACTGGGCAAAGGACCAAGAAAACTCTAAGGAGATGGAGAAAACCAGAAGGGAACGCAATAAAGATCAATACAGATTGTGCATTCTCAAAAGATAAAGGGAAGGCAGCCATAGCTTTTGTGGTGAGAGACTCGAATGGGTGGCTTCTAGATGGATATGCAAAGCAGGTCAATGCTGAAACGGTCTTCATGGGGGAATGTCTTGCGATGAAGGAAGCAGTGGAGTATGCTTTGGAAAATCAACTGGAAGACATTTATTTCGAGTCTGATAACCAGCCTCTAGTCAAATGTATTAAAGAAGGTAGTTTATCTCCAAATTGGAAAAGTGATGTTATCCTGGAGAATATCCTTGTTTTAAGGAATAGTGGAAGGAACTACAACTTTGAGTATGTTCCGAGAGAAGCTAACTTAGTGGCTGACTGGGTTGCTAAGGCTTCGCTTAAAGGGTCATGCCCAGGAGACTGGATGGTAAGACCCCCACAGCAATTGCAGCGATTATTAGGTAGAGATTTTGGAAGCTCAGGAACTGGCTTTGGCTGAGCACTGTTATAATGATTGTAATATTAGGTAAGTTCTGGATAATATGTAATCGAAAGTTTAGTTGGAATGAAGTATATCTATTTCTGGCAAAAAAAAACAAAAAAGTCGCAAGATTGTAGCCTCAAGTTGTTATTGTCTAGCTACCTCTCTAATATAAAATAAATAAATAAACCATGTCATCTCAAGATTGTCAATATTTAATTTCTTTATATTTGCATGTTTATTATTATTATTATTATTACTATTATTATTATTAAGTGAATTTAATTAGTTTTGAAGAGCACAGAATGACAATAAGAGAGACGCTAGTTTGATAAAGAAAGGAAGAAGATTGGGCAAACAGAAGGATGAGAGGAAAAATAAAGAACAGCCGCAAAAGGGGAAAAAAGGAACAAAAGTTAACCTACACCACATTTTTGTTTTGATTCTTTTTAGGATTAAAGAGAGAGAAATAAATTGGTGTCATAAGAATTGGTTGCCATGTTATTACAGGAGAGGAGATAACGGGAATATAAAAAAGGGAGGATGCATGTTATGTGTGAAGTAAAAGAGGGAAGCAATGGTTTTGATCTTAAAAATGTGAGGACTGAAAATTGAATTACATGGCTGAGAGAGGATGGTCCAAAATTAGGAGGGCGCTTGTCCCCTTTAAATGCAAATAAACCCTCTTCTCTCCATTTCTCTCTCATTCAAAGCCACTACTTTTTCTCTCGCTTATTCTCACTCCTCTCATTTTCCCTCCCACAACAGTGTGAGGATTTGTTTGTTTGGATTAGTGATTGGAATGTTTAAAAGTAGCTTTTCAATCGTGATTTACGGTATACGAGATAAGTATGTGAGAAGAGTTGTGTCTCGATTTACATAAAAAACAACTTATAAATAATCTGATCACTAAAACAAATATGCACATGTAATCATTTATTACTCAAAAATACAAAGAGTCGTCAAGGTTGAACTTTTTAGGCAAAAAAAAAAAAATCGAGTATGAAGTATGAACTTCAAAACTTTTTAATTACTTTATAGGACTTGCTTAAAAATTAAGGTAAATTTTAGTGGTCTGGATTCTTTCAGAATCTTTTTTCTCCTTTTCTTCTCAAAATCTCATCTTCACGATCAGATTTTAAAAAATAAATGGTCCAGATTTAATATTTTATAAAAGGAAAATACCAATTAAATACCATTTGAAATTGCAAAACCCTAAAAAGTATGTTAACATTTTAAAAAGACAAAAAGGTACCAAGTATCAAATTAAGATTTTCAAGTTTTGACACTTTTACCATTTTACCCCTCAATTTTTTTTTAAAAAAATAAGAGTGGTGCCCCTGCCAGAACATGGTGGGCCACCAAAGCTCCTTTTATATATATATATATATATATATGCATTACTAAATATGTATAATATAAATAAAGATGTAGCAGCTTTGACAAAGTTGTTAGAACCGGCTGACACCTAAGAGGGGGGTGAATTTGGTGTAAGATAAAAACTTAAGAACTTTGAAAATCTTTTCGCATCTTAGTAAAAGCAATAAGTATGAAGGTAATGAATCATAAATCAACAGTTAGATTAAATAATATATATGCTGGAAATATAAGAGCTTAGGGAAGAGAATATGCAAACTGTGATTTATCCTGGTTCGGTCCAATCTGTTATAGCCTACGTCCAGTCCCCAGGCTCCTCCTGAGATTTTCAAATCCACTATCTTCTTGTTTAATCCGGGCACAAGAAAAGCCTTTACAATCCCACAAGTTTAGCCGGGTACTTGTGAAACCTTTTACAAATCTCTTACTGAAATACTCCCCCTTACGGCAAGTCTTACGAGCAGAGCAATCCTGAAGATCTTCCTCTCCTGCTTACTCGTGCAAGTCTTACGATCAGCAACGTTCTTTCCTGCTTACACCCATGTAAGTTTTATGAGCAGCAACGTTTTCTAATGCTTTCACCTCGTAAGTCTTACGAGCAGAATGTCTTACTGGCAATTCTCTCTACAGCTTCCCCCGTAAGGAAATCAACCCTCTCAAGGTCCTCTACCTTGAGATCAACTTAGAAATATAGTTGAAAGTGTTTACAGACTCTCTCACAGAGTGGGTATAATACTCACTGAAGTACAATACAAATAATCACTCTCTCATTGATAAGTAATACAGAAATTGGAAAACAGAGAGTGTATGGGTAGAAGCAGAGGATTCATGTTATTCGCATGTTGGTGTCGTTGCTCTGTTTTCTCTGTTACCCATCGATGTTGAATGCTCTCTCATTTATAGTTGATAAAGATGATGGCCGTTGTGCGCATTTGTCCGTTGGAGTCATTTTGACCGTTGAGCATATTTGAAAAACGAGCTACCATGAGATTTTCGTTGCAAAGCAGAGTGTCACGTTGAGGAGCAGTATGTCTTATTATGAGCTGTACATCATGTTGTGGAGCGGGATGAATACGTTTGAGTTTCCAGACAATCTCTCATGGTAGGTTAGTTGCTTGTCGTGGTTGGTAGCCGACATTCGGTGTGTAATGATGCCGCCCGCCACACTTGACTCTTTCATTTGAATCTGTAAGCTCACCGTTAAATTTCCTATTTCACATTGTAAAATACTTAATCATTAATATGATGAAGAGTTAGTCATGGGTATGTTGGATTATTGGTCAAAAGCTGAATTTCTGGCTTCTGAGACTCATCACGTGAGTGAAGATATTCGCCATACGTGACCTCCATTCTTGAAGATGCAATCCAAATATTTAATCTCCTGTTTTACATTTGAAATATATGTTAATGTTTAGGAACAATAACAAGTGAAAACATAATGATTGTATAACATTTAACCACGTTTGGATTGATTGCTGTGAGGCTCTATTTCGTTTCTGGAATCTACCAAGTTCTCACTAGAGTGCAGTAAGGCTCACTCGAGTGCATTTGATATTTTCACGTTCTAGCTTCCTCTCGGGCAAACACTCGCTGCTCTTTACTCGCATATGCTCAAGTGAATTCTAGACATCACTCGAGCACAACCAGTCATGCTCGAGTGCGCTTCTTGTTTTCACGTACAAGCTTCTTCTCGGGTTAACACTCTCATGTCAAAACTTGCATGTGATCGAGTGAGAAATAGTCTAATGCTCGAGTATGGATCCTAGTGCTCGAGTGTTGTAAATTTTTTTTACGATTCAGCTACTTCTGGACATCACTTGCACAACTTTTTCCAAGAGTTCGTTTTTGCACTCGCGGGTGATGTAGGGCCACTTTAGAAAAAATTTATTTATTTGATTCTAATGATGTATCATAAGAAAGCTCTTGCTATATGCATTCCAATGCAAAAAAAAATTAGCTCCAAACTCCTTGTATTCTGCAAGTTATGATCGAAAGAGTGTCTTTCGCACTAGACTGCACAAGCTTCAACTTCCAGAAGGCATAGCTCCTAGAATATACATTCAAATTAGGCAAATTACCTATCTATGGAAAGCTCTTTGAGTCTAGTTTCATTTTGCACTAGTCTTGTCTCAATCTGATGTGTGGTTTTTGAGTTATGCTCAAAATACCAAACCTGTGTTGAAAAGTGACGGTGATTTCACTGTCATCGTCCACGGATCATATCTCCTTCATTTGAGCTTCTTTAAATGTGATCTCGGTGCACATTTTACGTGTTGTGAGTCTTCGTTCATATGCCACCAGTTTCGGGTCAATCCGATGTGTGGTTTGAGAGATATGACCAAAATACCGGATCTCTGTCAGGCTGAACGTAAAACAGAGTAGAACAGAGTGTTCACCCCGTGCTCGAGTGTGTTCATCCCGTGCTCAAGTGCAACACCTCTGGCACTCGAGTATTGAGCTCTCACTCTGGTAAAACTCCCATAGAAGTGCCATAACTCACATATAAGTCATCTTAGCTTCGTATTAACCTATTCCAACTATTATTTGATCATAGAAGCCTCCGGTATCATCATAGAAACCTCCAGTATCACTTCTAACAACTTGAATTTTGATATTCTTGATAGATCTTCCAAGTTCTTCATTCTTCAATATATTTCTTTTTTATTTTTCTCTTGATAATCATTCTTCAAAATCCGAGTAAGCATCTCTTTGACTATCTTCAACTTCTTTTCTTCTTCTTCCTCTTGTTCATTTTCATTAATTCAATCTTCTTCATTCTTTGCTTGACTAATCTACAAAATATATAATATTAAATATAGTAGTTAGTCAAAGAAATACATTATATAAACTTTTTGCTCTTATCATTTCACATCTATATTTGACATTATCAAAATTAATTATATCTAACAAAAGTCAGTAATGACTTAGACAAATTTAGTAATGGAAATAATAAAATTCGTAATGGTATTGACTAAACAATTTGCGGATGAACTTTGACTTGTATGTTTTCATCAGCATTTTTGCACAAAATGTTTTTGTCAAAACCATTACAATTCTTATCAAAATAATTACCAAACTTGTCAATCTCATTAGTTAAAATCCTTTTATTTATATTATGAATATTTTCATAATGGAATCTTATAATAGGATTGTCAAAACCATTGCAATTCTGGTCAATCCCATAACTAAATTTATTAAAATCCTTTTATTTATATTATATGAATGTTTTTATAATGGGATTGTCAAAACTATTACAATTTTTATCAGTTATGGGATTGACAAGTTTAGTAATGATTTTGACAAGAATTGTAATAGTTTTGACAAAATCATTTACTGATAAATCTTAACTTACATGTTTTCATCAGCATTTTTGCATAAAATGCTTTTGTCAAAACCATTATAATTATTGTCAAAATCATTACTAAATTTATCATTTCCATTACTGATTTTGTTTAAGCATTCATTCCATTTTTTATATTACATACGTACGTACGTACATACATACATAAATGCTGATGAAAACATGCAAGTCAAGGTTCATCAGCAAAAGGTTTAGTCAATATCATTCCAAATTTTGTTATTTTCATTATTGAATTTGTCAAAGTCATTACTAACTTTGTTAAATCTACTACGCCTTTATTTATATTATACATATTTAGTAATACATATATATATCAAAGGAGCTTTGGCGGCCCAGGGGTAGGATGGGTTCGATCCCACCCCTTGCCATTCTCAACCAATTTTTTTTTAAAAAAAACAAAAGCACCCCTTCCCCACCCAAAAAGCTCTAGCCGTCGGAGCTCCGGCCGTCGGGGGTCTAGACCTGCCACCGAAATGCCGACAGTAGGAGGTGGTGCTCCGGCAGGGGCACCAATCTTATTTAAACAAAAATTTGAAGGGTAAAATGGTATAAATGTCAAAACTTGAAAATCCCAATTTGATACTTGATACTTTTATGTTTTTTAAAGTATTAATAGATTTTTTTAAAGTTTTACAATTTCAAATGGTATTTAATTGATATTTTGTCTTTGATAAAACTATTATTTTAAACATAAATAAATAAATTTAAACTATGAAAATCTGATCCACACTATTTATAATTATAATATAAATAAAATTAATAATAAAATTAATTTATAAAAAACTATAATAATAATTTTATAAAATATTAAATTTAAACCATCTCATTTTTAATGTAAGAATAAAGATGAGAATCTAAAAAAAATTGGGATGAAGGATTACGAGGAAATCAGCTCCAAAATGTTAGGGACTGCGATTCTTCGGCCAAGAAGCATGACATCACGGAAATGACAGTGGCGAAGGCTTCCACATTTCGCCGGAGATCAGCTCCGTCCAGTATAAAATTCTCCAAGAAACAGCTTTCAAGACATGGGTGGCTGGATTGGCATTCGCAAGTCGCAAGTCGCAAGTCAGGTTGGATACAGGGATGAAGAAGCTCGCAAGAAATTGGCGCAATTCTCAACAAAACAAGCTCTTTCTCGCTACGCACGACGATCCTATTTTAGACGACTCTCGTCCCATGGATACACAAGGTCTCTCTCAAATCTATTTTTTCTCAATGCAATTTAACTTCCATGGTTTTTTTTTTTTAATTGAACCTTCATTCTGATAGTGGTGAAATGATTAAAAAGATCATATTATAATTAGTTATCTTTTCAGTGGTTATATATGATAATTGGGGGCTCGATGATTTCGGGAGCTTTATGAACGAATTCACTCGCTGCTCTTCAAAGATTGAAGGATATCTTTTCCCCCAGAGTTCACGGGAAGATTTTCTTATGAGAATTTGTGTTGCGTGATTAAACTGGGCCATTAAAATCTGCTGTTTTATCTATGATTATGTTACAGAACAAGAAGAGTTGGTTCGGTCGTTTGAAAGGAGTCAAGCTCCGCAGAGTCGCTTATGGAGGGTATGGTTTTGGTTTACTTCCTTATATGTTCATTCCTGTCTTTGAAAAGCTGATACAACTTGATTGAAGTTTGATTTTAAGCTCACCTGAGAGATTTCATTTTCATGTAGACGGTGTTTGCGGCTCTTCTCTGCTGTTACATTCTCTTTCTTTTGTACTCCATCTTTCAGCAGGCTTCATCACCATGGAAACTGGTATGTCTCTTCCAGTCCCTTTTGGACATCTGAAACTCAGAATTCATGCTTTTGTGCAATTTCTTATGGTAATATCAGAGTGTGAATCTATAGTTCTAGTATTCTGTCCTTTTCATCTGTCAAACTATTATCTCTTTTAAATGCCTTCTGTGTTTTGATAAAAACAACTGGCAGCATGCTGCCTTCCTATGCGTATAGAAGACAAGTGTTTATGTAAACACTCTGGCCAATATGAATAACTTTTGTTGCTTTTTCTTATTCTTCTAACTTAGGATCGAAGTATCTTTCTAGCTAATGAAAGGATCCGATGAAAGTGATACATGAGGCTGTTTGTTGGATTATTTCAACAGTTTCCTTTGATGAATATTGAATATTTCATTATCATTCGTTGTCCTTTGGTGAACAGAAATACCATGCTTACTTCATGGAGGAGCTTTACCCTTGGATGAGTATATCAGCAGGTTCATTTGTCCTTGTATCTAGAGCATTATTCATTTAAGTGACTCATTTATTACAAGCAGTATCATGATCAATTATTTTGGTATTCTCTATGTAATGATGCATGCATAGTCCGTGTATTCAATTTCTGTTGCATTCCTTAGCCATTTGTACTGATTTATAATTGAGAGTGGGATGTGATGTACCATGCTCTTAAACGAGGCTTAGGCTTACATGTGTCAATTTTACTGATCCTCAAACTTTTACAGAGTGGGTTACTGTTCTAGCCTGCTCATTTGCAATCAAGGGGATTCTCCATGAGTCAATGGGTCACAGGCGATGGATCTGGTACTCATGGTTTACTGGCCTTGTTCTGGCAATTTTCTGGTTATATTATATGTTCAGGTAGATTCTCCGATAAACTTTGCGCCCTGCATATTTATTTCCTTTTTAAGGCATGCATGATATCTATATTAATATTGACCATTTCTGGTAGATTGCCAAGGTTCCGGTGGGATGTAATCTGGCTGCCGTTTGGTCCTCTTGGGTACATGTCATGACACTATATGCTTATATGTGTTTTACATCATTATATGCATTGACTAAGCACATAGATAAATTGCTTGGGTTCTATGCTGCAGTGGAGCAGCAATCTGTCTCTATGTGGATCATTTACTTGCTGAGTCATCCTTGCTGAGTCATCAGAAGAGGTGAAAAAGCTCCGAGGATACATGTATGCCTTCAAAGCAAACTAGAATTCCTCTCCTGTCTACTTGATCAAAAGTATGGGATTTGAGAAACAGTTTGGAATTTAAATAACATTATGAAGGACTGAAGGTCATCCAATGGATCATGTGGACTGAGCCTACTGGCGTTGTCAGCCATCGGATGGAACCAAGACAAGTTCTTGTATTGATTTTCTGACGACTCCATTTTTTTCTTCTTCTTCCCGGGTAGGACAAAAGAATCATTGAATGAAGATAGGAACAGTTACCCGATCAAGGACCAATTTATTTATTGGACTTACTATTTGCTTCTTCCCAGGGAAATTTGCGACTTGGGAGAGAGGCCAAGAGAGCATTGATTCAGTGAGGTAGTAACAATTCGGATAACAACAACAACAGCAACAACAAAGCCTTTATTCCATTAGGTGGGGTTGGCTATATGGATCGCATGACGCCATTGTGCTATGTCGAAAACCATATTTTTTAGTATATTATTAATGAAAATGTCTCTCTCTATGACTTCATTAAGCCTACGCTTCGGCCTTCCGCCATTTCGTTTTACAGGACTCCATACAGCTTGATCCACCCTCCTCACCGGTGCATTCAACGGCCTTCATTGAACATGTTCAAACCACCTCAAACGACTTTCTACCATTTTTCCTTCAATAGAGGCCACTCCAACTCGTTTATGTATATGATGTAGTAACAATTCAGACACTATCTGAAAATGTTTTATTTTTTGCAAGAGAACTACCATCTTTGTCTTGTCTTTTGGTTGCAAGGCTGGTGTCCTAATGCATTCATCACTATCATTTTCGCTGTTCCTAGTCTCCATAAAATTATTTTCGTGACACAATTAACTATGCTTGAATGCATTTGCCCCTTGGTAGAATCTATCAAAACTGCGTTGTTCATAACCTGTGAATGGCATAACTTGCTGTATGAAATTGGTAGAACCTTGCTGAGCGGATGAGTTAGAGGACTGCTCTTGTTGGTCAGATTTAGCAGGCATGTATTTTCATTCTCTTGGAATATTAATTACAGAGATGAAGCAGACGAGTAAATTCATTGTTCAATCTAGCTAACTACTGGTATAATAGATTTTGAAAAATCAAATTGTCGGGAAAAATGGAAAAGAAAAGCTTGTGAGAGAAGTCATAATGTGGCAAATAAAAATTCCTTTTTAAATTCAGAAATGCAGCCTCCACATTTACGTATCATTTTAGTTGACTAACATCATAGACTTGATGTCCAAGAGTTTTTTTATCCTTATAACTGGTCTTAGCTAGCCCTGTTAAGTCTGTGTTGCCTACTTTCTTCTTGTTTGTTTTGATAATCTTGTGAACATGAGAATAACCTATGTTGAACTTGGGGATCGCCTGAACAAGATTATCTCATATGCCTCCTTTCTATTACTCAGAATCTTGTTAAACAAGCAAACGTGGGTCATTTAACATCAGGGAATATTTAATGAAAACGCATTGGTTCGGTTTGTCATAGATTAGTGTTGAACGGTTTCCAATCTTACAATTTGCATTCGAAGCAAGCATTATTTCGGATTTACATGAACGGGAGAACAAAAAATAAAAGCCACTTCTAAATTCTAGGTCAAATAATTTAGCAATCAAGAATAGCCCTTAAATTTTGTTTACTCCCTCCGGTCCTAATTATAAGATAAAGTTGATTTTTTTAGAGCAATTAAGGAAGCCAATTAAATTACTTTAGAGTGTTTATATTTTTAGTATCCTTAGATTATATATTAGTTTATTAGTCAAATTAATTAGTTTGAAGGAAAAAATAAAAATAATATACTCTAAAGTAATTTAATTGGCTTCCTTAATTTCTCCAAAAAAATCAACTTTATCTTATAATTAGAACCGGAGGAAAATATCTATTTTCTCTGAATAACAGGTATTTTGAAAGCTTGCAATTTTTTTTAATAGTGTGACAGGAAAGAAAACAAAATAATCAAACAGCAAGCAGCACACATCATTGTGAAAGGACTAGAATCTACTTCCAAAATCATACAGGAGTTTTAATTAAACTTCCTGACGATAACGCCTGACAAGTGGCAATCTAAAATAAGGAAAACCACACAAGTCGTCTCAACGAAAAGGAAATTGGAAAAACTGCATTAACTACCACAACAAATAAATATCCAAAATGAAGATCAAGTAAATGTCTAATGTCCGAATACTACCACTTGTTTTAACGTTCGAACAAAAAGTTTTATGAATTGATAATTGAAATATTTGTATATTTATTTTCCCTTATACGATGATTTTGTAGATGATATTTGAGATTAATGTAATAAATTTATGTGTAACTGATAAATACAGGATAATTTTGGCATAAATATTTTTATTACTATTATAATATTCACTTGTTTTCTTTTTTGATAGCCACACAATAAGAGGAGAAATGAGACTAAAAATTGGACCGATGGGATTGAAAAAGTCAATTACTGTAGCATCGGTTATTATTCACTGGGTCACTATTCACGACGGCACTATTCACAACGGAAACCACTATTCAAGACGGAAGTTACTGTAACGGATGGAAGCACTGTTGCTAGCGCGGTTTTCACTGTAGCAATGCTCTTTTTTGTTACTGTAACAACGCATTTTTCCCCTATAAATAGAGATAAAGGCCAAGCACCAAAGGGGAAGAAGGGAGAAAAGTAGAGGTTTCCTTTTCTGACAATTAGAGGTCCTTCTCTGATAGGGAGAGATATTTTCTCTGACAGTTTTGAATAAATTGTATTATTTTCTAGATTTAATTTCATGCATTGTATTACTTTTTGTATGCCACATACATGGAAGGTTTTACCTTCTAAATGGACGTCTTAGGATTATATTACTTTTTACATGCCTCCATTTTGGAAGGCTTAGAATTGTATTACTTTTTGCATGCCACATACATGGAAGGTTTTACCTCCTAAATGGATGGCTAGATTTCTCCATTTTTCATGCATCTTTTGGTTGTATATTTATATTTCAGAATTTAATATTCAAGTTTTATGCAGTATTTTTGAAGTTTTCATTCAAGCTTTATGCAATATTTATGAAGTTTTCAATTTATTTTGGTTTTATTTTTAATTTCATCATAAGCTAAATTTCTATTTTCCTAGGGTGATGACGTAGCTTACTAATGACGGATTGAATCTTAACGTATTAATCTAGTTTTAATTTTTCCTTCATGATTGAGTTTTAATTATTGTTCTTAATGCTTTCGATTGATTGGCCATCTTTTGAATGATTTAAATATGTATGTTGAGACCGGAAGGAGATGCATATGTGTAGATCTTATAATTAAAACCATGACTTGTATATGAAATAAGAATACATTCATATGAGTTGTGTAGTCTTACTGAGTTCCATAAATCTTAATGCATAATTAATTGCTTAAATTCATATAGGAATATATTGGATTAGAAATTAATTATAAAATTGCTTGACCTTGGAAGAGGCAAGTAATTAAATTAGGGAAACTCGACTATCAATCATGTGGAATAAATTGGGCTAGTATATGTTAGATATCATGTTTTGATGATAACAAAAGAATGGTTTAAAAAGGAAATGATTAATAAACAAGTTTGAACAAAGGAATAACAGGGATAAGCATCACTTGAAGTTAGCATTGGAGTAATGAAGAAAGGCCAAGAGTAAATGCTGAGGAACTTGATCAGAAGCAAGTTTTCTAAGGCATTACTCGAGTACCTGCTCGAGTAATGAGACAAAACTTGAAGTGACCAAAGGCACCTTCCAGTAACCTGCCAATGTTACTCGAGTAGCTACTCGAGTAATGGTGTAAGTATTTTCAAGTTGCTCTCGGCCTGCCAATGTTACTCGAGGAGCGACTCGAGTAACCAGGTAAAAACTTGGAGTTGCTCTCGACCTGCCAATGTTACTCAAGGCACTACTCGAGTAACCATGTGAAAAACTTCAAGTTGCCTTCAGGTTACCAATGATACTCGAGTAGCTACTCGAGTAACTCTGTTTCTGAAAATGTGGAGCTCTCGGCCCTTTGTACTACTGCCAATGTTACTCGAGGAGCTACTCGAGTAACGCACTGAAGTAAGTAAAAACTTGAAGGTGGTACCTGATTAACGTGATATTAATTTATCTCATTTACCTCCAGTCCTTACTCTAATATGCAAGTATTTAATGTTCTATTTTAAGTGGATTCCTCGAGTAAGTACCCGAGTATGCAGAAATATTTTCAAGGTAAACTTCAAGTCATTACCATGGTAAGTCATGCACAAAAAGTACATTTACTTGAGGTGGTACCCGAGTAACCTATGCAAAAATGAGTGCATTACTCGAGTCAGTACCCGAGTAATGAGGTGAGTGCTCTCGGCCTTGAAATCCTGCCAACATTACTGGAGTAGAGCATCGAGTAACCACAAGTTTATTTGAAGGTTTACTGGAGTTGGTACCCGAGTAGCTCATAAAGTTATGAGTGCATTACTCGAGTAGGTACCCGAGTAAACAGATATTTCCAAAGGTTTGAAAATTGGTTATTCCATGCACTACCCGAGTAATCTTGTATTTATTCATTGACTTGCAGTTGATCAAAGATTTCTCGATGATACTCGAGTAAGTACTCGAGTAAACTTCAAGTAATACTTGAGTAGTTACTCGAGTAAGTTTATCCAGAAATTTAGAAATCATTCAAACGTTCATTAAATTGTTTCCTATATGATTACTCTTTCATTGTATTAGTATTTCTAGCATATTTACAGATAAACAATAAAGGAATCATGTCAAGAAAGGGAAGTCAAATTAAACGTTTAAATGCCAACCACCGCCAACGAATATTTTTCAAAAACTTGAAAAGTCAATAGTGGCTGCGCACTCTCCAACGGACGAACGAAAATGTTCCAATAGTCATCACCAACATATCTATATATATGGGAACATCAAAACAGAGAAAGAACAACAAGAACACACACAAACGAATTATCAAGTTCATTGCTTTGTTTTCACGTTGAAATTATATTTCGATGCTTCAGTGGTTCTTATTAACTCTGTAAGAGAGATATTTCATTCAAACTCAATAGTTGTTATTGAGATAACTTAAGGTTGTGGAACCTTGAGTTGGGATTGGATTACAACGTGTAAGGGGGAGCGAGTGTCCAGGTGAAGGAACTTGCTTGTACTGAGGTGCCAAGAACCCACTGAATCTTGGAAGTTATAGTGAAACTCTCAGAGAAGCTCTGAGGACTGGACGTAGGTCAAAGTGGTTGTGACCGAACCAGTATAACTCCCAGTGTACACTTCGGTGATATTTCTCCTTACTCATTACTGTTTTAATTCCACTATTAAAGTTTTATATTTCTGACGAAATTTTAGTATCACCCAATTCACCCCCCTCTTGGGTGAAACGCTTGTTCTAACAGTATAGATAAGTGATTCGATATGTAATTTATTAAGTGAAATCTAACCTCTGGGGCTTTTCTCATATTTGTTTTCATATTATTTGCACTCATATTTAATAATTTTGTTCTCTCAATCACCAACTAATCGGTCGACTAAATAGAATTAAACTTACCCATTTTGGTATTTAGTGATCAATCCTCATGGAAACGATACTCTACTCACTTCTATATTACTTGATTATGACAGTATACACTTGCACTATTTAATAGATCATCTACACATGTAACAAGTTTTTGGCGCCGTTGCCAATGTTTGTTGTCATTAATATCAATACTAAGTAATTTTAATACTAATTTGGTCTTCATATTACATTTATTTTTCTTCTTGGTGTCTTGTGTTTCATTTCAGGCTTTTGCTTAATGTATGACCAAATCGAAAGAGACTGATCTATTACCTTTTGATTCATAGATCAAGAGAACTTGTTAAAGAAATCAAAGAGTTCGAAAGCAGTCTATTTAATCCTAATCAATCTGATGGCAATTCCAGAGGGAAAAGAAACAGATACCAAAACACTCCGTGACTATGCAACACCAACATTCATGGGGACAAATTCTGGAGAAGACTGCCAGTAGCAGCTAACAACTTTGAAATCAAGCCTGCAATTATCCAGATGATGCAAGCAAATCAGTTTGGTGGTTTACCAACAGAAGATCCTAATACACATATAGCCAACTTCCTAGAAATTTGTGACACATTCAAGCATAATGGTGTTACTGATGATGCCATTAGACTTAGACTTTTCCCTTTCTCACTCAGGGATAAGGCTAAAAGTTGGTTACAATTGCTACCAATGGGAAGCATAACTACATGGGAGATCATGGCACAGAAATTTTTGGAGAAATACTTTCCTTCAGAAAAACCACTAAATTGAGGAATGAAATTGCCTAATTCAACAAGAAAGGCTCTATGAAGTATGGGAAAGATACAAGGAGTTGCTAAGGAGATGTCCTCGTTATGGGTTACTAAATTGGTGGTAACTGCAAACTTTCTATAGTGGGATAACGCACATCTCCAGAATTCTTGTAGATGCCACAACTGGAGGATCTTTAATAGGAAAAAAAATATAGATAATGCTTATAATCTACTTGAAGAGATGGCAGCCAATGCATACCAATGGCCTTCTGAATGTAATATTTCAAAGAAAGCACTTAGAGTGTACAAGCTGGATGTCCTTACAACTTTGACTTCTCAAGTTGCATCTATATCCAAGCAAGTGAGCTCTTTGACAAACCAAGTAATTAGTACTCCTATTGAAGCTTGTGATCGATGTGGAGGACCTCATGTGAGCACGCAATGTCAAGAAGGACACTCATTCATGTCGGAGCAAGCTCATTATGTCAGAAATCAAAGAAATGATCCATTCTCAAACACTTACAATCTAGGTTGGCGAAATCATCCAAACTTTAGTTGGAGGAATAATCAAAATATGTTCAGGCTATCAGGGAATTACCAGTAACAAGCTTTTCAACCAGCAAATACATGACATCAAAAAGTGAATGTGGAAGATGCACTAGCTCAACTAACCATGAATACATCTCAATTCATGGCTAGGATTGAGGCAACACTCAAAAGCCAAGATGCCTCAATAAAGAACTTGGAGATCCAAAGGGGCCAAATTTCAAATATGGTGAACTCCAGGAAACCAGGAACCCTACCCAGTGACACCGAAAGAAACCCAAGAGAGCATGTGAAGGCTATTACATTAAGAAGTGGGAAATAATTGAAAGATCCTTTAATTAAAAAGAAGGATGACCAAAAAAAGAATGAAAGCAGAGAAGAACAGAAGGAGGAAGTACAAGAACAGAAGGAGGATGATGTAATACCATGAAGAATTAGCTTTTCAGACAATCCTCTTCCATATATACCACCAGTTCCATACCCTCAGAGATTTGCGAAGGTAAAACAAGATAAGCATTTTGCAAAGTTTCTGGAGATTTTCAAAAAGTTGAACATCAACATTCCTTTTGCAGACGCTCTTGCCCAAATGCCCAATTATGCAAAATTCATGAAGGACATTCTCTCAAATAAGCGTAAGCTTGAGGAATTTGAATGGGTTGCACTTACTGAGGAGTGCAACACTATTCTCCAAAAGAAATTACCTCCAAACCTGAAAGATCCAGGAAGCTTCTGCATACCTTGCACTATAGGTCAATGTCACTTCGAAAGAGAACTTTGTGACCTTGGAGCAAGTGTAAACCTCATGCCTCTATCTGTCTACAACAAACTTGGTCTTGGAGAGGTGAAGCCGACCACAGTTTCATTACTTCTGGCTGACCGATCAATAAAACATCCAAGGGGTGTCTTAGAAGATGCTTTGGTGAAGGTGGACAAACTTATATTCCAAGCTGATTTCATAATACTTGATATGGAAGAAGACCAAGAAATTCCTATTATTCTTGGGAGGCCATTCCTAGTAACTGGGAGAACGTTAATAGATGTGCAACATGGGAAATTAACCTCGTGAGTTCAAGATAATCAAGTATCTTTCAACATTTTCAAGGCTTTATCCTTTCCAGATGAAGGTGACACTTGCTACAGAGTCGATACATTGACCAGCTGCACAAAAGACGTGGTGAACGAAATCTGCATGGATCAACCATTAGCAATGGGAATGGTAGATGTATCAAAATCTAATAATCTAGAAGTTTTGGAGCAGATAAGGTACCTTGAAGCAAATTCCCCAATTTTTACCAAGAAACCATTTGAAGATCTTGGGGAAAGGCCGAGTAAGCCAATACTATCAACAGAGAAACCACCAATACTAGAGTTGAAAATGTTGCCATCCCACTTGAAGTATGTTTATCTGGGAGGAGATTCAACATTACGTGCAATCATCTATGCAGCTCTTACTCCTGAAGCAGAAGAAAAGTTATTAAGAGTTCTAAGGGAGTATAAAATAGCATTTGGATGGTCAATAGCTGATATAAGAGGGATTAGTCCTTCAATTTATATGCATAAGATCTTAATGGAGGACAACTACAAGCCATTAGTCGAGCACCAGAGAAGACTCAATCCAAACATGAAGGAGGTGGTGAGAAAGGAGGTAATAAAGTGGATGGATGCTGGCATAATCTACCTAATCTCCGATAGTCAATGGGTAAGTCTAGTTCAAGTTGTGCCAAAGAAAGGTGGAATGACAGTAGTGCCCAACAAGAAAAATGAACTGATTCCACAATGAACGGTGATTGGATAGAGAGTGTGCATGGACTACAGAAAGCTTAATAAAGCTACCATAAAAGATCACTTCTGTAACCCCTTCACCGTAATTACATTTGGATTACGAAATTTAAGTGAAATAGAGACCAATAAAATGAAATCAACAATTTATAATCCCTCAGCACAAGATGGGGTATTTCAAAAAAAAAATCAGTTCAAAACAAAATTGCTCGTGGTCTCACATTCATTTGCGGATATAATTACTTGAGAAATTAAATCACATAATAAATATCAGAGTGTGGAACTAAAATCCCGGCAAACCCCGGGTTACTTATATATATAACATGGGTTTAATGTTCCTAAAATGGGGATAACATATCCAAAATATTTATTTACATTTCATATACACTTAGTAATCCCAAAACCAAACAAAGATAACCAACTACCACTAAAGTCTCGGAGTAATCCTAACTACTCCTGGTTGTCCGCTTCCCTTTCGAGCCACTCGCCCTGTCTGAAAAGGTTAGTCATTTGGAAAGAGTGAGATTCTAAAGAATCTCAGTAGCAATAAATTATTCATACAACACGTAATCACATAGCATGTAAACAAATTATCTCATAACAGCAGCAACACAAATCACACTCCACCCTCATCCCCTTTTACCGTCGGGAAGGCACACTGTCCTAGCCCGCACCGTTGTTAGCGACTCAGGGACTATTGGTGTGGCCGTGCATACGAATAGCCTTACGTCTCACATATAGCCTTTCGGCTTTCACAATTGGCCCGTCGGCCTTCACAAATAGCCTTTCAACCCACATAATCACATATAACACACCCTAACCTCACCCCTTTTTACCGTTGGGAAGGCACACAGCCCTTACCCAAACCGTTGTTAGCGACTCAGGAACTATTGGTATAGCGGTGCTTCCATGATTTCACATAACTTGCAGTATACGAAATCATCACATCACAATGATATAGCACACATACAATGTATCACATAAGATATAAAGCAAGAGTCACTACCTGTATCTTTCCTAACTGGCTTCGGTACCATAGTCTCACGAGGACGACAGATGTCAAATCCTATACCAAACTAGGGACAACCGATCAATCTCTTTTCCAAGTTCTTGATTTCATAATACACTTAGTTGGTTATCATTTAGGACTCTTTAGGTGACCACCAGAGGCCTAAACATATGCCTAAAGGATTAGAAGAAACTACCCCGAAGACCCCTTTTTCGAAGGCACAACACTGATTTTTGGCAGCCTCACAAAACATAATGACAAGTCCTGCATACCAAAACATCATACACAACATGGGAGAAAAGTCACTACCTGGTTTGTTCCGTGTGTGCTTTGTCCCAGGTCTCCCCCGAGGAGGGCAAATATCGTATCCTATAATTATAATTAGGGACGAAGAGTTATTCTTTATTCCAATACTCAATTGACTTCACAATACTTAGATTTGGTTATCATTTATGTCCTTTAAGTAGTTAAAATTGGCTCTAATAAAAGCACTAAAGGATTGGGAAACACCGGGTTGGAAACCACTTTTCAAAATCACAAGGTACTGAAAACAAGGGGTTGGCTGCAGCCAAGAAATCTCTGGCTGCAGCCACAAACATCACAGAAAGTTTCTGGCTACAGCCAAAACTTTTCTGGCTGTGGCCAAAAACAGCCCAGAAGTGTTCTGGCTGCAGCCCAAAATTTTTTGGCTGTGGCCAGACAGTGGTCCGAAGGTTCTTGGCTGCAGCCAAGAATCTTCTGGCTGCAGCAAGGAAAATTCTGTTTCGTAGCTGAATTTCTAAAAATCATAACTAATTCTAGAAAAATAAAAATGAGGTGATCCCAAAGCCTAATGAAAGATATTTAAGTCATATTTACTAGAAAAATATGGACCAATACCAGAAATCACCATAAAAATACAGAATTTAAGAAATGCCCATACTGCTCCAGAATTGATCCCAGATTTAACATCAAACTTTGGGCAGTCATAACTCCTAGCTCATAAATCAGAATGACATGAAATATATGTCCATTTTAAGCTTGAAAGGTGAAATTTAAGCCTGGAAAGTTTCATAATTTTACAACACCATTTGCTATTGTAAAACATCCATGCAAGATCACTGCCAGAACAGAGTTTCTTACTAACCAAAACTTGTCACTTTCAAAACCAAGTTCCCAATGGTTAAAAATTCACATTTGACACTTCTCCCACACAATTTTCCACAAGGAACACAATGGCAACCTCAAAATGACCAAAATCCTACTCCATTATCATGCTTTGGTTTTGGGCAACACAAACATCAAAATTCCAAACTCATCCAAACATACCATTTCAATCACAATCAATTCTATCTATCCCAAACTTCCCACAAGGCACCATTTTCAAGCCAATAACATACCAAACACATAGTGGCTCTCATTTTTGAATTCAAGGCTAGAATTTCCAGAAATTACAAACTCAATCATTTGGCATAAAACTTAGATAGATAGATTGGTCTCACTTACTTCTTTTACTTTGCCAAAGAGACTTCTTGATTCACCACTTCCCAAAATTTCATGTAGGCATAAACCAACACCAATGGGCACACTATAAACACCAAAATGAAGCTCTCACTCCAAGGAACAACATTCATGAAGTGAGTTTGAGCAATGGAGGGCATTTGCTTACCTTTTTTTCAAGCTTTTCCCTTCCCTTTTTCTGCAACAATGGTGTCTAAAGAAGGGAGAAGAGAGAGAACGAGAGAGATGGAGCAAGGAGATGAAGGAAACAATGATAATCCTACTCCCTCCTTGTCAGCCAAAAGTAAGAGAAGAAGAGAGAGAAAATATCATTTTCCAATGCCATTTGACTTTCACACACTCCCTTGCTTCATCTCACATTGACACTTGTCAATTTCTGATTTGCTCACATAAAGTAATTTCCCAATTAATCACCTTAATCCCTCCATTAACCATTCTAATTACATTTCTCATTTCTCTCTTAGTTAGTAATTAATTTCTCCATTAATCCCTAACTTATGGTCATTCTTTCAATTTTCCACTAATTGTGACATATTACTTAATTTTGCCATAAAACACATAATAAGTCAAATTAAATTCGTAATTATCCACAATAATCATGATTTGCCCTTAATCAAAAATTGGGATATTATACTCTGGGCTTATAGAACTGCCTTCAAGACACCAATTGGTACATCCCCGTATCAATTGGTCTACGAAAAAGCATGCCATCTTTCAGCAGAAATGGAGCACAAAGCATATTGGGGAGTAAAAGCATTAAATTTTGACTTAAAGGCAACTGGTGAGAAAAGGCTTTTCCAACTCAATGAGCTTGAAGAATTCAGACAATAAGCTTATGAAAATGCAAAGTTATACAAGGAGAAGATAAAAATATGGCATGACAGAAGAATTTTGAGGAGAGAGTTTACACCGGGACAAAAAGTGCTTTTATATAACTCAAGGTTAAAGCTCTTTCCAGGAAAGCTGAGACCAAGGTAGTCAGGTCCTTTCACTGTGATTCAAGTATGGCCATATAGAACTATGGAGATTCAAGATGGTGATCGAAAATTCCAAGTGAATGGGCAAAGGCTCAAAGAATACAATCAAGGTACACTCAACACTTTGAAATCTGTCATCACGTTTGAGGAACCAACAGGTAAATCCTTAATCTATTTTTTTTTTTAAAAAATAATAATAAAAAAAGAAAAAAATTTTGGTTTGGTATTTGTCTAGCTAAAGATGTTAAAGAAGGGTGGCTATTTGGGAGGCAACCCAAAACTTCTTCCCTACTCACTCATTTCTTTCCTACTCTCTCAAACTTCTTTCCTACTCAACGAAACACACTGCACTTGGTTGAGAATTTAAGTTTTCATCAATTTCATTTTAAGTTACCATGGAGGAATCTTTTGTAAAGCTTAAGAACAGGTTCCCCACTCTTCCTAAAGATGTGCTCAGGAAGATCTATAACAGTCGACTTGAAAGGATGAAGATATTCAAACTTTTAGGCCTTCCTATGGACATACGCTGGATTATTGAAGCTAAGGTACGTTTAGCAGGTGAGATTCATAAATCATTTGTTAAACCTTTTCCAAGAATGGGAAGAAGTTCTTACTCCAAAAAAAGAAGAGCTAAAAGGATGAACGTTTTCCCATAAATGTGCAAGGTGGAATTGTGATCAGCGCTGTAGGAGTAAAGGTATGGTTTCTATAAATCAAGAAGATAAAATTAAATTTATAATAGATGGACTGAGTAAGGAGTCACTGGATGATATCATTCAAACTCTTGAGACGTATCCAAGTGTTGATGTTCATCGTATTCTTCTTGATTTAGCAGACATATTCAACAGAGAAAAAGAGTGATATTGTCTTAGGAATCTGACGTTAAAAGACTCTGTTTTCCAGTTTATAAGAAAACTGGATGGGAAGCAAATCCTCAATTCATAGAAAGCGTTTAAGCCATTACTGGACATAAAACCGGAGGAAGATGTGAGCCAAAATCACAACTATTATACATAATGATGCTTTTGTTTCAATCTCTGTCACTTTTGTCTAATCTATCTTATCTTTTCAGTAGCTTTTGTTTAATATGTCTTTTCTTTTCAGTAACTTTTGACTTTCTTTCCCCTTTTGCTTCACGCAAATTACGCCAATCATTCGTGTCAGAAGTTTTTCAAAATTTTTTGAAAAATGCGTGATTTGTATGATTTTGTTGTCGCTGCTTTAGTGTTATATATATGTACTCTTTCATTTGTAAATTTGCAGTCTTCATCTTGGAAGCACAAATGGTTCGAGAGAAAAGAAAAGAAAAAAGGTATCATACAAAGATATAGATTTACATCTATCTGCATTTTTGGTGAAACTGAAATGGGTAAGGATGTAGAGTTTATAATAGCAGCAAATGAACTTAGAAGTGCATTAGCCGCTAGAAAGATCAATTTTGTAAACAGGGGAGGCATTCAGGGCCTAAAGGGAAGTGTGGCCATTTCTGTATCCATGAATGGAAGTAAGGGTTTGAGTGTAAGGGTGAAGGAGTTGGAAGACTACATCTTTTCCTTGGGACAAGAGTTGCAGGTTTCAAGCTTGCCTGAACGTATAGGACAAATGTTCTACCATGCTCAAGCTTTTATTGCTCTACCCGGTGGTTTGGAGACGTTGGATGGGATCTCTAACATTGCATATTGAGCTAAGTTGTACTATCACAAAAAGTGTGAACACCCTATTTTGTCCGGGCCCCACTAAAAAATACAAAAATAATTGATAATGATTGGTGGCCAAATTGGCAATCATCATTGAAAGAAAAGATTAAAAAAACAAAAATAATAACAAATAAGGAAATCCTCCTATTGATGATAATCAGTGTCTAAATAGGCAATCATCATTGAAAGGGAAAAAAATAAAAAAAATGAAAATTAAAATAAATCCCCTCATTGATATGATTGGCATTGTCTAAATAGGCAATCATCATTGAAAGGCCTTGATTCAGGGATTGCCTCTCACAAGATTCCCTTATTCCTAGACACCAAAGCTAAAAAGCAGAAATTGAGGAGGCTCACTTCCGATATGTCCTTAGTGATTCTAGATGAGGTGATAAAGCAATTAAAAGAAGGTTTCCTGGAAGTAGCTAAATACCCACAATGGATAGCAAATATTGTTCTTGTCCCAAAGAAGGATGGCAGAATTCAAATGTGTGTGGATTATCGAGATCTGAACAAAGCTAACCTAAAAGATGATTTTCCATTGCCTCATATTGATGTCCTAGCTGATAATATGGCCCGTAGCTATAGGTACTCATTCATGGATGGGTACTCAGGGTGTAACCAAATCCTTATGGATGAAGAGGACAAAGAAAAAACTACATTTTTTACATAATGGGGCACTTATTGTTACCGCATCATGCCATTCGCACTAAAGAATGTTGGGGCAACTTATCAGCGGGCCATGGTGACACTTTTCCATGAAATGATGCACAAAGAACTTGAAGTATATATGGATAATATGGTAGCTAAATCTTTTGAGGGAGAAAGCCATGTTGGGGTGTTAAGAAAGTTGTTTGAAAGGCTACGCAAGTACAAGCTACAGTTAAATCCTAACAAAAGCGTCTTTAAGGCTTTATCTGAGAAATTGTTGGGCTTTATTGTAAGCCAAAAAGGGATTATAGTAGATCCAGACAAAGTAAAAGCAATACGGGAAATGCCCCCTCCTTAAATAGAAAAGGAAGTTTGAAGCTTTTTGGGGCGGTTGAATTACTTTGCACGATTCATCGCCAACTTGACTGTAACTTATGAGCTCATATTCAAGCTTTTAAAGAAGAATTGCACAAGGAAGTGGGATGAAGATTGCCAGCAGGTATTTGATAGAATCAAGGATTATTTGCTAAATCCCCTAATTTTAGTTCCTCCTGCACCTGGATAACCTTTAATTTTGTATTTGACAATACGACCAAACTCCATAGGAGCTATGCTGGGGCAATACGACGCATCTAAGTGAAGAGAACAAGCGATCTATTACTTGAGCAATAAGTTTAATGATTGTGAGTCATGTTACCAGATGATCGAGCGAACTTGTTGTGGTTTAGTCTACAAGGAGGTTGAGGCAATACATGCTTTACTATACTACTTGGTTAATTTCTAGAGTGGACCCACTCAAGTACATCTTTGAAAGCCTAGAAGAGTCTCTAAGTGGCAGGTAATATTGTCTGAATATGATATAAGATACATTACTCAAAAATCCGTCAAGGGTGGTACGGTAACAGATCACTTAGCGGAAAACCCCATAGATGAATGCCAGCCACTAGATTTCAAATTCCCAAATGAAGACATATGTGCTATAGAGGATCCAATTTAGGAAAGCAAATCGAAGGAGTGGGAGATGTATTTTGATGGGGCGGTAAATATGCATGGCAATGGTGTAGGGGCAGTAATCATATCCCCAGACGGAAAGGAATTTCTGATTGCTATAAAGTTAGGGTTTGACTGCACCAATAACATGGCAGAATATGAAGCTTGTATTAATCGTCTCCAAGCTGCCATAGATCTTGGAATAAAAAACCTAAAAGTTACTGGTGACTCAGCTCTCATAATTTATCAGGTGACTGGTGAATGGCGTACTAAAGAACCAAAGTTGATCCCTTATCAAGAGTATTTGATAGAGTTGATCAAAAATTTTGAAGTAATCAATTTCCATCACATGGCTAGAGAAAAGAATCGCTTTGCCGATGCTTTAGCTACTTTAGCGACTATGATCCAACTCGATTGTGGGGTCCAAGTTCAACCAATACAAATTGAGACTAGAAGATTGCTAGCATTTTGCTTCAATATTGGAAGAGAGTACAACGAGCAACCTTGGTACCATAGTATCAGGATATATATAAAACGTGGTACTTACCTTCCAGACGCGACACATAATGAAAAGAAGACTATCCGGCGATTGACCATGGGCTTTTTTATTTGTAATAATGTCTTATATAAGAGAAGCTTTGATGGGACATTGCTACGCTGTGTAGACATGAGGGAGGTGCATAAGATTATGGCAGAGATCCATGAAGGCGTATACGGTACACATACAAATGACCACTCATTAACTAAACAAGCTCAAAGATCCTATTACTACGGGATAACTATGGAAAAGGATTGTATCAATTATGTTAGAAAGTGTCATAAGTGCCAGATATATGCCAACAAAGCTAATGCCCCTCCGACTATAATGCATAGTCTCGTATCTCCATGGCCATTCTCCATGTAGGGGATAGATGTCATCGGGTCGATTGACTATTTCACTAAGTGGGTAGAAGCCAATTCCTTTGCTAGTATTACTCAGAAGGCCTTCATCAAGTTCTTAAAGGCCAACATCATCTGTAGATATGGGTTACCGGAGAGGATCATAACTGATAATGCACCAAACCTCAACGGGGCAGTAGTTAAAGAATTATGTGATCAGTTCAAGATCAAACATCATAATTCTGCACCATATAGGCCACAGATGATGGTGCAGTTGAGGCAGCCAATAAAAACATTAAGAAGATCATCAGCAAAATGACAATGACCTATAAGGACTGGTTACACAGATACTGTACCATAATGCGTACTTCAACTGGGGCAACCCCTTACTCTTTAGTTTATGGCATAGAGGCTGTTACTCCAATTGAGGTGGAAATACCATCCCTGAGAATCTTGGATGAATCAGACCTAGATGAAAGTGGATGGATACGTTCTCGATTTGAACAATTAAATATGATTGAAGAAAAGAGGCTCACAGCAATATGTCATGGGCAGTTATATCAGTCACGAGTGGCAAGGGCCTTTAATAAGAAACTACGACCCAGGTGGTTTAAAGTAGGAGACCTAGTCCTCAAGAAGATGACACAGGTAAATGGGCTCTGAATTATGAAGACCCATATATTGTTAAGCAAGCTTTCTCTGGTGGGGCATTGATATTGACAAACATGAATGGCCAAGATTTACCAAGGCCAATCAATTTAGATGCTGTACAGAAATACTATGCGTAAAGAAAAAAAAGCTCGCTAAGTTGAAAACCCAAAAGGGCAGCTTAGGCAAAAGTTTGAGCAAAACAAAAAAAAGGGGCTCGCTAAGTTGAAAACCCAAAAGGGCGGCTTAGGCAGAAATTAGAGAAAAAAAAAGAGAGAGAAGCTCGCTAAGTTGAAAACCCGAAAGGGCGGCTTAGGCAAAAGTTTAAACAAGGAAAAAAAGCTCGCTAAGTTAAAAACCCGAAAGGGTGGCTTAGGCAAAAGTTAGAGCAAAAAAAAAAAAGAAGCTCACTAAGTTGAAAACCCGAAAGGGCGGCTTAGGCAAAAGTTAGAGCAAGAAAAAAAAAGCTTGCTAAGTTGAAAACCCGAAAGGGCAGCTTAGGCAAAAGTTAGAGGAAAAAAAAGGCTCGCTAAGTTGAAAACTCGAAAGGGCGGCTTAGGAAAAAGTTAGAGCAAAAAAAAACTCGCTAAGTTGAAAACCCGAAAGAGCGGCTTAGGCAAAATTTAGAGCAAAAAATTGGGAGTTGTTAAGTCAAAAATCTGAAAGGGCGGGTTAAACAAATATCGAAGAAGGTTATCAGTCCTAGCCCCATGACTCTCTTTACTTTGTCTATTTGGAAGACTCCGTAATCATTCATCGAAAGGTGTATATCTCTGGCAATTAAGGCACCATCAGGGAGACTACACGGAACTAAAAGTGAAGGACCTCCTAATAACATCACGTCTACACCAATATATGATCTTCATCATGCATCCACTTGAATATTGGAAGATCATTTCTTTTAAATGAATCTTCATCCTTAGTATATCTTTCCCTTCTATTAAATCGCATGTCAAAATTTGTGCCATGATTTGTATAAGGGTAACTCTTTTTAATGAAAGCACAACTTTGTCTGGATAAACACTCACGTTGATATACATGGTGTCCTCTACCCCCATTTAACTTGTGTAATTTCAGGATCATTAGCGAAGGTCCCAATTGGAATTTTTATTGTGGGGTCAAACAGTTGACAAAAAGACACAATCTAAACTGAGGGTTCTAGGCTGTGGCATCTATGTGAATCTCATTATACACATCTTGATACCTCTGACAAGACTGCGCAAGTAACGGGGTACTAGTTAGGCACCTGGATGAAGAAGGAGCAATATCACCTGCCAGGCTATTCTTTAACACTACAATTATTGCACTCATTCTCGTTAGCATGTCATCACCTCCATTATCAACATCACCATTAACATCATCATCATCACTACTATCACCATCATCATCATCATCATCATCATCATTAGCATTAGCATTAGCATTAGCATTAGCATTATCATTGTATTCATCATCCTCATTAGGATTTCATCATCACTGTCATCATATTATTAGTGTCATCACCTCCATCATGACATCACTATTCTGATATTCCCTTTATTATCATGGCCATTATCATCCTCTTCATCATCATCGTTGTCATTATCACTGTCATCATTATTATCAATGTCATCATCTTTATAAGCACTACTTCAAGGGGCATCACATGTTCATAGCACCCTTTTCAAAGCCCAGTAATGGCAGGCACCCTCAAAGCCCAGTAACGGCTGGCACCTTTTTCAAAGCCCTGTACCGGCAAGCACCCTCAAAGCCCAGTAACGGCTGGCACCCTTTCAAAGATCTGTACCAACAGGTACCCTCAAAGCCTAATAACGGCTGGTATAATTCTTTTAAAGCCCTGTAACAGCAGACACTATTCTTTTAAAGCCCTATATCAGCAGGCACTCTTAAAGCCCAGTATCGGCTGGCACAATTCTTTTACACCCTACCAAAGTCCTATGCAACTAGGCGCTTCACTTCCAATCCAGGTAATCATCTATCTCCACTTGCGTTCTTCTACCCTATGAACCAAGTAAAGAGGGGCATGGGCACTATATTTTGTCCAAACCCTCTTTGGTTCCAAGGGGGCACCTTATTTTCTGGCCGGACAAAATACGTGTTCTTATCTTTACTTGCTTCATAGACGAGAATCTCACTTTTCTCAGCTACGAAACAAGTAAAGAGGGGCAACTGTAAACACCCTATTTTGTCCGGGCCCCACTAAAAAATACAAAAATAATTGATAATGATTGGTGCCCAAATTGACAATCATTATTGAAAGAAAAGATAAAAAAACAAAAATAAGAAAAAAATAAGGAAATCCTCCTATTGATGATGATCGGTGTCTAAATAGGCAATCATCATTGAAAGGAAAAAAATAAAAAAAATGAAAATTAAAATAAATCCCCTCATTGATATGATTGGCATTATCATTCATTAAGGGAAAATAATAAATAAAAAAACAAAAAAAAATCTCATTTATGTTGATAGGTTTAAATTAGGAAGTTACTTGTGGGGAGAATAATGAAACAAAAATTAAAAACGAAAAAATCTCCACTAATGGTAATTAGGTCAAGTTAGGAAGTTTTATCAATAGAAAATACAAAAAAATAAAAAAAAACAAAAATTAAAAAAAATCTTCATTGATGGTGATTGGGTCAAGTTAGGTAGTTCTTAACATAAAATACAAAAAAAATCAAAAAATGAAAATTTAATTGAGGATAAGGCATTGGAGTAGTTGGTTTTCCCTCATATCTATACCTCTTGATCTCACTGAAGATATACTCTCCTAAGTCTTTTTCTTCTTTAAGGATCACTGAGGCAAATTTCCTGAAGTTCCTCTCAATGAAGTGAGTGAAATTGTTGGATTTGTTCACCATAGCTCTAGAGTAGATATACCATAGGACTTTATGGAAATCACTCATATCACTTGGATTGAAGTTGAGAGGTCCCACAATCTCACCAGGTCTAAGAATAGAAAAAATTTGGTTTGGAGAAAGGTTAGGGTAATCATCATCAGGAGGATTTTCTATTCCTAACCAGTTATTGATTCGGGAGGGTGAGATAAGAATTCTTTGACCTCTAACCTCAGAAGTCATTTCTTCTTCTTCTGACTTCCTAATAGGATGATTAATCGGTTCGAGGTTACAATAGAAGTGTCTCACAATTTTGTGCAAAAAGGTAGTTTGACAGACAACCAAGGCATATAGGAATTGAGGTAGGGACTAAGATCAAATTTCTATACCTCTTGAAGCACCTTGTAATCAATGTAGTGCATCTTGTACACATTCCTTCTTGCAAAATGACTCAGGTACTTCTATGATTTCTCGAGCTTTTTCACATTAAATCCCTTTAGAGGAAATGTGATTTCTTTATCCTTCTCCTCAGCTTGCTTTAAAGTTTTCCCTTTCTTTGCATCTTTAGACTCGAAAGTTTGCTCAAGCATGCCTACCATAACTTTGGTAATCTTCTCACTGACTTTAGGCTTCTTCAATGGCTTAGGAGTAAAGGTAGGTGTGTCTGAAGAATTAGAGGTGGGAGGAGATGGATCTTTTGTTGCTTTGCCTCTTCCTAGAGGTAAACTTTTCTTGAATTGAGCTCTTGTGGTAATGGCTCCTTGATCACAACCCCTTTTACCTTAGGTTTGGTTTGCGGTTTGGCTTTGGCTTTGGGAGACATTTTCCTCTTCTTGGTAGGAGGAGAGGAAAGTGAATCAAAAGCTTGATAAGGCTCCAAAGACTCAAAATTGAGTACTAAGGTTGGGAGATTTTGTCCTTACCATTGTGATTTTAGAAAATGAGAAGTTTTAGGAAAAATAGGGGTAACAGTCGCAAGTCTCGGGCAGGGATTCAGAGATGTTTCAGAGGTTTTTAAGGCTATGAATCACTGGGTTTTGACGGAAATTTGAAGAGAAAGATTCCTTGAAAAGTTTTGGTGAGAGCACAGAAGAATCACTCGAGGAGATTTTATGAGAAATGACCGAGTTTTGAGTTGAAATAACCTAGAACCCGACATCACTCGAGGGCTTACTCGAGTGATCATCATAATCACTCGGGTAGCTACTCGAGTGATCATATGAAAAATTTTAAAATACAGCAATTTTGAGCGTGTACCTGGCATGAATAATATTGTAATTATCCATGTATATTCCCTTGATCATTGGATGACTCTTTAGAACAGATTTGTACTGAAAATCAGATGATTTAAAATTTACACCCAGGTTCACTCGAGGCCTTACTTGAGTAACATTGAACATCACTCGAGGCCTCCCTCGAGTATACTGTCTCTTCACCTTCTGACTGTTCATTTTCAACCATTGTGCCATTTTATTTGAAATTAATGCTTCACTGGCACATTTTCAAGCTCATTACTCGAGTGACTACTCGAGTAATGCATCCATTACTTCAAGTTGTCACTCTAGTGATACATCTATTACTTGAGGTTGGTACTCCAGTGATGCTCATTACTTGAAGTTGACACTCCAGTAATGTTATCCTCTGCTATTCGTACCCCAAAATAGAATATTATGATTCTACCAAACAAATTGCTAGAAACTCCTATGCTTATGTTAGTAATCATCAAAACGTCAATAAATAATATCATCTAACATTTTGTAAACACTAAATAACTTACAACTCATTGGGATTTCCATTCCCAATTCTCATCTAATATATAAAAATTGATCTTTAGCAAGAGGTTTTATGAAGATATCAGCTAGTTGAAGATGAGTTGGAATGAATATGACTTTGATATCTTTCTTTTGGACATGATCTCTGATGAAGTGATGTCTAACATCAATATGTTTGGTTCTGGAATGTTGAACATGATTCTTTGCCAAACTTATCGTGCTAGTGTTGTCACAGTATATTAGTGTTTCTTTTGGATAAATACCAAGATCCTGGAGTTGTTGCTTTAGCCATATTACTTGTGCACAACAACTTGATACCACAACATGCTCAGCTTCCGTTGACGAAAGGGATACTGTAGTTTATTTCTTGCTAAGCCGAGATACAAGTGAGCCTCCAAGAAACTGGCCTTGTCCACTTGTACTCTTTCTGTTCGTCTTGTATCCTCCATGATCAGAGTCTGAGTAAGCAACTAGATATTCACTTCTTCCTTTAGGATACCATAGACCCAATTCTTGTGTGTCAGCAAGATATCAAAAGATACGTTTGACGGTTTCAGCATGTGACTTTTTTGGTGCTGATTGATATCTTGCACACATACCCACACTGAATTGAATGTCAGGTCTGCTTGCAGTGAGATAGAGTAATGATCCAATCATTCCTCTATATTTTGTGATATTGTAATCTTTTCCCTTGCCATCCGCATCAAGCAATGTGGTTGAACTCATGGGTGTGTTCGTTCCATTTGCTTCATCGAATCCAAACTTCTTCAATAGCTCTTTCAAATATTTTGTTTGAGATATGAAGATTCCATTCTTTCTTTGTTTGATTTGAAAACCGAGAAAGAAATTTAATTCTCCCATCATTGACATCTCAAACTCCCCCTGCATTATTTCAGAAAATTCTTTGTACATAGTTTCGTTAGTAGCACCGAAAACTATATCATCAACATATATTTGCACAATTAATATATCATCACGTTTTTATTTTGTAAAAAGTGTTGTATCAACTTTTCCTCCTATAAAACCTTGATCAATAATAAATTTACTGAGCCTCTTGTACCACTCTCTAAGAGCTTGTTTTAAACCATATAAAGCCTTTTCGAGTTTGAAAACATGGTCAGGTTGGGTTACATCCTCAAAACCTGGAGGTTGCTCTACATATACTTCTTCCATGATGTAGCCATTTAGAAATGCACTCTTTACATCCATTTTGATAGAGTTTGAATCCTTTGATGCATGCAAAGGTTAAAAGTACACGTATAGCTTCCAATCTAGCCACTAGAGCATACGTTTCCTCATAATCAATTCCATCTTCCTGATTATAGCCTTTGGCCACCAATCTTGCCTTGTTTCTGACAATAATTGTGGATTCATCAAGTTTGTTCTTGAATACCCATTTAGTACCAACAATCGGATGATCTTTAGGTTGGGGTACTAAATCCCAAACTTGATTTATTTCAAATTGATTTAGTTCTTTTTGCATTGCTATAACCCAATCATTGTCTGATAGGGCTTCATCAATGTTAGAAGGTTCAATTTCAGAAATGAATACAGAAAAACTTACTTCATTGAAAATTCTATTTCTAGTTTTGACTCCTTCATTCACATCTCCTATGACTTGATCTAGGGGATGACTCCTATTGTATTTCCAGGCTTTAGGTTGACCTAGTGACTGTTCTTCTTCCTTGGTTTGATCAACTTTTGGAATAAGAGATTTAGAAATATATTGACCATTTTCTTGATTTAAAACAACTTCCTACTCATCATCAATGGTTTTGTCAGAGGATTCAAATTCATCAAATACAACGTGAATTGATTCTTCAACAACACATGTTCGTTTATTGAAAATTCTATATGCTTTACTTCAGTTGGAATATCCTAGGAAAATTCCTTCATCTATTCTCGAATCAAATTTTCCCAAGTTATCTTTACCATTATTATGAATGAAAGACTTATAATTGAAGTGTGCAAATGAGCAAGATTCAGCTTCCTTCCTTTGTATAGCTCGTATGGTGTCTTTTCAAGTTTTGTTCTAATGTAGGCTCTATTTGAAATATAGCATGCTGTGCTTATGGCATCGGCCCAGAAAATTTGAGACACGTTTTTTTCATTTAGCACTGCTCTAGCCATTTTAGTGAGCACTCTATTCTTACGTTCCATGACTCTGTTTTGTTATGGTGTCCTTGGAGCAGAGAAATTGTGATCAATGCCATTAGAATCACAATATTCTTCAAAGGCTTGATTTTCAAATTCTCCACCGTGATCTGTCCTGATACTTGCAATGGGCATACCTTTCTTATTTTGCACTTTCTTGGAAAAAGCAATGAATTCTGCAAAGGTTTCATCCTTTGATGACAGAAAAATAGTCCATGTAAATCTAGAGAAATCATCAACAATGACCAATGAATATAAGTTGCCACCAAGGCTTTTAACTCTCGTTGGACCAACTAAATCCATATGTATCAATTAAAGTGGTTGATTTGTTGTAATCTCATTTTTTGATTTGAAAGATGATTTAGTTTATTTATCCTTTTGACATGTGTCACAAATCAAGTCGTTTTTAAAACTTAATTTAGGTAAACCAAGAACTAAATCCTTTTTGAGTAGTTTTCCTAGTTGGTGTATATTGACATGAGCTAGTCTCTTATGCCATAACCAACTTTCATCGGCATTGCTCAAAAAACAATTTTCAGAATCATTTCTATTTATATCAATTGTATAGCAATTACCTTCCCTTTTTGCTCTGAGCTTTGCCTTGATATTTTTCTTATCAAGTTATAAGTGTTTTTGTTGACAATCAGACATTCCTCTGAATCAAATATTATCCAGTTGTCTTTATCTGCACTTTGACTTACGATCAGCAAATTATGACACAAGCCTTCAACATAATATACATCTTTGACTTGTATTCCTTTGTCATTTTTGATTTCACCAATTCCTGCTATCTTTCCGGATTGATTTCCTCCAAATTCTACCTTTCCACCTTCCTTAGGTTGCAATGTGGTAAAACTTTCAAAATCTCCAGTCATATGTCTAGAGCATCCATTGTCTATGTACCACTTGTTGTTTTTGGATGCTTTGAGACATATCTACAATCAAATACAATTAAGTCTTAGGTAGCCACTTCTTTTTGGGTCCTTTTGGGTTAGTACAAGAAATTTTTGAAATATATGAACCTTTAGGTACCCATTTGTAAGTTCCTATCGTTCCTTTCTTCTTATGAATGCATGATGAAGTATAATGGCCTTTTCTATTACAATAATTACAATGAGCAAAAGGATTTGATGTATGCACAGAATGCTAAAAATAATTCAAGTATGATTTACCTCCTGCTTTCTTTCTTCCTTTCCTTCTGTCTGATTTTGGATCATATCCAATTCCAGATTGATCATTCACAAGTCGTTGAGCTTTTAAAATTACATTTAGCATTTTACCTCCTTTAGTGAATTTTTCAAGAGATTTAGTAAGATTAGTGTTTTTCTTTTTCAAAGAAGTACAATTTACACAATCCTTTTCAAAATTCTCTTTAAGTTCTACTTCAAGAGCTTTGTTTTTCTTTTTGAAAACAACTAGTTCTTTGACTACTTTGATGAATTCGGAATGTAAATCATTATATTCAGAAAGTAGTTCATCATAGGTAGAATCAGAATCAGTTACCTCTTCTTTTGTTTCCTCTTGAGCAACTAGACATATATTGGCTACTTCCTCTTCATCGCTTTCTTCATCAGAAGAACTATCTCCCTATATGACAGATACAAAGGCTTTCTTCTTGTTATAGAATTTGCCTTTTCTCTTTTCTTTATTCTTTTGAATCAGCTCTTAACATTCTGATTTGAAATGTCTAGGCTTTCCACATTCATAGTAGATGATGTGTTCTTTATTGCTTGTTCCTCCTTTCTGAAAGTTTTTGAATCCTTGGCCTTTCTTGTAAAACTTTCTGAATCGTTTCATGATTAGGCCTATTTCATCATCATCAAGCTCTTCATCTTCATCTTGTTCTTCTTCTTTAGCTTTCAGTACTAGACCTCTTTTCTTCTTGTCACCAATATCATCTAGTTCTTGTTTGAACTTTAATTTGCTTTAATATTCAGAAAGACTTCCATATAGAGAGGCAACTGATCGCATTGATTCACCTTTTGCTTCCTCAATTGTAGTGACCTTTGCCTCCCAATCTTTAGAAAGAATATTTAAATTCTTTTGTACTTGAGTGTGTTGATCACAGACTTTTCCAAGTGCTGCAAGTCGATTGACAAGGTGAGCATATCTAAGTTCAAATTCAACTATGGACTCACCTGATTTCATTCAAAGTAGATCAAACTCAGTAACTAGAGTATTGATCCAGTTTTCTTTTATTCTCGAAGTTCCTTCATGAGCTATTTCTAAGGCTTCCCACATTTCTTTAGCTGTTTGAAGAGTACAGATCCTGAAGTACTCATTTTGACTCAAGGTACTTTGAATCATTAGAATTGCTTTGCTGTTGAGTGTAATGAGTTTCTTATCATTCTCATCATATTCTGCTAGTGTCTTGGGAACTCTTTGTAAATCTACAATCTTTTCAGGTTTATAGTTTCCACTTTCACACACATCCCATAACCCATATTCAGTAGCCATTATGAAGACTCTAAACTTTGCTTTCCAGAATGAGAAGTGTTTGCCATTGAAACCTGGAGGTCTTGTGATAGATGCTCCGTCGGGAAGAATGCATTCACCCATGCTTGCCATTGGATCCTTCTTAGGCTGTTAAACCTTAACAAGAAGACCTATGCTCTGATACCAAATGTTAGTACAAGCATTTCACCCAAGAGGGGGGTGAATTGGGTGATACCAGAAATTTCGTTACGTATAAGGAAATTGACAGAATATTAAAACAATTAAGAGCAAGGAGAAATATCACCGTAATGTACACCAGGAGTTATACTGGTTCGGCCACAACCACTTTGACCTACGTCCAGTCCTCAGAGCGTCTCTGGGAGTTTCACTATATTCTCCAAGATTCAGTGGGTTCTTGGCACCTCAGTACACAGCAAGTTCCTACACTTGGACACTCGCTCCCCCTTACACGTTGCAATCAAATCCCCAACTCAAGGTTCCACTACCTTAAGTTGTCTCAATAACAAATATTGAGTTTGTAATGAAAAACTCTCTCACAGAGCAAATATATAATTTCTAAAGTATAAATGAATGAGTATATGAAAACAAAGCACTAAGTGTATTGATTGATATGTGTTCTCAGTTTGTGTCTCATTGTTTTCTTTTCTTTCAATGCTCCATATATATAGATGATTTGTAGTGTCCATTGGAAGCAATTCAAACTTGTTCGTTAGAGTCGCGCAGCAATAGTTGACTATTATTTGTATTTGAAAACTATCCGTTGGCGGTATATAGCGTTAGGTGAACGTTCAACCTTTAATTGACTTCTCAAATCTGTCATACTCTTTCATTGTTTCTCTGCAAATGTACTTAGAATACTAATACAATGAAGAGTTAATCATATAGATAACAGATTAAGAGATATTCGATGAAAATATAATTTCTGGACTGCCTTACTTGAGTGGCTACTCGAGTGATCAAGTTTGTTACTCGAGTGGTCCCTCGAGTAAACCTGTCAAAAATATAGCAGTGAGCAAATCAACATTTTGCATTAGATATCACTCGGGTAAGACATGGAGTGATATATTACAAACCTTGAGAATACCTTATTACTCAAGTGGCTACTTGAGTGTCCATGTCTTTACCTTCACATATTACTCAGGTAATCACTATGGTAAACTGCTTACTCGAGTGGCTACTTGAGTGGGCTTCATTTTTTTGTACACCTTACTCGAGTGGTCCCTCGAGTGGCTTTCAAATAACCTGGCAAATTACTCGATTACACCCTCGAGTAATGGGATCAAATTCTTGGCTGAGAGTTTGTTTGCTAGTTACTCGAGTGACTACTCGAGTGGTATTTTATATAACTCTACAGATTACTTGGGTGGTCCCTTGAGTTATGCTATTTTCTCACTGGCTACTCGAGTGATATGCTGCATTTCTTGGCTGAGAGTCATTGGAAGATTTTAGACCTGATTACTCGAGTGGCTACTCGAGTAATGCCTGTGAAAATCTTGTTACTCAAGTGGCTACTCGAGTAATGGTCTATATAACTTTGCAGATTACTTGAGTGGTCCCTCGAGTAACTTCGTTTAAAATTTGGCAGTACCTCACTGGATGAAATTCTCTTTGCTTACTCGAGTGGCTACTCGAGTAATGGCTTATGTTACTCGAGTGGCTACTTGAGTAAGCCTTCTTAAAAATTGTTGATTACTTCCAGTGCTGACTCCAAGTGATGCTATGCTACTTTGTTCAAATCCATTTGTTTGTTATCAAATCCTTTCATATTATTGATCCAATCTTTATTATCATCAAAACATATGGGATCTAACAGTAAGGAGTTATTCTTAACTCCTGAGATGCATTTTATTAGTTGCATGTTTTTGTTCCTTCTAAAAAAAAGCTAAAAGTAGAAAAAAAAGCATCCTATTTAAAGTGCTTTGTAATGATCTTAAGAAGTATATAAGTTTTGAGTATGGATCAATTGAATTGAGAGATTTCATACCATGAATGAACAACTGATTATTACAATTGGTGATGAATTTTGAAATTAAATAAGCTGAGTTTGAAAGCCTATAACCGTGAGCTTTAGAGCCTATAATGATTATTTCTCTTATGTGTGATATTCACCTATTAAGTTGTCACTTTAGAACTTGCTTTAAATCTGGTTGAGATTACACTTCACATGCACATTCAAAGATGATAAAGGCACTCATTTTGTTTAGCCAGAGCCAAACAGCCAACCTTGTAATAATACCGTTGATAAGCCCCTTTGAGCCTCATTGATTGTTTCTTTATTTTCAAACTATTGACATATGCTTTAATGATATATCAAGTTCTTTTACCTAATTCGGAAGATTAGCAGAGCATTTGAAATTTTTGTGAAATGGGCTTTTGACAAGTGTAGGGGTGTACATATCATTAACTTTAAAGTTGCAAGCAAAATAAAATAAAATAAATGAAAAAAAAATTTGAGTATTCGAATTATGGGTTGTTGTGACGAAATAGATTTATTCCAAAACTGTCCCATTTTTTTTAATTGTTCTATTAATTTTTTTATTTAGCCATTCATATCACGTTTTACATTCCTTTTATCTTAACCCCATTACAACCCTTAATAGGTCCTTTTGATTTGAATTATGCATGTGAGTTAGGTAATGGAGATTGGGATTTTTAGCAAGCCTATGGTAGTGCAATTTTTTCGGTTGAATTCGAGCGAAACACTTACCCTTAAACACTTGAGAGATTGGGAGAATGAGTCATAATTACTAACTCAGTTTATTCATTTTCAAATAAAATTATCAGTTTATATTTTCGTTGATTCATGAATACTATGATTTATTTTTCAATTGTGTTTTTGCTTATGAGTTGACACTTTTGATTTTATTGGAAGCACTTAATGGTTACTCCTTGTCCGAGGACGTCAAAGAGCTAAGTGTGAGGGAATTTGATAAGTAAAATATTTGTATATTTATTTTCCCTTATATGATGGTTTTTTGGATGATATTTGAGTTCAATCTAATAAATTTGGGTGTAATAAATAAATAAATAATGATTTTGGCATAAAATAGAATTTCTTGGAAAATACTAAATTAGACCCTCTTTCAGTTTTCAGGCAATATCTGGAACTCTAGATGTTGGATTGTGACATTCTTTATATGGATAAAAAGCTAAGAAAGAGCTCTACAACTTTGATGTTGAGACCAAAATCCAGTTCTATCTCCAACGATTTTGAATTTCTCTTGGAAGTTGAAAGCGGGAATCATCTACTATTCCACCAACCATTTCATCTACCTCTCCATCTTTCTTTTCACCTACTACTTCATCTACCACATTCTATCTACTACTTCACCTATCACACTTCATCTGCCACTTCATCTACCTTACTCCATTCTTCCCTATATATAGCCACCATCTCCTTCACATTTCACACACACCAAGTCATATCCATTACTCTCTTTTCTTCTTCACTTACAATCATTTCATATCTATTACTTTCCTCTCCTCTCCACATATACCATTTTAGAGTTAATTGTATGCATTGTATTACTTTTTGCATGCCTCCATCTTGGAAGGCTTAGGATTGTATTACTTTTTGTATGCCACCTACATAGAAAGTTTTACCTCCTAAAGGGAAGGCTATATTTTTCTATTTTTCATGCATCTTTTATTTGTATATTTATGTTTGAGAATTTAATATTCAAGTTTTATGCAGTATTTATGAGGATTTCATTCTAGTTTTATATAATTTCAATTTATTTTTGTTTTGTTTTTAATTTTGTCATGAGCTCAAAATTTTTTTCATGCTACTCACTTATGTATTACTTGATTACGACAGTGTACACTTGCGCTTTTTAATGGACCATTTACACTCGTAACAAAAGACTTCTCCAACTCAATGAGCTTGAAGAATTCAGACAACAAGCTTATAAAAATGACAAGTTATACAAGGAGAAGACAAAAATATGGCATGACAGAAGAATTTTGAGGAGAGAGTTCACACTGGGACAAAAAGTGCTTTTATACAACTCATGGTTAAAGCTCTTTCTAGGAAACTTGAGATCAAGGTAGTCAGGACCATTTACTTTGACTTAAGTATGGCCATATGGAACAGTGGAGATTCAAGATGGTGATCAAAAATTCAAAGTGAATCGGTAAAGGCTCAAAGAATACAATGACGGTGCACTCAACACTTTGAAAAAGATTTTAGTTTAGTCTTTGTCTAGCTAAAGACGTTAAATAAGGGTGGCTATTTGGGAGGCAGCCTAAAACTTCTTTCCTACTCTCTCAAACTTCTTTCCCACTCTCTCATTTTTCTTTCCTACTCATCGAAACACACTGCACTGCATTGAGATTTTAGTTTTTACTAGTTTCATTTCAAGTTACCATGGAGGAATATTTTGTAAAGCTTAAGAACAGGTTCCCCATTCTTCCCAAAGATGTGATCAAGAAGATCTATAGTAGTTGAATTGAAAAGATGATGATATTCAATCATTTGGGCCTTCCTATGAACATTTGCTGGATTATTAAAGCTAAGGTATGTTTAGTAGGTGAGATTCATAAATCATTTGTTAAACCTTTGCCAGGAATAGGGAGAAGCTTTTACTCCAAAAAGAGAAGAGCTAAAAGAATGAATGTCTGCTATAAATATGCAAGGTGGATATGTGATCCGTGCTGTAGGAGTAAAGGTATGGTTTCTATAAATCGACAAGATAAAATTAAATTTATAAAGGATAGACCGAGTAAGGAGTCATTGGATGATATCATTCAAACTCTTGAGACGCATCTGAGTAGTGATGTTCATCGTATTCTTCTTGATTTAATGGACGTATTCAACAACGAAAAATGGTGCTACTGTTGGCTTGGGAATATGATGAAAAAAGACCCTGTTTGCCAGTTTATAAGAAAACTGGATGGGAAGCAAATCCTCGATTCATAGAAATTGTTTAAGCTGTTACTGGACGTAAAACCAGAGGAAGATGTAAGCCAAAATCGCAACTACTATACATAATCATGCTTTTGTCTAATCTGTCTTATCTTTTCAGCAACTTTTGTCTAATTTGTTTTATCTTTTCAGTAACTTTTGACTTTCTTACCTCTTTTTGTTAATCTTCACGCAATGGCCTACCAGTCATCTGTGTTAGAAATTTTTTCAAACTTCTTTGAAAAATGCATGATTTGTATGATTTTGTTGTCGCTATTTTAGTGTTATATATATGTACTCTTTCACTTATAAATATATACTTTTCACTTGTAAATTTGCTTTCTTCTACTTGTGAACACAAATGGTTCGAGAGAAAAGAAAAGAAAAAGGATATCAGACAAAAATGTAGATTTACATCTATCTGTATTTTTCGTGAAACTAATACAGGTAAGGATGGAGAGTTTATAATGGCAACAAACAAACTTAGAAGTGCATTAGCCACTAGAAAGATCAACTTTATATACAGGGGAGGCATCCAAGGACTAATGGGAAGTGTGGCCATTTCTGCATCCATGAATAGAAGCAAAGGTTTGAGTGTAAGGGTGAAAGAGTTGAAAGATCACATCTTTTCCTTAGGACAAGAGTTGCAGGTTTCAATCTTGCCTGAACGAATGGGACAAATGTTTTATCATGCTTAAGCTTTTATCATTTTACCCAGTGGTTTGGAGACGTTGGATAGAATTTCTAGTGTTGCATATTGAGCTAAGTTAAACTATCACAAAAAGCCATTAGGATTGTTAAATGTTAATGATTTTTATGATAATCTGTTGTTTTTTTTATCATGCTGTGAAAATAGGATTTATACCCCAAGCGACTCACCATTCCATAATTTATGCACCAACTGCTGATCAGCTGCTCGATCAACTGCAAACCTATGAACTTAAACCAGATATACTAGTTAAGAAAATAGGTGGGCAAACTTCAGATAGCAATCAAAAGTAGAACCCAGATACCACTCTTCGGTGTAACTTTCCTTAATCTCTTGGTTTTACCCTTAGCATTTTGGTTTTACTTTATTGTGTGTTTATATTTAAAAAAAACTTTCTCTGAGCTCTAGAAGACATTGGGGATAATTTCTGATTTAGGTTGGGGCAGGAGAAAAAAATATATTTAGTTTGCTAGTAAAACCATTAGATACATGAAGTGTGGAAAAAATGGTAGAGTAAGGAGTTATTCTTAACTCCTGAGACGTATTTTATTAGTTGCATGTTTTGTTTTTTATTCCTTCTTAAAAGAAGAGAGTAAAAGTAAAAAAAACTCATCCTGTTCAAGTGATTTGTAATAATTTTAAGAAGTATATAAGTTTTAAGTATGGATAAATTAAATTTAGAGATTTTATAGCATGAATGAACAACTGATTGTTGCATTTGGTGATGAATTTTGAGATTGAATGAGCTAAGTTTGAAAGCCCCTAACCATAAGCTTTAGAGCCTATAATGATTATTTCTCTTGTGTGTGGTATTCACTTATTAAGTCGTCACTCTAAAACTTGCTTTAAATCTGGTTGAAATTACATCTCACATGCACATTCAAAAATGATAAAGGCATTCATTTTCTTTAGCCAGAGCCAAATAGTCAACCTTGCAATTATAACGTTGCTAAGCCCCTTTGAGCCTAATTGACTGTTTCTTTATTTTCAACCCATTAACATACGTTGTAATGATATATCAAGTGCTCTTACCTGATTTGGAAGATTAGCAGAGCATTTGAAGTTTTTGTGAAATGGGCTTTTGACAAGTATGAGGGTGTATATATCATCAACTTTAGAGATGCAAATAAAAAACACTAATAATAAAAAAAGACATGAAAAAAAAGAGAGAGAGAAAATGAAAAAAATATATTAAGTATTTGAATTGTGAGTTGTTGTGATGAGATAAATTAATAAATAGCCCATTTCTCAATTGTTCTATTAAATTTCTTAAATGTAGCCTTTCATACCATGTTTTACAGTCCATTTACCTTAACCCCATTACAACCCTTAATAATTCCTTTTGATTTGAATTATGCATGTGAATTTAGTAGTGGAGATTGAGATTTTTAGCAAGCCTATGGTAATGCAATTTTTTCGGTTGAATTTGAGCGAAACACTTACCTTTAAACACTTGAGAGATTGAGAGAATGAGCTATACTTATGAACTCGGTTTATTCATTTTCAAATAAAGTTACCAGTTTATATTTTCGTTGATTCATGAATACTATGATCTCTTTTTTTGTCAATTGTGTTCTTACTATGACTTGACACTTCTGATTTTGTTGGAAGTACTTATTAGTCATTCCTTGTCCGAGGATGTCCAAGAGCTAAGCATGGGGGAATATGATAAGTAAAATATTTGCATATTTATTTTCCTTTATATGATGATCTTGTAGATGATATTTGAGATTAATGTAATAAATTTAGGTGTAATTGATAAATACAGGATGATTTTGGCATAAATATTTTTATTACTATTATAATATTTACTTGTTTTCTCTTTTGATAGCCACAAAATAAGAGGAGAAAGGAGACCAAAGATTGTACCGATGGGATTGAAAAAGTCAATTACTGTAGCATCGGTTACTTTCACTAGGGTCATTATTCATGACGGAAATCACTATTTAAGATGGAAGTTACCGTAGCGGATGGAAGCAATGCTTCCTGTAACCCCCTTCGCACCATAGGCCGAGATTAGTTCGTAAAAACATAATTAAGTTTGAATTAGAGACCATGTATGGTGATTTGGGACTTATTCAAAATAAAACTTCCCAAAATCAGGGTTTTCAAAAACTTTTACAACATATGTTCTACAATGGTCTCTTACTCACATTTCAACATAAATGGCCTATACAAGTTGATTTCATTCATACATATCAGAGTATAATGCAAATTCTCGACACACTCGGGTTCCATTAATTAGTAAAGGGATTATACAAAGGCACAAAGCCAATAATTCTTTTCCCTTATCTTGGGGATTACACAAAACTACACTATACTTCCAAAATATACAACTATTTACCACAAAATATTCAATGAATTTTACATTGATAACCATTAACCAAAATAAACTCATAAATTGGAGCTCTAACTACTCTTCGTCGCCTACCTTCTTTTGGATCCTTCGGCCCTATCTAAAATTTGTTTTTGGGAGAGTGAGATTCTAAAGAATCCCTATAGTAACAAATCACTCATAATAAGCACAACATCAAAGTATGAAAGTAAATCATCTATACAACACACAGCAATCACAACAATAGTTGCAACGGTCGGGGTAAGTATCATGGGCATCGCCCCCTACAATGGCTCACGCTGAACTGCTTGCTGTATTGCACATCCACATGAACATATCACATATATCACCACAACTGGGATCTATATAAAACATTTCATAATACGCAGCCCCACGGGCTGGATACTCAAACAGGAATTCATGATTCTATAACGCAACCTCGGCACTTACAACGGCAGATACAACGACAGATACAATGGCCGGGGTAGGTATCATGAGTATTGCCCCCCGCCACGACGGCTCATGCTAAACTTCTCGCACTGTAATGCCCTATGGCCAATAATACATTCGCAATAATAAACATGCATACCAAGTATCATACACAACATGAGAGAAGAGTCACTACCTTGATCCTTCCGGACGTGTCCTGGCACTAGTTTCTCCCGAATAGGCCAAATGTCAAATCCTATATTCATAATTAGGGACGAAGAGTCAATTCTCTATTCCAATTCTCAATGAATTCTTAACACTTAATTTGGTTATCAATATTGCTCTTTTAGAGTCATTAAATACCCCTAACAAAACTCCTAAAGGGTTGGAAGAACTATCCCAAAGACCTCCTTTTGGAAGCACAAAAATTGATTTTTCACTGCCTCACTTGAGTAAAGATGGCCTCACTCGAGTGTTGGTACGGACTACATTTCAAGTTCTAGAAAGTGAGGACATAAAGTGTTTGCCCGAGAGCACAAGAACTTTTAAAGAAGAGGAGCACTTGAGTGAAGAAGGCCTCACTCGAGTGACAGCTTAACACTCGCAATGTTAAAGCGCACTCTTAAATTTTGGACGCGAGTAACAACCTGAGACGAGACTTCATGGTGTTAAATACACCTGTACTCGAATGAAAGGATGCTCACTCGAGTGAGAACCCACAATACTTGCAAGTGAGGCAACACTCTTGCCTCTACACACGGAAGTGCACCAAGAACACAGAGAGCAGAAAGGGAAAATGCTTTACTGCACTCAAGTGGACTCACTCTCACCTGAGTGATGTTCATCCTTCACTCGAGTGGACTCACTCTCACTCAAGTGATTTTATTAGAAACCAGAAAACGTAGTAAACCTAACCACACTTCCTAACACTTGCCCAATTGATCCCAATGGACCAAAAACTTCTACCAAAGCTACTCCTACACAAAAACATCCAAGGAATTCAATGGAAACATTAGAATTACCAAATTCGTACTCTATATTCATGCTTCGGTTTTGGGCAACAAAATCATCCAAACATACCATTCCCATCCCCAATCAATCTATCTATCCAAAACTCATACCAAACACCCATTTCTATACCAATAACATGCCAAACTACCAATGACCCTATTCCAACGAAAATGGGCCAAAAGTCCCAGAAATTCAAATCTTAATCATTTGGCATAAAACATAGATAGAAGGATTGGTTTCATTTACCTAATCAACTTTCTCAAAGACATTTCTTGATTCACCAATCTCCAAAATTTTGTGTGGGCACAAATCAACAGCAATAGGCACACTATAAATATCAAAACGAAGCTCTCACTCCAAGGATCAACATTAATGAAGTGAGTTGGAGCAATATAGGCCATTTGCTTACCTTAATCACAAGCTTTTCTTCCCTTTTTTCATCAACAAAGGCCCAAAAATGGAGAAAAGAGAAAGATATGAGGAGTTGAAGAAGATGAAATGATGATCATCCTTCCCCATGCTTCCCATGTCAGCCAAAAAAATGAGAGGGAGAGAGAGAAATTGAATATAATACTTCATGTTGACTTTCTCACACACACATACTCTCTCATACCCACTTTTACTACATGTCCTCTTCCTATTGGTTCTCACACAATAAGTCACCAATTAACTTATCTAATCCTTCCATTAGCCATTTAATCACATATCTCATTTTCTCTTAGCTAGTAATTAATTTCTCCCTTGATTACCAACTCATGGCCAATAATTCCATTCTTCCAATTTTTCCACCAATTATGACATATTAATTAATATTGCCATAAAACACATAATAATTCCAATTAAATTCATAATTATCCATAATAATCATGATTAGCCCTTAATCCAAAATTGGGATATTACATCGCCAACATGGTTTTCACTGTAGCAATGCGCTTTTCACTGTAGCAAAACACTTTTTTGTTACTGTAGCAACACATTTTTCCCTATAAATAGAGATGAAGACCAAGCACCAAAGGGGAAGAAGGGAGAGAAGTAGAGGTTTCCTTCTCTGAAAATTAAAGGTTCTTCTCTGATAGGGAGAGATCTTTTCTCCGACAGTTCTAAATAAATTGTGTTATTTTCTAGATTTAATTTCATGCATTATATTACTTTTTGCATGCCTCCTACATGAAAGGCTTAGGATTGTATTACTTTTTTCATGTGTCCTACATGGAAGGCTTATAATTGTATTACTGTTTTCATGCCACCTACATGGAAGGTTTTACCTCCTAAATGGATGGCTTAAGATTGTATTACTTTTTGCATGCCTCCATCTTGGAAGGTTTATGATTGTATTACTTTTTGCATACCACCTACATGGAAGGGTTTACCTCCTAAATGAACGGCTAGATTTCTCCATTTTTCATGCTTCTTTTGGTTGTATATTTATATTTTAGAATTTAATATTCAAGTTTTATGCAGTATTTTTGAGGTTTTCATTCAAGCTTTATGCAATATTTATGAAGTTTTCAATTTATTTTGGTTTTATTTTTAATTTTATCATGATCTAAATTTCTATTTTCCTAGGGTGATAACGTAGCTTACTAATGATGGATTGAATCTTAACTTATTAAATCTAGTTTTAATTTTTCCTTTATGATTGAGTTTTAATTATTGTTCTTAATGCTTTCGATTGATTGGCCATCTTTTGAATGATTTCAATATATATGTTGGGACCAAAAGGAGATGCATGTGTGTATATCCTATAATTAAAACATGACTTGTATATGAAATAGGAATATATTCATATGAGTTGTATAGTCTTACTGAGTGCTATAAATCTTAATGCATAATTAATTGCTTAAATTCATATAGGAATATATTGGATTAGCAATTAATTATAGAATTGCTTGACCTTGGAAGAGGCAAGTAATTAAATTAGGGAAACTCAAATATCAATCATGTGGAATAAATTGGGTTAGAATAGATAAGTGATTCAATTCATAATTTGTTAAGTGAAATTTGACCCCTAGGGCTTTTCTCATATTTTCTTTCATATTATTTGCACTCATATTTAATAATTTATTTCTCTCAATCACCAACTAATCGATCGACTAAATATAATTAAAGTTACTTATTTTGGTACTTAGTGATCAATCCTCGTGGGAACGATACTCTACTCACTTCTATATTACTTGATTATGATAGTGTACACTTATACTTTTTAATAGATCATCTACACACATAACATGAATCAATCCTCATCTTCAATAACCTTGGTGGCCAACCCTTTGAACTCTTCTTGGGTGGTATCAACTACAATGACTGTGGAATAAAGCTCTTCCTTTGTATCCTCATCATCGTTCCAGCTTATCTCCTTATTTTTGAAAAAGAATGGAATTTGGTGTTTAGAGTCTTCTGAGCCTATTGAGAGGCTAGCCCCAGTGGGAAGAAACCAAATTGGAAAATTAGGGATAGAAATTCCTTTAAAGAAATCTCTTGAGTCTAGCTCAAAGAAACAGACAAAGATCAAGGCTGGGACAAGTAAATTGGATAATACCCAGTCTTCTATGCTTGCTACCACATCTCTTTGATCATTCTTCAGAGCCACTTTATAGACATTTATGGAAAATGTCCTTAAGGGTTTTCATGTGGATATCGCCAACATAGATGCGGAGCTTATGACCCATATGAACCACAAGATGGGAGAACTTGTAGAGTGTATGAATAAACACAACGAGGCAATGTTGGCAAAGAAATGGGATCAAGGCAATGCCATTCAAGAACTTGGTAACCTCATGAGATCATTACATGCCAAGTTAGATGCCATGGCACCTGGTTCATCCACTCCTGGTCTATCTATACCTATTGCTACTCCTGAGTTTGTACCAGCTTATGAGCTTGGCCCTTCTTCTGTGCCTCCTCCTATTATACCTATCACTATTCCTAACAATCTCGTATTCACCATGATAGACCCATCAAACCTATCCCAACAAGTCCACATCAATGTCGATGAGTCAGTCCCACCTGTCTAGCCTCAGCTAGTGCCAACTCCTATTACTTTACCTACAGTTACTGAGGAGGTGGTAGTTTCCTCACACAACTCTTCCAGTGATCATCAGTTACATGTTACTACAAAGGAGGTGGTTACCTCTCAACCATCACCACGATAGAACCTTCCCATTTTAATTCATTTCCTGATGATCCTCTTCATATTCCACCTGTAATCCTTCCTAAGCTTGAGAGATCTTCTCCTACATTTTCAGCTAGGTGATTCACATGATACTGGAGCCACTCCTATGAACATCCAGCCTATATCTGCCGCTAGACTATCTAGTTCCAGCTCTTTCTCTCTTGATTAAGTCTTACCTCTATGATGATGCCAAAAAGGGGGAGAAGAATTGGATGTGATTTTATGTGTCTTGACAGCTTGATAGATTGTATATGCCATGGAGTTTATGGGAGCTTTTGGTGTACAGGGGTTTATGGGAGCTTTTCAGACTTGATTCATTTGGTTATCTAATTATTCAGTAGTTTAATATCATGAGTTTAAAGTTGTATGATTTCTGCAATGATTAGTATCAAATTATGGACTAATGAACTTTTTGATTGTGCAAGGTGATCACAAAGTTTGATTTCATATTAAATCATACCAATTTTTCAAAGTCATCAAATTTGAATTCAAAATGATTTAAAATGTTAAAATTTTTAAAATCATTGGATATGGATTCAAATTAGTTTCAAATGTTAAAAGACACAAAATCACTGAATCTGAACTCAAAATGGTTTCAAAGAAGTTTTTCAAAGATTTAGTCTAGACTAATGATTTTATATGAAAAATATCAAAAGTTTTTTTTAAAAGAAGCATATGATCTTCATTGAAAATTAAAATTTTCAAAAGAATTTCAAAAATCTTGCTTAAAAATCACCAAGTTTTGTTATCATAAAAAAGAGGAGAATGTTAGATCCCATAATGTTTTGATGATAACAAATATTGGAATGGTTGACAAAAGAACTTGATAAATGAGCAAGAAAGTTTTGAACACAGGAACAAGTTATTTGGTGGTAGAATGAGCCATTACTCTAGTGATAAAGTAATAAAAGTCACATAACAGTAGAAACACTCTCTGGTAGTTTTTAGAAGGGATCACTTGAGGATCACTCGAGTGATAATCCTTTATCACTCAAATGACAACTCAAGTTATGTGTGCCAAAAAACCCAGAAGCTCTTTGCCATGATTCATAATTCACTAGAGTGATGTGTGCCAAAAAAACCTAGAAGCTCTCTGCCAAGATTTACAATTTATTACTCGAGTAACCACTCGCGTGATGAACAAAGGGTCACTCGAGGGACTACTCGAGTGACCAGGTAAGAAAAAAGATAGTGAACTCTCTACCATAATTTGGAAGGGATCACTCGAGTGATGACCCTTCATCACTCGAGGGACCACTCGAGTGATGTGTTCAGAATTGCTTCCTCTACTCTTTGCCATATTTTGAAAGAGATCACTTGAGTGACCACTCAAGTGATGGCATTGGATCACTTGAGGGACTACTCAAGTGATAAAGTTTTGTTTGTATAACCTTAATTTATGATTTATAGATTTGTTATCTATATGATTAATATTTCATTGTATCAGTATTCTAAGAATATTTGCAACAAAACGATGTAGATATCAGGCATTGAGAGAAGAGTCAAACGTAACGTCCAAAAACGCATGCCTATTGCAACGACTAATTTTTAAATTGGAAGAATGGTCAAACAAAATTGCCCAACTCTAACGGATAAGTTGAAATGCTTCCAACATCTATCACTACTCATCTATAAATATGGGAACATTCAATAAAGAACATACAGCTGAGATCACATGAACATACATCGATTATCATATTTATAGTACTCTGTTTCTTATATTCACTCTCCATACTTCAGTGATTATATATTTGCTCTGTGAGAGAGATTTTTATTACAAACTCAATATTCATTATTAGACAACTTAAGGTTGTGGAACCTTGAGTTAGGAATTTTATTACAATGTGTAAGGGGAAGCGAGTGTCTAGTGAAGGAACTTGTTGTGTACTAAGGTGCCAAGAACCCAATGAATCTTAGAAGATATAGTGAAACTCTCAGAGGATCTATAAGGACTGGACGTAGGTCAAACTGGTTGTGGCCGAACCAGTATAACTCTCGGTTTACACTTTGGTGATATTTCTCTTAGCTTTTAACTCTGTTTTAAATTAATCAAAAATTGTTTATATTTTCAAAGTACCTGTGATCACCCAATTCATCCCCTGTTGGGTGAACCGCTTGTTCTAACAGCAACCCCCTGTCTTTCAGGGGAAGTTTGATCCGCAGATAGCTCAAGACTAGCTGTCACATTTAGAGAAGATCTTCAATATTTTGCTGGCCCAGATGAAATTGAAGTCTTGCTAGCGATTTATAAACTGGAGGGAGATGCAGATAAATGGTGGAAGAACACCGAATTGATTCTATGGGGAAGGAATATTCCGGTGACCTGGGAATTATTCCAAGAGAAGTTTAATATGAAATATTTTCCCCTTTTTGTCAAGCGCGAAAAGGAAAAATAATTCCTCATCATACAACAACAAAACCGTGAGAGCTTTGATGACTACCTAGCTTGGTATATTTGATTGTCTTGATATTCGGCATACCTCAAATAATCAGGATGATGAAGAATGGAGTGTAGATATGATGATAAAGGGATTGAAACTAGAGATGAAAGAAAAACTAGTTTCAAGGCGTACACTGAGTTCAATAAGGCAATTTAAGAATGTCGTGGCATTGAGAAGAACATGATCTTCTACTAGAAATAACCAAAGTAAGGAGCACTGGTGGTGGCAGTTAATCTCAGAAACATAAAGATTAGGGGGGACCGTCCAGGGGAGACAATAAGAGGCCAAACCAGACTAGGGGCCACAAAGGCTAGAATTTTTCAAGGAATTGAACCTATTGGCATTGTCATAAACCATTTCACTATGGCAAAACTTGCAGTAGTGCTCCAATGAGATCGGATCCAACCAGACAGTCTATTTGTTATGTATGCAATAAACCTGGGCATATTACTAAAGATTGTTCACAAAAATGTCAGCCATAAGAGATGAGGCGCTGAGTTCCAAGTAGGGTCTATACTTTAAAGCAAGAGGAAGCTAGGAAGTCTCTGGAGCTAATACAAGATACGGTTTCCCTCAATAGCAACTTAGTACATGTTATGTATGATTCGGGTGATAGTCATTTATTCATTAAATATGACTGTATGAGATGGATAGACATGAGAGTACACAAATTTCTGTATGACCTGGTCATATCTACGCCCATGGGTGTTAGAATTGTCACGGCTGATGTCTATTTGAACTGTGTCGTAAAGGCCAAGGGGCATGAATTGACTGTGGATTTGATTTGTCTACCATTGCAAGGGTTAGAAGTAATACTCGGGATTAACTAGTTCACTGTAAATAGTGTATTGCTAGACTATGAAGGGAAGAGGGTTATATACTTTAATCCGTAATCTCAAGTCAACATAGAAATCAACCTTAACTTTCTTTCAGTCGCCGAAGCTAAGAGATTTCGCAAAAAAGGTTGTCAAGGGTACATGGTATTTTTCTCCATGCATTCGGAGGCCAGAGTAGCCTTAAAAAGTATCACTATGGTAAATGAGTTTCCTGACATATTTCCTGAGGATATCAATAGATTACCTCTTGATAGGTAAGTGGAGTTTGCGATTGATTTGAGGCTTAGAGTAGGTCCAATATCTAAAACCCCGTATAGAATAGCTCTGAGTGAAATGGTAGAATTGAAGAAGCAGATTGAGGAGCTGCTAGAAAAAGGGTTCATCTAACCCAGTGTCTCACCATGGGGAGCTCTAGTGCTTTTTGTTTTAAAGAAGAATGGAAGCTTGCAACTCTGTATAGATTATAATGAGTTAAATAAAGTAACCATCAAGAACAAATATCCACTCGCTATAATTGTGACTTACTTGATCAGTTATTTGGTTCCTGTATATTCTCCAAAATTGATTTGCGATCGGGATACCATCAACTTAAGGTAAAAGCAGATGTATCAAAAACTGCTTTCAGGACTAGATATAGCCATTATGAGTTTCTTGTGATGCCATTTGAGCTGACCAATGCACATGCCGTGTTTATGGACTACATGAATCAAATATTCCATATATATCTGGACCAGTTCGTTGTAGTCTTCATTGATGATATTCTGGTATACTCACGAAGTAAAACTAAACATGAGCAGCATCTGAGAATAGTATTGAATATATTGAAGGATAAGCAACTCTATGCCAAGCTAATCAAATATGAATTCTAGCTTTTAAAGGTCAAGTTTCCAGGCCACGTAATCTTACAGCAAGGGCGTAACGCCCCAAATTTTGATTAAGGGCTAATCTTGATTATTGAGATGGTAATTGTGGATTAAAGTTGAATTAATGTGTATTTGTGACAATATTATCTAATATGTCATAATTGATGGAAAATTGATAGAATGGAATTATTGGCCATAATTTGGTTGTTAATGGGGAAATTAATTACTAATTAAAAGGAAATGAGAAGTGTGATTAAATGGCTAATGGAAGGATTAGAGAAGTTAATTGGTGGTTTTTTAAAAGAACCAATAGAAAAGTGACATGTGGCAAGTTGGGGGGTTGTGGGAGGAGTTGTAGAAAAGTCAAATGGATTAAAAAATGATTTCTCTCTCCTCTCTTCCCTCTCTTCACGCTGAACAAGTATGGTAGGGGAGAGTAGAGTGATCATTCTTCATTATCTCCAAGCTTCATCTTTCATCTCTCTCATTCCTCTCTCATGCGTGCTGCCATGGTTGCTGCAGAAAGAAGAAGAGTTTTTGATTAAGGTAAGCTATTTGACCCTTATAATGGCTTCTAATGGAAAAAATCTCTTCTACAAACATGTTCCTTGTGTTGAGAGCTTTAATTTTATGGTTTTAGATTTGTCATTTGGTGTTGTTCGAGCTCTCAAGGGATTTTGGAGTTTGGAGAATCAAGGAACTCCTTTGGGAAAAGTTATAGAGGTGAGTAAGATAAACCTTTCTATATAGGTTTTATAGCCATTGGTTAAGTTTTGATTTTCTGGAAATTTGGGCTTGAATTTCAAAATTGAGGGTCAATGTGTTTATGGTATGTTGTTGTTATGGAAATGGTGCCTTGTTTAGTGTTTTGAATGAATAGAATTGAATTGAAGCTTAAAGGTGAAGTTTAGGAACTTTGTGTTTCATTTTGTGTATTGGTCAAAATAGGGCATGGTGATAGGTTGGGATTTTGCTCATTTTGAGGTTACCATTGTTTTCCTTGTGGAAAATTGCATGGGAATAGGTTTGATTAATGATTTTGGAGTCATTGGACACTTTGGTAGAAAAATTGAAAATCTGTCTTGTGTGAACTCTATTCTGGGCAGTCAGATTGTATGAACTTTTTGAATAACCAAATGGTATTGGAAAATTATGAAACTTTCCAGTCTTAAATTTCACATCCCAAGATTCAAATTGGACATATAATTCATGTCATTTCATTTTGTGAACTAAGAGTTATGCTTTGCCAAAGTTTGGGACAAAAATTGGACTCTGTTTTGGAGTAGTGTTGAGTTTTGGCTAATTATGGAATTTTGTAGTGATTTTTGGTTATGGTCCATATTTTTCTTGTAAATAGGACTTAAATACCTTTCATTTGGCTTTGGAATCACTTTGTTTTGATTTTTCTAGAATTAGTTATGAATTTTGGAGGTTCAACCAAGAATCAGGGAATTTCTTGGCCGCGGCCCAAACCTTTCTGACCTGATTCTAGCCATGGCCCATGGGTGTCTGGCCGCGGCTAGTGACCTTCTGACCATATTTTGGCAGCGGCCCAAGGAAGGGCTAGCCGCGGCCAACCCCTGTGTTTCAACACTTTGTGTTTTTGAAAAGAGATCTTCAACCTATTGTTTCCCAACCTTTTAGGGGTTTTATTAGAGGCATTTGTAGCTTCTTAAGGGTCATTATTGATAACCAAATCTAAGTATTGAAGAGTCAATTAAGTATTGGAATAGAGAATAATGCTTCGTCCTTAATTATGACTTTATGATTTGATATTTGCCTAGAGCGTAGAAGGCATGTGCTTGCTCAAGAACAGAAAGACCAAGGTGGTGGCACTTTATCCTATATCATGTATATTGCATTGCTTGTTTGCATTAATCATTGAATACAGTGAAGGGAACATGGTGTAAGCCTGATCTCGAATACATATACAATTGATAGGACGTGGCGAAATCCCAGCCTTAAATATAGATACAATGAGGGGATGTGGCGAAAGCTTGGCCTTGTATATAGTGAAAGGGATATGACAGTGTGCCTGGCCTCAAATATTGATTGTTGTATTGTGATATATGTTTACTTGCTTTGTTTATATGCATCATATACGTAAACTGTTGTTATTGGGATTCTCTAGAATCTCATTCTTTCCAAATAATATTTTTAGATAGGGCAAGTGGATCGAAGAACAAGCAAGTGAACAAGGACGATTAGAACTGCCGGCGGTAGTCTTAGTTAGATATTTTGGTTTTATACTGAACTGGTTATCATTTTGGATAAATGTACATATTGAATATACATATTGAATAGACCATAGATGTATAGTTTTGTGTAATCCCTGATATGGATACTGAGATGGGCATTGATGCCCTGATTATTATTTTGGATTAACGTTATTGTAATACCCCGAATTTCGAGACTCGAGGCTTGGGAATAAGCCTAAATTAAGTGGACTGCTAAGCCCCAATTTAGCAGGAGCTCAAATTTATTCCCTAATGATTCTAATATCTTTGGGGTATTAAGAAAGTAAAATGGTGAATTTTGGGGAATATAATTATGTTTTTGGTAAAATCACCTTTAAGTCAGTGAGCTTATCATAAGGTTTTGAAAGACTAAATGATAAGTAAAAATTATGAAATTTTACAGAATGAAAGTACACATCCTAATATTTAATTTGATAGGTCATATGAATCAATTAGAGCTATACACAAAAGGATATGAATTTGTGAAGTCAGCACAGAAAAACTGTGGAATTTCTGGAACAATATGCAAAGATTGAAATTCTGGGAATTTTGTGATTCCATTAAGCAAAATTCTGTATTTTTCCTTGAAACTAGACTCAATAAGGGTTCTATAGGCTTTGGAATCACCTCATTTCGATTTTTCTAGAATTAGTTATGATTTTTCAAAGTTTGGGCAGAAAAACTGTCATAAAATCCGAAAATGGGATTTATGACATCAGCATAATAAAACATGACATCATCCTAATGTTAAAACACTTTTTATTCATCTTCCTTCCTCCAAACCGACGCCATATTCAGCTGAATGAGAGAGAGAACGTTTGAGATGTCTAGAGTGAGAAAGAGGAAGAGAACTCGCAAGGTAAGCCGATTTCTCCGACGATCTAGCTCCTAACGCATATAACTCCGATCCTAAGCTACTCCTTTATGTTCTTTAAGGTTTGGAAGCTCCTCTTTTGGTGTTAAAACACCTAGGGTTTTCAGCCAAGTCAAGGAAAAGCTAGTGAGAGCTTGAGGTAACTTCCAAACTTTTGTATATTGACTATTCTGGCTGTTGTGGACAATTTAATCGGTGAAATTTCGCCGGATTGTCATTGGTTTCAAAAATGGAAAATGGGCATGTGGGGCTGTTATGCTGCTCAAATTGATACTAAATGGTAGTTGTAACCTAATGGAATAGTCAATAAAGTGGTTATGAGTAGAAAGGAACGTGTTTACGGAGCCGAAACTGAAAAACCCTGATTTTCCCTAAAAAACCCATATATTTCGGTCTGGGCTATAAATGGGTCTTAGAGTTGGATTTTCAATGATTTGATGATTCCATTGAGTTCAGGAGGGAAAATTAGGTGGGGTTACAGTTGGGCACTTTTCCGGAAAAGGCTGAAAAAGCATAATTACGAAAACACCCCTAAAACCCTTAAAGTGGGGCTGTCAAGGGTAATTTTGTAATTGACATTGAATTTGATAATTTCGAGTCCAAAAATGGATTCCTTGGGCGAAAATATGTTAGAATAGCCCATGTCAAAATTTCAAGAAAAGTACAGCGGACCGGGTACGGCGGGGCCGGGCCGGGTCCCCTGGGGTATTTTAGTAAATTTTCAATATAGCCTCATATAACCCCCAGAAACACTATGGAAGTGTCTAAATGGTACATTTGACATTGTAGGATCGAATGTGAAGCCCCGAGTTACTGGCACGCAAATCGAGGAGAAAAGACTGGAGGTAGGGGACTTACCTTACTTGCATGTATCTGATATCCTTGCTTGTGTAGTGATGTATGTGATTGCTTTACTTGATTGTGTAGAGCATATTTGAATAAATGAAGCTCTGTTTCTGTTTTATTGTGGCCATAGTTTTGTTACATGAAATATTGAGCATGCAGAAATGTCATTATGGGGCATGCATCTAGATAAAGCTAACATGTCATACACATAGCATCTATCATGCATGCATTATGGTATCTGTTTCCTACTGAGATTCTCTCGAATCTCACTCTCCCCTACCAACAATTTAGACAGGGCAAGTGGCTCGTGGAGGGAACGGCTAGGACTCCTCCGAGATGAGATTGTGTAATCCCCATTTGAAGAACTGTAATGGGCAATTATACCCTGTGTATCTTTAGCGAAGGTATGTACTCGGGATTGCTGGGATGATTAAGTTGTGCACTCTGATATTTATATGAATGTGATTTATCTTCGCGTAGTAATTGTATTCGAAATGTGAATATGAGACCAAGTTTATAAATGATTTCAAAAAGTATTCGTGAAAACCTCGTCATATAATGGGTTAGTAAATGTTATTTGATTATTATTGGTCTCTATTTCATTTTAATCGCGTATTTCGGATATAATTACGGAGGGGGTTACAGTTATTATCCCGGGTAAATGTTGGGAATTGTGGTATACTCTGGTATTGTACATGTAATAGACTGAACATACCATTTGTTTTAAGGAACGAAAAGAATAGAGATCTATTTATACAGGTGTTATAAAAGTTTTTTTAATTATCTCGAATTTCTTATTCAATTATTAAACGTGTTTAAACGCTAATTGTGATCTTTATCGAGGCGGGGGTTACAAAGGGGTCTCAGTTGATCCTAGTAAAGTGGAAGCAGTATAAAACTAGAAGTGGCTAGAGACTGTCTTTGAAATACGCAATTTTCTTGGTCTTGCCAGGTATTAGAGAAGATTTATACAGAATTTCTCCAGAATAGATTTTCCTTTGACAAAGTTGACTTGGAAAACTCAACATTTTATGTGGGACAATAATTATGAGAAGAGCTTTATGGATTTGAAGTAGAAGTTAATGACAGCACCCGTGCTGACGATCCCAGATCCGCAGTTTACGTATGTTGTATATACATATGCCACTGGGCATAGATTGGGATTTGTGTTGATGTAACATGGCCAAGTAGTGGCAAATGCATCTCGCTAGCTAAAACCTTATGAATTGAACTATCCCACTCACGATTTTGAGTTGGTGGCTATTATATTTGCCTTGAAAATCTGGAGACATTATCTTTATGGTGCAATCATAGAGCTGTACTGCTACCACAAGAGCTTGAAATATCTGTGTGATAAAAAAGAACTGAATATGAGATAACGCAGGTTGATAAAGTTATTGAAAGACTATACTTGAAAATCAAATATCATCCTGGAAAGGCTAATGTCATTGTTGACGCATTGAGTCGTAAATCAGTGTAGGTAGTAGCCATGATGATTCGTGAGTAGAAACTGATCGAGGATTTCAGAGACCTTAATATGTCCTGTCAGATTTTAATGAGCAATAATAGTGTCAGTTAGGTGTATAATGACTTGAGAGCAGTAATTAAAGAAGCATAGATGCATGATATATGAGTACTATCCATCAAGGATATGATTGCTAGAGGTGAAACTCAGGACTATGACTTATCACCAAGCAGGCTAGTCAGGTATAAGAAACGGATATACGTTCCATCACAGATAGAAATGAAATGACAAATCTTGAAAGAGGCACACAAGAGTAAATATACTCTGTATCCGAGGCAACCAAAATGTACCATGACTTGAAGTCCTAGTTTTAGTAGCTAGGAATGAAAAGAGATGTGACTAAGTTCGTCGCTCATTGTCTTACATGCCAGAAAGTAAAAGTTAAACATCAGTGACTATTAGGGCTTCTGTAAAACCCTGAGACTCTTCTGCAAAACCCTGAGACTCCTGAGTAGAAGTGGGAAAGCTTTACTATAGTTTTGTGATGAGGTTACCTAAGGTCAGAAATCATGATGTAATATAGGTGATGTCAACAGATTCAAAAACAAACAGCCTATTTCCTACCTATCAGCATACATTATTCTCCTAATAGATTAGCGGAGATTTATATCAAGGAGATTGTGAGATTAAATGGTACTCTAAAGAATATCATCTCAGATTGGGATCCTCAATTCACTTCCAAGTTTTGGAAGGAAGTACATGAGGCTTTAGATACTAAGCTTAGATTCAGCATGGCATGTCATCCTCAAACAGATGGGCAGATAAAACAAACAATACAGGCACTTGAGGATATGTTGAGGGTGTTTGAATTAGATTTTAAAGGTAGCTGGGAGAAATTCCTTCCACTGATAAAGTTTGCCTATAATAATAGCTACCACACGAGCATCTAAATGTCTCCATATGAGGCACTGTAGGGAAGAAAATGTCAATTGCCCTTGTATTGGATGGAATTGTCTGAGAGGCACTTACTTAGGCCAGACATAGTTGATCAGACAACTGAGTAGATCAAGTTGATTAAGCAGAGATTACTGACTGCTTAAAGTTAACAAAAGAGTTATGTAGATAAAAGGTGAAAACCTCTAGAGTTTGAAGTCGGTGACCACGTGTTCATGAAAGTTTCGCCAGTTATAGACATTGGCAAGGCACTAAAAGTGAAGAAGCTACATCTAAGGTACATTAGTCCATTTGAGATCTTGTTGAAGATTGGACCAGTAGCATACCATATAGCTTTGCCACCAAACCTGAGTAAGTTGCATGCCGTCTTTCATGTTTCCCAATTGAAGAAGTATAAGCCCGATCCATAACATATGATTGAATATGAAGACGTGGAAAAGCAGGACGATTTGACATATGAAGTCATATCTAACCGAATAATTGATCAACAGGGGAAACAGCTCAGAAGCAAGAGCGTTCCATTTATCAAAGTTGTCTAGAAGGGGTTATCTCCCAGAGAGGCTACATGGGAAATGAAAGAAGATATGCGAAAGCGTTACTCAGAGCTTATGGCTATGTATATGTAGCAAATTCCGAGGACGAAATTTATTTAAGAGGGGGAGAATTGTAATGCCCCAAATTTTATTCACCAATATATTTTATAATTACTTGAAATATTTAATGAAATGAAATGGTAAATAATCATGAACTTGGAATTTGAGAACTTAGTAAATCTCCATTTTCATGAGAATTGGACTAGAACAAGTTATGAAATTAATTATTGGGTTTTCCAAAAAGCCCAATATTGAAGCCCAAAAATGGAGGAATAGTAAAGCACATTTTTTGGCCCAATATTAAGTTAATTTTGGCCATGGATGAAGAAAAAGGAATAAGCACCAATTAAATCCAAAAATGCAGTGGCAAAATCATAAATTTGCCAACAAAGAACAAGATTAATTATTTTTTCAATTAATTGAAGTTAATTTCAATTAATTAAGGAAAATAAGGAGAACTATATATTTGGAACATTCTTGGTCAAATAAACCAAGGTTTGGAAAGTAAAAGTTGAACTTGTGCATAAATGGATTAAAGAGATTATGGAAAATGTTGGAACAATTATTATTTCCCTTATTCTTGGTGAATTTCGCCCAAATAAAGCAAATAGGAGGGGAAATAATTATTTTAAATCCTAAATGTGCCCAGTGTCATTATCTTAAGGCAAGGGAATTAAATATTTATTAAAGTTGGGCACATGTTAATTTGAATAAAATACTATAATTTTGTGCATGTAATTCAAATAAATGGTTGAAGCCCAAATTGTGTGTATGAAGGGAGCTTGGGACATCATTATGGGCCAAGGAAAGAGGGAAGGAATTAGTTCAGATTGAATGGAAGCTTATGCCATACTTAACAAGAGATAATGCCTAAAGTACTAAGCTTATGTCATAATTGATTAACTAATATTAATTAAATAAGGAAAAGATGAAGATATTTTAAAACACCACCTCCATCTTTTTCCTTTCATTTTCACATCCAAGTGAGAGAGAGAGAGAGAGAGAGAGCTTAAGAAACTTGAAGAAGAGGAGAGCAAGAGGCAAAAGTCCAAAGGTAAGCTTGTAGTTTCATGTGATTTTGCCTACCAACTTGTGTAATCTCTTCTCTAACCTCTTGATCTTCATGGAAAATATTATAATGCAAGCAAAATCTCAGGGTTGAGAGAGAGAGAGGGAGGACGGTTTTAGAGAGAGAAAGTGAAGAAATCCAAGTTAACCTCAAGAACATCAAATCTCTTGGTTTATTGTTGTTGTTGTTGTTGTTGTTATTCTTGGCTTGGTTGGTGGTTTGTTGTTAATTTTGTAAATTTGGAAAGTGAAAAATCTAAGAGATTATGCTGCCCAAATTTTCTCAAATCTTGTATATTAAGCGTTTAAATGGTTTAACAAGTAGTTAGGAGTGAAAAGGAGCAAGCTTTAGGTGTTGAAACTCAAAATCATAAATTCCCTTTTTCTTAGAGTAAGTTTTGGCCAAGGCTAGGAATAGGGATAGGAGCTGGAATTTCATAAATATAATGGTTCTATGGTGTTCAGGAGGGAAAATTGCGTAGGTTTGATGTTGATCACTTTGTGAGATAAGCCCTAGAAAGTGAAATTATCAAAATGCTCCTAAAACCTTAAATAGGGGCTACCAAGGGCAAAACTGTCATTTGGCAGTGATTTTGTGAAAACGGAGGTAAAAAATGGATTTTACATGCAAAACTGTGTAGGAATAACCTGGGTCAAAATTTCTGGAAAGGTACAGTCGGACGGGGTAAAAATGGGCCTAGACTGGGTCCCCAATGGCATTTTGGTAATTTTACAGAATTGTACTAATATAACCAACAAAAGTAAATTGGAAGAGTCTAAAGTGATACATGAATGAGTATTAACCTAATTCTTGTAAACTTGAATTTTTAGGACCAGTCTATTAAGCCTGAGCCGGATCAAGTTAGGGAACTATTTTGGGTTGCAAAAAGGGACACAAGGTAGTACTCTATCTCTTGTACACTATCTGAATGTTGATATGCTATATGTTGCTATATTCTGTTATATAAACACGGTGCTTGGGGCATATTACCTAGCTGTGGTTTAGGACCCAGCTGAGGTACACGGTCAAGTAGGGGATCTAAATAGTCATTTGACCCTGAATAGCGTGCACGCACACAATACAGTATGTATTTTCATTTTATTCTATATGGTGCATTGCATATTTAATTTTGTATTTTATATGACTGATTGTACGTTACTACTAAGATTTGTTTGAATCCACCGCTTTTTCTACACTTGAAGATAATCCAGCAAAAGCTAGAGGCTCCAGGTGCAAAACACTCCTAAGGGTTGGTTGATTGACTAGGGTGACCCACTCCTCTGCCTTTTCCTAGGCATAATTCCTACACAAAGGCACTATCCAAGGTCAGTATACCTACATAGCAAGGAAACCCTAACCTAATTCCAGAACTTATGCTCTGACACAAAATGTAACACTATACTTTTAGAGCATTTAAATCAATTCAAAACGTGTCATGAAGTCAAACCAGACACCAAAAACAGTTTTCAACCCATTTGGGATCCTGACTTTAATATAGTGTTCAACCCTGTATTTAAGTAGGTTTTCAAAAAAAATTTCAAAACATTTTCGTTATGGTCTCATTTTCGTTTTTCAAATCTATTTGAATCATTCAGTTCTATTTGCATTTGTTAATATTAAAGTACTTACCAAAGTTCTCAGTAGATATTTTGGTTAAGTTTTTTAACAAAAGGAACCACATTGTATGGTTACCTTATTCAAGTTCATTTACTATGTTTATGTACTAGTGTTTGAGTTTACAGCTAGCGGATGTACTATACTACGAGTAGTAGTTTTACTGTTATAATGTACTTATACATATTATATATAAATCCTTAATGACTAGATAACCAACAGAAAATAAACTTTAAGTCTTCAACTCTATTCGCCCATGGCTACCTTCTTCCCGTGTGATCTACTTACCCCTGCTGCAAATTAGTTATCGTAAAGGGGTGATATTCAAAAGAATCCCAATAGTAATAGTTAACACTTATATAAAATACATATAGAGAAACATACCATATCAACCATGACACACCAGACAATTCAATGTTTATTCAACATTTAGAGATGTGCTTATGCAACAAACAATTCTATTTAAGGACTCACCATCCCTTCCTAAAGCGCTAGGTGTTCTATTAGGTCAAAGCCCTTCTCATCTGAATGATTAATGGGCAATTCTGCCTAATTCATGTTTATAGTTCAAGTATTCATAATGGCAATAATATACATGAAATATGATACAAAGAATATGAGGGAAAAGTTACTACCTTAGCCTTTCTGGTCTCGTACTTGTCCTGGTTCTAGCGATCAAGGCAGACATCGAATCTTATAATTAGAATTTATGGATGACTAGTTATTACTTAGTCCAATTCTTTCATAATTCAAACACTCAAGTGAGTTATCATTAGGGTTAATACACTAAGTCAAGGGAAGGAAGAGTCAATGTGGTCAAACTATCCCAAAGTGATTAATTTTACCCTTGGAGTTTAAAGTAATAATATTATGCTATTACCTTTTTATTTTCACACATTTACTAAAAGCTGGCAGAATTTTCAACCAGTTGTTAAGAAAACTTATCTAAAGAGTATTTTTTAGACCTTATATTTTACAAAAACCGGTCTTAAAAGTTATTTTTCTTGTTTTTAACATTTTCCGCCATATTCCTTCCTCTAACCCATTATCTAAGCCAGCACTGAACTTAAAACTTGTGTATTCTTTTTACTTTTAACTTATGTGATGTTTATAATAATTCAATGTTAGAAATCATGTAAAGAAACAATACAACCATAATCACAGAGAATCTCACAAATTTTATAGAAAATTAGAATCAAGACAAATTCCTTAGTAATGAAAATCATGTAAAGAAAAGTACACTACAACAATAATGAACATAATAATCACATTACATAAAGTACTAATGAGGCAACCTACTTTAGGTACTTTGAGCAATTATAAAGCTCTTCCAATAAACTACCATTCTGAAACCATAAAAGGATATAGCATAGATAAAAATGCCCATCCTCCAGCTGTGATATCACTCCCATGATCCATCTTCTACCTATTTGGCCAACTAGAGATTGGATGGGAGATATCTCCAAGCATAGCTTTGCATTTTAAGATCATATTTATCCTCTCTAAGAACATATTCATCATGTGAAATGCATGAAAGAAAATTGTCAAATATTTTTAATATGAAATGAAAAGAGTCACTAGAGGTTATAATCAGTTGGTGCATCAAGTAGTACCTCAGAGTCAAAAGCCGGCATTTTTATTGGTCTATTCACTGATATATCTTTAGACTCTTGATGCAGCTCCCCTCTCTTGAGGGAGAAATTTCCTTTTTCTGCCTCTCTTTCATATAGTAAAAAATTATTTTGCATTATTTGTAGGCTAATTAATATGATATGGGTATATATTAAGCAATAAGTCACCAAAAACACCATCAGAGAAATGATCAGCTCTAAATTTGAGAACTCTATTAATATCAAAACTTTGAGTTATATCACCAAATTTGAGTTTTTCTAACAGTGAGAAACTTGGACAGATAGAATTCATCCTTGGCTTTTTGTAGTTTCTTTTTTAGGTACAATTTCTGAAATGCATAAATTTGAATAAGGAAATAACTTAAGCTACAAGATTCAGTGCCAAAACTCTACATTTTCATCATTCACATTAATTTTCAAATGCCCATTTCAATTCTTGAATTATTCTAGATTTGGATTTTTTGAGTATTATTGAACTGCATCTCTAATTGTGTGATTTTCCTGGCTAAAACTGATACATTTTGGTGGGTTATCTTTGTGGCTTTGAGCTGTTATTTGTGGCTAACACATTACTTACCATGTAGTTTTTTTTGTATAGACATTAAAGGAAGAGCACCCTCAAATTACAAACAATGAGAAAGAAACATAAATCAATAATAGATTTGCATTATGGTTTAAGGATCATGCAAGTAGTCAATGTTATGAACAAAATACCTACAACAAACCTTATTTGACATAATTCTTATTGATAATGCCACTTAGGTTGAAAATCTTGCCAGCTTGAGGCCAAAAGAGAAGAGCGAGAACATAGACTATCTACTTTGTTACTGGGTACAAGTTTCATACAGCCAAAGTTTTCCTTTGTAAATCAACAAACAATAGTGGTGTATGCATTAAGGGAACTGACTATGCACAAGCAGAATATGACTTTTATGGCATTCTACAAGAGATTGTTGAACTTGAAAAGAGTGGCGTTATTTAAATGTGAGTGAGTTAATCCAACAACGAATCATAGTATCAAGGTTCATCCACATTATGGGACTGTTGAGGTTCATGCATCACGAAGATACAACAAGGATGACCCATTTATTTTGTCCCAACAAGCAATGCAGGTATACAATATGCCTTACCCTTGTTACCGCAAAAGGAAAATTGGTTAGCTGTTATTAAGATCAAGGCTCATAGCATAATTGACACTCTTATATCTAAAGTAAATATGGGACCATTTCAAGTAGATGGACTTGAAGTCATACTGCCAATAATTATCCATGATGATGAAGTACCTATGCCAATAATTGATACTCCAACATCTAAAATTTGCTATGAAGATGTAGATATGCCGGTGGATAACATGGATTATGAAGAAGAAGAAGAAGAAGAAGAAGAAGAAGAAGATGATGATGATGATGATACGGATGATGAGTTTGAAGATGTTTATGTGGATGAAGATGAAGATGAAGATAATAGCATGTAAATCATTAGGTAATAAATCCCAAATTTAATATATTTTATCCATATTATTCATTTATTTTGGGAACTATTTTAGGCTAATTTGGATTTATTACATAATATTTGGATTGTTAGCCAATTTTTGGAAATAATATAAATCTGAATTGATTATGATATTATTGAGCTTAAATTGTTAATATTTTAATTGCTATCTTGTGATTGGATAATATTTCCAAATATATGATAAATCACAATTTTATTTGATTTTTGCAGAGCAAGGAAAAGCATATTAGAAGATTATACGGTGCAAAATTTTTCTTAAAAGCTAAAAGAGAATCTAATGGTTAGATTTTATTGGGCTACTTAAATTTTAATGGGCTCAAGTTTGGACTTCAAAGCTCTCTCTTCCTCCCATTAATTAACCTAGCTGCTGCCACTATAAAAACAGACATGCACGGACGGAAAGGAGGGCAAGCGGAGAGACATAAAGGCAGCTGCTAGATTGATGCTAAAAGTTCTTTCATATTCAAGGGACGTCACTTACAGGGAAATCATCATCAATTCCTATCCTCTTCTCTATTCATGGGCCCAACCTTCAATTGATATATATTCCACTCACCTTTTCCATTCACATAGACACACATCATCTATTCACTCATTATTCATTCACAAGCTATTTCTTTTAATGCCCAGGATTCATTAAAGAGATTGAAGGGGAGGTCATGATGGTAGCTTAAGCTTTTTAGGGAGGCAATTTGGGAGGAGCATGGAGGACCACAAGGGAGTGTTTTTCCTTTTATTAATTTATTTCAAGACTTGAAATTATTTATTTTTAAATGATTTTGAGTTATACTAATTGAGAATAATCTAGTTTTACATTGTAGACATATCTCTTTTGGATTGGATTGATATTTTGGGTTTGATTTATGCTTAAAACGTTTGATGGAATTTTTGTTTTCAGATCTTTGAATTTTCAATTAAATTATTAATTTAATTTTTATTATTAATTTAATTGTCAATTTGGGTTTAACTCTTGATTGTTTAATTTGGTTGGTTAATTGTCTAGTTATTCAATTGGACAATTGTAAACAAGATTTCCAAAATTATTTTGAAATTAATTATGATTCATTTTTAATGAGTTTAATTAATCACTGCTTATTTCATTATGAGTTTTCTGGAGGAGTAATGTTATTGAGCTTGAGAGTTTCCCATATTTCAATTAGGTGATTAAATTTATTAATTTCAGTCTTTCATCTACCTTTCTTTAGTCTAATCAATTAATTTGGGCTAAGAAAGTTAACTCTATGTAAATCTTAAGTTATCCCCTTCATCATCATAACTGAATTAAATCTTTATTGTTTGTTTTGCTTTTTAATCAATCTTTGCTTAGGATTTTAATTCCTCTTTCGTAAAAAACCCCCAAGAATTTCATTCAAATTCATATAGGTTTTATAGTCAATTGCATTAGTGCATTTAGTTAGTTTAATTGCATTTAGGCAGTAGTGTCTTGCATTCTAGTTTAGGTCCATTTGTTGCATCTTTTGTCACTTAAAAATCAATTCTAGAGAAAACCCATAGCTTACTCTTTGGGAGAATGATCTAGGTTAACTCTAAACTGCATAATTAATTAGGACCTACTTCCTAATTGATTGCTTTAGTGATAGAAGCACACATCATTAGGGTTATGACATTTCACTGTTATTAAGTTTTTGAGGTTAAATTTGATTACATTGACTTTTAATTGATTTAGTTTTATTTTGATTCAATTTTGTCATGATTTATTTATATCTTATTACTAAGTGAAGTCTCACAATGAATATGTAGATGTCAAGTCGTCCATCAAAGCGTGATAGTAGTCAATCAAGTACTACACAAGCTTCCCAATTGCCTAAGCAACATCATAAGTTGTCTATTCCTCATGCGACAACTATTTTTACTCCATCTATTCCTAAAGTGGTTAGACCATCATTATTATTTGTATCATCTCCTCAATTGCATGAACTAGCTAACCACCTCAAATGCATGAATTTGGTTTAAGACCCATATTATCCCCCCAATTGCATCATGAATCAGGCAAACCCTTATTATCACAATTGCATGAATCAATTGGTAGATACTCACTATCACCAAACCTTTCGCCATCTCAAGTCCCATCTTCTCAAATGCCATCTCCTGGAACAGAATCTGCACACCCCTCCACAGGGTCCTTGTGATAGATTGTCACCTTGGGGTCATGATCCCGTAAATGTTCAAATATGGATATATCCTTATAAAACAACGTAAATCATCAACAAGCTTGTAGTATTTTGTATCTTCATTTAGTATATCTTAAAGCCATTCTAACATTTACAATATGATTTTTGCAATTGTTATTAGGTTCAATCTTATTATTTGTTCTATACGGAAAATTCTTCCTATAATTCAAGGGAAATTTGACTATTCATGTTGTAGTTGGCAAGCAACACCTTCCAATTTTAGGAAAATGTAGTTTGAAGAATGGGCAGTGTATCTCATACCTTATATTTGTATTATGTCTACTTTTTTTCCACATTTATGTTTTTATTTTTTATCCTTTTCCTTTCTCATTTATGTAGAGAAAATATAAATGGCTGCCATAATATGAAGATGATGTAAAGAGAATATGGAATGCAAAATGTTTAGAGATCTTAAGAGGTATAATGCATACTATTAGGCAGGAACTGTTTCACAAGCAAGTTAGGCCTAAGTGGATTCCATATGAAGTGTTGAATGAGTTAGAGAGAATGTAGACATCACTAGAATATCAGAGCAAGTGTGAGATAGCAAGAGCCAATTGAGGCTCTAGCAAAGGAGCACTAAACGCAAAAGGGGTAGTATTCCTAATACTGAGTATAAGAGGAGGATGGTAAGCATTTATCTTCAAATGATTCAATTATTATTTATTTAATGCTTGATATAATACTCCTATAGTCCTATTTATAAGAGTCCAATAACCAAATTAAGCAGTTTAAGAAAGCAGTTGAAATTACTTAAAACTAATAAGTATTTCTAAAATAAAATTTTTTTCAAGTATACCCTTATTTATGAGGAGTAACTAAGAGAGAGAAATAGACTAAATATAAGCATCACCAACCTTTTAATTAATGCAACACATATAATTAATGAGAGGCAGAAATGGAAAAAAACTCATTGAATATTCGGAAGAGACAATCCAAATTTTGAGTTCTTATAAAAAGGATAAAGACAATCCAAATTTTGAGATCTTATAAAAAGGACTAGAAAGAGTGCATCTTTATAAATACTTGTAGGCTGCAAAGTTGGGAAGAAACCCTTTAGCATTTGAATTGTTCAAGAAAACTCATTATAATGAGAAAACTAGAGAATTTCCAAACCATCGTATGGCTGCAACTCATGTAAGTAGATGTTTCTAATATAACATTGGGAAGGAACAATTTGTTCAGGTGGATGTGGTGAACGTAAGGGTAAGGAAGTGGTTGTGAAGGTCTTTAAATCTCACACTCTCTTATGATATTTTCCTTTGCTGAAATTTATATTGAGATCTATGAATGAATTTTGTTCAAACAGTACTAGTCTCTAAATTGTAGGGTAAATTATGGATACAACTTGAGCTTTTAAAGTCCTTTCAAGAGGGTTATTGTTGAAGGTTCTTCTGGTTAGTTAATGTGGAAATGGTCTAACCATCTAAGTTTGCTTCATAAAAAACTTCCTTTAATGAAACTTGATGGATTGTGGAGAAAGTGGTTAGCTTATTTGTTGGGTGGAATTACTCAGCTAGTTCTTTTAACTCACCAACAAGTTATTTAAAACAAGATGAGGCTTTTGTTTAATTCAGCATATCATTGGAAGATTTCTTTTAACCCATATTTTTATTGGCAAAATTTACTAGTCTAAAGACTTAATAACAATCATGGGTCCCCAAAATTTTTTTGTCCTCTTTATATGAGTGGTCAGAAAATAAATTTGTTATGATGTACTTATTTTATGTACTTTGTTTACAGAATGAATTTCTGAGACTAATGGCATTTGTCAATTTTGAGACAGGTAGTGTCCAATCTAATCATGATGAACTTAATTTGTGGTTAGAGGTTAATGGTGCTAAGAACAAGAAGGGCCGCATCTATGGGCTTGGATCTGAAAATCAACATATTGTTGGTTCTGACTTACCTCCTTCGTTCAACTCGACAGGGGATTCTAATGTTTAAGAATTGCACACGAGGATAACACACCTCACACAAGAGACTAAACACCTCGGACAAGAGAATCAACACCTTAAACAAGCAACCGATTGTTGGAAATTGTGCCCTAAGGGCCAATCATTGTACTTTGAACATTATTATTTTAATGAAATTTCTCCATTCTGTTATCATATTATTTGCATGTTAACTATGATAATTGTATCCTTGGATAATTCATAAAGATTGTCCTAAAATGTCCCTGGTCGGTCATCTATGCGGGAGCAGAGATGAAACAAGACCAGTATGACTTTGATAAGATATAGAGATACGAATCAAAGTCTTAGGCACTTGTAAGAGTACAAGGTGCTGGACCGACCCACTATGAGAAAGCTACATGGATCAAGTCATAAGCTTTTCTCATGTATAACCACGTCACAATGCCCTTAGACCTAAGGTCATCATGGATTCCTACATGAGAGTTGCTAAGCTTTGAACTAGTCAAAAGTCACTTTTGACCGGGTGATGATAAAGGCTACGATCGGGCTTAGTGGTTTTTCATGCAAAGGAATATAAATGATCAAGATGGAATTTGTTCCTCACATTAGTAGAGAGATATTACTGGGCCCATCGATGAGTGAGTCTGAGAAATGTATGGCCATACTATGATGAAAGGAGTTTCTATCTCTGTTATCAGGCAACTCAGGAATCGAGAAAGTAATGGTCAGGAACAAGAGGATGACATTATCCATGCCTTATCCTTGATCGATATATCGTGTGACAAAAGGGACGTGACATGGTTGTATGACAGGTTGCATCATGATAAAGATCCTCATATGAATTGGGTAGTCGTAATGTCTTGCTAGAGGTCGCTTGCGACTTTTGGGTTAGTATAGTTATTGGCCCACTGCCAACTTCATATGGGCCTATAGGGTCGCACACAAGAATGGCCCAACACGAGATAATGTTTAATTTAGGGTGGATGAATTTTATATATATATATATATATATATAATATAAAATTCATTAATAATATTATATAGATATATATATTTTTTCGAAATATATATCTTTTATATATATATGTATATATATATATATTATATGATATTATTATATTTAATAATATTATATAGATATATATATTTTTTCGAAATATATATATCTTATATATATATGTATATATATTATATGATATTATTATATTGTGTTAGTTTTAAATTTAATTTATTAAGATATATTAAATTAAATAACTAACATGATAGAGATATAGTATCTCAGATTTAATTTATGAAGATAAATTAAATCTAATGGCTCTTTATTTGGATTAAATAAATATGTTAAATTAAAACTGTTGGACAGATTTAATTTAAACTGAATTTATTTAATTAGCTCATCAAGATAATTAATTGTTAATTAATTTCAAAATTAAGGATGATTAATTTTGAAATTTGAAAATAGCCCTCATAGGTTATAAACTTGATAGAACAGATATATTCATATGCACATGAGAATTGAGAGCCGCAAGTGAAACCCTAGGAGACATTAGAGACGCTAGCACACAGTCTCGGTTGGAGAGCATTCGTATGGATTCCGGTAGAGGGAGCGGACCTGACGTGTTAGCTCTTAGAGATCGTGAAAACTCTGAATCATCAAAAAGTATGAATCCTTCCAACTTGGTTTAAACGCTGTTGATAGATCCTCGATTAGGATCGGTGAAAAATTTTAAAATTCTTCCGCTGTGCCTACCAATCCTAACAGTGGCATCAGAGCCAGATCAATTGTGCGTTTAAATTGAGTTTATGATTCTTATACATGTGATATATATGGGATGTGTACGTATGTTTATAAGAAACACTCGAATATGCATGTGATTTGGTTAATACGAAACGAAATTATTTAGAAAGATGTGATCTTGTAATTCCGTTGATTTTCGTTTTCGTTTAAATTGAATCTTGAAATTGTTTCGTTTTCGGTTTTGAAACATGTAATTTGATCATGACATTTATTGCTTTTCATATTGTATGAATTCTTGTTGTGGTTTATTATTTATCCTTGTTTGGGTATGGTAAACAACATGGCTTTAGAATTTTACAAAGGTTGTAATATTTAAATACGGCCTGCGTGCCGTGCCTTTCTCTAAATACTCTCGATGTACATTCTCTTCTCATCTCACTCCCCTCGAATGTTTAAACGAGGTTTCTCTCAATGTATTTCTTTTTTATTTAGAGAAGTCCTCTCATTGGCTTGGGAGGATTTTAGGTTAGGTAAGCCATGTTGTGTCACGTTTAAATTCTTCTTTTGATAAGATCATTCCATGATTACTTTTACGTTTATATGTATTTATCTGTATGAGATACAACCACGATTGCATCCATATAAACAAAACTAATTAATTAAGCCCTCTGAATCAAATCTTAAGTCATAATGCCGTCAATTAATGAATACTTGTCAAAACCTAGATCGCTCAATTGTGGAAACCACCAAAGTGGATGCACTTGAATTATCTTGATGAGACAAGCTTGAGTAATAGTGCTGCTCATAATATTCATTATTGTTTTGACTTAATTGAGATTAACAAAACGGTTTTGAATCTCAAGGCATTAGATGGTTAAACATACCGGATCATATGATGATTAAATCCTATAAAGATCTAAGAGTTACATGTGATGTAATTGGTAAATAGGTTACCTACCTAAATAACTTGAATTTAAGCGTCTTGCCAAAGCGAACTTAAGTTTAAGCCAAATATGGATCTTAGCCCACTAATTATTATATTGAGGGTTGTTAATTTAGTGGGAGATTACTAACTAACTTTGCATATTTTAATTGTAGAATCATGTCACTAGAAATACTGCTACACTATCTTTGCGATCGGTCCTTGAGAAGGACAAACTCAATGGGACAAACTTTCTTGACTGGTTCAGAAACTTGAGAATTGTTCTCAAGCAGGAAAGAAAGGCTTATGTCCTAGATCAACCTATTCCTGAGGAGCCTGTAGCCAATGCTCCAAGAGCTCAGAGAGATGCTTACACAAAGCATAAGGATGACTCTGTAGATGTAGGTTGCCTGATGCTTGCCACTATGGTTCCAGAGCTCCAAAGAGATATGGAACTCATTGAGGCTCATGAGATGATTGTACATCTCAAGGAAATGTTCCAGCAATAGGCAAGGCAAGAAAGGTATAAGACCACAAAGGCCTTACATTCCTACAAAATGGCTGAAGGTGCATTAGTTAGTACTCATGTGTTAAAGATGAAAGGCTATATTGATCACCTTGAGAGGCTTGGATTTCCCATGAGCCAAGAGTTAGCTATGGATTTGATCCTCAACTCACTCCCGGAGAGTTATGACCAGTTTGTTATGAACTACAACATGAACAACATAGAGAAATCAATTTCTGAGTTGCATGGGATGCTCAAAACTACTAAGCAAAGCATTAAGAAAAAGCCTAGCACAGTTTTGATGGTTCAGAAAGGAAAGGGTATGAAAAAGAAAGGGAAGGGCAAATGGAAGGGTAATGGCTCAGGTGGTAAGACCAAAGAGTCAAACAAGCCTGAAACCAAGCCTGCACCCAAAAAGGAAAAGCCTCCAAAGGAAGGAGTCTGCTACTTCTGCAATGAACCAGGTCATTAGAAGAGGAATTGCAAACTCTACCTGGAAGATCTGAAAAAGAACAAGAAGGATAGCGAGGCTATCGCTTCAGGTATTTATGTTATAGACATTCATTTTTCTACTTCCTCTACATGGGTATTAGATACTGCATGTGGTTCTCACATTTGTACAAATGTGCAGGGTCTAAAGGATAGTAGAAAGCTGAATAAGGGCGAGGTGGACCTACGAGTTGGAAATAGAGCAAGAGTTGCTGCTTTAGCCATAGGCACTTATGAATTAGTTCTGCCCAGTGGGCTTTTCTTAGTTTTGAACAATTGTTATTATGTTCCTGCTTTGAGTAGTAACATTGTTTCTCTTTCTTATTTGGATAAGGAAGGTTATACTTCCATTACTAGGAATGGTAAATGTTCTATTTATCGTAATGACATTTTCTATGCTGATGGTGATTTGCATGTTGGTCATTATATATTAAATTTGGAACATCCTAATAATGGGAATATCTATAACGTAACTACTAAGAGGATAAAATCAAATGTTTTGAATCCGACCTACCTTTGGCATTGTCGTCTAGGCCACATAAATGAGAAACACATTTCTAAACTCCATCAAGATGGATTTCTAAACTCATTTGATTTTGAATCATATGATACATGCAAATCTTGCTTACTAGGAAAGATGACTAAGGCACCTTTTACTTGGCACAATGAGAAGGCTACTGAATTATTGTGCCTCATATATACAGATGTATGTGGACCATTAAATATAGCTGCCAGAGGAGGTTATGTCCACTTCATTACATTTATAGATGACTTTAGTAGATATGGCTATATCTATCTAATGAAACATAAATCTGAATCTTTTGAAATGTTCAAAATATTCCAAAATGAAGTACAAAACCAACTTGGTAAAACAATTAAAGCACTTCGATCTGATCGAGGTGGTGAATATTTGAGCCAAGAATTCATTGACCATCTTAGGAGTTGTGGGATAATCTCACAATTGACTCCTCCAGGAACACCACAATGGAATGGCGTTTCTGAACAGAGGAATCGAACACTATTAGATATGGTTCAATCTATGATGAGTCAAACAGATCTTCCACCTTCCTTTTGGGAACATGCCTTAGAGACAGCTGCGTTCACACTAAATCGTGTTCCATATAAGGCAATTGAAAAGACACCAAATGATATATGGACTGGAAAGAAACCAAGTTTATCTTTTCTCAAGATCTAGGGATGTGAGGTCTATGTTAAGAAACAATCCTCTAATAAATTAGCGACCAGATCCACAAAGTGCCTTTTCATGGGATATCCTAAAGAAATGAAAGGATACTATGTCTACAATCCTGCCGATAACAAAGTGTTTGTTATTCGAAATAGCAAGTTTCTAGAAAGAGAGTTTGTCTCTAAAACAACCAGTAGGAGCCACGTACATCTCAAAGAAATTCGAGAGCCACAAGATGGTACAGAACCACAGATAGAAATTAGAGAAGACTCACAACAAGTTACTAAGCCTCCGCAAGTAACACAAGGTCCACGAAAATCTGATAGGACACGGCATCAGCCTCAGAGATATGGATTTCTGATTACTGTAGGCCGTGATGTGTTGCTTATTGAGCAAAATGAGCCCACCACCTATCGAGAAGCCACAATGGGACAAAACTCTGAGAAATGGCTAAATGTCATGAAGTCTGAAATGCAATCCATATACAACAATCAGGTATGGACCTTAGTCGATCTACCTGAAGGTGTAAAAACCATTGGCTGCAAATAGGTTTTCAAGGAGAAAACTGACATGGATGGCAATGTAAATGTCTTCAAGGCACGACTGGTTGCAAAAGGATTCAATCAAACTCATGGTGTAGACTATAATGAAACCTTTTCCCCAGTTGCAATGGCCAAATCAATCAAAATCCTTCTTGCCATTGCAGCATATTATGACTATGAAATATGGTAGATAGATGTCAAAACAGCCTTCCTTAATGGAAAGCTGCTTGAGGATGTGTACATGACACAACCTGAAGGTTTTGTGCGTCCAGAGGACTCTGGTAAAATTTGCAAGCTTCAAAGATCTATTTATGGATTGAAGCAAGCATCTCGAGCTGGAATCATCGTTTTGATGAAGTAGTCAAAGAGTTTGGATTCATTCAAAACATCGATGAACCTTGTGTTTACAAGAAGATTAGTGGGAGCATAATTGTATTTCTAGTGCTTTATGTAGATGACATCCTACTCATTGGGAATGATATTCCTACCTTGCAGAGTGTCAAGTTTTTGGTTAGGAAAGTCCTTTTCAATGAAAGACTTAGGTGAAGCCACCTATATCCTAGGGATTAGGATCTATAGGGATATATCTAAAAGACTTATAGGCCTAAGTCAGAGCACATACATAGACAAGATATTGCATAGGTTCAGTATGCAGGATTCAAAAGGGGTTACATGCCCATGTCTCATGGCATCCATCTTAGCAAGGATCTGTGTCCTAGTACACCTGATCAGCAAGATCGCATGAGTAAGGTTCCATATGCCTCGGCCATTGGATCCAACATGTATGCCATGTTATGTACTCGACCGGATGTCTCGTTTGCCTTAAGTATGACCAGCAGATACCAACAAGATCCTAGTGAGGGTCATTGGACTACCTTCAAGAATATACTAAAGTACTTAAGAAGGACTAAGGACTTATTTTTGGTCTATGGTGGATTGGATGATGAGCTCTACGTAACCGGTTACACAGATGCAAGTTTCCAAACTAACCAAGACGACCTTAAATCGCAATCTGGATATGTATTCCTCCTGAATGGTGGAGCAGTAAGCTGGAAGAGCTCCAAGCAAAGCACTGTAGTAGATTCTGCAACAGAAGCTGAGTATATAGCAGCATCAGATGCAGCTAAAGAAGCCGTTTGGATCAGAAAGTTCATTACTAAACTAGGGGTCGTGCCTACCATCTCAAATCCAATAGATTTGTTCTGTGACAATAGCGGTGCTATTGCACAGGCCAAGGAGCCTAGGTCACATCAAAGGACCAAGCGTATACTCAGGCGATTTCATCTTATTAGAGAAATCAATGATAGAGGTGATATAAAGATATGCAAAGTAGCAGGAGAAGATAATGTTGCTGATCCTCTTACTAAGCCACTTGCATAGGCAAAGCATGAGCGTCATGTTAGGGCAATAGGAATTAGGCAAATTAATGATTGCACCTAGGGCAAGTGGGAAGATGTTGAAAATTGTGACCTAAGGGCCAATCATTATACTTTGAACATTATTATTTTAATGAAATTTCTCCATTCTGTTATCATATTATTTGCATGTTAACTGTGATAACTGTATCCTTGAATAATTCATAAAGATTGTCCTAAAATGTCCCTGGTCGGTCATCTATGCGGGAGCAGAGATGAAACAAGACCAGTATGACTTTGATAAGATATAGAGATACGAATCAAAGTCTTAGGCACTTGTAAGAGTACAAGGTGCTGGACCGACCCACTATGAGAAAGCTACATGGATCAAGTCATAAGCTTTTCTCATGTATAACCACGTCACAATGCCCTTAGACCTAAGGTCATCATGGATTCCTACATGAGAGTTGCTAAGCTTTGAACTAGTCAAAAGTCACTTTTGACCGGGTGATGATAAAGGCTACGATCGGGCTTAGTGGTTTTTCATGCAAAGGAATATAAATGATCAAGATGGAATTTGTTCCTCACATTGGTAGAGAGATATTACTGGGCCCATCGATGAGTGAGTCTGAGAAATGTATGGCCATACTATGATGAAAGGAGTTTCTATCTTTGTTATCAGGCTACTCAGGAATCGAGAAAGTAATGGTCAGGAACAAGAGGATGACATTATCCATGCCTTATCCTTGATCGATATATCGTGTGACAAAAGGGACGTGACATGGTTGTATGACAGGTTGCATCATGATAACGATCCTCATATGAATTGGGTAGTCGTAATATCTTGCTAGAGGTCGCTTGCGACTTTTGGGTTAGTATAGTTATTGGCCCACTGCCAACTTCATATTGGCCTACAGGGTCGCACACAAGAATGGCCCAACACGAGATAATGTTTAATTTAGGGTGGATGAATTTTTTATATATATATATATATATATAATATAATTCATTAATAATATTATATAGATATATATATTTTTTCGAAATATATATCTTTTATATATATGTATATGTATATATATATTATATGATATTATTATATTTAATAATATTATATAGATATATATTTTTTCGAAATATATATATCTTATATATATATATGTATATATATTATATGATATTATTATATTGTGTTAGTTTTAAATTTAATTTATTAAGATATATTAAATTTAATAACTAACATGATAGAGATATAGTATCTCAGATTTAATTTATGAAGATAAATTAAATCTAATGGCTCTTTATTTGGATTAAATAAATAGGTTAAATTAAAACTGTTGGACTGATTTAATTTAAACTGAATTTATTTAATTAGCTCATTAAGATAATTAATTGATAATTAATTTCGAAATTAATGATGATTAATTTTGAAATTTGAAAATAGCCCACATAGGTTATAAAATTGATAGAACAGATATATTCATATGCACATGAGAATCGAGAGCTGCAAGTGAAACCCTAGGAGACATTAGAGGCGCTAGCACGCAATCTCGGTTGGAGAGCATTCGTATGGATACCGGTAGAGGGAGCGGACCTGACGTGTTGGCTCCTAGAGATCGTGAAAACTCTGAATCATCAAAAGGTTATAAATCCTTCCAACTTGGTTTTAACGCCGTTGATAGATCCTCGATTAGGATCGGCGAAAAATTTTAAAATTCTTCCGCTGTGCCTACCGATCCTAACACCGATATGATTATGTCTACATTGCAAGGAATGGGGATTCAATTACCTAATGTCTCTAACCATGCCAATGATAAGACTCCCTCTGCTACCCATACAAATGAAGAAGCTGAAAATGAGAGTTGAGAACTTGTGAATTCCTTGTGATATTATTTTTAGTGTTTCCGTACATTTGTGACTTTTAACTTATATTCGGCCTTTTTAGGGTATGTTTGGTTGAGCGATTCGATTGCTTATAAGTTGTTTTTTAATAGTGATTTACGATATACGAAGTAAGTATGTGAGAGGAGTTGTGTCTCGATTTACGTAAAAAGCAACTTATAAGTTTTTATAAGCTCAAACAAACATGCTTTTAGTGTTTCAGCTACTTTAAACCTATGACATTTCACCTTTTGTCACTTTAGTTACTTTGAACTTGTGAAATATTAATTTCAATGATCAAACTATTTAGCTCAACATTTTTAATTTTTTGTGCATTTAAAAATTTAATACCCTCAAAATCATTAAAAAATGACTTAAAAAACATTACTGATGGATTTGCCACGAAAATCCGTCAGAAGATTTTCACATATAAAAAATAAACTGTAGGAAGTTCATAGCGAATTTCCCACAGAATTCCGTCAGAGTATTCTGTGGCTAATGATCCAAGAAATTTTTTTATGGAAGTCCGTGGCAAAATTACTCAAGAAATTCTGTTAGCAATTCCATGGGGAATTTGCTATAGAATTCCATCAGTAATTCTATTGGCAATTGGCCATGGAATTCATAGCAACTTTATGGCACAATCATCCATTGGAAGTTCGTCTCAACTTTGATATAGAAATTTTGTCGCAAATTTAGCAATGGACTCAAATTCCGTCTGGGCATGTCTTTGCCACGTTTTTTTTATAATGGACTATAGTCCATCCAAAATGTATTATTAACAGAATTCTATTGTTTTTTTTTTTTTGTAGTGGATACAAAATTAATATATTGTCAGCGCATTTGGATTCATATTTTTTTCCCTCAAAATGTGTTATGAAAATATAAAAGCCAAATTGGATCATTATTGCATCTTTGTAACTGTAGGTTTTTGGGCGTACCTGGAATTCGTTGACTCACTGAGTACCCACACGAGATCGGAGCACTAATTCGGACTCTGATCACGTTATACGTCAGATTCACCATTGGAGAAGAGGACCCAGGGAGAGAGGAGTTTTTGGAAGTTTTCTTGCGATGTTGTTAACATACCCACCAACTGAGAATAACCCCTTATAATACGTACGCGAGTTATTATGATTTAAAATTCAAATCATAAAGATAAAACTCCTTAATTGGACCCATACTTTTTCATAATTTTATAATAGCCCCAACTGAATTGGGTTTGGGCCTGATCCACCAAGGGTGGACCAGACATATTCCAACAGTAACAATGTTGCTCCAATCTAAATTTTGAACTCAATAGAGCGATAAAAGTGAAGTAGCTTTGAGGTTGCTTAAAATAAGAAGCGGCAATCTCACTATGGAGAGAGGAAAGCATTAAGGAAAATGACAAAAATATGGTCTCATAATAGAAGAAAAGACATGGAGAGAGGCGGGAATAACAGGAGTAAAATGAAAAAAGAAAAAATTTTCCACCCTCCTTTAATAAAAAATTAAAATTACTTTAAAAGACCCAATAATTTAGTTTAACATTTGAAAAATGCCCTAAGAAAGAAAAAAGTTAATCAATAAAATTTGCAAAAAATAATATTTCTCTTAAAATTATTACATACATATTTATTTAATAGAATTCATGTTATTTTCAATCATTTTACATTCAATTAATCATCCGAATGAGTTTCAATTTATTAAATAACATTTTTTATAAAAGTTAAGCCAAACATAAATCACTTTACACTATTTGACTTTTATGCAAACTTAAGATTGTAAAAGTCAAGTAAAATAAAAGCCACTTTTGCTACTGCTAACATATCTAGAGCCGGGAAAACGGGCTGAGCCCGTCGGCCCAGTCCTATTAGGCCTTGAATTTATAAGGGCCGAGCCTTAGATTTTTGTTTCAAAAATGAAAGCAGGCCTAAAAGGGCCAGCTCTGTAGGGCAGAGGATCTAAAAGGGCTAGCCCTGTAGAGTCACGAGCAGACCTTTTAGGCCTTGTATGTTTTTTTCTATTTTTTAAAATTATTTATATGATAATATTATTATTGATTTTTTATATTTTATTAATGATGTTGCAAATATTTAGTTGATATTAACTTTTTTAAAATTAAGTTTCATAAGAATATCTTGTATTAATAATCCTAAAAATTAAAAATTTATAAAAAAAATATTTCTAATTTCATAAGTCTTCTTACCAATTTTGTTTTTTTGAATTATTTTCTTGTGATTGTTTTATTTATATCTTGTGTTGTTTATTTTATTGACTACTTACACTTTTCAAGATATATTTAGAAGAAGTATTTTTAATTTTGATAAGTCTTCTCATTAATTATTTGTAATTGTAGCATATAAACAATAGTTTACCTTTGATTATGACTTAATGACCGTGTTTATTTGTTGTATGATGCATACCGTTTACACTCTAATTTTGACATTATTTATATGTTAAATTAGAAATTCCATTGTTGTAATTTTTTTAAAAAAAATGAAAAAAAATAAAATTTGTTTAATCTTGTGAAAATATCTTCAAGACTTGGGGGCCGGCCCTAGCCCTTATGATTTCAAGCCGGGCTTTGAAAAATAGCAATTTTTCTTACCCCCGGACCTAAAAAAAGCCTAAAAGAGCCGATCCTTTTAGGCTCTGATTCCCAGCTCAAACATACCCTTTGATTTGAATCTCATTTGGCATGGGGCTTTGTGTATAAATTTGGACATATCAAGCTCTTAAGAAGAAAACATATCTAGGCCTTATCAACACCAAAAAAAAACCAAATCTGGGCCTTGTTTTGGTATTCTGAATATAAAACAGAGCGGACTTTCTTTGGGCTGTTAAAAAAAAAAAAAAGAGGAGAGAACCAACCTTAAAGGCTTATAGCCCAAAAAAGAACTTATTGGGTTGGGCTGGTTGCGATCAAAACGACGTAGTCTCCGAATAAACCCTAGCCTGAAAATTTCGAGGGTTGCGGGGATAAGCGTATATATGTACTCCCTCGAATGACGCGAGCGCCGTTTGAGGGCCTTGTTACGTAGTTACCCTCTCCCACTCCTCTTCACCTCCGCCGCAGCTAGCGAAAATGGTAAACCATCTGAGAATATTTGGAATATAGCATCTGCTATTCTTCTGCTTCAATTATTGTATTCTTTAAGTTTCTGAGACTATTGATTCCTCTCGTGTTTCTGTCTTGATGTGATCTGCTAGGGATCGTATACTTTTTTTGGCTTTGTTTTTTTTTTTTTGGGTTGATTCGAGTCTAAGAAAGCAACGAATTTCGTTTACTAGTTGTTCTTTCTATCGTAGATAGATTATTGTATGTTGTAGGTTTATTACTTATCTGGGGATCAATCAGTGTCTGTTCAATGTCATTGCTAGATCTTAATTTGTTGGAATGCCGACCCATCGGATTTCCATGTGAATGACAATTTAATGCTTCGGATTTTACCTACTAACATGAGAGATTTGTATCTGTCTCCAACTACAACATCTGTTTGCTTGACTCTCAATTGAAATCAAACTTGAAAGAGTATTGTGAAAATTGATAGTGTTATACTTTTTTCCCACGTTAGGTTGTCGTAAAATGTTTGGGTAAATGTAATTTCTGTTCGTTTGCTATTATGAAATCCCTTTTTTTGGACTTTCTCTTGTTGGGTATGCCAATGCTTTGCTCATCTGTTTTCTCATCTTGTGTAGACCAAGAGAACCAAGAAGGCCGGTATTGTTGGGAAATATGGTATGTCAGAATTCCTTTTGTTGATTTGATTATGAATATTTTGAGTTCTTTTATTTTATTGAAAAGAGGTTGTCAGTAATAGATAACGGAAGGGAGGATATAGGAGAAAGAACCTGTCTTAAATGGAAGTTATATGGTTGAAGTTACTACTTGGAGGGTTAAATGAGATTTTAGAATGTCTTCACTTACTGTGTAAAAGTCTTAATGGGACTGGGAGTCGCTAATGTTGTCAGTGACCCTGTGTTTGTAATTGTTAAGTCGGTTAAGTACAGATAGCTCAAGCCCACTAATGGCTAACATGCTTATCTTAACTCATGGTTAAGGATCAACAAAGCATTTTCTAACTGTCAGGTGGCACTAATGGATTTTATGAGTTGTCACTGTTTTTTTCCTGGCATTTATTCTTCTATTCTTTTGTATTAGTGCAAAAGTTTGTCCAGTCTTATTATCTTATGAAGTTGATGGAATATTTAAAGGATAATCTTGGGAGATTGATTGTTTGAGGAAGTTTATCGTGCTGACTGGATTTTACATATATACATTTTTATTCAGTGCAAAATGCTTCAACTATAATATCTCATAGCAATTTCTTTTAGACATAATTTCTTCTTTTACCAATTCATCCTTTTCCACTTTTGGGTTCTTGATCTGATTTGTGTCGAGTCTATGTATTCTATTGTCATCTAGTTTATGGGTTAGGTGGTTTTACCTTTTCTCCTAAATTTCAGGCACCCGGTATGGTGCTAGTCTTAGGAAGCAAATTAAGAAGATGGAAGTGAGCCAGCACAGCAAGTACTTCTGTGAGTTCTGTGGAAAGGTATCGTTCCATACCCCTACTTATGGGTATTTTTAATTTGGAGTGTACAGAATCTAATAACTCTTCCCTGTCACAGTATGCTGTTAAGAGAAAGGCTGTGGGCATATGGGGATGCAAAGATTGTGGGAAAGTGAAGGCAGGGGGTGCTTACACACTGAAGTAAGAATTTTCTACCTTTCTCTGCATTTTTAGTTGCTTGTTTTCTTGAGTTGGGTCATGTTCATTATTTTCTATGACAGTTATTCTGTAATTGATCGTATAGATTAACACATGTTTATTTTGACAGTACTGCAAGTGCCGTCACGGTCCGGAGCACCATTCGGAGGTTGAGAGAGCAAACTGAGGGTTAAAACCTGAATGTAATCGTACAATTTTTTAGGCATGTCAAGTGTTTTTTTTTTATTTTGGTAATCCTTGGAGTAGTTGCTCTTCTGAACTTTGAGGTTTGTGGAGCTTTTTGGCATGTCAAGTTTATCACCAATTCCTGCTTAAACTAGTAGTGTCAATACTTGATTAATTAGTTTGCTGTTTTTGGTTCTAGTTATATCTTAGAAGTTCTGCTATTTCAGTAGGCAGAGTACTGGCTATGCGGCTGTTTGGATTGGGGTAGAACAAGTGATTTTGAATGAATATAATCTTTGAATTTGATTTTGTTTAAAAAGTGAGTTTGGAAAACTGATTTCTGTTCGGAATAAATGGAGGTGCTGATGAATAACAATTATTTAATTCATCATATATATATATATATATGTACATGTATATTAACTTTTCATTTTATATATAAATTCAGGTGCTTGAGCGAGTATCTTTCTATGATTTTAGAATATAAGTTGATTGGTTTTTCAGGAAAGAGGTGTCTAATTTGGTTTTATTTTTTCTCGACTTAATTGGTTATTAAATTATCTATTAATAATAGTTGAATATTTAATTATCCCTTGGGGTTTTGTTTGAGAGATAACTGGTGGTTTTATGCCCCAAAAAAAAAGGATAATTGGTGGTTTTATTCTCTTGAACAATGATGATTAGAAGCAACGGGTCCGCTAGAAAGCGAATTATGTGCGAAACAGGTTATTGATTGGGTGCTGCTCTCACTTAGCCTAACGTTAACCTCCCAACAAGGCTCCTAATAACTTGCGGACAGGCCCCACCAAGGATGTATTTTATTCAAATCTAGATATAATTTTTATTGAACATCCAAATATAATCTCAACATTAAATAAGGGTTAAGGTATAAAAATAAACATGGGATTTTATCAAAAGATTCAAAACACAAAAGTGCATTGAACATTAAATGTTTTTTTAGGGAATAAAAGTAATTATGAACTTTCAAAATGGATGTAAAAAAATATATTGATAGTTAGTTAACCATTTGTTTAAATTTTTTAAGGGTTACAATGTAAAAATACATGAAATTTTCTCAAAAGTGTGCCAAATACATGTTTTTTCTGGATGCAAAAATAACTGAGTTTCCAAAATATATATAAAAATACACATTGATTATTAGTTGACTGTTTGTTTGAATTTTTTAATTAAAAATGGTGACATGGAGGATGACACTTGGATGATTAAGAAACAACTTGGAGAGAAATATTTACACACTCTAGGAGTAACATGTTCTCTAAACTCTATCCAATAAAAACACAACTCAAATTATTTTAATCTCAGTTAGCTAGTGATTCATCTAAAAAATTTGAATTTTATCTTATTTTTAAGAATAATATTGGTTGATCGTTTCATATTAGTTTTTTTTTCAGATTAAGATTTCTTTAAAAAAACAAGATATTTGAATTTTTTTCCAGATGAGTCATTAGTCAGCTAGAATTAAAATGATATAAGTTGTTATATTTTCATTAAACAGAGTTCAGATGACGTGATACGATTGGAGTATATAAGTATTTTTTTCATCTTGGAATAATAATTTGCTGATTAGGCAAGGGAAATTAATTTTTACCTAACCATTTATTTTCATCTCATCACTTATTTCATAAGAGAGAGGGTGAGAAGAGGAAGGGGTTAGGTGGAGATAAAGTAATGATATGGAGATAAAGGGTTAGGTTGAAATTAATTTCCTTTACCCAGTCAGCAATTTTTTATTTCAGGTTTTTTCTTAATCATCCACGTCATCCTCCATGTCACCATTTTCAATCAAGAAATTCAAATAAATAGTCGATTAACGGTCAATATGTATTTTTACACTTATTTTGCCCCTAAAAAAAAAAATTTTCGGCATATTTTTAGAAAAATTTCATGTGTATTTTTGCACTATAATCCTTAAAAAATTCAAACAAACGTCTATGTGTATTTTTGCACATATTTTGAAAGTTCATTGTTATTTTTGCTCATCAAAAAAACATTTAATGTTAGGTGTATTTTTAAAAAATTTTATGTGTATTTTTGCATCTCAATCTATTAAATAATAAAATTTAATATAATGCCAAGAGCATGCAACTACTCCTTCCTTAAGAGGATGTTTGTTATGAGTGAATGGGAGGGATACTTTTTTTTGGGTTAGATTTTAAAATTTTGTAGAATAATTAATGAAATATAATTATAAATTTTAAATGAGTGAATGGGAGGGATACTTAATATATAAAATTATAATTATATAGTTATCAAAATTAAATAAGTATAGTTATGATACATAATTAAGAGCTAAGATATATCCAATAATTATAATTATACTTTATATATATATATTTAAAATTATGTTTTATAATTATACTTATAAATTATATATACAATAAAAATTATAAATATTAAGATTATATAATAAAGTGGAGCAGTAGGAAAAAAAAGAAAATAAAGAGAAGCCAGTCCTGTCATGGGTCATTGAAGAGGGGAGAAAGAGAACATGTGAGTAATGAAGTAAGCCATGAGAAGATGCGCGAAGCAAGAGCTTGGCAAGAGTGATGAGCCGAAGCCTGGAGCACCACCCCAGCATCATCATCTTAAACGGCCTTTTGCAGAATTTACACCTGTGAAGAAGCCATTTGGGTTTCGAGTTGAGATCCAGATTTGGATTTTGCCATTACAAAGGGTCTCACCGTCGCCGTCATTCTCAACAGTCAACAGTGATCAACGGATAACAAGACACATCGACAATGACGGCAAGCTGTGGGGCGGTGGACGCAGTGGGATAGCGAGTTCGGTGTGGGGGCATGGAAGGAGCGAGCTGCATCGGGAGGAAGAAGAAAAGAGATTTGGGCATTTTGGGAATATTGAAAAATAGTATGGGTAAAGTAGTCAACAAGCCAAAATATTGCTCTTCCCCTCTAAGTGTGTGTTTGGATTAGCTTTTTTTAATAGCTTTTACGACTTACGAGGTAAGTGTGTGAGAGGAGTTTTGTCTCGGGTTTCGCAAACCATGGTTTGAAACCATGGTTTGGAAGTTTCCCAAACACACACAAATCCCCCTATCTTGAAGGGACTGTTGTGATTTTTCCTTCCCTCCTAAAAAATTTGTAGTGCCAATCAAAAGGAAAAGAACAAAAGCAAAATCTCCTTTGTCCCCTCCAATCCTCTCCCCTCCACTTGAACCAAACAAATCCTAAGAGGTTGTTTGTTATTAGTAAACGGGAGAGATAATTTTTTGGGAGAATCACTCCTAGGTCTCAAGTAAGGAATATATTATCAGAAATGTCCTTATTTACAACTCTTCTGCGTGTATTAACAACCTGTTGAATGTGTTTTACAACTTTGAGGGACCTTACTGATAATATGTTCCTTACTTGGGATCTAGGAGTGATTCTCCCTAATTTTTTTGGGGTTGGATTTTAAAAAATTGAGTAAAATATTCTGATAATCTCCTATTTTATCTTAATTACACATAATTCCTTTATATTTTGAAAACGTATATTTAAGTTCAAACAGTTAACTCCATTAAGAATATTCTAACAAAATTCCAAAAATATATTTTTTTAATTAAATTTTACATTAAAAAAATTATTTACTATTTTACCCTTAATACTAAATCCCTAGCTTTATTGTGAGTTTGTAGACTTCTTGAAGAAAAAACACAAGCCGCAAGAACAACTATGGAGAAGACAACTGTAAAGGATCATGGAAACAAAAGGTACAAAGATTATCAAATTTTCATTCGAATCCATTAAACAATGAATTTCGCATATTCCGTAGTCTTTTATTTCTTAGAACCTTTTCACTATGCATGATATATGGATATATAATTATTCACTATAAGTGTCGCATGAAAAAGGCATTGATCGTCGTTTTGTTTTTGAAAAAATTGTTCTTTGATTGGGATCATCGGTTCAAGTATATATAGAAGAACAATCAATGATGAGCTGCACTGAAATAATGAATGAGAGTTAGGTTGCAGTATACACAAAATCTATATTGATAAATCATAGAGCACTAGTCCACCAAAATTTGTCATTGCAAAAATTTTATGTCATCATAAAATATGTTGTTGGCACTCTATTTTGATTTTAATTTTAAAATTTTTCATCCTTGCAGGATAATATTATTCTTGTTGAAGATTTTGATAATTATGATAAAAGTGAACCTTCTTTTGATAAATTTTATACTGAAACTGAAGAAGAGGATTATGATGATGATGAAGTAGAAGAATTTGGATAAGGAGAAAGGATTGATGATGGTTCTATTTTAAATGATGTAGAAGACAACGAAGGTAGTGAATCTGAAATTGAGATTGAAGGTAGTGAAAATTCTGCAAGTGGTAGTGATGTGGAAAAGTAGGCCTTCATTCCCGATCCCAATCCCGATCCCGAGAATTTCCCGTCCCGACGGGACGGGAAATCCCGAAATCGGGATCGGGAATTTCCCGAATTTCCAGAGGTGATGACAACATGACTTGGTCTGATCTAAAAAGCACCCTGTAGACATGTTTTGCAATCTAGGCAGCACTTACACGTTCAAAAACTATGAAGCATATATGCGCACCATTGCACCAAGTTTTGTATATAAGCTAATCCATTCACTAAAAATATATAATGAACAAAGCCAATTCATAAAACACAAATTCACTAAATATCATAAAACATATAAGTCAATTCAGCATCCACAAAATATGCTTCCTGAATGAAGCTGCAGCTTCTTCCCTTTTTTCTAACTGTCCCAGCTTGTCATACACCATGGCCATCAAATAGAATGCTTCTGCTGCCATTTCATGATACTGTAGATCATACAAGAAATTGTTATTGTTATTATTCTTTTTGACAGTTGATTCAGAAAGAGCAAGATCATCATAAGGGCTGTGCATAAGCACTAGAGGACTTGTAAAATAAGCACTAGAGGACTTGTAAAACAAGCCCAACTCTCAATCACCTTAAATATTTTTGGTCACATATTTCTCAATCACCTTTTAGTCGTATTTTCTTTGAGACCTAGGTGCATTTTTCCCTTAAAATTTTAATGAATACAAAATATAAAAAATATAAAGATGTATGCTATTTATAACAATGCAGTGCATATCCAAAAGAATGTAGTCAAACCAAATTGCATATATATGCCCATTTTAATTTTTTATATCTTCGTAGCTCTCCTCCTCATGACCTTCCCAAACAATATATAAAACTCTAGGAATGGAATGGCAAATAAAAATGCAAGTCCCATGAGAGCTAAAGTAATGAAGAATTTCTTATTTCCATTTTCAGTTTCTCCAGCACGAAAATAAATACATTGTAAGCATGCGTGGAAGCAGTTAAAGTGGACATGTCACAATGAGATTTGATTGAGTGATTTTCTATATTCCAAATGCAGAAAAGTGGTAAAACATTTATGTGTACAAGGGCAGCTTACAGAAGTAACTGCAATGAACGTGGGTCTATTATTAATTTCTGATATTGGAACCTAAAACTTGCAAGTAGCAACAGATATGCTCATATGCTTGAAGAGCAACAGATATGCTTGAAGTTATATATAGGCAAAATGCCATATTCCATTTCCCTAATTTTCAGACAACTAATAAGATTAAATTAAACTAAATGAAACAACAAGAAAACTAACCGTTGATTAGTTGTCTAGCGCTTCCTCTGAATGTGATATGCTTGAAGTTACCGATTCAGCTGTGAAAAGCACAAGCAAAAAAACAAAAATTACAAATAATTAATAAATAATAAATGAAATGAACTAAAAAACCAAAAGAATAGATATTACCTTGTTTTACAGCAATAGTGTCATTGAAGTTATCAAATTGAAGTTCTTTTAGTTGATCACACAAAGCAGAAGTAGATAAAGATAACTAATTTTGCGCACAAATGAGCGCCTCAACTGTCTTTGGTGAGAGAGAACTTCTGTATTCAGAAATGACACGACCTCCCGTACTAAATGCAGATTCAGAAGAGACGGTGGATACAGGTATGGCCAGCACATCACGTGCAATCAATGAAAAGACTCTGTATTTAGAACCATTTTTTTCCACCAGGACAAAACATCAAACTCTTCATCTTTTAATGCAGTCAACTCAGATTTAAGATACTTATCCACTTCTCCATACTTATCTAGCTGATTATCAGCCTTAGATCGATCCATAAACCGCCTCATTATAGGCATTCTTTGACGTAATAAAGATATGCGAAACCGAGTATAAGTACTAGTAGTAGTACTTTGACTTTGACTCAATGCTTGTGACTGAGGTTGGTTTACAATCTGAGATTGAGATGTGTCTGGCTCAACTACATAGTGATCATACAAACGATACAAAACATTTAAGACCATTTTGATCATTGCCTCACACTGTGCAGCATCCTCAAAGATAGCCTCAAAAGCATACTGCAAATATGTTGTTTTATACCTAGGGTCAAGTAAAATCCCTATCATCAACAAAGGATTAATTTCACCAAGATTTCCCCAATACTTTTCATACTTGGACAACATATTTTCAGCCATATTAGGTAACAAACTCATATGATCATTGGCTGCATCTTTGAGGATAACATAAACTTCAGCTATTTATTGGAAGCATTCGTTTGAGGTAACATGAAGTGATCCTGAAAATTGTAAAGTCATATCATAGAAGACTTTCAAAAACTCAACAAATTCCACAGCTTTTTTAAAATCCACTCTTGAAGGAGGACCAACTATATTTTTTTCTACAAAGAACGGTTTGTAATCTTTATCATCATTGATCATCCTTTCAAAAACAGTGCTGAATTTAATGGCACTCTCCAACATAAGGTAAATTGAATTCCATCTAGTTGGGCAATCCATTATAAGTAGGCTTTTTGAGTCAATTTTCATTTTCTCAACAAACTCTTTGAACCTTTTAAGCCTCGAAGGAGAAGATCTAACATATTTAACGGCATTTCTAATGCCCTCAACACCGCTGTGCAATTCCTTCACACCATCAGAAACAATCAAGTTCAAAATATGTGCACAACACCTCAAGTGCAAGAAGTCTCCATCACAAACTAAACCATTCTAATGCCTTAAAACTTCTTTCAATCTTGCCACTGCATTGTCATTTGAAGCAGCATTATCAACCGTGATTGTATAGACATTATCAATGTTCCAAGCTAATAAACATCTCTCCAAAGTTGCTGCAATTGTCTCACCCTTATGGTTTTCTATTATACAGAAATTCAAGATTCGCTTCTGGTATGTTCAATCCTCATCAATCCAGTGAGCAGTCAAGCACATATAGTTGGCATTTTGACAAGAAGTCCAAGTATCTGTTGTAAGGGAAACACGAACTTTTGTTCTTTTAAAATACCTCTTCAATTTTATTAATTCTTGCATATACAACCTCAAGCAATCCCTTGTTACTGTTGTCCTCGAAGGAATTTGAAGGCGAGGTTCAACCTTCATCATCATCTGTTTAAACTCCACACCGTCTACCACTCGAAATGGCATTTCATCTAGTATACCAAACTTTGCAATTGACAATCTGCATTCTTCTTGATTGAACAAATGATGAGTCAGCTTTTTGCTACTTCCTTCAAGAGTAGATGCCAACAAAGATTATTTAGCCTTGTTCGGTCTGTTTGGATTTTTGATACATGTTTGTAAATGTTTCAACAATCCACTTGTCCCTTGCAATACAGGGTCACATTTAAGTGGCTTGTTGCAATACTTGCACTTGGCCCTAAGTTGTCTATCTTTAAATTGTTCTATGGGTAGCTTCTCAAAAGCATCCCAAACTGAAGATTTGTGTTTCTTCCTTGGACCTTGAACTTCTTCATCTCCCTTATCATCATTTGTATCACTTGTGACATTTTTCTCCTCATTTGTATGAGTAGCTTCACTACCTTGTGTAGAAGGATATTTAGGTTCTTCTTGACTTGCTTCAATATATCCTTCAGCATCCATTTATTTCTATAAAAGGAAGGAAAATAAGGGAATCACACATATCCTTCAGCATCCATTTATTTTCCCATGTCATCCATATCAGATTAATCTTAAAACAGACATATACATAAGCCTATCAACCATATTATATTGCTAAAAGTGTTTCTTTCTCTTCTCAGCCATGGTAACAGAGCAATTCCATGGTAACAAACCATGTAAAAGTGTTTCTTTCTCTTCTCAGCCATATTATATTCCTAACAGACCAACAACTAAGTATTTCTTTTCAGCTAGGCTACAAGCTCACTTTACAAGTAACTAGTATAATAGTACTTCATTTAAGGAAATACCCACCGAGGCACAGATCCAAGAGCAAGGGAATTCAAATATTAAATAAAACATCAGAATTTCAGAAACATTAAATAGCCTAAGTCATTAGCCGGAAATTCTTTAGTAGCCGATTCAAACAAGAGACAAAGGAAAGGATTCCATATTTATTTTTGGATCAACAACCCCACTCCCAATAATCTTTCCAGTAAAAGCAATAAGCAAATATCACATACTTTGATGCTTATAGTGACATATAAAATCTACAACGTAGGAACACCAAAGAATTCAAATGAACAATTAGTCAATTACCACTTATATGGAGATTGGGGATTTGGACTTTGGAGAATAAATTCAGAGAGGGATGCGCGCCAGCCGCCAGGACCATTGTCGGACGCATCGTCCGTTGCACAGGGAGGGGATGAGAGACCGAGATTAAGGTCCTCAGCCACAGTCACCATCGTCGACACCGAGATTGGAGATTTGGAGACCGACACAGGCTGGGAACTGCCGAAGTGGGAAGGAAATTAGGGCTCAAAAGTTGCCGACCCTGACGCCGACGCCGAGAGAGCCTGAAGCGGGAACTACCGAACTGGAAGGAAGGGTATGGCCATCTGGGTCGAGTGGTAGAGGTCGAGTCTAAGCCGTGAGCGTGAGAGAGTGAGAGACGCTGAGACCGTGAGTGAGAGTGAGACAGAGTCGAGCGAGAGCGAGTGATTCAGAATTTCAGATTTAGAATGTTTTTTTTTGACACTACTGAACTGAGTACATGATAAGAGGTAATTTAAAAAAAAATTATATATTTCAGGATCGGGAAATATTCGGGATCGGGAAATCCTGATCCCGATCCCGATCCTGAATTGAAATTTCCCGATCCTGATTTTTTCCCGTTCCGAAATTTTCAGGACGGGATTTTCCCGTCCCGATTTGCTCGGGATCGGGACGGGAAGGTCGGGACGGGAAGAAATTGAACACCCCTATGGAAAAGCCTAAAATTCTTGACATTGTTAAGAATGTCAAGGGAAAAAGATTTGATTACAATGCTAATGGTAAAGTGCATTTGGAAAAAGACATGTTTTTATCAATGTGAATGAGTTTAGGAATGCTCTAAGGGATTATGTAATCCAAGAAAATTTTGACATAATTAGAATAAAAAATGAAAATGCCAAAGTAACTGCTATTTGTGGTTCAGATGGTTGTCCTCGAAGAATTCATGCTTCTCCTACCCCAGATGGTGTGACTTTTATGATAAAGACATACGAACAAATACACATTTGCATTAGGCTAACTAATCCACCCAACGCCACATCTACTTGGATAGCAGATAAATTGAAAGGATCTTTGAATGCTGATCCTAATATGAGTTATGAATTAATGGACAATGAATTGACTACCATATATGGAGTTAAGGCTCATCGAATGTAATTATATAGGGCAAGAAAAAAAGGAAGAGAAGAATGTGAAGGGTCTCATGTTGCAAGTTACAAGAAGATACCAAAATATGTGGTGTTATTGTTGGAAAAAAATAGGGGAAGTTTGGTGAAGTTAAGTTATCATGAAAGGTTATCATATGAAGAAAGTCATACTTTTAAGAGATTTTTGTATGCTTGGGTACTTGCAGAGATGGCTTTTTGAAAAGTTGTAGGCCATATTTTGGGTTAGATGGTAGCCACTTGAAAGGTCCATATGGAGGTGTCTTGCTATGTGCAGTTTCGTTGGATGTGAATAATGAGTTATTTCCATTAGCATATGCAGTAAGTGAGGTAGAATGTAAGGAGTCTTGGAGATTTTTCTTGGAATATTTGAATGATGCGACAGGAGACAATCAATGTAACATCTCAAGTTTCAATCACTAAACTTCCTTTGCACCTTTTGTGATATTAAATGGAATAAAATAGTGAATATTGGCACACTTGAAATGGTCAAACAGTGCAATTGGTGGCCATATGAATTTTGGGTCACGATAAGACATAAAATTTAATTTGTGTCTTTATAAAAACTCATTATTGGAGCCCAAATTGGTTAATGGAAGAATACAATTGTTGGGCCAAATATATTGTGAATTTCGGCCCAAACAAAAGAAAAGGGAACAAGGCCCATTTTAATACAACAAAAAATGTATGGGCAAAATAAAAAAAGCAAGAAAACTTTTATTTTTCCTTTTTATTGAGACAATTTTCGTCCAAAAAGGAAAATAATAGGGAAATATAAACATTTGGATAGAAACGGTGCTATGTAGAAGCAATCTTGACCAAGTTTAAAAACATGATGACTTGAATTAAATTGGTATGTGATTATTGCATCAAATAATATATTTTGAGGAGGTGATTGAAGATATTTTAAAGTTCATTAATCCTCGCAAAGTCCCTCATACTTTCGTCCAACATGGAAGGGGAAAGGGGAAATATATACTTGGTCCAAATTAATGTCAATTGGAAGAATTTCTAGCCAAGTAAAATAAAACGTAGAAAAGTCAAAAGTTACATGTGATTAGTTACAATTAAAAATTAGTATGTTAAGGAGGTGGAATTGGGATATTTTTAAAAGTTCTTATCCTTTTCTAAGAGCCATATTTCGTCCAACTCAAGGGTTAGAGAGAGAGAGAGAGTGTGTGTGTGTGTGTGTGTGTGTTCAAAACAGAGAATAAGAGAGAAGGAGCAAGTGTTCAAGAAGTAAATTAAGGTGAGTTTGGTAGCAAATCACACTTGTTCTTGCCTTCAATCTCTTGTACATCTCTTCTAATCTTCATATCCTCCTTGGAAACCCTTGTAGCAAGAAGAAAATCAAGAGAACCAAGGAGGAGAGGGTGACAATTTAGAGAGAAAAAAAAGAAGAAGAAATCAAGGTAAGCTTGAAAGCTTGTCTTATCTTGATGATTTATGCTTGTTGTTGGTGTTTTGGTTGATTGTTGGCTTTGTTTTCATGATTTTGTAATTTTGGGAAACACAAACCCTAAGGGGAGGTGCTGCCCAGATTTTGATTAATCATGTTTTAGAGGTGTTTAAGTGGTTAAACAAGTAACTAGAGGTGAAAAAACTGTGGTTAATGAAATGAAATTAAGAAACTACAATTTCCCCAATTTATTGTGATTTTTGTTTAGACATGTTGTGAGGGTGTTTGTGCTAGAATTTCATATATTTGATGATTTCATTGTGTTCTACACAAAAAAACTGTGTGGGAATAGCCTCCGGCTATAAATTCTAGACCACTAGAAAAAACACTGAAAACTGGAAATTCTGCCAGTATGCATTATGTGAATGGCAGTTTGATTGTGTGTCATTTTTAAATAGGTAAATGATGTTCAAAAATTAAGAAACTTTCCAAAATAATAGTAGATATCCTAAGCTTTAAAATGATGGGTAGAATGCATGATTGGATGTCTATAAAGTAAGTTATAAATTGTGGAAGATGAGGCATAGAAACTGGGATGAATTTTGGACCAGTCATGTTTGTCAAGGATTATGAGAATTTCACCCCTGTAATTGGCAGTGGTTAATATTTTCCCTTAAAGTTAAAGAGTTTTACCTAGGAAATTGAACCACCTTATTTGGAGTCATAGAGAATAAGTTCAAAGTTGAGAGTCAAAACTGGTAGATTAAGGTTGACCTACGAAATTGTGACATTTAAAGGAAAATGTAGGAATTGAAGACATAGCTCACTTTCATGACTCTAACAAGTCATATGGTTATATGTCTAGGGTCATGAGGTGACAAAGAAAAAGCATCATCAATGGTTGAAGAAAAAGCATAAACAAATAGGTTAGTGAACTTACCCTACTTGCATGTATTTGATATTTATGCTTGTGTAGTGATGTTTGTGATTGCTTTACTTGATTGTGTAGAGCATATTTGAATAATGAAGCTTAGTTTTTGTTTATGCTATGGCCATGAGTATAGTATGTGAAGCATCGAACATGCAAAAATGTCATTACGGGGTATACATCTAGTTAAAACTAACATGTCATGCACATAATATATATCTTGCATGCATTATGGTAACTGTTTACTATTGAGATTCCCTCGAATCTCATCCTCCCCAACCAACCATTCAGGAAAGTGAAAACAGGAGGTTTGCTGAGAACAGAGAAGAGAACTGTACAAGAGAAATGCAGTGGTGAAACGAAGACTGGAAGATATCTGCATTTCATTGTAACAGGTTTAGACACCCTAGTAGCCCTGTGCGGCTACATTATTTGTAATTATTATATATAATCCTTGTAGAGAATTCCTGTAATCAAGCACTTATTATTAGTATTTTTATGCTATTTTTATGTGCCCACCGAACTGCATGCAAACACTTTGAAAAATGCGGAAATAAGGTAAAGGCCTTACAATCATTATATAATTATGAGCGATAGGCAAAAGGTAATAGTTTTTATTTACAAACCTTATATATTTTTTTGGTTCATATATGTTATGACTTGATCTTTATGTGATTTTTTTTGTTTGGATGTAGGGATTGACACAAGCTGTTGCTGAATTTTTTCCCAACTCATGGCATAGATATTGTGGTAGGCATTTTTTTAATAATTTCAAGGCTAAATTTCCATTGTTAATCTTACGGGAACTTTTTTGGATGGCTGTTAAGGCTCCAAATAAATTATTTTTAAGAATGCAATAGAAAAGATAAAAAGACATGATGATAAGGCGTACCACTATTTGATGTCTATCCCCTTGAATACTTGGACTTGGCATGCATTTCATGAAAGTTGCAAAAGTCCACACGTCACTAATAATGCTTGTGAATCTTTTAATGAGTGGATTAGTGACTTGGAAATATGAAAGTATTGAATTTGTTAGATAGGTTAAGTTAAAAAATAATTATGAGATTTTATAAAAAGTTTCATTCTACTGTATCTTGGCAACAAAATATTAGTGCAAGAATTGTGGATGAAATAAACAAGATCATGAGGGTTGGAAGGCATTGTAAAGTAGAGATGGCTGGTAATAATCTATTTGAAGTATGTGATGGTTTTACAAGATTTCCTGTGAACTTAAATTCTCATACTTGTGGTTGCAAAGTAAGGCAACTTAGTGGTCTGCCTTGCAAATATGGTGCTGCTACCATTGCATATATGAGAGCAAAAGTAGAAGACTATTGTGATGCTTATTATAGCAAAACAAATTACATGGCCACATATTCTAGTACAATTAGCCCTTTACCTTATTTAAGTACGTTATAAGAACTAGATGTTCTTTTGCCCCCATTACGCAGACTTCCAAGAAGGCCTAGAGTTAGTAGAAAAAAAAAGAAAAAGATGAAGTTACACCACCAAATGTAAGACAAATACTGTCAACTGTCAAGTGTGCTAACTGTGGAGGGTTAGTACACAATAAAAGGAGTTGTCAAAGAGCTCCCGTTAAAGTCAAGAGAAGTAGACAGGTAATATATTACCTTAATTTTTATCAACAACTGCATATAATATTTTCCATTTTTATTTAATCATTTTTCTTTACAGGAAGGTTCACCAAGTGCATCACAAACTTCAGTTAAAGAAGTAACTCAAGAGCATACTTCAGTGCAAGCAAGAGCAAAGTCAAAAATCAAAGCTGGACAAATAAGAAAGGTATGCGTCAATTTGTTACATTTAATGTCTTTTGTTAAATATTTTGTAGTATTTTAATCAATTTTTTTTTTGAAGATTACCAGGTTAGGCAATGCTCCTAACAATCCTCATTCAAATGCTTTTCCAACATCTCCTATTGCTCCTTTAGAATAGAAATCTCGCTTTGTTGTTTTTTCTTTGTAATAACATCAAATTTATTGGATGTTATATAGAAACTTACACATGGCCGACTTATTTATTTTGTCTTGAACATTTTGACTAAAATTGTTTTAAAGAATTTAAGAGTTTTTTTATCTGTTCCTTAATTTCTATTTTTATCTTTACAAATAGTTATTTGTTTGATGATTTTAGCATTGGTTAATGTAAATATCACAAATGTTGAATATTCAAGAAAGATTTTAAATAAAAATTTGCTTGATCAAATGTGTTTATAAATATTTGTGAAAAAATTATTAAATTATAAATTTAAATGACACATACAATTTCAAACTTATATAGTTTATTATATTTGATAAAAATATGTGTTTAATATATATTTTAAGTCAAAATTAATTTATAATATCAAAATTAATAAATTTTATAACAAATTAGAAAGTTAGAAAATCTATTATAATAAATTTTTGGTTGTATAAAGTTTTATGAGCCCCCATATATATATATATATACATATATATATATATATATATATGTTTAAATAAGGGAAAATCCCTCAAAAAGAACCTTTAAATTGTTAAAAGACGGAGACGTGCACGGAAATATAATATCCCGTATCAGTGCGAGTACGTTAACTGGAATATTAGAATTGAACGTAAAATGACAAATTTGTCCTCTAATGATGAAAGAAAAGAAGTTGATGACAAAAGAAGGTGACGCGAAACAGGGAGAGCGTCATCGCGCGGGAACGTACGTGGGAGGCGATCCAAACAGAGGTATGTACTTCATTAGTCGACAATGTTCTTCCCCCTGTGGTCGAGCTGAAGCAAAACCATTTTCGTCTTCATTTGGGTGGGAAACTTTGCGGGGTATTTGGGTTTGAAGGACGTGAATGTTGAAGAGTGGTATGGCGAAAAATGCAGATGCTGCCTGAATCAGGGAGGAGGTTGGGATGGTTACTTTCAGGGTTGTGGTTGAAGAGAATAAATGGGGTGGATTTTTTAAGAAACGATTAATATGAAGTTGAAAAACCCTAATATAGATTTGTGAAAGATTGAGGTACTCATGTAGTTTTGTGTTTGTCAACTAACTAAGTGTTAATTATTTGTTGCAGGAAGCGTAAAAAAATGGATGGTAATATTGGTTCAAGCTGTGCAAAGGAGTTGTTTTGTTATTTCCACGTAGGGGGGAAATTTGAACATAATAATGACGGTGAAGTTAAATATTTCGGAGGTAGTGTAAGGGTAAAGGAACTAAAAGATGGGATAAGAATGGAAGATTTAAGAGAAATTATATCAACATTGACAGGTTATGAAGGGAGCAGTTGTGACATTAAATACACAGTAATGTTTGATGAGACATTAATTGAGCTTGACAATGATAATGAAATTGAAAACCTTTTTCGGTTCAATGAAAGCAGTGCGCATGTGTTTGTAGCCAATATAGAGAATGGCAATGAATCCTTGCAATGAATAATGCACATGTGTAAGTTAGTAATATTTTGTTCATTCCCAAGCTCATAATAAGTTATAAAGTGGTGTAATTGTTGTATGATAATAAGTTATCAAGTGTTGTAATTGTTGTATGCAGGAGCCAGAGATTATTGGAACGGTCACCGGAAGCAGAGGTATCTCCCATGACACATGGCAATGATCTTGAGGCTGTGTCATTTGAAATTGGTGGTGGGTGTATAACTTATGAGACACATCAGACAAATTTGAGTGACACTAGCTATTTGAAATGGTCAGGATTAATTTCCGGGGTGGGGCAGCATTTTCCTCATGCCGATGCATTAAGAGAAGCCTTGTATAAGTATAGCATTGCACATAAGTTCATGTATAAATATGATAGGAATAGCAAGGACAAGATGTATGTCACGTGTAAAGTAGAGGGTTGTCCTTGGAAATTATGTGCGTCTGCAGTGGGCAGGACTTCTGGAATACTGTGTGTGACAAAATTCATCAAAGATCATGTTCATTCAGCTCAAGATCATTTGCAAGTGAGCGGCCATGGTGCAAGATCTACTTTGACATCATCAATAATAATTGACGACATTAGGAATCACACCGAGAAGCGTCCAACTGAGATTATGAAGACACTGCAAAGGGAGTATAGTGTGAAGCTAACATATAAACAGGCATATAGGGCAAAGGAAAAGGCAATGGAAGACATACATGGAAGACCGGAACAATCATACATGTTAATCCCATGGATATGCCAAAGGTTGAAGGAAACTGATGCTAATACAGTTGCTGAATGGGTAGCAGATGGTTGGAGGTTTGAAAGAGTTTTCATTGCATATGGGTCATGTGTACAGGGTTTCATCGGGGGTGCAAGGCATGTACTATATGTTGATGGAACTCATTTAAGTGGGCCTTATAAGGGGACTCTACTTGCAGCTTCAGCCTATGATACGGATAATGAGCTGTTGCCGTTTGCCATAGCAATTGTGAAGGGAGAGACACTGGACGATTGGACTTAGTTCATGCATATGATTAAAAGGATTGTTGGTTCCATGGACTTGACAATTGTGTCAGATCGTCACAATGCCATAATAGGTGCTGTGGCAGCAATATTTGGAGGGCATCGTCATGCATTCTGTTATAGACATGTGAAGGAGAACTTCAGTGCAGAGATACTGAAAATAAACAGGGGCAAGAGAAAGACCAGTAACCGGGCAAAGGAGGATGGACTGATGCTTCTTGACAAGATTGCATATGCAAGGCGTGTTGATGAGTTTGATAAAGCAATGGAAAAGATGCGGGAGCACTGTCAAGAGTTATATGAATGGATTAACAATCATGGTGACGTTGATAGGTGGGCTCTTAGCAAGTTCCCATACAAACGATGGGATAACATAACAACCAATATCGCCGAGTCATTCAATGCATGGATGGTGAAGGAGAGAAAGTATAATGTAGCCCAATTAATTCACGCACATCGAGAGAAAGTAGCAAAGAAGATGCATGCCTCTTATGTGGCAATGAACAAGTGGAAGAATTGTGTTGGACCAAATATAGATGCAAAGGTTATGGAAAATGTGAGTGGATGTGAGCATATGTGGTGTGAAGATTATGGGCAGGGTAGATTCAGTGTGCATACAGTACGTGGAGACCATGGGGTTAACTTGCGATCACGACAATGTAGTTGTGGGGCATGACAGATGAGTGGGATTCCATGCACACATGCGTGTGCAGCTGTCAAGGTTGTGCACGGCAACATCTACGATTATGTTGAGGATTGTTATAAGATAGAAGCTCAGCAACGGATCTACCAGCACAGCATGATTCCGGTTGTGACAATAGACATGCCGAACGTCAATGATTATAGGGATTATCACATGGAAAACATGTCCGAAGCTACGTTCCTCCACCCTCCAATCACAAGTCGACCTCCTGGAAGACCAAGAGTAAGGAGGCAGGAATCACAGTTCCAAAATAGAAAGATCTACCATTGTACACGGTGCCATGAAGCAGGACACACAAGAAGGACGTGCAAAAATCCCAACCCATGTTGAACTCTAATGATCATCTTTGATGCTTCATCTTTTATGTTGTATATATGTTTTCGTTTGACCCTTCAATGGTTTTTGGAATGAAGGGATGGGGTGCAGGGAAGCAGTTTTTATATGTAATGTATGCAGTGTCATGTCAGTGACAAAAAAACATTAAGAAGCAGCAAGATCTTAATGTTATGTTGTCACTGAAAGTTGAAAGTTTATGTAAGTAGCCACTGCTTTTGTACACAAGTATAGTGTTGATTATGTATAGTTTGGCAACTATTTCTCAAGTTGTAATCAATGTAGAAATACAAATGTATAGTTTATCTGACTGCTCTGTATTATGTAGTTTTTATCAGTTGGTTGGAATGCTGGTGCTCTCATGTTGTAAGACATAGTTGACCCCAGCATCTATGGCACCAAAATATCATCACCTTATAAGACATACTGATATACTTGACCACACCATCTATGCCACCAAAAAGATGTTCATTCATGTAACCCAATGTTAGTACACAATAAACTGGTGATTAATGAGTGATGTATATATAATGATGTTCCGCAGATGATACTTCTTGCTGATATAGGCTTTGTGAAGTATATTGTTTGTGCATCAATGTACCCTGCTTCAGATATGTGTTAATGACCTTCTAAGATACAGTTTACCACAGCAGATATGCCACAAAAAAGATCTGCTATCATGACCTTCTAAGACATACTTGACCACAGCATCTATACCACCATAAACATCTCCTATCATGACCTTCTAAGACATACTTGACCACAGCATCTATGCCACCAAAAACATCTCCTATCATGACCTTCTAAGACATACTTTACCACAACACCTATGCCACCAAAAACAAAAAGGGCTGCTATCATGACCTTCTAAAATATACTTCACCACAGCATCTATACCACCATAAACATCTCCTATCATGACCTTCTAAAACATACTTCACCACAGCATCTATGCCACCAAAAACATCTCCTATCATGACCTTCTAAGACATACTTTACCACAACACCTATGCCACCAAAAACATCTCCGGGCTGCTATCATGACCTTCTAAAACATACTTCACCACAGCATGTATACCACCATAAACATCTCCTATCATGACCTTCTAAAACATACTTCACCACAGCATGTATACCACTATAAACATCTCCTATCATGACCTTCTAAAACATACTTCACCACAGCATCTATACCACCATAAACATCTCCTATCATGACCTTCTAAAACATACTTCACCACAGCATGTATACCACCATAAACATCTCCTATCATGACCTTCTAAAACATACTTCACCACAGCATCTATACCACCATAAACATCTCCTATCATGACCTTCTAAAACATACTTCACCACAGCATCTATACCACCATAAACATCTCCTATCATGACCTTCTAAAACATACTTCACCACAGCATGTATACCACCATAAACATCTCCTATCATGACCTTCTAAAACATACTTCACCACAGCATGTATACCACCATAAACATCTCCTCTCATGACCTTCTAAGACATACCTCACCACAGCACCCATGCCACCAAGAAGATCTGTGTTCAGCTCCTTCTAAAATATACTTCACCACAACACCCATGCCACCAAAAATATCTGTGTTCATGACCTTCTGAAATATACTTCACCACAACACCGATACCACCAAAAAGATCTGTGTTCATGATCTTCTGAAATATACTTCACCACAACACCTATACCACCAAAAAGATCTGTGTTCATGACCTTCTGAAATATACTTCACCACAGCACCAAGAAGATCTGTGTTCATGTAAGCCAATGTTAGTAGACAGTGAAGTATATTGTTTGTGCATCAATGTACCCTGCTTGAGACAATCCGTTGCATACTTGGAGGGTGGGATGACAATGGTGTTTTTATTTACACAACTTTAAATCACATCAAATTTCTTCTTACAAACGGAGATAATCTGATAATAACAACAACACTTGATGTCCCAATTTATATTTCTAAGACTTGTGGTAATACAATCTGCTATTTGATGCCGATGGGAAAACCAGGGCCATGCCGCCTAGTGATGCTACCGACTGTTTATTCAAACTTTCTTTGCTCACGAAAAGGTATGATCTTGTTATGAATATGATAAGAGTAAGTGCTAACTCGAGTTTGATGGAATAGAAACTCGAGTTGTACGCATCACTGGAGGGTAACCAGGCAGTTATCGTGTGTAGGAGAGGAGAACTCGAGTTGGACAAAGCTCACTCCAGTGCGAAACTATGATTAGTGGACGTGTGGACTCGAGTTGGGCGATGACGAACTCGAGTTGTACGCATCACTGGAGGGTAACCAGGCAGTTATCGTGTGTAGGCGCGGAGAACTCGAGTTGGACATATCGCACTCCAGTGCGAAACTATGATCAGTGGACGTGTGGACTCGAGTTGGGCGATGACGAACTCGAGTTGTACGCATCACTGGAGGGTAACCAGCCAGTTATCGTGTGTAGGCGCGGAGAACTCGAGTTGGACATATCGCACTCCAGTGCGAAACTATGATCAGTGGACGTGTGGACTCGAGTTGGACGATGACGAACTCGAGTTGTACGCATCACTGGAGGGTAACCAGCCAGTTATCGTGTGTAGGCGCGGAGAACTCGAGTTGGACATATCGCACTCCAGTGCGAAACTATGATCAGTAGACGTGTGGACTCGAGTTGGGCGATGACGAACTCGAGTTGTACGCATCACTGGAGGGTAACTGGAAAGTCACGAACCGAAAGGGAATACTAACTCGAGTGAATGAACTATAACTCGAGTTAATCAGGATTCCACGCTTTAATTCCCTCAATCACCAAACATTTCTGTTCACTCCACTCGACCTCCGACTAAATGAGCCCTCGAGTTAACTGACAAGAAACGTACTATTAGTCAGTTGAGCTCTATGCAACCTTCAAATCCCGTTCAACCAACCGTGGCGTAACAGCTCCATTCCCCCTAACCCTCAGTGAGTCGAGAAGCAGAGTTTGAACTTGCCCTAGCATCGCACTTTCTCATTCTTCCATCTGGTGCAATGGTGCGAACAAAGGGCTCCGACAGTGGGAAGAAAGATTCTCGTGATTCACAGAAGCTGCCGTCCAAAGGGAGTAAGCCGTTGAACAAACCGAGGAAGACTCGGCCAAAAGTTAAGGAGCGACTACCACCGGAACAACCGAGCAGGTCACAGGGGGTTGTGATAGCAGAATCACAGCAGAAACGGCCAAAAGTAGTCTCTCCCACTTCGAAGGAACTAGTCGTGTCAGTGCCTACAGAACATTTGGCCTCAACCTCCACAGAGAAAACAGAAGAAGACTTAGAGCGGAAGATAACAAAGATTGTGACTCAATTGGTTGATCAGACATTGCATGCACCCACAAAATCCAGATATGGTGGTGCATCAACTTCAAATCAAAAAGCAAAGTGTAATGTACCTCCTGAACTGGAGGATGAGCTTCTGGGACCACCACCAGGTTTCAATTCAGAGACACTAGAGCCTAATGATAAGAGCAGGTATGACGATGATTTCGCTCATAGATCATTCTGTCCTGTTGTTTATCTGGATCTACAACATATTAAGGACACACTCGGTTTAGATCTGTACCCTTGGTTTGAGTACTATGAACCTTGGTTGACCATCAAAACGTCATATAGTCCCTCTGTAGTGAGGCACTTCTACTGTAACTTGGAGGTGGTTGAGGTTTGTGATGAGGTGGGCGAACTGATAGAAGAAAGATTAGAGTCAACCGTTAGGGGCCAAAACATTCAACTATCTGCTGCATTGATTAACACTTACCTTGGCATAGACAATCCTCCAACAGGGCCTGTAAAAGAATTCAGTGATGTAGAAATATGTCAGATTCTTAATCCAATTGGTGGAAGTAAAACTTTAACTTTCAAACCTAGCTCCTTGAGTGATGTACATCGGATTGTGTGGTACATATACTCACGATCTATGGTCAACAAATCGAACAATTTCACTCACTTCGTGGGATAAGATTACCAGCTGATGGCCTCAATTCTGTCTAAGGAACAGAGGAACATAGGGCAACACATTTACAATGAAATAAACAGATACAGGAAGTCTTCCACAAGGAGTACCCCTCTACCGTTTCCCCAACTGATCTCTCACTTTCTGACGCTGCACAATATCTGGTACCTCGAACCTAATGAGCAAATTGTTCGTATTCCAAGGTTTGACAGCATTCTCCTAAGCAGAATGAATATTAAGCTGCCAGTGGGTGCTTCTACAAGTATAACAACCAAGAAAAGGAAGGAGATGGAATCTGAGAGACCCAAAGTGGATGAGGGACAATCATCAAGAGCTGGGTCTCCTGGACCCCCACTCATGGCAGCCACAATTCAGACCTACATCCAGGATGCATTGAAAACAACCACAGACCACATAAAGGTCTCAAATGCCTATCTGGTCGAAATGGTTGACCATCAAGTCAAACGTCTGGTTATTGGCATTAATGAGAACTTCGAGAGGCTATTTCAAATGCAAGATGCTCATACTCAGCAGTTGAGGGAATTTAATCATCGCCTTGATACTTATGAAGCTGTCCTCAGAGAACACTTCAACTTTCCTCCTTCTGATATGCCGTCACAGTGTAATGCTCCACCTGTTGCATGTGGACCTGAATCTACAACTCCTGCAAACTTAGTCACTCAAAATGCTCCATGTCCTCCTACGTTATCCACTGTTATGTTGACACCCCCGGATCCTGCCACACTGTCAAAGGTTCCCATCCCTCAGGACCCACAAGCTATTCCACAATCCAGTTGTGAGCCCTCAGGCACCAATCCCATACAGGACCCCTCTCGTACATGCTCTGGCTCCCATGATCAAACCTCTGCCCCCATTGAACCTGCCACTGCAGTTACACCCTATACACCACCTTGTTGTACCGCTGAGACGGACCCTATTCCACCAGTAGCTCCTCTTCGCATTCCACCGTCTTCCGCTGCAACCTTGGAATTGTGTACGACATTTACCCTTCCAGATGACGACAACAAGGGGGAGACATGACCGTGAGACATATTCCTAGTATGAGGGACCGTAGAGAGCATTGCTTCTCTGTATAATGTCTTCTTCAATGTACCTCCTGAATGTGTTGCGTGGTGCCTGACGAATATATGTGTGGTTTGATTTTGCTGTAATTAAGTAACACAAACCTTAGTCTGTGCAAATTTTATAAGTTTTGTCATCATGAATACAGATCCTTTTAGTGGCACTGCTGGTGTGGTCAAGTAATTTTTGCGCTACTCTCATGTAATTGCATGTTGTACCTCTCATTATGTGACTACTTAACTGGAGCGTGTTATCTTAAACGCAGGCTCGGTGCATGTTGACACCATACGTGCTCTGGATATAATATGACCTTCAGTTCAGTTCATTAATGTGCATAAATTAGACCATACAAATTATATACGCGTGGCCATGACAAACACATTCACTTGTAAAACAAAACACAGTTCAAACACAAAACGGAAGGAAAAAATACATGCAATACCACATAAACGTTACATGCAACAGAACAGACTGACATTACTAATTTCAGTTACGAATGCGAAGCACTCTGGTAACCGGCAATGAACCCACGACATCAAAAGGCGTACACCACAATCAACCAAGCAGCACAACCGCCACGTTCCACCCACCACCACAAACAAAACTAAAACACACGATAAAATAAAATGGCCACGCTTGGTCGTGCACTAAAAACTACAAATAGTCCGCACCCCCAATTATTTAGGCCGCAGGCAACAAAACAGTCTTGCAGGAACAAACACGAAAAAAGACATGGCTGACTTCCCACCAGACCACTCCAGACATAGAAGAACGACCAGCAACGATGACTCACCGCTTCTGAAGCTTCCGCAAACAATATTAATAGAACTGATGTGCTACATAGCATCATCAAGTTTGAAAGACTATTATCACTTCAAGAATTCATGCCGCATCCTAAGGATAGCAGGAAATTCAACAGAATTCTATAAGAACGTGCCTCTGGAGAACTATGATCATCTAGGATGGACAAGAAGCGAGCAACATATTCATTTCCTGCTGACATGTTTCCATAACGGTAATCCATTTAGTCTATTCATTAGAGGGCTTAAATACTACACCAGAACAGCAGACACAGGAGAGAAAGGACTGTCACAAATACGGGAGGCTGCAGTGCTAAACAACTGTGATGCAAGTTACTCATTTGCCATATTAGTCCTTGCAAAATGGAGTCAGTTTAACGACACACCAGAAGGGAACGAAGCAATACACAGACTTCAAGCCATTATCGACTCAGGCCAAATATCTTCAATTAAAGAGCGAGTGACACGACACCTACAATCAATGAACTGGGGACTGAACAGGAACATATTCGACCGTCCCAAACATAGATTCTGTGAGAACCAACCATGCCAGGCCGGATGCAGAAATTGCATATACGACACAGAAGTAAGCTGGCTCTACCACATTATGAACGAACCAGAAGGACCGAATGTTGAACCACAGCCGATTGAAGGAATCGACGCAGGGGAGGAGGAAGAAATTAATGAGGGAGTCGACAACGATGAAGACGTTAATCCAGATGCCTAGACGACGATAGTCCCCACGTTTTTTTTAATTCTCGTCACATGCAGTTCACCAAAGAAATAATTTTAGAGTAAATGTTTCAAACAGTTCGTCCATGCGTCAGGTTTAACGACGTTCATATGGTTTATCTTTTTTTTTTCTATGGACTCCAAGTATGACCAATTACGTGTTGCTTTTTGCACATTACTTATGCACATTTAAGAACAACAAACACAATCACCATCGGGTGACCCTCCAGTGATGACGGAAACTCGAGTTGGTCATCTGGAAACTCGAGTGAGCTTCGTAAGTCATCCACGAACGGCGGCGAGTGACCTTCTACCCAACTCGAGTTCGGTGCCGCTTCTCACAATCACCATCGGGTGACCCTCCAGTGATGACGGAAACTCGAGTTGGTCAACTGGAAACTCGAGTGATCTGCTTAAGTCATCCGAGAACGGCGGCGAGTGACCTTCTACCCAACTCGAGTTCGGTGCCGCTTCTCACAATCACCATCGGGTGACCCTCTAGTGATGACGGAAACTCGAGTTGGTCATCTGGAAACTCGAGTGAGCTTCGTAAGTTATCCACGAACGGCGGCGAGTGACCTTCTACCCAACTCGAGTTCGGTGCCGCTTCTCACAATCACCATCGGGTGACCCTCCAGTGATGACTGAAACTCGAGTTGGTCATCTGGAAACTCGAGTGAGCTTCGTAAGTCATCCGAGAACGGCGGCGAGTGACCTTCTACCCAACTCGAGTTCGGTGCCGCTTCTCACAATCACCATCGGGTGACCCTCCAGTGATGACGGAAACTCGAGTTGGTCATCTGGAAACTCGAGTGAGCTTCGTAAGTCATCCGAGAACGGCGGCGAGTGACCTTCTACCCAACTCGAGTTCGGTGCCGCTTCTCACAATCACCATCGGGTGACCCTCCAGTTATGACTGAAACTCGAGTTGGTCATCTGGAAACTCGAGTGAGCTTCGTAAGTCATCCACGAACGGCGGCGAGTGACCTTCTACCCAACTCGAGTTCGGTGCCGCTTCTCACAATCACCATCGGGTGACCCTCCAGTGATGACGGCAACTATAGTTGGTCAACTGGAAACTCGAGTGATCTGCTTAAGTCATCCGAGAACGGAGGCCAGTGACCTTCTACTCAACTCCAGTTCGGTGCCGCTTCTCACTATCACCATCGGGTTACCCTCCAGTGATGATGACAACTCGAGTTGGTAATCGGACAACTCGAGTCCGTACTGCTAAGTCTTGACGCAAGCACTGTCTGGAAACCGTCCAATTATGCAAGTAACTCGAGTTGTAATCCTCAAGTCGAGTGGAGATGCGGAAAGAAACGCAAGGCTCTAAACAATAAGTCGCTTGTTACCGTCCAGTGCTGATATCAACTCGACTGCGCAATGGCCAACAATTCAGAGACACCAAAGCACCGCGCTATAGTGTATATGCCTATGGATTTGTTGCGGCCAGAGATAATCAGAGTAATGGCAGTTGGAAAAGGAAGTGTCACACTTGGTTAGCAGGGTGTATTGACTGGACACAATCATTATGTAATGTGTGCATCATCATTGTTCACTATGGATTGTTAGCACTGCTGATCAGATTATTGGCAGTTGGAAATGGAAGTGGCGCACGTGCGTAGTATCCTTATGTAATGTGTGCATCATTGAACCCAAAATTGCATATTATTCATTGTGCCTCATTATATCAGCCCTTTCTGTTAGGGATATTAGTTCTCTTAAAAAAATGTTTAACCTGCCTCTGGCAAGGACATAGTTACATTGCGAAAGGGGAACACAGATATTGTTGGTGGCATACAAGTACGTTTTAGAAGGTCATGATGGAGGAGTGAACTGGGAAACATTACATCCCGCAATGACAACATATTTGTCATTAATGTACCTTAAATTGCATGTTCTGTCCTGTCAGTGCACTATACCGTACATTACTCTATGACGTTAACAATACTTTACATGGACAAGTGTTGACATTACTATATCGCGAGGACATAACCTAAGCACGTCTTTTGCTGGACTTTTGTCCAGAGGGAATGAGGGCCAGAGCTGTGTCCCGCAACAAATTCAGCGGATGATTGACTAACCACCACATAATGTCGCTCCGCAATTGCTGAATTTGTTCCTGCAAATAAGTAATTCCCTCAGTGTAAGGTTCAATGGAAACCATAATGGAAATCACAAGTATATAAGATTGCGAACGGAGGGAAATCTGGACCACTTACATTTTCGTAATGGAAATCACCTTCCGGGGTCCACTGGCTCAACCAAATAATAACATGAACACCACAGTCCCTCCTGTACTCTCACCCACACGAAAACGTTGTTACTTAACGAAACAATGCAAGGTAAATTGTAAGAGGCGAATGTGAAGAAGCTTACAGATTATTCTGTTGCACAACAGGAGGCCACACAATATCTGACATCTTCTTCTTCCCAGCCAGATGCGGGTTAACAATGTGTATGATGTCAACGAACCTATCTCTCTGAAAAAACAACATTTATGCGTCTTACAATGTGGGTCAACTGAAGTAAACCACCTCAACTACAACAGTGGAGTCAGGTGAACTTACAATTAAGTTTAACACAAATATGTAATCGTCTGTCACGCCACCCTTCCTCGTAGTCTTCTTGCTGCCTAGATCAGGCTTCATTGAGTCCAGCACGTAGAAGGTCATAGTCTTTGTCTCTAACGCAACACAGAACCAGTGGCCACGGACAAGTGCCGGACCCATTATCAAGTCACACTCGCCTATATTGTAACCGACGGTTTTGGGAGAGAATTCTTTACTCGCGGAAGACACTTTCCACCCTATTGGGTGACCTACCAACTTTGTCTGCATAAAAACACATAGTCCTGACTAATGTGCACATAATTTTGTCAAAAATAAATGTTGTTCCACTACACAACAAATGAGTAATTACCATGAACCATGCATCAAAAATATGGCGCTTCGGCTGTCCTCCCTCCACCTTGAAGTGATACATTAAAGCCTTACACACAACCGACATCACCTACAGCAGCAAAGAAACCATTGCATAAACTACATATAATATTCACCATAACTTAATGAAACCATTCTCCACGTAAGCCATACATACCGTATTACTTAGTCTTTGAATTCCCCCTAGCGTATACAACTGGTCTCGACACAGTTCTTCATCCAAAATCTGAACCAACGGCCTACAAAAAAATTTCAAATGCAATGCCAGTTAGTTCATCGCTTCCCGTGTTGTGGTAATATACTAACTGCATAACAGTAATTCAATCACATGACGTTGATACTTACACTTCAGCCTCAGGACCTCTGGCCATTGTGGAAACTATGTTGAACAACGTTTTCTGATCATGCGTTGGCGTCTTCCTTTTTCGACTCCCATCCAACTGTATAAATGGACATGTCATCGCTTGCAGTGGCTGCCTCTTTGATCTCCGCACTCGAGTTGGCCTCTGAATTGCATGGTCATCAGTGGGGACTTTTTCCGCCACCTCAGTTCCCTCTGCATCAGTTCCCTCTGCATCATCATCTTCGTCGTCATCAACATGATAAGGTTCTGCATCTGCATCATCAGAATCTGAGTCGTGAGAAGCATCTGTCGCATCATCATCATCCTCATCTGTATGTTGCTCATCTACTGTCACACCAGGGCCGTCTTGTTGTGCTTTGTCCCTGGCCTCTCATGCGAGCTGGACATTGAGTAGCTCCTGCACCACCACGTTTACAAGTCTGTTTCGGTTTTCATCGATAACTTTCACCAACCGCGCATAGACCTCCTTCAATTCCTACAGTGACAGCACAACTTAATTTGTCAATTACATGATTAAATCATTTTTGCATTTTAAATTAGCTTCCACAGACACATACCGGGTCTAAATATGGCACATTATCTGTGTCCTCATTCCCTGCCCTAACTTCAGAGCCTTTTCCTTTATACAAAATTCCCATATTGCTCGTCCTCTCAGTCTTCACCATTTCGTTGATCTTTTCCTTTGTCCAGAATTCAATCGGTGTGGTGGACTGTTCGCGAACACTTTGTTTCAAAGGGAAATTTTCCCCAAAGAACAACTGCACCATAGAAAATATATGGATCATTATTTTCGGCTTTAATGATAGCTACACATTTAATGTAAACAGTGACATACCAGGAGTAAGTACAGGCAACCACCCACGTTGCTGCTCCCTTCCCTTTTCTTCTTCTCCCTGTACTCTTTGACATAATCACTCATTTCCTTCCACAAGTCTTTCATCATGTATGTTGCCCAGTCATAATGTTCAAAACCGTCCATTGTGCAGAACATAACCCTCAACATCCGGTCACTTATCAGCCCACTCGAGGTAGGGCATAACAAAGTCCCTAAACTGTAGAGCACAAACATAAACTCAAATTTATCGCCAGCTGTCCCAGATTTTATGCGCTTCAGAATGTCCGTATATTTCTTCCTCCCATACTCCCTCTTCAACCACTGATATCTTCTATTGGAATCCTCCACATCCACCTTCACCTCCTCCCCTGAATGAGGTATACCCAGCAACTTGTGCACATCTGATGCTTCTATTTCTTTTGTCTTCCCCCTAATCCTGAATTGATGTGTTGCTGGGTCATATGCTCTCAGCATGGACACAATCAGGTCACGGGGGAGTCTCTCCAATTGCACCTTCAATAGGTTTCCAAATCCTATTTTGTTAACCCTCTCCTTCAAATGTTCTTTACCGTTCACAAACTGCACCAACGATGTAAATCCTCCCAATGAGCAACGGGTATGAAATGGCAGTTCCTTTTTCCTCATCTCCCTTTTCGGCCGTCCTTCCATAGCTTTATCATTGTACTCCTTCTTCTTCGCCTCTGGCAACTCATGCCATGCCTTCCCTGCCGACCTACTTTCATCTGCCATCCTTCTCTTCTTCTCCCCTAACTTGGCCACATACTCATTTCTAAACAGCATAAACCCACTCATCACTGGTTTAATCTGTTCACCATCGCCCTTTATTGCCTCCGACTTTTCACTTTCTTTCGTTACTTCTCTACTTTTGACACTTGTTGCCTTTACTTTTTCTGTCTTTGATGTCTCACCTTTGTGTCCCCCCATCTCCTTTTACCTGCAAAAAATTCAGTTTACACTCATCAACTATGGATTTCAGCAATTTTAATAACATTTTTATTCGTACATGACAAGTTAACGCATCTAAGCTATGTCATCGCAACTTCTCATACCATTTTGCAACCTTCCCATCACAACCACAACTATTGGAAATATCTATTTCCCCACAGTTAAATGAGGTCTCACAACTTATGGAGAAAAATTCACAACTTCTGCATAAGGATTCACAAGTTCGTCTACGAATTTCACAATTTCCTCGCCTAAATTGACCTCTACACATATTTACCAACTTTTTATTACGCTTTCACAAACTCCGATAATGTTTTCACAGGATAACATTTGATTTTCAAATGTTATCTTACGGATTCAGCACTTCACTTAAAACAATCCACACTATCAATAACATTTTCAATACTGTGAAATCGGCGATTCCTATATCTACAAACCCTTTCGCAACTTCTACTCACATCCACAACTTCATATGCTGTTTCACAAGTTACCAACGTGTCATTACCGTTTTCACAGATTCTTCTTTTGTGTTCACAACTTCACATGCAGTTTTCAGAGATTTTGTTTCACAACTTCACTTAAGCCATTCGCAAATTTATGTATAAGATTTTCACAACAATAAAATCACAATACGCTACGTCTGAACACCCTGTCACAACTTCACAAATTGACGCGTTCATATGCTGTTTCAACGGTTTACAAATTTCAAAAGTTGCAATTCAAACTTCCCAACTTAGCAACTTATTTTCACAACTTCCCCTCAACGATTCCCAACTTCGTACCACTTCATAGCTTTTATCCACATTGGACCAAACTAATTTTAACCCAACGAATTTGAACCCCCATTCTAATCAAGTGGATAAGTTAAAATGAAATACAATTTTAAACACAACCACTTACCCAACTTCAACACCGGAGCTCAAATTCGCAGCCGCAAACTGGTGCCTCTGCAACTCTCCAATGCCTTTCACCACAACCTCTTCTTGCCTTCGCTCCTCCTCAAATCCACCCCAAATTCGCCGCACAATGTCGCTGCTACTATCCTCTATCAACGCCACGGAACCACGCTCCACCAACGACAACGACGACACCGGAAGAAGATGAAGAGTCTCCACAGAGTTTTCGCGCAATTTCGCCCTTCTTATTTCCTTGCCGTTTTTCAATTTTAAAACTTCCAGGGTTACGCACGTCATTTTGTCTACAATTTCAATATCCCAGATCAGGTACTCGCACTTTTGTGGAAATATGGAATTTCGGAACACCTTTCCGTCTTTTGCTATTTTAAAAGTTCTTTTTTAGGGATTTTCCCTTTAAATAATTCTAATAGTGAAGAAGGGCATTTTGGTAAAAAAAAGTTCAAAAGTCAAACTTACAATCAACTAACGATTTGGTTAATTGAAAATAGAATTTCAAAATATAAGGGAGGTTTGTGTAATATACATTTTATTTTTAAAGGAGATTGATATGAGTTTCTAAAATAGAGAAGAGATCTGTGTAATTAAGGTAAAACGAGTGGTGATTATAATATTTTAGTCTAAAAGAAATTAGATAAGTGGGATGACAAGTTTTTAATTAGTTTGGTATGAGGGATTTTGTGTGCACCCACGTGTTGGAGGGAATTTTATGAATTAAATTTTAAAAGCAAGAGTATATTTTTTGTTCTTTAAGTTTACATAAGGATTAAGTTTAGTCCCTTACATTTAAAATGATACTTTTAGTCCCTCAATTGTAATACGGAAAACACTAAATTATAATTAATTGTTGACAGGGCATATTTAAATTTTAAAATATAAAAATAATTATAGAGCAAACCAATCAAAATGCAGCCCCTAATTTAATTTTAATCCACCTATCGAAAAATTAGTATATTAGTATCTAATATTTGTACAACTCTCATTGATTTATTTTTTCTGTATTTCACCATTTTTTAGGCGAAGCCACTGTAACTCTGATAACTTTTCATGGCAACTCTTTGGCTATTTTAATATTCCCACGAAATCTTCCATCTTCTCTCTCATCTGTTTCAATTTCTCCCCACAATGGCGATTATTAACCACAAGACACGATAACGGAACACACTAGACAGTGCAGACTCAACAAGAGATGGGAGAGATAAAGATTAGGGCAAACACAGTAGGTTTTTTCAGTTGTTTTCCAAAAACAGTGGAAATTAATCACCTCCATCAAAAATGAAGAAAAACGATGCAGAATGAGAGAAAAAGTTAAGCTTTATCTTAATATTTCTGCACCGCTATGAATAGAAAAGGGAAAAAATATAGAATGAAGAGCCTTGCAAACACACCTTAAGAGTGACTTCATGATCGTTGATCTTCGAAAAGATTGGAGTTTCAGTGGTTTGAGCACATATTAATGAAGCATAATCACCTATTGAAAAATAACTCAAAGTGCTCCGAAATAAAGCCAAAGGTTCTAGGGGGTGGTTGGGAGTTGCAAGGAAAAGGGCGTCGATGCCGTGGTGAGAGGGAACAAGTGGTGTCTCGTGTCTGGTGTCATAGAAGGGGAGGAACGAAATCTCCAAGAAAAAAAATAGAAGGTGGATTAAAATTGGGAAAATTGTCCATAAATACTTGATGGATAAATTAATTGTTGAATACTATCATGAAAGATCGGTTGCAGTTTAATAGAAGATATATTGCACACTGTAACCCCCTTCATTGTCAAGGCCGGGATTAGCGTTTAAATGCATTACATAATTAAATAAGAGATCCGGAATAATTAAAAACTTTTTACAACAATTGTATAAATAGATCTTCATTTATTAATTTATAAAATCAATAGGCCTTTTCGGTTTGTCACATATACAATATCAAAGCATCAGCAAAATTCCCGACATTTACCCAGGATAATAACATTAATCCAAGAGTTTGTACAGGGTATCATTGCTCATCTCAGTTCCAATACCGGGGATTACACAAAACTATAAATTATATAATCTATTCAATACATACATTCATCCAAAATGATAACCAATCAAAAATTAAAAGTATCTATCTAAGACTACCGCCGGCAGTCCTAGTTGCCCTTATACGCTTGCTTGCTTCTTGATCCACTTGCCCTGTCTAAAAATGTTATTTGGAAAGAATGAGATTCTAAAAAATCCCAGTAGTAACATTTTACGTATATAATGCATAATTAAACAAAGCAAGTAAGCATACATCACAATGTAGCAATCAATATTCAAGGCTAGGCACACTGCCACTTCCCCTTCACTGTATAAAGGTCAAGCTTTCGCCACATCCTCTCACTGTATCTGTATTCAAGGCCGGGCTTTCGCCATGTCCCCTCACTGTATTTGTATTCAAGGCCGGGATTTCGCCACGTCTCCTCACTGTATCTATATTCAATGACTAATGCAAACAAGCAATACAATATACATGATATAGGATAAAGTGTCACTACCTTAGTCTTTCCGCTCTTGAACAAGCACGGGCCTTCTACGCTCCGGGAAAATATTAAATCCTAAAGTCATAATTAAGAATGATGCGTTATCACTAGAGGTGGTAATTCGAGACCGGCCAGCCCGCCCCAAATAAACGGGTTCGGCGGCCGATTTAAATTCGGGCTAAACGGCCTGAGCCTGTTTAGCCCTCGAGCTGATGCAGGCCAGCTCACGAGCTGGCCTGTTGGCCCGCATTAATTTTTTATTTTTGGTTTTTTCTCAAGTGCCCTTAGTCTCTCTTATCTGAATCTCCTATCATTTGATCATGTGTTTAATTAATTCCCCATGCTTTCTATTTAACACTTATTTTCATATTATATTTATTTATTCTACTATTATTAAATTTAAAAGAGATGTGTTTATATAATTTTGTTATGTGAATAGATAAAAAAAAAAGTAAGAATGAAATTGACTTCATAACATAAATGTATAAAAGAAAAAAAGTGTGATATGAGCGGGTGAAAGAGAAAGAAAGTAAAAATTTTTTTAAAAAAGTGAAATTATAAAATAAAAAAAAAATTGGCAGGCTAGCGGGCCAGTTCACTAGCCCACCTAAAGGGCTCAAGCTGGCAAAAGCCAGCCCGCGAAGGGGCAACCCGCCCCGCCAGCCCGCAGTACAACCTCTAGTTATCACTTAGTCCAATATTCATTACTTTCACTTAAATTGGTTATCATTATTGTCTCTTAAATACTCATATATGTCTCTAATAAAAACCCTAAAGGGTTGGAAGAATTACCCTAGGGATCCCCTTTTGAAAGCACAGTCACTGATATTTTTCATTGTTCCACTCGAGTGAGACGGCCTCACTCGAGTGATGGTACAGTCTGCACTCGGGTATCTGAGAGTGAAGGATAACAAGTGAGCACCCGAGAGCACAAGAACTTTATCAGAGACAGAGATACTCGAGCACACAAGACCTCACTTGAGTGATCGCCAAATGCTTCACTCGAGCTCTAAAGAGTGAAGTCAAGAAAGTGAGAACCCAAGAGCAATGAGAGTTTTCAAAGGGAAGAAGTACTCGAGCATGAGCCTTCTCACTCTAGTGGAGACTGAAATCTTGCATTCAACCGCTAGTGACAACCCGAGAGGCAAGTTTATGGTGTCAAATACACCAACACTTGAGTGAGAGGAGGCTCACTTAAGTGAGAATCCACCACACTTGCAGGTGAGTCATCACTCTTGCCCTTTCAACAGAAGTGCAATGCAGAAATTGAAGGGAAAACGAAGAATTTCACTGACTCACTCGAGCGACACCCCCTCACTCGAGTGATATGCATCAAAAACCAGAAAACACAGAAACACTTACAGTCTTTCCCAAAATTTTTCCAAGAGCTTCCAATGGACACAAAACCTCAACCAAAGCTATCACCACACAAAATCACTCAAGGAATCCAATAAAACCATTAAAACAACCAAATTCCTACTCTATTATCATGCTTTTATCTTGGGCAACATTAAACACTAAATTTCCAAAATCACTAAATTTAATCATTCAATCCCCAATCAATCCTATCTATCCATATACATTCTGAATATACCATTTCCATACCAATAACATGCCAAATGCCCAATGGCTCTTATTTTCAAAAATGGGCAATAATTTTCAGAAATTCAAAGCTAATACATTTGGCACAAAACTTAGATAGATAGGTTTCTTAAACTCACTTTATCAACTTCTTCAAAGAAGCTTTTTGATTCTCCAACTTTCACAATTCCTTGGAAACACAAATTAATACCAATGGACATACTAAACCCATCAAAATAAAGTTCATCACTCAAGGAACAATTTTAAAGAAATGAGTTTGAGCATTTGAGGTCATTTTCTATACCTTTTCTCAAGCTTTTTCCTTCTCTATTTCTGCAACAATGGCACCGAATTGAAAGAAGAGAAGAGAGAGAGATGAGTGTAGAAGGTGAGAAAATGATGGCAATACTCCCTCCATACTCTTGCAGTGGGAAATGAGGGAAGAGAGGAGAGAGAACAAAATAAAATAATACTCATTGACTTTTCCTCAACTCCTCACACTACACCAACTTGTCACATGTCCTCTTTCTATTGGCTCTCACACAATAAGTCACCAATTAACTTATCTAATCCATTCATTAGCCATTTAATCACACATCTTATTTCCTCTTAATTAATAATTAATTTCCTTATTAATCACCAACTTAAAACCAATAATTTCATTCTTTTAATTTCTCCTTTATTTTTGGCACATTAATTAAAATGGCCACAACACACATAATCATCCACTCTAATTCACCATTACATTATCAATAATTAACATTAGTCCTTAATCAAAATTTGGGGCGTTAGACACACAAAGGAATATATTTTGCATACAATGGAAGATGATTTGCACGTTTATATGGAAGATTTGTACACACACGGAAGATTCTTTGCACACAACGTAACGGAAGATCTTTTACATATACGAAAGATGATTTGCACGTTTGATAGCATTCAACAATTAATTTATCAAAAATGTATTTATTCCCAATTCTCCCATTAAAATTATCACGGGTTGCATTTTGATTAGTTTACTCATAATTATTTGTATATTCTAAAATTTAAGTATATTTTGTTAGTATTTAATTGATGAGTCAACGCTTTCTATTAAATAATGTGAAGATGTTAAGATTAAAGGATTAAAAATACCCTTTTAAAATTGAAGAGACTAATTTTAAATCTTATATAAATTTAAAGGACTAAAAGTATATTTTAACCAATTTTACAAAATTGGAGAATAGGGTTATAAAGTTTTCATAAAAATATATAAGATAAAAGAATAAGGACAATTATTTAACCCAAGTTTTTTTTATTATTATTTTTTAAAAAAATCCAACTTAACAAATTTTTTCTCCCTTTTAAATTCATCACACCAAACAACCCCTGAATAAGAGTTGTGCGTTTGACCTCAAGAAGAGTGCAATGTGGGGGCTGTGTGTCTTGTATTTTTTTTTTTAAAGAAAATATATGATACTTGGTATAATAAAGCATCTAACACCTACTACATAGTCATAATATTCTTTCTAAAATAATCCAACGGTGGCTAACATTTGACGAAGAAAAATGTTGGGCATGTTTATGTCGTAAAGGGTTAATATCATTTTTAATTATTGAAATTTCATCTAATTTTAATTTTGGTTTTTTAAGTTTGAAATTGATGGTTTTGGTCCCTCAAGTTTACTTCATTATAACTGTTAATTCCTAAAATTTGAAAAGGACTTAGAGCCACATTTAACGGTATTAATTTATCCTACGTGACACTAACTCTGTTAAATTGGCTTATGTAATATGCTGATTAGGAAAAATGATGTGGTAAATATATTACAAAAATTATGAGCTGTTAATTAAATTAAAAAAATACAAAGAAAGGCTATGCATGTGGACCATAAAAGTACTGCATAAAATAAGAGCAGTCTCTGCCGCCATCACTTTCTTCAAAACGCGGACGGAGAAGCACTTGAAACTCTGTTCCGACGACTCCGAGTACCTTCACTCCCTCTCTTGAAGGCTGCTGAGATAAATTGTCTCAAGAACAAGATCCTGCTTCATCTCCAAATCAAACACATAAACAGCAGCTTCTATTGGGATGCATTTTAAGCAACAAAACTCTAAATATTCAGGCTCAAAGAACTGCTTGTTCATTTGAAAATGCAAAAATCCTGGGCACTTTCGTAGTAGAGGTTGGAACTTGGAAGATCGATATATTATAATTAATTAATTGCTTCTTCTTCGTTCTTCATTAGTAGGTTTCAAGAGTTTTATTTTTCCTTTTTTTTCCTTAAATTATTCCCTTAGAATCTGAGAAGGTTCGAGAGGTATGGGCCGTATGGCAGTAAACAGGGTCGAAAACCACGATTTTATTTTTCCTAACGTTAGTTTTCACCTTTTTCAATTTTTTAATATAGCTTTGCCTGTTTCCTTCTTCAACTGACAGCCCAGTGACCCCCCAATCGGAATCAGGGTCATCGAAGATGATGATGAATCAGGCTCTTGTTCTTGAGACAGTCCATCTCAGCAGCCTCAAGAGAGGGAGTGAAGCTGCTCAGAGTGGTCGCCGGAACAGAGGTTTCAAGTTCTTCTCCGTCTCCGATTTGAAGAAGAAAGTGATGGTGGCAGCTCTAACATCCCATTCTCCCATTTTTAGTCACAAATATTCTTTGTATCTAACGGATACATTTAATCACTAGTATAAAAAATATAAATTGTAGTGCTTAATTTAAAGAACATTATGACGCTTAGAAAACTTCATAACTTCCAATGCCATTAAAATAAACTATGGTACTTCTTGAATATACGAAAGCATCATAGTTTGATTATTTAATTTTTTTAAGTATAAATCTATAACGCTTTCACAGGGAAGCGTTACACTTACTATGACGCTTCTCCAAGGAAGTGTCATTGGATTGACTTCCATTGGCACTTCCCTAGAGAAGCGCCATAGGAAGTATATTTTTTAAAAAAAGAAAATCGTAATTATTTTATTTTCTGATGTAAACCTCCATTTATAATTCAACATCCACAGTAATTTATAATACAATCCATAGCAAAATAAAATAACATAGCAGGTATTTTTCTAATATTGTGTCTTCATGTATTAAGTATAAAAGAACTCTAGCATTTAAGTTGCTTAAACTTGAGCCATACATGTTACTTCTACGGAGGATTGAATTAAGTATTATTATATTTGTAAACTTAAAAATTAAAAAAGTTATTACAATGTATAGAAAATTCAAGAAGATAGAGTTGAAACTTCAAATAAATACCTGAAAATAAAATTATGAGCATACATGTGAGATTCATGATAGATTTTAACTTTAAAAAAATGTGAACTAAATGTTGAAAAAAGAAACACTTACACGTTAGGGAGCTTCTGAAGAAAGTCGGGATAAGAAGAAAAAAAAACCAGGTGGGAGAGGAAGTTTTATACTGCAACGGAGTTTTGAAAAATGGGAGAGCTAGAGAGAACGCGGAAAGATGAAAATGAAAACGAAAATGACGGGCTATGAAAATTATATAGCATATTGTCATATAAATAGTAGAAGCTATGACACTTTGACACAAAGTGCCGTACCTTCCCAATTTAAAGAAAAAAAAATTGAAAGCCGTGAAAAAGCATTAGCTTCCCAATTAAAAAAAATTTAAAAACCTTAGAAAGTGGGATTTTTGGTGGGTTTGTTGCCTCCAATGACACTTACTTCAGCAAGTAATTTAAAAAAATAATTTTAAATAATAAATTAAATATAAAAGGCATTGAGAAAATTAAATAAGTAATAATTAATAAAATTATATTTGTAAGCTTAAAAATTAATAGGATACATATGTCATATTTTAGAAATATTATTATTTCATTATAAATTTAGTTGAAATAAATACGACACATAGTCTTAGAGGACTTGACATGATGAATCAAGGAAGTTGACTTAAATTTTTTTTCTTCCTTTAAATCTTTAGTAAGTGCTCGTTTGGGAAAACTTGTTTTTTACTTATAAGTGCTTATAATTTGTTATTTACGATATACAAGGTAAGTATGTGAGAGGAGTTTTGTCTCGACTTACATAATAAGTGCTTATTTCTAAAAAATAAACTATTCCAATCATAGCTTAAATTTTTGTTTTTTTAATTAAGTTTGACCCCTACTAGTTACTGATAAGTAAAAAAGTTGCACATTTATTTGTTCTTATAAGATGATATTGTGGATGATATTTGAGTCAATTTAATGAATTTGGGTGTAATTAATAAATAAATAATGATTTTGGCATAAAATAAAATTTCTTGAAAAATATTAAATTAAACCCTCTTTTAGTTTTCAGATGATATCTGGAACTCTAAATGTCGGATTGAGACATTCTTTATATGGATAAAAAGCTAAGAAAGAGCTCTACAACTTTTATGTTGAGGTCAAACCCAGTTCAATCTCCAAGGATTGTGAATTTTCCTTGAAATTTGAGAGCAGGAATCATCTACTATCCCGCCAATCATTCCATCTACCACTTCATCTTTATTTTCACCTACTACTTCATCTACCATACTCCATTCTTCCCTATATATAGCTATCCTCTCCCTCACATTTGACATACACCATTTCATATCTATTTCTCTCCTATCCTCTCCACATACACCGTTTTAGAGTTAATTTTATATATTGCATTTGCTTCTTGCATGCCTCCTACATGGAACGCTTAGGTAGTCCTCCTTTTTGGATGGCATAGGTTGCCACCTATATGGAAGGTTATACTTCCTAAAGGGACGACTAGATTTTCTTCATTTTCATGCATCTAGTTGTTGTATATTTATATTTTAGAATTTGATATTCAAGTTTTATACAATGTTTATGAAATTTTTAATTTATTTTGATTTTGTTTTTAATTTCAACATGAACTAAATTTCCATTTTCCTAGGGTGATGAAGTAGCTTACTAATGACGGATTAAATCTTAACTTATTAAATCTAGTTTGAATTTTTCCTTCATGATTGAGTTTTAATTATTGTTTTTAATGCTTTTGATTGATTGGCCACCTTTTGAATGATTTCAATATGCATGTTGAAACCTGAAGAAGATGCATGTGTATAGATCCTATAATTAAAACCATGACTTGCATATGAAATAGGAATATATTCATATGAGTTGTGTAGTCTTACTAAGTTCCATAAATCTTAATGCATAATTAATTGCTTAAATTCATATAGGTATATATTGGATTAGCAATTAATTATAGAATTGCTTAATCTTGGAAGAAGCTAGTAATTAAATTAGAGAAACTCGACTATCAATCATATGGAATAATTTGGGTTAAAAAAGATAGGTGATTCAATCCGGAATTTGCTAAGTGAAATATGATCTATAGGGTTTTTCTCATATTTGCTTTCCTATTATTTGCACTCATATTTAATCATTTTATTTTGTTCCCTCAATCATCGATCGATCAACTAAATAGAATTAAAATTACCTATTTTGGCACTTAGTGATCAATCCTCGTGGGAACGATACTTTACTTACTTCTATATTACTTGATTATGATAGTACACTTGCACTATTTAATGGATTATTTACACTTGTAACAAGTTTTTGGTGTCGTTATCGGGAATTGTAGTCATTAATACCAATACCAAGTAATTTTAATATTAATTTAGTCTTTACATTATATTTGTTTTTTTAGTATTTTGTTGTTCTTTTCAAGATTTTCCTTAATCCTTTCTAGATGAAGGTGACACTTGTTACATGTAACCCCTGTCACGATCAAAGCCATGATTAGGTGTTTAAACGTGTTTTATATTTGAATAAGAGATCGGGCGTAATTAAAAACTTTTCACAACACACGTATAAATAGATCTCCATTCATAAAATCAATAGGTCTGTTCAGTTTGTCACATGTATAATATCAGAGTATCAGCAAAATTCCCATCATTCACCTGGAATAATAACATTAATCCAAGAGTTGGTACAGGGCATCATTGCCCATCTCAGTTCCCATATCGGGGATTACACAAAACTAAAATTCTATTATCTATTCAATATATACATTCGTCCAAAATGATAACCAGTCAAAAACCAAAAGAATTTAGCTAAGACTATCACCGGTAGTCCTAGTCGTCCTTGGCCACTTGTTTGCTTCTTGATCCACTTGCTCTGTCTAAAAATGAGATTCTAAAGAATCCCAGTGGCAAAATTTTACATATATGATGCATAATTAAACAAAGAAAGTAAACATATATCACAATGCAGCAATCAATATTCAAGGCCAGGCATACCGCCACTTCCCCTCAACTGTATCTATATTCAAGGTTGGACTTTCGCCACGTCCCCTCAACTTTATCTGTATTCAAGGCTTGGCTTTCGCCTTGTCCCCTCAACTGTATATGTATTTAAGGCTTGGCTTTTACCACGTCCCCTCAACTGTATCTATATTCAATGACTAATACTAACAAGCAATGCATTACACATGATATAGGATAAAGTGTCACTACCTTGGTCTTTCTGTTCTTGAGCAGGCACGGGCCTTCTACGCTCTGGGAAAATATCAAATCCTAAAGTCATGATTAAGGACGATGCGTTATCACTTAGTCTAATACTCAATACTTTCACAATACTTAAATTGGTTATCATTATTGTCTCTTAAGTACCCTTAAACGCCTCTAATAAAAGCCCTAAGGGTTGGAAGAACTATCCCTAAGATCCCCTTTTGGAAGCACAAACACTAACATTTTTCACTATTTCACTCGAGTGATGGTACGGTCTGCACTCGGGTACTAGAGAGTGAAGGACAACGAGTGCATACCCGAGAGCACAAGAAACTTTCAGAGAATAAGAACACTCGAGCACAGAATGCAAACTCAAGTGATACCAAATGCTCACTCAAGTACCAGGAAGTGAAGTCCAGAAAGTGAGGACCTGAGAGAAAATAGAAATTTTAAAGAAGATGAGCACTCGAGCACAGATCTTTGCACTCTAGTGAAGGCTAAATACCCACAAGTGCTAAAACACCCTCTTGCACTTTAACCACGAGTGGCAACCCGAGAGGTAAGTTCTAGGTGTCAAATACACCAGCACTCGAGTGAGAACCCACGACACTCGCAGGTAAGGCAACACTCTTGTCCTTTTTGCAGAAGTGCAATGCAAAAACTGAAGGGAAACTGAAGAATTTCACTGAATTACTCGAGTGATACCCCCTCACTCGAGTGATATACATCAGAAACCAGAAAACGCAAAAACACTGATAGCATTCTCCAAAATTTTCCCAATCAACTCTAATGGACCCAAACCTTAATCAAAGCTACTCCCACAGAAAAATGCTCAAGGAATCCAATAAAACCATCAAAATAACCAAAATCCTATTCCATTATCATGCTTTGGTTTTAGGCAACACTAAACACTAAAATTCTAAAATCTCCAAACTCAGTCATTCAATCCCAAATCAATCCTATCTATCCAAAATACATTCCAACATACCAATTCCATACCAATAACATGCCAAACACCCAATGACCCCTTGTTTTTGAAAATAGGCAATAATTCCCAGAAATTCAAAGCTAATTCATTTAGCACAAAACTTAGATAGATAGGTCTCTTTAACTCACCTTAACAACTTTATCAAAGGAGCTTCTTAATTCTCCAACCTCCACAATTCTTTGAAGTTACAAACCAACACCAATGGACAAGCTATAACCATTAAAATGAAGTTCTTAACTCAAGAAACAACTTTAAAGAAATGAGTTTGAGCAATGGAAGTCATTTTCCTTACCTTTTCTCAAGCTTTTCTTCCGCTATTTTTCTGCAACAATGGCACCGGACCAGGGAGAGAGAGAGAGATAAGTGTAGAAGGTGAGAAAATGATAATAATACTCCCTCCATGCTTCTTCAACAGGAAATGAGGGAAGTGAGGAGAGAGAAAAAATAATAAGATACTTATTTGACTTTTCCTAATACTCCCTCCACACGTGAGCTTGCCAAATGTCACCTTCCTATTGGCTCTCATCAAGTAAACCACCAATTAGCAACTCTAATCCCTCCATTAGCCATTCAATCACACTTCACATTTTTCTCTTAGTTAATAATTAATTTCTCCCTTAATCACTAACTTATGGCCAATAATTCCATTCTTTGAATTTCTTACTAATTATGACATATTAGATAAAATAGCCATAAAACACATAATAATTCTAATTTAATTTCACAGATCTCTAGAATAATTCTCATTAGCCCTTAATGAAAATTTAGGGCGTTACAATTCTCCCCCTGTTTAATAAATTTCGCCCTCGAAATTGATTACATATCATGGGGCATAAAATCAAGAAATCACTTCTTCATGTCCGCTTCTACTTCCTAAGTTGCTTCCTTGGGGGACGTTCCCTTCCAGACCACTTTCACAAATGGTAAGCTTCGATGTCTAAGCCACCGCTCTTCTCGATCAATGATTCTTTTTGGCTCTACCGTATAAGTGAAGTTATCTTGTAACTCTACTTCCTCATATTCAATGATATGCTCAGGGACTAGTTAATACTTCTTAAGCTGTGAGACATGAAACACGTCATGTAGTCTACTCAAATTTGGGGGTAGGGCTATCTGGTACGCTACAGGTCCAATTTGTGTTGGAATTTCAAATGGACTAATGTACCTAGGGCTTAGTTTCCTTCTCTTGATTGCTCTCCCAATGCCTGTACCGGAGATACCCTGAGGAAAACATGATCCCCTACTTCAAACTCTAGAGGCCTTCTCATTTTATCAGCATAGCTCTTTGTTGACTTTGTGCTGTAAGGAACCTCTTTATGATGATTCTGATCTTTTCTGAAGTTTGATCAATGAGGTCTGGGCCATACAACTTCCTCTCAGACAATTTTGTCTAGCACAATGATGACTAACACCTTCTTCCATACAATGCCTCATATGGAGCCATCTGAATACTTGCATGGTAACTGTTGTTATAAGCAAACTCAGCCAATGGAAGATAATAATCCCATTTTCCTTTAAAGTATAGGACACATGCTCTCAACATATCTTCTAGAGTCTGGATAGTTTTTTCTGACTGTCCGTCTGTCTAAGGATGGTAGGTCGTACTAAACCTCAACTATGTACCCATATCTTCATGTAGAGCCCTCCAAAATCTCAAAGTAAAATGAGGATCTCTATCAGAGATAATATTCTTCGGTGTACCATAGAGCCTCACTATCTCTTTGATATAGATTTTTGCCAGCCTATCTGGAGAATAGCTAGCATTAATCGGTATGAAGTGTGATGACTTTGTGAGTCTATCCACAATCACCTATATCACATCATAGTTCCTGATCCTAGGTAGACCCACCACCAGATCCACGGTCACACTCTCCCACTTTCATTCTGGAATTTTCAGACTCTATAGCAATCATGGCGGTCTCTGGTGTTCGATCTTCACCTTTTGACAGGTAAGATACCGCGCCACGTACTTAGTCATATCACTCTTCAACCCTGACCACCAGTACATAGATTTCAAGTTGTGATACATCTTGGTCATACCGAGGTGAAGAGTGTACTGACTCTTATGAGCCTCATCAAGAATTCTCAGTCTCAAGTCAGCCTTTAGTGGAACATAGATCCTCTTCTGATAATAAACCAGTCCACTATATGACAAATCATAATCCCGAGTCCCTCCTTACTCAATCACAGCTCAGATAAACTGGGCTATCTCATCATGCCTCTGATCCTCTTTAATTTTCATCCTTAGGTCATTTTCCCCTTAGACAATGCCATAATTGGCACACAAGATACTATTTGAGAGATTGAAGTCCTGAAAGTCCTCTATCAATTTCCTTTCTTGGATCATCATCATTGCTACTAACACTGTCTTTCGACTAAGAGCATCCGCAATGATATTAGCCATACCTAGATGATACTTGATTTCCAGGTTATAATCTTTCATCAACTCCATCCACCAATATTGTCTCATATTCATTTCTTTCTGATCATACAGGTATTGAAGACTCTTGTGGTCGCAGAATAATTCCACTATCATACCATACAGGTAATGATGCCAAATCTTTAATGCAAACATTATTGCCGCAAGCTCCAGATCATGAGTGGGGTAATTTACTTCGTGCGGTTTGAGCTATCGAGAGGCATAGGCCACCACACGTGCTTGCTACATCAGGACATACCCAAACCTTGCTTACTCTGATCACTGTACACGACATAAGCCTCACTGGGATCAGGTATAATCAATACCGGTGCTATAGTCAATCTCTCCTTCAGCTCCGTGAAACTTTGTTCACATCGGTCATCCCACAAAAACGGTTTATCCTTCCTCGTAAGCTTGGTCATCGGCAATGCAATCCGTGAGAAGTTCTGAATCAACCTCCAATAATAACCAGTAAGACCCAGAAAACTGCGAATCTTAGAAACAGTCTCTGGCTTCTTCTAGTCAAGTACTACTACCACCTTACTGGGATCCACTGAGACCCCTTCTCGTGAGATCACATGGCCAAGGAATTTCACCTTTGTAAGCCAAAACTCACATTTGCTCAGCTTGGTGTAGATTTGCTTTTCTCTCATATTCTCATTATAATTTTCAAATGCCGTTCATGCTCTTCATTACTCTTGGAGTAAATCAATATGTCATCAATGAACACTACCACAAACTAATCAAGATACGGTCAGAAGATACTATTCATATAATCCATGAATACTACCGGTGCATTAGTCAACCCAAAGGGCATCACAAGGAATTCATAGTGCCCATATCTCGTTTGGAAAGCAGTCTTCAGAATATCTGCTACTTTCACACACAACTGATAATACCCTGACCTTAGATCAATCTTAGAGAATACACACGAACCAGACAATTGATCTAATAGGTCATCTATTCTTGGGAGAAGGTATTTGTTCTTAACAGTTACCTTATTAAGTTCTTGGTAATCGATACACAGCCGCAAAATCCCATCCTTCTTTTTCACAAACAATGCCGGAGCTCCTCATGGCGACACACTAGGTCGGATAAACCCTTTCTCAAACAAGTCTTCAATTTGCTTCTTCAACTTCGCCATTTCATTAGGGGCCATTCGATATAGGGCTTTAGATATGGACCCAGCTCTAGGAACTATTTCAATTGGAAATTCTACTTCCCTTTCTGGAGGCAACCCACCAAGATCATCCGGAAACACCTCAGGGAATTCTCTCACAACGGGTATATTCTCTAGAACGTCATATAACTCTCCCTGAAAAGAAAAGAAAACCATGTACCCTTGGCATCCCTTTTTCAGACATTCCTCGGCCTTAGCCATCAAGAGGAAATTCAGTCTACTGTTTACATTATTATTTCTCTGAGGAGCAGGATAAACTATTTTCCTATTCCCACAATCCAACATGACATTATTCGCTGTCAACCAATTAATACCCAGAATCACCTCTAGTTGATAAAGTGGCAGACAAATCAAGTCAACGGTAGACTCAAATCCTTCAACAATAATAACACTATTTAGACAAGCTTCTACAGCCACAGTCTTAGCACCCATAGGTGTTGACACAACAAGATTAAATGGTAGTTTATGAACATGTAATCCTAGGCGCTTTACACAGTCATAAGCTATGAATGAATGACTAACACTTGAATAAAACAGAGTTTGTAATACACTACCATTTAGAAGAATATTACCTTGGATCAATTCCGGAGACTTCCTTGCTTCTTCATCGGTCATAGCGAACACTTTCCCTTGACTCTGCCAGTCGCCCTTTACAATCTTTAGCAAGATGTCTGGGCTGCTTGCAGATGAAGCATACCTATTGCCCCTCACAATTCCTACCAGCATGAGCTTTGTTACACTGGGGGCATACCCACTTGGTACGGTTTCTTACCACCATCCTTGGATGGAAATCCTTGGCTCTTGCACTTATAGGATGAGCTCCCCTTACAAATTTCACCATGACCACCACCCTTACTCGGGTTACTATCTCTCAAGTTGTTCTCGGTGATACAGTACTCTTCCACCACTTTGTTGAACTTATCAAACTGTCAGGTGGCCAACCTTTTCTTCAACTCCCGCCTCAAGCCTCTAATCAACATGTCGGAACTCCATTCCTTGTCATCCATTCGCCTGAGGTAGGAGGAATACCGAGATAGATGAATTGATCGGGATAGGTAGTCATCAAAGGTCTTATTATCTCCTTGCTTAATTGCTAGGAATTCTGACTCTTTCTTTATTCTCACCGAATTTGGGAAGAACTTGTCGTTGAATTGCTCCAGAAACAACCTTCAAGTTACTGGTACATTTCGAGCCCGCATAGTCATGGCAATATTATGCCACCATCTGTCTGCATCTCCCTCTAGCTTGTAGATTGCTAGCTTTGCCTTCAACTCCGATGGGCACTCAAGTACCTCAAAGATCTTTTCTAATCTCATAATCCAATCCTCGGCCGCTTGAGGGTCGAATCTTCCTCTGAATATTGGAGGCATATACTTGCAGAATTTAGAAACCCAAATTTGTAGATATGTACCCTCTCTGACAGGTACCCCTTACGGCTCCTGATTGGACACCGTGCAAGATAGGGTCTCTTGAGACCAATTAGACCCCTCACCTGTCTCTTCATGTAAGGTCTCCTATTGGGTCTTCTCATGTGTAGACTAGACCTTTTTCTCATTTCTCTTGGCCCTTTCTTTTCTGAGCTCTTCCCTCATCTCAGTGAGAATATCTCTTTACTCTCTTACTAAATTCATCATCTCCCGCATTGGGTTAGGTGGATTTTTGTTGATCTCTTCTACTTCGGGGTTAGGTCTTCTGACTCTAGTGGGGGCCATTATTTCTCTTCAGTCTATAAATGGTTCACCCAGTCAGTAATCACACAAATGTATACACATATTCCTTAAACTCTTATATACTAATCAATAATAAGAACATTCATGTGTATATAATCAACCATCATCAATCATCTAATACTCAGGCAATAAACTAGGGCAACTATCCTAGCAATTCCTACACATGCCAGGAAAACTACTCTGATATCATAAATGTAACCCCTGTCACGATCAAAGCCGGGATTAGGTGTTTAAACGCGTTTTATATTTTAATGAGAGATCGGAGGTAATTAAAAATTTTTCACAACAAACATACAAATAGATCTCCATTCATAAAATCAATAGGCATGTTCGGTTTGTCACATGTACAATATCAGAGTATCAGTAAAATTCCCATCATTCACCCAGAATAATAATATTAATCCAAGAGTTGGTACAGGGCACTATTGCCCATCTCAGTTCCAATACCGGAGATTACACAAAACTAAAATCCTATTATCTATTCAATATATACATTCATCCAAAATGATAATCAGTCAAAAACCAAAAGTATTTAGCTAAGACTACTGCCGGCGGTCCTAGTCGTCCTTGCCCACATGTTTTCTTCTTGATCGACTTGCCCTGTCTAAAAATATTATTTGAAAAGAATTAGATTCTAAAGAATCCCAATAGCAAAAATTTACGTATATGATGCATAATTAAACAAAGCAAGTAAACATATATCACAATGCAGCAATCAATATTCAAGGCCGAGCACACTGCCACGTCCCCTCAACTGTATCTGTATTCAAGGCCAGACTTTCGCCACGTCCCCTTAATGGTATCTGTATTCAATGACTAATACTAACAAGCAATGCATTACACATGATATAGGATAAAATGTCACTACCTTGGTCTTTCCGTTCTTGAGCAGGCACAGGCCTTCTATGCTCCGTGAAAATATCAAATCCTAAAGTCATGATTAAGGACGATGCGTTATCACTTAGTCTAATACTCAATACTTTCACAATACTTAAATTGGTTATCATCATTGTCTTTTAAGTACCTTTAAACGCCTCTAATAAAAGCCCTAAGGGTTGGAAGAACTATCCCTAAGATCCCCTTTTGGAAGCATAAACACTGACATTTTTCACTATTTCACTCGAGTGAAGACGGCCTCGCTCGAGTGATGGTGCGGTCTGTACTCGAGTGCTAGAGAGTGAAGAACAACGAGTGCATACCCAAGAGCACAAGAAACTTTCAGAGAATAAGAACACTTGAGCACATAATGCAAACTCAAGTGATACCAAATGCTCACTCGAGTACCAGGAAGTGAAGTCCAGGAAGTGAGGACCTGAGAGCAAATGGAAATTTCAAAGAAGATGAGTACTCGAGCACAGATCTTTACACTCGAGTGAAGGCTAAATACCCGCAAGTGCTAAAACACACTCTTGCACTTTAACCGCAAGTGGCAACTCGAGAGGCAAGTTCTAGGTGTCAAATACACCAGCACTCGAGTGAGAACCCACGACACTCGTAGGTGAGGCAACACTCTTGCCCTTTTTGCAGAAGTGTAATGCAAAAACTGAAAGGAAACTGAAGAATTTCACTGAATTACTCAAGTGATACCCCCACTCTCGAGTGATATACATCAGAAACCAGAAAACGTAAAAACACTGATAACATTCTCGAGAATTTTCCCAATCAACTCTAATGTACCCAAACCTTAACCAAAGCTACTCCCACATAAAAATGCTCAAGGAATCCAATAAAACCATCAAAATAACCAAAATCCTATTCCAATATCATGCTTTGGTTTTGGGCAACACCAAACACTAAAATTCCAAAATCTCCAAACTCAATCATTCAATCCCAAATCAATCCTATCTACCAAAATACATTCCAATATACCAATAACATGCCAAATACCTAATAACCCCTTGTTTTCAAAAATAGGCAATAATTCCCAGAAATTCAAAGCTAATTCATTTGGCACAAAACTTAGATAGATAGGTCTCTTTAACTCACCTTAACAACTTTCTCAAAAGAGTTTCTTGATTCTCTAACCTCCATAATTCTTTGAAGTTACAAACCAACACCAATGGACCAGCTATACCATCAAAATGAAGCTCTTAACTCAATGAACAACTTTAAAGAAATGAGTTTGAGCAATAGAAGTCATTTTCCTTACCTTTTCTCAAGATTTTCTTCCTCTATTTTTTTGCAACAATGGCTCCGGACTAGGGAGAGAGAGAACGAGAGAGAGATAAGTGTAGAAGGTGAGAAAATGATGATAATACTCCCTCCATGCTTCTTCAGCAGGAAATGAGGGAAGAAAGGAGAGAGAAAAAATAATAAGATACTCATTTGACTTTTCCCAATACTCCATCCATATGTGATCTTGCCAAATGTCACCTCCCTATTGGCTCTCATCAAGTAAACCACCAATTAGCAACTCTAATCCCTCCATTAGCCATTCAATCACACTTCACATTTTTCTCTTAGTTAGTAATTAATTTCTCCCTTAATTACTAACTTATGGCCAATAATTCCATTCTTTGAATTTCTTACTAATTATGACATATTAGATAAAGTGGCCACAAAACACATAATATTTCCAATTTAATTTCATAGATCTCTAGAATAATTCCTCATTAGCCCTTAATCAAAATTTGGGGCGTTACATTACATAGTAGATACATTAACCAGTTGCACAAAAGACGTGGTGAACAAAATCTGCATGGATCAACCATTAGCAATAGGAATGGTAGATGTATCAAAATCTACTAATCCAGAAGTCTTGGAGTAGATTAGGTACCTTGAAGCAAATTCCCCAATTTTTATTAAGAAAGCATTTGAAGATCTGGGAAAAAGATCGAGGAAGCCGGTACCATCAATAGAGAAACCACTAGTACTGGAGTTGAAAGCACTGCTAGCTTACTTGAAGTATGCTTATTTGGGAGAAAATTAAACATCACTAGTAATCGTCTTTGCATCTCTTACTCTCGAAGAAGAAAAGTTATTAAGAGTTTTAAGGGAGAATAAACCAGCATTTGGATGGTCAATAGCTGATATAAAAGGGATTAGTTCTTCAATTTGTATGCATAAGATTTTGATAGAGGAGAACTACAAGCCATCAATAGAGCTCCAAAGGAGAATCAATCGAAATATGAAGGAGGTAGTGAGAAAGGAGGTAATAAAGTGGTTGGATACTGGCGTAATTTACCCAATCTCTGACAGTCAATGGGTAAGTCCAGTTCAAGTTGTGCTAAAGAAAGGTAAAAGGACAGTGGTGCCTAATAAGAAAAATGAACTGATTCCATAATGAACGGTGGAGAGTATGCATCGACTACAAAAAGTTCAATAAAGCCACTAGAAAAGATCACTTCCCTCTCCCATTTATAAACTAGATACTTGACAGAATAGCAGGGAAAGCCTATTATTATTTCCTGGACGGGTACACTGATATAATAAAATTGTGTTTGCATCGAAGGATCAAGAGAAAACAACTTTGACATGTCTATATAGTACCTTTGCCTTTAGAAAGATGTCATTTGGTCTATGTAATGCACCAGCAACATTTCAAAGGAGTATGATGGTGATCTTCTTAGACATAGTGGAAAGGTTTATTGAGGTGTTCATGGATGATTTTTTAGTTTTTGGAGAATCATTTGATCATTGACTTTCAAATTTAGTAAAAGTCTTGCAACGTTGTGTGGAGACAAATTTAGTTCTAAATTGGGAGAAATGCCATCTTATGGTGAAAGAAGGAATCGTGCTGGGTCACAAGGTATCTGATCGAGGCATTGAAGTAGATCGAGTGAAGATTGAAACAATTGAAAAGGTACCACCTCCCTCCTCAAATCAAGGGTATTCAGAGTTTTTTAGGACATGCGGACTTCTATAGGAAATTCATCAAGGACTTCTCAAAAATCGTAAAGCCACTCTGCATGCTATTGGAGAAAAATACTCCCTTTGTGTTTAATGAGGAGTGCTTATCAGCCTTCCAAACCCTAAAAAATGCTTTGACTTCTGCACCAGTTATTATAGCTTCAGATTGGAACTTTCCATTCGAAATAATGTGCAATGCAAGTGATTATGCAGTTGGAGCTGTTTTAGGCCAAAGAAGAGATAAGGTCTTTCATGCCATCTACTATGCTAGCAGGACACTCTCAGACGCATAGTTGATTTATGCAACAACAGAAAAGGAGCTATTACCTGTTGTGTTTACATTCGACAAATTCAGAGCCTATTTGATCGGGTTAAAGGTCATTGTCTGGATGGACCGCTTAGTAACAAATACTTGATTGAGAAGAAAGATGCTAAGCCTAGACTGATCAGATGGGTGCTTCTGCTACAAGAATTTGACTTAGAGGTCAAAGATAAAAAAGGGACTGAGAATCTCATTGCAGATTATCTTTCTCGGTTAGGGCCATTTGAAAAGAAGAGAGAATCACCAATCAGGGAGAATTTCCTAGATGAGTAACTCTTTGTCATGCAATCACAACCCACTCCTTGGTATGCTGATTTTGTAAATTATTTGGCAAGCTGAGTAATGCCTTATGAACTTTCTAAAATGCAAAAGAAGAATTTTTTGGCTGATGTAAGGTAGTACTTTTGGGATGACCCATTCTTATACAAATAATGCCTAGATCAAATTATCAGGTGATGTGTTCAAAAAGAAGAAATGGACAGCGTCTTAAATAACTGCCAGTCATCCCCATATGGTGGTTATTTGGGAGCAAATATAACAACTACTAAAGTCCTTCAATCAGAATTTTATTGGCCTACACTCTTCAAGGAAGCTCACAAAATTGTGGCAACCTGTGACAGATGTCAAAGAATGGGAAATATCTCAAGGAGACAGAAGCTCTGTTAACTAATATCTTAGAAGTTAAGCTCTTTGATGTATGTGGAATCAATTTTATGGGGCATTTTCCATCCTCATTTAGCAATCAGTTCATATTTGTAGCTATTAACTATGTCTCTAAGTGGGTTGAAGCATTTGTTTTTCCTATAAATGATTCTCGAGTGGTTGTGAAGTTTCTAAGGAAAACTATTTTTACAAGATTTGAAGTGCCTAGAGCTACTATTGGTGATAGAGGAAGGAAATTTTGCAATTGATAGCTCCAATCAGTGTTAGCTAAATATGGAGTTACTCATAGGTTGCAACTCCATATCATCCATAAACTAGCGGGCAAGTGGAAATCTCAAACAGATAACTGAAATAGATCTTAGAGAAGACAGTGAATTCCAACTGGAAGGACTGTGCACAGAAATTAGATGATGCACTTTGGGCATATAGAACTTCCTTCAAGACACCGATTGGTACATCCCTATATCAATTAGTCTATGAAAAAGCATGCCATCTTCCAGTAGAAATGGAGCACAAAGCATATTGGGCAGTAAAAGCCTTAAATTTTGACTTAAAGGTAGTTTATGAAAAGAAACTTCTCCAACTCAATGAGCTTAAATAATTCAGACAACAAGCTTATGAAAATGGCAAGTTATATAAGGAGAAAATAAAAATATGGCATGACAAAAGAATTTTGAGGAGAGAATTCAAACCAGGACTAAAAGTGCTTTTATACAACTCAAAGTTAAAGCTCTTTCCAGGAAAGTTGAGATCCAGGTGGACAGGTCCTTTTATTGTAATTCAGGTATAACCATATGGAATTGTGGATATTCAAAATGGTGATCGAAAATTCAAAGTGAATGGGCAAAGGCTAAAAGAATACAATGACGGTGCACTCAATACTTTGAAAACTGTCATCACGTTTGAGGAACCAACAAGTAAGTCCTCCTTCTCGTAAAATTTTAAAAATAAAAAAATAAAAAAAAATTGGTTTTGTTTTTGTCTAGCTAAAGATGTTAAAGAAGGGTGGCTATTTGGGAGGCAACCCAAAACTTATTTCCTGCTCTCTCGTTTTTCTTTCTTACTCACCGGAACACACTGCACTACATTGAAAATTTTAGTTTTCATCAGTTTCATTTTAAGCTACCATGGAGAAATCTCTTGTTAAGCTTGAGAACAAGTTCCCTACTTACCTAAAGATGTGCTCAGGAAGATCTATAGCTGTCGACTTGAAAGGATGAAGATATTCAAGCGTTTGGGCCTTTTTTTGAGGACGTATGTTGGATAGTTGAAGCTAAGGTATGTTTAGCTAGTAAGACTAATAAATCATTTGTTAAACCATTGCCAGGAATGGGAAGAAGTTCTTACTCTAAAAAAAGAAGAGCTAAAAGAATGAATATCTACCATAAATGTGCATTGTGGACATGTGATCAGCTCTATAGGAGCAAAGGTATGGTTTCTATAAATCGAGAAGATAAAATTAAATTTATAAAGGATGGATTAAGTAAGGAGTCACTGGATGATATCATTCAAACTCTTAAGACGCATCCAAATGGTGATGTTCATCGTATTTTTCTTGATTAAGTGGACGTATTCAACCAAGAAAATGGCGCTATTATCTTGGGACTCTAACGTCAAAAGACCCTATTTGCCAGTTTATAAGAAAATTAGATGGGAAGCAAATCCTCGATTCATAGAAAACGTTCAAGCTGTTACTTGATGTAAAACCAGAGGAAGATGTGAACCAAAATCACAACTACTGTATATAATCATGCTTTTGTCTAATCTGTATTATCTTTTCATCAGCTTTTGACTTTCTTTAGTCATTTTGTTTAATTTCTTCATACAATGGCCCACCGGTCATCTGTGTCGTTATTTTTTCAAACTTCTTTGAAAAATGAATGATTTACATGATCTGGTTGTCGTTGTTTTAGTATTATATATATGCACTCTTCCATTTGTAAATATGCATACTTCTACTTGTAAATATGCAGTCTTTCACTTGTAAGCACAGATAGTCCAAGAAAAAAGAAGAGAAAGAGGGTATCACACTAAAATGTAGGTTTAAATCTATCTGTATTTTTTGTGAAACTAATGAAGGAAAGAATAAAGATTTTCTAACTGCAGCATAAGAACTAGAAAATCATTAGCTGCTCGAAAGATCAACTTTGTATATAGAAGAGGCATCCAGGGCCTAAGGGGAAGTGTGGCCATTACTGTAACCATTAATAGAAGTAAGGGTTTGAGTATAAAAGTGAAGGAGTTAGATGGTCATATCTTTTCCTTAGGACAAGAGTTACAGGTTTTAAACTTGCCGGAACATATGGGACGTATGTTCTACAGGGCTGAAGATTTTATCACTCTACCCGGTGGTTTAGAAACATTGGATGGGATTTCCAGCATTGCATATTGGGCTAAGTTAAACTTTCACAAAAAGCCATTAGGATTGTTAAATGTTAATGGTTTTTATGATGATCTATTGTTTTTTTTATCATGATGTGGAAACAGGATTCATATCCTAAGCGACTCACCATTCCATAATTTCTGACCTAACTGCTGATCAGCTACTCGATTAATTGCAAACCTATGAACCTAAACCAGATCTACTAGTCAAGCAAATAGGTAGGCAATCTTCAGATAGCAAACAGAAGCAGGATCCAGATACCACTCTTCGATTGTAACTTTCCTTAATCTCTTGGTTTTACTCTTAGCAGTTGGATTTTACTTTATTGTGTGTTTATGTTTAAAAAAAACCTTTCTCTAAGCTCTAGAAGACATTGGGGACAACGTTTGATTTAGGTTGGGGGAAGAGGAAATTTTTTTTATATATTTAGTTAGTTAGTAAAACCATTAGATACATGGGGTGTGGAAAAAATGGTAGAGTAAGGAGTCATTCTTAACTCATGAGATGCATTTTATTAGTTGCATGTTTTTTGTTCCTTCTTAAAAAAGAGTAAAAGTAAAAAAAAAAAAATCATCCTGTTCAAGTGCTTTGTAATGATTTTAAGAAGTATATAAGTTTTAAGTATGGATCAATTGAATTTAGAGATTTCATAGTATAAATGAACAACTGATTGTTGGAATTGGTGATGAATTTTGAGATTGAATGAGCTGAGTTTGAAAGCCCTTAATCGTGAGCTTTTGAGCCTATAATGATTATTTCTCTTATGTGTGATATTCACCTATTAAGTTGTCACTCTAAAACTTGCTTTAAATCTGGTTGAAATTACATTTCACATGCACATTCAAAAATGATACAGGCATTCATTTTCTTTAGTTAGAGCCAAATAACCAACCTTGCAATTATACCGTTGATAAGTCCTTTGAGCCTAATTGATTGTTTTTTTGTTCTCAACCCATTAACGTGTACTTTAATGATATATCAAGTGCTTTTACCTAATTCGAAAGATTAGCAGAGCATTCGAAATTTTTGTGAAATGAGATTTTAACAAGTGTGAGGGTGTATATATTATCAACTTTAGAGTTGCAAAAAAAAAAAGTATTGTGGGTTGTTGTGATAAGATAAATTTATTCATCAATAGCCCATTTTTCAATATCTTTATTTCTTAAATGTAGCCCTTCATATCATGTTTTACATTTCTTTTACTTTAACCCAATTACAACCCTTAATAAGTCCTTTTGATTTGAATTATACATGTGAATTAAGTAGTGGAGATTGAAATTTTTAGCAAGCCTATGGTAGTGTAATTTTTTCGGTTGAATTTGAGCGAAATACTTACTCTTAAACACTTGAGAGAATGAGCTACACTTACGAACTCGGTTTATTCATTTTCAAATAAAGTTACCAGTTTATATTTTCGTTGATTCATGAATACTATGATATTTTTATTTTTCAATTGTGTTATTGCTTATGACTTGGCACTTTTGATTTTGTTGGAAATACTTATAGGTTAGTCCTTGTCCGAGGACATCCAACAGCTAAGTGTGGGGGAATTTGATAAGTAAAATATTTGCATATTTATTTTTTCTTATATGATGATTTTGTAGGTGATATTTGAGCTCAATTTAATGAATTTGGGTGTAATTAATAAATAAATAATGATTTTGGCATAAAATAAAATTTCTTGAAAAATATTAAATTAGACCCTCTTTCAATTTTCAAGTAATATCTGGAGCTCTAAAGGTCGGATTGGAACAATCTTTATATGAATAAAAAGCTAAAAAAGAGCTCTACAACTTTTATGTTGAGGCTAAAACACAATTCTATCTCCAAGGATTTTGAATTTTTCTTGGAAATTGAGACTGGAAATCATCTACCATTCTACCAACCATTCCATCTACCACTTTGTAACATCCCAAATTTTATATTCCCCAAAAATATATTATACTTAATTGAGAAATTCAATAAAATGGTGAATATTTATGAAATTTGGATCTTATGAATTTTGAAATATTCATATTCATAAGGAAATGGGCAAATTGATTCAAGAATTGAATTAGATTACAAAGGTGATAGCAAAATCATAATTTTGCCAATTTAGCCCAAGATTAAATATTTTCCAATTAATTGGATTTAATTTCAATTAATCAAAGAAAATAAAGGAAAATGTATAAATTGAATATTCTTAGTGGAATAAATTAAGAATTGTGGAATAAGGAAATAGGATGGGAAAATAATTACTTGGCTCATAAACATGCCAAGTGGCATCATCTAATGCCAAACAATTAAATAAGAATTACTAAGATATGAGCACATGTGGAAATTGGATTAAAATATGATTTCTTGGCACATGTAGTTTGATTAATGGAATGAAAGACCAAATGTTGTGCATGAAAGGCCCTTAGGACATTTTTGGGCTAACCAAATGGAGGAGAATTGGTTCAATTGCAATTGGAGGCTTATGACACAAGTCGGAAGAGGATAAACTCAAGTACAAGGCTTATGTCATAATTTATTTTCCTATCATTCATTAATTAAGAGGAAAATGGAAGATATTTATGAAGCAAGGCTTCATCTTTCTCTTGCCTTCATTTTCATCACTTACAATAAGAAAGAAGAGAGAGAAAAGCTTAAGGAAAGCTTCATGCTCTAGAGAGAAGAATGAGCAAAATCCAAAGGTAAGTCTTATAGATCTTGTGATTAAGCTTCCCTTTTTGTCAAATAGCTCCTCTAACCTTTTGATCTTCATGGAAAACATGGTGTAGCAAGCAAAATCTTAAGGTTTAGGGGAGAAAGGGAGGATGGTTTTTAGAGAGAGAAAGTGAAGCAAACCAAGGCAATCTCAAGAACATCAACTCTTGTGGTTTAAGGTTATTTCTATGTTTATTCTTGGTTGGTTTGGTGTTGGTTGGTTGAATTTGTAAATTTGGAAAGTCCTAATCCTAAGGGGTTATGCTGCCCAAATTTCTTTGAATCATGGTTAAGATGTGCTTAAGTAAGTTAATAAGGGAATAGAAGTGGAAAAGTACAAGTTTTGGAAGCTAGAACACAAAACTATATTTTTTCCATTTTTCTTGAATATTTTGGCCAGCACTATTTCAGGGGGGTTGGAGCTGGATTTTCATGAAATAAATGGTTCCATTGGATTCAATGGGCAAAAAATAGGTGGGGTTATAGTTGGGCACTTTTTCCATAGAGGCCGAAAAAGTATAATTATGAAAACGCCATTGAAATCCCTAAATAGGGGCTGTCAAGGGTATTTTCATAATTTGATAGTAAATTTGGTGATTTCGAGCCCGGAAATGAATTCCTTGGGCGAAAATAAGTCAAAATAGCTTTGGTCAAAATTTTGGAAAAATGTGTCATCGGGAAGGATTCCCGGGGGCATTTTAGTAAATTTTCATCATAGACTAATATAACCACAATAAACACTATGAAAGAGTCTAAAATGATACTTGGATAGGTTATGACCTATTTCTGGTACATTTAATATTTTAGGACCGAGTCGGACGCCGGAACAACACGCTTTACAAGACACCATTAAAAAGAGGATTATAAAGCATTGAGGTAGGGACATTATCCTTTATACACTATGCCATAAGTTATTTGATTGTGTGGATGCTATTGTTTTGTAAATACACTTTATTAATCAACATGATTTCCCTAGAGAGAGGTTGTTAGTGCCAGAGGTGCACTTATACTGGGAGTTGGCAGAAGTCCAACCGGTGTAGATTGTGGGGCTGCGCCCTACTCATGTATACATGACGATAATGTGTTTATATTGTTGATTAATTTATGCATACCTTGGCACATGTCATATTTACTTTTCACATTCGCTATTAACGATATTATGTCTCTAGAGGGATTCTTCGGAATCTCACCCTATTTTTAAAATAAATACCTCAGCGGGTATAAGGGCATAGACGTGGACACCAGAAAGTGAGCGGCACTTGTCTCGAGGTGGGGTCCACAATATAGTTATAAAATAGTCTATTTTGTGATATTCTGGTGAAATTTGTAAATATTAAATGTCCATTATATTTTCTATTTTCTGTTGACGAACGACGTTGGGATTGTAAACAAATATTTTTATCAGTATAATTGTATTTTTCTGTATGCTCATTGAATTCCGTCTTTATTACTCTTTGATTATCGAAATGGAAATGGGTGTTGACACACTTCATCTTCCTTTTCATCTACCATTTCATCTTCCTTTTCACTTGCTACTTCATCTACCATACTCCTTTCTTTCCTATATATAGCTATCCTCTCCCTCACATTTGATACACACCATTTCATATCCATTTCTCTCCTCTCCTCTCCACATACACCATTTTAGAGTTAATTTTATGTATTGTATTTGCTTCTTGCATGCCTCTTATATGGAAGGTTTAGGTAGTTCTCCTTTATGGATGGTATAGGTTGCCACCTACATGAAAGGTTTTACCTCCTAAAGGGAGGGCTAGATTTTCTCCATTTTCATGCATCTAGTTGTTGTATATTTATATTTTAGAATTTGATATTCAAGTTTTATGCAATGTTTATCAAGTTTTCAATTTATTTTGATTTTGTTTTTAATTTCATCATGAGCTAAATTTCCATTTTTCTAGGGTGATGATGTTACTTACTAATGACATATTGAATCTTAACTTATTAAATCTAGTTTGAATTTCTCCTTCATGATTGAGTTTTAATTATTGTTCTTAATGCTTTTGATTTATTAGCCACATTTTGAATGATTTCAATATGTATGTTGAGACCGGAAGAAGATGTATTTGTATAAATCCTATAATTAAAACCATTACTTGCATATGAAATAAGAATATATTCATATAAGTTGTGTAGTCTTACTGATAAATGTAATATCCCGAATTTTGAGATTCGAGGCTAGAGAATAAGCCTGGGATTAGTGGATTGCTAAGCCCCGGTTTAGCAAGATCCCAAATTGTGATCAAAGGTTAATGACTCTAAAAGTGGATATCATTAGTGATAAATGAACCCTTTTGGAGATCATGGTGTGATTTGGCACCCGATGTGATTCGTATGTGTTCTGAGCAGCGCCGAAACCCTGTATTTGAGTTCAATTATGGATTAACATCTAAATTGAATGAAAATAAGGGGAAGGGCGTATATATGGTGTGAATGAATGAGAAAATGATTTGATGGTGATTCCAAGTGGATTGCCATAATCAGGGGCAAAACGGTAAAGTTACCGACCGATTGGTCAGTTACCGAAGAGGAAACTCATTGGTAACTTCAAGATCAATGGTTAGGATTGATTTGTGTGATAGATCAAAGGGGTGGAATCCCATGTGCTTGTGTGCATGTGAGCTCATAGGAGATGTGGTGAGATGTTGACAAGTGGCAAGATGTGAGCCCTTGGATCTTGGTCAACATTTCAAACTCTTCCCTCTCTCTTTCATAGTCGGCTAACACATGAGAAAAAGGGGAAAAAACTTATCTCACTTCATCATCTTCATCTTCATATCTCTCTCCCTCTTGTTCTCCATTTTCGCCCAAAGTGAAGGAGGAAAGAGAAAGAATCAAGGTGAGATTTAGCTTGTTTCTTGTCCTCTAATGCTCTAATCACCTTCTATAAAGTTGTTCATAGTGATGAGAGCTTCATCTCTATGGTTTTAGATTCTTGATTGAAGGTGTTTGATGGCTTGAGGAAATTTGGAAAGATGAAGAATCAAAGAAGTGGTTTGGGAAAGAGGAAGAGGTGAGTATTTGAAGCCTTTTGATCTAAGTTTTGTGATTTATGGTTGAGTATTGTGAATTTCGAATTTTGCCCTGAATTTGTGTGATTTTTGAAATGCATGAATTGCCTTGTGTTTGAGTGGCAATTGGTGTCTTGATGTGTTATAGAGCCATTGGAATTGGTTTGAGAATTTGGAATGAAAAGAATGACAATGTATGATTATGTTGTGGTTTGAATTGTGATTTGTGTGACATGTTGTGGTAACATGTCAATATGATTTGAATTTGGTTGACTTGGTGTTTCCAATGGATTCCTTGTGCAAATTTGTATGGGAATGGTGTTTGATATGAAAATTGGACCATTGGAAGCCAATTGTACAAATTTGGAATTCTGTCCAGTGGAAAGTCTGTTTGGGCAGTTCTGTTTGTGTTGCCGTTTTGAATGGGCAAATGATGTTAGAAAATTCTGAAACTTTCCAGTCTTGAATTTCACATCTTAAGCTTCAAAATGGACATATAATATGTGTCATTTCGTTTTGTGAACTGGGAGTTTGAACTGTCCAAAGTTTGGGGACGAAACTGGACCCTGTTTTGGTACAATGTTGGATTTTGTGTAAATCTGGATTTGTGTGGTGATTTCTGGTAATGAGCCATATTTTTCCTATGAAGAGGACTTAAAAATATTTAATTTGGCTTTGGGATCACCTCATTTCGATTTTTTTGGAATTAGTTATGAATTTTTGAAGTTGCCTTGGCTGCAGCGCAAAAGTTTCTGTGAGCGTTTTGGCCGCAGCCAGAAATTCTTGGCTGCAGCCAGAAACCTTCTGTGCGTGTTTTGGTTGCAGCCAGAGGGTCTTGGCTGCAGCCAACCCCCATTTTTCAGGATTTTGTGATTTTGAAAGGTGATTTCCTACCTAGTACGTCCCAATCCTTTAAGCTTTCGTTGAGCTTATTTTAGCCACCTAAAGGGTGTGAATGGTAACCAACTTTAAGTGATATGAAAGTAAGAGTTTGGAATAGAGAATAACCCTATGTCCTTGCTTTGGTTATAGGGTTGATGTTCGCCCTGGTTATGGTTCGATGTTCGTTTTGTTCGTGAGCAGCTGTGCTGGAGCTTACATGGAAAGAGTGTAGGGAACATATCTCTTCTGCTTGTATTTGATATATGTGTTAGTGTGTTGGTGCATGTCTTAGTTTTGCATAATTATGTGTAATTTGAAGCTATGTTTCAATTTATGCTATGGCCATAGGTATATTGTTCGAAGCATTGAGCTTGCAAATTGACATTGTGTTATCATGAGTTGTGTGATGCAAGCATGTCATGCATTAAACATCTATCATACATGCATATTGATATTGTTTACCTACTGAGATTCTCTCGAATCTCACCCTCCCCTACCAACATTTTAGACAGGGTAGGTGGATTGAGGATGGAGGCAAGCAACCAGGGGCGACGAGGCTTCCTTCAGGATATTTGAGTTGGTAGTTGGTTATCACAGTTGGGATGTATATTTGGATATTGTATTTGCATATTGGATGAGTATTGAGTATGTATGTATGGAGTTGAGATTTGTGTAATCCCCGAATGAGGGCTTGTAGGGGCGAATATGCCCTATAAGGCTTTAAGTTAATGTATGGAACCCGGGATTGCCGGGATTATTGTTGTGTACTCTGATTTGTTATGAATGTGATATTCCGCGTAGTAATTGTATTCGAAAATTGAATATGAGACCAGGCTAAGTAGATTTCGAAAGTGATTTGTGAAAACCCTATCGTGAAGATGGGAATTTTAAATAAGTTTTGTTTCTTATGGTCTCTATTTCATTTTAATTGCGTATTTCGGATATAATTACGGCAGGGGGGTTACAATTTCCATATATCTTAATGCATAATTAATTACTTAAATTCATATAGGAATATATTGGATGAGAAATTAATTATAGAATTGCTTAACCTTAGAAGAGGCTAGTAATTAAATTAGGGAAACTCGATTATCAATCATTTGGAATAATTTGGGCTAGAATAGATAGGTGATTCAATCCGGAATTTGCTAAGTGAAATCTAACTCCTAGGGCTTTTTCTCATATTTGCTTTCATATTATTTGTACTCATATTTAATCATTTTATTTTGTTCTCTCAATCACCGATCGATCAACTAAATAGAATTAAAATTACCCATTTTGGTACTTAGTGATCAATCTTTGTGGTAACGATATTTTACTCACTTCTTTATTACTTGATTATGACAGTATACACTTACACTATTTAATGGATCATTTACACTCATAAAAGTTAGTACAATTATTTTTTACTCCAAGTTTAGTTATGACTTTTTTCCTTTATGAAACGCAGATAATAGAAGTTATGAATGATTTATTTGAATTGAATGCAAGATAGTCTCATCTCAATCCAAATAATCTTCACAAGTTTTTCTATTTTTTATACACTTCACAATTTTTTTTTTCTGTTTTTAGACATGATGAATAGGAGGTTCTTTTTTAAATGCACTTCCTATGGCGCATACTAAGGAAGTGCCATAGGAAGTGTGACTTTGGAACTTAGTAAGTACGTATTTAATAACATATTGTATAGCATTTGCATACAAGGTGTGTAATTTTTTTTTTAAAAAATAACTCTTTGTATGGCGCTTCCCCAAGAAAACGTCATAGAAGGTATTAAGCAGCTATGATGCTTTCCTGGTTAAGCACCATAGCTGCCACATGTATTGTTTTTTAAATAGAAGTCTCCTTTGGTGCTTATTTGAAAAAGTGTCATAAGATTGACGCCGCTAAGTCTATATTTTGTGGTAGTGAATAGAATAAAGTGGTGAATTGTGATATACATGAATTTTTATAAAAATGTCATTGTAAAATGGTAATTTTCCAACAAAACAAGAAGTCATAAATATTTTCCTTTTTCCTTGGCATTTTCAGTTAAAAAGGGGAGAACAATGGAGAAATAATTTGCTTGGTCTAAATTGAACCAAGAGGGAGTAATTTATGGCCAAGTAAAATGTAAGGTTGAAAAGTCAAAAGTGAAAATGGCAATTAATTAGTTTCTTGAAGAAAGAGGATCATGATAATTCAAGAAACAATTTCATTTCCCTTTTCTCATGATAATTTCGGCCAACGAGGGAAATATTTGAGAAAAAAGATATACTTGGAAGAAGATTGATACCATGTGGAATTAATTTGGGCCAAGTAATTAAATAAGAGTTCATAAAGATAAAAGCACATGGAAAATTACTAATAAAATATAGTAAATTAAGAGAAATGAAGTAGATATTTCAAGAGCTCTTATTTTTCCATTCAAGACTTCAAGTTGGCATGAAATTGGAGGATGGAAAGAGGAATAATATGGGCCAAGCAAAAAGGAAAAGGTGCTGGAAAATTAATGGCCATATGATAATTGTATTAAAATAACATATTGCAAGGAGATATTATAAGACTTCATAACTCCTTCTTGAGCTCTCATTTATGGCTAGACATATGAAGATAGAGAGAGAAAGAGTTTCAAGAAAAGCAAGAGCTAACAAGGAGAGAGCTAGGGTTCAAGAACAAAATCTAGGGTAAGTTTATGAGTTTCTTGTGTTTTAGGCTTGCAAATTCATGGCAAACTCTCCCTAACCTCTATGCCATCTTAAAATTCATGTTAGCAAGCTCAAAATCAAGAGGAGAGAGAAAGTGATGAAATCAAGAGGTAATCTTATAAACTTGATCCTCTTGTGCTATATGATGGTGGTGGTGTTGTTGGTTTTGACTTGGTTTTTGATTGTTTTGTAAGTTTGGGCTGATGAAAACCCAAGGGGAAATGCTGTCAAAATTTTCTCTAATCATGTTCATTTAGTGTTTAAGTAATTATTCATGTGATTAGAAGTGGAAAGGAAGAGGTTAAACAAGAGAAATCAAGAAAACACATGTTCCCTCCAAAGAACCCTAGTTTCGGCCAAGTGCAAAATAGTGGGGAGGAGATGGGATTTTGAAATTTTGATAATTCCATTGGGTTTAAAAGGGAAAATTGTGTAGGTATACATGAGTTCATAATTTTTGGATGTTGGTAAGCAAATTTGGAAATTATGAAGTTGTAAGTGCATGCTATTGATTGTCTCACTATAGGAAGTGGTATTGTGCAATACAATCTATTTGTCAAACCTAGTCCAAAAATTATGAAACTTGGTAGGATTAAAAGTCGACATTTGGAGCTTTAATTTGATAGGTAGTTTGTGATTTTTAGATAAGTACATTAAAAGATATGAATTTTCAAAGTTGTGCCATGTTTCTAGAAGAAAAACTAGAATAGTGCAGGTTTGGCGAAATTCTGGGAACAATACTGTTAAACTTACTAGACTTAGGTATTTTTCTATAATAATATACTAAAAGAGCTTCACTTAGGCTTTAGAATAAGTCAATTTGGAATTTTTTTATAATTAATTATGATTTTCCAAAGTCGATTGAAAATCTACCAATTTTCTGAAAAACTGTGAAACTGCACTGTATAGAGTTGTAATATGCAGAAATTGTTGAAACTATTAAACTACATTAGATAACTAGCAGAATTTGATTTAAAGGCAAACTAGTATGCATAATAACCAGTTACTTGTTAACTTAATTTATAAGAATTGGTAATAGCTTGAGCCAGATTAGGAGTATAGGACAGACAGTGGAATTGAGAAAGGATTTAGGTAGTAACTTTTTCTTTCATATGCACTACGTGATTATTGTATGTTTGTGTATGTCATCTTTTGTAACATGAGCATAGTGTATGGGACACGCATGTTAGGCTGGTTGTGGTCTGGGACCCAACAGAGGCGCAGAGTATTGAGTATAGTGTCTGGGACACGTATATTAGCCTGGTTGTGGTATAGGACTTAGCATAGGCACTGAGTAAGCTAGGGTTGCAAACAGTCATTTGGCCTTGGAAAGTGTGCACACAACAGTCTATCATTTCACATTTTATACAACATGATGCATAGCATATTTATTTGTCACATATTATATGGCTGGTTATTTGTTGTTATTGAGATTCTCTTGAATCTCACCTTGTTTTTCTTAAATTGAAAAACCTTAAAGCTAAAGCTAGTAGCTCGAAGGACAAGGTAGTGGCTACCGGTGAATAAAGTCCCAGTGCATATCAAAGCTGTTATTGGTTATTTAGAATTGTACTTTTATTTCCTTTGAATAATTGAACATTTGTATACATTTTTCGAACCCTATGAGGAATTTCCTATATTGTAAACAAGTACTTAATGTCAATATGTTTCTGCTATTTATGTATGCCTTACGGAACTATGCGCTTATTACTCTACGAATATCGAAATGTTAAGGGGTTTGACAGTAGAGACTGCTCTCATCTTATGCAATACTTCCTTTATAATTCACGTGTATAGCCTTTCTTTGTGTTTTTTAATTTAAATAACAACTCACAATTTTTATACTATATTTATTAAATCATATTTCTTCATCAGAATGCCACATAAGCTAATTTAATGGAATTAGTGCTATGCAGGATAAATTAACACCATTAGATGCAGCTTCATATCCTTTTCAAACTTCAGCTATTAATGGTTATAAACGAAGTAAACTTGGGGGACTAAAACCATCGGTTTCAAACTTAAGAGATCAAAACCAAAATTAGGTGAAACTTTAAAAACCAAAAGTGATATTAACCCTATCATAAAAATATTACACTCATCATGATTTTTCTATATACCAAGCAACCATGGTTCGTGGCACAAAGAAGTTAAACATTAGGTAAAAATATACATTTAGTCTTTTAACATTCACACAAATTTCATTTTAGTCTTTTAATTTTATAAAGTGACTTTTTAATCATTTAATCTTAGCAATATAATATTAAAATTTTAAATACTTTTAAAATATATATTTTAAATACTGATATATTAATTTTAGTTTTCAAAATAACAATAATAGTTAAAAAAAAACATCATCCTTTAAGACTAATAACATTAGAGTTAAAGATTGCTTTATAAAATCAAAGGCCAAACTAAAACTTAATATAAAGTTAAATGATCAATTACATACTTATAACTTAAAAACTAAAAGCAAAAGGATCATTAATCTTTTCTACCTCATTTACTTTACTGACATAAATCTTGGATAAACTACTACTCATATTTTTTTATATACTATCCTCCGCTAACCAACATTAAAGGTCCTCCATGACCGATGAAAAAAGTCTGGCCTATAATGGTGATTACATTACCGATCTGTTTGGGCCCATTCTTATTGTGCGGCTTAATTGATAAAACCAGTAGGCCCAAAAGATTGAACTGAATATTCACAAATATTATTACTAACTCTAAACAATACAAGAGAAGGCTGTATTTATAATATCTAGCCACAGCCTTAACAACATTCGGAAAAATGATAATCAACACTAAATGCCACATATTACCTAACTGACTAAGTGGCCCCAAACCATATTACAATATTAACTAATTACAACACTCCCCCTCAAGTTAGGAACTCTATAATTACAAGTCCCTAACTTGCTCATAATATACTCATGTTGTGGACCACCTAAACCTTTTGTCAAAATGTCTACAAGCTGTTCTGAAGATTTTAAGTTCTCAAAACAAATCATGCCTTGCAGCAGCTTTTCCCGAACAAAATGACAATCCACCTCAATATGCTTCATGCGCTCATGGAAAACCGGGTTTGAAGCAATGTGTAATGCAGCCTTATTGTCACAGTAGACCTTTACTGGTTCAATATGATGAATATGCAATTCTTTAAGCAAACCAACTAACCAAGTAATTTCAGAAACAGCCATGCGGAGAGCTCTATATTCAGCTTCAACAGAGGAGATTGAAACTGTGTTCTGCTTTTTTGATTTCCAGCAAATCAAAGACCCACCTACTTTAATTAGGAAGCCAGTAACCGAACGTCTTGTATCCTTACAACCTGCATGGTCTGAATCACAGAAGCATTCCAGGGTCATTGCACTTGCAGTGGAGAGAAAAAGCCCACGACCCGGAGTGCATTTGAGATATCGGACTAGTCTCAAGGCTGCCTTCATGTGTGATTCTTTGGGTGTTTGCATAAATTGACTTAATACCTGCGCAGTAAACGAAATATCAGGCCTAGTAAGAGTTAGATATAATAACTTACCAATGAGTCTTCTATAACCCGCTACATCTTGGATGAAGTGGTCATCCTTAGTCTCCTCCATTGTGAGCTTGAGATTCTGCTCAAAAGGAGTTAAAACAACATCTATCTCATCTAAACTTGTTTGATCAACAAGCTCAGTGGCATATTTCTTTTGATTAAGGAGTATGCCATGGTTAGTTCTCATTACCTCCAATCCAAGAAAATATTTTAAAGGTCCAAGGTCCTTGATTTTAAAATTATTGTGCAAATATTTCTTTACATTATTAACAGCTTCAAGACTACTTCCTACTATCATCAAATCATCAACATAAGCAAGTATAAAAACTATGTCCTGTTTTGTCTTCTTTTGAAAAAATGCATAATCATACTTACTTTGTTGGAAACCATCATTTATTAAGGAATGAGTCAGCTTCTCATTCCACGGTCTAGAAGCTTGTTTAAGGCCGTGTAATGATTTTTCCAACTTGCATTCATACTTACTTTGTTGGAAACCACCATTTATTAAGGAATGAGTCAGCTTCTCATTCCACAGTCTAGAAGCTTGTTTAAGGCCGTGTAATGATTTTTCCAACTTGCATACCTTGTTTCTATTCTCCCCCTTTCGGTCAAAGCCTTGAGGTATCATCATGTATACCTCCTCATGTAAGTCTCCTTGCAAAAAAGCATTGCCTACATCCATTTGGCAAATCATCCAATTATTAACAACATCTAATGTGAGAATGATTCGAATAGTGACTATTTTAACTATCGGAGAGAAAGTCTCATAAAAATCTATTCCCTCTCTTTGAGAGTACCCCTTTGCTACAAATACAATTAAGTCATCTGTTAAGTTTGATACCACCGAATTGAACCTCAACAACATACTTCATCAAAATGTTAGCACAACGTTAAGTAACGGTCAAGTGGATCTGGTTCCCATAATTCATTATCTAACAGGTCTATATCAAATTAGGATGGTTCAGATTTCATAATTTTCAATTGATACTTTTTAATAAAAATTATTTTTTGAAAAATAATAGTTAAGACATTGCCTTTTTTTTAAGATTTTAAACCCATTAAAATAACTTTTTTAGAACAATAGAAGATAAAAAAAAGTAAATATGAAACCTCTAGATTAGGCTTGAACGGTCTAGATTTAATAAGATTTGGGCGCTCATCAAAGTAACTTGCATTCAAACGGGTTCACCCTTGTCAAGTAGAAGCATAGTTTTGCCTCACTTCTCTATGGATGAAAACATTTTGAAGGAGTTCACATACTCAGTTGAAAAGGTTAGTTACGAATAAATCGCTCCCCAATGATCCCATTGTAAGTTTATTATTCATTTAAATCAAGTTCAACACGTTGTAACTTGATTGTTTATCGTTATTGACACATATCGGTTTAAATTCCCTGGAGTCAACAATAGAGTCGTTATTTGATTTTAAAAAGATCATTATTTTCTGAGCAAAAAATTTAAAAATCTGTTTACTTTCCTATTTTTTTCCCATATAACTTTCCTATTCTGTTTGTTAAAAGTTTAATACAGCCCTTTTTTTCCCCAGCCATTCACACTCTCTCCAGCTCCTTCCCTCCATATATAAATAAACTTTTTACATATTTATTACTTTTATTACATTTTAATTAATCTTTTAGTTATTTATTTGCACCTTGTAATATATGTTATAGGTTCAGTATAAATAGACTCAGCGTATATATAGATTCAATATATATCTTGTTATGTATTGATATAGCCATCCACACTCTCTCTGGCTACATTCCGCCCAAAATAAATAAATATACAATATATTTATTTCTTTTGTTCTATCTCAATCAATTTTAAAATCAGTTTAAAGTTTTCCTCGTCGCTTAAAAACCTTCACCGAGTACGTCTCTTTGAATCAATGGCGATCTTCTATCTTCCTTTTCTCCATCTTCCATCGGAATCCACAGATTCTTCATTGGCCAAGTCGTCGAAGTCATAAACCTGCCTCCAGGTTCTTATTATGAAGCCACCGTGATTTCTCACGTCCCCGATGGCTCCTATATTGTCGAATACAACACACTGTTGAACGACGAAGATTTCAGCTTTCTCAGAGAAACTGTTGGCCCTAACGATCTCCGCCCTCTGCTGCCGCCACAATCCATGGACGATGTTTCGACCACTGTGGTGGGTTTTCTCTGAACCAAATGGTGGACGTTCCAGACGAGGAAGGATGGTGGATCACTGTAATATGAAAGCAATAAGAGAAAAATGAATTTCTGATTGTATTGAATAATCACGAGAAAGTATGTACACTGTCTTTATATACACTTTATGTTACAGATAAAATAATGAAGTAAAAGGCCTAACTAAGTTTGTTAGATTTTCTAACTAGAGATAGTTATACTAACCAGCACTATAAAAAAAACTGACTTTCAGCTACCACTTTCAGCGCCGACATTTTTTTTCATTGCTGAAAATGGCACTTTCAACGGCGACATTTTTGTCACCACTGAAAGTGGCACTTTCAATAGTGATTATTAAAAGTTGCTGTTGAAACTCATATTTTCAACGGCGACAATTAAAGTCGCCGCTGAAAGTCAATTTTAGCTTTTTTTTATGGATTGTTTTTATCATCGACAAATGTTCTTTATATATATTTATATATATTTTTTGTTTAAATTTGATATTTAACATTTGAGGACACTTATGCTATTTATTATAAATAAAAATAAGATAATTGTGCATTTGCATGTGTGTGACACTTTCAAATGATAGATTAATTACTATATCTTTATAGATTAATAACATATAATGACACTTTTATCTAAAATAAGTTATTTCATAAATGTATCAATTAATACATATGACCTATATTTGGTTTCCTTTTTTAATTACTTCATTTATATATAAACACACTTAAGAAGTTAAGTAAATATAAAAAATTAATACATTTTAATTAATAATAGGATATTAATTAAATTTTTATTTTGATTTATTCAAAAATAATTTTAAAGTATTATATTAGTACACACACATGTTAATACACACACATATGTGTGTGTGTGTGTGTGTAATTGTTACATATATTAATACATTATAAATAATATATAGATATAATATTTAACAATATAAGTAATATTTCATAATATATATTTATTTACGTTAGTGTTGTTTAATACATATATATATATATATATATTATACATATATATTATTTTACAATGATAATCAACAGGTTCTTTCTAACTCAGTGGTAAAGGCATGGCCACACAAAGAGATGGATTTGGGTTCAAATCTTGGAGGGACCATAAATGAGTTGAGTTTCACACAAATGTGGTGCAACGAGGTGGCGACATGTGGCACAGGGTGAGATGGTGAGGGGCAAGTCGACATGTGGGGCTTAGTGATGATGTGGAAGGCCGGTGACGGGTGGTTGTTGACCATCAGAATAATTTTTTAAAAAAAAATTGACACTTTCAGTGACGACGAAAGTCACGCTGAAAGTATTGAGTTGCAACTGAAAGTCACATTTAGCAGTAACAAAAAGAAAAGTCACCGCTGAAAGTATAGTTTCAGCGGCGACACAAAAGTAACTACTAAAAGTAACCTTCAACGGCGACACAAAAGTTGCCATTGAAAGTCACCTTCAGCGGTGACAAAAATTGTCGCTGCTAAAACTTTCAGCTACGGTCGCAACATCGGTGACTTTTAGACTTTCAGTGGAAACTTTTATCGCCGCCGAAAGTCATTTTTTTGTAGTGCAGATATATATCCTATCAATAATTTCTAACTAGAGTTAGGTATATTAACCAAATATATGCTCAAATACACTGAGATCATTGGAAGAAAAGAGTTTAACTCAGATAGCTATTTGGTTTACTATTACTGAAATCCTATTGGCCGTGACGTTGTGTTCCATTCTAGTTAGCTTAGGGTTCATCAAGAGTAGATTGGTGGCCACTGGGTTTTGCTGTAGAGAGATTTTGAGTTCTTGATTATTCAATTCATTATATGGCTCTTTTTTTTATTAGATTTTTTGAGTGATCTTTTCCCACTATTTTGGAGGCAGCTCTAGTTAGTTTAAATCCATTTTTTGTGTTTCAAGATAGTAAGTGATCTTTCTATAGTGGCTTTGTTATGGACTTTACTGATACAAATGGGCCAGAGGATGTTGTGGATATGAATCCAATTGCTAAACAACAGAAAGGCCAAGGCCTAATACGAAGAAGCATTAGAATTAGAAGAAAGACCTGTAAACTTTGAGATCTACAGGAAGCATAAATATGCACTAAGAAAGGAAGAGGGATGTGCATTATTTTGTGAAATCTCTCTCTCTCTCTCTCTCGTGTATTCTCACTCACTCTTTCTACACTTTCTTCTATGCATTTTCTTACTGTCATATTTCTGTATTCTCTGAAATTTTGTTACATCTTTGTCAGATTTGGATTTGGATTATAGTAACTGAATATCCAATAATATACAGAGATACATTTGGCTTGTTCACATTTATTTCCCAGTTGTTAAAATTGAGCCATTACATTTGGTACTTTCATTCCTTTCTTATTGTAGTAATGGAGGAAAACATGAGAATGAAGGAAATGCAAGCCAATATTAAGAAAACCCAAGACTTTGTGGAAAGGACCGTTTTTGTCAACTCAATTAGCTGAACTCTGATCTTCAACCGCAGGTCCAATCTGTTGATGCTCTTCACCACCCTATGGACCAATCCTCCACTGGTTCATCTGGTCAACATTCATCCTCTGTTCCGATGGCACATCCATTATGCTCAGTAAAGCTTGATTTTCCTCGATTTGATGGTTCTAATACTCTAAATTGCCTTTTTAAAGCTGAACAATACTTTCAGTACTATGATATTAGCAATACTCAAAAGATCATTCTTGCTTCTGTACACTTTGACGCTGATGTACTTTCTTAGTTTCAGATGCTAGATAAAGCTAGTCGTATTCCATCTTGGTTAGCTCTATCTAAGGCCATTGAAGTCCAATACAGTTCTTCGTTGTTTGACTATGCCCGGGCTCAATTGTTTAAACTTACTCAATCTGCTCTTGGGGGTTCTTTGGAATATTATAATGCTAAATTCTTGTCACTCGCCAATCGTACTGAATAACTCTCCAAGACAGCTTTACTCAATTGTTATTTAGGTGGCCTGACTACTAATCTTAAGCGCGATGTCATGGTCCAGCGTCTCTCTACCATTCTTAGTGTGATGGCTTTAGCACGGTTATTTTTTGGCTCACCAATCGTAGGTGGTCCTCTGTCTCTAAAACTGAATACCTCGACCTGTCGTTCCCCATCTTCTTCTAGTATGAGCACTGCCATTGTTCCTTACACTAGTTTTCGGTCCTGGCTGGTGCAACGCATAGTAGTGGCACGAAGCTGCCTTTACCTCCCCTTTTACCTACTCCTTCCATACCCCCTATTAAACGTATGACTCCATCAGAAATGTTGATCCACTAGGAGAAAGGCTTATGCTATACCTGTGATGCCAAATTTACTCCCTCTCATAGATGCCTGAATAAACAACTCATGTTACTGCATGGAGAGGATGTCGATGATCCTAGCCCACTGGTTCCATAATCGATTGAACCTGAACCAGAAGCTACAATTCATCATCTATTGGTCCATGCATTACATGGAACTAATGGTGTTGCGATGATTTGTTTTCAAGGGTTTATCCATGGTTCTACTGTGCAAATCTTACTGGCTAGGGGTAACTCTGACAATTTCATGCACCCATGGATTGTTAATCATTTAGGTTTGGCCATTGAACCAGCCTCTCCAATTTGGGTACTAGGGGGTACTGGGTGAGTACTAAATAGTAATGAGCAAGTCGTTAATGTTCTAGTCCAAATTTATGGACTCACGATCTTACTAATCATGTACGTCATGCTTGTGGCTGGTGTAGATCTTGTGATTAGAACAGGGTGGCTCGAAACCTTTGGCCCCATATAGCTGATTACAGTACTTCCTCCATTAAATTCTTAGTTGATAATAATTATATGACACTTACAGGATATAGGGGCTCTATTCCAATCAAGGCTTAATTACATCATTTAGTCCAGATTTCACATATTGATGCTTTTGAGGCTTTTTATTTGTTAGAAGCTGTTGAGCCATCCACACCCAATCTGGATTTTCTGATGGATATTCCGGAGAGCTTGCAGATTATATTATCTCACCATCACTCTGTTTTTGCGATTCCTTATGGGTTATTGTCGATCCGTGACTTTGAACACCGTATTGAATTGCTGCCAGGAACAAGGCCTGTCAAAGTCAGACCATACCGATATCCGACGAGTCAAAAGGATGAAATCGAGAAGATAGTAACCAAACTTCTCAGTGAGGGTCTCATTCAATCTAGTTCAAGTCCCCTCTCTACCCCGGTTATATTAGTCAAGAAGAAGGATGGCACATGGAGGTTTTGTGTCAATTTTCGTGCTTTGAATATAGTCATCGTGAAGGACGCTTTTTCTATGCCAACAGTAGATGAACTATTGGATGAATTACATAGATCAGTTTACTATTCTAAGCTTGATCTTCGCTCCGGTTACTATCACATTTTGATGCGTGAATCAAATCGAGAAAAAGTAGCATTTTGAATGCATCTTGGCTTATATGAATGGCTCGTTATGCCATTTGGTCTAACAAATGCTCTGGCAACATTTTAGACATTGATGAACTAAGTATTTCATCCTTTCCTTCGATAATTTGTCTTGATTTTTTTTATGATATTTTAATTTACAGTGCCACTTGGGAGCTCCATTTACAACATGTAGCAAAGGTCTTAAAGGTGCTAACACAACATCAGTTGCTTGCTAAATTATCCAAGTGTGCTTTCGGTAAAGAGCAGATTGATTATTTGGGCCATATAATCTTAGCTCAAGGTGTCGCAATGGACCCCACAAAAATTAAGGTAGTAGTGGAATGGCCCATTCCTCAAAATGTGTCACAACTCAAGGGATTTCTAGGCCTAAGTGTCTATTATTGGCGTTTTGCGGCCCATTTTGCTCAATTGGCTAGCCCATTAACCGATTTACTGAGGAAAGGTGCTTTTCAATGGAACCCAATTGCCTAGGTAGCCTTTGATAAGTTGAAGATGACTTTAATTGTGGCTCCAATATTGGCTATACTGGATTTTAACCAATCATTTATCTTGGAGATATACACTTCTGGATCAAGAATTGGCGTTGTACTCAGTCAAACTAATCATTCGATTGCTTTTTTCTCTAAGAAATTGTCTTCAAGGCTTCAATCACAATCCGTTTAAGCTTGCAAGTTGTATGCTATCACAGAGGCTATTGCCAAATTCTGTCATTATTTACTTGGCCACCATTTTATCATACAAATCGATCATCACAGCCTCTGTTATCTAAAATACCAGGTCATTCAAACTCTAGAGCAAGAAAAGAGTCTTCTGAAGCTATTAGGTTACAACTTTGATGTTGCGTTTTGCTCTGGTAAAATGAATATAGCTGTTGATGCTCTGTCATGCGTCTCTTTCATGGCCATTTCCAGTATTAAAGGTACCTTTATGGATTTTGTGTATGAGTTGCACCGCTCATCACGCTCTATTGCTCTATTCAAATCTCAAATAGGAACTTCTCCTCATTCTATTCATGGATATGAAATCTGTAGAGGTGATTTGTATTGGCGGTCCCGTTTGATAGTTCCAAATGATAATCACGAGCTCCTTGATAGGATTCTGTTTGAATTTCATTCTTCCCCTACGGGTGGCCATGCTGGATTCCTTCAAAAATTTTATCGGATTGCTTGATTATTTTTTTGGCATAACATGCGTAAGGATATATGGACATTTATACGACAGTGTGTTATCTGTCAACAAGCAAAGTCATCACAAGTTAATCCTGCTGGGCTCCTTCAACCATTGCCGATTCTTGTACATATATAGGAAGATATTGCTATGGACTTTCTCGTGGGATTACCGGTTGTTCGAGGCCTTTCAGTCATCATGGTTGTATTAATCGCTTATCCAAATACGGCCACTTTATCATTTTTCTTGTCAATTTTTCCAATCAAATTATTGCTGACGTTTTTATTCAACATATTGTTAAACTCCATGGCATTCCACGAATGATTATTTCATATAGAGATAAGACATTCACCAGTAACTTTTGGTGTCATCTTATGAAAATGCAATGATCGACACTCTGTTTTAGTACCGCATATCACCCACAGTTGGACGGCCATTCAAAAGCTTTGAATCGTTGTTTAGAGATGTATTTATGATGTTTTGTTCATGACTATCCCTAGACTTGGTTAACTTTCTTACCATAAGTAGAGTTCTGGTATAATACGTCTTATCATACTGCCACAGGTTTCACACCTTTCAAAATTGTGTATGGCCATAATCCACCACCTCTGTTACGACATACATCACTTGAAGATACTTTGACCAATATTTATAAGCAACTAGTGGAACGTGATGCAGTTTTGGAGATTTTGAAACATAATTTACTCAAAGCACAGCATTGAATGAAATATTTTGTGGATAAAAAGCATACCGAGGTTGAATTTCAATTGGGTGATTGGGTATTGGTTCGTCTACAACCATACCGCCAACATTCTGTCGAATTGCGTAAATACCAGAAACTGGCATTGTTTTACTTCGTTCCATTTCATGTCACCAAACGTATAGGACCCATTGCATAACGTTTAGCTCTACCAGAATATGCTAAAATACACCTTGTATTTCATGTTTCTCAATTAAAACAGTTCCATGGCTCCACAACTGATAATTCTTATCTCCCTTTACCATTACATTCTATGCCGGAAGGTCCAATTTGTAGTCCTGATGTTGTTTTAGATTCATGATGGGTGCAACAAAATGGGTTCTAGGTCCGTCAATATCTTATTCATTGGCATGGGACCACTCACGACACTTGGGAATTTAAAGCAGACCTGGAACGCTTATATCCTTCTATGAACCTTGAGGACAAGGTTAGATTTGATGGGGAGGGTATTGTTATGGACTTTACTGATACAGGTGGGCTAGAGGATGTTGTGGGTATGAATCCAATTGTTAAACAACAGAAAGGCCAAGGCCCAATACGAAGAAGCATTATAATTAGAAGAAAGACCTGGAAACTTTGAGATCTACTGGAAGCATAAATAGGCACTAAGAAAGGAAGAGGGGTGTGGATTATTTTGTAAAATCTCTCTCTCTCTCTCTCTCGTGTATTCTCACTCACTCTTTTTGCGATTTCTTTCTGTGCATTTTCTTACTGTCATATTTTTGTATTCTCTGAAATTCTATTACATCTTTGTCAGATTTAGATTTGGATTGTAGTAATTGAATATCCAATAATATATAGAGATATGGCTTCTTCACATTTATTTCCCAGTTGTTAAAATTGTAGCCACTACAGGCTCTCTCTATATATATTTTGTTGATAGGATTATTTAATTTTGATTTCTTAGAATTAGGGAACTTTATTGCTGAGTGGCTACTATTTGATTTAAAAGATTTAATTTACATAGGAATTTCAATGTTTTTTTTAAAAAAATCAATTCAACACTCACTAAGTTTTAATATGTGAATAATTTTCAAGGATAAGTTTTTTAATAAAGAGGATTATAGGAGAATCAAGGAGAAGGACCAAGGAAAAAAGTTATTTATTAACAATGATCTTAAAAATTCTAATTATTTTGAAGGATAAAAAATTAAAATATAAATTTTTAATTATGAGATTAACCCTGATTAAACTTTGGACATTTTCTTTAACCCATATCAATTATTTAACAATTAGTTATCAATTGATGTTCCCTCCGTCGTCCTTCTTTATATATCATTTGTTTTTAGTTTTATGTTTTTGGAACTTACTCAAATTTATTTTTGGATTTTTAATTATTTTGAGATTTTAGAGGCTATTTTAATTTGGGTAACTTTTAAAGATAATCCTGATGTGTCATAATATACATTTAAATATCATCAAATTTGACAACTAACAGTTAAATAGTTAAGATGGTGTTAGTGAAAATGTAAAAGTTTGGTCAAGGTTAATTTTGTAATTGAAAATTTATATTTTTATATTTCGTTTTTAAAAATAATTATAATTTTTAAGATTCCTATTCATAAATATTTATTTTTCTTAGTTATTCTCCTTACTTTTCCTGTGCATTATTGTGTATATATTATATATAAACAACAAAAGTTTATTGTGATTATCATGCGGGACAATTCAATTCATGCTTAGAGAAAACCGTTGGTTCTGGAAAAAATCTCGTTCAAAAAACTCAATAATTAGGCAAAAAAAAAAATCTACGTATATTGGAAAATTCAGATTTGAGTCAATGGTGTTATAGAAAAATTGAGGTTTGGCAACCAGAAACTCTGCTGGCAAATTTATTCAGCGTGTTTGTTTTGGCGTTTTAACGTACAAACATGCTTGAACAGTGGCGCAAATGAGTTTGAATAGTGGAAAGTTAAAAGTGGGTGTTTATTTCAGCGATGAGATTTAAGGTAAAATAAGTCAAAAGTTGGAAAAATCATAAGTTTCAAAATGAAGCTTATTGGAGTTTATTGCTATAAAATAATATTGAAAGGAGTATTTTCATATTTTTGGGGATCAATGAGGTACTCAAAATCACTTCTAATCACAAAACCTCTTTTATAAAAAATATTCTAAATAATTTTCTCTTTCTTTAGATAGTAATCTTCTGCTAATTAGATAATACTTTGGGATAATAGTTTAAGCATGTTTTGAGTTTTGTTAATATATGACTGTAGAAATGTAGAGAATAATTAATAATTAATTTTAATCATTTTAGATTTATTATTTAGTTTTTTTTATGATTTTTTAATTTTATTAAAATTGTACCATTACCAAATTTTCAAAGTTAATTTTTGAGAAAATTGTGAAAAAATCCCTCTTTGTGTAAATATCTTCCTAGGTTCCATTGACAATTAAGTTGCCAATGATGACTTTTTTCACAATTATCCCTTCATTTTTTCATTTTTCATAATTTTTTCAATTTTTTTTCTTAATTAATATAAAAGTCACTTATGTAAAAGTCAAACCAAACATCCTAACTTTTACATAAGTTACTTATCCAATCGCTAATCTAAACACTCATCATTTTACCTAATCTTAAGATTTCATAAATTTAAGTAAAAATAAGTTACTTATCCAATCATCAAAACAAACACACTCATTATCTATACAAAAGATACAATGTAAATTGATATTTTAATATCTCAGCATAATCAATATATCACCTACTACGGCTTTGTTTGGTTCAATGAAGGTTAGGTTAAGTGAGATTTACTTAAGTTAGGTTAGAAGATGTTATAATGTTGTTTGGTTCAACGAAGGTTAGGTTAAATGAGGTTTATTTAAGTTAAGTTAGGTTAGAGGAGGTTAAAATGCCCTTCTACATATTTTTCTTCTTCTTTTATAATGTATTTATTAATAATAATTATTTATATAAAATTATTATTTATAAAATAATTATTCGTGTAAGCATATAAATAATTATTTATAAAATTATTATTATTTGGAAATTTTGTTGAATCAGGAGGTCAAGTTTTAAAGGGGAGGGTAGTGTTGGAATTTTAAAAAATTGTCATGGGCAATTTAGTCACAATTGAAGACAAATATTCTCTCACCTAGGAAAAACCCCAATTTTGGAGGGTTCAAAACCTAGGTTAGGTTACCATTAGAAGACAAAAAAACATATAACACCTAACCTAACCTCATTCCAACCAAACACTACTTTTTTACCTCCAACCCACCCCACCCCAACCTAACCTCCAACCAAACAAAGACAACCCCATCCCAACCTAACCTAACCTAACCTCCAACTAAACAAAACCTACAACTCCGCCCAAGCTGACAACTGACATATGGCTCACTATGGCTACAGACTCAATTAACTATTCACAACAGTGATCCAACTTTATAAAATAAAAATTCCTTGAGCTCCGTTCTAAGCCCCTAGCTCTGTAGCTCGGACGGTGACGCATGCGGCTAGAGTCGGGAAAACGGGCCGAGCCCGTCGGGCCGGCCCTTTTAGGCCCTGACCCTTCAAGGGCCGAGCTTATAAATTGTAGCCTCAAAAGGAAGTCGGGCCTAAACGGGCCGGCCCTGTAGGGCCTCAGGCTTAAAAGGGCTGGCCCTGAAGGGCCTCGGGCCGACCCTTTAGGGCCGTTTATTTTTTATTTTTCTTACTTGGAAAGTAACCATGTTACATTTTTGAATTACATTATTGAATTTATATGTCACTCTATTCTCATATTGTATAAAGTATGATTTTTGAGTATATTGTTTTGTCTAATTGAATCATATTGTAATTTTTGAGTATATTGTTCTGCCTATTTAGACTAAAATCATATTATATACTATTCTGCCTAATAGAGTATGATTTTTTATGGAGGTTGTGATTATTTGACTACTTGAACCTATTGCTCAAAGTGAAACACAATCAAATGTCCTTGAAATTGATGATAGTCGCGAAGAAGGTGAAAATGATAGTCGTCATACTCATATTGTTTAGATGTTAGAGTATTTAGCTTCTTGCATTATTATACTTTGGCCTTTATGTGAGTTATTTATGGACATGATTTTATCTTTTATTATACATTAGTAACTGTGTTTGTTTGTTGCAAGAGACGTGTTATTGAAACCTTAATGTTGACAACATTTATGCATTAAATTAGAACTTTAATCATTGTTATTTACTAGTTATATCTCTCTGGGGAAAATATGCAGGAAAAATAGTTAAATATTGTGAAAAGGATTTTCTGGCCCTGCGGGCCGGCCCTGACCCTGATGCTTTCGGGGCAGGCCTTGAAAAACTGCAATTTTCCTGACCCTGAGCCCTTTAGGGCCGGCCCTATTAGGGCCTGGCTCATCAAGAGCCAACCCTGTAGGGCTGGGCCGGCCCTGATTCCCAACTCTATATGCGGCTTCATTCAAATTTAATTTTTAGTTTTGGCAAAATAGCCACCGTTTTCAATAAAATTTGCATATGGATTTGACCTTCGTTCAAAGCCAACCTACCTTTTTTTACACTATCCTATTGATCATGCCCTAGGTGTTTAATCTCCTTTCACCCCTACCCTAGGCGTTTCCTCTCTCTTTCCCCATGCCTAAGGTTCTCTTCTCCTTCCTTTTACTTTTGCACAAAACCCTTCTCTCTCTCTCTTCTCTTTATTATTTCACCCTTCCCAATCCCTCGGGCCTCACAATCTCTTCATCCCTTCCCATTTTTCTTCTTCATTCGGCACTAGAACTGAGGAGGCAGAGAAGAGGATGCGACGGTGATGCTTCCTCCATCGTCGTTGATCTCGGCAAAGCAAGTCATCCTTTTGAAGAAAGCCTCCTCCAAAAAGAAACACAAAGCAACAAAATGATCTCCTTAGCATAGGAGGAGGAAGTGGATATAGGTAGAGACCCTTTTTCTTATTCTTCATCCACTGCTATTGTTTTGATTATTCATGGATGGTTTTGATTGGATCAAAGGGTTTGTAGATTAGGGTTTTATTTGGTTTTTTTGGCAATGTTCCATTGGTAGTAAATGATGAAGAATAAGTGAAAGGTGTTTATATATTTGCGGATTGTCAAATTTCTAAGTTGCAGCTTTTCAAGTCCCGCTAGAGTGAAAGGCGTTTATATATTTGGTTTTATTCTTCATCCATTGCTACTGAATAAGTGGACTTATTTACCAACAGAAACTAAATGTGGAAGAGGAACGTGGCCTGGTGAGGAAGAACATCACTATCAACAAAAGTACGGGGAAGGTGATGCTGTAACAAATATTGATTATAAGAAGATTTTCAAGAATTTGAGTGAATAATTCAACATTGTTGTACTATTTAAATTTATTCTTAATGTTCCTTAATTTAATTCCAATTTTTGGCTTGGCCTAGAGAGCCCAACGCCAAACGCAAGTAAAATTAGGGGTATGTTTGGGAACTCATTTGGGTCTAAAAAAAGCCCATTTGGGGGCTAAAAGCTCCAAAAGCTCATTTGATGTATTTGTGAAAGCTTTTAGGATGATTGGGCTTATGAAGCAAATAGAGCTTTTATGAGAAGCTCATCTAAGTTACTTTTTTCAACTTTTATGAAAAAAAAGTCACTTCTGACACCGTCAATCCAAACACAAATCACATTTACAAAGTTCCTTTTTTTCTATATGATTTTTTCAAAAGCCCATCTATAAAAAAAAAACTCCTTCTCTACCGCTAATACAAACAGGAACTAGGTAGAGTTGGATCCAAGAACGTGCAATCCCAGATTTGGGAGTCTTTTCCTTTTTTGAACTGCAGATATGACAGTCTAGCAGGCAATCTTTTTTAGTCCAAATTGTGGGACTTAACCGGACTTGTGGTTGCATTACGTTGATATGATTCGACTTTTTTTTTATTTTGCTACTCATGTTTTAACGGATGAAAGCTCCCCCGCTACCACAATGCATTTTCTAGTGTTGTCTTTGTTGATTAATTGTGTTTGCAAAGTGGGTTGAATCCAACTTTGATGCTTATATTATGACAAGTTTGTTGCTTAGTTTTATTCCGTTGATTACAATCTTGAAGCATCGAACATCTATCTTTATGACAGGTTCCTAATCTCCATAATCTTGATTAGAAGCTCATGAAAAAGTAACCACGCCGGAAGATGCTTCCAATGCTATATTTCAACTTTCTCAATTTTTTTAATTACTTTTTAATTCTTAAACTCTGATTATACCCTACGTTGATGCGGGCGGAAGAAGTAACTTTTTTTCTATAAGAAAAGTGGTTAATTGTTGTTTGTGAAGTTTGATTCCACGGAAACACCTAAGTTTGGTGTGTCCTTTATTTAATTAGTAGTATGCTCGCTTATGTATCCCCTTTTATCGGTTAAGTACCTTGCAATGAAGATATATTTCTTCAGTTAAAAATTGGGAGTTCATGCTATTTAGGAAAGAAATTAGATCTCTCAAGATTTAATTTCCCCCAATACATTGACTAGATATTGAGAGAATTTCAGCAAAGAAATTAGATCTCTCAAGATGTAATTTCCCCCAATATCATGACTAGATATTGAGAGAATTTCAGCAGAAAATTAGGAAAATCTTATTAAAAGCCTTCTGAAACAATCAAATCCTGAATTATGCCTTTAGGTTTAACAAATTCAAAATTGATTCAAGCGACCTAATCCAGGATTTTAGAATTAAGTGATTCAACCTATATGTCCTCTTGCTCCTCCTCTCTCCCTTTCCGTTTTTATCTCCTATGTCATTCTTCTCCACCTGTCTCCTCTACTTCCCTTCAAGTTCCATATAGATATCTCTGGATCTCCAATTCAGGCGGTTTATTTCCATTCTCCTCTAGTAGTTCATTGATGTACCTTCCGATTCATTTAACCAAGCAATTGACGCCGCCAAGCTATTCTTCTCTACAATTTTTGCTTTCAGCAACAAAGAGTCTGCGGAGGTGTACTTGCTTAATCTGAAAGGTATCATCCTCATAGGAGATCACTAACTTAAGATATTTACGATGAGTTGTGTTGTATCCTTCCTCAGAATCTGAATAAAAGTATGCCATTGAAATTCATGAGAATTCAATACATATTTTGGTTTCTCTGTCAGTCCAATGGTTATTACTGTTGATTGTTTCCATTCTTCAATGAATTGATAATATCCAACCTCTATTAATGATGGATTTGACTTTCATCCTTTTTCTTAGAGAAAATGATGGTTCTTTTTTTGATCTAGACCCAGATTTAATTAAATAATAATATTTTTATAATATATTAAATCTGGATCATTGAGATCTTAATCCAATGATCCAGATCAAGAAAAGGATCATCTTTTTCTTTAGAGAAAAGGATGGAAGCTGGTTCCATTAATGATAATGATAGGATATAATTCTTTTTATGAAATAACGTAATGCGCCAACATGTATGTTCAATTTTCCTATTAATAACTCAGGGCATGGAGGTCATTTCACCTAATTTTTTAATCTCACGTTGATCCCTGTGGCCTAATTATTCATTTGTTAAGTTTAGCAACCTAAGCTAGAATCTAGGTACTTCAAATGGCTTTTTATAGGATTTCCCCCCATAAATTTTATGGTTGATTTCCTTTTTAATAATATATATTATAATGAAAAAAACTTAAATTATATATTGGTTTGCTTATATCTATTAAATCAAATTCTCCCATTAATTTCCCTTTCAAAAGATCATTTTATAGTTTTTTTTTTGGATAAAATATAAATTTTAACCCATGGTAGCAGCTGGGCATCTTGACTATGACATGTCCGTACAATGGACTCCCAGCATATTTGAAATTGTTAGTATACATCTTGCCAAAAACATTTGTTAGTATACAATTAATTAAACTGCAATATATTCCTTCTTATGCTAAATATATATAAGGGTTAAAAGTTTACTTTGATTATATCACCAATCTGAACCGTTTAGATTGATTTTGAACGTTTGTTCAAAAAACAAAAATTAATTTTAGAATTAAATATTTTTTTATTTTAATATGCGTAAGATTCAAAATAAATATAATTTTATAATATTTTAGAAAAAATGAATTTATTATTTAAAAATTATAGACTAAAAATTTTAAATTTGAACGGTTTAATTCTTAACATAGCAAGGATGAGCAGTTGATGCTCATCACTGTGACCCCTTCCTTAAAATTATGATGATTCAGCCATTGTTAAGATTTCCCTAATCACAGGGAGGATATTGATCAAAAGAAGATTCCTTGAGTTTTCTTTTTCAACCAAAAAGAAGGGCTTTCATAGAATCGCCGGATATTGATTTTCTTGAATTCTTCGATCCTGAATAACATTGATCCCTTCAAGGATTCCCAACAACTCTACTATGCCACAGTGGACTGAGATTCTGAGAATATCTTAGTTTCTTAATGAATCCAAGAATTTTTTTTCCCACTGCTAATAGATTATACCGTCATAAGTTCAAAAACTACATTAAAACCATTCTTCCGAATATTCCATATCTTTTTTTTTTCTTTTAAAATTTACTTACATTAAGATTTCAATCAATCAATATTTAATATAAAATTTATATTGAGGGGACCATATTTATAATCCGTAAACAATACAACTCCACCGTAATCTAATGTAAATAATTAAAACAGAACATATTTATCATATGTACATATGTTAATTATATTTTTTTTGTTCGAAGCATCAGCATCATATTATTAATTCAAAAACTTTAGCGAATATTCGGCTTTACTCGGGTAATCAAAATAAGCCCTAATTTTCCTATGTAACTTTTTCTCCAAACGCAGAAATGTGAATGCTTCAGTTTACCTGCGCGCACACACCACCACTTCACATTCCAAATAAAACTCCAGCCTCTGCATCTCAGACGGAAAATGCCCAAAGTACTCCAAATACCATTTAGTTACACAGTCGAGTGTAATTGTCACAGACACGGTTACATTGCTTATCTCTTCCCAGAGGAGATTCACAATGAAATGCATATAAGAAATACAATATTGAGTTAATACAATGTTTGATCTTTATAGTTTGCCTTCATTTTGGTTTTGGTTGCTATAATTTCAAACTACTCCCTCCGGTCCTAATTATAAGACAACATTTAGAAGTTGATCTTGGTCCTAATTATAAGACAAAATTTTAATTTTTGTCAATTTGTTCCCAAAATACCCCCATTGCTTTAGATAATGGTTAGATTGCCTAATGGTAGACTCATGTAGTATTCCTAAATCACCCCAATTAAATAAGGGCATTTTTGAAAAATAAATAAAATTAACTAATTTAACTACTATCCTTAATTTCTCCAAAGTTAGGTAAATATGTCGTATAATTAGGACCGGAGGGAGTATAAGTTTTAATTCTCTACATTTATATCCATTTAAAATGTCTGTCCCTTTATTTTAATAAAAACCTAGACCATTTTGTCCCTTGATAAACTAAAACCTATGATTTGAAACTATAGGACCAAAACCAAAATGAGCAAACTAAAAAGAACAAACACTATGTTGATCTCTTATAATATTATACCATTCATGCGGTTCAGCGATAAACATTATTTTACCTCCTAACATCCAAACTTGTTTTTCCAATCAGAAAACACTATCTGCTCCTTTATGTACCTCAATTTGTTTCAGCACCAATAAATGAATACACATAGGGTAAAGTGTTTTATACAAAATATGAAGCATCACAACGAAAAAGGTTTTGCATACACATCAAACGGTTCGCAGGCGGTCAATTGGGGTTCCTGTTGAAGCAGTAAAAGGGGGAGAAAATTAAAACATGTCAGGGTAACTACTAAATTATCTCTGTACATGGGATCAAAAGGTAGACAGTTTAGATATGGTTTGGAAAATAACATGCTTGGAAAATCCGGCGGTCAAAAAACAATTTAGCACTTGGTTTATGGACAAAATTCAAATTAAACGAGTATTTTTACCTGACTCAGGCCACCACCAATGACACTGCCACCAGTCAAAAGCATGGAGACAAGAGTTGTCACCACATCACCACCACCAGAACCACCATTATTGCCAACATTTCTAATTGCAGTACGCATAGAATTAAGAATGCTACCATAGGTTGCGCCATGTCCACGCTCGAGGGCTTGGATAAAGCAAAATGTCATGGCTCCAGTTGATGTAATTCTTGATAGGGCCTGCATCCAAATAAGCAGCAGGATCAATATATTCTGAGACATGAACAATGTTTAGTTAATACGAATTATGAAAGATCTCAACTCAAATTTTATGAAACTTACAGATGTATCAGCAGAGGTTTGATGATCATCACAACCACTAAATGATATAACTTCACCACCATTTGATCCTTTCCATACGCCAGACCTAGGGCGATGGTCCTCCCACATATACTGCCCACTCCTATTATACATTATATGGGGAGAGGCAAAACTTAGTGCCGAATAAATTCTTATACTCAGAGAATAAAATACCCTATATAATAACTTGAGGGAGAATGCCTTTGAACTTGTGTTACATATATTTATGATAGAGAGAAATTTGTTTAACTTGAGATACTGCCAAGTCTCGGATATCATAAACAAAAAAAGAAGGAACATAAGATGATACTGTTATAAGACCTTCCTCCAGTTGAAAGCATATACTTCCTTTGGTCTTAGTTATAAGGCACATTCCAAAAGAAATAGATGGTCTTTATTATAAGTCGCCAAGTGCCAAGATTGGCCCAATTTAAAATCTCATTAATTGCAACTTCTATCACTTCTTGGATATAATTCATGGTATTAAATACAGGTAGATCTGAAATTTTTTCCATTTTCAGACAAAGTTAAAAACTTAACCACCTCTCCTTGGTTTAGATGAGGTGGTTAGACGTGCCTTATAACAAGAACTGGAGGAAGATACCAGAGTGCAAAACTTGCAACAAAAAGAGGCCATATGATCCTTGAGATTAACAACAGTGTTAAGAGCAGGAGAAAACAATAACACACTGGTATACTGCACAATGAAATGAGCTATCAGAGTGAAACACAACTTGAAAAAATATTGCTGCAATTACACAGCATGAGGAGCGGCTGGAGTTGCAAACAGGTTAAGAAAAGTGCCACCAGAATAATTCACAGAAGAGTGCTGGAATAATGCACAGCCAAAGTAGTTGGAGAAGTTCTCAGGTGGGGGGAGAATCACCAGGAAAATTGCAGGAAAAATGTGTCAGCGTTCTGCTAGAAAATGGATGCACAAACATGGGAAAAGCAACAGATGACAGGTAGAGATTGTGGCCAAAAGTCAAAAACAGAGGTCCACCAGTGATGCAGGAAAGCTCTGGCCATGAAAACTTTAAAGGGTAGCTCCTTCTCGCATAGAGAATGATAGGAGGCATGTGAACCATTTTATAATGAAATGAAGGTGGTTCAGCTAGAGATGCAATGGATGTGGGACTGATTTAGTGTAACTAAATACAGAAGAAATTGGCAAAGATAAACAAATATTATTCAAATCGATCTTTGTTCCCTTCTTCCGAACTCCAATCCAATTTGGAACTCCAATGAACTGGAAAGGAACAGAAAACCAGAAAAATCAGATTGATCAACAAATAAGTCCCACTACCTGATCAGCTTAATAATTTGGGGAAAGTTATTTGGGCACTGGATATCAATACTGAAAACAAAGGATTGGCTACAAAAGGCACAAATTATCATCCCGTGAATGAATAGGCTATTAAGCACTTGCATGCTCAATACTTTTGAGACTTGGACTCAATTTCATTGGTCACACAAGAAATAAAGTGTCCATAATATTCTTAATGAAATATAAGAAAGAGAAAGTACTGATGCAAGGTTAAAGCAATCATTTAGAATGCCATTAAAAAAAATTGCACTTGAAAGAGGATATATTCAAAATATTAAAACAGTGAAAATATGAAATTATAAAAAATATTATAACCTGTTCATTCTGCAAAGGTATGGCAAATCTAGTACAGTGCCACTATGGCAAGCATCAATTAGTGCATGAAGCTTAGCACCACGAGGTAGAGGTCTGACAAGTGCAGCATTGATCTCATCATCAACGATCATGCCCTGTGTTTCAAAGTCAAGTGGACAGAGAGTTTCATCATATCCGTCTGCTTCATCACCATTATAGTTCCGTTGTTGTGAACCATGTCCTGAATAGTGGAAAACGAGGGAGTCACCTGGTTGACATCCTTGTACAAGCCAAAACATTGCCATCCTCATATTGTGCTTGGTCGGAATTTTGTAGGGATCAGTTTCTTCTTCTGCATTTAAATTTCAGATGATGATCAATAATAAACTAATTATGGCATGAACTAAACTCTAATATGCACAAAAAACTATTAATAATGAATAATAGAAGTTAACTAAAAAACTTTCTCGTTGGGAGAGTTTGGATTTGGATATTCCTATTGCTTGGAGGAAGGCCTGGAACATTCACTCAACACCCTATAGAAAATCGTGTGATATGATCAATTGTCTTCCGAGTTTAGTTCAGATGCTTAGAGCTGATGTGAATTTAAACAGCCTCCTATATACAACCATAGCAACAGATTTTCAATTTCCCAAAAAATAAAAATAAAAATAAAAATAAAAATAAAAATAGCGATTTGAAATCATTCACTAAATTTCTAAGGCAAACATTTCTTTGTTTAACTCCACATTGCCCCAATTTGGGAACATAGGATGAGGATATTGAAAAAGTTCAAAACATGTCTATGCTTTTGTTTAATAAAGTCAAGTAGAATAAAGATTGATTATGGGAATAGTGCTTCACCAACCTTGGCTAGAAAGCTTTCCTTCAATGCATTTATTGGTGAAACATAAATCAACTCACAATTGTTCTAAGGTGTAATTTTTACCTTTCAGTATAGCATAAACGTTTAACCAACCGGGTGAACTAGCTTTACTCAGATAAAAAAATAATCTTCCCAGCTTAATTGTACCAATCTGTTTTCCAGGTACTCGTTATTATTGATCAAATTAGACCTTCGGCTTTGCACCTTCCAGAAAAGGATAATTTAGCATGCCGTTTATGGACAAATAAAGATGGATCGAAGGGTTGAAACACATAATTGAACTTCGAGATAACAACTAAAGTCAAACAAAGTTATATTTGAGAACTTCCACATCGAGCTTAAAAATAAATGAAAACAAAGAAATCCCAATAACAAAATTGCGTCTCCCAGATTCAGAAGCCCAGCGCTCAATCAAGAAGATCGTAGAATAAACATAACGTACCTGTAAGCATGAGGATAGAAGATTCGGGAAACTTAAACTTGTTGATAAGCAGGTAACGCATGCATTTCGCGTCATTAATGCACCCCTTAAGCACGTGGCGGGAGTTCCGGTACGATATACCCACGATCACAGCCTTCTTCCTCCCGTGGGCGTTGGGCGGGGGACCAGGCGGGGCGCCAGAGTAAGGCGACGGAGCATTCCAATTAGGGGGAGGAGGCACCGATGAAGGCGGCTGTGTAGGGACGGCACGGGGATCGGCTATGTGAGTGACGGCATGACAGAGGGCACATCGGATGGATCCGGCTCCTGGCGGCAGCTGCAGTGGCGTACGGCAGTTGGAACAGTCGACGAGCATAGGGGAATACATGGCGGAGCAGGTGCGGAGAGATCGGCAAATTAAGAAGAAGAATAGGGGCAGAACTGAAATACTATAAAGTTATTTCGTGACATGAACTTGAAGGTGTTGTATCGGTGACGGTGATCGGACTTGTTTGCTAACAGATTCTGAAGATTCAGATTTCGGAAGATGATTTCCAGGAAAAGGGAAGATCCAAAAAGCGCGTGGGATTTGGCAAAAAAAAGATCCCTTCCTATTGGTTAGTTTCTTCGAACTGGGGATCAATACGATGGAAACATCTGAATCTAAACAATAATAATAATAATCATAATAAAAGTAAATTATGCAGGTCGTCTCTCTCTCAGTTCAAAGTTTTGAATTTTTCATGTACAGTTAGTTATTGGTTTTAAGTTAGCTTTAATTTAAAGTATATTAACTTATGTCTTCCCATTGATTATAATCAAATTAGAAATTATTTGATTTTACCAATAAACTATTAGTTAAAATAGTAAAAGACCTCACTTCTATAAAGAAGATAATATAAGTTTGAATTTTGAAAATCGTATTTATTGGAAAGGTGAGAATTCTTTGCTTTTTAAGTATTGAGGAGGAAACTCTTAATCAAATAAAAAAATTGATCTTTTAAATTGATTAATTTAAGAAAAAATCCCATTTAAATACCATTAAAATTTGAAAAACCTCAAATTTAAAAGATATGTTAAAACATGGAAATGACATATATCACAATAAATGAATGATATGTTGAAACATTGTGCTTTTACCAAAATGCATCTTAAGTATTTTTTTTTTTTAAAAAAAAGGAAAGAACCCTTGCTCGTTCCTGAGCTCTAATGGCAATTCAAGTAAAACGATTAAGTACTTGAGTATAGAGATTAATAACTTGAATTCTCTAAACCCTATCATGCCAAGTTGACATGTTGAATAAATACAATGCCAATTTAAGTATAAAGATTGACTACTTACGCTTCTCAAGTTGCTAATTGTTATACTTAAATTGTCAACAACGCCTGTACCTCTATTAGGTATCGTTGAGAATTTGAGTATAGGAAATTAACATTTTCAGTATAGAAATTGACAACTTAAGTTTCCCAAATCGTCAATCTCTATACCATAGTTGTGAATTACTACACTCAAGTTGTCATTGTCTTTATTTAATTTATCAACGACGCCTGATAGGATTTTTGAAGTTTAAGTTTTCAATCTTTTTACCCAAGTAGTTAATCGCTTAACTCAAGTTGTCACGTGAGCTCCTACTACCAAGGGTACTTGCCTTTTTATAAAAAAGAGTAAGGGGCATTTTGATAAAAACACAACATTTCAAACTTTCAAATTCGTCTCTTGTGACTTATATGTCTTTTCCACGTTTTAACATACCTTTTGAAGTTTTTCAAGTTCAAATGATATTTAAATGGATTTTTCCTTTAATTGAATCTATATATATTTGATTTTTTTAATTCAGGAATAGGTAATCTTTTAGATATTCAATTTTTCTATTAAGGTTTATATTATATCAATATTTCCATATTTTTCGTAAGATGAAAACATGGCTTGATGCATATAATGTCAACCCTAATTTGATGTTGCTTTGGTTTTATGGTCGGTGCCTTGACTGTTTCTATGGATCCTTCATTTCCTTAATTGCGATACAGGCTTTTTTTTTAAATTTTTTAAGATGTCATTTTTTTGGCCTTCAATTTTTAACAAGTTATTATTATGCTTTTTTAAATTGATGGAATTATTTTTTAAGAAAATAAATATACTAATTAATTTTTAATGTATAGTAAAACATAAATATGTAGTCGTTGTTTTTAGTTTTTCTCATGCCAAACCTTTATTTTTAATTATAGGAAGCTTAATCACAAGATATTTAGCACCTCAAATTTTATACACCAAAATTCCTTATATTTTTGTGACATTAAAAGGAATAAAATGATAAATTTTGGTACACTTGAAATGGCATAAGAATTAATATTATCATAATTACAGATAAAAGAGACAATTGTCATTTGATCTTGAGGTTAAAATTGAGGGATAAATTGAAGGGTCAGAATTTACTCTTAAAAAATAAGACGTAATTATGAGAATGAAGAAAAAATTGTCTCTCCCTGTTTTGCCACCAAAAAAACGTCTAAAAGAGGGGTAAAAGGAAAAAAATAAGATTTTTGGTCAAAAAGTTAAAGTTCTAATTTAAAAAATTTTGGACCAATGGGAAGGCAATTTGAGGCAATTGGTAAACAAATTCTTTCCCATTTGGCAGCCCAAGATGTAGTCCAAAATAGAGAAGAAAGAAGAGAAAGAAAGTCATCATATTTACCATGATAATTTACCACCGGAAATAATTTGGCTTCTACAAAAAGGAGAATTTGTGACCACATGGGTATGTTTGGTTGAGCGATTCGATTGCTTATAAGTTGCTTTTTAATAGTGATTTACGGTATACGAAGTAAGTATGTGAGAGGAGTTGTGTCTCGATTTACGTAAAAAGCAACTTATAAGTTTTTATAAGTTGAAACAAACACGCTTATTAATTCCTTTTCCTTTAATTCTTTGGGCCACTTTCAGCCAAGCATTAAGGAGGCAAAGCGAGGCAAAAATTCAGAACAATTCTCTCTCTTCTCACACGCTCATATTGGATTTGGCTGGCGTCCGTTGGCGCCAGCGCTCGCTGCCCATCCGTTTTCTCAAAGATAAAATATTGGGGTTGATCTTTTTTTTTTTTAAAAAAATAGTATCTAGTATTTTTCTGGACATATCTAATATCTTAAAATATTTTTTAAGTAATGTGTAGTATTCTAAAATAATTTTTAGTGCTTTTAATCCCTTAAAATATTTTTTTAGTTATATCCAGTCTATTAGCAGACTGATTGTAATTTTACCTTTAATGTATTTTTTCACTTCCAAAATTATTTTAAAATATTTTAGAGTGGATTTTAAAGAAATTTTTGGAACTGAAAAAGTTCATTAAAGGTAAAATTACAATCAGTCTGCTAATAGACTAGGTATAACTAAAAAAATATTTTAAGGGATTAAAAGTATTACAAATTATTTTAGGATACTGCACGTTACTTAAAAAATATTTTAAGATATTAGATACGTCCAGAAAAATACTTCAAAATACTATATACCATTTAAAAAAAATAAAAAAGGTTAGCCCCCAACATTTTATCCCAAAACTACACCAAAACGGTGTAGTTTTGGGGAAAAGGAAGGGCAACGGACGTTGGGGGCAGCGGACGCTAGCCAAATCCTCTCATATTCGGCCAAGGAGCTTGAAGAAAGAGAAAAAGAATCACACAAGTAAGTTAAACTCTTCTTATGTGATTTTCACCTTCTAAACCACCTCTATTACTCTTGAGGTCTACATGAATGTTGTTCCTCTCACTAAAAGTTTCATTTTTATGATTTTAGTTTATTGAGAAGAGGTATTTTGTGCTATGTATGAAATGCCAAAGTTAGAGAAATCAAGAACAAGCCTAGAAAGTGAAAGAGGTGAGCCTAAGCTTCCTATTCATGTAAGTATTTGTGTTGGTTGGTGGACTTTTGGCTTTTCTCTTACTGCCCTATTTTCGATCATTTAGGGTTCTTGGGGTTTCATGATACTTTGATCATATACAAGTGGTTATATGATGTTTGGGAAGCATATAAGCTAAGTTTGATGGTTAAATTGTGAATTGTTGAGTGAAACCCTAATTTTCTGGTCTAAACAGGATATCAAGAAGGAATTAGAATGTGATCAAATTGATGTTAACATTGTGTTCAACATGAAAAACTGTGGGAATAGCCCCTAGTTATAAATTTTGGATCATTAGAACACAAATTGTAAAACTGGAATGTGCTGCTAGCGTGATTTCCTATAAGGCAGTGATATTGTAATGTGTTTTTGGATAACCAGATGATGTCTAATGAATGTGAAATGTTCCAAAATAAAAGTAGACATATCAAGCTTTAATTTGATAAGTATTCATGCCATTTGGACCTGTACACCAAGAGTTATATATTTTTAAAGTTGGCCAATTAAAACTAGCAAGTTTCAGTGATAGTGTCCAATAAATGGTAATTCTGGAATGTTGTACATCTAGTTGTCTAAGAAAAATATTTTTTTTCTTAAAGATACACTTAGTAAGGGTCACATAGCCCTTATAAGCACTGTAATTGAACATCCGTACAAAAAAAAAATGAATTTTCAAAGTTTAATGAAAATTCTGCCAGCTTCTAGTAAATTTGCAAAATTAAAAGAAAAGGTAATGGCACAATGTAATTACCTTAAACTCTAAGGGTAAAGATAACCAACTATATGAGCTTAGAATAAGACATGAATGAGTAATAACTCATTTACTGTAAATTTGTAGTCTTAGAACTTGACATTTGCCCAAGTCGGACATGCATTAGTGTACTGACCAGCTGAGCAGTGGAAAGGATTTCAGGTAGTAATTTTGTTTTTCATACACTATGTGACTATTTATATGCTTTGTGATACCATGTTCTGTAATATGGATGACATGTTATAATAACCTAGTTGTGGTTTGGGAAAAGCACAAGTACCACTTGGTGGAAAAAGGCACAAGTACTATTAGGCCCAGAGGTACTCAACTAAGGTAGTGAGACAAGTAGGGGCAGACAGTCATCTTCTTTGGAACATTACAGCAAGTAGGGGTCATACAATCATATGATCTTAAACAAAGCACATAGTAAGGCTAGTAGAGGACAAACAATCATTTGTACCTGAATGCTGAGTAGACAGACAAATTTACAGTGTTACATTTCTGTTACTTTATATGGTCATTGCATGTTTATATATCGCATTTTATATGATTGATTGTATGTTAATACTGAGATTCATATTAGTCTCTCCCTTTTCCATAATTTAAAATTTATTCAGCAAGAGACAGCGGCTCCAAGGGCAAAAGTATAGATACCAACAATTGAAGATTTCATATTAGTCCAAGTAGTACTATTGGTTACCTGTAATTTTGTATTATCTTTTGGGATTTGTATATATTATATGCAAACCCTGAGATGATTCCTGTAATATAATCAAGTACTTTATATCAGTATGTTTATGCTATCTCTATATACCCATTGAACTATGCGTTGTTACTTTGATAAATGTTGAAATATTGAGGGGTTTGACATTTTCAGTATCAGAGCAAGCAGTTCTGGCAGTGACAGGATAGTATACTGATATAGTCTTGGTTATATGGTAAGAGGAATTATGCATGGAAAAAACAGGCACCAGAAAAATTGTGCTAGAGTGGATCATCAGAAGCTATGAACCAACTGTTAGGATTGGTAGGCACAACAAAATAATTTTAAAACTTTCGCCAATCCCAATTGAGGATCTATCAATGGCGTTTAAACAAAGTTAGGAAGAATCGTACCTTTTCGAATTTAGGGTTTTTGTTCTCTATGAACCAACACCTCCGATTGGCTCCCTCTACCGGTATCCACACGAATATTACTCCAACACAGACTACATGCTAGCACTTCCAACGTCTGTTAGGGTTTTCTCGCGGCCTTGAATTCTCATCCATAAATGTGTTTTTCTGCCCTATTAAGTTTTATAACCCATAAGGGCTATATTTGAATTTCAAAATTAATCAAGATTAATTTCAAAATTAATTAACTCTTAATTATCTTGATGAGCTAATTAAATAAATTTGGTTTAATTAAATCTATCATACAGTTTTAATTAAACCTATTTATTTAATTCGAATAAAAAGCCAATAGATTTAAATTATTCTTATAAATTAAATATGATATATTATATCTATATCAAGCTAGTTATTAAATTTAATTTATCTAATAAAATTAAATTTAAAAGTAACACAATATAATAATATTATCGTATATATATAGATATATATGTATGAATACATACATATATATCTATAATATTAATTTTCTTTTCATGAATTTTATATTATATATATATATATATAATTCGTCCACCATAGAATAAACATTGTCTTGTGTTGGGCTATTTTTGTGTGCGACCCTATAGGCCCATACGAAGTTGGCAATGGGCCAATAACTGTACTAACCCACAAGTTGAAAGCGACCTCTAGCAAGATATTATGCTATCTAATTCATATAAGGATCGTTAATACGATGCAACCTGTCATACAACCATATCACGTCCCTTTTATCAAATGATATTTTGGTCAAGGATGAGGCATGGATGATGTCATCCTCCTGTTTCTGACCATTACTTTCCTTATTTCTGAGTAGTATGACAATAGAAATGGAAACTTCTTTCCATTGTAGTATGGCCATACATTTCTCAGACTTACTCATCAAAGGGCCCAGTAATATCTCTCTACTAATGTAAGGGACAAATTCCATCTTGACCATTTATATTTCTCTGTATGAAAAACCACCAAGCCCTATCGTAGCCTTTATCATCACCCGGTCAAAGGTGACTTTTGACTAGTTCAAAGCTTAGCAATTCTCATGTAGGAATCCATGATGGCCTCAGGTCGAAAGGCATTGTGACATAATTATACATGAGATAAGCTTATGACTTGATCCATGGAACTTTCTTATAGCCGGTCAGTCCAGCACTTTGTACTCTTATATGTGCCGAAGACTTTGATTCATATCTCCATATCTTATCAAAGTCATACTGGTCTTGTTTCATGTTTGCTCCCTCATAGATGACTGACCAGGGATATTTAGAACAATCTTTATGATTTATCCAAGGATACAGTCATCACAATGAACATGCGGATAATATGATAACATAATAGAGAAAATTCATGAAATTAATAAGGTTCAAAGTACAATGATTGGCCCCTAGGGCACAATTTCCAACACCTACCCCAGAGAGTAAGCGGATACCTGAGGGTAATGGGCACTCCAATAATGGACTGTGGGTGGTACAAGAATGTCACGAACCCTCAGGAAGTAGGTACGACCCAAGCCAGTGTTCGGGCCTCATTTTAGACCAGCATGGTCAGTAAGCCCATCAGTAAGGACACCGATTAACTGCAGATTGATGAGATAGAGTCAGATCTAGATTCTGTTATTGATTCCAGAGTTGGAAAATTATACATGTTGCATGATCTATGACCGGATCAGGGGCATATGTCTATAGGTTGTCCAAAAGCATGATACCTTTATAGACCAGTATATAAAGTACTCGGACGATATGATCCCAGTACAATATGATCAGGGTTTACTCGATTTGGAGTATTTGGATGATATTTGGATCCGTACAACTATGTACTTCTTTATGAGTATTGCATTTTAGTCTTGGAAGAAGAATGAGATTATGGAATAGAGTCCAAATGACAACTTTATGGCTTTTATGGAGCACATCACGATGCTCGTGTTGGAGTACATGTACCGGTGCTGATAGACAGCCTATACTCAGTATTTGGTTGTCCGAAGATAGTTGGTACTACTTTTGGTGATAAGGGCAATCACGCGGTATCTAAGCTCAAAAGCAGTTAAAGCCAATATCAGTATTTTCGTATGGGTACATTAAGGTTAAGTGTGTTCAGCCTAGGGAAATTTCATGATGGCTAACCCCCTAGGAAGTCACCTGTACATGTACATGTTATGTTATGTGATACAAAGGAGTATAAACATGTTGCACAGTAGTTTATGGACTGTATGTTGTTCACAACTTTCCCTAAACTATTATAAAAGTCTGTTATATGTTATTATTGGAGTACCTGTGTACCTAAAACTTGGTGAAATGACAAGTATGCCCTTATGACCATGTGAAATTTACCTCTTCCTTGCTTTGATGTAATGAAACATCAAGATGATGAAATCAAGAGGTAGAGGTGCTGGGCAGAGTCAAGAAGCAAAACCTGAAGAGCATTTGAGAATAGTATTGAGCACATTGAAAAATAAGAAACTCTATGCCAACTGAGCAAGTGTGAATTTTAGCTTCTAGAAGTTAAATTTACGGGCCATGTAGTCTCACAAGAAGGGGTCTTGGTAGATCTTAACAAAGTAGAAGTAGTACTGAACTAGAAGAGGCTAGAGAATGTTGCTGAAATAAGCAATTTTCTGGGTCTTGCCAGTAATGACACTGATGGTGTTGGTTTATCACCTAATGGGACATTTTCTTAGAAGTTTTTCAACCACTTAGCCTAAATCCATCCAATTCCACAGTAACAAATTTAGAATCCCTTAAGGATTTGGTAATACTATTTTGTTTGGCTGACTTCCATGTAATTGCACCACCACAAGAATGAATATGTGGCCATTGGTGGAATTTGTCTCATTTGAATAAGATATCAAGTTAGCATCATTGTATCATTTTGATACAGTGGGAAATCCACTATATTATATAGTTTAATTCATGGCACCTCTCAAGTATTATAACACTACTCTTATTAGAACCTCCTAATGTTTATTGCTTGGGCAGTGAGTAAATCTACTCAATCTACATACAACATATGCTATGTCTAACTTGGTATAAAACATCAAATGCAACAAACTTTTGATGATTTATGCATATTTAAAATGAATGATTGGATCTTCTTTATGTTATGCCAAATGTACACTACCATCATAAGGAGTACTCAAAGGATTTTTATCAAATTATCCAAACTTTCTTAGAATTTTCTCAACATAATATTCATGATAAGAAAGTTGAATACCATTTTCATTCCTTAAACACCTAACATTACCTTTGCTTCCCCAAGATCATTCATATCAAATTTTGAAGCAATGAAACTTTTTGTCTCAAGAACAATATTTAAGCTTTCTTAGGAAATTGGAAATGGAATTTGTTGGTAATAATGCTGGATAAATCATATTACAAGAGTTAATCTATTCATATTGAAACTTGGTAAAGGATAAAATTTGGGAAGTAGGGTAATTCTATACTACGATCTTCTTTTTTTTTTTTGATAAAAAGACCAAATGATATTACTTAAATTAAAAAGTTTACAAAGTATCAGAGCAAATGCTACAAACAAATTGACAAAATAAGTACAATAAACAGGTTGTAGAATAACATGAATAGGCTGCATATAAAAATCCTTTACGAGAGCTAGTATTCCATGCTATGTGATGCTATTTGCTAAACCATGGTCTAGTAGAAACACCAAGAATGCCTTGTTAACACAGGTTATAACCAAATGATGACATCTAGATGTTTCGTGAAGCTGAGATTTAGTGTTCCAAAGTAGAGCTGCTCTTAAACATATGTAGCATGGAAGGCAGGACCTAGATTCCCTATATTTTTCCACAAGAATTGAATCAAAGGAGTTCCTTGGTAGCAGATATAGCATTCACAGAAGTGACATTTCATCTTCTTAAAGTGGTGCATAATATTTTCCATTGAGCCGAAACAATAGCATTCACATGGTTAATTGAAAAGAAAGTTGTCTTGATGATCATATTGTCCACTGAAACATGTTCAGCCAGTTTGGTCATAGACTAAAGACCTTTGACTTCCTAAATGATCATTTTCAGAGTTGGTCTTTTCCTATGATGCAACACTGTATTTCTATTTGACCATAGAACACGTATTGTCAAAATTATCACATGTAAGAGACCTAACTCATTAGTTTGATGAAGTTGAAGGATGGCTTCCTTGAACCAAGATAGCAATGTAGAAGAATTCAGCAAAGGAATTCTTATACCTAGCTAACAAACCAAACTAGACAACTTTTGCTAAAGGACAATGAAAAATGATATAAGCTAAAGTTTCACCTCTGTCACAACTAAATTGATAGTAGCCACTAACATTCAAATGATATTTTTGAAGAATGTCTATAGTAGGAAGGGCTCCCAGAAGTAATTTCCATATCAACAAAATTTTGACATAAAAGGAAACTTCTGAGACATCTTCGCAAAACATTGTCAATAGGTTGAGTGCTAAATTCTTGATTTAAAAGAAATTGAAAACCATTATTGACTCTATACAAACCAAAATTTTTACCTTGCCATAAGATTATGTCTTGTATATTTAGGAAGGATAAAGGAATGCTAGTGATTCTTTATTCAATATCAGGGGAATAGAGATCATAAACCAATAAATGATTCCATTTGACTGGGTTCCAAGAGGAGGGGACATGCATTAACAAATGATACACTTGATTGACTAATCTTACCGAGTTTTGATCGAACTGCATTGGCCACCATAAATGGTGGTTAAGTGAAATAGATGAGCCTTTACCCAGCTGCCATTGCAACTTACTAAAATAGGGTTAGAGCATTCTACAATGCCTTTCCAAATCTAGGAATAATTATAAAGTAGCTTGATGATTGAGTCAGAATTGAGATTAATATATTTGATTTTTAAAGTTTGTCCCAATAGAGATGAAGATTCTGCTGGGAAAACTCGCCAAAGTTGCTTGGCTAGAAGAGCTTGATTAATAAATTTTGATGGCCTTAGACCTAAACCTCCCTTTTCCAATGGTTGAAATAGAGAGTCTTTGCGAAGAAGATGAATCTTCCTTTTATTACTATTAGTCACTCAAAAAAATAAAGAAAAAAAAAACACAACAAGAGTCAATTTTGTCACACACATATTAAGGTAAAGTAATACATGAAAGCATGTGAGTGTTCATAACCGTCAATGTGGATTTAAAAAGTAACAAAGTGGCAAACATTTTTCGAGCAAGGGCGTATCATATTTCGATTTATTCACTAAGTTATTGTCTATTGACTATCCATTCCTTCAATTCTTTTTTCTTTTTCTTTTCTTTTCTTTTCTTTTTTCGCCAAAGCAATTCCTTCAATCCCACAAAGTCGAATCCTCCCAAACTTATTTTAAAAAAAGGAAACGGAAGCAAATAAATGTAACTTAAAAAATTAAGGGTTAAGGTGCTAAAATAACCTTCAACTTTTATTAAAAGTGCAACAACAGTCATAAACTATTTTTTGTAATAAAAGTAACCATAAATTTTTAAAATTGGGGCAAAACCATTAAACTCAACTAATTTTTATCTACTATAATGGGAAAAATTAATCTTTTGGCTTTTAAAGTTTTGACTCATTTATAATCCAATTCCTGGAGTTTGACTAGGTATAACTCAGTTCTTAAACTTTTGACTCACTTGCAAGCCAGTCCCTGATGTTTTTTAGTCATCCTATGTGGCAAAAAAATGTTAAAAATACTGTTAAAAATTGTTTAAGTGGATTTTGCATAAATTAAATAAAAAATAATCAGCGTCCTCGTCTCGACCGACATGAATCCTCCCCCACATCTGTTTTGTATAAATCTTGTTGGGCATGACAATTTAACAATTCCTTCAATCCTACAAAAGTTGAATCATCCCAAACTTATTTTATAAAAGAAACAGGAGAAAATAAATGGCATTTAAAAATTTAACTTTGTGCATTTATTTTACTTCAAAAAAATATTTTTGTTGGATAAAAAGAAAATGTAATATTTTTTTAGACAATATAAGTAAACTGAGAACATATCTTTTTATGGACAAAACATACAAGTGAAGTTCTGAATTTGACTCTGTTCTTGTAAATATCAAAGCCAATATTCTAAAAAAATATTATACAATATACAATAATTTAGGATTATCTTGTCATATTTACTAGTCTAGATCTTTATTGTTTTAAACACTTGCATGACCCTATAAATAGCAAGTTTTTCCACCTTTAGACCTTTCAATGAATATGAACAAAGTAAAATTTGAGTATTTTTTCCAGTAGCGCTCTCAATCTCTTCCTACTTTCATCTTGATTCTTCACACATCGCAGTCCCTCCTTTTTATGAGTCACTGTGCACTGTCAACCTACACCGAAAAAACCTTCATTGTCATCTTACTTGAAGTACAGGATACAAGGTTAAAGAACTTTTTTTTTTTTTTTTTATATTCGACTTGGAGTAAGATAGAGAAACTTTATATTCAAAATGCTTTGTTACAAAAACTCGAAGAAGTGATCTACATGAAATAATTTGAGGGATTAAAAGAGCATGGTATTTGTGGCTAGAAAACTTTGATCTGCCAAGATTTCTTGAGGAGTATGATTACTAAGCCTGAGGTTAAGTTCAAGCATTATATGAGCTTTGCTTTTACACACTCACAATTGATTCCCCTTTGGGGGCATTTGGCAAAAAAGGAATATTCCATTATCTGGGTCAGGTGGAGTTTATTGGGGATCCACTATGATTATTTTATCTGTTGCTGTTCTTGTTGGCGAAATACTTGTTGACCAGGTTAAGATGTTGTATGAATATGTCAAATTTTTTATTAAGATTTTGGGAGACGTTCATTAGTTTTTCCCCCTTTGGAAGCTGTAAGAATTTTAGGCACACTTGAAATCCAATTGACTCGTTGAAGTACCCACATGAAACTGAAGCATCGATGCGGACCTCGATCATATGTTACACAGCAAATATATCAAAGAGAGGAAGATAATAGAACATTCTTATGATATATCCCTTTAGAGGGAGAAGAGCAATATTTTGTGTGTGTTATATTCCGACTGCCTTCTACCTTCAATCCCACATCCTATATATATATAGTGCACATACAATTATATAGGAATAGATGTGACCCTCAAACGTATAGTTATATAGTAATAGATATAAACTTTAAATTATAAAGGATATCTTTCTTTATAACCCACATCTCTCTTCATTCAGTTCGGGTCCAATCCACCAAGGATGGACAAATATATTCCAATAGAAGCTTTATATATTTTGCTTTTCTATCTCTCATAGGATGAAACGACCATTGTAAATATTTTATTTATTTATTACTACCTTCAGTCCTTATATTAACTTTTCATTATTAAAAAGAGATATTAGACATTTGTTGTATCATATATTTGGTCTTTCTTTTTTATTAAATAATTTATAATTAATTGTTATAAAAATTGGGCATATGTATGTATGGATTATGTTTTTCTATTTAATATGTAAATAATATTAATTTATATTTTTTTACCTCAAATTAAGCGTAGTTTACCCATCGGTTAAACATGTAATTTTTTAAGAACATTTGCTGATTTCTTTCATAAAATTTTTATATACCTAGACTTATTTTTGCTTGAACTTTGAATCATCATTATATAAAATGAGAAAATTTTATTTAATGTATAGGAATATTTTTCCAAACATTTTATATAATTTTCTATCTCTCAATATGGTGAATTCTGATCACTGAGTCTTGAACAGTTGAGCTCCCCAATGCATCATATTTACAATTTTGTTTTCTTGAACTTGTCGACTTCGTCCAAAGCGTTAATGCTCAACTAATTGTGACATATTCTTTGAACAGTGTTATTACTATTAGTACACATTTGGCTATTCATCTTCATAGTCATTATTTTCCTGTCCAAACATTAATTTACGTCATATCTGCAGTCACATTAGTATTGAGCGCTGAGCGCTGAGCACTCATAACCAGTATTTAATTTTCATCAGAATTTCGTTTATATCCAACTAATTGTTTTCCATTCAATAAACACTAGAATAACGAGAGGGCTCTGGATGCTTCATCAAATATCTCTCTGCAGAGATCATGTTGGAGCTAAAAGATGAATGATCTCATTTCTATTCTGCTTTGACCTCACAATTTGACTGGTACAAACGATCCTTTTCTCTCCATTTAATCTCATATCTTTTCGCCTTTCTTTTTTCTTGTACTTAAGTCTTCACCCTTTATTTTTTGTTAATATTCTTCTTCAGTTGTTGTCAAGATAAAATTGCACTGCCCGTTGTGAGGTTCAAACTTCAAACATAATCTTCATTTTCAACCTTAGTTCCTTCACAGAAACAGTAGCTGCAGTTGATGAAAAAGGATCTCCGATGACCTGACACTACAAAAAAAACGTGATTTAGTAGCGGTTAAAAATGGGTATTAGTAGCGGTTACTAGAATCGCTATTAAATCGTATGTTGCAAGCAGTTTTGTAGCAGTTATATCAAATCGCTACTCAATCAAAAATAACCGCTACATCCTTTGTAGCGGTTCAACCCAACCGCTACAACACCCTCATGGACGAAATTTTTTTCAGAGATATTTGTAGCGGTTATATAACGCTACAAATATAAAAAATTGAAATTTTAAGAGCAAAAAAAAAAATGACATTTTTTTATTTTGTAGCGGTTAGCAAACCGCTACTAATTTTGAATTTCATGAAATTTGTAGCGGTTATGAAAACCGCTACTAATTTCATGAAATTCAAAATTAGCACCAAAAAATTTAATTTGAGTTTTAAAAATGCGCATTATTTAGTAGCGGTTTAATAACCGCTACAAATATTTAAAATTTTTTTAAAAAATATACGATCATTTGTTTCTGTTTTTTCAATATTAAATTAAATAGTTTATTTTGTTATTATTTTATCTATTTTAATTAGCTTATTATTCAATAGTTTAACTTATTAATAAATTAAAAGGAAAAATGTAATTGAATTGGATTAGTATAAAATTTATATTAATAATATTATTAAGGATAGGTAGGTAATAAGGAATTATTATGTTATCTAATATAATGTAATTGTGTATGAAAAATAGATGAAAATGAGATACAATTATGATATATCTAGAAAAAAATGGTTAGAATAAATTTTATAGAAAGGAAAGAAGTATTATAAAAAAAAATTAAAAATCTTGTTACCATATTTGATCGTATTATTCAGCTCCTCTACTCATACAAAAGAAGTTGTAAATGAGAGAAAATGAAAGAAAGGTAAGGTGAAAATAAATTGGGGAGTGTTTGAAATGATTTGTGGTAAGGGTATTTATAGGGATCCACGTACTATTTGTAGCGGTTATTAGTTAGTAGCGGTTATTTGTATTTTTGTAGCGATTTAATATTTATAGTGATCCACGTACTATTTGTAGCGGTTAATGTATCCATTTTGTAGCGGTTATTCATTTAGTAGTGGTTAATTTTATATTTGTAGCGGTTCAATAACCGCTACAAGTATTATTTTATTTTATTTTAATTTTTTTTACATTTTATTTTAAATTTTTTTTTTGCATTTTTTTGTAAAGACCAAAGCATAATTTGAATTTAATTACTCATCGTCGCCATCTCTACAGAAATTTTGTAGAAAAATTATTGTTATGGATGTATTATTAAATTTAAAAAATTTAATTCAAATGACGTGGACTTAAAAAAACTCACCGCAGTAGAGGTAAATTGTCATCGCCTTCAGGGAAGTAGTTTTCAAAATCAGCTGGCTGAAATGGCTCACTCTCATAGGCGATGTTATCGCCTTCACCCATGTCGTAAAGGTCTCTTGGCTTTAAATGAATGACCATGTGCCAATCCCTATGCCTCTTGTCCTCGACATAATAAACCTGATGTGCCTCTGAAGCTAGAATATACGGCTCATCATCTTGAGAAATACCAGTATGAATCGGCCGTGAGAAATTGACTGATGTGATCCCTAAGTCGTTAGTTGTCAGTCCCCGAGAAGTAGTGGTATTTGCCCACAAATACTTGAACATCGTCACAGTGAAACGGCCTTGATAATTAAGTTCGACCACATCAAGAAGCTTGTCATAGTAAGGGACGCCTCCGAATTGCATGTTGCCGTCACTGCTGCTCGCATTACTCCTTGTCCCAAATGTGCCATAAACACCCGAATTCTGTGTTTACAATCCTTGACCCCATGAAACTGTGCAAAACTTAAAACCATTGACATTGTATACTGTAAACCGTTTTGCATGATCAAGAGGGCCGATTGCGAGAGCTCTAAAATTTGGTGAGTGTGGGTTGTGGTCATTTAGTATTCTGCACGCAAACTAGCTCGAGAATTCTCTGTGGACCCTCCTATCAACTTCCAAGGATGTCTGTGTACGGATCCTGAGTTGACGCTTAACATGACTTCTGAATTCCCTGCAAGTAATAATGGAAAGGCGTTAGTGAAATGAAAGTGAGAAATGTTACGAAAGATATAGATCGAATAACATGTGAGTGTATAATTCTTACTGTATGAAAGGTTCAACTCGAGTGCAATTAATCAAGACATATCTATGTGCTTGCAACTTCTCAGTTGCTGTTAGTTTGAAGTTCTCAGTTGCTCCAACTGGTTTACCAACACGAGGGATAAATTCTCCTGATGTCGGCGCAGGTTTAGGACAATCGTCAACACAAGGTGGGCGGTTGAAAGCTATCTCAAGATCATCAAAGTACCTTGAGCAAAAATATAGCACCTCGTCCCCTATATAGCCTTTAGCTATAGAACCTTCTGGCCACACCTTATTCTTCACGTAAGATTTTAATTTCCCAAGGAACCTACGAAGTACAGAAGAGAAAATTGATATAAAATGATGAAAAGGACGACTAGCAAACATTAAATATGGAGAATAAATTAAAGCACATATTTAAAATGAGTACCTCTCAATCAGATACATCCAACGATATTGTACTGGTCTAGCGAGCTTTGTTTCATAAACGAGGTGGACTGTGAGGTGAACCATCACAGTAAAAAAGGACGGAGGAAAGATCATCTCCAAATGACAAAGCGTAACAATGATTTTCGACCGCAGCTGATCGAGCTCCTCAACAATCAAAACCTTAGAACACAACTTCCGAAAGAAAGAACAAAATTCCACCAAAACGATGGAAACATCTGGAGGAAGTGTATTCTTTATAGCCAGAGGAAGTAACTGCTGCATAAGAGCATGTGAGTCATGACTCTTCAGGCCAGCAACCTTTCGAGCCTGCAAGTCAACACATCGAGAAATGTTACTTGAATACCCATCAGGAACTTTTAATTTCTTCAACGTCGTGAGGAACACTTCCTTGTTCGGTTTTATGAGGGTATACTTTGCCGGTGGAAATCTGTCATGCTCATCTGGCTATGCGTCTTCATGAACTCCCATGTCGCGTAAATCTTTCCTTGCTTGAAGGTGATCTTTTGTCTTGCCGGGTTCGTTAAGCAGCGTATACAGCACATTGTCGCAAACATTTTTTTCAATGTGCATTACATCAAGACTGTGGTGAAGTAAATTAGATCTCCAATATGGAAGCGTGAAGAAAATACTTATCTTCTTCCACTGCTGAGGCGCCGAAGTCCTGCGCGTCTTTTGGCGGGTTTGTGCTGAATCGTCGCTTTTTCCAAACTCGAAGTCAACATGCTCAAGCTGCTGTAAGATATCTGTACCGGACAAAGTCTGAGGTGGTCCTCTTTTTTCTGGTTTCCCATTGAAGCAATTCCGTTGCAATCTGAACTTATGCGTTCTATCGAGAAACCTCCGATACCCCATAAAGCACCACTTTCGGCTGTGGGGAAGGCACAATGCATCATAGTCAAAATTGCAAGCTGGACACACCGACCTAGTATGCACATTCCAACAAGATAATGTGCCAAGGCCAGGAAAGTCACTAGTCATCCACATCAAGGCTGGACGCATGTTGAACAAAGTCTTACTGTAAGCGTCGTACGTCTCCAAGCCGACATTCCACAGGTCAAGCAATTTCGTAATAAGCGGTTGGAGATACACATCGATGTCATTGCCCGGTGCCTTTTTGCCTGGAATTATCATAGACATAATGAAAGAGCTTTGTTTCATACACATCCAGGGGGTAAGTTGTAGGGAACTAAGACTACCGGCCAAATACTGTAACTTGTGGTAAGATTCTCGAAAGGATTGAAACCGTTGGTTGCCAACGCAAGCCGAACATTTCTGGGGTCAGTCTAAAAATCTGGAAAGTTGTTGTCAAATGTTTTCCAAGCAGCTGCATCCCGCGGATGTCTTAATTTACTGTCTTCGTTTTTATCAATGGCATGCCACCTCATGTGCTCCGCAGTTTTAGACGACATAAATAATGTTTGTAGACGAGGTTTCAAAGGGAAGTACCAGAGAATCTTTGTAGGTTTCTTCTTCTGCTTTTTCCCCTTCCGAATTGTCTTGTACCTCGATGTGTGACATCTCTTACAAGTCTCCCTACTGGAATCGTCTCCCCAATACAGCATACAATCATTTGGGCATGCATCAATTTTTTGATAATTCAACCCCAACCTGTTGATAATCTTCTTGGCCTCGTAGAACATTGTGGGAATCTCGGCGTCAGGGAATGCATCTTGTAATAAGTCGAGCAACATCGACATTCCCTTATCTGTGATCCCACACAAGCACTTGATATGATACAATTTGATCAAGAAAGAGAATTTAGAATATTTGCGACAACCTTGATATAAAGGACGATCTGCTTCATCCATCAAGCTGAAAAAATCCCGAGCTGCTTCATTCCCCATAAAAACCGGCTCAGAGCCGTGCATTTCTTCGTTGAAGTTGTCACCTTGAAATCCAAACGCATTACGCATAGCATCATTCACAGGATCATCTTCATCTACTTGAACGCCTACTTGAGAACTTTGAGGAAGAGCATCATCATATCTAATGCGGGCCTTCTCACTATGAACTGCCCAGAACGTATAGTCCTCAGGGAAAGGCTTCACAAGCAAATGTTCCTTCACAACATTTCGTGCGTGCCACTTCTTGAACTTGCATTTCTGACACGGACAGACGATCTTGCCGTTACAGCTGGTGTGAGTGAATGCGAAATCCAAGAAACTGTTTAATCCGTACAAATATTCAGGAGAATTGCGTGGCAACCTGATCCATGATTTATCCATAGCTATAATTGAGAGAGAAGAAAGTATAGAGAAGAAGATGAGTGAGAAGATAATGACGAATGTCAAGAACCTTATATTATGAAATTCCAACGTTTATAATTTTGTAGCGGTTCTAAAACCGCTACACTAACCGCTATAGTTATAAAATATTAGTAGCGGTTATATATATAAAACCGCTACTAATTTTTAAGCCGTTACACATTGGTGGGAAATTCAAAATTTACATGTTGAGTATTTGTAGCGGTTATATATATAAAACCGCTACTAACATTAAAGCCGTTGGACAGCAAATTTAAAAATAATTTTTAATTTGTAGTGGTTATACATAACATAACCGCTACAAATGTGCACAAAGGCGGCAAATTTCAAAATTCAAATGATGAGTATTTGTAGCGGTTCTTATTGGAAAACCGCTACAAATATATACATATTTGTAGCGGTTTCTATTGTAGAATCACTACTAATATATACATAATTGTAGCGGTTCCACAAGAAAAACCGCTACAACTATATACATTTGTTGTAGCGGTTTTTATTTTAGAATGGCTACAAATATATATATTTGTAGCGGTTATTACTTAAAACCGCTACAAATATATATGCTTTAGTTTTTTCAATTTAGAAATATAAATAATATTATTGAAATTAATTCATAAATTCAACAACGCGATCTAATAATATAAATATAATTATATTAAACACAATAAGAAAGTTCTGAAATACAAACTCATATATATATATATATATATATTTACAAATGTTTCAACAACAAAAAAATGTCCTAAACTAAGTAGCTAGGGTCTGATCATCTGGTGCTCCCTCAGGTGGGGCTCCCTCAGCTGCTGCTGGATCGGGCCGCTGCGCAGAGTGAACCGCACCATCGTCATCAGCAGGAGCAGGAGGAGGAGTAGTACTCGGGACGACGTAGCGAGGGACAGGGGGAACCTGTGGATGCTGCTCGTCCGAGAACAGGCGACTCCATGCCCGCTCAAGCATGTTGTTAATGATTTCACGCCACTGCGTCTGCTGAGCGTAGATCAAATCAGCGTACAACTGCATTTGCTGCACCTGCATCTGCTACTCCAAATCTTACAGCAGCTGGTCAATAGACTCATCCCTCGGACGTCTGACCCCTCTAGAGCTGCCAGCCTCAGAGGCGGCGCTCCTGCCGTAGACCATGCTAGGTCTGGCGCCTATCCCCATCCCCCGCACGTGTCCAAGGTGCTTAGCCTGAGCCAGACTCGCCTTTAAAGGAGCCGTCGGGTCCACTAACCCCTGTGACTCCTCAGGCTGGGTTTGTCGCAGCTCAGCCTGCGACTGCTGCATCCGCTCCTGCCATTTTATGAAACAATTACTAATTAGCATTTTTCATTATTAACTTGGTTTTATAAAAATTATAATAATAAAATTACTTACAATGGCCGCCTCTGCCTGCTGAGAGGTGCAGTCCCGTCACGGTGTCTGTGTGTGATGGCGTACAACTCTCCATAGTCCGTCTGACGGTTCTCCTGCTGTGCCTTCGTCTCCTGAAATAATTACAAAATTCAATTAGTATTATGAAATAATCAGCTAAAAGTCAGTGATATTTTGAAAAGTTACCAGCTCGCTATAGGTCACAGCATAGGTCTTCGATCCTGCTGTGTGGTGGATCGTCTGCTGCGCACGGATCCTGGTGTTCCTCTGAGAAAGCTCCTGGAAAAGAAATAATATTAAATGTATTATAATTTAAAATTAAATAAAAATTAAATTGGAATTATAATTTAATATTTAACAATTACAAAATTATATATAAAAAATCTAATAAATACATTACTTGCGCCTCAGGGCTCCTCCTGAACTAGAAAAACTCGCCCAGTCGTTCGGCGGCACGTCATCCGGGACACTCTCGATCAAATGCTCCAGAGGCATCGTCCCGTCCTTATCCACCCTGCGGAAGAGACGGTTCCTCTTGTTGCTCCAGGTGTCACCCATCTTCACATGGGCGTACCTCTTCCGGTTGGCCCGGACGGCAAACCGCAGCTGAAAAAAAATTATTTAAATATCAATAATTACAAAAAACATAATTTAAATAATATTAATTAAATAGAATTAATTACAAAAAATATTAATTAAATAATTTTAATTACCTGAACCACGTCCTCCCAAGCCTGGTCTTTCGGCCCCCTCGGAACGTGCCTCCACGTCTTGAAGTGAAGGGGGAACCGCATCCAATTCGCACCCAGGTCGTTCAGGAAGTGGTTAAGCAGGTGACCCCCATTGTGGATGGGCTGGTCAGTGCCCTCATTCCATGGCACTATAACTCGCAGGCTCCGGTCCAAGATGTTCATACCGGCCACGTCTAGCCTCCTCGTCGAAACGTTCCCTTGCTCATCTGCACAGTTTATCGCATGTTAGATAAATTGTAATTCAAAGTTAACATTTCTAATTTAAATAAATAATTTACTAAATTAAAAAATTAATTTACCTTGGACCTGCACCTCAAACCCAGTGGACCGCGAAGACGACCCTCGTGGGTTGTTCCGCCCCCGAGCTTCCTCCTCATCGAGGAACTGCTCCATTTCCCTGATCCAAATCTGGATCTCGAACTCCTCCTCGTGGAGGAAGTCCTCGACGCTATTATCTGGCCCCCCAACCTCAGGCACCTCTGGTGCGGTCGTCTCCTGTGGGATCGTCTGCGGTGCCTGTGGGGGGATGGGCTGAGATGCAGCGGTCGCCCTGCCTCCACGCTGCCCCCTCCCTCTGCCTCCTGCTCTGCTGCTGCCACCCCGTAAAATCGGTTTAGGGACCTCAGGGGCCTTCCCCTTATCCTCTCTTGAAGCCATATCAACTGTACAAATAAAAAAAAATTAGTCACATTATTATGAAAAAATCTAATAAAAATACAAATACAAATAAAATATGTGTTATATACGTACCTCAAGTGCAAATATTGAGAAATACTGTAGCAAAAACTCCTACACAGACGTTTGAACGCTCAAATCTTGAAGAAACCACTCAGAGAAATCCTAGAAAATAAAATGAGCAAAAGGAGAAATGAAGGGGGCGGTGGCTTAAATAGGCCAGATATTAGTAGCGGTTATTCAAAAAACCGCTACTATAACCGCTACAAATAATTAAATTTGTAGCGGTTCTACAATAACCGCTACAAATGACAACAACGTTTGAAATTCTATAGAGGTTATTGCCCAGAATTGCTACAAAGGTGGAGACTCTTGAAATTCTGTAGCGGTTATACCCCTAACCGCTACAAATAGCTGACCTTTGGTATTTTGTAGCGGTTTGGTTGCTGTAACCGCTACAAATAACCGTTACACTATTGGTGGGGCTTAGTCGCGCCAAGTGGCGGGAATATTGTAGCGGTTTCTGTGCTTTAACCGTTACAAAATCACCGCTACAAGTTTTGGCGCGAATTTCGCGCCAAATTTCTAGCGGTTTTATATACCCAACCGCTACAAAAAATGCGGCTAATCTGTCGTGCCACTTGGCGCATAGCTTGCCGCTACAAATTTGTAGTGGTTTAGGTTAAAACCACTACAAATACTATAATTTGTAGCGGTTTCATATAACCGCTACAATTGCACCGTTACAAAATACCTTTTTTTTTGTTGTGTGAGCTAAATGTTATGTAGAAATCAGTATCCACAAACAACAAGCGCAAAATAAAAATGGATAGGATTAGTGATTTTCCAGACTCATTGCTTCTTCATATTCTCTCTTTTCTTCCCACTAAAGAAGCAGTTACTACAAGCCTCTTATCCAAGAGATGGAGACCCCTTTGGCTTTTCCTTTCCACCCTTTGCTTTAACAGCCTAGACTTTCATAGTCCTACATTCTTCCAGAAATTTTTAGACAAAATGCTCAAATTAATGAATTTGAATTTTGTCAAGAGGTTTGTTCTTCGGTATGATCATTTTGAACATTGGGAGTATTTTAGAATTAGGAAGATTAACAATAGGATTAAGACTGTGATCAGTAATGTTGAACAAGTGGAGCTGTATTCACATCAGTATGATGACTATGAGTTGCCCTCTTTTGTTTTCACTGCTAATAATATTAAAGTTTTGAAGTTGAATGCAGTAATGGTGGAAAATCTTTCTCTTGTTAACTTGCCTTTGTTTCAGTTATTGCATTTGGAAGATTTTGCTTTTGTAGATTCTAGTGGCTTGGAAATGGTTCTTTCTACATGTGCTTCTCTTAAAGATTTGGTACTAAGATATTCGTGATATTGTCCACGTGACTTTGGACGAATTAACCATTTGGTCACTGCAGAATTTGAACTTGAAGGAATTTCATCTTAGCAACTACCAAGGTATGTATGAAGAATTTAAACTTGCAAGCTTTATTATAAAGGAAGCAAGTGCCTTGAGAATCATCTTAATTAGTTTGGATTCTTGGTTAAAAGCAACTTGAAAGGACGATAACCTCATAAAAGTATTATTATATGTTCTATAAGCTCAGTGAATTGCAGGCTTTTGTTGAAGTGAATTGCCAAAATTCAGTGTGAAGAGTTTCTATATATTGGTTTTTGGAAGATATCCTTTCTATGTATCTCTTTCCTTTGGGCCTATAATCAAGATGCCTCTTCCTAAATTTTTTTTTTGAAAAACATGGGTTTCAAATTCAATTCGCCCACTTTGTAGTCTAGTTGATCCACCACTACTAGACCAAACACCTTTGAGCTCCTTTCTATGTATTTTAGTCTTAATACTTTTTGATTAACATATCATTCTTCAATAGTTTTGTTAGACTTATTTCAATCGTGCTTCTGTATGTGGAATTTACTATAGTATCAAGTTGATCACACAATGGTTTGGCATATTATGTTCCTAAGGTATAACTGACATATGTTGATTTTATTAATTAGGGTCTAAATTTTCTTGGATTGTTCTGTATTGTCTATCAATTCTTTAAATTCTACAAGGTCAAATTAAGTACACTATATTAATTAGCTCTAAAAATATACTAGCTAATTGATTAGTGTGTTGGATATGGATATTTCAACTTAGTGTATTATTTAAGGAAAAAGGCAAAAAGAACTTTGGATTTGTAAAATTCCAAATCATAAAAAATGAGTTGTGAATTACTTATCAAGTTTTGTTATTTCCTTATGAACTATTGGTAATAAATCTGATTTGGGATTTTGTAATTTTAAATTTTTTTTTTCTGTCATTTTCCCTATCATATTACTTCTCTAGTCTTATTTATAATCGACTCCCAACATGTTTCATATAGCACAAGGAAAAACTTAAACTTAAACTTTACCTTAAAAAACAATAACTTTTTATCTTTTATTTAATATGCATTATACCCCATGAAAACAAAGTTAATAGAATAATAAATTAAGGATAAAAATTATACATTCATATGAAGGATTTCTCTCTGTCTTATAAATAGGATTTACAAAATTCTTGGATTGTTATGTACTGCATCTATCGATTCTTTCAATTCTACAAGGTCAAATTAAATATTTTTTTTGCCAGGCCAATTAAGTACACTATATTAATTAGCTCCAAAAATATACTACCTTTGGTCTTTTTCAATAAGCAATTTTTTGCTGATTGCACAAAGCAAATTGGCAGTTAGTATTAGTTAAAAATAACAAATGTATAAAAAATGTCATGCATTTTCTAAATATACCCCTATTTATGAAAATAACATAGGAGAGAGAATGAGTAAAAAATATGTGAGACAGAATGGGTAATAAATGATTGAATAAAAGAGAATAAGTGATTCATTAATATAATGATATGTATTTAATAGGAGTAGAAAAGGAAAAAGTAGTTTAAAGTTTGAAACACAAAAAATTGCTTATATTAAGGATCAGTCCTAATAGAGAAAAAATTGCATATAAATAGGACTGAAGAAGTACTAGCAAATTGATTTGTGTACTATTTATTATTTCATTATGAAAATAAATTTTCACTGATTGGAAAATTAAAGAAATAAAAGGTTTTTTTAAAAAAATAAATCATCGTAATTATGGTTTATGAGTATCTGAAATAAGATTCCATAGCCACACTCTTCAAGTCTTGTCACTTCCCTGTTATTACCATCAAGAGCAATATGACATCCAAATCAAACCTTCATAACTAACTCAAGGGCAATTCTATCGACAAATGGTATATTGTTTCAGCTTTATAACTATCAAAGATGGATCATAAAGGATCATTGCCCTTATGAACTCTTTGGTCTCTTTCTCTTATCTCTCAAATGTAGTTCGAACCTGTGACCATATGACAAAAAAACTATCCCTCTCAATCAACCAACATGGCACTCGAACATTGATTCCCCTATCAACTCTATAGCACTTAAATAATCTATTGCTACATAGTACCCTAATCTCATGGTCCTCCAAATTTCTTTTTTATAAAGGAATAAGGGTGACGTTTGTGCTTCGACATTTATAGTGATTGAGGTAACAATTATCCGACCACTACAAATGTCAAAATTCAAATTTCAAATAAAAGGCGATTGTCAAGGTGCCCGTTGGTTCCTCAAAATTTATAGAGGTTGATTTTGTGGTTCATAACTACTACTAACATCATGACCATTGGAAATTTCAAATATAATGGCATTTGATATTAAAAACTTCCATGTCACAATTTCTTCTGATTCTCCTCTGAACTTTAGTGTTTCTCAAAGATGGATAGGATGTGGATAAATGTGCCTTGGACATGTCTAGAATATTTAATTGGATTAAACAATTTCTTGGACTTTATCTTCACTCATACTAGCGCTAACAGTAAGGTTGTTTGTCCTTGTCCAAAATGCAATTTTAGGAAAAGGTACACAAGAGAGGACGTTACAGAGCATTTGATAGTTAAACCATTCCTGCAAAAGTACAAATTCTAGGAAGTCCATGGTGAAATGGCTTGTATGACTTTTGAAGCAACTCCACAATTTTCACAAGTTGGGGTCCACATAGACAATGTAGATCCTATAAATGATGTGATGTATGACTCTTTTGGCCTATATGGCGAGAACGTTGTAGAAGAAGTACAAGGCCTAGAGACCCAATTCATGAACAATGAAGTAGCCCAAAGTTTTTTTTCGATCTAATGAATGAAGCAGATAAGCCTTTGTATTCAGTTTATGCAAAGTACTCAAAATTATCATTATTGATTATATTATATCATATCAAGTGCTTGTATGGCATAATTGATAAAGGGATGTCCATGTTGTTGAAATTATTGGCAGATGTAATTCCCTAGGTAGAGATTCCTCCTTCCTACTACAAAGAAAAGAAAATAATTAACAAATTGGCGTGGAACTATACAAAAGTTGATGCATGCCTGAATAATTGCATGTTTTATTTAGGGAGAAGATGCAAACAAGGAGACTTGTACACGTTGTAATACATCAAGGTACAAGCTCATCTAGATGGGCAAGAAGCAAAAGAAGAAGCCTACGAAGATTTTGATTTTACGGGATGGAGAGGCATGGAAGGCATTCGACTCATCATTTCCTGATTTTATGGCTAATGCTAGAAATGTACATCTTACTCTACGTCAGAAATGTTTATTCCATTTGGTAACCCCAGCATCAATTATAGTATTTGGCCAGTTGTATTAGTTCCATACAACTTGCCACCCTGAATGTGTATGAAAGAGACATCACTCATTTTGTCTATTTATCATTCCAGATAGAAAACACCAGGTAATGATATAGATGTTTACCTCTAACCTTTGATACAGGAGTTGAAGGACTTATGGATTGATGCCATATAGACATATGACACCTATGAGAAAACACTTTTCAAGATGTGTGCAGCCTTGATGTGTACTACAAGTGACTTTCCTGGTCTTGAAACATTATTCGGCTGTAACGTGTATATTGGAAAGGCTTGTCACTCATGTAACTTTGACTCTGACTCAATTTTCCTTCTGCATAGTCATAAATGATGATTCTTGGGGCATTGATGGTTCTTTAATGGGAAACACAAATTTGGATTGTAACGGATTGGATTCTGTTAAGACTATCTTCTTTGATTTGAAAGAGGACTTTATTTGTTTCCCCTTTTAATAAGAATCACAAACTACATTATCTTTAAATTGAAGTTTAGGAAGACTAACAACTAAATCCTTTTTGATTAATTTGCCTAGTTGGTTCATCTTGATATAAGCAAGTCTCTTATGCCATAGCCAACTTTCATTGGCATTACTTATAAAACAATTTTTAGATGCATTAGTATTTATATCAAGAGTATAATAGTTACAACCGCTTAAAGCTCCTATCTTGACTTTGAGACCATCTTTGTTGATTTGTAGATCTTTCTTTTTCATAATAAGATACTCTTTTAAATCAAAGATGACCTAATTGTCATTGTCAATACTTTGGCTCATACTTGTAGGTTGTGACATGATCCTTCTACATGGTACATATACTTGACTTGTACTCTGTTTGCCTTGCCTACTTCACCAATTCCATTAATTTTCCCAGATTGGTTGCCTTTAAAGCTAACTTTTCCTCTTTCTTTCAGTTTTAGCATGGTGAACTTGTTCTTGTTACTAGTCATGTGTCTCAAGTATCCACTATCAATGTACCATTTATTTGTTTTTGATGGCTTGACAAACCTACAATAAGAAGCAATTAAGTTTTAGGTATCCACACTTTCTTGGGTCCTTTATGGTTAGTATGAGTCACTTTTGGCACATGTAATCCTTTCAAAACCCATTTATAGGCGCCAATGACTCCTTCCTTTCTATGATATCAATAAGTAGTATAATGCTCTTTTTTATTGCAATAATTACAATAAGAAAAAGGGTTAAACACATGCATAGAGTGTTGAAAAAAATTATGATAGGCTTGACCACCTTTCTTCTTTTTACCCTTCTTTTTATCCAAGTTTGGATCATATCCTATCCTTGACTTTTCATTTGTGTACCTCTAAGTCTTTAAGATAACTTTGAGTATTTCACTTCCCTGAGTGAATTTTTCAAATGTATTGGTAAGTTTAGTATTCTTTTTCTCCATTTCTTCATAAGTTTGATAGGAATCATTAGGTTGCTTCTTGATTTGATCCTCAAGAAGTTTAACCTTCTTCTTGGAGCTTACCAACTTTTTAACTACTTTGACAAATTCATAATGTAAAGCATTGTATTTAGATTGCAATTCATTAAAGTTGGTTCAAAAGTTACTACCTCCTCAGTGTTTGATTCTTTTTCTTAAGCCACTAAGCAAATATTGGCCACTTCTTTATCATCACTTTCTTCATCCGAACAGCTATCTCCCCAGATTGCATAGAATTAAGCTTTCTTCTTTCTAAACTTGATCGTTTTCTTTTCTTTTTATAAAAGGGATATTCAAACTTGATGTGTCTAGGCTTGTTATGTAATATCTTGAATTTTGGACCTATAAACTTGAGGATAAGTTTGAATCAACAAGACTACTAAGCCTGATTTAGTAAGTATCCCAAGAATGTCTGTGAAATAAAATGCTTTTTAGGGACTCTATGATTTAACCCTCTGGGTAGAGAATAACTCTACAAACAAGATGATGGCTAGACGTGTGAAATTTAATCAGATAAAATATAAGTAAAAGTGTGCATTGGCACACTTAGATGCCATTTTGATGGCATACTAAGGGTATATGTGAGGCCCACAAGCCTACATTCAACGTTTTCCAAGATACACCAGTATAGCCTTTGTAATTCCCTGAGTTATAGGCCATGTGGTGACATCTGAGGGCTTACACGAACACTTGGCGCATTCTTGAATTCGTATGGATTTGTGACGCCAAATCGAGTGAACTCTGCATAAATTTACTTTAATAAAGTAGCTTTAATAAAGTAATATCATGACTTAGCTTTTATGATGGCACTATAAGAAGGAACTACATGTCCCATCATTATTATATACACTTTATGACTTTTGTGTTGGCATCCTTAGGGGACACCACCTAGCCCCAGTGGTAAGGGGAATTCATTAGACTCTTCCCTTCCCCTAATAAAGTAGGCAGCCAAGTCATAAAGAAAAGGAAAGAAGAAGAGTTTGGGTCCTACATAATGGACACATGGCACAACAAGAGCCTTGAATCCATAAAGTGACTTTTTGACTTTTGTGTTGGCTTATTGAGGAGATGGGTCCTAGCATTTAGTCGGGACAACTCATTGGTCCCCGGTCTGGCTACATGCCTAAATACCCCCAACATCAATCATGAAAGCCAAGGATAAATCATCAGACTTTCCTCTCCCCTGACATTAAAGTAGGCAAGGGCTTAGAAGAAAGTGGTGGCTAGGTTGGTCAAGGACACATGGCACTTTTTAGGCCACACACTTATGACACATAGCATTATGTATAGGTAAAATATTTACCAAGTGAATAGTGCCCCAAGAATAACTGTGTAGGTTCTTAGCTAGAAGTTTTAATTAACATTTTTCCTAAGCCATAACAAGAACCTTAGCTCTTATGTATAGGTACTAAAGGGGCATAAATGAAGGGTGTTACATGTTGTATTCAAAACAAATGATTGAATCCTTTTCTTCCTTCGAGCAATTGGCCCTCCTTTCTGGAACTTTTTGTAACACCCTAAATTTTGATGTAAGGGCTAATGGTAATTATTAATGATAATTATTGAATTAAATTTGGAATTATTTTGTGTTTTGTGGCAATTTAAATTAATATGCCAAAAATTAAGGAGAAATTGAAAGAATGGAATTATTAGCCATAAGTTAGTGATTAATGGAGAAATTAATTACTAACTAAGAGAAAATGAGAAGTGTGATTAAATGGCTAATGAAGGGATTAGATAAGCTAAGTGGATGTCTACTTTATGAGAGCCAATAGGGAGGTGACATTTGGCAAGCTCACATGTGGAGGGAGTATTGGGAAAAGTCAAATGAGTATGTTATTAATTTTCTCTCTCTTCCCTCTCTTCCCTCATTTCCAGCTGAAGAAGCATAGAAGGAGTATTATCATCATTTTCTCACCTTCTACACTCATCTCTCTCTCGTTCTCTCTCTCCCTGGTCTAGCACCATTGTTGTAGAAAAATAGAGGAAGAAAAGCTTGAGAAAAGTTAAGGAAAATGACTTCCATTGCTCAAACTCATTTCTTTAAAGTTGTTTCTTGAGTTAAGAGCTTCATTTTGGTGGTTATGGTTCCTCCATTGGTGTTGGTTTGAGCTCTCAAGGAATTTTGGAGATTTGAGAATGAGAATCAAGAAACTCCTTTGGAAAAGTTGAAGAGGTAAGTGAAACCAACCTTTTTATCTAAGTGTTGTGCCAAATGGTTTAGTTTTGAATTTCTGGAATTTTTGGCCTTAGATTAAAAAATGAGTGTCATTGGGTATTTGGCATGTTATTGGTATGGAATTGGTATGTTGGAATGTATTTTAGATAGATAGAATTGATTGGATTTGAGATTGTTAAGTTTGGTGATTTTGGAAATTTAGTGTTTAATGTTGCCTAAGACCAAAGCATGATAATGGAGTAGGAATTTGGTTGTTTTAATGGTTTTATTGGATTCCTTGAGTGTTTTTGTATAGGGATAGCTTTGGTTGAGGTTTTGGGTTCATTTAGGACACTTAGGAAAAGTTTGGAACTACTATTAGTGTTTTTGCATTTTCTGGTTTCTGATATGTATCACTCCAGTGATCTAAGTACCACTCGAGTGTAGAATGAACATCACTAGGGTGAGGTTGGGTATCACTCGAGTGAGTCAGTCAAATTCCTCATTTTCCCTTCAGTTTCTGTATTGCACTTCTATGAAAAGGGCAAGAGTGTTGCCTCACTTGTGAGTGCGTTGGATTCTTACTTGAGTGAGCCTCTTTTCACTCGAGTGCTAGTGTATTTGACACCATGAACTTCGCTCTCGGGTTGTCACTCACGGTTGAATGCAAGAGTGTCTCTTAACACTCGCAAGAATTCAGTCTCCACTCGAGTTAAAAGTTCCATACTTGAGTGCTCCTTCCCTCTGAAAGTTCCATTTGCTCTTGGGTTCTCACTTTTTACACCTCGCTTCTTGATACCTGAGTAAGTATTTGATGTCACTCGAGTGCTACCTTCTGTGCTCGAGTGTTCTCGATCTCTGAAAGTTTCTTGTACTGACAGGTATTCACTCGCCGTTCTTCACTCTCTAGTACCCGAGTGTAGATCATACCATCACTTGAGTGAGATCATCTTCACTCGAGTGAAATAGTGAAAAAGTTAGTGTTTGTGCTTCCAAAGGGGATCTCTGGGGTAGTCCTCCAACCCTTTAGGGCCTTTTTTAGAAGCATTTAAGGGTACTTAAGAGATAGTAATGATAACCAATTTAAGTATTGTGAAGGTATTGAGTATTGGACTAAGTGATAAAGCATCGTCCTTAATTATGACTTTAGGATTCGATATTTGTCCGGAGCGTAGAAGGCCCGCGCCTATTCAAGAACGGAAAGACCAAGGTAGTGACACTTTATCCTATATCATGTGTAATGCATTGCTTGTTAGTACTAGTCATTGAATACATATATAGTTGAGGGGACGTGGCGAAAGCCCAGCCTTAAATACAGATACAGTTGAGGGGACATGGCAGTGTACCCAGCCTTGAATATTGACTGCTGCATTGTGATATATGCTTACTTGCTTTGTTTATTATACATCATATATGTAAACTGTTGTCACTGGGATTCTTTAGAATTTTATTATTTCCAAATAATATTTTAGTCAGGGCAAGTGGATCAAGAAGCAAACAAGTGAGCAAGGGTGACTAGGACTGCCAGTGGTAGTCTTAGCTAAATGCTTTCGGTTTTTGATTGGTTATCATTTTGGATGAATGTGTATATTGAATAGATCATAGAATCATAATTTTGTGTAATCCTCGATATAGGAACTGAGATGGGTAATGATGTCCTGTACCGACTCTTGGATTAATGTTATTATTCCAGTGAATGATAGGAATTTTGCTGATACTCTGATATTGTATATGTGACAAACCAAACAGGCCTATTGATTTTATAAATAGATGAATGGAGATCTATTTGTCCAGGCATTGTGAAAATTTTTTAGTTACCTTCGATCTCTCATTCCATTGTTAACTATGTTTAAACACTAATCCCGGCCTTGATCGTGATAGGGGTTACACTTTTTGAATCCTTGATCTTTCCAGAAGAACTTTTGGAATCTCTTCACAATCAAGCCCATATATTCATCTACAACTTCTTCTTCTCTTTCTTTTTCTTTGATGGCATTAAGAGACATTCTCGTTTTCTTCTTCTCATCTATCTTAGTCATCTCCTTCTTTAATTTTTACTTCCCTTTATACTTACTAAGACTTCCGAATAGAGATGATATTTATCTCATTGATTCACCTTTGGCTTATTCTATAGCTGTGACCTTAGCTTCCCATTCATTTGTGAGAATGCTTAGAATTTTTCTCACTTTTGATCTTTAATCATAGGTCTTGTTGAGAGTAGCAAGTTGATTGATGAGGTGTGTGTATCTTAGTTCAGATGTAGGAATACTTTCTGCGATCTTTATTTAGGAAACATCATACTTAGTGGTGAGTTTGTTGACTTTATTTTCCTTGATCACACAGGTTCTTTAATGAGCAATTTCTAGAGTTTCCCGCATATCTTTAGTAATAGGAAGAGTGCAAATTTTGAAGTAATCCTTTTGACTTAGAGTGCTTTGAATCATTAAAATTGGCTTTACTGTTTAGTGTCACCAATCTTTTGTCATTGTTATCAAATTCTGTTGGTGTCTTTTTCACCATTCTTTCTCCTTCTCTTTTTATAGGGACATAGTCTCCATCTTATATTACTTTCCAGAGGCTATATTCATTTGCCGTCATGAAAACTTTGAATTTGGCTTTCCAGAATGAGAAGTATTCTATACAGAAACTTGGTGGTCTAGTTATTGAAGCTTTATCAGGAAGTATACCTTTACAAGGCTTGCTATAGGATCTTTCTTAGGCTATTTAACATGACGACAAGAAGACCTACTCTGATAACGAATGTTAGTTCAAGTCTTTCACCCAAAAGGGGGATGAATTGAGTGATATTAAAAATTTTAAACTCAAATACAAAATTAATGTAGAGAATAGAGTTAGAGGGATATCACTAAATGTAGACACAAGAGATTTATACTAGTTCATGTTAGAATCCATGTTTTGATGACAACAAAGTGTTAATACATTGTTTTTGTAAAGGAATTCATGTTTTGAAGATATAAACTTAAGGCCATTTGATTATCAAATGCATTTCACAAGTTTACAGAAAGTTACTGTTGAAAATGTCTGATTTACTCAAGTTTTGGAAGCTTGAACACTTGAGTGTGGCTTCACACTCTTACAAGTGTTAAACAAAAGCTGGTTCAGAAAGTGAAATTATATTAATGCACTCAAGTGTGGATGAAGCACTCGAGTTCTATAGGTTGTAACACTTGAGTTTGATTCTTTACTCTTAGAAGTTTGATGCAGAAGTTGATGAAGAAACATGAAAATTTACTGATACACTCGAGTATTAGCCTTGCACTCGAGTTCTGTATGCCTAAGCACTCGAGTCTAACAAGTGTGCTTAAGAAGTGGTTTACAGAGAGTCAAGTAGAATCAGAAACTACCTAATACACTTGAGTTCTAACTCAGTACTTGAGTTTTGGTGGAAAGTGCTCTCAAGGCCTAAAAGTGAAGCCCTATAAGTGTTATCCTGAGAGGAAACAAGCTGCTAAAACCATGAACTGAACTCGAGTATCTGTATATGCACTTGAGAGAAGGACTAAGACTCGAGTCCTACAACAACACTTTCAGTGAACTCTTGCATATGAAGCATAACCAAAAGACTTCATCAATCTGAAATACAATATGCACTTGAGCGTGGGGCAAGACACTCGAGTGAGGAGTTGCACTTCCAGTGCACTCTTAACACTTTCTGATAGGAATCAAGTGAAGCAATTTTGACCAGCATGAACACTTGAGTCTATGTTTGAGCACTCAAGTTGTAATCCCCTTCATGATCAAGGCCGAGATTAGTTCATAAAAACGTAATCAAGTTTGAATTAGAGACCATAAGATAATTTGGGACTTATTTGAAAGTAAATATAGCAAAAACATGGTTTACAAAAAATTTTCAAAAGTTTGTTCAATAAAGGTCTCATATTCACATTCAGTATACAAATGGCCTATACAAATTGATTTTATTCATCAATATCAGAGTACACAGTAAATTCTCGACACACTCGGATTCCATATATCAATTAAGGGTTTTACAAGGCACAATTGCCAATAATCCATTACCCTTACTAGGGGATTACACATTCCTAAACCATAAATCCAATATATACAATCGTTTCCCAACTAAATATCCAAAATCACGCTATGATAACCAAAACCAAAATAAGTAACTCCATGCCTAGAGCTTCATCCACTCTTCGCCACCTGCTTTCCTTTAGATCCTTCGGCCCTATTTAAAAATTGTTTTTGGGAGAGTGAGATTCTAAAGAATCCCAGTAGTAAAAAATCACTCATAGTATGCATAATAATAAGGTATGAAAGCAAATCATCACACACACACAGCAACTACAATGGCAGTTACAACGGCAAGGGCAGGTATGACTCATGTCACCCTTACGTTTGCTCACGCTGTATTGTATCACAGCAGTTCATACAATATATTTCACCACAGCTAAGATTCATATAAAGCATTTCATACGCAAGCCATACAGGCAAGATATATAACACATAGCCCATGGCTGGATTCACAATACGCCGCCCCACGGGTCGGATTCATAAAGATCCATTCGATTACAATGGCACTACAACGGCCGAGCTAGAGATGACCAGCGTCAATCCCTAAATGACTCATACTGAATTGCTCATGCTGTAATGGACCATGGCACATACAGTTCACAAAACTCAATAACAAGTCATGCATACCAAAACATCATACACAACATGAGAGAAGAGTCACTACCTTGATCCTTCTGGTCATATTCTGGCACCGGTCTCTCCCGAGTAGGGTAAATGTCAAATCCTAGAATTATAATTAAGGACAAATAGTTATACTCTATTTCAAGACTTAATTCAATTCATAACACTTAAATTTTGTTATCATAATTGACCCTTAAGAGGCCACAAATGCCTCTAATAAAAGCCCTAAAAGGTTGGGAAACAATAGGTTGAAGATCACTTTTCAAAAACTCAAAGTGCTGGAACATAGGGGTTGGCCGCAACCAGCCCACCCTTGGGCTACAGCTAAAATATGGTCAGAAGGTCATTGGCCACGGCCATCCACCCATAGGTCATGGCCAGAATCAGGATAGAAAGGTTTGGGCCGCGGCCAGCCACCTTGGGCCGTGGCCAAGAAATTCCATGATTCTTGGCTGAGCATCAAAAAATCATAAATAATTCTAGAAATATCGAAATAAGGTGATTCTAAAGCCAAATGAAATATATTTAAGTCCTCTTGACTGGAAAAATATGTACCATTACTAGAAATCACCACACAATTCCATAATTACACAAAACTCAACACTGCTCCAAAACAGAGTCCAGTTTTTGTCCCAAACTTTGGCAAAGCATAATTCTCAGTTCACAAAATGAAATGACATGAATTATATATCCATTTTGAAGCTTGGGATGTGAACTTTAATACTGGAAAGTTTCATAATTTTTCTAAACCATTTGTTTATTCAAACCTTTGGTGTAAACTAACTGCTCAGAATAGAATTCACACAAGCCAGATTTCCAATTTTCTACCAAAGTGTCCAATGACTCCAAAATCAATAACCAAACTTATTCCCATACATTTTACCACAAGGAACACAATGTCAACCTCAAAATGACCAAAATCACAACCAAATTACATGCCAACAACACAATGACCCCCATTTTTGAATTTCAAGCCAAAAATTCCAGAAAATCCAAACTTAACCAATGGCTACAAGACCTATATAGAAAGGTTTGTCTTACTCACCTCTACAACTTTTCCAAAGGAGTTCCTTGATTCTCCAACTTCTAGATTTCCTTATGGCCACAAAACACCACTAATGTAAAATCTAAAACCACCAAAATGAAGCCCTCAACTCAAGGATTAACTTTAGAGAAGAGAGTTTTGGCATTAGAGGTCATGATCTTATCCATTTTACAAGCTTTTCACCTCTTCTTTAGCCTCCTATGGCAGCACGAATGGAAGAGAGAATGAGAGAGATGAAGAGTGATGATGAAGATGGGAAATGATGATGAGGGATGGCAGAAAATTTTGCCCCTAAGCCTTAATCATGTTCACAAAGAGAGAGGGAGAGAGAGAAAGCAATAAAATATGTGGGTTTGACTTTTCTCACCCACTCTCTCTTCACCCACCAATACCACTTGTCCAACACTCATTGGTTCTCATAAAGTTAAGTAACTAATTAGTTACTCTAACCAATTCCATTAACCATTTAGTTACTCATCTTATTTCTCTTAGTTAGTAATCAATTCCTCCATTAATCACTAACTTATGGTTATTCTTTCAATTTCTCAATAATTATGGCATATTAATTAAAATTGCCATATGACACATAATCAAATTCTTTTCCTTCTTCCATGCGCCATTTATCCCTATATTTAGCCCAATAATTATTTTGCCACATAATTATGCTAAAATACAGGGTGTTGGGCATTTCCAATAACTGATTCATGTCTCAATCAACTTTAATTCCCAAATCATTTTCAATAATTGCCATTACCCCTTAATTGAAATTTGGGGCATTACACGAGTTCTACATAAACACTCTTGCAAGTACTATGTTTACTCTTGCAAGTGTAAAAAGTCAAAAGAAAAAAATTAGTAAGTGCACTCGAGTGTGGATCAAGAACTCGAGTGTGACCAACTGTACTTGAAAGTTATCCCATGCACTTGAAAGTATGACAAAGATTACTTTATGCTGACACACAAAATTCAAGTGAACTCGGCTGTGAAAGGTGACACCTGAGTTTGAAATCAAATGCACTCAAGTGAGAAGGAAGAACTCAAGTTCATCTATCAGAAGCATAATGAAATACATAATGACAGTGAACAATTCAAATATGGTTAAATGTTATTTATTGATTGTGTTTTCACTTGTTATTGCTCCTAAACATTATTTAACATATATTTCAAGTATGAAATAGGAAATAAAATGTTCAAATTATATATTCAAATAAGAGAGACAATTATGGCAATTATGGCGAACATCATTATTACATACCAAATACCAGACAATTGTCATCATATGCAATTGACCCACCATGAAAGAATGTGCAAAACTACAAACGTTTACATTTCGCTCCACAATGTGACGTTCAGTTTCATAATGGTACATCCCGCTCCTCAACAGTACATTACACAACGATTATTTTAGACTTGATATAAATGCAGAGGATATGAGACAAGTCTAGGAGTAAAGAGCACAAACCACACTTAAACTAAAAAGATTACAAGAGTATTTGTTTTCATATTTATCTCTATATTCATATTGTTCTTCAGTGATTATCATATCTACTCTGTTAAGAAAGTCTGTAAACATATTTCAATTATATTTTTGATCTCAAGGTAACGGGACTTGGAGAGGGTAGATTCCTTACGGGAAGCTATAGAGAGAAATCCTGGTAAGACTTTCTGTTTGTAAGATTTACAAGGTGCAAGTAGTAGATAACGTTGCTGCTTATAAGACTTATAGAGGTGTAAGTAGTAGAGAACCTTGCTACTCGTAAGACTTGTTGTAAGGGTAAGTAAGAGAGAAAGGTCTTCAGGTTGCTCTGCTAAGACTTGTTGTAAAGGGGAGAGAAAATTCTAGGTGTTAGAATATTTCTGTTCGTGGTCCTTGTGAGGATAGTTGTTGTCTTGTGGCATTCCGAGAGCCTACTGAATCTTAGAAGACTAGTGAAAATCTTAGAGGTGTTGATCTCTGAGGACTGGATGTAGGCCTGGGTTGAGCTAAGCCGGTATAACTCTTTGTGTGCCTATTTTCTCATCTTTACTCTCTTTTCATTTATCTTCATATCACTGTAACACAAAAAAAAAATTTAATTACATCACCCAATTCAGCCCTTCTTGGGTGAAGCTTACCTCTTTCATTTAGTATTAGAGTGAGGTCTTCTCAGAAGATTTTAATAACTTAAGAAGGATCCATTCAATGGCAACAATGGGTGAAAATATTCTTCTAGATAGAGCTTCTATCACTATACCTCCTGATTTTGCCAAAGAACATTTTTTGTTATGGAAGGCTATGTTCAGAGTGTTCATAATAGTAAACAAATACGGTTTATGGAATGTGATACAAGACGGTGATTATGTTCTAATAAAGAAAGTAGAAGAAAGAATCATGAAAGGGGGGATACAGTAGAATAAAGAGCGCCTTCAGTCAAAAAGAGTATTTTTGAATCTACATGTTGTCAATAGCTAAAGACATATGGGATACACTAGAGATCCCATAAGAAGGTATGTTCGGAATCAAAGAAAATAGAATCAATACTCTAACTACAGAGTATGATCTATTTCAAATAAAACCTGGAGAAAGGATCTCTGAATTTAAACTTAGAATACCTATGTTGTCAACTAGCTATCAGCACTTGGAAAAACCTTTTATCAAAATTCCCAAGTAAGAAAGATCCTTAACATTCTTACAAAAGAATGGGAAGCAAAGGTAACAGCTATTAAAGAAGCCAAAGGTGAATCAATGAGATCCATAACTGCACTCTTTGGTAGTTTTTCTGAGTACGAGGGAAAGTTGAAATTCAAAAAGGAACTGGAAGAGTTTGATGACAAAAAGAAAAGAGGAGTCACCCTCAAAGTCATCAAGGAAGATGAATCATCCAAAAATGAAGATGAAATTGACGATAATGATATGGGAATGATCATAAGAAGATTCAAGAAGTTCTATAGAAGAGGCCAGAGGAACTTCAAGAATCATCAAGGAGGACCAAGCAAGAAAGAAAACAAAGAGCAATAAATCATATCTATAAATGTGGAAAGCCTGGACATATAGAGTCTGAATGCTTCAAGAATAAAGACAAGAAGAAGCAGAAAAAGAAAGCATACATATAATCCATATAGGGTAATAGTCCATCGGATGAAGAAGGTAAAGATGAAGAAGTTGTAAATATTTACTTGGTAGCCAAAGAAGACGAATCAGATTCTAAGGTTTGTCTCAAAGCATCATAGGCCAACAAATGGTACATTGATAGTGGATACTTGAGACACATGAATGGTGATAGAGATAAGTTCACTATGCTAGAAACCTGAGAAGGAGGAAAGGTAACCTTTAAAGGTAACCAACCTGGACGTATTGCCAAAATTAGTGAAGTTGGAAAAACCAATGGTGTCTGATTGAATAATATTTTTACATTATTTTTCATAATTTATTTGGGATTTAAATGCATTTTATGAAGCATTATTGCATGATAAAGCATGAATTTTGGTTAGGAACAATTGTTTTGAATTAATGGCAATTAGGGGAAAATGTTTACAATTTATTAATTATTTTTATACAATTGTCCCTTAAACTTTTAATGCTAAGTTGTGCTTAATTTTTGCATTGTAGGTGCTCAAGGAGAAATTTTGAGACTTTGGAGGTCAAAAATTATTAATTTGTGGATTAGAGAAAATCACAAAATAAATCCCAGAATTTCATAGAAATTACAAGTGTATGGAGAAAAGGGACAGAAGAAATTATAGTAAAGGACCCAAAATATTCAGAAATTTTAGTCCTGCCTCAGAACATTTCAAATTAGTTTGCTTAAGTCCCTCCTTAAGAACATTTTGGAATTGTCATGGAGGTCCCTGGTCATCTCATCGTGTGTGGGCTTCATGGAGCAGAAATTAAAGACCCAAATGCAGTGACATACTAGTGTGGGCCGCAGCTGGGACTGAAATAAGGATCCGAAACTTGGACCCGATTTGGTGAGGCTTTGTTGGACATGAGAAAATGGACATGGAAGATCCGAGAGGCAAGCGAAAGAGGAATAAAACCAGAGTGACAGTGCCGCACAGGGGGTGATCGAATCATCGCATTGTAGATCATCATCATCATCTTCTTCTTCTTTCTGCCTCTTCCTGGTGTTGCCGGCGGCACTCCTGCATCTCCACCATCGCCGCCAGCAACTTCCCTTTACTCTCACTGTCACCTTTCCTCTCTTACTACCAATCACCATTGGCTTACTCTATTCCAGTTATCATCACCGATAAGCTGGACCTTCCCTCTCTCAAGCAACCTACACCACCACCTTCACTATGCCCCTCTCATTTCTGGTCAAATAACTTACACCACCAGCTTTGACAGAGTGAGGCGGATGAAGGACAGAGAGAGCTTGAGGGGAGAGATAGAGAGACCATCGTCAAAGCTTGATTTAAGTAGAGATAGAGCTTAGATTTGCAGTACCACCATCGTTCATCACTCATTTCAACACCATCGCCATTCCTTCCTCTGCACTACACCACCATCATCTTAACAGCATCATCATCATCATCATTTTCACCACTTTTCCATTATTTCCTCCATGCCGATAGCTTACCACAATCACTTCCTTATCCCTTCTCATTCACCATTTGATTTAATAGCTCCTATTTCCTTTAATCATTCTCCAAACCAACATATCCCATTTATTCTTCTTTGCTGATTTAGTCCTTCAATTTCCTATGGGTTCTGTGAGTTTTGAATAGATTGTGATTACTGTTGGAGAGATGAGTAGCTGATTTTGCTTGCTTCTTGGTGATGATGAATTGTGCTTGAGCTTATTGGACTACAAAGGGGAGTTTTGCTATCATTCCATTAGTCTAAAATTATATATATTTAGATTACCTAGTTTTAGGAATTTTCATATATGTGATTCTGGAATTGGGATTAATGTTAATTGTCTCTTTTGGTTTGATAATTGTAGTTGAGATTGAATTTTGCAATATGAAGATTATATATGTTTGAATTTTTTTGTGGTTGCAATGAGATTATATTAATTAGCGTGTTATTGTCTAGTTAATGTGGTTGATTTGTATCCTTGAGGGGCTGTTTAGCACTCAAATCCAAGAAGACTCATGTCGCATTATTCAAATTTCAATTGCACATTAAGTGGTTTTTAACAATATCTCAAGAGGTAGTAGTTAGCTATGTGTGTAGGAACTACTATTAATTGGGAATATTGGACTCAAGTGTTATCTTGAAGTTTTTCTTAAGACTTAATGAATTCTTAATTCCCATAATCTTTTTGAGCAAGGATTGTCATTTCTTCATTACCAAGAGCATTCTTTATTGATATTTTCCACTCCATACCATTCCATTCAATCTTATCCATTCCATTTTTATAAAAAGACCAAAAACAATAGTTTAGTATTTAATTAATTTGCATCTTTCTTTTAATTATTAATTTCAAAAACCAGTTCCCCATTTCCCCTTGTTTTAATTGCATTTGCATGATAATTAGATTACTTAGGTAGTTTAATAAAGGCTCCTCAAGTGAGATGACCCGAGTGTTGCATTGTACTGCAATTCTTGGATTAAAAATATTTTGCATTTGACCCCAAGGCGTAAAGACATGGTCAAATCAGTGTCCAAATCAATGACGTATACTATGTTAAAGGGTTATGCCATAACCTCTCAAGTATGAGTCAAAGTACTGACAAAGATAACTGGGTAATCTTTGACTCAGAAGAATGCTTGATAGTAAACATTAAGGATCTACTGCTTAAGAAAGAATTCATCAAAGCAAAGATCCGAGCACAAAGGGACAGTAACTGCTATACTATTGATTTAAATTCAATTTTTTTGAAAATTGTTTTCTTAGCAAATCATAGGAGAGTTGGTTATGGCATAAGCATTTGGCTCATGTCAATTTGAACCAACTTGACAAATTGATTAGAAAAGATTTAGTTGTTAGTCTTCCTGAACTTAAATTCAAAGACGATATGATTTGTAATGCTTTTCAAAAGGGAAAACAAACTAAATCATCTTTCAAAACAAAGAATAAGATTTCAACGTCCAAACCTTTACAATTGACTTCATATGGATTTAGTAGGACTAGTAAAAGTAAAAATTTTTAGAGGAAATTTATATAGTCTTGTAATTGTTGATGATTTTTCAAAGTTTACTCTAAGAATGCCTCAAAAGAATGGAGTTGTGGAAAGAAAGAATAGAGTCCTCACAGAGATGGTAAGGGCAATGCTCAATGAGAAAGAAGTGTCACAAGTGTTTTAGGTGGATACAATGAGTATTGCATGTTATATCTCAAATCAAGCATATGTCCGTAAGTTACTTGGAAAGACACTGTATGAGCTTTACGAAGGGAGAAAACTAAACCTTGCTCATCTACAAATCTTCGAATACAAGTTCTATATCCACAACAACGGTAAAGAAAATTTGGGTGAATTTGATTCAAAATCTGATGAAGGTTTGTTTCTAGGTTATTCAATAGAAGTAAAGCTTATAAAGTCTTCAATAAAAGAACATGCATTATAGAAGAAACCATTCATGTTGTGTTTAATGAAACAGACTCTCAAATAAAGTCTTTTGATGAAGAAGTGGATTTGATAAAAAAATATAAAAATCAAACCATTTTAAATCAAAATGATTTTCAAAATGAAGAAAATGTCGATGATCATGCTTAGCCAAGAGCATGGAGACATATGAAAGATCATCCAATTGATAAGGTAATTAGAGATGTTCATGACCAAGTCAAAACTAGAAACAGAATTCATAATGAAGTTAAATTTTTTGCTTTTATTTCTGAAATCAAACCTTCTAGTATCGAAGAAGAACTTTTTGACAATGATTACTTGATTGCTATGCAAGAAGAGTTAAATCAATTTCAAAGAAATTAAGTTTGGGACTTGGTACCTTGACCTAAAGATCACTCTATCATACGAACCAAATGGGTTTTCAAAAAAAACTTGATGAATCTACTATAATTGTGAGAAACAAGACAAGGTTAGTTGCCAAAGGCTATAATCAAGAAGAAGGTATTGATTATAAGGAAACATATGCTCTAGTGGCAAGACTAAAAGCAATATGAGTACTCTTAGCCTTTGTATGCATTAAAGGTTTTAAACTTTATCAAATGGATGTCAAGAGTGCTTTTTTAAATGTTTATATTATGGAGGAAATTTACGTAGAACAACCTCCTGGTTTTGAAGATGACACAAAACCTAATCAAGTTTTCAAACTCAAGAAAGCTTTATATGGTTTGAAACAAACACCTAGAGCTTGGTATGAAAGACTAAGCAAATTTCTTCTTGATCAAAACTTTGTCAGAGGAAAAGTAGATATGACACTTTTCATCAAACATAACAAGAATGATTTATTAGTAGTTCAAATTTTTGTTGATGATATAATCTTTGGTGCTACTAATGCATATATGTGTCAAGAGCTTTCTAAGCTTATGTAGGGAGAATTTGAAATGTCCATAATGGGTGAGTTAAACTTCTTCCTTGGACTTCAAATCAAGCAACGAAGGAATGGGATCTTTATATCCTAAACCAAGTACTTAAAGGAGCTGCTGAAGAAGTATGGAATGGAAAATGCCAAAAGGAGCTGACACTCTAATGAGCAATACCACACTACTGGATATCAATATAAAAGGCCCTGACTTCAACATTACCAAATATAAAGAAATGATCGGTTTTTTACTCTATATAACAGCAAGCAGACTAGATATACAATTTAGCGTTGGTATATGTGTAAGGTTGCTCTTAAAGTATCACATACAAAAATCATGAAGAGAATCTTCAGATACTTAGAAGATACTACAGAGCTTGGCCTATGGTTTCCAAAAGGAGGAAACAAATATTTAATGGCCTATTCAGATTCCGATCATGAAGAATATAAAATTGACAGAAAGTGCACCAGTGGACAATGCCAATTTCTTAGAGGCTCTTTGGTATTATGGTTCAGCAAGAAGCAGAACACAATTTCATTATCCTCTATAGAAGTTTAATACATAACTGCAGCAAGTTGTTGTTCTCAAGTACTATGGCTCAAACAATAGCTTTAGGACATGGGAATCAACTTGAAGGAGATACCTATTTACTGCGACAACATAAGTGCCATAAGATTGGCCAAGAATCCTGTGCAGCATTCATGAACCAAGCACATAGATATCCGACATCACTTTATTCGAGATCTTGTTCAGAAGAAGGATGTTAAAGTAGAATCTATTTTTACACATCTTGAACTAGGCGATATATTCACAAGGTCAATAGCTAAAGATCAATTTTTATATATACGGAGAGAATTGGGAATGGTTAATCCCAATGATTTATAAGATTTACTTCTTATTAATTATATTTAGTTTATGTACATGTTTTAATGATTACAATACTAACTTAAGCATATGAGTATGTCAAAGTTTATTTTGCAGGTTTGTTATGTTTAGGATCACTGAAATAGAGGTTACATGAAAACATGATATGATACTCGAGTACTAGGTGAACACTCGAGTGCAAGTAATAGAACTCAAGTTCACAGTGAATACTTGAGTCCAAATTTGAGAATCATATACTCTACTTTTAGTTTGTAAAATAGGGATTAACAAAGAGAACATAAACTCTGAATGAACACTCGAGTTCATCAAAAGTGTTGACACATATTCGTGTACTAGGATCTTACTCAAGTGCAAGAAGAACACACTTGAAAGGGCAGTAAGAACACTTGAGTTCAGGAGAAACAAAACAAAACAACTTGAGACAAAAGCATGGTTTACTCAAGTGATCTTGGAGGACTTGAGTACACAGATACTTGACGATGGAAAAATAAACTTGGGTGTCTACAAGTTACACTCAAACTAGCTACGCAACTGTATTTTAATTGAAATTTTAGTATAACACTAGAGGGAAAAAGTCACACTCGAGTGCATAACCAACATACTCGAGTGTTGAGTATTTATAACATAAGGTCCAAAAGCTCAAATGTCACACTCTTTCATCTCACTCGAACGTCTCTCTTCACTCAAAACACACACCCGTTTAATTTCAACCGTTACCCATTAAAGCTTCACCTCCATTTCCATCAGTCGTCACTTGTAACCCTCCAATCTACTCTAAAGGAAGAATTTTTCCTTTAAATCCTCTCAACTGAGCCCTAATCGGTACTCATCTAAAAATCTCCAAGTCTCTGTTTCTTCGTCTCTCCTAGATTTCTTAGCAATGGTTCGTATGAAAGTACCTTAGGTAACTCAAGACACCTCCTTATCATCTTCATCCTCTCATTCTCAATCCACCAAGACTTTGGCACCGACGGAGACACCGAATCTGAGTCCATCTTTAATACCAACTCCTTCTCCTCCAAAGCCAAAAGTTACTAAGAATAAAGTGACTCTAGCAAAGAAGACTCATCTAAGGCTGAAGGTGAAAAATGTTCAAACTTCTCTGAAGAAAGCCAAAGGGGTTACAATTAAAGAACTGATTGTAACATGATCAAAGACAAAATAGGTGTAAGGTAGAGGGAAGAGGAAGGCTACAGAAGTCTCTCAAGACTCATCCTCAGATAGTACTTGTGATAAACAACTCTAGCAAGCGATAAAATAGTTAAAGTTAGATGCCTTGGTTGGCAAGATAGCCTCCCAATCTGGTGCCTTTGCTTCTCATCAGGTCCTTAGACGGTCTAGTTGCAGTGGTTCACAGTTGAGAGCACAAACTACCTCTCCAGTACTAGAGGAAGAAGAACTTGATCCTGTCCCTCTAGAAAATTTCAATAACCAAGAATTGAAACCGTTTAAGAAGAAGGTATATGATACTAAATTCTTTGGTTGTAGTTTTTGCCTAATGGTATATGTAGACCTGGATTATTGAATGATCATTGTCACTTTCTACTTGTAAGACTTACAAGATGCAAGCAGTAGAGAACGTTGTTGCTTATAAGACTTGCACGGGTAAGCAGGAGAGAAAAGTCTTTGGGTTGCTCTGCTCGTAAGACTTGTTGTAAGGTAGAGAGAAATTCTAGGTGTTAGAATATTTCTGTTTGTAGTCCTTGCAAGGACAGCTGTTGTCTTATGTGTAACCCCCTGCCTTTAAACACGTAATTATATTTCGATAACATATATTTAAATCGGATTAGAGACCATTGGATGCTTTAACCTCGTTTTAAACTTTCTGTCTCACAGTAAAATTTTTACAAAACTTTCAAAACTCTTTTTTTTCCATCCAGGTCTCAATTTCAATATTCGAATATAATTACCTATGCAGTTAATGTACATTCAATCATATCAGAGTGTATAACCGCATCCCCGGCAACTCCCGGGTTCTATGCATAAAAACCTGAAGGTTTATAAGTATACACTAGGGGATTACACAACCAAAATCAAATGTAGTGTTCCTGATTCAGAATATACAGTAATCCCAAGTTCAAAATACTTAACCAACGTTTCCAACTCAACTATATACCCCCAAGGGCCCTAATTTCTCCGGGTTGGCCGCCTCTCTTTTGAGCCACACGCCCTGTCTGAAATGTTAGTCATAAGAAAGAATGAGATTCGAGAGAATCTCAGTAGTAACAAATCACTCACACAATGCATAAACACAAAGCATGTATATAAATCACAAACAGCAACAGCAGCAGCAATCTCAGAGATACATGGTTTTCACTACAAACGACAGCACTCACGGCTGTATACACAATACGACAGCTCTCGCTGTAATCATAATCACGACAGCTTACGCTGTAATCACCATCACGACAGCTTACGCTGTAATCACAATAACGACAGCTTACGCTGTAAACGACAGCTTGCGCTGTAAACGACAGCTTGCGCTGTAAACGACAGCTATCATCAGCTGTAACCACAGCAGCATCAAAGATTCATCACAGAACAGTGATAACACACACATACAAAGCATTACACATAGTATAAGAGAGAGAGTCACTACCTTGTCCTTTCCTGACGTCCTTTGGCGCAGTTGGCTTCTGAGGGCGGCAAATATCGAATCCTGCAATTCCAAATGCACCATTTAGACACTTCCATAGTGTTACTTGGGGTTATATGAGTCTATAATGAAAATTTACAAAAATACCCCCGGGGACCCGGCCCAGGCCCGCCGTACCCGGTCCTGTTGCACTTTTCCCGAAATTCTAATCTGGGCTATCCTAACATATTTCTGCCCAAGGAATCCATTTCCGGACTCGGAATTATCAAATTCAATGTCAAATTATGAAATTGCCCTTGGCAGCCCTACTTTTAGGGTTTTAGGGGTGTTTCCGTAATTATGCTTTCTTAGCCTTTTTTGAAAAAGTGCCCAACTGTAACCCCACCTATTTTCACCCACTGAATCCAATGGAATCATCAAATCATTGAAAATCCAACTCTAAGACCCATTAACAGCCTTGGCCGAAATATACATGTTCTCCGGGAAAAATTGGGGTTTTACGATTTCGGCTCCGTAAACACGTTCCTTTCTACTCCTAACGACTTTATTCACTATTATATTAGGTTATAACTACCATTTGAACCAAAATTGGGCAGCATAACCCTTAGGAAACTCAATTTCCAAACTTTAAAACCAATGGCAATCCGACGAAATTTCACCGATTAAATTGCCCACAGCAGCCAGAATAAGCAATATACGAAAGTTTGGAAGTTACCTCAAGCTCCCTCTGGCTTTTCCCAAATTTGGCTGAACCCTAGCCTCTTTGAAACACCAAATTTTGAGCTTCACAACCTTAAAGTATAAAGAGGAGTAGCTTAGAGTCGGAATTATACGCGTTAGGAGCTAGATCGCCGGAGAAATCGGCTTACCTTGCGAGATTTCTTCCTCTTTTTCTCTCTTTTCTCCAAGCTCTCTTCACGTCTTTTTTTTTCTCTGAAATGGGACGGGAATGGCTGATCAAGATGATGGAATTGCTTTTAATTCCATGTTGATGTCACCTTACCACATGATGATGTCATAATTTCTAATTTCACATTTTCGGATTTTCTGGCAGATTTTCTGCCCAACTTTGAAAAATCATAACTAATTCTAGAAAAATTGAAATGAGGTGATTCCAAAGCTAAATGAAAGATATTTAAGTCCTCTTCATAGGAAAAATATTGGCCATTACTGAAAATCACCACAAAATTCCTAGAATTTCAATCTTTGCATACTGTTCCAGAAAATAATTAATTTCGCTGGGCAAACTTCAAAAATCCAAAACTCTTAGGTCACAAATCAAAATGATACAAATTATATGTTTATTTTGAAGCTTGACATGTGAAATTTAATACTGGAAAATTTCAGAATTTTTAGACACGATTTGCCTATTTAAAACGTCCATACAAATTGGCTACCCTGTACAGAGTTTCAATGGACAGAGTTTTCAACTTTTGCACGATTGTTCCCAATGGTTCCAATTTCACAATAAACACTCTCCCCACACGAATTTTCACAAGGAAGCCATTGGAATCATTAAAATATCCAAATTCCCATCACACATTCTCCAAAAGTGTTTATTCAACAATAATTATATCCACTTTTAAAGTCATTAGCCCTTAATCACTTTTTGGGATATTACATTATGGCATTTTGAGAGCTCACTGAATCTTAGAAGACTAGTAAAAATCTTGGAGGTGTTGATCTCTTAGGACTAGACGTAGGCCTGGGGTTGGGTCAAACCAATATAACTCTCTGTATGCCTATTTTCTTATCTCTACTCTTGTTTCATTTATCTTTATATAACCATAACGCGCAAAAATTTTTTTTATTACATTACCTAATTCACCCCCTCTTAGGTAGAGCTTGCCTCTTTCAATTTGGTCCAATCCACTTGACCTACATTAGTCTTTAAAGACCTTTATGAGATTTCAATTATCGTCCCAAGACTCACCAAGCTCTTGGTGCCTCCGTACAAACAAGTCCTTCTTTAAAAAATACTCGCTCCCCTTTACACTTTGCAATCAATGCCACAGTCAAGGCCCTTATACCTTGAGTAACTTAACCATTATAAATGATTCAATAAAAACTCTTTCACTAAGAGTAAATGAATAATCATTGAAGTACAGAATCACACAAAAATAGAGCTCAAGACTTAACAATGAATGTAATAGTAAAAGCGTGTAGAGTGTAATATCTGAAATTTTGGGACTAGAGGCTAGAGAATAAGCCTAAATAAAGTAAACTACTAAGCCTATCTCAAGAAGAGTGTCAAGAATGTCCAAGAGCCATAATGGCTTTTAGAGACTGGTTTGGAAACTAAAGTATGGGATTTAGTTCCAAATGGTCATAGGAAAATACCCAATCCCTTTATCTAAAGTCAAATAGGATCTAAAGCCTAACTTAGATCTAAAAGTGAGGGAATGGAATCTTGGAAGAAGAAAGGAATAGAGACAAAAAGAAAAGAAAAAATTATTGGCTTATAGAAACCGCACTTGGAATAAAGTATGAATTTTGGTATGGTTCAGTCGAAAGAAATACCCGATTCCTTTTGGATGTGTCAGAATGACAACAAAAACTAACTATGATCCAAAGGAAAAGGGAAATAGTGTTTAGAAGGAGATAAGAAATAGAATTAAAAGAATTAATAGCAAAATAAATAATATTGCCATAACCAAGGGGCAAAAGGGGAAGAAAAGAGGAGTTGGTCAAAGTTTCAACTCACTTTTACAAGAAGACTTTGGTCAAAGTGGATACTTGCAGCAATAGGCTTTTTTAAGAAAAATGTTTGCTTCCTTTTGTTGGACCAATTCAATCACAAAGCAAGGAGGAAAGAAGGGGGACTAAAATGGTTAACCAAACTAATTATAGTAACTAATTAGTTACTTACCTTTTGGTGGAATCACAAGAATGTGACACATGATACTTTATGGACCAAATATTTATGTTAAGTGAAGATAAAGACTAAAACTCCCTCCCTCCTTATAATTTTGTGCAACGCATGGAAATGGATAGAGAAATTTTTGGGGCAAAATAAATAAGAAAGAGAAAGAGTGAATAGTGAAAATTCTTGAGTTCTGAAGCTGATTTCACCTCCTGTTCGGCGTTTTTAGCTTCTGGAGTCTTTTTTAATGTTGTTCTACTCGATGAGAGCTTTCCTTCTATGGTTTTGGATTCTTGATCAGTAGTATTTGGAGCCATATACCTAGGGGAAGTGCTGCCAAAATCAAGAACCGGTTGTAGAATCGAGTAGAGGTACATATAAGCTTCAATTTAAACCGATTGAATTGCAGTTTTTTTGAGCTTTGGACATTTCTTAGGTTGCCCTATGATTTCATCTAAGCTATGATTTTAGGGCTATATGTTGTTTTAATCGTGGAAACCATGATCTATAAGGATTAGTGATGGTAGTTGACTAGTTTGATAGTAAAATTGCAAAACTAATCATTGTTGGATTAACGTTTCTAAGAGGTAGTCTATTTGTGCTGAAATTTTGATTAGTTAAACTAGGTCCATATGTTATGAAACTTTATAAGGTTAAAGTAGACATCTTGGGCTTTAATTTGATAGGTATTATAAGAAATTTGGACTAGTAGATTGAAAGTTATGGATTTTTGAAGTTGTGCCCCATTTCTAAACTTGATTTTGGAACAATATGGGAATTTATGAAATTCTCTAATTTATTGGTTGTAGATGGTAGTGGTTCATATTTTTCCTACATAGAGGACTTAAAGAGCTTTGCATAAAACTTTAAACCATTCTATTTGGATTTTTGTGGATTTAGGTATGATTTTTGGAAGTTGGGCCAAGAACAGAAAATTTCTTGGCCGTGGCCAAAAGATTTTCTTGGTTACGGCCCAAAAGTTTCTAACCTCTCTTGGCTGGGGCCAAAGATTTTTGGTTGGGGCCAAAACCCCAATTTCTATTATTTCATATTTTGTCGAGAAATGTCGAATTATTTAGCCTCCTTAACTTCTTAGATACTAATATTCACTTCCAATGACTCTCTATCATGTCTCTAATGATATGATTGGGTATATAGGGCCATGATAGGTTAAGGAAGAAGAAATGGAAGAATTTTCAAGAAGTTACATTGGTTGGAAGAAAAAGTATAGGAGGAGGACATGAAGACAAGAGGTAGTTAAACTCTCCTGACTTGCATGTATTTTATATGTGTATGTTTGTGTGCTGATATGTGTTATTGCTTTGATGAATTATGTGGAACATATGTGAATGATTGAAGCTCTGTTTGTACTTATGCTATGGCCATGAGTGTATTGTAAAACATTGAGCATGTAGATGTCATTATGTTGGCATAAATTTATGTAGCATGCATCTTACACTAAGCATTATCTTGCATGCATAATTAGCATTTTTTACTACTGAGATTCGCTTCGAATCTCACCCTCCCCCTAACCAATAATACTGGTGGATAAAGTACAAAAGAGTACTATAGGAAGTATGCAAGAAGGAAGGGTGATGGCGAATTGAAGAATTATACGTGATAGTTTGTCATGTATAAATATTTGCATGTTTTCATTGTTGTGTAGATATGCCATAAATGTTGAATGTTTGTAATCAAGGCTAAATAAATGAGTTAAGAATGAGTAGAGAAATGAGTTGTGAATCACTCTAATTGAATTAAATAAAGATAAGAATTGATGAGTAGTAATAAAGTTGCAAACCATTGAAAAATTATTCTGAACCCTCTTAACTATAGGTTCGAATCCTATCATGAGGTTGGGAATCAAAAGAGTTTTAAAAAAGAATATCGCTTAATAGTATGAATTTGTTGTGTAAAACTCATCAGATAACCATAAAGGTAAGGGCGTTACACATAGTATTAGTTGCTTCTTCTTCAATGTTCTTAATATATAGTGTGATGATAGTTGATGATCATTGCTTATTTGAATATAGCTGTTGTGAGTATATGAGGTCATTACTTTTGTCTTTGGAAATAATCATTGGAGACAAAAAGGATTTAAAGCTTGGAGCATAAATGCTTCTGACACAAAAGCACTTTTTGCTAATCTTGTGTTAATCATTAATTAAGCTCCTATAATATGTTCAAACAATGTATTGAATTAGTTACAAGCAAAAGGAAGAAGCTTAGAGATAATTTGAATGAGTATTGATATTTCTAAAACGTTGTTCTATTTGAGTGACTGCATCACTCAAGTGATCTTCACTCTATTCAAAAAGTTGTCTTTGAAAACATAACAGATCACTTCTTGTCTCATTATGGTGATATGAAAGTGATAAGCACAAATAGGGTCACTCAAGTGATTATGTTTGATCTTAGTTCAAAAGATAACAAACCACCAGTTGACTTACTATGGTGCAGTCCAAATGATGTACTTTACTCATATCACTCGAGTGGTCACTTGAGTTATTCCTTTGTAAAACATTTTCCAAAATGATTAACACTAATTGAGTCACTTTGGTGATGTGCAAGTGATACCTAAATGCCAACGTTATTCGAGTGATTTTTTAAACATATTTTTAGAAGGCATGATCACATAGATAGATCACTATGGTGTAAAGAATGTTATGTGAAATTAGAAACATCACTTGAGTGGCCACTTGAGTGATCAACTTTGAAATTCTTTTCAAAAAAATGATCACTGGTTGAGTTCTTTGTGGTCAAGTAAAAGTGATGTGAATTTTAGTACATCACTCAAGTGATCAACTTTGAAAATAAGATCACTATCAGAAACATCATGGTGAAGTGCAAGTGATGAGGAATTGTTGCATCATTCGAGTAGTCACTCAAGTGATCTTCAGTGAAGACGCTTGATCACTTCCATTAACTATTGTGGTGAAGATCTTTTGAAAATATAACATTCAAGTTGTCACTCAAGTGATCAACTAAAAAGTCCACAATTAGCTCAAGCATTGCTAGTAAAGGAAAGTGACAAATTTTAAAAGCATTACTTGAGTGGTCACTCGAGTGATCAAACTTTTTCATATCACTCGAGTGCCTATTCAAGTGATTCACCACTGTATGTTTTAAAAACCTTTTCTAAAGTTATAAATTAGTGTAACTTCTTTAAACAACTTTCTTTAAGTTTTGTTATCGTCAAAACAAAGGATCTAATACTTAATCACCAGGCTAAATTAAATTTCGAGCAAGTAAACAATCAATTTTTTTATTCTGTTGATAAAAGGAGCAAAAACTCCTCTTCAACTTGCATGACTAATTTTGTCCATTACATTAACTTTGCTAGACTCGTAATTCTTCAATAGCATGGTCCTCTCTTTGCTTGGTCAAATAATACATAAAGAATTGATAATGTTATAGGAAAAATTAGGCATGGTCTTCTGTAATATATGATGGCTTCATCTTTTTCCTTTCTCTATGGTTATTAATCTAGCAATTATTGTAGTCTTATGTCACTTCCGAAATGTGCTTTCTACAACAAGTCAAGTATGACAAAATCAAAAGGTTTAAATCTTATTACTGGACATTATTCAATTAATGCAATGTTATCATTTCTTAATGTTGAAAGCAAAATGTTGTGGCCTCCCTAGCTTAAATTTGCAATGTAAGTTGGATAGAACTTTCTCTTCACTAACTACTTGTAGTTCTTCAAACACTAGCAACTTTTGCCAAAGGATCACAAAATTAGAGAAGGATTTGCAAGCTTTATCCATGGAGATTTGTGATTCAGTCAAACTTTAGTCATTTTTAGAGGAAAAATTCAAACGAAATTAGAATGAGCTTGAATTTGTTTATGATTGCCGAGTGAGCTATTTGGGCATAGAGAGCAAAAATCAAAAGGCAAACAAAAGGGTAAAGGAACAAAAAATTCTTCCATGTAATGGTTAGAAGAAGGAAGGCATTTCACAACATTACTTATCTTAAAAAGGATTATGGCCAATAGATTGACAATTTTCAAGATTTATCTTTACTAATTATTCAACATCTTAGGTTAGTCTATCAGAGCTTAAACTTGACCTCCAAAGATGACATCCTTTTAGGTTTTCAGGATTTTCATCTACCTTCTTCATCAAGTGAGGATATTAATGGTTTGATGGCTCTAATCCTTTTACTTTAAATAAAGGCCACATTTTAGTCTACGTAGAGGAAGTACTCTAAGCCTTGATGGATTTCACATAGATTTCTATCAAGAATTGGGACTTGGTTTAGAACGATCTTTTTGACATGGTTACTTCTTTCTAGAGTTTGGAAAATCTCTTTTGAGCTCTTAATAAAGCTTCTCTGATTTTGACTCCTAAATTGGACAAAGCTCAAACCTGCTGACGTCTTCAACCAATCAATCTTTGCAATGTATCTTACAAGATCATCTGAAAGTCATTTAGAATATATTGAAGATTCCTTAGTCTTCTTGGTGCTTTCTTAAAGGGACGGCTAATATATGATAATATACTAATTGCGGCTGATCAAATGCATCAACTTTATTTTGTAGATAAAGGAAGGAAGAGATTAACTGCTTTGAAAGTTGACCTTTCAAAGGGCTTTAATAAACTCTTCTAGAACTTTATTGAAGTAGTAATGATCAAGATGAATTTTTCTTCCAAATGGGTAATCACACTTGTCGTTAGTGCTTAAATCAATAACTAAATTATGCAACATAACAGCATAACCTAGGCCGTATTCTCTTATGTGGAGTCAATAATATTTAGTTATTAAATTAAAAAGTGTGAAAGAATTAAAAGAAATTGAGGTGAAATAATTAAAATAAAATGAGTTTTAATAAAATAAAATTGAAAATATAAAATAAAATAAAGAAAAAAAATAATGAATGTTCCTGACATGACAAAAAAGGCCTATTTTAGTAGCTGTTACAAAAAATAGTTGCAAAAGATGTGATTTGTCACGGTTTTCAAAAAACAGCCACAAAATTTGTGTTGGTTTGACTAGGCCTATAAGAATCATGCAGTTCGTAGCTGTGTCTTATAGCAGTTTAAAGAAATGACCATGTAAAAAAAGGCACTAGCTTAACACCACTTGGTGCCAACTTTGTTGCAATTAACAGAGTCTAACTACGGAAAAAATGGCATAAGCTTGTCCCTATGTGCCACCAACATGGCAGCAATTTTGTAGCAATTACTTAGTAAAGGTTGGTTAATGATAACTACTACAAATTGAAGCTTGTAACCAATGTTCTAAAAGCTAGATTGAACATTGAACCGAAGAGGCTACCGGGTCATAGGTCACATGCTCGAACTGGCGGTCGAACAAATAACATAATAATTAAATAAAAATAATATTATTCGTATATATAAATATAAAAAATAAATATGAAATTTTAACATTACTTAAAAATAAGCACATACAAAAGCTTTTATGTATCATCTTTCCCAAATCCAAAGTTCTAATACATTAAAATTATTAAAAATAACTTAATAACATGTCAATAATACTAATAAACAGTTCCCAGTTCAACTACTTAAACTCCCGGTTCAACCCTAGTTCCTGGCCCAACAGCTAGTCTGAAGTGGTCTGAAACGGTCTAAATGGTGAAACGGTTGAACCATGCTGAACAAGCCGAAAGGTCCTCTTGAGCACCGGTCCAACCATCCGGTCCGGTTCGGTTTTCACAACATTGCTTGTAACAATCAATAACTACTAAAAACTGAAGCAATAATAGTGTTAGTTTGTAGCTATTGTTGTAGCAGTTAGACTAGCAATCATGACAAAATATCATGGACACTGACGAAGTTTGTAACAGTTGTTGTACAATTGCTACAAAGTGTAATGCCCTTATCTTATTTTCTTATTTTCTTATTTTTTAGAGTGCTTATGCGTATTTTGGTGGACACACGGAAATAGTATAGAAATATTGATATATAGTACATGATTACATTACCGGAATTCCTCATAGGGGCTTGTACATAATATTTACTGACCTTAAAATAATATAAAACCTACAGATAACCAACGTTAGCACTTAAACTGGACCAGACCACTCATTTGCTAGTACTCACATTTTTGCCCTTCGAGCTACTACCTTCTGCTGGAATATTTTAATTTTGAAAAAGGGTGAGATTCAAGAGAATCTCAATAGTAACAGACAATCAATCATAGAAAATGAAATAATAAATATGCTAAGTACTACATACAGCAATATTATAATAACACATAATTCAATTCAGTTCAATTGGAAACGTTCAGAGCCAACCATTGTTGCAACCGCTACTTATTCCGTACCTTAGCTGGGCTTGAAACCACCAACTGGGCATATCAGTGTACCTATAGGCACTATTTTCAGTCATGCTCAGTGTACTCATAGGCATTATGTTTAGTCATGCTCAGTGTACCCGTAGGCATTGTGTATCATACATATTACAGAATATGGCATACATAAAGTACATAAACATTGACGTAATGTATAAAAGGTAGAGTTACTACCTTAAACCCCTTTTTGTTTGTAAGTCGTTCCTTGAATTTTGTTCCGACGATTCAAGCTGTCAATCCAGTCTTAAAATTCTAAATGTATAAGAATAAGGTTAAAACTCATTCATGTATCACTTTAGATTCTTCTAAAGTGTTTTTGTTGGTTATATTAGTCTAAAATTGCAAAATTACTAAAATGCCCTAGGGACCTGGTCCAACCCCGATTTACCCAGTCTAATCGTACTTTTTTAAAAATTTTGACGTGGGCTATTCTTATATGTTTTCATCCAAGGAATCCATTTTTGACCTCGTTTTTCATAAAATCATTGTCAAATGATAGTTTTACCCTTGACAGCCCCGATTTAGGATGTTAGGGGTATTTTCATAATTTCACTTTCTAGGGCTTTTTTGAAAAAGTGTTCAACATCAACCCTACACAATTTTCCCTCCTAAACACCATGGAATCATCAAATTTATGAAAATCCAACTCCTACCCCTCCAAATAGCATTGGCCAAAACTTATGTCTTAAAAAGGGAAAATGTGATTTTTTTTTCAACACCAAAAGCTTACTCCTTTTCACTCCTAATCACTTGTTAAACCATTTAAACACATACTAAACAAGATATGAGGAAATTTAGGAAGCATAACTCGTTAAGATTTCCATTTCCGAAATTTACAAAACCAACAATCCAACCACAAATCAAACCAAAAATCACAACAACAACATCAATAAACCAAGGATTTGATATTTTTTGAAGTTACCTCTTGATTCTTGGTGTTTCTCTCTCTAGAACCTACCTCCCTCCCTCTCTAAACCTTGAGATTTGGCTTGCTAAACAAGGGTTTCCATGAAGATCAAGGAGTTAGAAAAGAGATTACACAAGTTGGAAGGTAAAATCACATGAAACTATAAGACTTTACTTTTGGTTTTGCTCCTCCTTCTCTCTAAGACTCCAAGTTTCTTAAGGTCTCACACACTCTCTCTCTTTCTCTTGCTTGGCATGAAAATGGAAAAGAAAGATGAAGCATAGGCTTTTAAAATATCTCACAATTTCTCCTTAATTAGTATTATACAAAATAAGATTTATGACACATGTACTTGCCTTTATCTTATATGACACTTTCTCTTTCTCTTGTCCATGATGCCATGGTAAATAAGGAAAGGAAAATGAGATGATGAAGCTATTAATATCTTATTCTCTCTCTTTTACAAATATATTTATTTAATGAGATTTTTATGATAACCTTTTGCTTGGCCTTATCTCTTAATGACTCTTATCATAAATTCCATTCCAATTGAACCAAGTTTTTACTTTCCCCTTGGCCTAAGGTCACGTCCTTTAAGGGTCCCTTGTGACCCAAGTTTGGTTCCTTCAATTGTCACAATTCTCCTCTTCCACACATTTAATATGAGTTGCAACTTTGACTATTTGACTTTTCTATCATCATCACTTTTATTGCTTAAACAAAATGCCTCCAACAAGATATTTACCATCTAATATTTATTTTTCCCTCTTCATAACCCTTTTTGGACTAAAATGGCCTAATAAACTGGGAAAAAATAATTGCCTCTTGCTTAATATGACAAATTACCATTTTGCTCATACATTTTGTGATTTTCACCCAAATTCAACATAATTTTTGTTGAACTTTGAAAATTCATATCTTTATTTATAGACTTTCAATTGAGGTGATTCCAAAGTCTATGAAACCCTTATTGAGTCTAGTTTCAAGAAAAAATATAGTCTTTAGCAAACTAGAAGCTAAAAAACCCTAAAATTTAAATCTTTGGATGCTGTTGCAGAAAATAGCCATTTTTACTGGGCAAAATTCAAAAATCTATAACTCTTTTCATACAGCTTCAAAAATTACCCATTACCTATATAATTAAAGCTTAGGATGTCTACTTTCATTCTGTCAAATTTCATAATTTTTGGACATCATTTGATCATCCAAAACCACATGACAAACTCACTGTCTTATAGGAAATTTTACTGGCAATATGGTTTATATTTCAAATTTTCAGTGTTTTAATTCCTATAACCAAGAATTTATAGCCAGAGACTATTCAGAGTATATCAATATTCACTATTCCATTTCAATAAATGCCAGAAATTATTACAAGGCATATTGGTGAATAAAATTTGGGGTGTTACACAAAGTAACACATTTCCACATCAATTTGTTGTGGTTGATGTAGCGGTTTTGACTTAACCGCTATAAACTTTGCATCTATATAAAGTTCTCAACCCCCATTCTACCAGTTTTTGGTAAATTTTGTAAGCACGACATCCTAAGGAAATTCCGGTCTTATATTTTTAATCTATCTTTTCTTCAAGAAATAGTCAACAATCTAGGTTTGTGTGACGCTTTAATCTCATAATCGATCGGATGAGCTTACACACAATAAGTCCGAACCACTTTCATAAAATCATTTTAAGTTCCCAACCTCAAGACAAGATTAGAACCTGTAGTTGAGTGGGTTTTTTAGAAAATTTCAAACTCTTGCGGAAGCGTCATTCAGTAGTTCACAACTTTATTACTATTCATCAACTCTCATCTTTATTTAATTTAATTATAGTGATTCGCTGCTCATTTCTTTGCTCATACTTAAATCATTCATTTACATATTCCTCAACTATTCAACTAGGTATGTTCATACAAGTATTTTCATACAGTGATAATTTACTCATAACTAATTATCATATACAATTCTATATTTCACCCTCACTTTTTCTTCTTGCACATCTCCTTGCATTCCTCTTATGAGCTTACTTACCTATATGGTTGGTGAGAGAGAGTGAGATTCCGGAGAATCTCAGTAGCAAACAATACCAATATGCATGCAAGATAAGTGCTTAATGCATGACATGCTTGTATTACATAAACTCATGCTAACACAATGATATCTCTGCATGCTCAATGTTTCAAACAACATACTTATAGCCATAGTATAAATAGAAACAGAGCTTTGATCATTCATATATGTGATGAACCCATGTCGTGTGAGTTCATAAAATAAAACTAGGTTTGAAAATGTAGCATAGTAGCTCAACCTAGATCATTCTTGTAAGGAGATTAATTTCCAAGTTTCTAAGTAGTAAAGTGATAAATACATTAAAGTTGTGAGAAATCATTTTGAGAATTTGATTTGAAAACTATGAAGTAATCTAAGCTAAAACAATATTTTTGTATTTTTTTTAAAACAAAGAAGCAAAAGAAATTGAAATTAACACTAACAACGAGATAAATTTAATTAACTAATATAATGATGAAATGGGATTCCCTTGAGTTGAGGTTTTAGTCTTCCTTACTTGCTAATGATTTGAATTCCATAATGAGTCAAGAGGATGGAACTAAGCTACCACTAGTTCCATACTTGCAATAATCATTTAATTCATTTTACCGAAGCAATTAAATGAATACCACCAAATAATTCAAACTTAAGGAGATGAATAATCAACTTCCAATTCTAGCTTGTAATTACCATTACAAAAATTTAAAATATTCAGTTTAATCATTTAAATCCACTCAACTAAGTCGGAATAAAAAATTCAACATACTCCTAATATGAATCATACAAAGCCTAATTAATCAACTCCTAGCTCAACTACCAAGTTTATTCACTTGGAATAGAATAATCTAGATCACAATTACATACTTAACCAAGCTACATAATTATGAACTAGAAAGAGAGTTTAAAGAAATTCCATTGAAGTTTAGAAGCTCAAACCATTACCCAACTCAAGGAAATCACCGAAGTTTAGCTACTTATGGAAGAGGAGGAAGAAAATGAAGCTTGAAGACAGATAAAGAGTTCGGCCATGGAAAATGCAACAGCTTGCTTCACGTCAATTCTTCTTCTTCAAGTGATGACTGAAGCTCTAGATCCCCTTTCAACTTGCGTCTCCCTTCTCTTTTTTTTTCCACAGCCTCACGTCTCCTCTTCACAGCCGCAATGCTTCTTTTTATTATCCTCAAGTTTCCCCCTTTTCACACCCTAGCCACAATACATACTCCTTTTTTCATTTAATATCGCGTGCTTCCCCTTTTCTTTCCACTTCGGTCTTGCCTCCCACACTTTCACGCCTCTCAATTCTCTTTTTCCATTCTTCCATTTGGTCCACAGGTCAGCATCTTTTCTTCGGTCCAGCATCTACTCTTCTATGTTATTCACTCTTTTCATTGTTTTGGTCCAGCCCATCATCCTCACGCCTCCTTTTCTTTCATTTCTCAAACTACATTCTATCAATATCCCTTTTCTTCTCTTTATTCCTATTTGGTCCACCTTTGCACATTCAGTCCAACTGTTTTGTTAATTAATTCAGCCCATTATCTTGTTCTCTTTAAAGGGTCCAACACTCTCAATACTCATTCAAACATTTCGGCCCACTTGCCTTCTCATTTCATATGGTCCCCTTCCATCCAATTTCTTCAATTGTTTTTAGGTTAAAATGAGTTGTGCCTTGTCATCACCTACAAAATAATATTCACAAAGGTAATATCTTTTGCTCACAATTAAAGAATAATGGGAATAACAAATACTAATTAAAAATATAACAATTTAACCACTATAATTACTAAATTATCCTTTCCCTAAAATCTCACATTAACACTTGATCATGCCTAAAATATTTAATTAAGTCCCACAAAAGCCTAAGATTAATTAATAAAAATATGTAAATATTGAGCTCTATCAATATGTTTCACGTAATCAAGCAAAGTAATCACATGCATCAATACACAACCACAAATATCACATACATGCAGGAGAGGTAAGTTCACTACCTGAATTGCCCTTCCCTTGACAGACTGTCGGTCCAATACTGTATCAGGCTCAGGTTATTGATATATACTAAAATTCCAAATTTATGATAAATGCGTTATTTCTCATTCATAAAGTAATACAAACTCACTTTGTTGGTTATCTAGGCTTAAAACTACAAAATGACCAAAATATCTCTAGAGACCCGGTTTGAGTCCCCTTTATACTCAGTCCAACTATACTTTTACAAAAATCATGATCCAAACTAATCTACACAATTTCACGTGTAGAATCCATTTTTGACCTCAGATTGGGTAAATTCAGTGCCAAATTATGAAAATGCCCTTATAGCCCCTAACTTAGGATTTTCAAAGGTATTTTGACACTATATTCTAGGGCTTTTCTCACTTCACACCCAGCATGAACCCTACACAATTTTTCATTCTAAATCCAATATAATGATTAAAAACACCAAAAATCCAATCCAAACATAGTTAAAACAGCTGCTAGAAGAAAATCACAATAAATTGGGAAAATTGGAGTTTCTTGATTCCATTCCATTAATCACCTTCCTTTCACCTTTAATCACTTGTTTAACCACTTAATCACCTTTTAAACATGATTAATCAAGATTTGGGCATCATAACATCTTAGGGTTTCACCTTCTCAATTTCACAAAATCAACATATCCAAGCCCAAAATCAACAACAACTACCACAATAACTTCATATAAGGCAAGAGGATCAAAGTATTGGAGATTACCTCTTGATCTTCCAACTTTTTCTCTCTAAGAGCCACTACCCTTTCTCTCTTTACCCTTGATTTAGCTTGCTAATCATGAATTTCAAGAAGGAGAAGAGATTAGGAAAGGTTCTACATGCATTAGAAGTCAAGAACACTTGAATCCAAGACTACTTATCTTGGATTTTTGGTCTCTTGAAACCCTAACTCTCCTTTTGTTCTTCAAGTGCCTCAAGCTCTTCTCTCTCTCTCTCTCTCTCTCTCTATTTGCTTATGCTTGGATGAAATATGACCAAGAGAAAGAGATAATAAGCCTTTAAAAATATCCAACTCCACCTGCTCAAGTTATAATATTTTATTGCCTTTCAAAACATGTGAATTTTCCAAGCTTTATCTACTTTTATTTGATCATAAATGTTCTCTCTTCTCTCTCTCCAAACTTGACGTACAGATGGCTGTACAAAGTGACCAAATAAGTCTCCTAATTTGACCTCATCCATCTATTTGAAATTACCATGTAAGGGCTCCTTGTATTGCACTCACCTTTGACTTTTCAAAGTTCACCTCTTACTTGACTATAATGCTTCATCATTTGGCATTTAGACTTCAATCATTATTTTCTTCGCCTTATATATGCCCATAAAGTGACATAAATGGGCTCCTCCCAATAACCAAATATGTTACTCCAATGACCTCTTCAAGTGTTACAACTTTAGCCTACAATTGTTAACTTTTCAACATCTTCTTTTACTTGGCCACGAATGCTCCAAACTTTGGCATGAGTATTTCAATTATCCATTTCCCTTCTTGCTTCACTTTTGGACATCCAAGAGCACATGAGAAAGGGAAAATTATGTTCTTTTACTTTATTCCATAATTTACACAATTGCCATTACATTTTTTTCCCAAATTCGTAATAGTTGGCAATTTTGACAGATTTTCTGACCAAATATTGAAAATTTATAACTTTATCTATAGAGATCCAATTGGTGTGATTCCAAAGGATATGTGACCCTTATTAAGTGTACTTTTAAGGAAAAATATATCCTTTAGCCAACTGAAAGCTCATAATTTCCAGAATTTTCATTTTTGGATGATGTTACAGAAGTTGGCCAGTTTCACTGAGCTAACTTCAAAAATTCATAACTCTTTGTGCATAACTCCAAATGAACTATCAAATTAAAGCTTGATAAGTCTACTTTCATACTACAAAATATCATAGGCATTAGGCTTCATTTTCCTATTCAAAAACATCACACAACTAGATTGCTATGTAGGAAAAATGCATTGGCAGCAAATTCAAATGTTTACAATTCATATTCTAAACAAATTCATGTTGTGTGTGACCACCATTTGCCTTGTTTTATCATTTTATTCCCTTAAATGCCATAAAGATATGGGGAATATTAAGGAATATCAGTATGCCCTCTTGGGACACTTGCTTAACTAGGACTTAGCCGTCTACTAAATTCAGGTTTATTCTCTAGTCTCTAATCCCAAAAATTCAAGGTATTACGGTTAGTATTTGTGATAACCCAAAAAAAAGGAAGTAAAGTTAAATTATAATAAGGAAAATGTGAAATTTTGAAATTCAAAGAAGATTTTAAAATCATCTTATAAATGCATTAAGATATTTATTACATATGATCTTTCTAATATTTCTGCAAATCCAAAAAAAAAGTTAAATTTAAATTTATTAACAAAAGGATAATAACAAAGAAAAAAAACTATTAACAAGATTTAGTAAATCCAAGATCTTCATTACTTTTTCTTTCCTTCTCATATCTTTAGGAATTATAAATATATGAAAACATATTTAAAAATGTTATTTTTTTTAAAAGTTATTTTTATTAAACTTGATTACCCTAATGGATGATTATCTTGGATATCTTTTAATTAATCACCTAACTAGTTATTGGATAAAGATTCACAAAGTATCTTGAAATTTAAAATTTGCGATGAATAAATATATCACTAGATTTATTATACTTAACAATAGAAAACCTTATACTTTTAGAACTTTCTATCTTTCCCATCCATGCTCTAGATCACAGCCGCACTCATCACATAACACGATCTCTTCCTCTAGCTTTAATTATATTCATTCCTCTATACTATTTTTATGAACATCAAATCCTCTCATAAAAGCCAAACCCACTTACTTCCAAAAGGGGTTTCTGCTCTCCATGTCCTTGCTTCTAGCCAACAATTTTGCCTCCACAATAAAATCTTCTCATAATTAAGGAATGAGTTGTAATTGGCTTCGCATCAAAGGACAAGGGGAGGAGTTGTGTTGCTAATTGGAAAGGGTGTTTGAAAGGTTCTTCCATTACCACAAAAAACACAAGCTATGGCGCTTAATTTAAAGAATATTATGGTGCTTGGAAAGTACCGTAGCTTCCAACGCCATTAAAACAAACTATGACACTTCTTGAATATATGGAAGTGCCATAGCTCTATTATTTAATTTTTTAAATATAAAAATACGACACTTTCTTAAGGAAGTGCTATAGGAAGGTGGCACTTCCTACGGCACTTCTTTAAGGAAGTGCCAATGGAAGTCATTTAATGACTTCCAATGACACTTCCTTGGAGAAGCACCGTAAGAAGTGTTTTTTTAAAATAATTTTTCCTAATTATTTTATAGTCCTGATAGAAACATCCATTTACAATTCAAAATCCACAGCAAAATGAAATAACATAGCATATCTTTTGCAATATTGCGTCTTCATGTATCAAGCATAAAAGAACTCTAGCATTTAAGTTGCTTAAACTTGAGCCATACATGTTACTTTTATGGAGGATTAAACTAAGTATTATTATATCTGTAAGCTCAAAAATTAAAAAACTTACAATGTATAGAAAGTTCAAGAAGACAGAGTTGACACTTCAAATAAATACCTAAAAAAATTATGAGCACACATATAAGATTCATGACAGATTTTAACTAAAAAGAAAACATGAACCAAATGTTGAAAAAAACACTTACACGCTATGGAGCTTCTGAAGGAGGTCGAGACAAGGGAAAAAAACACATGGGAGAGGAAGCCTTATACTGAAATGGAGTTCTGGGAAATGATGAAGCTAGAGGAAACGCGGGAAGATGAAAATGAAAATAAGAATGGCGGATTGTGAAAATTTATAAGCTTAAAAATTAATAGGAAACATGTGTTAAAGGCATATATGCTTACGTCATATCATATATGCCTTTAATGACGCTTTTTAGAGAAAGTGTCATTAAAGGTATGTGTAACCCCCTTCGTAATTATGATTCGAAATGCGTATTTTAAAATGAAATAGAGACCAATAATAATCAAACTCATATACAATCCCTTCCTTACGGAAGGGTTTTCACAAATATTTTTAAAATTTCTGCCTTACCCTGGTCTCAAATTCCACAACTCGAATATAATTATCCTGTGCAGTTACATCACATTTACATATAAGAGTATACAACAAAATCCTTGCAACCCCCGGGTTTCATACATAAACTAAAGGTTTATAAATTCCCATTAGGGGATTACATCACTGTCTCCAAAACAACATTTATAAGATATATGGTGATCTTAGCTCCCAACAAAACATGATAACCAACACCAAAATATAAATCTCCCTAAGGAGCCCTATCTGCCCTTGGTTGTCTCCTTTTCCTTAGAGCCACTTGCCTTGTCTGAAGGTTAGTCATTGGAAAGAATGAGATTCAAAAGAATCTCAGTAGTAACAAATCACTCATACCACATGTAATCACAAAGCATGCAAGAAAATCATCAAGCAGCATCACAACATAAAGCACATCATGTAGGCTGCCACATATGCACATAATCATATAATCTCATCCCCCGTATTCCACCACCTTGAAGGCACGGTCCCCCCCACCGTTGACACCGATGGGCCATGGGTGAAGGTTTCACAAATAGCCTTTTGGCTTTCACATATAGCCTTACGGCTTTCACAGAGTCTCATCCCCCGGATTCCACCGCCCCGAAGGTACGATCCTCCTACTGTCAACACCAATGGGCCGCAGGTGATAGATTCACAAACAATGATCAAACAAACATACCATGTATCACATATAGTATAAGGGAAAAGAGTCACTACCTTGTTCTTTCTGATTGTGCTCTAGAGCAGGTGAATCACGAACAGGAAAAATATCAAATCCTACAATTCCAAATGCACCATTTAAATACTTCTATAGTGTTTCTTGGGGTTATATGAGTCTATAATGAAAATTTACAAAAATGCTCCCGGGGACCTGGCTTGGGCTCGCCGTACCCAGTCCAGTTGCACTTTTCCTGAAATTCTAATATGGGCTATCCTAACATATTTCTGCCTAAGGAATCCATTTTCAGACTCGGAATTATCAAATTCAATGTCAAATTAAAAATTTACCCTTGACAGCCCTACTTTAAGGGTTCCAGGGGCGTTTTCGTAATTATGCTTTTTCGACCTTTTCTGAAAAAGGTGACCAACTGTAACCCCACCTAATTTTTGCTCCTGAACTCAATGGAAACATCAAATCATTGAAAATCCAACTCTAACCCCTCCAAACTAGCCTTGGCCGAAATTCTTAGTTCCTCGAGAAAAATTGGGGTTTTTCAGTTTCGGCTTCGCAGACGTGTTTCTTTCTACTCCTAATCACTTTATTAACCATTACATTAGGTTACAACTAACATTAAGACCCAATTTAGGCAGCATAACCCCTAGGCCATATCATTTCCAAACTTTAAAACTAATGGCAATCCGGCTAAATTTCACCGATTAAATTGCCCATAGCAGCCAGAATAAGTAATATACAAAAGTTTAGAAGTTACCTCAAGCTCCCACTAGCTTTTTCTCAAGGTGGTTGAAAACCCTAGCCTTAGAACACCCAAATTTGTGCTCTACAAACCTTGAAGAACATAGAAGAATAGCTTAGGAGCAGAGTTATACACGTTAGGTAAGGATTTACCGAAGAAATCGACTTACCGTACAAGTTCTCTTCTCCTTCTCTCTCTAGAATTTCTCACACCTTCTCTCTCTTGTTGCAGCTGAATGGCACGGTTTTGGGCTGATGGAGGAGGTGGATGATGATTTAATATGATATAATATTATTTTCTAATTATTTACTAAATTTCCATCAATTTTGGTTTTTTACAAAATTCTGGCAGATTTCTGCCCAGAATTTGAAAAATCATCACTAATTCTAGAAAACTCAAAATGGGTGATCCCAAAGCTAATGGAAATCTATTTAAGCCCTATTTATTGGAAAAATATGGATCACTGCAGCTCATAACCTCAAAAATACAGAATTGCACAAAAGTCCATACTGCTCCAAAACAGATTCCAGTTTCCATCCCAAACTTTGGAAAATCTAACTCTTAGCTCACAAATTGAAATGATACAAATTATATGTCCATTTTGAAGCTTGGCATGTGAACTTTAAGATTGGAAAATTTCAAAATTTGTAGACATAATTTGCCTATTTAAAACGTCCATACAAATCGACTGCCCTGTACAGAGTTTCAATGGACAGAATTTCCAACTTTTACACAATTGTTCCCAATGGTTCCAATTTCACAATAAACACTCTCCCCACACAAATTTTCACAAGGGAGCCATTGGAATCATTAAAACAACCAAATTCCCATCACACATTCTCCAAAAGTATTTATTCAACAATAATTACATTCACTTTTGAAGTCATTAGCCCTTAATCGCTTTTTGGGATATTACATTTCTCCCCCCGTAAAATAAATTTTGCCCTCAAAATTTGTCACACCACTTGAGCCATAAACTCCAGATAACACCTCCGCATATCAGCTTCCGCTTCCCAAGTTGCCTCTCTCTGAGTCATTCCCTTCCAGATCACCTTCAAATGTAGAATGCTTCGGTGTTTAAGCCGTCGTTCTTCTCTATCAATGATCTACTCTGGCTCTACCGAATAGGTGAAATTGTCTTGTAGTTCGACTTCTTCATACTCAATAATGTGAGACGGATCCGATTGGTACTTCTTCAGTTGGGAAATGTGAAACACATCGTGGAGCCTGCTAAAGTTTAGGGGTAGGGCTACTCAATAAGCAACACGCCCAATTCTTGCAAGAATCTCAAAAGGACCTATATACCTTGGGCTCAGCTTCTTCCGCTTGATAGCTCTCCCGATGCCGATGACTGGTGATACCCTCAGAAACACATGATCACCAACCTTAAATTTTAAAGGTCTTCTTCTCTTGTCAGCATAGCTTTTCTGTCGACTTTGCGCTGCAATGAGCCTCTTTCGAATGACTCGAATATGTGCTGTGGTTTGATCAACAAGCTCTGGCTCATAAGCTTCCTCTCAGATAATTCATTCCATCACAAGGGTAATTGGCACTTTCTTCCGTACAATGCTTCATATGGAGCCATCTGAATGATTGTATGATAGCTATTGTTGTAGGAGAACTCAGCAAGTGGAAGAAAGTAGTCCCAATTCCCTTTAAAATCAAGGACACATGCTCGCAACATATCCTCCAATGTCTGAATAGTCCTCTTTGACTGTCCATCTGTCTAAGGATGATAAGCCGTACTAAATCTCAACTGAGTACCCAGGGCCTCATGCAAAGCCCTCTAGAATCTCAAAGTGAATCGGGGATCTCGGTCGAAAATGATATTTTTTGGTATGCCATGGAGCTTCACAATCTCCTGAATGTAAGTCTTTGCTAGTTCTCTGGAGAATAACCAGTATTGATTGGTATGAAGTGTTCCGACTTCGTCAACTGGTCTATGATTACCCAGATCGCATCATAGTTCTTGATCCTAGGCAATCCCATAACAAGGTTCATGGTCACACTTTCCCATTTCCATTCCAGAATCTCAGGACTCTGCAACAAACCTAGCGGTTTCTAGTGCTCGATATTTACCTTCTGGCATGTTAGACATCGTGCCACATTTTGTTACATCACTCTTCAATCCCGACCACCAATACACAGATTTCAGATTATGATGCATTTTGGTCATACTGGGGTGAAGGGTATAACAGCTCTTATGTGCCTCATCAAGAATCTTTTACCTTAGTTCCGCCTTAAGTGGAACGCAGATTCTTTTTTGATAACGAACTAGTCCACTAGGCGACAAATAGTAGCCTTGAGCTTCTCTGTAACCCCCTCCATAATTATATCCGAAATACACGAATAAAATGAAATAGAGACCAATAATAATCAAAATTCATTTACATTCCTATCCTTAAGATAGGATTTTCACAAATTTCTTTAACAAACACTTTAACCTGGTCTCACATTCATATTTCGAATACAATTACTTCGTGGAGATAAACTACATTCATATAATATCAGAGTACACAATAATAATACCGGCAATCTCAGGTTCATATCTTCACTAAAGATATGTAGGGCACATACGCCTTTTACAATTCTCAAATGGGGATTACACAAATTTCAATCCAAATACATATCCAAATACACCTCCACAACATATACAACCATATATCCATCCTGACATATACAACTCTAAATACATCCAAATCAACTAGCATTATCCCAAATAGCAATGATAACTAACTACCAATGCCCATAAGGGATTCTCGCCGCCCCTAGTCGCTTGCTCCTTCCTCAAGCCACTTGTCATGTCTAAAATGTTAGTAGGGGAGGGTGAGATTCTAGAGAATCCCAGTAGGAAACAAATACCAATATGCATGCAAGATAAGTATTTAATGCATGACATACTTGCATCACAATAACTCGTGCTCACATAATGACATATCCGCATGCTCAATGTTTCAACAACATACTCATGGCCATAGCATAAATAGAAACAGAGCTTCAATCATTCATATATGTTTTACATAATCAAGCAGAGCAATAACATGCATCAATACACAAACAAAAATATCAATACATGTAGGAGAGGTAAGTTCCCTACCCTTTTTCTTTCCACGTATGCTCCAGCATCGACTACTCACGATCCGAGCGGATATCAAACTATTGGACTTTGGGTCCAAGTCTGCCCTTGATGGGCCAGACTATTTGATTAGGAAATAAGTAGCCTAATCAAATAAGAATAAAATCAACATAAAATGTAGATTGGGGAATAATTTAGCAATAATTATGGATTTGTTAAAAGAGGAATAAATCATCATAATTAGGGAATTAATTGAGAGACAATTAATTGCTGTCTTGGAGGGCAAGAAGGAGTGCACATGTTTCCTAATTAGTGGCCTCCATAAACCACTATAAATAGGGTGTGCCTCCTCAATTGCAATTCACCCCGTCATTGAGTTTTCTGGCAATTTTCTTCTCTCCTACCATCTTTCTGGTTCTGGTGATCTGCTGTGCAAATCACAATTAGGCTCTAGTAGTCTAATAATTGTGCTGGCACAAGTATGAAGTATTGGAGCTTTGACCCGGATCCGAACATGGATTCGTCTAGGTACACCCAATCTCCTTTTAGTTATGTTTTTGTTACATTGGCATCAGAGCCATTTGATCCTTGAGGCTGTGATTTATTCTATGTGAATAAAGTATATGATATAATTTGTTTATATCCCCATCTATTTCCGCTGTGCTAATTAAAATATGCTTATACATTCTTTTTGCAATATGTGAATGTTGCATTCATAGATAAAGTTTGCATGTCAAAGTGTTGTTAACATGCTTCTTCAATGTTTTTAATGTATTTGTGTTTTCGTTGCAATATTAGAATTCAATATTAAAATGAATGTAAAGTCTGGTGTTTTGGCTCTGTAAGAGTTCTTGAGTCTCATTTTTTTCATTGAAACATGACTATGCATGATTCTTTCACTCATGTTCTATGTGTATGTATGAGCGTGGCTATAAAATACTGGGTTCATGATTATTCACCTCTGGTCATTTTCAAATATATATATTCATGCTTCCTCTTCTTCCTCATATCTTCAATTTGATTAAAGGTGAGTCTTTTGAAACTTATGTGGATTCAAAAATGAAAAGCCTTAACTCCTTAAAGGTTAGAAGAGCCTTTGAAACCCAGGGGACACACATCCACGTCGGTTTACGCAGTGCCGACAATGTCGGAAAAAATTGGGTGTTTGAAACTCGGTGTTTTTACCTAAAGTAAGGACATGAATGTGTAGATCTTAAAGAGACGATTCCAACGATGCTTAGAACGCGTCAAATGGAGTCCGGATGAGGGAGAAACAAAGGAAAGAAGTTGGCGGGTTATTAGTCGCTGCCGCCACTTCACTCGCAATTTGATCAATAAAACAAAGGTTTTCAGATCAAATAAATGCCATGGATTTGTAGTTCACTGAACTACGATTCCAACGACATCAAGAACGCGAAAAATGGAGCTAAAACGAGGGAGATATGGCCTCCCGAAGTTTGCGGGTCACGATGACCCGCTGGAGCTCCAACCCGGTCAAATTGACCTGGTTGGAGGTTGAAGATGATGACGTGGTGGTCAACACCATGTCATCAGTCAACCAATGCCACGTGGCGCCAATGAAAGGGCGCCACATCAGTTCCGGTTAACGAGGCCACGTCATCTGTTGACTAGCCATGTCGACCGAGACACGTCAGCGCCATGTCAGCAGTGACAGGTCAAGGTTGACAAGTCAACGTTGACTGGTCAACGGTCAACGCTAGTCAAAGTCAACAGTCATTCATTGACTGTTGACCGAAAAAAAAGGGAAATTGACAAGCAGCGCGTTGGGCCCACTGGGACCTCCGTTTGACACGTGGCAAGCACCATCAGAGAGAGGACGACGTGTGGAGTCGGTTGGGTTGGCGATTGTCACCGGTAGGTGGCCGCAAGGCAGCACGTGTACGTCACGTGCCACCGCTGAGAGTGGCCAACGCTGGAATTTTCTAATTTTTCAGGATTTTTTGATCTAGAGACCTTCTAGGGGCACGTGACGGCACATAGGACCTCCGATTGAGATGCAGTTGGTTCCTAAAAATCCCTAAATTCGAGAGCTTCAATTTGATATATAATTTACATATATTTGAAGCAAGTTTGGGTGTAATTTGAGTTAAAAAGGTGCTTATGTGCATTTAGAGGGTCCCAAAAATGTTGGAATTGAATCAATGTCGGTTCTATTATTTTTTGGGATAGGTTGTCTTATTTTTTTAAGAGTTTTTTCAGTTGCAACATAAGGTTAAATGCTGAAAGATTCTTTAAAAGTAAGGGATTATTCAAATAAGTTTTTGAATATAAAATCCTATCCAACCTTGACTCAAACTCTTAGAGATAAAAACCTGAAAAATTGCAGCAACATAAAATTATTCAATAATTATTGAATAATAATAAGTCTTCCCATGCTTCTAACCACATTGATCCACTTGGATTGAAGCAATGACTTCTAAAAGTCAATCATTTATCACAAATGTTGTGACAAAGGATAAGATAGATAGAGATGTTAGAATCACTCATCAAGTGGGAGGTATGCTGTAATTATATCCAAGTAAGTGGATGTAAACATGGCAAAGAGGAGCTGGACATTGTAGCTAGACGCTACATCAGTTCATATGATTAGAAGGGCCTATGAGAGGAAGAATCTGTTAAGAGATAACAATATGAGGCTTAAATTTTTGAATGTTCTTATTTTTCCATTGAATTTAAGATTAAATTCTCTGTTAGTTTTTGGAATTGAATTCAGTATATTCTCTTCTTGTTTTCTTGAACATTCATGCTAGTTAGATAATATTGTGTTATTATCTTGTTAATATAACTGCTCTTTGATTGAGTGAGAGTTTTTTGGAATTCGTATAGAAATCCAAAGGGGAAAGTGTTCAATGAAGACTATAGTTAAAAGGGTGATGAGCTAACTAGTATGATTGGGATGGGAGTCAATATAGTTGTCTCCTGAACATGAAACTAGTGAACTTATGATCTAATTATCCTTTGTCTTATTTGAACAAATAAGATTTGTATACCATAATCGTCTGAGTGACCAATTATGACCAAGTCTTTTTGTCTGAGCTTATAAAGGCAAGCTCAAATAGAGATATCTATGGAGTTAGAAACTCTCAAATCTCTTTCATTCAAGAAGAATGAGATGTCAGAGACATCCTACCAGCTAGTCTTCAGCATTTAGAGGCTGAAGCAACTGAAGAATATAAGAGGTTTATGCTATTAAGCATAGAAAGAACAATATTGCTCAAACTTATGATTGTACGAGCAATGTAACCTTATCCAAGCCGTGTGGATAGTGTTGGAAGATAGTGGAATAGGTGATCTTCTTCCAGAAAGTTAAAACTAAGTTAAGTTTTAACATAGTGTACTAAGTCCTAACATGTTGTTTAGGCAACACTTGAGGCAGATGTCAAACTAAGAAGTTGAGACAAACTAAATGCCAAGTTCTTTCTAACAAACAACAAGTATATGTTGTTAAAAGACATCTTCCAGTGAGTGGGAGTGAGCCATGTCTTCCAGTGAGTGGGCGTATACAAAAGTAAAGATTGCCCCTGATATGCATATTGTGCCCTTCAACAATGTGATTCGCCACATTGAACCTGAGTGTGAAAGACTGAAGGATCCAAGATCCATCAGTCAAACGATCTTAACTAAAGAGTGGGAGGATTCATCCTCTAAGCCTGAGGGCAAGAAACTTATAAGGTAAACTTGATCTAGAGCAGAGGAGGTCAAATGGTTTCTACAAAGATGAAAAGCTATATTGATAATCCTTAAGGGTTATAAAAGTAGCAATTCACATGAGTTGTGGATGTTTCACAGAAGCTTATGGCTTTATGTCAAATGCAAAGTAATAAAGAGATAGAGTCAAGGGATTGGAACTTGCACATTAACTCTGCATAGATAAACCACCCTGATTCACTCCATGTAATTGCAACTGACAGAATCACATATTTGTTATCTCTTTAGTTAAGGATCGATGGGACTATGATTCTCAAATCCTTCATTGGATTTTCATGTTTCTTTTACGGATAAAAGATTCCACTTCTTGCCACATGTACATATTGATTAAAAGAAATGATCAAACTATCAAAAGAGTATTTGCTAAATAACGTGTGCTAAAGGGTTAATTCCCTTATGAATAGGTTGAGAACTCATTCTACCTGGCAAGAAAGACAAAGAAACTTTTTTTGAGAATATCCACTTCAATTGGCAAATTATGACGTTAGTTAACCAATGAACGTGAGGGCAAAACACAAAGAGCTTGGTGTTTCGTTAACATTGTGGACGTTTACTCGAAATACAGTAATGTTTACTTGATTTTTGGCAAGTGTGAAGCTGTTAGATAATGGCTGAACTAGTCAGGAATCAGTTAAACTAAAAGGAAAAGACCATTTTTGAACTAACAAGGGTTAGATACACCCATGTGATTAGTTCAAGCTGCTTTGTGTAAGCATTGTTAGGCAACTATCAATACCTAGAACGCTTCAACATATTAGAGTTGTTGAAATAGAGAGATAGACCTCTCCTTGATTTGGTTATGAACATAATGGCATCAATGAGGCTATCAGCCATATATTGGTAGGTGGACTCATAGCTATTACATTCACACTTAACCAAATGCCCTCTATATCAGTCACGACCTTACCCTATGAATTATGGATGGGCCTTAGACTAGGGCCAAGCTCGTTAAGACCAAAAGGGTCATCAACTTTATATTCATAATTCTTCCTATGAGTAAGGAAGATTAGGGCCAAGGTATATAAGGTATCTCTTTGTGAGATGACATGAGAATTTGACATGACATGTCTTCATTAGTGAAAATGATGGTGGTTCAGTGACTAAGAGAAAATCGTGGGACACAACATTCATAAAACCCAGATTTCCTAGCAGGAAATGAGCGTTAATCACAATAAATCTCTTTAAGAGGTTCACAAGTGACAAGGAATAACCAAGTGTTCCTAAGTTCACTGATCCGAGTGGGAGAATTGAGATCATTTTCACAATGAAAGAGGTAAGAGGTAAGTTACGAGAGAATTACCTCACTCACATAGGAAAAGAATCCTATGAAATCCACCTCGGAGCAAATTGTCATCTAGCGAATGACTATAAGGGATAGATTCCCTAATGGATTGAATGCTCCCTTTATCATTTAGAAGGTGATGATAAGTACCTATAAGTGTCTGAAAGACACTAGAAGGACCTGCTAAGATGAATTGCAAAGTGTCATGCGGGAGGATTTGGATTCCTTTTAAGCCAAATACGTGTTAGGGTAATTTGTTACCTAGCCAAAAGGCGATTGGGAACAAGTAGATTCTCAAATCTGTTGCGGGAATATAAAACCTAAAACATTTAGTGGCTAAGGGGTACCACAATAGAAGCTTGTCCGTTATGCGTTTTTAACTCTGAACTTTGGCTATGACAACAAACATCAAGATGATGTAAATACCACCTTCCAATTTGGGATTTTGGAAATTGGATGATGAACTCTACATGAAGCAGCTTAAGGGCTTCATAGAAACAATCACCCAAATAGTAGTATTTGAGGTTTTTCATAAGGTGAAAGCCTCACCAACTTCGAAATAATCGAAGAACACTACATAAGTCCCAAACAGTCTAATGATGATTCTTTGTGAAGTCATCCTTTATAAAATGACATATGAAACAAGTGTCAAGGGAGTCAAAGGAATAAAGGATCAGAGAATCCTTAAATTCTGAGTTGAGAAAGTCATGGGTTGAACAAATATCTTGAATGACAAGATAAACGGAGACTGCACAAGAAAGATACAGTCTTTTCCACCTAAGACATGTACAAGTGTACTCCTTAGACATCTTAGGATGTCTAATTGCAAACCCATGGACACCCCTGAAGTCAAGGGCATAAACCTAAAAGGGTTACATGTCCTATGAGGAATCCAACATAAGAAAGGTGGATAGAGTCCCAAGTAAGACTATAGTTGGTAATATGAATGTACACATTGGTGTACATAAGACCAAATGTTTTCGGGTCAGACTTGGAAGTTGTTTTTGGTCCTGCTGTGAAATGGGTTATGAGAATAACCATGGATTAAGTCGTCAAGACAACAACTTTCCTTTTTGAAAGGATACTCTAATACAAGACCTAGGCAAATGGTGATAAAGTAAGGAAATATACAAAGTATTTTTTCCTGTTATCCATGGAAATAGAATGCAGGGCGTGTTCTGCGATAATTCAAAGTGCCATATGGCTAAAGTAATTCCTATGAGAGATTGGGAATGAATAGTAGATAGAAGGATCCAAACGATAACATCTTATGATGAGGATCCTAAGTATCACAGCAAGGCGAAACATAATTTTTGATACATCTCTATGAGAGATATGCTTTCAAAGAGGGAAAGCGATTGTTCAATGACCTTCTACTCACAGAATGTTGGTAGATCCCCTTATTGAGCCCATAGCTTGATTTTCATTGAGTTAGTGAAAATCTAGGGGCGCAAATAAAATGTAAGGTCGTTAACTTCTTTTATATGAAGATAAAAGAAATAGTATGTATGTTATGAGTGAATACATATAAGGTATACAATTTTGTATGTCGTACAGGTCAGAAAAGGTTGGTTCACTCATACGAACAACCATCTTCCCATGTTTTGCGAGGGCATGGGAGGGTAAGACGAGCAAATTATCACCATAAGATGTTTAAGAAGAATCTTAGCGTTTAAGTTACCTCGGTTAGACTGAGATGAGATCTACATGTGTGTATACACAGAAAATGGATCGAAGCATGAATATAGACCTGTAGCCAGGCAAAGAACTCTTTTTCACAAAATGAGATTGTAAAAGAGATATTGTGAAAAAGAAAGTTCTAGGTTCGAATGTTAAGTACATTTTGGAACTAATGTCTGTACGGTGAAAGATAAAGAAATTGACGTATACCTCAAACCATTCACCGTAGCATGCAATTCATACTGCATGTGCTTGAGAGTTAAACTGCAACACGGGATGTGGGTGAAAGATCCCTAGTTCACCACAGTGTGAGTCCTAGGAAGGAAGAATCCTTCCATGATGCCCTTAAGACTTAGGCGACATCACGAAAGCTTGGTTTGGTAGTAGCGACTTTAGCTGAAGCTCCATGATCACACTCGATTCGGTAAGACGAGTGAAAACTAGGAAAGAGACCAAGTCAAGATGGACTGATGTTTAGTCAAAAAGGAAGATTTACTCCTAGATACATAAGATGTACTAGTATCTGTGGTCGACCCCTTACTAGCTCTATGTGTAGCTAGTAAGTGCAAATACTATGTGCGTGGAAGGAAATCTAAGTTAATCAACATATTAACTCGAGAGGGATTAGATATGTCATGAGTAATATGTATGGGAGAATCTTGGGCATATGAGGCAATGAACATATAGCTTACGGTTATATATAAAGGGTGTCCTTGGATGCTGATTCGATATGAGGGATTTCTAGTATCACAAGCACTAAATCTTAAAGATGTTTTTACCCACGCAGTCACGGCAGACGCCAAGTATGAAACAAGAAAGAGTAACGCACGCACGATGGGAGGCCCATCAAGTGTGAGTGGGAGATGTTGGACTTTGGGTCCAAGTCCACCCTTGATAGGCCGGACTATTTGATTAGGAAATAAGTAGCCTGATCAAATAAGAATAAAATCAGCAAAAAATGTAGATTGGGGAATAATTTAGCAATAATTATGGATTTGTTAAAAGAGGAACAAATCATCATAATTAGGGAATTAATTGAGAGACAATTAATTGTTGTCTTGGAGGGCAAGGAGTGCACACGTTTCCTAATTAGTGGCCTCTATAAACCACTATAAATAGGGTGTGCCTCCTCAATTGCAATTCATCCCGCCATTGAGTTTTCTGGCAATTATCTTCTCTCCTACCACCTTTCTGGTTCTGGTGATCTGCTATGCAAATCACAATTAGGCTCTAGTAGTCTAATAATTGTGTGGGCGCAAGTATGGAGTATTGGAGCTTTGACCCGGATCCGAACATGGATTCGTCCAGGTACGCCTAATCTTCTTTTAGTTATATTTTTCTTACACAAACCATGATCAGGGCGAATACCCAACCCTATAACCAAATCAGGGACATAGGATCATTCTCTTTTCCAAGTTCTCATTTTCATAACACTTAAAGTTGGTTACCATTCATGACCTTTAGGTGGCTAATCAAAGCCTAAACACATGCCTAAAGGCTTGGGAAACACTTGACCAAAGGTCACATTTTAAAAGTCTAAAATCCTGATTTTTGGGGGTTGGCCGCGGCCAATAGATGCACATAAAGTCTTGGGTCGCGGTTCATAACCTCTGACCGCGGCCAAGAAAATTCTGTTTCCTGGCTGAACTTCCAAAACTCATAACTAATTTTAGAAAAATTGAAATGAGGTGATTCCAAAGCCAAATGAAAGGTACTTAAGTTCTATTTATAGGAAAACTATGTACCATTACTGGAAATCCCCAAAAAGTTCCAGAATCACACAAAACTCCACACTGCCCTAAAACAGAGTTCAGTTTTGATCCCAAACTTTGGTAAAGCATAACTCTCAGTTCACAAAACGAAATGACATGAATTATATATCCATTTTGAAGATTGGGATGTGAAATTTAAGATTGGAAAGTTTCATAATTTTCCAACACCATTTGTTCATTCAAAAAGTTCGTGTAAACTGACTACCCAGACAAAGTTCACACAAGACAGATTTTCCATCTTTTCTACCAAAGTGTTCAATGACTCCAAAATCAATAAACAAACCTATTCCCATACAATTTCTCACATGGAACACAATGGTAACCTCAAAATGACCAAAACCACAACCCAATGACATGCTCTGTTTTGCCCAATGCATAAAACCAACATAAAGTGGCCAAACTTTACATTTAGACTTCAATTCAATTCTATCAATTCAAAACACTAAACAAGGCACCATTTCCATGACAACAACATATTATACTCCCCAAGACCCTAAATCACGACAATTAGGGCAAAAATTCTAGAAATTCAAGGCCTAACCAATGGCCACAAAACTTATATGAAAATGAAGCTTTTACTCACCTCAACAACTTTCCCAAAGAAGTTATTCGGTTCTCCAACTTCTAGATTTCCTTGTGTGCTCAAAACACCACCAATGGAAAATTTAAAACCATAGGATGAAAGCTCTTAACAAGAGGAACAAATTTATAGAAGAGCATTTTTCCATTAGAAGCCATTTAGAGGGTCAAATACTCACCTTGTACACAAAGTTCTTTCTCTCCCTTGGGCTGCCATGGCTGAACAAAAGAGAGAGAAGGAAAAGAGATGAAGATGTTGATGAAGCATGATGGGATCAGATTTTTGCCTCCCAAGGCCTTGCCCAAATGCACAAAGAGAGAGGGAGGGAGAGAGAAATGGATTTAAAATGATTTCTTGACTTTTCCAACCATTCTCTCACCATACCCACTTGCCAAGTGTCCTAATATCATTGGTTCTCATAAAGCAAGTAACCCATTTAGTTACTCTAACCACACCATTAGTCATTTAGTTATACATCTCATCTCTCTTAGTTAGTAATTAATTTCTCCCATTAATCACTAATTTATGGCTATGTTTTCAATTTCTCAATAATTATGGCATATTAATTAATATTGCCACCAAAACACATAATTATTCCACTTTAATTCAATAATTATCCTCAATAATTATCATTAGCCCTTAATTGAAATTTGGGGCGTTACATTCTTCCCGTTCAATTCTAGCCCAATTACGCTTTATCCAACCATCTTGCTTTTGAGCTTCGTCAATTTCAGCTCTCAAGTCACTTTCCCCTTAGGAAACAGTATAGTTGGCACAATTAATCTGATTCGACAAGTTCAAGGTAAGAGTAGTTAAATTTAATTGTAATATCTTAATTTCATTTATATTTAAGTTAGATTTTAAGTAAATTGTATTTAAATTTTTGTTTGATTTATA